>CM053789.1:712119810-713594810 GCA_028749045.1 Cupressus sempervirens | reverse complement strand
AGCTTCGATATCCTAGATGGTTGAATAGGGTGGCTAGAATAGTTTATCTCAATAGTTACCTCAATTTTGTGATGGTCTTATGTTTAAAGGTTGATCTGAATAGGCCTAGATTCATCGTTAAGATACTACTATGATTATTCACCTTGTTTTTCTCTTATTGTCTTGCTAGTAAACTTTATGTTGGTACCGCTGTATATTTAATAGAAAAAATATTAATTAAAAATTTTTTCCAAAAAAAAATTTCATTGGAGGTGGTTTGATCCCCCCCACATGTGTGCCTATAGCAACACATGACTACCCAAAGGTGATATGTAGTTTCCAAGACAATGCACAATTGCTTTTAGTAGTGCATGGCAAGGATAACTTTAAGGAACCCCCCCCTCCCAAAATTTATAAAATTGCAGTGAATCACATGTCATTTGGGTGAGAAAAAAATTAATAGTGTTGGCGAATTATGCGTCAATGGATGGATATTTGGTGGCAAATTTTTTAATAGTTTAGACAACTTTTATAAAATAATGGCAATTATAATTTTTTTTTTTAATAAAATTATTAATATTGATGGAAAATTATGTTTTGAAATATGGATATTGGTTGGCGAATATTTTAATAACTGATACCTTTTTTATTAAAAAATGGTGAAATTATTTTCCAAATAATTGAATTAATTTATTTGTTATGGCAAATGGTTTTCAGAAAGTTATAGTTGGTATGGCTATTTTCAAAAGATGGGAAATAAGTAGCCTAACCTAACATACCAACTTACATAAATTATTGGCAAGTGGCAAGTGGCAAGTGGCAGCTGATGGTTTAAAGATGTGGTTGTTTGACCGTACATTATAGAAACATAATCTTTGCCACTACCAACTAGTACATTTGGGCTCATTTTTTGACCTTTATTGGCCAAAATTTCAACCCAATTTTTGACCAAAATTTGACCAAATTTGACCTACACATTGGTAAAAAAATTTTGAAATTGCTAGCACATTTTCTGCCAAGCATTGGTCGAAATTTCGACCAAAGCTTGGTAGAAAACTGCAAGGCATTGGTCAAAATTTTGACCAATTCTTGGTAGAAAACTACTGGGTATTGATCAAAATTTTGACTAATGCTTGGTAGCAAACTACTAGGCATTGGTCAAAATTTTGACCAATTCTTAGTAGAAAACTACTGGGCATTGGTCAAAATTTTGACCAATGCTTGGTAGAAAACTATTAGGCATTGGTCAAAATTATGACAAGGCAACTGAAAAGACCTTCCATAATATTGCAATATTTTATTAATGACTCTCCAATCCCATGATGTCCTATAAAAAACTTCACATCGAGCAATCGACAAAAATGACATTCTTTCACAATTCTATGATAACTCCTTTATCACAGCATCAATAACTTACTCACTTTGTTTTACGATCCCACGACAAACATTTTTGGGGCATCATAAGTCATAGTCATAAGTCCAACGATCCCATGATCGCAGTTGAACTCACCACCTCGTAGCATCGTAGCCCATCATATTTTGTCCTACGATGTTACAGTTAAGCTGAAAATATTACACCATTACATCATGGTTGCACAAATTATCCATGCAATGCTATGACAAACCTTAGTCGCATCATCAGGAAACCCTTCCTTAGAGTTCTGAGATCTTACAATGAAAGACCTTATCGTAAGATCAGAGACCATTATCCATGTGCCATCTCACTACCCTTGGTCCCACTAATGCTGATTTTGAACACATCTGGCATCTATATACTAGCTCGATTTCAACAGGAATCTGACATCTATCATGTCAGCAAGTGACGCACTTGCATTCATGAATTCCACGATCCTACAACAACAGGGTCTCGTACCATCGTAACACATCTTTATCCATCATACGATCATACAACAAGGCCTTCGTTGTAATGTCTTCACCCATTTGATTTCATTCTCATTTCATACGACACACCTTGTAAGATCACCGAGCCCCATCTATCTACTTTGCGACTTGACGAAAAAAGATTTATCACAGGATTGTGATCCCCTTTATCCTCTGCTCTTGATGCCACGAGAAAACACTGATCGTGGGATTGTAAAAGACCCCTTCTATTTGCAAAATACAACGCTATACAATCTTACAATATAAAGATCACCGTGAGATGGGAAAAGAAATGAAATTCTCCTTTGATGACACGATACAAGGACTATCGTGAGGTTGAAGAGACCACAACACAAGCCCGCAATGTTTACATCAATTCCTTTTTCGTAAGATCAGAAAAGATCAAAGAAAAAAAAATTCTTTCCTTTCTTTAAAATGAAAACCTGATCATACTTACGGCCTAGGGTTAAAGAGAGATGATGATTATAAAAATGACTAGGGTTTTCTAAAATTTTGAGAAATGATCCCGACCCTATCAAGACAAGATTTTTAAAAATTCACCAAAATGCAGAAATTTGCCATTCTCAAAAAGGAGCTATCAAGATGCATATCTTGTTTCCTGCTCTTACTGTTTAAATTTCTTAATCTATTAATTCTCTAAGCTTGATTGTTCTAACACCATGCATAATGTTTTTATTGTTCCTTCCTAAATAGGCTCTGAAAGGTATCAGAGAGAAGGTGCATATTGTAACTAAGTTTGGATTGACTTGGAGTAATGGAGAATTTGGTGTGAAGGGAGATCCTACATATGTCAGGGCTGCCTGTGAAGAAAGCCTCAAGAGGCTTGATATAGACTACATTGATCTTTATTACCAACACAGGGTGGATATTACTGTACCCATAGAAGCTACTATAAGTTTTCAGATTCCAAACCCTTAACCTTGCACCAAAATACTATTTTGTCATGGCACTGTAAGTTTTAAGATTCAAAATCTATACTAATATGACAAGTTTTTTATTTTAATCTTATTTATAAAATTTTGGGCAATGGTTTTTCTCCAAAAACTACATAGTTGAATCTTGAATTTGATTTGATGTGAGAAATATATTTTACATATCAATTCTTGAGATTGATAAGTATGAAATATTTTCTACAGCAAGTCAAATTGTGATTTTACTACAAGGATTCAACTGTGTGGTTTTCTAGTGAAACACATTAACACAAGTTATTTTAATAGTGGTTCACAAGAACTCATTTTTCATAAGAATGAATGGAACATGTAGTACTCATTACATTTAGATGATTCTCATAAGGTGAAGCATTAAGCCTTTCTAGAAGGTCACTAATTGTAGTACTACTCCAACTTATTGTCATGAGAGATGAGTTCTTATGAAGCTAATGTAACATGAGTCAATGAATTTGTCTCAAAAAAAACAAAATCAAAATTTCAAACTTCTAATTTCACTAGAAAATATGTGTCTAATAATCAAGGTTGTATGGCTTTGGAGGGCAAGATTGTATCCCTTTGCCTCCTAGATTCATGTTCCATCCCACTGATGAAGAGCTGATAACACATTATCTCATTAGAAAGGTTTTAGATAGCAATCTCACAAGAAGGGCCATTGCTGAAGTGGACCTCAACAACTGTGAGCCTTAGGGAGGGTTCAATTCCCTCCTTTATTATTCACTATGCATATAATCCCATACACCCATTTGATCTCGAATGATGATATGTACTAAATGTTGAGTGTCTGTGCTAAGTGCTCCAAAACCATCCATTTCATGCCTTCATATGTACACAATGTCTTTCTAGTTTCTTTATACTCGCATGCCCATTTCATTTCATATGATCATCTAAAAATTGTGTCACTATAAGCTCTCAACTATTTCCTCTTGATTGATTGGACTTGCTAAGTTGGCTTGCCAACTTGCCCCACCAAGTTGACTGTTCAAGTATGCTTACCAAGTTGACTCTTTGAGTTCTGTCATCAAGTCACCCCACCAAAGTGCCTCATCAAGGTCAATCTTTAGGTCTGCTCGTCGAGCTTGCTCACCAAGTCAGCTCGCCATTTCGTGTCTCTAAGTGGCCTTGCTAAGTCGGTTCACCAACTTGCCCCACCAAGTTGCCACTTTAAGCCAACTCACCATGTTAGATCATCAGGCCAGCTCCCCAAGTTAGCTTGCCAAGCTAACAATTGAAGTATGCTCACCAAGTTGACTCTCTAAGTTCGCTCACCAAGTCTACCCCCTAGGCCAACTCTCCAGGTCAGCTCACCAAGTCACCCCCACTTGCCCCACCAACTTGCCACTTTAAGTCAACTTGCCATGTCAGCTCGCCAAGCTAACAATTCAAGTACGCTCACCAAGTTGACTCTTTATGTTTGCTCACCAAGTCTGCCCCCTAAGTCAGCTCACCAAGTCACCCCCACCTAGTCACCTCAACGAGTCAACTCTTTAAGTTAGCTCACCAAGTTGGCTCACCCAATGGTTTTACCACCTTGCCTCGGCAAGTTGGATCGTTATGTGTGCTTGCCAAGTTGCCCCACTGAGTTGCTTCTCTAAGCCCACTCACCATGTTAGCTCACTTGTTCAGCTCACCAAGTCAACTGTTCAAGCACGCTCACTAGGTGGGCTTGCCAAGTCACCCCACCAAGTCATGTCAACAAGTCAATTATTCAAGTACACTCACCAAGTTGACTCTGAGTTTGCTCATCAAGTCAACTCACTGAGTTGCCTCAATGAGTTGACTCCTTAAGTCTTCTCACCAAGTTAGCTCTCCAAGTCATCTCACCTAGTCGACTCACCATCTCGTCTCACCAAGTGGGGCTCTCTATGTAGGCTCGCCAATCTACCCCACCAAGTTGCCTCTTTAAGGCCACTGACAATGTTAGCTTGCTAGGTCCATTCCCAAAATTGACTCACTGAGTCAACTGTTCAAGTATGCTCACCAAGTCGCCTCACCAAGTTGACTCTTTAAGTTCGCTCACCAAGTTTGCTCGCCATGTCGGCTCACCGAGTCAGCTCACCAAGTCAGCCCTCCAAGTCACTTGAAGTAAAGAAAAATTTGGTGTATTGTGCAAGTCTAAATAATGCTATCATTTTATATTTATAAAAACACTTACTTGGAAACATAACGAAGTGTTCTCCCCTTAGATTACTTCCCATTTAAAAAACCAAGGAAAATGCAATAGATATATTTATCAACAAAGAAATAACATCAACAAGAGTAACCATGCCATCTCTTAGCATTCTTAGTATTGCCATTGGCACATAAAGAACTGGGCTACACTTCATAATGCCAAAACCTTGAACAGAATTCACTATGGGAAGAAGCAAGTTATGTTTCCTTGGCATGTGTTAGCTAGCAATCATTTCATATAACATCTTATAAAAGAATTCTTAAAGCTAACCACATTTTGAAATGAGATAACAACTAATATATATCATTTTAAACTCAATTTATTCCTATTTTTGCATAACATTAGTAGGTTAGTGTTATGCCAAGAGAATGGAATTTATGTATCCTCTTGAATCTAACAAAGACAAAGGGCCATTCTTGTCACTTTTTAGAGGTAAACCATAAACTTTGAAGAGACACTAAGCCAAAATTATTGGGCACACAAAGGTCAAAAAACATGGCAAATGTATAGGACAAATAGAGTCAACTTTTATGAAAATGATAAATATCTTCCAGGAACAATTGAGAAAGGTTCAAAGCACATGCCTCCTCATACAGCTTTAATAGCATTTTTGGACAAGATGTTATCATAGCAGACAAACACTTAGCTGCTGTCCTCCGAACCTTCTAGCCGATATCCTCATCATCACTATATTCATTAGCACTCTCTCTACATCAACAGAATAGTATTCACATGTTGGTCATAAAATTCATAATTACATGAAAATAAAAGACACCATTGTGCAAAAGTTAAATTTTCTCAAGCAAATAATTCTCTTAAGCAATTTTAACATACTCATCCTCCTCTCCATTACTCTCTTCTATATCTTCTTCCATATTATCAGTGTAGTTTGGATCATAGCTTATGTAGTCCAGAGAAAGTTCCAAAATCGTATCACAATAAATAGCCACATCTATGGCACAACATAGGACAAAACTCTCCAATGCCTGCAAATTGCATCTTTAAGGTGATTATTTATAGATTTTTGAATAATCAGGGTTTTCTATTTCAAGAATGAAATCTGAAGATACATTTCACAAAACATACATATACTTTCAATACAGATGATATGAACTTTTAAAATGGAACCACTAATGTTAACAAATAGTGTGAGATGAAAATACATAATTTCTCTACAACCAAACTCTTTTAACACCTGCAAGCTATATTGTCTTAGCTCCTCATCAACTTCAGATGCACTTTTACAATAGTTAATAAGTAGGGGAATAGTTTCATTTAGATGGGGTTCAAACCTGTACCCAACAACTCCACTGCAAGGGGAAATGACATATATTAGAATAAGACTATAGCTTATATAGCTAAAGGCCATTGATGATACATTGATGAACACGTGGACTACAAGATTAAAAAATGGAAACAAAATATAGAATCACATTTTTAAGTAACATAAAATTTCACAAATATTATATTGTGTTTTTTATATTTTCTATATCAGTTACAATATTCAATTATTTTTCAAAAGGCCTTCACTTTTTTAGCTTCTAAAACCATTTTTCCCATAAGAACCAACCATTAACTACCCAACACAGCAATATATTATTAGTAAGTAGGAGATATTTTCCAGATGTTTGGTGTAACAGGATCACAATGTACTAGTCATTTGAGTTCTTAGTTTTCAATATTGGAATCAAATTAAAAAATCAAATTACAGTGTCATTCAAACTTATCATATCTGAAGGGATATAGTGGCTGAAAGTGCATATTAGATTTGTGGCACTGAATATGATGGTTGGAAATTGCATATCAAACCCATGTAGGATAATATTAGTCTTTCTGTTGCAGATCATACTTCATATCATACCTTAAAGTGGTCATTTACTAGTCCCAAAGTGGTCTACAAAAGCCTACAATAGCTAGCTAACATCTGGATGTGATACATGTTGATTATATGGCATTAAAACCTATGGATTGAATTGTTATAGTTTGATTTGTGACTGATAATAGGTCTGTAATCTCTCTTTTCAGTCTTAGCAGTAAACAATAAACTCATATTTTGCCAGATTATTTAGCTATACATGTTTTGATTCATTGCATAGTCATTTCCTTTAATCATTTGTAATGTGTTATTGTAAACAAGCATCAAAGTGAACTCAACCAAAGTCAGATCAGAATTGCCAAACTTAGAAACATCACCATTCTTGGGAGTCCAAAACATACATCAAACCAAACAAAATGGAAAAATTGGATCAGGTTTGGGTGGGGATCTTTCACAATTACTTATTGATGCTTAATCTATCTTGTGGTCTTGAGGATTTGCAAAACCTCGTCGAAATCAAACTATCATGTTTGAATAAGAAAAGAATCGGTGTATAAAATAACAATAATAAAGAATATAATAGAAATTTACTGGTATGCAAGTATTCTTCTATTAATCTCCATATAAATTTGTTAAGAAGATGCAGTATTAATGGTCTTCCCTCATCAAGTATGCCAATCGCGAGATGGATGGACTAAGGGTTCTGCTCAGAGGCTCATTCCATGCCCTTGGCCTTGGTTGAGGAAGAATATCTCTGATCCTCTTAACAAGGAACATAAGATTAATAATTATTTATTTGATTTCGATCAGACATCATATTTGGGATCAATTTGAAAATGTTTGATAAAAAGATGCACCAGTACCGGTTCTGTCATTAAATATGACAACTACAAGATGATAGATGTCCTGCCATTCTCGTGGCCCAAGGGGCCATATGACTTGGACAATCATTATGTGCCCTTGAGTTTAGTTGAGGAGGAAAGTCTCAACTCTCCCAACATCCTATCAAGCTTTTCCACTGAATTCCTAATATGGTCAGCTATTAGAAGTATGCAGTGAAATGGATACAAGTGAATTTAGGGTGTTCTATTTTCAATATCATTTGTATAATGATCATAAATGCTTCATACAATTTTCTCTAAATTGAATTGCAATTCCGTATTTTATATATAGAATACTATTTATAAATAACTTGTGTTGTGGGACTTGTTAGTTTTGGGAAAAATCCAATATATCCCATAAAGAGATCATTATGTTGCTTGTGCAGGAGCCCCATCATTCTGAAGAATCATGCCATTTTTGGTAGCTAGGAACCTAAAAGGCAATTTCCATAAGGAGTTGATGCCTTCCATTGGTTAAGATAAAAACTTAAAATAGATCTTTGAGGAGTGACTGCAGAAGATACTTGAGCAACTGTAACACAATTATTTTTGTTTTCTGGAAAGCCTTAAAGCATCTACAAATGTAGCAAATTGAGGCAGGAAATCACATTTTAATATGCAATAACAAACAATTCATACAATAACAAACAATTCATGCACTCTCTCAGGTCCATACTCAAGGCCCTAGAGCCACTGGGCTCTAAAATGACAAATAAAACTTCAAATTAAACTAAGAACATGCAGCATGAAATTAATTACTAACTAATGTCATTATGCCAACATCACTACTGTACTGCATCCTGGAATAGTTTAACAATATACACTACTTCCAAATGGCATTTGAAGTATGCGAGCTAGAAAGAAAATCTAGGTAACAAAAATGAGGGTCAATATCAAGGTCAATGTTTTACCCTACCATTTGGCAGAGTCAGTCAAATATATTCAACCTGCCCTTGAAAACCATGAGATTTGTTGAACATCCTTAAGATTTATTTTATTTTTTTCCTTACTTGTAACTCGTGGTATGCAAAATAATATTGTGGATATCTTCCATTTGGCCCCCCAAAAGCTTCCTACCATGTATCTAGCAGGACCAAGATCTTTTCTATAACATTTAAATCAGGCTGCAAAATAAAATACAAATAAAACCCACATAAAGGACTGCTGAAAATATGCACTAAGAGCACAAACCAAAAATTGTTTAAGCTACAACCCAGAAAAACATGTGCAGGTTACACAAAAGCTTTTTTTCCAGACTTTTTTCTTTACTATCTTGACCATTTCATGTAGCACATCTCTCTCGGCAACTTGCAAGTGGACAGTATCACTACAATTTTTTGTAAGTGTCTCTAATAGCTACAAAAATAACCAGGCAAATATGAAATCAAAGTTATCCATTAAAGTCAATCATAAATGAATTCTTACTATAGTATATTTTTTGCACTCAAAATTCAACCAAATATCTCAGTAATGATAACTTAAAATAAATCAAAATGTATATAGAAATTTATAATATTATTCAATACTAACCGTCAAAGAAAGAATCTAGATCTTAGGATTCTTATTGGTAATGCATTTCTTAATTGGTTTGATTACTTCCTTTGCTTGTCTGTTCAAACACAATCATATTGACCAATATAGACCCTTCACTAATATCACCATATCCAAATGTCCATTTATAAGAAATAATTTAGAAGACAGAGCTGTTAACCTACTCTATAAAAACCATACCAACATCTCTTATGCGAAATCTATTTATATAACAAAGATGGGATTACATTCTCCGAACATGGACTACCATTAATACGTAATACAAAGCAACTACCAATCAAATAATGTCAAATTGGATTTACAAAAGAGGATAACAGTGTATCAATATTTGCAAAGCATAATCAAGAAATCTGAACCTAAAGTGGATTAAAGCAATTTAGCATGATTTTATGCCTTGTAACTTAGAGATGAAGGTATTTCCAAATATTTTGTATGACTTCTCATGTTAGAAAAAAGAATATACAGACACGCCATATAAATATAGCCAAGATAGAATATATGGAAAAAGGAGTACGATTTATTTGTGCCATTCAAGGTTCTTGGATAGGCAACATGAATAAAATGAAATGCTTTCATTTCCTTAAAAACTCTTGAAATCCATGTTTGATTGTGACTACCATACATGTTGATTTGAGCATGCCTGGCTCCCAATTACTACTATGATATAGTTTAAGATTACTGTTGTAACTGATAAGTGGTGATGTAGATGAACAAATTTGGATAACAATTTCTATATGTTAGGTGTCAAGAAGCTTGCCTTTACAATTTAAAAAATGGTTCTACCATACATGTTGTTTTATTTTGTGTCGTCTTGGAAAACATTGGATCATTCATGTAAACAAACCTAACAAGCTCTCTTGTATGTTTATACTTAAGTTCTAACATTTCTTTTCTAGCCTACACTAGAAGACTCTTCTGAAAAGTAATTCAACATTATAACATAATTATGAGATACAGAAGCATCAATTGTACCTAATCCTTACATAGCTGAAAACTATATAACCCATCACTGAAAAGTGATCAATATTACTCAAAAGATGCATTTGTTAAAACCATTGATTGATCAAAAGACGTGTTCAAGTTCTTTCTTGTAAAGAACATACCAGGTAGAGTTAAACCTGATACCAAGAAACAAAGACTAGAGACAATCCTAAGGATGAGCTAAATCCTATGTTCAGCAAGGCTAAATCTCAGTTCTGGACCAATTAACAGAGTCAACATGACTCACTTCACTTTAGGCTCTGCTAAACCAAGGTGGGAAAACCTAAGGGATACATCTCAATGACTTGATTCTTCTATGCAAGACTAACCCTTATAGCATATATGGTCAATATTCTTTTGTGATTTGCTAAATAAATTTCCTAATTGTAGTAGCTAATTATAACCAAGGAAAGGAGTTAGAAAACAAGCCATGACCTACAATTTTAGTTCTTTAATACATAAAAAGGGAAAATTGATATTGATTTTTATATAAATGTCCTGCAGTTACATGAATATTCCAATATGCCTTCACACCTCTAGACGGGTCAATGTCTTATCCATTGGGCTACAGAGTCAATAGTTAGCAACTTAAACCTTTTTCATCGACTTTGTGATTAAGAAAGTTATCATCAAACTCTTAGTTTCATTCTGATTCTCATCCTTCTCATAAACCCTAAACCTTATCAATTATAGAAAGCAATTACCTAATTCCTCAAATCAATAGCAATCAGTAAGAGATATACAATCATTTAAACTGCATTTAACTGAAAAGATAATTTATCTACTCAGTCTCAAGGTTATGGACATATGAAAAAGAGACAAAACTTCAAGGATGGTTGAGGATAAATCCTCCCATTTCATTTTATATTACTGATAAGACTCAAACTATAACACATAGAGAGACAACTATTTTCAGAATATATTCCTTGTATTCAAAAAAATGCATTGTCTTGGAAATCATTCAAGTAATTACAGCACACTCTGGATGGACTGCAAAATAATAATATTGCATATCAAAAATTCTACAAACAACCAACCTCTACTTCTCATCTTGGGAATCCATAAATAGGATTGCAACAAGCTATAGATGAGAGGAGGACACCTGTCAAAATTTGAAAGGAAAACTAAAATTGTACGAAGGTGAACACAATAAATACAAAAGATCAATCTTCCACAGTAATTGATCAAAAATTAAGTAGCTGAGGAAGCAGAAAAATATTAATATTGAAGCCTTTGATCTTTTCTATCTTCTATACCTTTTCTGTAAATATATAAAATATCTTAGCTACTTATAGTCGGCAGGGCCTTTATTTCACACACTGCTTCCCAAACATAAATTTCTCTCTTGGTGGGCCAGTCAGTGTCCTTTACCCCTTGTAAATCCTAAGTAGCCTTGGCCCACCTAGCATCCATAATTTCCTTAGACTCAGCAATGAATTTATTTAAATTTATCTCTATCTTGAAAAGAGAATCAACTAGAACATGGAAAGGGGAATCTGAAGTATCTTCAAAAATTGCTGATGTAGGCTCCCCGGTCAAAATGTCATCAAAAGAAGCTGACCACTCCTGCCAGTATTTTACTACATTAGTAGTAATGATAATTGATAGTATAAAAGGTTCCATTCCATCTGATAGTGTCCTCAGCTTACCTTGTATAACCAATAACTTACCAGAAAAGAAGTCACTCAGTTCTTTCACCATTTTTAGGCTTTCCTTGACTGTGAAAATTTTATCTAGTAAGTCAGGCTTCTTAGCCATCAGCATTATTAATCTATCCAAAAATTGCATTTAGGGTCCCCAAAGGTTGAAAGTTGGGGTTAACCAAGAAAGTGCTTGATTGCAAACTTGCTCAGCACTCTACAAAGAAACAAAAGAGCTATGAGCCTATTGAGATAGGTTCTTTAGAGTATCAACCCTATGGCTCATTATGGACCTAATGATTCAAATTCTTACATCTCCTCCTTGCTATACTAACTGAGTGTCAGTACTCATCCTCCTAGGCTGTGAGGATTGCTCTTCTTATGTGTCCTCAGTTTGTACCAAAGCCTGAGCAGTATCCTTGGCTGGCACTGAAGTTCCTTGTCCCTCTCCTCCCTAAAATAGAGCCATTCTTTGTTCTACTTGTACTAGTTGTTCCTCAAGGGAAGCAACTTCATCTTCAAGTGCCCTAACTCTATTTTCTAGTTCAACAATTCTTTCTCTGTATATATGACTAGTTTTGAGCTCATTTTCATAGAGCTTCCTAACATCAATTTAGTCATGTATAGCCTGGGATAATTTATCCTCTATCTCCTCCACCTTGGCCTCATTTATGAATGAGAAATGTTTCAGTGCCTTGGAGATTTCTTTACTAGAGCTACCCTATAGAGTCCAAATTATCATGTTTCCCTAATTTGTGCTCTGCACATCCATCAATTTTGGTTTATTAGAAGCAGGGGCCATACTCCAAACTGCCAAGGATTTGGTATCAATGTTAAAACCAGTTCCCCTCTTCAAACCACCAGCACCAATTGCCTCATAAGAGATGGAATTCTCTTGTCTTTTAATTTGATCAAGCATAAATGCTTGCTCCAGGTCCCAACCAAGTACTAGTAACATGCCACTTCTCTGAACAAGATCCCTAGCTTCTTCCAAGGTCATTACCTCACTTTCAGGATCATATGAGTGTAGCTTTTCAATCAACTCCATCCTCTACTCATCTAATTCATTAGGTTTCATTTGGAGGACAAGTTCACTCTATTTTATCTTATATTAAAAACTTTTAAATTCATTCGATTTGATGAATTCATCATTCTCTAAAAATTGTTGAGCCTGGATGATCCTATCATCCAATCTTGATGTTGCTAACTCTAGGTCAGTTAGACTGCCTTCTGCTACATCAACCCTAGTCTGGAGATAATTTTGTCTCATATCAACAAAATACTGACTATTCCCTGGTAAAATTTTCAATGTTCTTTGCTTGACCTAAGGTGGGACCTATACAATCTTCTATCTTTTATGCCCCTTTGCCATCAAGGATGCTTGGGGTACATCCTCCTCTTCTACCTCTAGGGCTACATCTAGTTCAAGGCTGTCTAGGCACACCCTTTCTTCCTCTCCTACTGGACCCTTTGGCATTTTAGCCATTATTTCAGCATGGTTTGTGACCATCTTCCTGATTCTATGAGGGTAAGGGATATCCATATAAAAACTTGGGAATTGGGGGTCAATTCTTTTTAATTCCCTCTCTACCCTTAGTACATCATCCAGCTTTGCAAGTTTATCAGTTGCCTCCCCCTCTGCTACTATATTTGGAATGATGTCTTCATGGGGAAATTCTTTGGAATTGGGTAGCACATAGTTTTTCATTTCTTTTAAAGTAGCCCTCATCCATCCCTCAGGATCATACATTCTATAAGGGCCAGTGCACAAGTTGAAATGATGCATAAAAGCATGGAAAGCTCTAGGGCTTCCTTACCGATGGTGAAATCACCGATTTTAAAGCATCTACACAAAAAGGTTCCCCTATGTACCTTATGGCCCAAGTATTCACTATTAACCATGAATAATTTCCAAATAAATTCAATAATCCCCAATCTAGGAGGGATGAATTTTGGTAAAATGTGGGGTGGCTGAGGACAACCATACACTCTCATCAAAGAAAAAGTAGGAAACAAAAAGATATCCCCCAATTATGATCTAGTTTCCTCCCATTAGGCAACAGGAATGGTCTTAAGGGATATTTTAGAATTTCAAGGGCCTTAAAGTATCCTTGGTCTAACATCTTCATTATAATAGCACTAAAATTATTGAAAAATGACAGAGAGTCAGAAAAGTGATAAGAGTTATCCCATACCCATGTCCATAGTTGTATTGGCAAAGCTCCTTCTAGATCAGAGGTTTGATCAATAAAGTCAGAGCTGATGTACCCTACATTCCTATAAAGGATCAAGTGCATCAGCAAAGAGTAGTATGGGAAAGTGAATTCCCTCATTTCTCTAGACCTTGCCCAAGCAATATTTTCCTTTATGATATCTAATATATGACTAACATAGCCATATTCACAGGAATGGAAAGCATCTTGTACATCTCTAGCAAGCATATATTCACCTCCCTAGACTTCATCAGACTCATCCTTTCCAATGACCTTATGGACACCATATATGGTCTTGACAAAACAATTTTTAAACTTGTCCATAGGCATCTTCTCCTGTATTTTCTTTGGGTAATCACCCACCTTTTTCAATTATCTAGGAATATGTTGTAGCAATGATTTTCCAGTGAAAGCAGTCAGGTTTGCATCAAACCTTCTCTGTAAGTCCTTCAAATCCAGAGGCTGACCCATTGCCCCAGTCAACTAAAAAGCCTCAATGAAAGATTCTCTATCCAAGGTGCATAGAACAATTCAATCTTTTTTGTGGAAAGATTTTGTGGCAAGATTATAACATCTAAATAGATCTTTCATTAAATCTACATCCACGAATACCTATGGGAAAATCAGCTTAGCAAGGTTCTTCTTCCAAGGATTGCAAATAGGGACCTTTTTATCCTAGTTGCAGTAGAAAAAGTAGAAAATCTCAGCACCATTAGTACCAAGGCACCTAGCATCTCTGTAGTTGGCATATGGATCAAAGAAAATATGATCATCAGCAGAGTTGGCATTAGTGGATCCAAGGAACAATTTTACCCATTGCTAGTTTTACCTCCCTTCAAGGTTGACATCTCTAATACTGCCATTTCCTTAGCTGAAATCTCTTCCACCTCCTGGTCTAAAATTTTGAATCTGTAATTGGAAACTTAGTAACTATAGAAAACTTTCCCACATAAACTTATGAACAATGATATAACTCACACAGGCAACACAAGATGAACTCAGAATGTGACTCTATAGATGATGAACAGTGATAGTGGAAAAAACTTATAAGTTGACAGGCTTAAATGGATGTTTAAATCATATTGATTTCTACATGCTTGAGAATGATCGTAATCCATTCTATTAGCCTTAGGAGGTGCCAAATTGATTTCCAACTATGCACTTTTTGTACTGCATTCAAAACTGATTGGCTGAGAAGCTCAAAACTCTTTTCCCATCATTATGTCTACTAAAAAGATTAGATTCTACGATATTACAACAAGGCAACTGAAAAGACCTTTTGTAATATCGCAATATTATATTAAGGGCTCTCCGATCCCATGATGTCCTATAAAAAACTTCACATCGAGCAATTGACAAAAATGACATTCTTTCATGATTCTACAATAACTCCTTTATTACAGCATCGGCAACTTACTTAGTGTGTTTTACAATCCCACAACAAACATTTTTGAGGCATCATAAGTCATAGTCATAAGTCCTATAGTCCCACGATTGTAGTTGAACTCACTGCCTTGTAGCATCACAACCTATCATATTTTGTCCTACGATGTTATGGTTAAGCTGAAAATATTACACCATTACATCATGGTTGCACAAATTATCCATGCGATGCTATGACAAACCCTAGTTGCATCATTGTGAAACCCTTCCTTAGAGTTCTGAGATCTTACAATGAAAGAACTTATCGTAAGATTGGAGACCATTGTCCATGTGCCATCTCACTACCCTTGGTCCCACTAATGCTGATTCTAAACACATCTAGCATCTATATACTAACTCAATTTCAATAGGAATCTAACATCTGTCATGTTAGCAAGTGACACACTTGCATTCATGAATTCCACGATCCTACAAAAATAGGGTGTCTCATCATCATAACACATCTTTATCCATCATACGATCATATGACAAGGCCTTCGTCGTAATGTCTTAACCCATTTGATTTAATTCTCTGTTCATACGACACGCCTCGTAAGATCGTCGGGCCCCATCTATCTTCTTTGCGACCTGACGACAAAAGCTTTATCATAGGATCGTGATCCCCTTTGTCCTCTGCTCCTAATTCCATGAGCAAACACTGATCATGGGATCATAAAAGACCCCTTTTATTAGCAAGACACAACGCAATACAATCTTACGATATAAAGATCACCGTGGGATCAGAAAAGAAATGAAATTCCCCTTCGATGACATGATACAAGGACAATCATGAGATCAAAGAGACCACAACATAAGCCCACGATGTTACGTTAATTCCTTTGTCATAAGATCAAAAAAGATCAAATAAAAAAGGATTCTTTCCTTTCTTTAAAATGAAAACCTGCTCATACTTACGGCCTTGGGTTAAAGAGAGATGATGATTATAGAAATGACTAGGGTTTTCTAAAATTTTGAGAAATGATCCCGACCCTATCAAGACAAGATTTTTAAAAATTCACCAAAATGCAAAAAAATTCTATTCTAAAAAAGGAGCTATCAAGATGCATATCTTGTTTCCAACTCTTACTATTTCCATTTCTTAATCTATTAATTCTTTGAGCTTGATTGTTCTAACACTGTGCATAATGCTTTTATTGTTCCTTCCTAAATTGGCTCTGAAAGGTATTAGAGAGAAGGTGCATATTGTAATTAAGTTTGGATTGACTTGGAGTAATGGAGAATTTGGTGTGAAGGGAGATCCTGCATATGTCAGGGCTGCCTGTGAAGCAAGCCTCAAGAGGCTTGATATAGACTACATTGATCTTTATTACCAGCACAAGGTGGATATTACTGTACCCATAGAAGCTACTATAAGTCTTTAGATTCCAAACCCTTAACCTTGCACCAAAATACTATTTTGTCATGGCGCTGTAAGTTTTAAGATTCAAAATCTATACTACTATGATAGGTTTTTTATTTTAATCTCATTTATTAAATTTTGGGCAATGATTTTTCTCCAAAAACTACATAGTTAAATCTTGAATTTGATTTGATGTGAGAAATATATTTTACATATCAATTCTTGAGATTGATAAGTATGAAATATTTTCTACAGGAAGTCAAATTGTGATTTTACTACAAGGATTCAACTATGTGGTCTTCTAGTGAAACACATTGACACAAGTTATTTTAATAGTGGTTCACAAGAACTCATTTTTATAAGAATGAATGGAACACGTAGTACTCATTACATTTAGATTATGCTCATAAGGTGAAGCATTAAGCCTTTCCAGAAGGTCACTAATTGCAGTACTACTCCAACTTATTGTCATGAGAGATGAGTTCTTATGAAGCTAATGTAACATGAGTCAATGAATTTGTCTCTGAAAAAACAAAATCAAAATTTCAAACCTCTAATTTCACTAGAAAATATGTGTCTAATAATCAAGGTTGTATGGATTTGGAGGGCAAGATTGTATCCCTCTACCTCCTAGATTCATGTTCCATCCCACTGATTTGCCTCAATGAGTTGACTCCTTAAGTCTGCTCACCAAGTTAGCTCTCCAAGTCATCTCACCAAATCGACTCACCATCTCTTCTCACCAAGTGGGGCTCTCTATGTAGGCTCACCAATCTGCCCCACCAAGTCACCTCTTTAAGGCCGCTAAATATGTCAGCTTGCTAGGTCTATTCCCAAAATTGACTCACCGACTCAACTGTTCAAGTATGCTCACCAAGTCGCCTCACCAAGTTGACTCTTTAAGTTCGCTCACCAAGTATGCTCTCCATGTCGGCTCGTCAAGTCAGCTCACCAAGTCACCCCTCCAAGTCGCTTGAAGCAAAGAAAAATTTGGTGTATTGTGCAAGTCTAGATAATACTATCATTTTATATTTGTAAAACACTTACTTGGAAACATAACAAAGTCTTCTCCCCTTAGATTACTTCCCATTTAACAAACCAAGGAAAATGCAATAGATATATTTATCAAAAAAGAAATAAGATCAACGAGAGTAACCGTGCCATCTCTTACCATTCTCAGTATTTCCATTGGCACATAAAGAACTGGGCTAAACTTCACAATGCCAAAACCTTGAGCAAAATTCACTGTGGGAAGAAGCAAGTTATGTTTCCTTGGTAGGTGTTAGCTGGCAATCATTCCATATAACATCTTATAAAAGAATTTTTAAAGCTAACCACATTTTGAAATGTGATAACAACTGATATATATCATTTCAAAGTCAATTTATTCCTATTTGTGCATAAAATTAGCAGGTTAGTGTTATGCCAAGAGAATGGAATTTATGTATCCTCTTGACTCTAACAAAGACAAAGGGCCATTCTTGTCACTCTTTAGAGGTAAACCATAAACTTTGAAGAGACACTAAGCCAAAATTATTGGGCACACAAAGGTCAAAAAACATGGAAAATGTATAGGAAAAATAGAGTCAACTTTTATGAAAATGATAAATATCTCCCAGCAACAATTGAGAAAGGTTCAAAGCACATGCCTCCTCATATAGCTTTAATAGCATTTCTGGACGAGATGTTATCACAACAAACAAACACTTAGTTGCTGCCCTCCAAACCTTCCAGCTGATATCCTCATCATCGCTATATTCATTAGCACTCTCTCTATATCAACAGAATAGTATTCACATGTTGGTCATAAAATTCATAATTACATGAAAATAAAAGACACCATTGTGCAAAAATTAAATTTTCTCAAGCAAATAATTCTCTTAAGAAATTTTAATGTACTCATCCTCCTCTCCATTACTCTCTTTTGTATCTTCTTCCATATTATCAGTGTAGTTTGGGTCATAGCTTATGTAGTCCAGAGAAAGTTCCAAAATTGTATGAAATATTTTCTATAGCAAGTCAAATTGTGAAATTTCTACAAGGATTCAATTGTGTGGGTTTCTAGTGAAACACATTGACACAAGTTATTTTAATAGTGGTTCACAAGAACTCATTTTTCATAAGAATGAAGGAAACATGTAGTACTCATTACATTTAGATGATGCTCATAAGGTGAAGCATTAAGCCTTTGCAGAAGGTCACTAATTACAGTACTACTCCAACTTATTGTCATGAGAGATGAGTTCTTATGAAGCTAATGTAACATGAGTCAATGAATTTGTCTCAGAAAAAACAAAATCAAAATTTCAAACCTCTAATTTCACTGGAGAATATGTGTCTAATAATCAAGGTTGTATGGCTTTGGAGGGCAAGATTGTATCCCTTTGGCTCTTTACCGAGGCCTAGCAAAACAAAAAAAATCTAATAATGAGCAAATGAGTTTTCCTTTTATATCATAATAATTGATCTATTAAATAGGGGAATCTGAGGTTTTAAGGTGAAAATCTTGAGCGAAACCAAGATCTATTCCTAAAGATAAGTAATATCAGTTTAAGAAAAGGGTGCCCAAGCCAGGTTGCTCTTGCATGGGTTCAGGACTAGGGAAATGATGTTATGGGCAGTAGTAGTTGTGGATCATTTTAGACCTATGACATGCAAAGTGTCCATTTTATGTTAGTTTGAGGTTCACTTGGTTTCAAGAATACTATAATATTCTCTACTTAACAAGGCCAACCACATGAAGGTGGAAGCTCATCTGACCTCACCCCCCTCCCCCTAACATGAATCTAAAGTACCCACTATCATCTAATTATGTATACTTCATTCATTCATTCATCCATTTATGAATTATAACATTCAATCAATACAATCACATAACATTCATTAATATGATATAAAATTCATTAATACACAATACTAATCAAAACTTCATTAACACATAACAATATTCATTAACATAAAATAAAAATCTGTATTAATACACATCATTCATACATAATTACTTAAAACAAAGTTCTTTCATTATCCAACAAGGTTTATCAAAGAAGATTTTTAAAACATCATTTCTTTTTTTTGTTTTTCTGAGCCCTCTTAACAAAAGTGCTCATAGGAGCATCCATATCTGCATTATTCTCCTCCTCTTTTAGAACATGTAATGTCAAATTATGATGGCTCATTCTCTTTGGAGGAGTAGGAGGTTGATGCACTAAAGGGGGCTCTATTGCAAGAACAAGTGAATGGGATAAATTGACATACTCTTTTTCTTTTTCTAACTGTTACAAGTTTGTAATTAAGTACGAGTACAACATAAAATGCATTTTTCTTACCTGACAATGCCACATCATGTACATTAACATTTTGATCTGCCACTGCGTCAACATGTTGAACACTTGGAACATGGCCCACTCCTTTAGCATGATGTTCAACATGCTTTGAAATATTCAAAAAAAGGATACACATCAAATTCCAATTGAAGATGTTAAATTGTATTCATAATTGCATAATTAATTTCCAATAGCAAATTAATACCTCCACCACTATAATGCACATCATGGCCTTCATCATGAGCAGGTTCTATGCTAGGATATGAAGGCTACAGTAAAATGTTATGCACATTGTTATGTAGTCAATTTACGTTTATAACTAATACCAAAAAAGAATCTTCTCAACTATTTAATTTCATTTACTTTTCATCTGACCAATTTACCTGTGAGATATCATTTGGTGCACTGGATTCTTGGGCAAGGCTTATAGATTCTTGACGTAGGCGTGCAACCACAACCTTATAACCTTCCTACAAGGAAATTTTTCTATCTTCATCTGTGACCTCCACATTGAAATCTGTGCCCTGTGTTTTTTGCTTGATAATGTCAGTTTTCCATGTATGGTTTCATTAAACAAAACTATTTGCAATATTATATTTATTAAAAAAAAAAAATCATTGCTCTACTTACAAGTCGAGTCTGGAGATTCATATAGCCACCAGAGCCAATTTTGTGTTGGCCAACCTTTTCTACTCTCGCTTTTGTAGCCACGGATGTGTCCTGCAATCTATGAACAATTTCAAACATCTTAGATTATATATTTACAAATATCAATAATTAGTGCATGATTACAATGTACTTAATACTATAATGACATACCTCTTTTTGCCCTGTGCTGCTTCATTATCTCTATCTTCACATAGCCTTTTCTCCTTTACATCTTCTATTATTTCATTCCACTCCATCGGTGGAATCATAAGAGGATGGTTGTACTTTGGGTTATCCTTAAGAGCCCTTCTATATTGATCTATCACAATCTTTATATGCTTTGCTACTCTTTTCAGAAGTAGGCCAGTGTCAAAAATGTTTTTTCCAAATTTCTCCTCAATAGATGCAATTAGCTGATTTTTTAATTCCATAGCTTGTAAATTCCACCTTTTTAAAAATAAATAGATTTTTAGATCATTAACTTTAATATATTAAAATAAATAGAAGAAAAGAAAAATTATGTAGCAATGATATGAAACTACGTACCTTTTACGTATGGTGGGTCCAAATAGTCTCAATATCATATGAAAAAGATGTTCAAAGAAAGCATTATTACCTACAAAAAAATAAAGGATTTATCATTCCAAAATGAGTAATGTAAAAGTAAACTAAATTTACACTTTAAATAATATCAATTTTAAAGCACCTAGAAGCTTTCATTCTTTTAATGGAAACATAGTTTTCTTATTCAGCAACAATGTCCCTTCATACGAACCAATACTAATCACGCAAACTGCTCTAGGAAATGGATCAGCTTTAGTAGTACTGCTCTTTGTTGGTCTACCTCCCTGCATATGTCCATGTCTCTCTATGTGTGGGTATATATATATGTATGTATGTATGTATGTGTGGTTTGTGTATGCAAGCTTTTGTAGACATCATTTAAGCATTGATATGCTACTTCGTTGTTCATCAACTTGTAGAAAGAAATTACAAAATATAGCACATTACAAAATATAGAAAAACAAGGTTTTACCAATTCTAGTGGGCATAGACAATGATGTTTGCATGGTCCTTGTTGCCGACAACGCAGCAGACAATAGTGGACTGCCAACCAAAGGAGGAGTCTACACTTCATCATGAGCTGAAGAATAGAATATTGTTAGCAAAGACATTTGCAATGGATAAAGATCAAATGGGATACTATCGAGAAATTTTCACGAAAAAAAAGGTAAGTGCTATAATGTTGATCAAAACAAACAAAGTGTTACTTACACGAAGGTACTGCGCAACAACCCTGTCCATGTTCACCTTGTGATATCGCAACTGGCACATATGTCTATACAAGAACACATAAAATTAGATATCATGATCTATAAGATACTATAAAATATTAATATCTATTGAACTTCTATTATTGCTTTAGTCAAATTACTGCTTACCTTCAAAGATTGGATTCTATGGTCCAATTCTATTCTCAGTGCCTCTTTCTCCTCACTTTTGTCACCCTTGATGATAATGTTAACAAGTTCATCAGTGTATCTTTGCATAATTTGTTAGGTGATGAATATAGGGTTAGTACTAAGGCCAATGTCATGTAGATATGACACCCGTATTTCAGATTGCATTTGATCATCGATCGTTGTAGCTTTTTCCTATCATTTATGACATCAAATATTCATATACTTTCATCAAAATAACTCCAAAGCCAGAAAGAAAAGAACATAATAATATGACATTTGTTTCTATATTAACATTAAAATTTACAATAATTAATATTTACCTCTATTGAAGGTGTCTAAGATGTGCATCCATATCACCTTGTGAAAAAAATTAGCAAGTCTTAGAAATCAGCAGCGAAATTAAAGTAATAGACTTACCAAAAAAAATATTAATAATAAAGTAGATTGCATATGTAAATCATTTTTCTTAAGTTAAAAATTTAGCTTTACTAATGTTTATATCTAAAAAAAATTTTTATATGTTCTACTTAATGTTTATATGTGCACATATGGTTTGGAAAGAAATATTTGGTCATACAAGACCCCATCATAGTTGACATTGATCCTACCTAGAAATTTCATTGATCATCATGATCTTCATCCATGTCATCATCATCATCATCATCACCATCATCATACTTGTCACTTTGATCGTCGTCGTCACCACCACCATCTTCATCACCATCATCATCCTCTTGATCACTATCATCATCATGACCATCATCGCCATGATCATCACCATCTTCATCACCATGATCATGATCTTCATTAGAATCATCATCATCATTATCACCATTATCATTAGCATGACCAAAATCATCACCATCTTCTTCTTCTTCTTCATCACTGGGTAACTTTCATTCCTGATAATCATTTACTTCCTCTTGTGCTTCTTCAATATCTTCTTCTTCAATCACATTATACTTTACCAACCTTCCTCTTGGGTCATGTCTAACAACAAATGACCAACCTGGTTTGTGTGGAACACCTAAGTAAAACACTTTCTCACATTGGCTTGGAAGAACATAGAGCTCATCTTCGACTAGCTCAAATGACCTTGTATTAATCATAGTAAATCTACTATCATGTTCAATAATAGTCCTATTGGGATCATTTCAATTCAGTCGTAACCTAAACCATTTGACAAAAAATAAAACTATTTTGAATGAATTAAAGTTGCACTCAAGTATATCATCCAAAATGCCATAGTATCAATTTTCATATTGTCGAGGATGTATGTCAGTTCTAGATGAAATATTGGTGACCGCAAAAACAAAACTTATCCCAGAATCACACGTTTTCTTCATTTCATCTAACTTTTTTGTGTGAAATTTATAGCCATGGTAGTATATATCTTTGTGGTGTTTGACCTACAATTATTCAAACATATCAAGAATCTTTTCATTGATCTATGAGTTGATATTAAAGTTATGTCTCATGATTAGTAATCTTATGCATACCTTTGTATCTCTTAAGCCATATATTAGATCAAGTACCATTGGCGTAACATTGGGATCTCCATTACGATGAGCTTCTTTAACGATTGATGCAACACCATCTCATGTCAATGAGCAACCATTTTCTTGAGACTATTCAATCCATACTGTCATCCAATCAAGATTGTTTGCAATATACAAGTGTAGTGCATCCCACTCATGACCAACTATAAAGAAGATAATTACATCAGTTAGAAATAACTTATATATATTGATGATGGATAAGAATTGTTAAATTACAGAAAAAACTTATAATTACCTCTCACCCTCCTCAATCTACCTTTCCCTATCAGGTACTCCCCTTTGAATTTGTCATTATAGTTGGGATCCCAAATGTGATCTACATGGATACCTGCTACAAACTTTGAAAGAAATTCACTAATATACACCATGGTCTGGTATATCATATATCCCTCTATCATAGAACCCTCAGGATGTGCTCTTTGTCAAACCAAGCCCTTCATAAATTTCAAGTGCCTCTCAACCATCCACATTGATCTAGCTTGTATAGGTCCACACAATTCAATCTCCTCAACTTGATGTATGAGGTAGTGTTCTTGAGCATTGAAAAATGTTGGAGGTAAACACTTTTGCATTTCACACATAAGCTGTAGAATTTTTCTCTTCCAATATTTTATATCTTTTTTATCAATTTCTTTAGATGATAACCACCTAAAAGAGATTCAACACGCAAAAACACATAAAAGAGATTTCAAATAAAATTATACAATAGATTTCAAATAAAAAGTTACAAATCTAAGAAAAAACACCCTTCTAAACTCATGTATTTTCCAAGATCATATATAACTTGTTTAATACTGTTATCAAACTATTGTGGAAGGGATAGAGGTAGGATGAACTGCAATCAATAAAAAATGATCATTTCAATATATTATTAAATAATGCAATTGGTACTACATTAAATATTATAAATATATTGTAAATAGAAAACATGACTTACCTTGAGGAAGGTATGCCAATCATGTGTTTTCAACCCTGGCCCAAAATCACCTTTCTTTGATAGAAGAGTGCTTATATTTTCAGCAAATCCTATTGGAAATTTTGTTTTTTTTATGACTTCTTTTAATGCATCGCTTTGTTGCTCCATTAATAACCAAGGAAGGTCACTTGTATTTATGTGGTCTCCATTCCTATTTGATTCGATGAAAACTTTTAGTGCATGATTGGATTCATGAATGTCAAAACAAATTCTAGCAATTTGTTCTCTATCACACCTTCCATCCAACATTTTTTAAAGTGTCTCTATTACATTCTTTTCAATATGCATAGCATCAAACAAATGCGCGATTGGGAGATCTTTGTAGTATGGTAACCTACTAAATTGAGTAGGATAAATTTTCATTCCTCTAGGAAGTTGGTCATTGATGCCTTGATGACCTTCACAAGCATCAATTACAACATTGGTAAATATAAGACAATATCAAAATACAAATTGTAAACTTCAAATGAAAAATTGGACATTACCTCGACGATTTAGTCGATCATGTTCCAACTTCCATAAATGAGGTGTCATTCTTCATGGCCTTGATGATGTCTATTCTTTCCCATTGAAAAGATGTTTTTCAGCAATTCGATACCTATGATTATTGTGGAGAAAGTGTCTAAACTCATCAAACACCTGCTTTCCTAAACTTTTTGAATGATGACATTTCATCTTCAGACCACAAACTAGACATGCAAATTTTTGCTTTGTCTGAAGACCTAAAAGATCATGTATAATTAGACCATGTACAATTATCATGCACAACTTAAGAATTCGATAGTAATGTGTAAGCACTATAACAGATCAAAAATATGTGATCTTAACAATATAACATACCGCAAAAATGAGTTAGCCCAGGGGCATCATGTATTGTCCATACAAGCATTGCATGTAATTAAAATTGTTGATGTCCTATCGGTCTAGAGATGTCATACATAGTAATGCCATTCCATAACTTCAACAACTTGTCAATTAGTAGCTCAATATACATGTTCATATCTTTAACTTGGTATTTACCTAGCAATTGAATGAACATAAAAATTATGTAATTATTATAACCATTTTCATGCACTATTTATAAATTAATTTAGATAACTATAAAATAAAAAAATACCTAGCACAATCATTGACAACATTATGTGCTCCCTCTTTATGGACATCCAAGGAGGAATGTTATTGTTAATAACAAAAATAGGCCATACTGAGTAAACAGATCTCATATCTCCATATGGATTGACACCATCCGCCGCTAATGAAAGTTTCAAATTACGAGGTTCTTCTTTAAAGTATGACCATGTTTCTTCTATCTCTTTAAATGCAGAACCATCGGCAGGCATTTGCATAATGTCATCCTGACTTTTATTGCATGCATGGTAATCCATAAATTGTGTCAAGCTAGCACACCTGAATAATCATTCAAGACGTGGAATAATGGGAATGTATTGAAGAACCTTGTGAGGCACTTTTTTTGTTATTTGATCTGACTGATATCTACTAACATGACAATCAGGGCATTCTATTGCAAATTCATGTTGTTTATGATATAGAATGTGATCATTGGGAGATGCATGTATTGTCTGATACTTCATTCCAATCTGATCCATAATGTTAGATAATTCTTGGTACGAACAAGGAAATATGTTTGATGGTGGTAACAAAAACTCACTAATCAACCTTCAATAAAAAAATATGCATTGTTAATATAATGAATAGTAATTGTATGCTAACATTGAAGATGACAAAAATGACATACCTTAGCATACGTGACATTCCTACATTGGATATACTATTCATAACCTTTAAGTTCACTAACAACACTATAGCCAAGAGTAGAGTTGTTTGGGAGCCTTCATATAAGGGCTCATGTGCCTTCTCAAGTAAAGGTATATCAAAACCATCTTCATCATTATTATCCGATTTGCTAGTACCATCATTGTGAGCCTCTTCATCACCTGCCACAATACCATCTTCTTCAATCATGTCCTCTGGCACATTATCATCTTCTTCCATGGGAGTGTTATTCTTAGCTTGGATATTCACACCTCCATGTTCCTCCAGTAGGAAATTCACATTTAACAATGGACGAAAATTGTGGCCCCCTTCAACATGACCATATTGCCTACAATGACTCTGGGTTGTTGTGATTAGAATTCTTTGATTCTTTAAGCCCTTACACTTTTTGCAAGGACAATAACATTTATCAGGTTTTTTTTGGAACTGAGCTCATAGTGTAGCCTTTGTCTCATTATTTTTTTCTAGGTTCATATTGTCAGGCGTGGTCTTTCTTCATAGAAAAATATACCTACAAATAAATTGGACATGTTGTGGTTAATGTTTATATCTGCACATATGGTTTTTGTTAATTAATGTTTTCAAATGTAACTAAAATGATCTTATAATTTCTACAAGGCCTAGATGTTTGCAAAATGCATAGTGCAATGGGATTAGTAAGATATCAATTTTTTTGATAGAATGCCTAAAATAGAGCTTGGAATGCTGATTGATGGACATGCATATGGGAAAGCATGATATGTAATGTTTTATGTCAAAAATGGCTTTGACTCTATTTTCTCAGTGCATGAGATACACCTGCAACTTCTCTACACAATCATCTTGCTATGAAAAGTATGTGCTAGGACATAAGTCAAGATTGTTAATAATACTGAGTTGGCTACATTTTGAACTCTTACAAATTTTGAAAGGTATTCTCCCTCTTATATTGACAACAATTTGAGTTATAGACATGCAATAATATCAAGTAGACACTACAAATTTTATTCATCTTTTACAAAACTATTCTATTAACTATTACTTACACACTAAAGTGCTACTTTACAGGGTACAAAATTCTGAATCCATTCCCTATATTGATTTCCATTTCTATAAATTGACACAATCAAAATAAAAATATCCAGCTAACAATCTATACATTGTAATGTCATAAAATATTTTGAATCTTTGAAAAGGCCTTGGTCAACATACCTATTTTAGCAAATAACCCTTCAATGTCTTTAAGAAATCTCTCCAAATTAGAGAGAGGTGTGTAGGCCTGCTCAGTCAGAGTGCTTCTGCTCACCATACAAAATCCCAAATATAAGTCTCATCTAAGAATATCCTATAAACTACATCTACTAAATAACACTACATGCATACAAACCTGCTTTATTATGTTTTGATATTATGTACTCTTTCTTTAATTGCAAATTTTTCCTATTTGTAATCTTCCTTTAAAGCTGATATTATTTTCCTAGATTGCTCGAGAATTTTCTGTACACTTTCAGATACAGTTCAAAAAAGGGATCTTCCAAAACTAAGTTACTACATAGTGACACAAAATCCTCCCTTAATTTATGACCATTCAATTATTAGAAAACTCAAATAATAAATGTCTTCTAATGACATTAAAAAACACAAACTATAAAAAACTGCTTTTTTAGCATTACAATAACTATCTTGAGCTCCAATAGATCATACACCTCTACTGTAGGTGGAAATTGTCATTAATTGTTACAAATTGATTTTTATGCAATAAAAAATGAAGATGGAACAGTCATATAGCATCTAAAACATCATTTAGAACGATTCTATACTTGCAGAGCTGAGTAAAATGTGATTTATAATAGTGAGAAAGAAACAATCCTCAATGTATCTTTGTCTCGATGATAAAGTAATATTTTTTTAAGTTAGATTACCTAATCGGTGCAACTGAACAATTCATTTTGTTGGAAGCTACCAAAGAACATAAACAAAAAAGAGAGCATAATAGTTGAATATAACTACCCTATAATGATGCCATTCTGTCACTATCACTCTTATTCCAATGGTTCATGCCTCCTTCAAGAACTCTCTTAGGATAAATATGAAGATCTCAATAACCTCAAAGCCCATGAAACTCAGAAACCATCTAAACAATTTTGATCACATTCACATTATCCATGAGAAATAGAGCACACAACTTCATAGAAACTAAACAATAAATCAATACAAGATTTGAGGATTGCACTTCTATAGCTGTTAGGAAGTAGTTTATATATGCGAAAGAGAGGGACTTCCAAATCAGAAAATCAGAACAACTTTCTACACAACTACTCTCCACACATCATTGTGGGTACTAGTACACAAGATTTGAAGCAAATATTTAGTAATAAATCTTATTCATCTATTCTACAATTCTTAGTCTTTTAAGAAATAGCTCATAGTGGGCATATGTCTCCAAGAAAAGTGCAAATGAAATTTAACAAACAAGAACAGTAACTATAAAGATGATAATGCATTTCCAAAAAAAGGATTTTGAGCACACAATAATCCAACTTTTATCAAACATCAAGAACTCAAGGCATTCATTTATGGCCAAAACATTAACAATGGAGAAGCTAGCCAAAAACTTTTTGACTCATATCATAGTGAAAGTTATGGCTTCTACCAGGGGGAAACTATAATAACTGACTTTATTTACAACCCCCACCAAGTCAAGTATAATGGCATTCATTTATACTTCCAATCAATTCTATTTGAGTACTTTTAAGGGTTTTAGTCCATATAGCACTAATAGACAAAATGTCAAATAGGTTAGTATGGAGAAAAATAATACTAAAACATATTTCAAAAGTCTCCTTGTCTGAATATTAAATAAACAAATATCATTATTGAAAAATTGCCACCATGCAGATAATTCTAAATTGAAGTTTTTGTTTACCATGTCTAGAGAAGAATGATCTAGAAATTCAAAAGCTGAGATGATCTCCCCTAACTATTGTTTTGCTGCAGAGAGTAGTCTCTGTAAAAAGCGAACAATTTTTTTAAATTTTAATACAGCTGTCAACTTGAAAATAGTTCTATGCTCCACAAAATCTGAGGTATCATTTCCTATAACATATCATCTATCATCAAGTTTAAAGTGAAAGAGACCATACAAACTATTGAAAGTTGTGCCCAACTGGGACACATTTAAAATAAATTAAAATACAAATTTCAATCAAATTCATGTTAGAATCAGTCATATAAATCAATACAATTGTTCCCTTGCTAGCTCCATAATACTACAAAAATTGGTAATCATATCAGATCAACCATGGATTACATTCTTTGAAGTGTCTACAATAACTAGCAAAAATCATCATTTCAAAAGTAAACATGAAAACAAAAGTGAGAGAGATTCTCATCCACTAACAGGAATGCTTGAACATTTTTCTCTATATGTTGAGTAGAACCAACCTGAAATACATTCTAGTGTATTTGTAAAGATCACAAGTTATCCCTCTTCAATAGACCCCTCTTGTACACTCTCCAGTTACAGTAGCCACATGGACTCTTGTAGCAATTGTACATGCACAAAATCCAAATAATTGCTTCTCTAAAGTAACAAAGTTTGAGTTGGGAATTCAAGAGCTTTTATGCAAGTATTTTCTCAAATTTTAAGGTATTTTTGGTCTTCCATATCCACCTTGAGAATTGTATGATAACTAATCTCCAAATTATACTCTTTAAAACATTAGAAGCAATGTAGGTAGCAAACTGTATTTAATACATTTGTCTTATAATTGAAATCCCATAATATTAATAAAATATTACGACTGTCAAGTCAAATGGGATGACCTTGAATGCTAAATCATAGAGACTTTCATAATGAAAACACATGGTCAAATCACAAGGATAAATGTTACATGCCTAAAATGCACAATTGTTGATCATCAAATTCATGTATAGTATTGGAAAGTGTTTGAATGTCAAATTAGATTAACCATTATATTTGATTTGAGAAACACCAAATGAACATTCCCTTGCCAAGAGTTGCTTAGATGTGTCATCATACCTTTCCCATGGTTCCATAATGTGGTCAATTTGCCAAAAATTCCTAAAGGTATTTAAGTCAAAGTGTTTGTTGAAGTGTCCTATGTGTTTTTTGAAAGTAGGATTGGTTATAAAGTGTAATGTCCTCATTTTAGCTCGCCATGGTTTATGTTTGGATTGACCTATTATTGGCCCTTGTAGGTTAAGGTTGATGGGTAGAGGGCCCCATCTGGCAAAACAAGAGGATCTTTCCCTTCTATAGTACAGAAGTGTTTAGGATTGCTCCTCATTTGTTTCAGTTAGCTACACTTACAATTTATAGTAAGTTATGTATCCAACATTTCTATATTTGGAAAGGCACCTGGACCAATCTCAACGCAGTGACGACCCTTGGCACTACTGATTTTATCAAATATTTAGGGAATTACTAGTTATAGTAGGTTAGGTGTTAATAAAGAGAACCATTAATATTTTTAGTAAGGCATTTGGTTGTGCAATGGAAGCAATGGTTGACCAACTAGTTTAGATGAGACAGAGAGATGATGAGTAATCAATGAGATATTAAAATTATAGTAATAGTAATAAAGCTATTTATAATGGTTATATTGTAAATTTATTACTTATCTTCATAAAGTATTATTGAGGAGCCATTACATTTAATGGAAAAGCATGCCTTTAATAATGACATAACTTAATTCAAACACAAAAAATAGTTATATAAGTCATTAAAGTGACATATTGGTGAAGCCTCATAAGTCAAACTTTTTTGAGGAATTATAAAAGCCCTAGAAATGAAATTGATTGATTTTTTGTTAATGAGTTTTGACTTTTATATTGGATGTTCCAGGGAAGAGTGCAATGTGACCTAGGGTTTCAGACATTTTTAGCATTGAAGGACGATATCTTCAATGTTTGTGCAATCTAAAAGCTATGAAAAAACTAGTTGAATCATTATTTGATTGTGGGCTTCATATAGAGGTCCATTTTAGTTAAATTAGTGAAGTTAAGGAGCTTTGTAATTAAAATAAAGGTGTGTTTGCAGATACTTCCCAAGGTTGGTCTTCAGCTATGTTTTGTTTACTAAAAATGAAAATTTCAAAGGTAGTCATACAACATTACAGGCCCCACACGAGACCCTTAGCACAACATCTGGTTTCTAGGCCAAACTGCCTAGAAGTTATGCTTCATTATTATCCTATTGGATTCCCAGCTATAAATAGAACATTCTGCACAAATTGGAGGGGTTTCTAGAAAATCTCCAAGGCATGTGATTTAATTCCAGGTTCTTTATCCAAGATGAAAACTCATTTCAGTATTTAACAATTGCAATTACTTTGCAATGTAAATATCAATAAATAGAAAGAAACTCCTGCTTGTGATTTGCAAGTAGTTTCAGATTTCATTTCATGAAAGCTTTGTGTTTTATTTTAATTATTTTCAAAAAAAGGAAAGCATAAAAAAGCATATATTCTAAAAAATACAAATAAAATCCAAAACATTGTAAAAACAAACCAAAAACAGTCACAGGTTGGATAAAGAGAACTAGTAGGGTTCATCACAGCAGTATCAAAGCATTTTCCTATCATCCTGCAAGGTTGGGGTTTCATACGTAGCTACAATGATTTGATCCACATAGGTACTATACACATAGGGGAAGCACAAAACAACATGTTGATCAGTTACAAGATTACCATTAAAGATAATGGGTCATAGGAGAGGTGGTAGTCCACCTAGAAATGCAAGAAATAATGAAGAAAGAGAGGCAATGGATATATTCAGGGATTTTGCAATGGGACAAATAACTGGTAACAAATTTTTTGTTGTAGCTTGCCGCATCTATATGGAAGATGTCTTGCCTAGAGGAAAAAATCACAATCAAGAAGAGCATGATAGTGGAGATGGGACCCCTTGGGCAAGAAAATTTTCTATAGGCACCTATGAAAATCCTACACATCCAATGTTCTTGAGGAGAATCTAAGGAAGGGAGTGTAGAAGAAGAAGGTACAACATTTTTTGATAGTTTCTTGGCCATGCATGATGAGTGGGAGGCATTGCCACAAAGAGTTAAAGATCACTTGCCCTTTGATAGATTCATGACTCAAAAAGAGATAGCATAGCAGGCCAAGGCAACAAAGAAGACCAAGGAACCAAAATAATGATCTTCAACATGCTACTAGTAGGCTCAAACTTCATACATTTGATGGTAGAATGAAGGTTGCAGATAGAGATTAGATTAGTAAATTAGACACTTTCTTGACTCTTCATGCAATGACAAAAGTACATGCAATTAAGTTTGCAACATTGCATCTAGATGGTGCAACTCACGATTGGTGGCATAATGAGATGGTTACTGTGCCGCATAACCTCATTGTTTCCTATCAAGAATTCTAAGAAAGATTGATTAGTACTAATAATATGAACATCACTCCCGCATCCTTAGATGTAGGCATCCTTCTATGCATAGTCAACACGGAAAAGTGTGGACTGGTTAAAAGTTGCATCTCACCATTAATAGTCTCTTACATTGTTAGAGCTTGATTAGATTCCTAAACCCTTTTCCTTGTTGCAATTTATTTTCTAGAGGAAGTTGAAGAGCATCAATTGTGAAATTGTCTGCATTTGCAAAGTTGATATCCATTGATTGAATAGCATAAGTCTCTTTGTGGTACCAACATATCACATCATTAGAATTGAATGAGAGCCCACAACTAGAAGAAACTCTAAAATATTCTCATTTGATCACACAATCTGTATAGTGTATACATCATTTAGCATACGAGCTTCCTTATTCAAGAGACTGTCGGAGATTTGGTCTTTTAGTTGGAATACTAAGTATTCAATTTTGCATGTTGAAGTGGTCATAAAAATCACATCAATAGAATGCAAGTACAATAGTGAGCCTCTTGTAATACTTCTTTCATATATTGAATTCATCCTCACCATGGTTTTTCCCTTCTTGGGTATTCTACATAAAGTCTTGGTTTTCTTGTGTGGTGTGTGTTGTGTGTTTTTTATTTACTTATGCACTTCTATTCAGATGGTTAAAATGTTAATGAAAAGCTATGATTTAATTTTTGCTTCTCCATATTCAACAATATAGAGTGAACAACTGACATTGTTAGAGGAAAGCTATGATAATGTTAATGCCGATAGTGCCTCTAGCATTTCCTACCCAAGGTTTATTTGTAGTTGTGGGAGTTGTCTTTGATGAGGTGGTTACACCTAAGAACCCATATATTGATTAAATTTAGCATCTAGCTTCTCATTGGTAGACAAGTCATATCACCCTAGGATTGAATTTGATAAATGTTCTAATAATAAAATCAGGTATAATTCCTAACATGCAAATCTGCCATTGGAAAAGAAAACTCAAACTAATTTTTTAAATCTACTAACCAAATTAAGAAAGCAATCAATGTCATGTGGTATATTTATTGATTGACAACTAATTTGGCTACAGGTGAAATGAATCAAGTAAAATAGTAAATGAATTAAGAGAAACGTGAAAGGCACCAACCCCTTTGAATCAAACAAGTAATGTTGGCAGATCGAATGGGTTGCAAAAGTTGAAAAGATAGTCAAAGGAAATCTAAGAGGGAAAATCAAATCATCCAAGAAAATTAGAAAAGTTGATTCATTTTTTTCTCTAGAGGATGAACCATATGACTCCTAGCTATTGAAATTCTAACAATTTGTAATTGAATCTACAGAATCTACCTATACTTAGATTTTCTTTTGTACAAAGGCCAAAACCTTTGCAGTCAATCTTTGTGTTGGATTAATAAATCATCTTTTTTCATTTCCTCCCAATTTCTAGTTTGAATATTGTAATTATATGGAAAATGATGTTGCAGCTTATATGAGTGTCCTTCAACAAAGCAAACAACATTCATTCCTTTGAATTTGTATTATCTATACTTTAAACTATATCATGGTTGGTTATTGTAAAGTTGGTTTAAAATGTTTGTGTGGGAATGTGTAATGTCCCCTTTTATCTCACCTTGGTTGGTGGTTTGGATTAGCCTATCATTGGCCCTCATAGGCTAAGTCAAATGGTTAAAGGGTTCCCAGTTGGTAGAATGGGAGGCCTTTACCCTTTTGAAGTACACAAGCATTTATGATTGCTCTTCATTTGGTTCAGTTTGATAAACTTACTAATTATAGTAAGTCATTTATCTAGCACTTCTATATTTAACAGGGAACCTAGATTGGCCTCAATTGCAGTGATGATCTTTGGCCCCTTTGTTTTGATCAGGTATTCAAAGATTTACTAATTATAGTAAATTGAGGGTTGATAGAGATGGACCCTTACTACTTTTTTTAAATCACCCTGGTTAGCAGTAAATATAGTGGGCTAAGTCTTGGTGAAGTCAGAATTCATTTATAATGATTAATGGTGGACTTAAAATATTGTAATAATTTAATAAGAAAGTAATTATTAAGTTCATATCATTAATTGAAATAAAAAGTGACTATAATAAAGTTATAATGCAAAGTCACTTTAAGTTATTCCAGCTGGTTTGAGAAGCTACTTCATAAGGAGGAATCAAAATTAAAGAATATCTACTTCATAAGGAGGAATTAAAAGTAAAGAATCTTTTATCCCACATTGCTAGAAGTACAAGCATTCATCAACTAAAAAGCTATATAAGAAAGGGCATCCTTTCATTTGAGATATGTTATGAGAATTGAATGTTGAAACTTTTTCTCGATTGTTGCTGAAAATTAGTGACTGGATTATCTAAGGACAAATATCCTTAAAATAAGTGAAAATTGGATGAAAACCCATCTATTCAGTTTAGTGGATTCAATCAAAATTCATATTGGGATTAAATTGCAAATTTCGGAGATAAATACGAATTTCTAATAGCTAGAATAGGACATGCAATAGAAGTAGGTCTGGAAGTCCAAATACAGGATATTGAAACTTTATCCTTCATATTTGATAAGGTTTATTAGCTACTGGATGATTTGGAACAGATGTTTGAGGCAGCCATTCACATCAAAGCTTGAGAACATGGGTAGAGATGAAAGATAATAAACAGTCTGTGCAGTCCCAATCATACCCCAACTATCCAAGTCTTTTATAGTTGCAAGCCTTCATCTAGAACATATTATTGACTAGTTAAATTTCTTAAGTTTGCAGCATTGAGGTATTGTAAAATCTGAAAACTCCTGGGGTCTTTTTAAGGTGATGTAATAATTAAAGATTTTTCATTTCATGAATGTCTCTAGTAGTCTAATATTGAGCTACAAGCTCAAAAGACTTCTGCTATACGTTTGATTAAATGAAATCACAAAATAGATAGGTTTTGAAGTAGTTTTTCTCATGTCAACTATCGCTATACTACTATGATTGTGCACTAGTAAACTGCATGGTTATCAGTCATTTGTATGAAAATTTATGATAAAAAATCAGAAACTTTTATCACTATATGTGTTTGATTAAATGTTGATGTATTAAGCCTTGCTATGTTTGATGAAATTAAGCTTGAATACTACCTATTTGGTTCGTGATTTCTTACTAACTACAGATTTCAATAATCATACAATTTTTTGATGAAATTCATATGCAAGGAGTTTGCATTTGATTTTTGCAAGGAATTTGTTTGATGATATTTCTTCAAAAGATATTTAACATTTTAGGCAAAAACTTGGTTTGGTTTAAAGTCCACCAGGTGTGAGTTCTACCAGGATGCTTGGCAACCAACATTGTTCATCCCAAATAGCAGACTCTTTCTTATCTCAACCCTATGATATGTGTTCAGATTAGAATTTTTAGTCATTAGGTTTTAAATTCTACATTTTCAGAAGCACAAGCCATATGATTTTTCATTTTCATATCATGATTAAATCATGTTTTTGTATTTGAAAGAATCAAGGTTTTTTGATATACTGAGACATCATTTTATTAGTCTCCACAGTATAGAAAGGTTTCAATTGAGCATTCATTTATAAGATTTTAGTAAACATAACAAGCTTGTTTTCATGTATACTAAGCCTAGGGGGACCTAAAATCCCCTTGAAGAGAGGAGTTGGTTTGCTACAAAAAACAATTTTTTCTTTCAAGTTTGATTGCAATAGGTTTCTTAGAAATCTTTTATGGGAAACATCATCATCTATAAAACAACTTTGTGACCTGAAAGAATTAACAGTGGCTCTATTTTTTAAATTGCGATGAGTAGAAGAGAAAGAGAAAATGTAAAGGCATTGAATAGCTTTGGAATCTGCCTCTGCAACTTTTTGATAGATAACAAACTTGGAATGATATCTAATGACCAGATTCTTACCTTCTTTCTCCTCTCCTATTGACCCTGCACCAAACTCCCGCCCACTGCAACACTGCAGTGACATTTTTAATTATCCACATCTTATGTTTTGAAGGTCAAAATTTCGACCATATCTGGCCCATTTTTTCAAAAAAAATGAATTTAACAACCCAAATAAGCCTTTGGTCAAAAATTTTGGTCGAAAATGGGGGCCTAATTTACTAGTGACCACTATAATTATGTTAAATGTATTATTTGAGAACTCAGACCATCTGATGATCCAAGATCAATGGCTGAGGTTTAATTTTGGCCAACATCTCTTAAAGGAAGAAGAATTGTCGAGGTAGTCACCGAAATGTTGATAGATATCAAGGTAAGTTGTTTGTGAAGTACAGTGTACCTAGAAAGAATTAAATGCCATGTCAGTGATAGTGACATTCTCTCACTAGTATGCTACCACTAACCACACACCACTTCCCAAATTGTACACCTAATTTTTGACAGTTTTTTATCGACAGTTACCAATACCATTGCAGTTTAGTTTATCTATAACTATATATAATAAGCCGAAAGATATCTTATTATTATTACCAATACAAAATGAACAAAGCTTGGATGATTGAAATGATAAACATTAATTACATGTAGATTATAGACAAAAATTTAAAATTTAAAATGAACAAAGCTCAAGTTATTTAAATGATAAACATTAATTACATATAGATTATTAAGCTGCAACCGATTTTCCTTTTTATACTTCCAACAACAAATTTTACATCTGCATTCTACTGGTGGCTCACCTACAATTGGATTTTCCACGGGCTCAATGAATGGAAACTTTGCTGCCCAATCAAATTTAAATCTCCTGGCCATCTCCCATTGACGATCAATTTTTTCTTTCAATTTTCCTCTCCCTTTAGTGTTACTGTTAATTGCTTCGTCCTGGTACTGGTTATTTACTGGATATTCTTCTTCAAGGTCATCTTCATTAGAGATATCAGGTTCTACAACTCTGTCACCAGATTTATTAGGCTCCCCAATTTGTTGAATGGACTTCTGTGTAGGTTGAGATTGTACAGGATCCTCTGATGATGTACCTTCCTTACTTTGACAACATTTTTGTGTCTACCCCTGCCAAAGTATGAAGATATATTTATGCATTTCGTTGGCCTCTCTTGGACATCTCCACCTTCATTAGTCCTACTCCTCTTCCTATTTAAATTTGACTATGACATCTCCATCAAATTAAGCTTGTAATAAAATACTATGGACTCGTAGTTGTAGTCATTCTAGTTCTCTACTGATCACAATACTATGAAGAAGGCTCCTTCTTTCGGCATGTTTCAATAATGAAACTCATATATCTTAAATAGACAACTACAAATAAACCATTTTCATTTTGGAAAATGGGCCAACCGTTACATATGATAAGAACTAATATTTGGCAAACCCCGCATAATTTCAAGTAATCGAGTGGGCGAATAGGGCGGGAATTTGGGACCCCATTGTGTGTGATGCATGGCGAATTGGGTCCTAGGACAAATAAAAATTTCACATAGGAAAATGGGAATTTGGCAAATGATGATCGTCGAAAGAGACACTCAATTAATTCCATGGCAAATAAGAGTAAACATTAAAGAGAAATATGGGCAAAGAACTTGACTACCAAACTAAAATTATGTAATAAGAGTGGCGAACATTCCGACCACTATATGAGTATTTACAAAATCTAGGCGAACCGGTCAACTAGTATACTGTGTTTTTTTTCGCCAATTTCTGTAGCCCAATCGGGACATATTCACCAATTGGCGAATAATTGCCACTAAAAAAATCCCTGGTGCATGGCTACCTTTAGTAGTCCCCCTAAAAAGGGGGTAAGTTATATTTTCAAAAATTATTAAAATTTAAAAAGTAAAATAAAGATATTTTAATCATTTCTTTTTAAAACAGTTTGAATTATATTTTTTTAAAATTTAATTTAATTAAAGCTCATTTTACTATAGGTTTATATTAAATTTTATTATAAAAAATTTAATTTCATTTAATTTAAAATTATAATTGTAAACTTTAGTTATTATTACATTTGAAATTATAAATTAATATTTATTAATGAGGGTTAGGTATACCTAAGGTTGGGAGCTCTTAAATTTAAATCAATATCCTACCATTAATAATATAATCCAATAATTGTGATTGAGAATTCTTGGATATATGATTGTTATTCAACTAACAAACTATGAGTAAGACTTATGTGTTTACTTTTTCATGCACAATGTTATGGTCAAGTCAAACTTTTGTAAACAAGAAAATTGAACTATATTGCTAGAAATTTATGGTTTTATATGGTTAATTTTAAATTTTTGTGATGTTTATTTCATGATGCATTTTGGGTTACCTAGTTGGCCAATTAGGGTTGTTCACAAGAGGCTCATGAAGTATCTTCTTTTATGATGAATTGTTATTGTTACTTTATGTATTGGTTAATTTCAGGCTAATATTTTCGTATATGGTTTGAGAGCATTTGTGTTATTTTTGGGTTTGAGAACCATTGTGAGATTTGGTTGCATGCCATGAAACCAAAATTGATTATTATTCTTTTGTGGTTATAATGAAGGGAACTTCGCTTAATAACATAAACACATAACAAAAATAGAGAAATAACAAGTTGCAAGAACAAAAAATTGGTTTCCTATTATCTCCAAAAGTATGGAATTACAAATTTTAGAAATAAAGCATGCAAAGTCTCATGGGCATTTTCTTGTAGGAGTTTGGAAGCCAAAGCCACCACAACCATCCCTAGAATTGCACTAGACAACCCTATGGGCCTTCTTTATATAGGCAATTTTCCACCACCCAAGAAGGTTCTAGAAATTTAAAACATAGACAATGAGGCCAACCAACCCTAAAATATTATTATTATTCATATTTTATTACATTAGATTAGGTCACAACAACTTTCATAACTCAAAAGAGATTTTGAAGAAATTTCATTTTTGCTCATTTCTAGTTGCATGACTTTCAAAGACTATACTCATTGCCAGTTTCTTTGATTGACTAAAATGTCCCCATTTTAGAAATGCTACAAATGCTCTATAATTCTTAAGTGTGCAAGCTCTAGGTTACTAAGTTTTGACCCCTTTTTGGAGCCTCTAAATCCTTCAAAACTAAGTTCAAAGTTTTTATACCTTGTTGGGCTAAACTTTACTAGCATGTCAATATATTGAAGATGAACCTCTAGGGATGAAATCATAACATTCTGATCTCAAATTATCAACTTACTAAAATTAGTAAGCTTCCAAAAATAGTAACTCTGCACTAAAATAACTCTTATTGAAAAGACAAAACAAAAATATTTTTGGGTGATACAAGATTTATCTTACACCCAAGATGCTCATGCATCAAGTTATGGAACACATTTTTTATTGTGAGCTCAAGGGAGGTTGTCTAAGTACATCCTAAGGAGTGGCTTACAATAGGGGTCTAGGGTCCAAAGTGGCCAGTGTCAGGGTAACCTATCATAAGTTTGGTAATAAGTCATATCCTAGTAATTAATATTTGGGATCAAATATTAGGACTAGTATTTCTCATTTTCATGAGAGGCTATTTTTGTTTCACATGGGTCACATTGAGTGTTTGGGATCTAGAGTGACCAATCTAGCATAACTCAACACTTGAGGGTCAGGGGTCTAGTGAGAGACTAGTCCAGGGTAACTCAAGTAGTTTGACCATCTGGTGACACTCCCTAATATGTAGCCTAAATCTCCTCTATATAATTTTAATTTCATCTAGTGGGTTTATTTACTATTGGAGGTTGGTACTTATTGATAGTTTTTATTTATTTATTAGTTATTATTATTTTTTGTGATTGGTATTTAATTTGGAATTTATTGTTCCCTCAATGGTTATTCTTCATTGGTATTGGTATTTGATTTAGAGTTGGTATATGGTTGTTGATTTTTGGATTGGTCAATTTCTGTTTGGACATTTATTATCTTTTCTTATCACTAGTTGTGGTACCCTTGAGGTATAGAGCTTTCAAAATCCATTACCTAAGATTTTATTTTGTGGTTTGATATCCATGTGTGGACCATTGGTTATTGCCCCAACATGATAGGAGTGAACCTAATTAGGTTACCATGAGGGCGTGAGGTAGTTATTCTCTTACCATTTCTCCCCAATAGATTATTATCAGTTTTGGATGATCTATTATTGTTATTACACTATTCTTATTCTTATCTCTTGGAGACATTCTCTACAATTAGTTGTTGTATCTATATAATCATGTATCATGTATTTGTATCTTGAGATCCTATGATATGATGTATTATATATGTGATGTATTTGGTTTATCAGTACATACCATGTGGCATGTGCAGTGGGTGTTGTGTCTTTAGATGCACTTTATTGTATCGGTTCTACTTATGTATTCATTATGCGATCATATATCAATTATTTCACTATAGTTGTGGATGTTATAATTAACATTACATATAATTAATTATATTTACACAAATGTATCTCACTTGAGAAATGGGAACTCTATTTGTATTGCATATGTGTATATAATAAGTTTGTGTGATATCGTTTCAACATTTTTATCTTGAGGTTGTATAAACTTTTAATTAAAAAATTGTTTAGTAAACAATGTAACATAATAGTTTTTTTTCTCTCGGTTTCTTTAGTAGGCCATACAATATTCCCCTCTAGATGCCAACCCCCAGGTAGAACTTGTGGAATTGACAACCTTTCATAAGGATAAGGAATTTTTATTTATCAATTAACTCACATTGGCTACTAGGCCTTCTCCAACCCATCCAAAAGCCATATAGGACCATACGTAGAAATGAGAGGAAACATAACTACCATGACTAATGAGTAACCCAACCCAATTTATTTTAATTGTTTTTTCACTTGAATAAAATTCCACAATGGGTTTTGGAGTGACATCTCCATGCAAAATTGAAATCCTTAAAATCATAACTTCATACTTAACCAAAATACTAACCAAATGTGAATCTCATCTAAAAAGTATATCAAGATCACCAAGAACAATGACATATCATGTATAAACATAAGCATATAGAGGTTCAGAGCCCAAACTTTGTTATTTAATTTTTCCCAGTGATAAGTTATGTTTGCATGTACGTGATTTTGGCTTCATGAAGTTATATTGACAACTTCTATATGGTATCAGAGAATTGACCGGCTGCAACTTGTTTTGGTTTTTGAAGATTTTTGGGTAACAGGGGCTTTCTAAGACAGGACTTCTTTTTTTGTGAAATAGGGAGTCACCTATTTTTGGAGCACTTTGATCCAAAATAGACCTCCTCATTGGGTTTTTCATGTTTGAAAACCTTTATCTTCATATTAAATTTGTCATATTTAAACACAATTGGCTTATGAGGCAAATACTTTTTTCCCCAAGGTCATATGGCCTTAGGCACAAAAAATTAAGTCATTTTTTTACTATCAAAAGAATTTAAAAATTATCACCTTTAAAAGTGCATATGAATTTTGAGCACAAGTTTTAAAGGACATACATATTAAATATAGCATTGGGTTTTAAAGAATATTTTTTTTAAAAGAGGGTGCTAATTTTAAAGCGGTCGGGCTCATACCTCTACTGATTCATGACTGTCACAATGTGGGCTCCACTCCTTAGGCCTCACTTCCCAAATTCTCTACTCCATGTATAATGCAACTACTAGCACTGCCACCTGTGCTCACCACCCTCAACATCATGTGGCATGACCTCCCCTCAGGCTTCCATGTCAAGTGGTTTGCAACAACCCCTAACAACCCTACCCACCACATCAATGACCAACTACATCCTTTTTTTACAATGCCCATGATTTTTTCTAGATGACGATTCACCTTTTTAGGCCACCATATGTTAGGATAAACCACGGACAGAAATAAAAACTACTTGCAAATATAACCAATAACTTAAAAAAATAAGAGATCACATAGAAATGAACACAGGGCACCAAGATTTAACGTGGTTCACCCAATCTCTGGGCTACGTCCACCAAACAACAAGTCTGATCTTATTTCAATCTAGTGATTACAACTTGATTACAATCCGTAATCACTTAGAGCTTAATAACGCCGCAAGAACCAATTTCACATCACAACATAATGAAAATGCCTAACCCTAAACCCTTTTATACAAGTATTTTATGTCATTTTAGGGTTACAACATGTCATCCATATGTTGACCATAATATGTTGGCTACAATGTCAACCACGGCCTGAACCCCACTAATTATGAAGTATGTATAGTACTTTCCTGATCAGTCACCATAATCTAACAATCTCCCACTTGGGGACTGATTAGGCTCCACACTAAACAATAATCTCCCACTTGGAGACTGATCTGGTAGCAATACCACTACCACATGGAGCTCCCACTGGATCAAACCACCCTAGACTCTACTATTCTTTTATTCATGTTCAGTCTAGAAGACCAACCAAAGTTGAAGAGGAGTTTAGCTTCTCCCTTGTTACAACCTTTGTCAACATATCTACTAGATTTTTATTTGTATGGATCTTCTCTAGCTTTAGCTGTCCATCCTCCAAAACTGATCGAATGAAATGGTACCGCAACTGTATGTGTTTGATCTTAGAATGCAAAGCTGAATTCTTTGCAAGATGAATGGCACTCTGACTATCTATGAACAAATAATTATCCTTCTAAGGATGTCCCAATTCTTCCAAGAAGAACTGAAGCCATATAATCTCCTTGGTTGCCTCTATAGCAGCAACATACTCTGCCTCTGTAGTGGATAGAGCATTAATCTTTTGTAACCTAGAAACCCAACTCATGACTGCCCCACCAACAGTAAAGACATAACCTGTAGTACTCCGCCTAGTATCGATATCCCCTACCAAATTTGAGTCAACATAGCCCTATAAATCAGTAGTAGAGCCCCCAAAGTGTAAACACTTATTGGATGTTCCTCTCAGATATCTAAGAATCCACTTGACAGCATTCCAATGCTCAAATCCTGGATGACTCATATACTTGCTAACAACTCCCATTGCATGTGCAATATCTGGCCTAGTACATACCATAGCATACATTAAGCTTCCTACAGCTAAAGCATAGGGTACCTTGGATATCTTATCCTCCTCTTCTTGTGTCTTAGGACACATCTCCTTAGTCAATTTCAAATGACCAGGTAAAGGTGTGCTAATAGCTTTAGCATTCTCCATAGAGAAATGTTGCAACACCTTCTCAACATAATTAGCCTGAGATAGCATTAATGTTCTATTTGTCCTATCTCTACAAATCTTCATACCAAAGATTTTTTTTGCTGGCCCCAAATCCTTCATAGCAAATGCATGTCCCTTAATATGATCCATGTTAGACCCAGCTACAAGCATATCATCAACATATAAACATAAAATAATGTAGCTATCATCATCCAACCTCTTAAAATAAACAAAATAATCTAAATGACACCTATTATAGGCATGCCCATGCATAAACCTATCAAATTTTAGATACCATTGCCGAGGTGCTTGCTTCAAGCCATATAAACTTTTCTTCAATCTGCACACTAAGTTCTCCTTACCTTTGACCTTAAATCCCTGTGGCTAAGCCATATATATTTCTTCATCTAAATCACCATGAAGAAAGGTTGTTTTAACATCCAATTGCTCTAAATGCAAATCTTCAATAGCCACAAGACTTAAAACAATATGGATAGAAGTCATTTTAACAACAGGAGAAAATATCTCATCAAAATCAATTCCCTTTTTTCTGTGCAAATCCTTTTACAACTAACCTGGTCTTAAATCTTTTCTTACCTCCTTCCTCTTCTTTCAACCTGTAAACCCACTTATTCTGTAAAGCCTTTTTACCTGTAGGCAACTTTCATAGATCCCATGTCTTATTCTTTAGCAAAGAGTCCATTTCATCTTTCATTGCAAACTCCCACTGAATCTTAGTATCCACCTACACAGCTTAATCATAACTTTTAGGTTCACCGGCATCAGTAAGTAAAATAGAATACAAAGAGGGAGAAAATCTTTGTGGAGGTCTAATTTGCCTCGTTGACCATCTAACATTCACTGGTGTGTGTGGTATTTATTGTTGCAATTGTTGCACATCATGAGGAATGGATGGAACATCAACTTTTGGAGTATCATCCAGCACTACATAATCATCTTCTTTCTTCTCATGTTGCTGCAATAGATCTTTGTACAACACTTTCTCATTGAATATGACATCTTGACTTCTAACAATTTTATGATTTTCAAAGCCTATAACCAAATTCATTAATGCCATATCCAACAAAGACACATTTCTTTGATTTAGCTTCTAGCTTGGTTCTATTTTTCAGAGTCTATATGAGCAAAAGCTTCACAACCAAAGGTCTTGAGAAAAGAATAACTCACCTTCTTAACAATCCATGCCTCCTCTAGAATACCACAACCCAAAGGAGTAGAGGGACCTCTATTAATCAAATATATTGTAGTATTGATAGCCTCCTCCCACATGTGTAAGGGCAATCCAACATGCAACCTCATGTTCCTTGCGCACTCCATTATAGTCTTGTTCATGCGTTCAGCCACTCCATTTTCCTGTGGAGTCCTTGGAACAATTTTTTGCCTATGAATACCATTAGTGGAGCAATAATCTTCAAATTCATGACTACAATACTCACCACCATTATCAGATCTGAGACATTTTAATTTCTTACCAGTCTCATTTTTAACCAAGCATTTCCATTTCTTAAAATTTTGAAATACATCAGATTTTTGTCTAACAAAATAAACCCATAATTTTCTAGTTGCATCATCAATAAATGTAACATAATAATAAGAGCCACCAAGGGAAGATACCTAAGCTGCTCCCCATACATTTGTATGCACAAGCTCTAATTTCTCCTTTTTGTTTTCCTTTCTAGTCTTTACAAAACTCACTCTCTTTTATTTTCCATATACACAACTCTCATAGAAATCCATATTAACACATTTCAAACCTGGTAAAACTTTCTTTGAATGAAGTACTTTCATACCTTTCTCACTCATCTGCCTAAGTCTGTTGTGCCACAACGCTGTATCAGAATCTACAGCAGCTATTTGTTGTCCCTTCTTAACTGCAACAATTGTTCCTAAACATTCATTTTTCTCTAAAACAATCAAAGTAGAAGGAACAATATGAATTGTACAAAGATATAAGGTGCCTACTTTCACACCTTTTTCTACTACGAGGGAACCTTTTGAAACCTTCCAATTTTTATCATTAAAAGTAACTACACAACCCTCATCACCGAGTTGCCCCGCTGAAATTAAATTCCTACTCAGCCTTGGAACATGTCTTACCTCATGTAGTAGCCAATGATTCCCATTCTGCAACTTAATCTTAATTTTTCCTTTTCCAACAATTTGACAGGGTACATTATCCCCCAAATAAACAAGCCCAAAATCCCCTTGGACATAATCAATGAAATAACCTCTATGAGGTGTAGCATGAAATGAAGCACAAGAATCTAAAACCCATGAATCATCAACACTTTCTAAAGACAGAAGCAAAGCATCCTCTTAAGATTTGTTACTTACCACATTTTCCTCCTTGTCTCCATCTAATTTATCTTCTTCATTTTTCTTTCGATTCTAGCAATCTTTCTTTTTGTGCCTTGGTTTCCCGTAGTACCAGCAGTCATTTGGTCCTCTCGATTGAGACCTCTTCCCTTTTGACTTTCCTCTTGATTTCCCATGATTTCCAGAGTTACTTCCTCTCTTAGTCATTCTGCCCCTACTTTGTGCATTCAAAGCACTTCTTGATGTAGATCCACCTAAGAATTTCCTACGAGTTTCCTCACTCAAAACAACACCGATCACATCATCATATTTTAGGGTACTAGATCCAAGAACAAAATTACTCACAACCATTACCAAGCCATTCTAGCTTTCAGGAAAAGAACACAAAATCAAGAGAGCCCTAATTTCTTCATCAAAATTGATACCCACAGAAGATAACTGACTAGTAATTGTATTAAACTAATAGATCCACCTTCTTCCATTTTCATATTAAATAAATGCTTCATGAGAAATACCTTGTTTGAAGCGGAGGGCTTTTCATACAGTGTCGCTAGGGTTTTCATCAACTCTTCTATCATCTTTTCTTCTGTAATATTAAATGCCACTAATGGTGCCAAGCATAACCGAATGCTTCTGAGTGCCTTTCTATTCAAAAGATCCCATTCAACATCTGACATAGTTCCCTGATTCTTGGCTTTGCCTTCCAACGGTTTTCATAAATCCTTCTGATGCATATAGTCTTCCATTTGCATCTTCGATAACTGATTAAACCTATCAACCCTCAGTTTACCCTCATCTACCATTGCTCTCACTCAACCATGAGACTCCCACTCAACTATGAAACTTTCCTATAGAGGATAACTAGAAAACAACTAGGCTCTGATACCACTTGTTAGGATAAACCAAAAATAGAAATAAAAACTACATGCAAATATAACCAATAATAGAAAATAAGAGATCACACAGAAATGAACACAAGGCACCAAGATTTAACGTGGTTCACCCAATCCCGGGGCTACATCCACCAAACAACAAGTCCGATCTTATTACAATCTAATGATTACAACTTGATTACAATCTATAATCCCTTACAACTCAATACCACCGCAAGAACCAATTTCGCATCACAACATAATGAAAATACCTAACCCTAAACCCTTTTATACAAGTATTTTATGTCATTTTAGGGTTACAACATGTTGGCCATATGTCATCCATAATATGTCGACTACAACATCGGCCACGGCCCAAACCCCACTAATTATGAAGTATGTACAGTACTTTCCTGATCAGTCACCATAATCTAACACCATATTTGTTTTTGGCACCAACTATTTTTCAATTAATCTTCTAATATTTTGATCATTGTTTTGTAATGATGCCCATATGGCCATCATATTTAACCTCATATATTGCCAATGCTTGTGCCATGTCAACACCTTTCAAGCCTATTTTGGGCCTATTGAAGCACCCTTAATTTTTTGGTTGTATCTTGGGCATAGAAAGGTATTTTTTGATTAATCTTGATTGTTAGAAAGCTCTTTTCAATCTCTATTCATTTATGGAGGTTTTATTTACTGACTTTGCATTTTTTATGGCTTTTCTTCTATCAAAGCCAAACTTCTTTTTGCACTCCAAGAGATGTAACTTGATCATTCAGACTACTTTTAAAAAAAAATCATATTGTTGGAAGGTTGGTTCTATGATTTTCTAGTGATATGGGTCCTTTTTTCTAGATTCTACTCTAGGTATATTTTGTTCAATTTTTTACATTTTTGCACTCTAGTGAATATCTTGAATGTTTTAAGTTTGAAGATCATTTTTATTAAGTGGGATGATTTATCTTTGGTTGGTCTTTCTATTTTATTATCCTTTTGTCTCTTCTAATCTTTGTAGAAATATTTTCTAAGAATTTTTATGCAAAGACACTAAGATAAAGTGCCAATATGCCTTGTCTACTTGGATCTACCACTTGTGCCTTATTGTACACACACTACTTATAAAGTGTCATGCAAGGGGGGTTGATATTTACCTTTTTCTATAATCTACCTTTGTCACATGAGTGTTCCTTCCACAAAATTATCCTCATAATATGTGTCAAGAGTGTGATTATCTCACAACAATATTATTCATTTTTTGTGCATCTTGTTGTTCCTAGTCCCTTGACATGCATTTCTTGTTAGCCATTCTTTTTAAGTTGTCTGTCACATCTCCCTTGTCCACATTATTGGGGGTTTCCCCTATTGGTTTTAATTCTTCACTGGTTCATTAAAGTGAACTATGTATATAGCATGTGCTTCTATGTACTAGGCATATGCAGTGGATGGGTACACATACATTTTGGTCAGATAGATCATTTAACATGTGGACACTCTTCCATTCCTATTTTTGAAGTGATCTTCCATGTTCAATTAATTAGCTCTTTATGCTTTCGCATTTTATGCCATTTGTATCTTTGAGTTTAATTTTTCACCTTTGTGTGCCTCTTGATTTGAGTAGTGTCATCTGAAGGCACTCATGCAGATTATAGTCTTCTCTACTTGATCATGTTCTTTTTTAGTTGAAGTTATTCAAATTAGCAGTTATTCTTTGAAAAAATTTTACAACTTATTCATGCTTCGATGATGTTCTTTATGATTATTCTTTTGTTCCTATTTTCTAGGAAATTTTGTAGTTTGGAGGCTTCTTCAATCCTTCACTAGTTTTCAACATTTTTTCCATCTCTTTTTGGAGTAGAGTTTTTCCCATGTGATTTTCTCTTTTCTCTACTTTACAAATATTTTCTTGTGATTGGGTATGTCATTAGGCCATATTCTGATATGCAAGTTTGCTTTCAACATTGTAGTTTCCTTTATTTTCATGCATTATTTATATTTGCATTTTTTCTTATCTTAGAGGGGGTGTTAGAATAAAATAATAAGTTAATTATTAAGTCAACTTGACTTGATCATCACCTTACCTTTACTTCTCTCTTAAAATTTCACTTTATGCATTAGTAACATTTAATAATTATATTAATTATCAAATTTCTTCCTTTTCTAGACTTTCTTACTTTAGATTACTTGATCTCCTATTTAAAAATTTATCATTGTATACTTTATTCATTTATTTGATTTGAAAATATAATCTTTCACATTTTCAAAGTCAAGAACCTTGTTTTGTTAGTCCATTCCTCTCAGTGAAAGGTTACCCTTCTATGCAAGTGATCTTGGCTTCATAAAGTTGGATTGGCAACTTCTACAATATTCACAACTTTACCTCTAATTGTGATAGGAAGAGATATATAATTATCATGAGAATATTTGAATCCATGAATTAGTTAAATAATAAACATCCTTATACAATCATTTACTAAAAATATATTCTTTAACTATAATATTTACCATGGAAGAAGGATAAACTAAAGCGCCATGGGAAAGGATATGAGCTACCCTAGGAGTAATGTAAAGATGACCATTAAGTGTGTTAATTTTCTCAACATGATCAAAGATAATACAAATTTTTGGTTAAAGTTGAGATTTAGTTTTAGATGGAGGATTAAGTATAGGTTTGAGTTGGACATGTTAAATGTGGCTAACAAAATGATTATCCTCTTCCACATCATTATCATAACTAATTTGTTCTTTAGATGAAGAAGGTTGGAAAATAATGTTGGAGGAATGAGATGGTAAAAGATTGGGATAAATATTCAAATTTTGATTAGGAGTTGCTACAAATTTGTTCCCTCAAGAAATAATAGAATAAATAGATATAGCTTTAAAATTAATGAGATCTTGGATAACATTCTTCAAAGAATAACATCACTCCATGTCATTATTGGGTTGGTGGTGATAGTGACAACAATCATTAGCATCATAAGACTTAGGAAGGGATGTACTAGCATCAAATGATCTAATGATGTGAAGCTTTATGATATTGTCATTGAGAGATATTGTCATCACATTGTGAAAAGAATAAAATAAGGGAGTATATGCAGGATTAGGTCTTAAAATAGATGAAAAGGGAGACACGCCTAATTTAGATGTGGCTACCACTTGATCATCTACTACATTAGATGATTTATTTATCTTAATATAATTTTTAGTTTTTAAGGATGAGATGTTGCATCACTCTTATCAATATTGATAGGAGACAATGGAGAGGTTATCTCAACTTGGCTCACTTATAGTTGTTAATGATGAAGAACTACACATTATTGTTAAAAATAAGTATATTAAGTATGAAGAATATTATCTCTAATGTCATTTTGTGAATTAAAAACAAAGATATGTTAATGTGATAAAGATCATAAAAGGGGAGGTTACACAAGAAAACTCAAATGAGATCTAACTAGAAGAACAAAAAAAAAGACTTAAATACCACTAATAAAAACAAGAGCATACAAAGTAAATCTAGATGTACAAAGAATATATAAAGAAATTTAACTCCATAAATCAATAAATCTAACAATAAAGATCAAAATGTAGGTAAGATGTTAAGCTCACCAAAATGTTGAGGGGGATAATGAAATCACTTAATAAGATGTGTGTATCAAATGAGATCTTCACCCTAACAATCAAATATGAGAGAAAGAGAGGCTTCAAAGTATAACTCTCAATATAACTCAAATTAGATTAGTAAGAGAGACTTCCAAGTATAACTCTCAATATAACTCAAATTAGATTAGTAAGACCCAGTAAGATGAAGGATTTTAAAGAAAAACTCAAATTACATTAAGGAAGTATGGAAACTAGTATCTTTCGTGCACTATCAATTCATCTTATATTTGTTACATGAAGTTAAATTGCTTACATTGAATTGATTGCTAGATTGATTAACTTTCTTAGGGTTAATTTATTTAATTGCAAGAAACACATATAAAAACCTAATTATGCAAGACCTCATATCTAAAATGTAAATGCGCGAATGAGAATACAAACTAGCTGGAGAATATGAAGAGTAAGTAACTTTGAAGGCCTAGAACTGGTATTCTAGAAACAATGGTGACAAAACATAGCCTAAATCTAAAACCTAGAAAGTGATATGTGCTAGGTATAGATCAACCTATGTCAACATATACATCATGATGGAGGGTATATGTTAAATTTGACATTCACATTAGCTTAGGTTTATTTAGAATTGTGCCTAAAATCAATGCCCATCATGAGATTTCTATGAAAAGGATACTTAGATCCACATCCAAAACTCTGATCTTGATTTTGCACATAAGAAAAAAAAAAGTCATTTTGCTGGGAAAATAATTTCCTTGATCAAGCCTTAGATGAGGAACCTTGAAATGAAATGAAATATAAAACATGTGAGGAAGAAAGACAACCTATAAATAATTCACCTCGCTTGATGAAACCCTTGTTGGGAAGGCTTTTGCAATGATAGATGGTGTTGATGCTAAGTCTTCAATTGTGAATGTAGGAAATCACCACAAATGAAATGGATTTTTCAATACCAACTCATGAAGCCATAGATATAGATGTATTTGAAGGAAGAATATGAAATCTAGATCTCCTCCCTTGATGACCAACAATGGATGCTAGATCTTGAAGAGGAAACACATAAGCATAATGAAATCAAAATTATTTTATCTCTTTGTAACTTCAAATAACTTCTTTCGATACAAATACATTTTGTAAAATGGGTGTGAGAGGAGGTTTGGAAATAATGAGAGTTTGAAATGTGCTAGGCATTTTTGGTAGAAAATTCTCAATCGCAGATGGATCATTATCTTTTTCTACCACATTTATAAATTTTGTATGCTTTACTATGGATTTTTGGAGTATTTTGATAAAATTTATTATTCGGGCAATGGGGATCTTTTCCTTGTGGATAGGCATTGCAACTATTATTTTAAATTGAGTCTTATTTTTGGTGGGTGGTCTTGCTATTCTTTTGGGTTGGTTTACCTATTTCTTATTTTGGTTTTAAAAGATTTTATTATTTTTGGGGTTCTCTCCTCTCTTTTTTATGTTTCTTGGGTTTCTTTGGTGCCCTTGTCCTCTTTGAGGATTCTTTCTTCTCTAGCAATACCACTTCCTTATTCTTCTCTTCTAGGGAATATTTTTGGTGAGAGGGATCATTGTAGTTTATTTTTGGAGACTAGCTTTCTCTAACCTATAATGACTACTAGAGTTGACATTTATTGGAGTGGAGCATCTTCATGTGCAAGTGATGCCTAGGTTTTGGTGATCTTTGACAAGCCATGGTGTAGTAATGTATCATTTTGTGTAGTGGTGGCTACCTAGATGGCTCATGTTGAAGCATGTAGCACACCCATCCCTTTAGTAGGGCTTATTTCCCCTATTTATGTATTTTCTTTTAATTTAGTTTTTCTTTTTGTAGGTGTGATTCTAGTCCTCTCAAAGGTTTTGGTCCTATGAAGATTAATAATAGAGATTCTAGGTTATTCTTTTCTTTTCTAGGAATTTTTTAGTCTTTATATGCTATAGGTTTAGACTAGATCAACTAGAAGATGGTAGGTTTTTCCCTTCTTTGGGTTTACCCCACTAGTAAGATGTGGTTTTTCTTTTGTGGGTGTGGCCAGTTGAGTGTTCATAATTTCAAGGGCTCATTATAGCCTCTTATTTTTGGTTAAGGGGGTTGTCAATTTTTTGGGATGATTTTTCCTTTGTTTGGTTATTTATATTGTTGTCTTTCTTACCCTTATTACCTATTAAGGAAGTTTCATCATCTATGAAGGTGGTGATGTGTTTTGTATGTAAGGTTGGAAAACACCAAGAGTAGCTTTCTCTTGTTTTTGGTTGATGGGAGGACTGGTGGTTTTAGAAGTATTTCTCTTTATTTAGATGGTCTTATAGAGGTGTGATCCCCTTCTATCTAGGTGGAGAGAAGTTTAATTATACAAAATTTATTTTTCTTCTGGGAATTCCCTCATGATCACAATGGGATGTTCTTTGGTGTTTATCTTGAAACCCTTTCTTTCAGCTAGTTTCTCTCTACTTCTTATTTTGCACTTGATTTTTATGGTTTTTGGAACCATTCTAAAACCCATGGCAGCTATAGGAGTTAGGTTAAATCCCATTACAGTTTGGTGAACCATCCAAAATCCCATGACTTTTTTTTCTGGTTTTTGGATGTTTAATCTTTTGAGCCAAATTATGATGTTGGTTTTGGGAGCCAAATTAGAACCCAATGGTATAGTTTGAGGTACCTTCAAAACCATATAGGTCTCCTTTCTCTAGATACTTATATTTTAATATAAGACTTTATCCTTTGGTTATCTTGTTCTTCAGGACATCTAGTGCTTTGTCCAATTTTATTGTTGAGATGTTGCGTGTTTGTTGGCTTGAGGCTACTATTTTGTAATGCTTAATAGTTTGCAGTGTATCTCCTTTGTGGGGTTCTAGACCCATCTCAAAATTTGCATGTAAAGGGTTTTTAGTCCCTTAAAAGCCTTCCTTTTCCTTAATTAAAAACACCACTTTTATCTCTTAGACTTAATTGACTCATAAAATAGAGCTTATATAGCTTTCTAAACCTTTAGAATACATTAGGTTAGTCTAATAGATTTCAAAACCCTAAACTACCATTAAAACTATACAATTGCCAATCAAAATGGTGCAAGTGCAAAGAAAATGATGCAATAATGAAGAATTAAATATAATCAATGTATTATTGAATGTAATTCAATATTATGTAACATAATTGATTAGAAAATATAGAACAAAATATGCAACTATAAGTATGGAATTAGGACTTCAATTTGGGTATCAATTTGGTCCTAGAAGGAAAATCATGTAGAGACCCATTTGAGATATCTTTGGTTTTTATTAGCAAACTTGATCAATTGATCCAAATATATATAAAGATAAAACTAATAATGAAAACTTAAAAATAATCCTATTAAAAATTAGGAAGGAACTAGAAAAAAATAAACAAATTGAAAGTGTTACTTTTACAATTCAATCACCATTTCAAGTTGGAATAAATCATGATTTGTCAACATCAACTAGATTTCAAAATGATGATAATTAAAAACCAAGAGGCTTTCAAGCTCTACCTAGGTCTTGCAAAGAAGAAAGGGAGAAGAAAGAAGAAAAATGAATGAAGATGTTATTTCAACCTCCAATAAACAACAAAAACTCCAAAAAAATCTTCATGAAATTTTCAAACCAATGCACTCCAATCGAATGCCAAAATATTTATTAAAGGGAAAAATCAACTCAAACTTCCACAATGATCAATTACAAGTTTCAACAATGCAACTCAAACTCCTTGTCCAAAATTTTTATAAATTAATCCTTCCAAAAATAAATATCCATCACCAAAATTGAATGAGAAATGACAATAGACTTCCCAAGAGTGCTATAATAATTCAGAATAACTGAGAGGGGGGTGAATCAATTACCCTTAGGTCCAATTCTACCAATTCAACTTTTAATGACTTTAAGCAAATTAATTAATCACAAATGTTCACTTGGTCTCTATAGCATATCACCAACAATTTAACATTTCATGCAATATCTTAACTCTTTGTCTCTATATGTATTGTCTGCTAATAAATAAAGTACTATAAAATATATCATGCAAAACAATAACATCCACACATGAAAATAACACTTTGACCCCAGGATTTAACATGGTAACCCAATTTGAGAAAAACCACCAAGTAACATGCTACCAATTTTTCACTCTTCTGAAGTAAGCTCAGATAAGAACCAATCATGTTAAAGGTTATACAACACACTATTAAATATGACCATGTTAAATGATTTAATCAGTGCTAGGAATGGTCTTCTTAGAGGACTTTATAACATTCTATTAGAATATCATTAAAGGATTTTGGATTGATACAATGGTTAGAATATAACAATACATTTGATCTATAAAGTACAACTCCCTTTGAAAACTTATATCTCTATTCACTCTTTTGTTGGTTCATTTTTTGGCCTCCATTAACATCACCATCACTAATCTACTTGTCATCTCCTCAAGCAATGACACTTCACATAATCTTCAAACTTGACCTCTTTTATTCTCCTCTTTACAACTTCTCCTTAAGATCACAAATTAACAATTAACCAACCTTTAAATTTATTCCTTATCCCTCCACAAATAGGTAATTTCAATCTTTTGTTGCTTAAACATCACCATTGATCTTAGGATTAGGTCATATTCATCAAATCCTTCTACCTTTTTGTTCACCTTCTTCGTCTAGAAACTTCTAATCAAATCCTTGTCTTTGATTGTATATCAAACTCTCCTTGTGTATCAAATATGACAACTCATTAGTCCTTATAATCCATGCACTTTAACTAATTCAAAATTTCAACTATGTTGGCCTCAAAATCAAATCTTTCTCAAATTGTAACTTTCATTGTCACTTGGTAATCACTGTGTTCTTTAGCTCAGTCAACATAGTGCAACTTGGCAATTACTATAATGTCTTACTTGGAATCAACATGATTTCTTGGCCATTACTACACTCTGTCACTTCTACACTTCATAAATTTTAATAGAAATAACTATCACTCAACTTGAATATTTTTGCTCATCTTCTAGACTTAAGTTCCTTAATCTTCTGCTTTAGTTCCTTCATTGACCATGAAATAGTGATACTTGGTCAAGCTTATCCTTATGACTTGTTTCAACTCTTAGCATTATCCAACTCTCTTCTTTTCCTTGTCTATTGATTGAAAAACACGTTATCTTGTCAAGGACTAACTTATCAAATGCCCATTGTATTTCCAAGATACTTAACACATATCAACCCAACCTTTCACTAGGTCATTTCATAATCTCTTCTTTTCAATTCCTCTTCATCGTTAAAATGATATGACACTCTACACTATTAGTAAAATGTCTAGCTAGTAGGCTTGATACTCTATCTTACCAATAGGTTTGACATCAATGACAACATAACAATTTCTCCAATTATAGTTTCCAAAAATCTCCCTCTTTGGCATTGATGGAAACACCACTCATACTTCACTAGTTACCACTCAAACTTCAATATTGTATATTGTCTTCTCCCTCTATGTTTGGCTTCTCTCTTTCGTAGTTTCATTTTGATTCTCATTCAATCAATCTTATGATGTTCCCTCTATTAATTTAGTACATACTCTTTTGCGAGAGCAACATATGTCTCCCTCTTTATATCTATCAATACTGTATGGTAACTTGATAATACTTATCTCCATCTTTTGCGGTCTAATAATGTTCTCCCTTCTTGACTTTGTATGGTAACTTGATCAATAATACTCTTTGACAACAATGCCAAAAACATACCATACACACATCGTTATGTCACTAGTCTGGTTGATATAGAAATGCCATCTCAACATTAACTTCTTGTAGCTTCATCCTCTGATATGTTAGTGTCTTACTTTTCCTTTTCACAACTTTAGGTAGCTCCTAAATTATGATCTCCTACATCAATATTTATGATATTCTAATTTACAACATTTGATGCAATACAACATCTCTAGTTAGTTTACTTTAGGTAGGGGAATGACCCCTAGCTTTCCTCTTAGATACTCAAGAGCATCCTTAGGTAGTGCCTTAGTGAATATTTTATCTAACTATTCCTCTGTATTCACATATTCTAGTCTCACTTCTTTCTCTTGTACAAACTCTCTCAAGTAATGATACTTGATCTCAATATCCTTAGCCATTGTATGTATCACATGATTCTTTGATATGTTTATAGAACTTGTGTTATCATAATAAGTCACAACAGGTTCAATGATCTCTTCCTTCATGTCTTTCAAAAATTGATTGATCCATATAATGTTTGAACAATTCATTGCTACACCAACATATTCATCCTCTGTTATAGATTGTGAAATACAGTTATGCATCTCACCTGTGCATGAAATCGATCTTCTTCCCAAGAAGAAAGATCCTCCACTTGTTCTTTTTTTCTCATCAATATTTCCTACCAATCATTGTCTGTGTAATCTTTCAATTCAAATTTGTTACTTCTCTTATACTGTAGGTCATGGCCTTCTCTTCCTTTTAGGTATCTTAGTATTATCTTTATTTCCATCATATAAATCTCTATTCCAATAGCTAATGCAATGTCAAGTTTTTTGTATACAACATATTTTAGTTTCCCAGACATTGACCTATACAATGTTTGATTCACCTCAGGAGAATTATCATTGTTTGACAATTGTGTCTAGTCATCATTAGTGTGCCAACTGGTGTTGAATCTTCCATACAAAAAGTCTTCAAATTTTCTTTGATATACTTTGATTGATTAATGAAAATACCTTTGTTCATCTGATAAACTTGCAAACCAATAAAGAATTTAATCTCTTTAAACATTGACACTTCAAATTCCTTTTTCATTTGATCAGAAAATGACTTGCTCAATGAGGCTTTTCATCCAAATATGATGTCATCAACAAATTTTTTGGCTAGCAATATCTTGTTTTCAACTTCACTTTTCAGATACAAAATTATATTGTCATTAGTTCTTGAAAAACCAATTTTCACCAAGTAATTGTGTAACCTTTCATACCATGCTCTAGGGGCTTGCTTCAAACCATATAAAGATTTGTGTAAATTACATACCATTTTTTTTGTGGGTTAATAGATCCCTCAAGTTGTTCAATATAGATTTCTTCCTCCAGAATTCTACTCAAAAATGTCAATTTTAGATCCATTTGGTACACTTTGAATCCTTTGTAAGTAGCGTATGCAAGAAAAGACCTCACTTCTTCCAACCTTGCAATTGGGGAAAATCTTTCACTATAGTCAAACCCTTCCTCTTGTGCATAACCTTTACAAACCAGTCTTTCCTTGTCCCTTGTGACTTCACCTTTCTCATTCATCTTTTTTTTGAACACCCACTTAGTACCAATCACATTCTTATCTTTGGGTCTAGGTACTAACAACCATATCTTGTTTTTCTCAATTTTCTCAATTTCTTCATTCTTTTCCTTAATCCAATTTTCATTTTCCAAAGTGTCTTTGAAAGATTTATGTTCAAACTCACCTAATAAACATATGTCATTTCTCAGTCTTCTTCTTATCATGACTTCTAAATCTTTATCTCCAATAATTTGATCTAGTACATGATGGCATCTCACATACTTTTCCAATACAAGTTCAAGTCTTGGTTCCTCCTGTTGTTCACTGGATTCTGCATGTTCAACATCTTCTATTATTTGTAGCTACAACTCAACTTCCTCTATCTACTAGTCAGGAGTCATAGATTATGACTTGGCTCTTATAGCCTGATGCTTGATAGAATATTGATGTTTGACATAACTCTTCTATAGAACCTCAACAATGTCTAACTTCTGATGCTAGACAACCACCTTTTTTAGTTCAGGTATGGTGCTAGGTTCACCTTTATAGATATAGAAAAACTTTTTGTAATCTTTAGGTTCTTTCTTACATTCTTCTTGAATTTTCTCTACAAATTCATCAACTCTAATATTTGCACTTTTCACAAAAAATTTAGTGTTAGAACTCAAACTCTTATAAGATTTACTCTTAGTGGACTAACTTAGGAGTATGCCATCATCACTTTTTGCATCACTTTTACATTTTCTTGCATCTTTCAATATGTATCATTTGGTTCCAAAGACTTTAAAATAATTCACATTTGGTGCATATCCATACCAAAGTTAAAAAGGTGTTTTTTTTGTTCCTTTCTTCACTTGAACTCAGTTCACAATATAGACTGCAGTGCTAACTGCTTATCTCCAGTATTTCATTAAAATTTTTTTTTCCATCATTAGTGTTCTTGCACAATCCATAATTGATCTATTTCTTCTCTCAACTATACCATTCTATGGTGGTGTCCTTGGTGCACTCATTTTCCTCTTGATTCTTTTGTCATTGCAAAATATGTTGAAATCATTTGAAATGAGTTCACCACCTCTATTTGATCTCAAAAAATTTAGACTCTTTCTTTTTTATGTCTTCACTCTAGCAAGATACCAATTAAGTATTTTCTTTAAGAAAAATCATAATCCTCATTCTATTAAAGTCATCAACAAACATAATAAAGTAGTCATCACCATAATATCTATGTATTCCAATAGGACCACACAAGTCAGTATGAAACAACTCCAAAATATCATTAGAACAATAGGTCTTGCTCTTGAAACTAGACTTTGTCATTTTACCCATCTGACATTGTTTGCACATCATTTTATCTATTTTTCTTAGTCTTGATAAGCCTCTAACTCTTTTCATTTTACTAATGCTTGCCAAGTTGTTCAAGTTTACAAGGCATATCCTCTTCTACCATAACCAAACATCTTCACATTGTGTGAATAGAAAAGTATCTTCAGATAGGTCTAGATAGAACAAATTATCTCTTATTTTCTCTCCACTTCCAACTAGTTCACCAATAGCATCATAGATAATTACCTTCTTTCTTTGGAAATCATATCTATAACCCAAACTTATCAATTGTGCTATGCTCAACAAGTTATATTTCAAACCATCAACCAAATATACATTGTCACATTTGATATTTTCATTCATTTTAATTGATCATTTTCCCTTCACATAGCATGGTGCATCATTACCAAACTTAATGCTACTTACATTATAATATTCCAGCTTATCAAACTTACTTATATCACCAGTTGTATGATGTGAGAAACCACTGTCCATTACCCATCTATCATTTTTACTCACATGTGAGATCAATGCAATTTTCTCATCTTTATTAGAATCATCTTTCATTGTAGCATAAACAAATTCTTCATCATGATTATTAGAATTACTATTAGAACCATCCTCTTCAACAATATATCAATATTTCTTACCTTTGTCATTGTAGTCTCTTCTATCTCTACTGCCTTTTTCATCTCTCCTTCCTTTGTGCTTGAAATATTTCCTTTCCTTTTTGTTAGATCTCTATCAAAGCATCTAGTAGCAATATGACCAACTTTGTTACATGCAAAATAAATAATACGAAGTTTACCTTTGTATTTTCCTTTTCCTCTAGGATGTCTTCTTGCCAACAATGCTTCAAACTCATCAAGGTCATCATCAGATCCGTTGTCACTTTCTAGATACTTGTTTTTCTTCTTTTTTCTTAGATACATCAAGGGTTAGTTGTGCTCTAAATGAAGATTCAACACTAATAGGGAATAATTATAAAAGTTTGACAGTTCAAATGCAATAAGTCTACCAATCAAACTATCTAAGGTCAGATCATTATGAGGTGTACATATCAATTCTTGAATTGTAGATACTTTGATTACATATATAGGAATTAAAGTCCTCAATACCTTACTTATCACAATCTCATTAGTTATATGTCCTCTAGTTCCTCTAATAACATTCACTAATTTTTTTATTCAACTACAATACTGTCCAATTTTCTCACCTTCCTAAATTCTCATGTCATCAAATTTTCCTCTCAAGATGTTTTCCTTATCTCTCAATACAATATTGTCTCCACCATGGATTTTTTCAAATTTGTCCCACATTTTATTAGTAGTAATGCATTCCCTCACATCATCAAATTCTACGTACTTGAGGGTTGTTGAAAGTTTAATCATCATTTAGTTGTGTGTTTGCTTCTCTTTCATTTGTTCAATTTTCATAGATCGAGGCACCTCAATATATTCATTTTCCAAGTAGTAGGATGTAAAATATCTAATACCAAATAAGTTCAATCTCATCAACCTTTTCCATGCTGGGGAGTTCTCCTTGTTCAGCTTAGGTACCTCTCTCTTGTACATCTTGATCTTTGAAGAGATAGATCACCAAAATTTGATCTAAATTCTAGTGCAAATAAATTCTAAAAAATTGAATGCGGAAATGCAACACTATGATCTTTAGTTTCATTTTAAGAAATTTTAGAAAAAAAAAGTTAATTTTAGTTTGTATACATTTTCTTTCTACACCATCCTCGAAGCCTTGATTTTGTCTCTTGTGAGACTTTTGAAGTCACATCATAGTCTTTTAGAGTTAGTTGGAATGTCATGAATGTTCATTTTGTAGATCATACATTAATTTATTTTTCCTTATTCTATCTCACAATGGTAAGCAATCTCTTCAACTTCCTAGTGACTTAAACACAATACACTTAGGCTTTTTTTTTAAGCTAAAAGTGCTAAATAGTTAAAGTTGACTTAAAGTTTCCTAGCTTAATTTTTCCTTAGTGTGTGATGTTTAAAGACACCCTTCACTTCAACTTTTCCTTCCTTTTATACTATCAAATGTCTAATATATTTACTTCTAATTATTTATAAGTTGTAAACTATTACAGAAGCCAAGGTGGAGGAAGTTATGAAAATTTATTGGACCTAGATTTCTAGTTTGTATAGCACATCTTGATCCCAAAAACCGTAACCTACTATGAATGTCTAATCACCTGTCTAGATACCTTTCTACATATGTTTTTGTATTAATAACTAATTGTTTATTGCTATTTTTTCTATGTGCCTCAATGTAAACTGACTTGCAGGTTGGTGCACAGTACATCAGCTTTGTATAAACCTAGGAAATTTTTTAATTGTGTTGAGAATGATTAAAGGGGAGCAACAAAATATGTAACTTTTATAAATGTGAGCAATAAGTGACACCTCTTTGCTATAACACCCCGCCAAGGGATCCAAAAGGAATAACCTAATGTTTTACTAAGTTTGCCAAACATTTTTTTTTTACAAGAAAGAATAACATACACATCAAACACATAGTAGCGGAAGCAATAACATACAATCAACTATAAACATACATAACATGTTACATTCTTAAAGGATCCCAAGACGTTGAGTCACATTTAAGTTTAATTAATACTAAGTCTAATAAATAACACATCCACATGAAAGAATAATTAAAAGTCTAAAGTCCATTTAAATAATATACATTTGTTCCAAATGCCACTTGGAAATAAAATTCAAAATGTTCAATTGTCCATTGTACATGTCACAAGGTATGAAAGGCTAAAAGAATATACATATGTAGAAATAGAAATACATCATCATCCTCGGATCCATGATACAAAGTACAATAAAATAAATGAAACCATCCACCATACATAATACATCCATCCATTATAAAAGATATAAACATCCATCATAATTATACATAGAAAGAATGAAAAGAAATGCAGACAAGGAAGCAACAGCCACGATGACTATGGACGGATCTCAATGGTAAGAGTAAAAAAACACTACCACCTGACCGTGTGGAACCTAAATGGCCCACTCCCACTATGCTGAGGAAATAGTTTCAAGTCCCAAACATGATATCAAACCAAATATCAAAAATACACTCTAAGTCCAGGGAATCCTAAAAGCATTCTAACTCAAAGGTTCCAAGATAAGTCAACATCCAATTCCCAGAGGCACACAAAGACACATAGGAAACTTACTATGTAAGCGGGCAAGTGTCATTGCATGAATCACACTAGAGTTACCCTGACAATCTCTTAGGACCCTGACCCCCTAGTGATCCCTATGCAACCACTAGTATCCTCTCATACTAACAAGGCGTACTATGGATGCAAGGTCACAACCAAACATTCTCTCTACTCTCATCCTAGTCTGTACTAGCACTCGAGGCATGGGCGAGAACATACAAAGACTCTTATTAGGTTCATTTTATTCCCATTTAGTGTAATATTTTTACTTATTAAACAACTTACAATGGGTTACCCTAGGAACCATTTAGGGCCCCGACCTCCATTGCAAGTCACTTCCCGACATTACAAGTAGATAACATACCCTAAGCTCATAAAAGTATAAATCAAATAATCATATAAAATCACCTCAGTCCTATACAAGTGACTGGAAAACATCAAAAGATAATTCATGATATTCACATCAGTTCTCTATGAGCAATTGGAAAGCATCCCAAAATAATACTAATTGAAGACTCATAATAGTTAAGTCAAACATGTCACAACATGACATCACCAAGAACAAAGCAAACAAACACTTCAGTCCTATCAAAGTGACTGGAAAGCAATTCAAATATAACTGATTGAGGACTAAAAATGGTTAAGTCAAGTAGGTCATACATTTCACCTCAGTGTCACACAAGAACATTGGAAAGCAATAACAATCAATGCATCAAAACATCTCATAGAGCATACCAGACACATTACATGGTTGGGTTAAAAAGATTGAGATCAAACTAGCATAGCATCGCAATCACATGACTCCCAAGCCTCTGGTAACATCCTAGGACTAGTCAAGCTAGGTCAAACCTCGAAATCTCAAAACATGGACAACAAACAAAAAATAGAGTGTAGGTTCCATAGTTTAGTTTGATTGAAAACATGTAGTTGGATTAAGCAATAAGGTAAAATTTTCATTCAGTGTAAGTTTATGATTACCTATGAATTTACCAGTTAACCCCTACAATTTACCCCATTTTTATACTCAAATATAAAGTCCAATTACCCATTTGATTTAAGTCCATTTTCTAAAATACTCCAAGGGTAAAATAATTATTTAAATTATTAAAATAATGCATAATGACTTCTAAAGAAAATAATCTACGATTTTATTAAAAATTAGTATTATAATAATTAAGTAAAACTATAATTTAATTAAACAACCTCCATTATTAATTAATTCTAATTAAATTATATTAAATTAAATTAATTAATATATAAAATATTCATATCAATTCATAATTTATGATTCTAAATTACTTTAATAATAACTTAATTTAATGATAATAAATAAATATTATTATATCTCTTAATTAATAATAATTTATATTAAATTATCATTAGTTTATTAATAAAAGAATAACTAATAAAAATTTATTAACATTTTATAATATTAAAACTTGTTAATATTTACATATATGAAATTACATCTAATATATTAATTAACCTTTAATCAAATTAATAGTAATTATAAATATAATTTTTAATGTTTATTAAATAACATATAAAATTATAAACATAAATTAATTTTTTTAATAAAAAACTTCTTACCTTTCTTAAACTGCGCCTACCATTTGATTAAGTCGTCGGCTTCCCTGCTGTCTAGTACCTATGATAGCAGGTACAACGCCCGACCAGGGGTGTTGGGAGGTGGGGGGGTGGTGGCCCTGCCTCCCCCCATATATAGATATTATTTTTATTATTATATTTATTTTTTAAATTAAATTTTTATAAAACATCACCCCCTCTTTATATATGTATAAACAAAATCATGTTAATTGATTTACTTTATTTTATATATATATTTTAAAACATTTGCAATTTTAGTCTGATAAGAAAAATATGATTAACCAATCAAATTTCTAATTTAAAAATTTCATTTTCAAATTCAAACCCTTCCCAAATTAAATTCTAATCTCTTTCATCTATGGAATGAGGGTTTCTAATTGAGTTTTTTTTCATTGATCTCTTCACACATAGGAAGAGTCAACATGCATACCAATATTTCACAATTTAAAAAAAACATTTGTCACAAGAATTTTTCAAATAACCATTTGACAGACACGAAGAAGACAGGAAAGAAAGAGCATAATAAATTTAGCGAATAATTCACAAGTGTTTACCTGGACACTGATGCTAATCGCTACGCTCAAGAAAATTGTAAACAAATTTCTCCTCTCATAACCCTCTCCTTTTCGAAAATTTCTTCCTCTTCCAATAATCACTCCCAAAATTCACGTCCTTCGAAAATGAAACCCCAAATTATGATATGGAGTTCTCTCCTAAAATTGGGGCACTAATTGTGCGTTCACCTGAGAGAACTCCTTGCTCACCAAGCTTCAACTCCTGATTAACTTTTTCGCTATCTTTCTTTTATCTTTTTAGTGCACATTTATTGAATTATAAAATAACTTTATTTAAATTTTTACTTGACTTCTCTTTTAATTAATTTATTAAATTTAATCTCATGCACACATCATGCAACCATGAAACTTTTAATAAATTAATTTCTTTTTGTCACTTTTTAATTAAGTTTTTATATTTTAATCTGATGCATTCTTTATGAAATTTTAAGACTCTTAATAATTTAATATCATTTCATATTTTAATTTATTTTTGAAACCTTATTTGATAAAATATTTATTAACTTAAATAATAATAGTATTTAGCATTTATTTAAAAATGAACTCTAAATATATTATTATTAAATTAAATAAATATTATTACGTTCTAAAATTTAAACTTATAACTTTCATCTTCAAATTTAATTCTTTTTATTTAATTTATTTTCTAATTAATTAAATATAATTAAATATTAAAATATCATAATAATTTTTTATTAAATTAAATCATTATTTTAATATTTTAATTAGATTTAATTAATAAAAAATTCACCAAGGATTGATAAAACAACATATGAAAATCCATCAAAGAAAAACACATACAAAATCAAACTAAACGGTTATAATCACGAATTAATGTCATTCAATGCATTCGGAAGGTAATCGACTTAGATACTTGTCTTAATTTTTTAGGACAAATGGCTTAAAGGTTTAGGATTTGGACTTAAGAATTTATCTCCCCTCTCTTACCATTGAGATAATGCGATAGGGTACGCTCATCCTAGCAATTCAAAGAAGTCGATATCCGGTACTTGCAACCTGCATAAAATCTACACATGTACAAACACAATATTCTAAGCTAAACAAGCAATGGCAGAAAGTGGTGCATCGTGTAGATCCCAACTAGTAGGTGACTACGACTCCCTTCCTTAACCACATCAGAAACACGATACATAAAGAAAATGGACACACACACCATACACATGCAATATGGGGTAAGTATTCATAAGAAAACACGTGATAATCCATCTAACTAAACATCATCAATACTAAAAAACACCATAATAATCATCATGCATACATGAAGTATAGAGTACCATGTAATCTCATCATAAATCATCTGAATCTAAAACAATATCTGATAAACTCAAAATAATACTACTAATCATCAAACATAAAACTGACCTAAAAGAGTTTGGCAATGATAGCAAAAATGTAACTTAGGGGCAGGCACTACATTCGCACACATTTTTTTGAAACTGTTACAATTTGGTGAGTAACAAGATAATAATGTAAATATGAGTCTTTGGTTTAGTTAACCAAATGGACTTTTACAATAGAAATGTGAATATATGAAATCTACACATCTCTAACATAGTGATAATTTGTGCATTTTCAAAATCTAAGCACAAAATTTTAAGACTTGACAAATAAATTTTTAAAAGATTATAAAAAGAATTAAAGTTTTACAATTTGAAGGTTTGTAAGAATCATTTAGACAAAAATCTCACATAATTTACATTAATGATTGTACTAAAATCCAACTTTCCTATAAAAATCATTTTAATATTTTCACACATAATATAAATTTGGTACATTTAAAATTGCTTATAGAAAACCAAAAGACTTTTTTTTTGTTTGAAATAGTAACATAAAACATGAAAATAAAACCTTATTTACCATGGACTAGACCTAAAACAACCAAAAACATTTCCACCTTCCTTCTCTTGACCACTGAAGTATAAGCGGCTTCGTATTATAGAAGAAGATCATTTATGGTTTATTTTTGCCTTTTGGCTTTCAGCTTCTCTGGATCATTCTTGTGGCACCAGTTTTTGCCTTGATTATTCAATCTCTATATAGTGAGTAAGTACAGGTCATTCTACTATATAGTGAATTTGGATAATTTAATGTCAATATATATTATGTTCAATGATGGGACTTTGATTATGTTCCAGGCATGCATCTTGCCGAACATTACAGAGCAGAGTATCCTACGAAACTAAACTTTGTATTGTGGATGCTAGCTGAAGTGGCTGTTATTTCAGCTGACATTCCTGAAGGTTAATATTCGCATGGATTAGTTTGTCATCAATATAACAAGTCAAGAACAAGTGATAGATGCATGTATAAAAAGTATGTTTTGGATGCCTACAGATACTAATTGTTATCAAATTGTATTGCAGTCATTGGATCTGCTTTTGCACTGAAGATCTAAATAGGTTGCTAGAACATGTAAACTGCCACTTATTCATTTAAATACTTGATGCTCGCCCTAATTTGATTATTAAATTAGGGTGTAGTCTCATTTATCAACAATATTTTCAGCTGCATAGATTTTATAACCAATGAACTATGAACATAAAGATGCAGAAATCTTGTTCTAATGGTTGAAAGGCAAAACTATTAAGCTATTAAGGCCCCTTTGATTCTTTACAACTTCATGTGCACTTGCAGGCACAACTTATTTCTACATTCTGCCTTAGTTCTCTCCCGGAAAGTACCTCGTTCTGTTCCTGCAATTAATGTGAGTTTTATCCAACCAAGGAAATACTTATTGTGTCTTAGTTCGATCAAATTTAATGGAATACAAGAAGATTTAACAATAGAAAAATGGTTTTCTATCTTGCAGTTGGCATACAAGTATTTTGTTGCAGAAAGTGCGATTGCTCTGTTCGTTGCACTCATTATAAACTTGGACCTCAACAAATCTTCATTTCTTCTCAAAGTAAGATGATCCTGCCTTCCTTTCTTTTTTCTGAATTGCTCTGCAGTTGAATTTCTCCAACAATAACCATTGTTTTCAAGAAATGAGTGTTTCCATTTCCACACATCATAACTAATTTTGAAAATATCTTTTTCCGTTTTGCAATTAACTGTATAGCTAAAGAATCAAGTTGTCGTGATTTAATAAATGATTAGTGATTGCAAATTTGCAACAGGACCACTTTCAAGAAACATGGGCTAAATTGACATTGGTATATACATTTCAAATTAGTTATAAAAATCAGGTATCTATGTTAATGTGTGTAGAATGTTCTTGGGGCATGGAGCTCAAAGGTATCTATGTTAATGTGTGCAGAATTATTGGCTTCTGGGCAGAGCTCAACTATCATAGGAACATATGCAGGTCAGTATGTCATGCAGGTAAAATGTGCATAACATTCCCAAATTTCTACAATCTACAGAAAATCCTCAATTTGAAACATTTGAAATTTCTTTTTTCGGCTTGGATATCGCCTTTAGAGATCTTAAAATTGGAAAGTTGTGATGTCCCCAGAGTGGGCCCCTAATGGAAGGTGACGTAGGTCTGTCCCTGTGGTTTGTTACTACCACGAAGTTGTGATGTCCCCAGAGTGGGCCCCTAATGGAAGGTGACATAGGTCTGTCCCTACAGTTTGTTGCTACCACGTGTCCGGGGTCCTCGCTAGTAAGGTTGTCCTGGGGTTGCCCCCTTAATGCGGGGAGGTGTCGTTAACTAACAGTCCGAGCTTTTGGTGCAACGGTTACTAACTTGGTATGAGAGCCGGAGGTCTCGAGGTCGAGACCCGTGGAGCGTGGTGGGTTGTGATGTCCAAAGAGTGGGCCCCTAATGGAAGGTGACGTAGGTTTGTCGTGCGGTTTGTTGCTACCATGTGTCCGAGGTCCTCGACAGCGAGGTTGTCCTAGGGTTGCCCCCGTAACACAGGGAGGTGTCGTTTACTAACAATCTGGGCTTTTGGTGCAATGGTTACTAACTTGGTATCAGAGCCGGAGGTCTCGAGGTCGAGACCTGCAGAGCGTGGTGGGCTGTGATGTCCCCAGAGTGGGCCACCCTAATGGAAGGTGATGTAGGTCTATCATGCAGTTTGTTGCTACCACGTGTATGGGGTCTTCGCCAGCGAGGCTGTCCTGGTGTTGCCCCCTTACCATGGGGAGGTGTCGTTTACTAACAGTCCAGGCTTTTGGTGCAACGATTACTAACTTGGTATCAGAGCCCACGTGTCCCGCACGGATGGACAGACCTACGTCACCTTCTGGGGAAATCACAAAAGTGATGATTATTTGAACGGATGATTTCAAACTTTTCTTAAAATGCACAAAACTTCTTCACAATCTTTGTCAAATTTTTACAAAAATACAACATTTTTTGCTTGAAATTTTTACGTAGGGATTTTTGAACCTCAAAATAAAAACATGGAAGCGTAATCTTATAACATGGTACATTGCAATAACACCAAGATTATTAGTCTCCATCAGAAGTGGATCTTCTAGTGCTGGAAAGCTAATTATCATTGCCTCTGTATGTAATTACAGTTTATTTATTAAATTTATCCTTAGATTTTGTTATTCCTTATAAAGTTAGCTCACTCTCTCCATATATTTGACGTGTAGATGATTTTGTCATTTGAGTTTCCATTTGCTTTGATCCCACTTTTAAAGTTCACTAGCAGTGAGACAAAGATGGGACCCCACAAAAATCCACTTGCAGTAAGCTACCATTTTCTTAATTAAATTGTTTAAAACAAACTTCTATCAAATAGAACAGTGCGTATCAGTAACTGGATTTGATTTTGATTGTGTATATTTGTCGCTTTAATATTTTGGAGCACAGTCTATGATCTATCACCAAAACATTTTAGAGTACAAGGAGATGAAGGTTCATCAGACTCCATGACTTCTTGCATATTTAAACTATTTGATGATGGATCTTCAAGTGTGATCTAAAATATTGATGGAAAAAATACACTATAATTTTTTTACATCAACATTTTGGAACGCACTCCATGATCTCCTTACATTCTTAAATATCGTGATAATAGATCACAGAGTGTGATTTGAAACATTGATACAAAAATACACACAAACTAATCTAAAAATGATTGTTCAATCTGAAACATTGATACAACAAATACATACAATCAAATCTAAAATGACCAACTGATATTCTAATAGATTGTAACAAAATGCTCATCACCATCATTGCTAATGCTGAAAAAATTGAATTTAACATTTTATTTCAAGCTGAAATGTACCCTGTTTTTATTTTTACTGTAGATTGCAGTTGTTGCATGGGTTCTTGGAACAGGTATTATATGCATCAATATATACTATCTCAGCATAGGTTTCGGAGGTTCACTGGTACATAATCTGCCCAAGGCGGCTACAGTATTTATAGCATTAATTGTGTTCCCCCTCATGCTCTTGTATGTGTTTGCCATACTATATTTGGCTTTTAAAGCAGAAAAGGAAGAGACATTTGTAGCACATGGAGTCTTTACCCTTGAAACTGGCAACACCCCTACAAGAGAACTTGAAGGCTATAAAGTATCAGAAATACACAACACTCCAAGGGCTAACATGTCCATCCATTAGCTTGATTATCAAGAGCTTTCTGTAAGGGTATTTTTTGTTGAACTTAATGGAGGATATCTATGTCCTGCAAGTACAGTTTGAGTCAGTCTAACAACGGAGAACATGTGTTCTTAAAAGAGAGGTCACAAGTACAAATCCTGTAAGAGGCAAGGTGTGTGCACCTCATTTGTAGTACAATAGTGTGCCTCGTGCAAGGAATATAACTGATACCATGGAGTATAAAAGCTCTTTCCCTTTCCTTTTCCTACAAGGCCCTTCTCACATAAAAGAAATTCATGTATAATTGAGCAACGAAGTTCTAAATGTGAGATATCATGGACTATAAAAACTCTTTCCCTTTCTTTATCTTGCGAACCCCCTCACATTAATAGAAAGCCATGTAAAATTGAACAAGGAAGTTCTAAATGTGAGATGATTTGATCTCAAAGTTTGACTTTTGCCTTTGAGCATAAAGTTTGATGTATATCCATCCACAAAAAATGCAACGGAGTTTAGTTTTGTATAAAGATTATTTTACTCTTTATTTTTAAATCTCAGTATATTGCATTCTCAAATAGCATTGACGTACAAACCATAGATGTCCAACGAAGTTGACATATACTCAATGGAACAAGTCATTTATAAATTAAAGTAATTGCTATATAAAATTCAAGAAGAAAATAATATTTTATATGAATGTTTTTGGTCAAAAGAAATTAATAATAAATTGAATCTAGATAAGTACTATTGGAAGGGGATAGGGATTATATGTTTATTTGATTTAGCTTAGTAGTGTATTAAGTTTATTGTTGAATGTGACATAATGCTACAATATTTTATGCATCTAAACTTGATATACAAAATCATGATAATAAAGGAAGTTGTAACATGATTAGACAAGGATATGTTTAGTTGTAGTTGTGGGCTTTGGTCTTCACATTTAATATGGTCTTGTTCATCTTTTATTGATGTAAATTTTGTGACTTTATGAATATACTTAAAATAATGCGAAGGGGAGTGGATGAATACTTTTAATGTAGGGTTTCAAATTTCTATACTTTTCAACCATATACAATTTGGTGTAATAAGAAAGTAGAGGAGGATGCAAGGACATAGATGAAAATGGAAATGGATCCTCTTTTGGATCACAATATCTAGCAATTTATTTGTAAATTTACAAATGACTTATAGTAATATGGTTCTACCACCTTATACACCATGTAGGAGGCACCTATTTGTGCTACAATCAAAGCCAAAATATCTAGATCAAAGCCAAAATATCTAGATTAGAACTTGTGACTTCTCTTAAATCAAGAGAAAGTTTACTAATATTAGGCCAACAATTTGGAACATGTAGGCCATTAAAATCGATGCACATAATAGATATTATCACATGTAAATATCCTTCAAATTGACTACACAATAACATTGAACATGGAAGAAGAGAAAAGATGAATGATGTACTGTGATAACTGATGCATATAAAAATAGAATGGTTCTAGATATTATTTGAGCTATTTTTAATATAAATCAAGTTAAATAATGGGTTTATTATTGTCCTTAGAGTTACTTCTAAGAAAGATCAACCATGTTTGTAAAGTATATATTCATTTTAAAATATTATCGTGTGTACATAGATGGTGGCATGATCTCATATAGGGTGACAATGTGTATTTTTAGATTTTGTAATCTAAAAAGACATTAGTTGTTTAGGAGGGAAATGTCATCAATGAGTCTACAAAAGAAAACTAAATAAGAAAAGTTTAACACTTTCTCCCTAAGCCATTCAATATAAGAGAAATAGGAGCTTCCAAACATAACTCCATATGACCTAAGTTAGATTAACAAAACCCAAGTTAGATATATGGATTTCAATACTAAATCTAAATTATATTAAAGAAGTACGCAAGAAAGACTTGTTTCATACAATGTAAAGTGTGTCTAGATTAACAATGAGAAAATAAATTGAACCAATTGATTTAATAACAAGTGTATGATAGATCTAGGTGCCAAATATATGCAACCAACCAATTAAGCTATGAAAATAGGTCTATATTAAAAGATAAAATAAATGATAAAGTACTTACCTCAAAATGTGTAAGGGAATGTACTTTTTTCTTTGAAAATTATGGATCTAAAACTCTGATTAAACTTCTGACTATTGATCTCTGATTACGATAGAAAATCAAGAAAACCTTATTTTCTTCAATCTCTAGGAACAAATCAACTTGGTGGTAAAGTGCCTAGACACTATGGTAATATAGACGTGTTCCCAAGACATAGTTGCAAAGTTGACCCAACTTCTTTAGGAAGGTCTTGACAAGTCATTTTTGGATCTCTAGTCCAAAATTTGATAAATTACATATATGTGACATAATTGGTATGTGAGTGGCTATAAAGGGGTTTTCCTTAGTCAACCCCCATATTTTGGTGATTTCCACCTCCATGAATAGCTATTAGAAAAATTATTGTGTGTTTATGTAGTGCTTGCAAAACTTAGATTATAGATCTAGAAAAGAGCTAGAAAATGCTAAGAATCTACTCTATGAGTAAAACCCTAGCATGTAAATGGGTGTAAATTATAAAGAGACAAAGATTAGATATGAACATAGCATATAAAGCATACCAAGCCCCCAAGGTTAAAGTACTCTACCTATCTTCATAATCCCCTTGTATCTCCATCTAGTGTCATGTAGTGATTAGATGCTTGAAACAAAGGAATGTTGATGAAGAGCTCACTTTGTAATGATAGAATTAGATTCAACCCTTAGCTTCCACCTTTAAATAGCTTATGTTAGATTTGCGTGTCCACATGTTATTGCATCTTTCTTTCATCATTTGCAAATGAGGCCTTTGAACCCCTTTCATAGTGAAATTTTGAGATTACCTATGCAAGAGCCAACTATAGTGAGTAGGAATCAACTTGAGATTTAAAATAGGATCAAGACCCATACTATGTAGCCACCAAAGAAGACGTTGACTTGGTTCAACCTATTTTGGAATAGGTTGACCTAGGTTAACCTCTTCTAAAAGAGGCTGAGCCAAGTTGACATATTCCCTAAGAGGCTTGAATCTTGGATTTGTAGCCTAGGATTCTAGGACCATACACGACCTAGGTGTATGTGCAATGGGGATTGATAAATTGTGATTAGAATTAGGAAAAAGGGCCTATAAAGAGGATGATACATAGAAATTAGATCCTACTTCAGCCCTTGAGTAAGAAAAAAAGGGAAATCAAGCAGGATGTATTAGGTCCTAACTCAATTTTTCCCAGGAGAGAGAGAGAAAGAAAGAGGAAAGTGTGTTCTCAAAGTTCAAGTGTACAATAAAAACACACTTAAGATGAGATAAAAGGTCATAAAACAAAGTTCTTCCAATATAAGATAGTATATTTAGTCCCCATTGTAGCAGTATATGACACTACATTCATATGTAAGCTAAAGTAAGAAAAACATATATAAATGAAAAAGGATATGGATAATTCCAAATGTGTGGTTCCTATAAGAAAACATTAATATCCACTTCCTAAAAAATTACATGTTACTGATAATCAAAATCACCAAAGACTTACTAAAGAAAGATGAGGAACTTTGCAGGTAACTACATGCCCCCTATTTCGGCTTTCTCATTTAGAAAATATGAAATAGGGAATCATGTTTACCATAGTGAACTAAATATAAGATGTGTTGACATGTAGCCTTCAAAACCTTTCATGATGAATCCTTAATGTCTTTGAAAGTACTTGGATAGAAAGGCAACTAAATCAAATTTTTTATGTCTACAATGGTACCCAAATTGGAGCTACCAAACTCAAGATATGATAAAAGAGTGAAAGAGGTAATAAGATCTAATAGTGATAAGTTGTCTTTTGAAAATAAATTTTTAAAAAACCTAATTAAGAACATCTATAAAGAAAAATTAGCTTTGTTAAAGGTGATCATTTGAAGGATTTTCTTGGAGGTGAAAAAGAAGAAGAAAGATGTTGAGGAAGGAGGAACTACCACTGACATGGATGGAGCTGCTCTAAGAGAGAGTGGTCAATATCGTAGAGTTGGATGAGGTAGGCCTCAATGCATGTGCCTATCTCCTTGTGTTTTCCTTTTAATTTCATGCTTTCTTCAGATTTAGGAAGTTCTTTTATATGCTATATGGACTTTTTGTAATGTTTGGGTTAGAAAATTGACACATTCATAGCAAGTTGACATGTTACTGGGAGGTTAACCTATACCCTAGGGTACAATTTGATCTCTTCCTAAGAAGTTGACTCATACCGAAGATAAATCATAATATAGATTTTGATCTTGAGTATATCTATTTGATGTGATATATTGATTAGGATCCATCATGTTTCCATTGAAGGAGCTATTAGTGATGAGAGAGCACTATATGTCAAACATGATGATCTATGCTTGGGACCATATAAGAGAGAAAAGAGCATAGGAGACATAGATCATGAGAGATTCTAGCCTCTACTAGGTAGCTCGACTACCTCATATAAGTTTTCATAGGGTCATGCTACTAGGACTAATGAAGGGATGGGATGTGGACACATGTTCATTCCATCTTCTTATTGGAGAGATGACTATCACCTTGGAGGATGTCTACCAGATCCTACATTTACTAGTTTGAGGACCAATAGTTAGACCATGGGTCAAATTTTCTCCAAGGGAGATTAGTAGAATTTTTTAATATTGTATGAGGATTCCATACAAGGACTAATAAATACTTGATTAGGTTGTCCTGAAGGGCATCTTATTTGGATGGACTCTTTTACTCACGAGGCTCGTGTTTTGTCCAATTTCTACGATTGTGATGCCCAATATGGAGTAACTACCCTATTTTTTTTTTCAGTTCATATTTCCAAACTCGTTTAAGCCAAACTCTTTTAGGCCATTTAGTGAAATAAATTTTTTAAGATAAATTTCTAACAATAGAATTAAAATATCTAAATCAAAAACTCAAATTATGTTGCACAAATAATATGAATTACTTTTTAAAATCAAATTCCATATTATAACTAGCTAAATTTATTAATTATAATTTAATTATAAATATTCTATAACATCGTGATAAAAATATTAATTCTAAATTAATTTATAACTATACATTTTAAATGCACAATAATTAAATAAGAATTAATAATTAGTTTTAAGTTAAGAAGTCGATATAAGTGACTTAACTCAAGAATTAAATTATTCAATCATTATCTTTTCTTTTTGAAGGTTATGTCTTTATGAAATCTAGTAGGCTATATGAGGGTTTTGCATTATTGTTTTTACTATCTCTATCAAGTTGAAGAATTGTTTTTGGATGGAAAGATTAGAGACTTTTTTTCAAAGCCTGAATTTGGAGTTGTATTTTTTGTTTCATTTGTTATTTCCATTCAATTGTTATTACATGTAGGGTTTGAAAAAAATCATGTTGATATTTCTTTCAAAAAGACTATCTACATGTTAACAAAACTGATTATTGACTGGATTATGGAGTTTGTTAGTATAATTTTAGTGATGATTTGGTACATTTTTTAACATGATTTGATAATAGGATAATTAGTTATATTGTTGTCATTGATGTCAAGCTATTTGACTCATTGTTTTGACTTGTTACCTCATATTCATTAGATGAAAGAGTAAGTTATATAATGATTCAAGTGTTTCTATTGTATGTAAATATTTAGTAATGAGCATACATGCTAATTCTATGATAACACCCATTTGTGTGAAGATTTGAGTAAGTTATGAGATAGGAATCGAATTGGGTAGAAGTTGAGACAATCAATGATGAATAATTGAATGATTTGAGTGGTTTATCAAATTTGTAAAGGGAATACTTGATTTCATTGTTGGATATGATTCATGAAGATTTTGACAAGATATCTTTAGCGTAGCACTCTATAATGAGTATAGGTAAAGGTGATTTGATCAATTCAAAGTGATGCAAACAAGAAAAGTTCAATAGGTAAATTGCATAGGTGGATAGGTAAAGTAAGGTCTTATTAGTAAAATAGAAATGAATAGGTAATCTAAATGAATAGGAACAAAGGATAAATATGTATCTTATTGGTAGACTCGAAAGTGAAATCTTATTGGTAGAAAGGGATGATAGGTAAACAGTGAAGGCTTATAAAAAATAGTGAAATCTTATCATAGGGTAAAGAACAATTAGTAAAGATTTGTGGTGCAATCGTAAGGATGGAATTGTTATTGGGAATTATGATTTGTTCTGGATAACTAGAAGGATGAGGCATGGTTTGATGACACAAAGATCAACATGATACATTTGAGGAAGATTCTTCAAGAAGTTTCTACAAGGTCAAAATGAATTATATAGTTGGAAAGAATTTTCAAGTAGAGATTGAATGTAAGGTCAAAAAGGTCATAGAAAAAGAGAATATGGATAGTTATATTTGTTATGGTTAATCAATATCATTAGATTTAGGTTTAGGGGTTTTGACTGATTTATTCTACTCAAGGAAGGAAAACAAGAAGTTTTTTTTATTGTGGCTAAATATTGTGGTGAAGAAAGGAAGATTAGAGAGGGTTGTGATCATAGAGGAAGATGAAAATATCAATAAGATTAGAACATAGGATTAAGTATGGTATGTTGATGCATTAAGGAGTGTTATTAGATCTAATTTATCATAGACAATGTGAATTACAAATCATTTCCTATCTATCACTCTAACCATTGTAGTAGGAAAATCCCTTAATTAGGTGGCGCTAACATTTCTTTAACCAAAGGAAATCCCTTAACTAGATAGCATTTAAGAGTGATTATGCAACCCTTAATTGGGTAGGCTCCTAATAAAGTGTATTCCAAAAGAGCAAAAATATTTGTGAGTATCATTCTCACACTATGGTTTTCACTCTAATTGGGTTTCCATGAGATATATTTGATGTTATAATTGTGTGGATGTTTTTATGTATTTTATTTTATTTTAATGTTTAGTTTATTGATAGTGCTATGAGAAGTTAAAGAGGTTTAAAAGGCTAATCTATTTGAGTAATTTTGTTGGGCTTATACTTTTGATTGGGGTAATGATTACCGATTCACCCCTCCCCCATCTCATTAATAAATCATATACTTATAGTTGGTATTAGAGTATTGCTTCCCTAATTCAAGAAGTCTTAAAGAGATAAGGATAAAGATCTCAAGATGTATAGGAAGGATGCACCCAAATTCAATAAGAAAATGAATTACTTTGACACATTAAAAAGTAGGATGAAGTTGCACCTGTTTAGACTTTCAAACACACATGTTGGATATCTTACTACAAAGTATGTAGTTCCTACTAGAATCTCTACTATAGATGATAGAAGAGAAGCATTGGTTCAAAAATTGGTAACATTGATAGAGATTGCAAGTGTTGGGTGAACTCACAATTGTGGGTTACGCTTTTTTGGAGGAATAAATTCCTCCAAAAAAGTGCAAATGGATTTTTTTTCATGAGGTTTGGAAACTGACACTTTCAACTGAAAGTTCTCAACTTTTGAACAAATGTACCTATTTCATCCATTTTTGATTAAAAGTAACTTTCAATCAGAAGTGAATAAATTTCAATCAAAATTTATTTAAATTAAATTAAACAAACTCAAAACTTTCAATCAAAATTAGAGGGTTAATATTGATGGTGATATAAACCATCAAAATCCCATACTCACTTTCATTGTGAGTGTGGAAATTTTGATCAGAGGCAGGCATCTAAATCATCAACAACTTAAAAAGGTTAGTACTTTTTGTGTTTTTGTGTTTTTTAATATTTGTTAGTATATTTAACATGTTTTGAAATTGTGTTTTAATGTAAATATGGGTGTCATGTATATATGCATAAATACATGTGTGTATAGATATGAATATCTAGATTATATATGTATGCACATATATGCATTTATAAATGTATATATACATATCTATATGTATATATACATGTGTATAAAATAAATGTACATATATACATGTATATAATAGATGGATATATGCATGTATATGTACATATAGATATATGTATATATATGTGTGTCTGTAAACATATGCATATATAATATGTATGTGCATATAAATACATATAGATATATTTATATATATGTATGACATATATATGTTTGTATATATACATGTATATGCATATACATGCATATATATATATATATATATATATGGACATACAGATATATATGTGTGTGTGTGTGGAAACATATGCATATACATACATACATACATATATATATGGGTAAGTGCACCAAGTTGTGGTACCAAAAAGGTGACACATTTTATTTTTCTAATTTTCAATAGTGTGTACACACTAAAGTGCATACATGCTATGGCTTGGGTAACCCGAGCCATAGCGTGTACGTGCTTTATAAAAAATCCAAATATTATAAATGGGCTACATACCTATAGCCCATTCATTTCTCTTCTATTTTCCAGTTTTCCCTCCTCACAGCACATACGTAGATTGAGAGAATACAAGACTTTCACCACCCGCCTTGCCAATATGCCTCCTCACCGTTGAAGTTCAAGATCACAAGCATGTCGTATCTTATCTAACTTTCTTTTTGCATTGTTTTATATGTTTTTTATATTGTTTTGTAGATTTTTTTCAATTTTTCTTTAAATTTGTTTATTTATTTAGATTTCAATTGATTTCTTATCAGGAAATGTGAATAATTAATTGAAAAATTCCCAAGAAGGTCAAAACCAAAGCCCTCAACAAGATCCAAACCAAAACCCTCCACAACAAGAACAAAAAATTCCACAACTTGAACCAATTGCAAGACCTCCTCCTGGCACACAAGAAATTTTTTTAAATGAAATAGAAAGAGGCAAAACCAAATCAGAACCTGGAAAGCTTGTGGAGAAACCAGTCCAATGAGAGCTCAATTGGAATCCTCTCTTGATTCCATTAAGTCTCACATAGCTTCTGTTAGTGGTCAGTTAGATGTTTGGTGGGTTAAGAGGGATGAACAAAAAAGATATTATGCAAATAAATTATCGTATCAAGATGGTAAAAAAAAAGATATACCAAAAGGTAGGATTTGTGCATTATTTAGAAAGCTTGGTGAACAAGATATTATTAGAGAGGGTACTAAATGGTTCCCCATCCATTGATGCATACATGATGGTATTAGAAATTTTTTTTGGGATAGATAGTGAATGGTTTTTGATGCCCCTCCTTGTAATAATCACAAGGTTCCAATATATTTCTTAAGGAAATTATATTGTGAGTTTTTCCTTGGGGAGATCCCCAATTATTTTGATATATTAGACTCTCAGGGTAGAGGTGGGGGGTCATCATTTGAGAGGCCAAGGGCACATCGTGACCCTAATGTAGTTAGGGCACCTATGGTCAAGCCACAAGGTGAGCATGTGACTTTTCCTTCAGTTGTGAAGAAACATGTAGAGGCCAGTGCTGTAGGGACTATTAGCGCTTTGACATAGACCATCATTCATTGCACAAGTCCATTAGTTGAGGAGGAGCCTTCTGCACATCATGGTCACATGTGCACATAATGCAAATCCTTATGCACATTTGACAGTCATGCTAGAGATGGTGCAGATGATGGGCTAATGATTGATCAGTTCCTAAATGAGACATTTGGAATTAACGCACAAGTAAATTACAATTGTAATAAACTAATTTGATCACATTTCATATGTGTAGTGAATGATTAATTAATTAGTAAGTATTAACATTGTTCAAAATTTAGGGTTAGAGTGTTGGTGACCCTAGTAGCGATCCCCTAGCCCCATTTTTTGTCCCATCAATGAGCCCAGACATATGTATTGATTTAATCATTTAAATGAATACATATATTTTTTAAGTAATCATATGAAGGGTTCACAAAAAATTTTATGCATGTGCATCAGTTCTCTACAAGATCGTCAACATTCACTACAAACTCTGAGCCTAGACATGACACAAGCTTTGTAGAGGTATATTTGTTTCATGTTAATTTAATTCATTTGATTATATTTGTTTCATGTTTCTGTTGGAAATATTCAAGATATGACAAGTTACTAAGAGGGGAGGGGTGAATCAGTAACCTTGAAACTTTTTATTAATTTACCACACATCCATCTATGCTACTGCATGCATTAGTTCTGAAACATAAAAAAATCATTACACAAGAGAACACAATATTTTGGTGACCTAGAAACCTTCCAAATAGAAAGTAAAACTAGACTGGGGATGATACCCACAAAACTTCAATACTACAATATAAAGTTGTCCTACTAAGGCTTACATTGACCACTTCTAGTGATATGCTCTATTAGGAGCACAAAGGACTGTTAGGTCCACCTTGTTAGAGGATTTCCAAACATACAATGAAGTATGTACTCTGTTAGGAGATTTGTACAAAGACTATTAAGTCTACCTTTTTAAAGGATTTAGAAAATTGATTCACCTATTAGGATGAAGTAGTGGATTTTCTTGCAACTGATTGTTGATAAGATCCTTTATGCACTGATCACCTCATGTGATGGATATAACTTTTCAGTCTCTGAATTGACCTTGTTGTGTTCCTTGAACTGCTGCTGATAATCTTTTGCATATACTTCAATTTACTTCGTTATTCCTTTTTCATTCATTTCATCATGTTTGATATCTTACAATACATCTTACATGTATACCTTTCAACTTTACAAAATCACAAGGTTGGCCAAAATAAAAGTAAACACATACATTACAGAGTTGGCCCAACAATAAATAACTCAGGTTCACTGAACTAAATCAATGACCTTCTGATACATGGCGTCCACTGCATTATTCGGCATTGTCATGCACTCGGTAGAAGTGAAGGCTTGGTTCATACTAATCACTCAATGCAGTTCTAAACTCGGTAACCACTGGTGACTTGGTAGATGTAGTGTCACTCGGTAGATACTACACACTGAGTTTACCTTGCTTCACTCAGTAAACATTGAATCTTTCATCGCTTAGTTTGCACTGAATCTTCATGACACAAACTTACTGCTTGGTAGACACTGTGAAGCATAGTAGATATTGAGAAGCTTGGTAGACATTGCTAGACTTCACATTAACTATATTTTCTTGGTAGCCACTGTCTGCTTAGTGTAAACTGATGAACTGCTAAGCTTACAAGGTAAGCACTAGATGCTTAGTAAGCATTCAGAATTGAGTAAGTGTTGTCACTAATGACAAAAATAATCATAATTCCAACAATGTCCCCCTTTGGAATTAGTGACAAAAAGACTTAGTAACCAAAACTTATGTTAACTGACAATCTGATTTACTCTAGTATTTACACATCTTACATATCTCCCTCATACATATGGCATGCATAGCTTTTATCTATACAATGTCTCTCTTACTCCTTTTGCTTTCTTTTCTTGTACAACTCATACTCCCAATGCCAACAATCTTATCTCCCCCTTTTTGTTAGTAATGCCAAAGAATGTATATACAATAAATTTAAATAAAGACACCAAAATTTGAGAGAAATTCAGAGTGTTCCTTGAGAATAAGAGACAATGTCTTATCTCAATTATCTTGCAAAATTTTGTAGGTGGAGAGAGCCACTTGAACTTCTATATAAAGTTCAATCATATGATCAGCTATTGAAATTTTTTTGTCTTGAATATATTTTTGCATTTGGTCCATGACTGGAAGAATCATATTCTGAATGTCAATCAGTGTAGATCTTATTCTGGCTTCTTCTCTAAGTAATTCTACCTGCATTTCTAACAAAAATTTCACCTTCATGTGATGAGATGAGCTTGAACTATGGTCAAGCTACAACTTTTGAGCACTAGCCTTCATTTCCACATCTATCTTATTTAATTTTTATTTGACCTCTTTGGTGTACTTAGTAACATCATAGAGCTTGCCAAAAAGTGATGTTACATTTGTAAATTCTTGCTCAAGGTTGCTCAAAATTGAAGATAATTCAACTTACTTTATTGCAATGTTCTAAGCAATGTGCTCAAGCACTTTATTGTCAAATTTCTTTTCTACCTTTTCAATGAGTTTCTCTTGCCCAAAGGTGTCCTAATTGAACTTATTTATAGCCTCTTCTAATTGCAACAAAATGTGTTGAGATGGATCAACATCAACACCAATGGCTTCAGTAATTATATTTTTAGCATTTTCAATTATAGTATATTCTCTGTCCCTTTCTTCTATGAGTTGTTTCTGCCTTGCCTTCTGCTCTAAAAGTTGACTAACCATTCTCATTTCATTGGCTAAGGTAGTGTCCAAATCTATCTTGGGAATAATGATTTCTTTATCCAAGTCTATGTCTTCATCAATAAGAAAAAGTTTTAGAGGAGTCTTAGGTTTTACTTCAGTGCTTACTTCCTTGGATTTAGAAATAGAAATGATAGTTGACATAGATGGACTAGCAAAAAAAACTTGAATTGGTGCAACTGGAGGAAAGTTGAGAGAAGTACCGACTGTGCCCAAAATTGGTGTGCTTCCCAAAAATGAAGTATCAATAGGTAATGTACCAACTAGAATACTTACAACTAAAGAACTAACTGGAACAAGAATTGGTGCAATTGAAGTTATGGATGAAAAAACTGTAGAGAGAATTGGCAAACTTATTGTACATGCTACCGTAGAAGTTATCACCATTGAAGAACTGGCAGCTGTTATACATACTACTAAGGTAGATGACTCAGGAGTTGATGAAGAGGTCTAAAACTCAATAGATGAAGTGCTTGAAACTTCCATTGAAGATACGGTGATAGGTGATGATTGAGCTATTGATGTGGTTGTAGTGCTCACAGTCTCACTTGCAGAAGTTGTCTCCATAGTAGATGTAACCGTCTTTGGTGGAGAGTGAGGAAGGGATGCAATAACTTTTGCTACAATTTTTACTAGATCTTCTTCATCCTTGTCTTCCTCTTCAGCTTCATCATCATCCTTTAGTGCTTGATAGTCCTCAACATCAAAAGTGACAAATGGAGCATTATCTTCTTCATCATTGTCATTGTCATCATCATCATCCTTGATCACAACTAGATCATTACTAGGCTTATGAAAATGATAGATGTTCTTACACATGTTTGTGGCATCTCTTACAACATGCTCAATATCCTTAATTAGAAAAAAACACGTGTGAAATCTAATCATCATTTTACCTTCATTGTTCTTCATGGCTCCCTTTATTTCTCCCTCAATAAGATTTAGTAAAATATTCTTCACGGATTGATCATATATGTCCTTTGCTATTTGAGTGGCTGACTCCCACCTCGGTTGCAGTCTTACCAATAGTTCTTTTGAGATTTGAGGGGCAATCTGGTCTAGGGAATACTTCCATTTTCCCATCTTGGTAAGTACCAGTTCCTCAATCTATATCTTCTCTGCATTAGTTCTAGTTTCAAATTTTAAAGCTTTAAAATTTGTGATGCCAGCCCCCTCTTCCATCTATTTCAATCTTTCTTGGAAGGAAAGTTGAGGCTTGTTAAATACTACTTCATCTTTATTCTTACCTTTGCCTCTTGTGGTAAAAATAGCCGTGGAGGCCTTTGGGGGTTTTGTGATGATGATCCTTCCTTTCTTCTTTGTTGGCTCTACCTCTTTCTCTGATTCTTCCTCTTTATTTTTTGATTCCTGCTCCTCTTCTTTGTCCTCACCTTTTCCCTCAGTAATCATTAAAGGCTTGGTAGCATTTTTCATCTTAGCAACCTTTCTTTTATCTTTGTTGATTGCTCTGGGAAGTTTAATCTCTAATTCTATTTTGGCTTTTACCTCATCATAGGTACCAAAAATTGGTTGCTTGGGATCCACTGGCTCATTTACTAGTGCTTCAATGATATCCCTAGTTTCATAAATGTTTACCTGATAAGGTAGAGGTTTTGTCCATGCAACTCGGGGCCTGACTGCCTGAATGTATACTCTATCATAGTCTACCATGAAACACACATCATCTTTGTAGTCCTCAACAAGTTTAGGAGGAATCTTGATCCTATTGTTCATCCTTTATTTGAAGTCTTCAAAATAATTATCCATTATACTGTCAAAATTTACACCCATTTCTGCTATAAACTCATTAATCTAATATAAAATGGGAACATCCGTTCTCCATATGACAAAACCTTTGGAGGGAAATAATTTTTTCACATAAAAGAATAAACATGTTAACAAAGAACCAAATTTATAAGGGTTATTCTTGGATGATCTAATGCTATCCATGTTCTTATTCAATTGCCTTAGCAATAGGTCAGACAAGTCATATTCCAAATTCTTCTTTACAACTTTAAATGCCAGGTCTACGGCCTCACATGGCACACTATTCAAATGGATGGAACTATAAATCTTGTGAGCAATTACATGAATTCCATATCTTAGTTCTATGTCAATAATGGTGCTAATCTTTAAGCCTCTACCATCTCACTCGGCTAGGGTTTTCTTCTAAAGTTCATCTTGACCTAGGGTTTTGGTAGTTTTAGCTTTGCTGAGAATGGGAAGGCTAGTAATCTTGTGAATCATCTTCTTGGTGATTAATATGGGTTGCTCCAACCATAACTGACCATTGTACACATGATTGAGAATATATCTAATCCATTTTATCTAAAAGCTTTGGTGGAATTTGCGACTATGCGCCATTAGGTTCGAGTGCCTCTACTATTGTAGGAACCCAAGAATGCCCAAAAGCTGAACCAAGGCTGAAATTATATTAATGTTGTGAATGCTGCAATCAATTACAAAGAGATGTATTCCAAAGGCCAAACCCTAAGGGAATGACATCTAGAATGTTACAATAGAGAATGAACGTCCTCTATTGCCAAAAGAAGGGAGTGTGATTCACACATCCAAGCTCTTATCAAATGCAAGTCATAATCATCCGATGATCAAAAATATGACTTTCAACCCTATTTATCCTTTTCTTCATCCTTCTAGAAGGAACTAAAACATTAATTAATTTCAAGAGCTAGAAGCTTCCTCTTTCCAATAATTAATGCATACCCTAGAAATTCCTCCCTGGCAATAATTAATTAAATCACGAGAGGCTTCCATCCTTCCAATAATTAATACATACCCTAGAAGCTATTAATACAAAGTCACCTTTTAATTTTTAATTGAATGACATTAATTTTTCTTATCCTCCACTTAGACATTGGAGAACATGAAGGCTAAAACATGGGAACATTATAGGTCCGCCCTCCTTGAAATTGCTTGCCCTCAAGCAATCTTAATCCTGTTTGTTGTAGCACTTGTTCACTCTCCCAAGTAGCATCTTCCTCTGGCAGATATTTTCATTTGACTAAATATTCTTTAATCAACCTGCTTCATAGAGTCCTTTCCCTAGTATCTAGAATAGCCTCAGGAATTAATACAAGCTTTTCCTCCTCATTTAATGGTGGTAATTTTGCTGAAGGAAAAACTCTTTGTCCGATGGATTTCTTAAGCCTTGACACATGAAACACATTATGCACCTAACTATTCTCTGGAAGCTCTATCTCATAAGAAACCTCACCCACCTTGCGGATCACTTTGTAGGGGCCATAAAACCTAGGCTTCAACTTCTCTGCTGCACTTTTCTTGAGTGATGACTGTCTATATGGTTGTAGCCTCAGGTAAACCATATCCCCAACTTCAAAACTATGCTCTATCGAGTGCTGGTCAACATACAATTTTTGTTGATTTTGGGCTTGTTGTATATTCTCCTTGAGCACCCTCAAAATATCTTGACTATCCTCCAAGAATTTTTTTTCTTTGGGCACTCTACTATCTCCCAAAACCAGATCCATGAAACTAAGTGTTTCATAACCATACAGTGCCATGAATGGAGTCATCTTAATGGACATATGATAAGTGGTATTATAATAGTACTCTCCTATATGTAACCATTTGACCCAAGCCCTTTGCTATGTAGTCACATAGTTCCTTAGATATCCTTCCACCCATTTATTCACAATCTCTGTCTACCTATCTGTTTGTGGATGATAACTAGTGCTAGGTGTAAGTTTAGTACCACACAACCTAAATAGCTCTTGCCAAAAAGTGCTCATGAATTTACTATCCCTATCACTAATAATGAAAGTAGGTAGCCCATGTAATCTAAATATCTCTCTAAAGAAAAGATCAGCCACCTATGCTGCTGTATAAGTGGATGGAATAGCAAAGAAGTGAGAAAACTTCATCAATTGGTCAGCTATCACATAGATGTGATCTTTCCCTTGTACTTGTGGTAACTCGGTGATGAAGTCCATGGAAATACTTTCCCATTTCCTATTTGGAATGGGCAAAGGTTGTAACAACCCTACAGGATATGTGTGCTCTCCTTTATTTTGCTGGCAAATTGTACACTCCCTGACATACTTCTGAACATCATCCTTGAGCCATTTTCATGTGAACCCTTCATGGATCTACCTATAGGTCTTAAAGACCCCTAGATGTCCAGCTGTAGGTGCATCATGAAATGCCTTCAGTATTACTTCCTTAAACAGTGATGAAGGAATCAAAAATATCCTACCCTGAAACTTTATCAACCCATCCATCACCACATAGCGATCATCATGTATGGTGCCTGCAATTACTCCAGAAGCCCAAGTGTCCTTCCCATATTCTTCTATGATCTTATTTCTCCAAACGCCTATAATCTTAGCTAGAACACAAATATGAGGCCTCCTAAATAAGGCATCTACAACCACATTCTTCTTACCTTTGACAAACTCAATGTCAAACTCATAAGCCTGCAACTTCATGATCCACTTCTGTTGTCTATCATTCAAATCATGTTGGTTCATGAAGTATTTGATGCTTTTGTGATCATTTTTGATAACAAACTTTCCCCCAACTAGGTAGGACCTAAACTTAGCCAATGCATGCATTATAGCCAACATCTCCCGATCATATATGGAATAGCTTCTCTCCACTCCACAGAGCTTCCTACTCTAAAAAAAAATGGGATGCTTCTCCTGCATGAAGACTGCTATGATCCCATCTCCTGATGCATCACAATGAAACCCAAATGGTTTTGTGAAATTTGGCAGAGCTAGTACTGGACATGATGAAATCACCTTCTTGAAATGATCAAAGCTTCTCTGAGCTGCCTCTATCCATGTGAAGGCCCCTTTCCTAGTAAGGTCTATCAAGGGTGTAGCAAGTTGTGAAAATCTTTTAACAAATCTCCTATAAAATCCATAGAGACCAAGGAATCCCTTAAGCTGTGTAAGATTTGTTGGAGTAGGCCAATCAACAATAGCCCTAAACTTTTTAGGATCTATCTGAACTCCCTCTACACTAATAATATGTCCAAGATATAGTAGCTCAGTCATCCCAAACTTGCACTTATATTCCTTGGCGTACAATGATTCTTTTTCCAAAGTAGACAACACCATCTCAAGATGTTGTAAATGCTCCTCCCAAGTCTTACTAAAAACTAAAATTTCATCAAAGAAAATTAAAACAAATCTCCTAAGCTACTCCCTAAATACCTGATTCATGCAGGTCTGGAATGTAGCAGGGGCATTGGTAAGCCCAAATGGCATAACCAAAAAATCTGTTGATACCCTAACCATAGACCAATCTTTGTAAAAAAGCATGCACTATGTAACTCATCAATTAGCTCATCTATTTGTGGGATGGGATATCTGTTCTTAATGGTCTTCATGTTTAATGCCCTATAATCAATGCACATGCACATTGTCCCATCCTTCTTCTTTACCAACACTATTGCTGAAGCAAAGGGACTCTTACTAGGCCTGATATGCACTATTTCCAACAACTCCTTAATTGCCTTCTCTATCTCATCCTTATGTTTCTTAGGGTGATGATAGGGAGTAATCATGACTGGTTTGGCTCCCATTCAAGCTCAATAACATGTTCTATCTCTCTGTTAGGAGGAACCCCATGCATAATCTTGCCAAATACCTTAGTGAGCCTATCAAGTATCTCCTAAATCTCTAGTGGATGACTCTTCACCTGTGGCTCTTGTGAAGTTTTCATAGTGAAGCATTCTGCTACCCACTCTAAGTTAATATGCCAAAAAAAATTTTGCATTCTCCTCAAGGAAACTACTCTGCAACTCCCATCTGAAAGTCCTCTAAGTACCACCGTTCTTCCCTCATGCTGAAACTTCATCTCCAATTTTGCTAGGTTAAGTGTGAACTCTACTAGCGAGGCCATCCATACCATGCCAAGGATAATATCATAGTCTCCCATGTCTACCACATAGAACTCATCTTCCAACTCATAGCCATCTCCAAACTTGATGTGAAGATTAGATATCTTCTGAGTGCATAATAGTCTATCACCATTAGCTACCATAACTCTAAATTTGATGTGCTCCTCAGTCTATAGACCTCTCTTGGCTACAAATTGTGCATCTATAAAATTATGTGTAGCCCTAGTGTCAATGAGTGAGATCACTTTCTGCCCTTGGATAGTACCTCTGACCTTGAATGTGATTGCGTTTTGAGCCCCCGTTAATCATGCTAATGACTTCTCATCCTCAGGAATGCTGCTCTCCTCTGTAGTGCTATCCTCAGCTGAATTTGAGTGTTGATCCTCTCTCTCTGATTGTGACTCTTCTACTGAGAAATACTCCATTTGATTTTCCTTAGCCTTGAGAGGACACTTATGAGATAAATCTCAAGGCTCTCTAAAATGAAAACATAACTTTTTCTTTCTTAAATCATTCAAGGTGTCATCATCCAACTTATCTCTTTTGGGTTGAGCATCCTTGTGAAAAGGTTTTTTGTCCTTCTCCTTGTCCTTTTTCATATAAGAATCCTTGTGCTGAAATTTGCTCCTAAATGAAGAAGGTGCTAAGTCACGAGCCTTTTTAGTGGCCTCCTGCAACGTACCTGGGTCATGTCCCTTGACCCAACCTCACAAGGGTTCTAAGAGTCCATCCATAAATAATAGTACTAACCTCCTCTCAGAAATATCTGTGACCAACACAGCTATCCTCTAAAACTCACTAATATATGTTTTAACTGATCCCCACTGCTTGAGTTGTGCCAGCTCCTTAAATTGTAATTCAAGATCCCTAGTATCAAATCTCTCTATGAGCTTCTTAGTGAACTCCTCATAAGATGTGATCTGATTATGTCCTAAGGTTACCATGCCATGGTGCCACCACTCATGTGTTGGTCCATCCAAGTGAATAGCTGCATACTTTATAGCCTCCTCTTTAGGCATAGAATTTAGCTACAAGTATGTATCCATCTTCTGTACCCAAGCTCGTGTGGTCATCTTCCCTGAAGCATCATAATAAGGTAAAGAAAGTTTCCCCACTTTCTTTCTCAACTCAAAGTTTTGACTGTGTCCTCCTAATCTGTGCATGTGTCTCATCCTCAAGTCCAAGTAATCTCTAAGAGAGATATCTGCCTAAAACTCTAGCCCACTAGCCTCCCAATCCTTCCTAAATTGATCCTATAACTCTACAATCTGTGGTTCATTAATTGGTTGAACTAGTTCTTTGGGTGGAAAGGTAGGTAGAAGAGGTCTCGAGTTGGTTGTTTGATTTTTTCGTGCAACATGTCTAAAGTTATCAGCCTCATTTCCATTGTTGTCATGTCCATTATTACCATTAATGTTGTCTCAGCCTCCATTATCATTACCCCTATTATTGTTGTTTCCATTGTTGGCATCACTTGGATTAATATTGATCCATTCACCTATTTTTCTCTTGTTGCATCATATTCTGCTCCTGTTGCATTCGTTACCCCTCCTCTAATGTACCTAGTAACCTGAATATTACATTTTCTTGGTTGGAACTAGTATTTCTATCATCTCGATCACCCATGCTGCTTTCTTGTTCAAAGAATGTCTCCTCTATGTTTATATGACTGGATTGTACGTCCCTCTACACAAATGAACTATCTCATTCATTAAGTGAGACTAAACTCCTACTTTGTCTTGCTCTAGTATTGCAAAAATTATAAAGCCCTTGTCACATGCTCAAACATAAATGTTGAAGATCTCCACAAGATGGTAGGACTTATGGCTCTGATACCACTATAATGGACACCCAAGAATGCCCAAAAGCTAAACCAAGGCTGAAATTATATTAATGCTATGAATGCTACAATCAATTACAAAGAGATGTATTCCAAAGGCCAAACCCTAAGGGAATGATGTCTAGAATGGTACAACAGAGAATGAACATCCTCTATTGCCAAAAGAAGGAAGTGTGATTCACACATCCAAGCTCTTATCAAATGCAAGTCATAATCATCCGATGATCAGCAATATGACTTTTAGTCCTATTTATCCTTTTCTTCATCCTTCTAGAAGGAACTAAAACATTAATTAATTGCAAGAGCTAGAAGCTTCCTCCTTCCAATAATTAATGCATACCCTAGAAATTCCTCCCTAGCAATAATTAATTAAATCACGAGAGGCTTCTGTCCTTCCAATAATTAATACATACCCTAGAAGCTATTAATACAAAGTCACCTTTTAATTTTTAATTGAATGAATTTAATTTTTCTTATCCTCCATTTAGACTTTGGAGAATGTGAAGGCTAAAACATGGGAACATTACAACCAACTTGAAGTTTGGTGCTTTCCATTCTACACTCTTGACCAACATTTCTGATCCACATTTCACCTTGCTAATGCTTGTGCTTGCAAAAACCATTGTTTCTTGGTAAGTGATGAAAATCTTTGAACGAATTCCTTAAATACAAATTCACTTGAAATCGCTTGAAGTTTCTTGAATGCACCTAGAAATCTTTCTTCTTTGAGGATACGATGAAAAATGAAGTCAAATTTTGCCCATTTTGATGAAAAGTTTTCCATTAATGCTAGGTACCATATTATCATAATCCGTGACATACTATCATCCACTAACCTAACTTGGCAGGAGTATCAACTTAGTAGATGAACAAAATTCCTTTTACTCCCAACCTTGCTCAGTAAGGTCTATAGTCAACTTACCTTGGTAGAGTCTGATGCACTTGGTGAAAGATAACTTTTCTGTGATCTGGGTGTATCTGGAATAATGGTTGGATCATTTACATTCCTCACATTTCTTGAAACTGCTTATGATTTCCTTGTTGAGTACAAATCCAACTCATTGTTAGAAATTTAGTTTGAGGGGATGGAGTCACCCACTTCTTGAGTGACTTCACTTCCATGATTTGAGCTTGTATCTTAAGTGGATTCAAGAATCCATTGATGCTTCATTTGTTTCCTTATGTTGTTAGCCCTTGCTTTCTTTTCATCTTCAATTTTACCTATATCCATGTAGTTTTTAGCTATATGACCAAGTTCACTACATGTATAACACATCATAGTAGTGTCCTTCTTCCTTAGGTGATGCCTTGCACAATTTATATCAATGTGTCCATATTCTCCACAATAATGACATCTGCACCAAGTATTATAGTCCCATCCAAATATTGCCTTTACAAGTTATTTAGTTGGATTGAATGTTTTGGATCTGCATTGAGATGCCTTGTGACCATGCTTCTTGTATTTGTGAGAATTACCTTCAAATTTTGGTTTATCCTTGCATTCATTGGCTTTGTGACCATGCTGATTATAGTTATAGCACTTTCCATTGAATTTTCCTTTTCCATTGCTCCAACATTTGTTTGATGTATGACCAATTTTTCCACAATGATTGCATGAGGGTTTTAGATTCCTTTTTGCACCTTGCTTGGAAGATTCACCTTGTTCTTCATTGTATCGAAGTCCTACTTTATCTTTTTGCTTATGAAGATTCTACTCATTTTGCTGAATCAGTTGATTCATGTCTTCTTGTGACTTCATCATTCTTTCATTGAATTTTTTTTTTTTTAGTATTTAGGTCACTCTTTAATTTTTCAACAATTTTCTTTTCACATCTCAGTTCTCTCAATATTCTTTCATTAATTTCCCTTTCACAATTTAGATCACTTCTTATTCTTTCATTCTGTGCTTTGAGAATCCTGATTTCTTCATTTGCTCTAGAGATTTGATCAATGAGGTCTTCATGCTAATTGGATTGATTATTTCTTGCCTCCAAGTCTTCATTTGCCTTGTTTTGTTGTTCCAAAATTTCATATAGTCTGATTAATTGGATTTCTTGTTCTCTTTTAAGTTTTCTTACTTCTTCCTATAGAGAGCCATTCTTTGCTAGGAGTTCCTTGATTGCCTCATTAGCTTCATTTGAGCTGCTTGATGGTAAAAGGTCTTCAATCTTTTCTTCAACATACTGATGGTCGTTCATTTGTCTTGCAAGTTCCTTCCTTCTTTTCAGGGATTGGGAAAGATGATCCTTTGCTTCTTTGAGTTGAGCTATGGCCATCTCTAGATCTAGCTTTTCATTCTCAATTGCCTTGTCAAGTTTGAATATCTTCATTTGTCTTTTAGATCTTTTCTCAAGCTACCAAACTTTTATCCTGAGAACCACAAAGCTCTGATACCAATTGTTGGAAATATTCAAGATATGATAGGTTATTGAGAGGGGAGGGGTGAATTAGTAACCTTAAATTTTTTTATTAATTTACCACACATCCATCTATGCTACTGCATGCATTAGTTCTAAAACATAAAACAATCATTACACAAAAGAACATAATATTTTGGTGACCCAAAAACCTTCCAAATAGAAAGTAAAACTGGGTTGGGGATGATACCCACAAAACTTCAATACTATAGTATAAAGTTGGCATGTTAAGGCTTACATTGACCACTTCTAGTGATATGCTCTATTAGGAGCACAAAGGACTGCTAGGTCCACCTTGTTAGAGGATTTCCAAACATACAATGAAGTATGTACTCTGTTAAGAGATTTGTACAAAGACTATTAAGTCTACCTTGTTAAAGGATTTAGAAAACTGATTCACCTATTAGGATGAAGTAGTGGATCTACTTGCAATTGATTGCTGATAAGATTCTTTATGCATTGATCACCTCATGTGATGGATATAAATTTTTAGTCTTTGAATTGACCTTGTTGTGTTCCTTGAACTGTTGTTGATAATCTTTCGAATATACTTCACATTACTTCGCTATTCTTTTTTCATTCATTTCATCATGTTTGATATCTTACAATACATCTTAAATATATACCTTTCAAATTTACAAAATCACAAGGTCATCCAAAATACAAGTAAACAAATACATTACAGAGTCGGCCCAATAGTAAATAACTTGGGTTTACTGAACTAACTCGATGACCTTCTAATACACGGGGTCCACTACATTACTTAGCATCATCATGCACTCAGTAGAAGTGATAGCTCAATTCATACTAATCATTCAATGCAGTTTTGAACTCAGTAACCACTAGTGACTCAGTAGATGTAGTGTCACTCCATAGATACTACACACTGAGTTTACCTTGCTTCACTCAGTAAACACCGAATCTTTCATCACTCAGTTTGCACTGAATCTTCATGACACAAACTTACTACTTGGTAGACATTGTGAAACATGGTAGATACTGAGAAGCTCGGTAGACACTACTGGACTTCACATTGTCTGTATTTTCTCGATAGCCACTGTCTTCTCAGTCTAAACTGTTGAACTCCTAAGCTTACAAGGTAACCACTAGATGCTTGGTAAGAATTTAGAATTGAGTAAGTGTTGTCACTAATGAAAAAAATAACCATAGTGCCAATAGTTTCATTTTACATTTAACATTTATTGTATGACATGTAGATCTTGACATTTGAGACTCCTCATCTTTGGCAGTCCATCGATTGTGGAGTGGCTACAGTTATGGCTAGTTCATAGCCATTGAATGAGGTATGAAATAATTTTCTTGGTTTTAGTTGTTGTTTATAATAGTTAGTATCAAAATTTCTAATGTTATTTATAAGTGATTATATTGATTCAATTTTTGTAGGGTCTTGTCACACTTGATCGTCCACGAGCCTTCGACATGGACTTGCAGAGCACCTATACGATGGCAGTAAAAAAATAATTAATCTTGTGTGTACATATATTTGATTTCAATGTATAATAATTATTGATTCATATCTATTTTATTTGCATCAGCTTGAGTTAGAGAAGAACCTCAACAAGAGAACGAGTGAGCATGTGAGGAAGACCCCATCATTGCCACCATCTCCCTCCACATGATGACCAAAGACCTCTAGAGATTTTTTTCCTCCCCTTTGTGGGAAGGAGAAGATATAGTTGATAGACATACATGTATAGGCATCAACAGACATATATGTTGGATTTTATGTCAGTGGACATATTTGATATACATTTGATGTATATATGACATTTTATATTTGATGTATGGCATTTATATGATGCATGACATTATTAGACCTATGACATATTGGTTAATATATGATATGTTTTTTTATGTACAACATTATTGGTTATCATAATATATTATGTGTTTGTTAATGTATGATATTATTGGTTATCATTTTATATTATATGTTTGTTCATGTATGACATTATTGGTTATTTGATGTAGAGACCTCCATTATCACCTTAAGTGGGCTAACTCAACTTGAGGATTCAACAAGAAACTTGGAATCAACTCAAGGAATGAGTCCTACTCAAAGGTCAAATGGAGTTCTTTGACTTTTTAAATCACTCGCACAACCATACCAATCAAGTTCACCTTCCCACTTCCTTATTCCAAAATCTCAACTAGTAATACCATTCTAGGCCAACTAGTGTACCTAGTGCCTCCAACATACCAAAACTCAATCTAGACCTCATACACTAATCTTAACACCTTAGACCATCTTAACATAGTATATTTTCCATGTTACAACTACCCATAATCTTCCATCCTCTCATCTTTCATCATTCTTCTATTACAACCTTTCTAGACCTGGCTAGTAGCCCTTCTCAACCTAAAATCAGCATTTAATTCCCAAACAACCTATCAATGTTTTGACACTTTTAGATACCCTTTTTTAATTTATTGAATGGCTAACAACCTCAAGTTCCCACCATGTGACTCATGAACACTTTCATCACCCACTACCTCTTCAATTAGGCCTAATTAGCCCTTGCCTAACAAAGAAACTCCTATATCCCTTTACTTCTAGGACTCCCCAACCAAAATAGTCTCTCTAGACCTTTTTAAGACTTAGTATTATCAAACTTCCAAGGTCCCCCCAGTCATCAAATTCATTTCCTAACAAACCCTTGTTTTTAGGGTCATTAACTGAGGGTTTTAGAGAACACACTCTTCCCTATAATACACCACCTCAACACTAGTTCTATCACCAAAAAATGCACTCCAATAGATCATTTAAACCATCATTTACCTTCTCCATCCGTCAGTTCATTCCCAACTATTACTGGTGTGGGACTGGTCTCCATTAATCAGTAATTTCCCACCATTTTTGGTACTTCAAACACTTATTCTTCAATCCCTCCACATGTTCATTGTATCAAAAGGATTTATTTTACATTTGATTCACCACACCAATCAAAAAAGACACATTGGTGGGTGAATCAAAGCATTTTATGATAACCTTGCACTAATGACTGTCTACAGTCACAATACAGACACAATCACATTTAATAGTGAATTCCTTGGTCTTGTCACCAACCAAAAAAACTCAAAGAATTACAATAACTTGTATATGAAATTAAAATAATAATGTTCATATCAAGATATACTCAATATTACATTACCAAGTACATTTGCAGTCTATTTATGCTAACTGTACCCTAGTGGAGACCTCCAAAATTGCAAACAATTAAGTTTTATCCCTCATAAACTTCATTTTTAGTCTCATAAATTATGAATCATATTCCTCTCTACACCAACCCATTAATTCCATCCAAAATAGGCCAGTGATGTTTTTAGTGGCGAATCTTCACCAATTGGCTATTCCATCTCTTTGGGAAATTGCAATTTGGTGAATAAAACCTACATACGGGGTCAACCATGTCACCAAGATATTAAATAATTTGGGTCAAAATCCTAGGCTAATCGCTTATTAGTTTACACATAATTGGTCACAAATCCCGATCCAATCGCCAATGTAATCTACATTTAAAATAAAATTATTTTAAAATTTTCACCTATGTTTCCCTAATGTTTTCTTATTGGACAATGTTATTTCGCCCTTAAAATAAAATAATATTTTCCCTCGAGTTGCGTATTGCCCACCATTTTACTGACATGTGTCTCTAACTATCCCCGTTCAGCCAACTATTTTATGTTTTAGTCCTTGGCACACGTGTCCTAATTTCGAGAAGATTGAGACTTTATTGTATGTCGTTTAAAATTAGGCCTGAAATAGAATGAAGCCATTGATCTATATTAAATCAACAATCCAAATTAATTCTTTTCACCATAAAATGACAACATTAAAAGTGATGACGACCAAGTTGGCAATAAAAAAGGGTACATTATTAATTGAATCTTAATGGATTGGCATACTACAAGTATACTGTATAGTGTACACTTGGCATGTGGGTCATGGACCACTTTTGACTCTATAAATTCATCAAAAAATTAAATAATCTCTCTTTGGAAATTGACATATTATCCAACTATATTAATATTTTGTGTTATATAAAATAATTAATTTGCCTCTTACATTACAAAAATGTTTATGACCAACAAAAAAAGTCACCTACATTTATTTGTGTAACAAAAAAAATAAAAATTAATTTGCCAAAATTATTATTAAATTTTGATATGGAAATGAAAATTTTGCCAATGGAAAATAATTTTATCCCTTGCCTTGAATGAAAAAATTGCCCTCGGTTAGAATTTTTTTCTACATATTTAATGTTGAATTTGCTAGCATTTTACATATTTTTCTCGGGAGGGGTTTCTTAAAGTTATCCCTGAAATAGGCATAAAAATCCAAAACCAATTGAGAATAACCACTAACTACTTCTAACTACCCCCAATAGTCATAACTGACTGTTCACTAACAAAACATATAAAAATGTTGTCAAGTTGATAAAAAAGTTGTCAAATCAACAACTCAACATTTCTAAACTAAAGACTCTAAAAAGGTTTTAAAGAAAACCTTTACTAACTTCTTACTTCTACTCCCTAATCCCATCCTTTAGCCATTTGTGGCTATATTGATAATATTTTGTCCATTTTGCAATTTACATCTTTTTGTGCAACATTTATGCATATTTTGTATATTAACCTTGAATGACCTATTACTCCTCCATACTATGACTTTGATGAACCAAATACATTACATTTGACTATGAAATTAACATTAAATGACTTTTAACTCCTTAAACCTCACTTGTGCTATTTTGGCCTAAGTTTACCCATTCTTGGCAATGTATTACAAATTTGACAATTTCATACTCCCCTTACATTTTGATGGTTTCAATAGCCATGGTTCATCATCAAATGACTTTACATATCTTCATTAGGCATTGATTTCCTTTGGTACCTTCATGGTCTCCTTCATAGGTCCTAGTGTACCTTGTAGTTTCATGTGTCCACTTGGCACCCTTGCACCATTATCATAATATATTATATGTTCCTTCATGTATGACATTATTGGTTAACATAATATATTATATGCTCATTCATGTATAACATTATTGGTTATCATAATATATTATATGTTCATTCATGTACAACATTATTGGTTATCATAATATGTTATGAGGTTGCATGGGTACTTGTACCCACACCCCTCGTACTCGTACCCATGTACCCAAGTACTAGGTACTCGGTGGAGAGCATCATAGCTAAGGACCTTGATTGAGATTTTGGATTTTTTTTTAAAAGTTTTTTGTTTGTGTATCAGCTCGTTGCTTACCAAGCTTAATTCAATACCTAATTAGTTTGAAACTTTGATAGAATATTGATTAACAATAAACTTTATCATTGTTTAAGCATAAGTTTATCATTTCCAATATGTCATTGTCATATGATTTATGATCTTGTTCATGTTTAAAGTTTTCCTTCTCTATTATTTGTTTATCAAGCTTAATTCAATATGTAATCAGTTTGAATTTTTGATACAATATTGATCAACAATAAACTTTATCAGTGTTCAAGCTAGAAATTTATCATTTACAATATGTCATTGTCATATGATTTATGATCTTCTTGTTCATGTTTAAAGCCTACCTTCTATGTTATGCATCTAAAAATTTATCATAAATTATTATTACAAACATATAACAAATCTAAAACTGAAAACAATACATTACATTTGCAAACTGTATCACTGTTCTTAATTTGAAAAATCATTGTCATGACTCATAAATTCAGGTTTTCTATAAATATAAAAGTATAATTAAAAGTAAAGTTTGACATACCCAAGTAACCCCATCCCCTATTATAAAAAAAAGTTGTACTTGTACCTGTACCCTAAGTACCCCAAGTATGCCTGACCTTGTGCAACCTTGTATATTATATGTGGATCTTGGTGTTTTTTGTACACCTATGTGGTTTATACGATCTCTTGCCACTTATAACATCCACTAACCTTGCCCAACCTCCTCAAATGGAAGCTTTATGTGTGGTAATTTTTAATGAATATAGGATTTGGGACATTGCAGTTGTCAGATAGAAGTTTTATGTTTCATGAAGACCTTTTAATGCATCTAGCTAATTTTATTTTGAGCACCACCCATTGAGAAAATTATTGTGCACCCACTTGCATGGGAACAGTTCTTAGTTTAGGTTTCTTAATCTCTCCACACAACATTCAAGCCCCCTGCAATGATTTTTCAAGTTTTTGCAACCAAAATCATCAGTTAAATTCTATCTGAAAAACATTACTACACCGAAGTTACTGTATGGGGAAAAACTCTTCAAACATTTGAGGAGATGCTACAAATTTTTCATAACCCTATTTTATTTGGGGTCAAGGATAGTGCTTGGAGGACATGCACATTAAGTGGACTAACTGTTATTAGAAGCATAATTATGAATGACAGAGGTTGAGAACCATACCAAGCTAGAGAAGATGAGGGGAAAACAAATAACAAAATAAGTTAGATGTTAAACTTTAACTGCAATGCACAATATTATTATCCAAGAGGTACAATCTAAGATGTTGTACATATTGTTGCCTAATCTACCACTAAGTTGGCTCCTAAAGAATGGTACAACTAGATATGTCATTGCAACTATTTGTAGTTAACAAATATGTCAGGATAGGTGCCACTGGACATGTGTGGCAAGTTTTTAGAAGACTTACATAGTCATGTTTCTCTGATGTGTTTTGTAGGTGATGATTGGGTTGTTGATAGAGCAACTGAGGGCCTATCTTAGTACAGATAGAGTTATGTATCCTTGAGTCCCCCAAACCCTTGAGAAGCATTAATACCCATTGTGTCCAATTGTAGAATGAGATGTGGAGATTTTTGAGCAATTTACACTTTTGTCTACCCCTATCCTTCAGAAGGAACTTTTTGTGCTTCCATAATTAGGAAGAGGGTGTCTCTTTTTGGAAAACTTAGATGTTGATTGTTGATGATTTGGTTACTGTTGGTTAGGGTGGCACATAGAGGATTGAGTTCAATTGAAAATAGAGCCTTTGTAGCATTGTAGATTTCAATAGAGGTGGATAGTAATGTTGTGAGAGTTTTGAATTGAAAACAAGGTGCATGACAAGCTAGGTAGGAAGATTGAACTCAAAGGTGGTGTCTAATCCTACTTACTTGGTGATGTTATAGGGCTCACAATGTAGTGGACAAGTTTGTGGTGCTGCTTGTACTTGGTAGTTATGTTCTACAAAATAGTTTGCATATATTTTTGTATTTGTTTAATTTGTGTGATAAATTTGATAGCTTTGTCAACTTTGTCTTAAGATAGAGTAATTGATGCTAAGGATAGTAACATGGGATAAGCCTTGTCATTCAATTATAGAAGTTGAAATTGGAGTAACATGGAAAGGATTGTGGTTTTTAGAGTTGGGAAGACCTTTTCCATAGTTGTGCTTAATGAAAAGTAGGCTTCCATCCCATGTGCGCTTCTTGAAATAGTACATTTGAAGAAGTTGCAATATTAATCCTTTTGTTGAAGGGAGTAGACCAACTTTGTGCCCGTCAATGACCAAATTTCCATGTGGGGGTTCTCAAAAACATAGGGGATTGATTAGAGATGATGGTACTTTGACTTCATTAGCAACTCAACAACATAAGTTTCACAAGTCCATATTCATCGGTAAAAACTATAGTTTTTGTTCTCTTATCTAACAAAATTTGCAAGCTATGAGCATTTAGTATTGGCCATGCTACATCTCCTTAGCACAAGATCTATCTACCCCATGATGAATAGCTATTGTTGAATCATTGCTAATTTTTTCCATAATTTACCCACCAATCCATTATTTCAACATACGCTAAGAAGGGAAGGGCAACGTTTGATAAAAGATGCTAACTGATCATCATTTTTATGAATGGGACTTCATTATGTTCTTCCATTGTTCCCACTCTATTTACTTAGTATATAATTCCCTCCATGTTTTTCACATGTTCTTACATATTGTTCCAAATCTATCACCATCCTCCTCTCTATTTTGACCTAATTTTACACCATGTTTGCAAGCTTCCATTATTCAACTAGTTGTTTACATTTGCAGTTTGGCCTTGATACCATGTTAAATTCAAAAGATTTGGCTCAACGTTCTTGAGAATGTTTGAGTACTCAATAGGATGGGACAAGGTTGGGGATAGGTTTTACCTAGCCACCTAGAGCTAGCGAAATAGATAGTTAGATCCCAAGATGAAAGGTGAGAGAGATTTGGCAATTGGTAACTTTGTACTAGCCAACACTACAAGTTTCAGCATCACCTAAGATGACATCGCAAAATAAAAATGGAGTATGATCTCCAAAAAGTGAGAGGTTACTATAGGTCTCCACAACATGGTCCTATAGGAATTGGAATCACATCCATACTTGCACAAGCTTTGAGATATGCCCCGTCAAAGATCACTACCCTATGGCATTTAGTGACCCTTAGGGATGTTTTAGTTCAAGGTTCTTGAGGATGTTTGAGCACTCAATGGGATAGGACTAGGTTGGGGATAAGGTTTATCTATCCACCCAAACCTAATAGAATAGACAATTTGATCCCATGATGAAAGGTGAGAGAGATTTGGTAGTTGGCAACTTTGTATTGGCCAACACTACAAGTTTCAGCATCACCCAAGATGGCATCGCAAAATCAAAATAGAGTATGATCACCAAAAAGAGAGAGAGAGGTTACTATAGGTCTCTACAACATGGTCCTATAGGAACTAGAATCACATCCATACCTCACATAAGCTTTGAGATATGCCTCATCAAAGATCGCTGCCCTATAGCATTTAGTGACCCTTAGGGACATTTCAGTTCTGCGTGTCCAAGAATGTTTGAGCAATCAACAAGATGGGATGAGGTTGGGGATAGGGTTTACCTAGCCACCCAAAGCTAAAAAAATAGATAGTTTAATCCCATGACAAAAGGTGAGAGGATTTGGTAGTTGGAAACTTTGTACTGGCCAACACTACAAGTTTTAGCATCACTCGAGATGGTGTCACAAAATCAAAATGTAGTAAGATCTCCAAAAAGAAAGAGAGGTTACTGTAGGTATTTGCAACATGGTCCTATAGGAACTAGAATCACATCCATACCTTGCACGAGCTCTAAGATATACCCCATCAAAGATCATTGCCCTATGGTATTTAATGACCCTTAGGGACGTTTTGGTTTGGCATGCTTGAGAACATTCAAGTTCTCAACAAGATGGGATGAGGTTGGGAATAGGGTTTACCTAGCCACCCAAAGCAAATGAAATAGATAGTTCGATCCCATGACAAAAGGTGAGAGAGATTTGGCAGTTGGCAACTTTGTACTGGCCAACAAAGTTTTAGCATCACTTGAGATGGCATCACAAAATCACAATGGAGTAAGATCTCCAAAAAGTGAGAGAGATTACTATAGGTCTCCACAACATGGTTCTATAGGAACTAGAATCGCATCCATACCTCACACGAGCTCTGAGATATGTCCTGTGAAAGATTGTTGCCCTATGTCATTTAGTGACCCTTAGGGACATTTTAGTTTGATGTGCTTGAGAATGGTCAAGTGCTCAATGGGATGGGATGAGGTTGGGGATAGTTTTTACCTAACCACCTAGACCTAATGAAATAGACAGTTTGATCCCACAACCCTTTTTTCACTAAGTTGCAAATTTGAGCAACTTTTACAACTTTCAACAATGCAACTTTGCACAAAAAGTGCAAGTTTTTAATTTTTCACTTGATTAAAATTCTACAACTTGGAAAAGGTTTGGAAAAACTAAAATGACTTATTTCTAAATGCTCATCCATCACCAATTCTCAAACTCTTGCAAAGTTGTCAGTATTTTTGCAAGTTTTTGCAATTTTTGACATCTTAACTCCTAGATGGCTAAGACTTAACTTAATGACCCTAAGGACCTTTATAACCTTTTAAGAAACATAAATATTCTTTTTTCCTTGAAAAATCACCTATATTGCTCATTTTTATGCCTAAAAAGTGGCCCATAGTGTAATAGCATAGACTTGCTCCAAAACAACCATACCTTATCTTTCGATATGTTAGAGAGGAGTGAAATGGGTATCCTAATCTTCAATTTATTTTCTTGATGTTATGGAAAAATGTGGAAAAAAATGAAAGTGGATAACATTTTATATTAGTGTTTGTATTGGAATTATCATTTTTTCCTTAGCTAGTAATTTTTATGAGTTAGAATATAATAATCTATCTTTTGTTATGATTGAGTTCAATATTCATGCTTCTAAATGGTATTCATGCTTCTTGTTAGTGTTCTTAGATCATGTTAATGGTTCACATTGATAGAGGAGACCAATTTTTTAAATTTATTTGGTGATTTTTTGGTGTTTCTTTATTTAGGGTCTAACTAATTTGATGAAGCAATAAGTTGTGATTCTTGGTGCTACTTTGGTGATACCATTGCATGCTTTTGGTTATTAATTTGGGTCCTATCCAAGTCTTGGATGACTTGATTTGGATAACATTACTAATTAAACATAATATTTATATCTTTTATCATAATAGGCATTAACCAACCTTGTTTATGTTTAATCTTTGTAACATGTGTAAATGAGATAACATTTCTATAATTGAGAGTATGTTAAGTATGAAAAGGATGTGCAAAGGAAATATATTATATGCATTTTATGAATAAGTAGAAGTTATGTTTCATTAGATTTGTCTTGGTATTTGAGATGTTTATCTTCTTGGTTGTAGTGGACATTATGTCCATTCTCTTGTAATCAAGATTATATTAGTGAACCCTATCCTCCACTAATCTCCAAGACTCCTCAACCTAAAATAGTCTTTCTAGACCTCTTAAGACACAATATTATCAAACTCCCAAAGTATCACCATTCATCAAACTCCCAAATCAACAAACCCTCACTATTTGAACAAGAAACCAAGGGTTTTTTAGAAAATGCCCCTCCAATTCACTCACAACTCTAAAAAAGGTTCAAAAATCTTACAATCCATCTAAAAAGACCTTTCCAAACCTTGGTTACCCTATCCATCCCTTAGATCTAGTGTGGGAGCACCTAGGTAGGCAAAAGGGTAGACCTAGGGCTTCTTTGGTGTTTTTTTCTTGTAGAGATGCTAGACACATCACTAGACTAATAATAGGATCAACTTGGTCATAATTTGAGGTTAGATAGGTTAGAAGAGCCCCACAATGCAATAGTGCTCCTAATTGCTCAAAATTGCTCATTTGGCTCAATAGAGCATTTTTGAGTTTTGAGGGCCAAATAAGGTAATCAATTGTTTTAGGGTAATTATTAGGTGTCTTGGATACATCTTATGCCTTTTGAAAATTTTGGTAGCAATTAGAGCAAGTTTGGGTAAAAAATTTGCAAAATTGCAAAAATTGCTCATTTCTTGCAAACTTGTCATTGACAACTTTTGCAACTTTTATGCAAAAGGAGAAAATTCTTCATGGGAGCCCTTCAACCACTTAAATTATTTGTAAATTTAAATTCTAATCCTATATAAGGTTTAACTCAACCTTTGCAAGGGGTTGGAAGAAGAAAAAATGACAATGTACGGATTGTAATCAAAATTTTGTTTATTACAACAGTCACTTGCTTTGAGTGTTTTTTTCATGCTTTGTAAAGATCAGACTTAGGGTTTTCTGAGTTGGAAGTTTTATTTTTTTTTTTCCTTCATTTCTTTTTTTATTTTTTGTGTTGTTACAGAGAGTTTGGTGTGTTCAAATAAAATATTTTGAAAGTTAACAGGTTGTTGTTCTAAACTGGGCAACCAACAAAAAATGGAGTCTTAGGGCCACTTCCCACCGTATAAAATGTATGACCTCTTGGGATTTTGAATTAGACTCCTTTTAAATTATTTATAGAAAAGGAGAGCCCATGGGAAGCACAAAAAGTATTTTTAGCATGATGCCCTAGGCAAGCAAACCATGTTTGGTTAGGGATCACAAATCTAAAAAAGAGCATTTGGAGTAGATTGAACGGTTTGATTCTTCAATCCAAGAATGTGGTGAGTAAGTATATGGTGAGAGATATCTCCAATCCAAAGGAGGAGTCTTGGTAAGGAGTTTAAGGAGGTTTAGATCCCAAACAACACCAAAATCCTTGGAACCCTCAAATTAAGCCTAAAATTGTGCTTGGGCTATATGAACAAGTTGGGAGCTTAAGAGTTACAAAATATTCAAGTATTCCAAAAAGGGTATCCAAAAATGTGATTTTTATAGCCTTTGTTAAGGGATTTTTTAGAATATCTCAGTTTTAGTGCATTTTGAGGGCTAATTCTTGTAGCCTTTTTCCAAGCAACTAAGTACAAATTGACTTGTGGATTTCAATTTGCATAGGGTATTGCACTTGTTTTGGGTGTAGTATGTTGATGAGTAACCTAAGGAATTCCTAGGTATTCATTTGACCAAGTGGAAAGGTCCAAGGAGCATTGGGGTTATTTGTGTGATTGTGGAACTTTGAGCAATCTTGTATTAACCTGTTGATGTGCACTAGTTGAAGAAGTGGGATCTCTTTGATAGAATTGTTAGAGGAATAGGGTGTGAAATAAGACCTATTTTATTAGGTGGAATTCCTAATAAGACCCTAGAAAGCTTAAGGTTTGTGAGCAAGATTTGTTGTCACATTAGGATTATTCCCAACCATGACTGGTATGGGACTGGTTTCCCTTAATTAGTAATTTCCCATCTTTTTGGGTTGTTCAAAGACTTCATCTCAAATCCCTGCATATATTCACTATATTAAAAGGATATATTATTCATTTCACTCACCACACCAATCACTAGAAACCCACTGGTGGGTGAGTCAAGGCACTTAATAAAGTCCTTGCACTAATGACTATCTATAGTCACAATACAAGCACAATCACTTATACCAGTGATTTCCTTTGCTTTATCACCAAAAAAAACACTGAAGTTAATGCATAAAAATTCAAGGGAAATAAAATAAAATTTATTTACACCAATTTTCAACCAAGTTCACGTTTATATATTCAAAATAATTTGTTGTTATTGGGACTGTACCCACGAGATAGTAAGCTTCATAAAATGTAGAAAACTTGAAGTCTATTCATAAAACTTCCATCTTTGGTTCCATTACATATTTTATCATTATGGATCATCTCTCCCTTCTAATCATGTGGAAGAACTTCTAAATAGACTCCATCTTCTCCCACAAACCTAACAACAACTTCTTAACTGTTTGTAACTATTTACAATAATGTACTAACTTAACATATGAAAATGTTGTCAAGTTGACAATAAAATTCTCAACTCAACAACTCAAAATTTCTATACTAATCTAAAGACTCTTTAACTTATTTACACTATAAAACTCTAAACATATCTATTAGTCCTTTCTCTTAGCCATTTTTGGCATTCTTGACAACATTTTGTCAATTTTGCAATTTACATCTATTTATGCATATCTTGTATCTTAACCTTGAATGACCTTATGACTCCTTCATACTATGACTTTGATGAACCAAATACATTACATTTGAATATGACATTAACATTAAATGACTTTTAACTCCTTAAACCTCACTTGTGCAATTTTGGCCTAAGTTTTCCCATTCTTGGCAATGTATTATAATAGCCCTTTATTTCATAAATCACTTCAACTCAATCATTATGTTGTATAGATAGCCTCATCATATGTCACTTGAACAAACCTATCATGTGCAACATGAGGGAAAAATCCACAAAATTAAATCTTAAAATGTTACAAAAGTACAAAAACACATGTGGGATGAGTATACATAATCAAGTATTAACCCTTTCCAACATTCCAACTTTATGATAATAATTTACTAGTTGACATTATTTACTAGTTGATTACATGTTGACATCATCCACTCCAACTCCCAGGTGGTGGTAGCTACAAATTCTTCTACTCCACATCCTTGGGGTTTCTGATTGAGATAAGCTCGGTAAATCCTCTATGGTTGACATTGTGTTGTGTTGATAGTCATTTAAGGTCCATTGCATTGTGTTTAAATGTTGGATGTATCACCTTAGTAATTGCTCATAGGAATAATGAAATAGAAAAATAAATGATGAAATTGTTGTTGTAAGTAAAGACCCTATGATTGCTATTAATAATGCCTATGCATGATGTGTGTAAGAAAACTTAGTTACTAGTTCTTGTGACTAGGTGTCAACCAAAGATCATACACTTTGGTCTTAACGCTTCCAAATAGACAACATCTGAAAATTTATAAGGGTTTTATAAGTTTATGATTTAGATATAAATTTTTTTTGGAGTTTATCTAAAATAATTATAGATGACAAAACAAATAAAAGATAAAAACATGTTAGTCATAATATCATTATTGGTAACAATGTTCCAAATGCAAAGAATTATTTGTTTGAGCTTCTAGCAATGATCAAGTGGCTTACTAAATGGCTTGATGAGTCTTGGAAACTTCTCCCATTGTATCATTGCTTTCGCCAATTTGAAGTTTCTGGTTACATGCGCACAATCATGACTTTACATCACAAAGCATTCATATTCTAACAATTTTCATGTTCTTTAATTACATTTATATATAAACAATAAATTCTAAACTTTCACTTATTCAAATGGCTAATTGTAAAATGGGTCCTATTAAAGAATCTAATATAAATTCAAATAATGTATCTAGATTCTAAACAAATCAAAACATAAAATCTATGATTTAAACTTATCTCATTATTTACACATAATAAAAATACCCACCTTGTCATGTGGATAGTCTTGGGGGAGAGGTTGTAACATTGTATTTGGATCCAACTGATCACTCTTTCTCTCTCTCCCTCTCTCCCTATTTAATCTAATGAGCCAATTATATCTGCTCTACATTTTAATGTCTCAAGTATTGCCTCATGGTCTAACTCATGAACTTTTCAAAGAATCTTATTATGTGGTTTTCTACCATATTTTTTCAATTGGGCATTTGATGCAACAAAAATATTTGAATAATAAAGAATCTTCCTCTTTGTTTGCCAATCCTCGAATAACCACAAGTTAGGGTTCTTCATGGAATATCATCTAAGCCTTGTGATGATTACAACCATCACACTGACATGGTACTCTAAACCTTCACCATCTATAACTGAGTGATCCAATTTTTGTTTGGCTTGGACATAATGACACAAATAATAATCTGTCCCTTCTTCATTATCTTTAGGTGCAATAATAGCAAAAACATGGCCTACAGTGACAAATGTATAAAATGTGATCATTAATTTAGAAAATAGTTTAGTAAAAGTTATAAAGTTACATATTGAAATTAAAGATATATAACTATATATATTTATATTACTAGGTTGCACTAGATCAAACAAGTGGTCAAAGTCAATAGACAAATCCATCTCTACCATTTCTAGTGCTTGTGGGGGACAATAGGTGTCAGTTGGGTCCAAAACTCGTATATCCCATTTGTCCACCCATTCAGTCAACTCAAACTCATCCAAATTTCCTCTACACATGATAAACAATAGCACGCCATTTTTGTGTGTATGGATACTCCATGAACCTACATTAGAGCTTCTAAAAGAGTGCAACTCACTAGATTCTATTAGTCTGCAAAAATCCTCATATGGTGCAATGTTAGTATTATCTATCAACCAAAAAAATCTATGAACTGTAGACTCACCTTCCTTACCTAGACCCATTGTAGTGTTACACCATTGGATGATGGATTTTGCATCTATCGATATTGCTCCATCTTTGTACTTTAGTTCTTCACAAGCTAAGGCTCTTTTGATGCATGTGCTTGCACCATCATGCTCTCCCTTTCCATGACCAGCCTATGTGAAATTCCACATATATTGAATTCTACACAACCTGTGAATCCTACTCAACCAATAGAACATTCATGCATTCTTGAATTGAGATGCACAATTGTCTAACCAAATAATGTGCTAACAATATGTTATGCCCCTATTAGCCAAATCTTAGTAAAATAGTTAAAAATAACCATGTAAAAACTCTGTAGAATGTGATTGATCATGGCTGATGTAAAAATGGTACTCCCTCAAAATCTTCCTATCATCCTCTGTACTTGTAGATGAATGTATGAATGTTATGTGAACAAATTTGGAAACCTGTTGAGAAGTCTACAACCGAAACAATAATATTTAGTGGAAATGTATCCTTGCAAATCCAACCATCAAGCTCTATGTGCCTCCCTTGCATACTCATAAATAATATTTTCACAAAAAATATTCATGAAATCATACACTAGAATCTTTTCAATGACTAAATCACATCTTTTACCTTATTTCCCATCTTTTAGAGCATATGTCACTGTCTTAAATTTTTTGTAATCTACTATTTCATTTCCAATTGCATGTGTAATATCCATATGTTGACAAGTTGATAAAAGTTGCAAAGAACCACAAAATAAGCATGTACCATCCAAGCATGATGTCTTCTAAAAAAAATTTCCATCCCCTATTTCACATAAAATGTTGGATATGAATTCCCTTGAAGATCTTGGTGGCTCATTCATGTCACAATCCTATAAAATAAACTTAGAATGCAAAAACACACATATATGCCTAAAAATATCAAAATGGTTAGAAAATTCAATATGTATCCTACAACAATAAGTTGTGCATGTGTGATTTATCTTGACATTAAAAAGTTTACCCATCTCAAAAAATCTTTGACTTATTCGAATTTGAGGATACATACCAATAAATTTTGCAAAAAATTGTGTCTGGGTTGAGTCCAAAAAATGTTTCACATGTGGGTTGCGATTTTGTCTACCAATCCTCCTTCTTACAACATCTCTTTGATTAGGGGAAACACATGTGATTTTTTCAAAAATCTTCGATCAATGATTTCAAAGCTTCACTAATTTCTTTATCCTTTCATGGTAGTCTACCACTAAATGTCCATAACTCATTTTTTGTTGGATCTTCCAATCTCTCACAACTTAGCATGGCTCTCCTTAGAGTACTTGTACCAATTTTCTATATTTTTCTTGTCTTTCTCATGAGTTGAGCTTTCTTCATTTGGGTACTTACTATTTTCAATGTAAGTACTCATCTTGTGATATTACTATCTTTGGTGCATGATTTAAAATACACTTTGTCATAAGCACTCATTAGATTCTTTTACAATATTTTTTTCATTTGAATCATCCATCATTCTTAGCCCAAGAATCTTCATAATAGGCCTAAATTTCAAATTTTTCATCATTTGAACAAATAATTAGCATTGACCTATAATATTTAATTCTTCAACAAATAATCTCCACATACGATTAACTTTTCTTTGACAAGTATGCTTGCTAATCTTGTTAGACATTGATTTCAAAATGTTAGTATCAATATCAATCAAATATTTTGGTCTTCTAAAATGAATTCTAGAAGGTGTTATAATCTCTTCCATTCCCTCAACATTTTGAACATCAACATAAGATTGAGTGTACTGTGTACGTTGAACCAAAGATAATGTGCCTTGGCAATAAGATGCAAAAGATGGAATATTACCTACTTGATATGTTGATGCTATGCCTTCAACATGACATGATGGAGTGTGTACATCATCATATCGACAAATTAGTGTCTCTTCAATATGAGAGGATGATATGACTCCAACATTAGAAGATGGTGTAGCTTCACAATTCAATTGTCTTCTTAAGTGTAACAGTCTCATTTGTTCTCTTTATCTTTCCAATTCTTCCTCTTTGTTTCTTTGTATCAGTGGTTCTTGATCTTCTTTGAAAGTCAATTTTTCATAATTTCTTTGCAATTTTCTTTGCTCACATAGTAGTTTCATTTTATCTATTCTAATTGCCAAATCTCTCTCCCTATCTTCATTTGTTTTAGTTTTTGGTTTCTTCCTTGGCATGATGATGATTTCTAAATGTCAAAATTATTCAAACATCTAAATTACTTATAGTGTGTAAATTATAAATCATCCAAATACATACAAAAATTACAATTATTTTTATGAATATACAATATATATCAAAAAACTTGCCAAATTTCTAACCATTTCAAAATAAAATTTCATTCAAACATACAAATTTCAATGAATTCACTATATATTAAACAATATGTCAAATTATAATTAAATTTGTATCTATATATCAACAAACAATATTTAAAAAGGATTGCCCTAATATTTTCTATAGAAAGAATATTAAAAAAGACTTCAAATAGTTATCCAATGATTGAATTTGGTGTTTGCTAGCTTCAAAAAGTCTACAAATAGTGTTTTCTAACTTCCAACAACTTGAAACTCATGTTTTTTGTCAGAACAATAGAATGCACAATAGACAAAAAGTAGAGAATGGATGAAATGGGATCCAAACTTTCTTTGTGACCATTTTTGGGTGATTTGATATAGTGCATATGCACTATAGTGCATATGCACTAAAGCGCGTATGCACTATGTCAAAACACACCTCTCCATATCCCACCATCCCCCACACTCTCTCTCTCCCTACTATCTCTCTCCTCTCACATCCCCTACTCTCTCTTACTGTCTCTCTCCTCTTCCAACCCCTACTCTCTCTCACTTTCCCTCTCCTACTCCCTCTCCCATTGCCTACTATCTCTCTCCTCTCACATCCCCTACTCTCTCACTCTTTATCCTCTCCAATCCCCTACTCTCTCTCTCTCTCTCTCCTCTCCCATCCCCTACTCTCTCTCTTGCTCTCTCTCCTCTTCCATCCCCTACTCTCTCTCTCTCTCTCCCTACTCTCTCTCTTGCTCTCCCTCTCCCATTGCCTACTCTCTCTATCTCACCCTCTCTCCTCTCCCATCCCCTACTCTCTAGATCTCTCACACACACTCCCATCCCCCCCTCTCTCCATCTCCCTCTCCCATTTCCTACTATCTCTCTCTCAATCTCTCTCTCCCTCTCTACTCTCTCTCCCATCCCCTAATCTCACTCTCTCCCATCCCCCTACTCTCTCTCACACTCTCTCCCATCCCCTACTCTCACTCTCTCCCCCATCTCATTCTCTCTCTTTGCCACCCTTACTCTCTCTCACTCTCTCACACTCTCTCCCATCCCCTACTCTCACTCTCTTTCTCCCATCTCGTTCTCTCTCTCTCCACCACCCCCTACTCTATCACTCTCTCACAGTCTCTTCCATCCCCTACTCTCTCTCTTATGCACACTCCCATCCCCACTCTCTCTCCCACTTCCTCTTGCACCACCTAGTCTCTCCTCTCTCTCTCTCTCTCTCTCTCTCTCTCTCTCTCTCTTCTCTCTCATCCCCTTAACTCTCTCTTTTATAGATACACACTCCCATCCCCCCTCTCTCTCTCCCTCTCCCACTGCCTAATATCTCTCTCTCACTCTCTCTCTCTCCCTCTCTACTCTCTCTCCCATCCCCTACTCTTACTCTCTCTCCCCCATCCCCTACTCTCTCTCACACTCTCTCCCATCCCCTACTCTCTCTCTCTCTTATACACATTCCTATTCCCCCTCTCTCTCTCCCTCTCCCATCCCCTACTCTCTCTTTCACAAACACACACACTCCCATCCCCCCTCTCTTTCTTCTCTCCCATCCCCTACTTTCTAGATCCATCAACCCACCACCTACTATCTCTCTCACTCTCAAGTTCTCTCTCTCCCTCTCTACTCTTTCTCTCTTCCATCCCTTACTCTCACTCTCTCTCTCCCATACCCTACTCTCTCTCACACTCTCTCCCATCCCCTACTCTCACTCTCTCTCTCCCATCCTATATGATCTCTCTCTACCACCCCTACTCTCTTTCACACTCTCACACTCTCTCCCATCCCCTACTCTCTCTCTCCCTCTCCAACTCCCTCTCCCACTGCCTACTCTCTCTCCCACATCCCCTACTCTCTCTCTCCCCTCTCTCATCCCCTACTCTCACTCTCTTTCTCCCATCTCGTTCTCTCTCTCTCTACCACCCCCTACTCTATCACTCTCTCACAGTCTCTCCCATCCCCTACTCTCTCTCTTACACACACTCCCATCATCACTCTCTCTCCCTCTCCCACTTCCTCTCCCACCACCTAGTCTCTCTCTCTCTCTCTCTCTCTCTCTCTCTCTCTCTCTCTCTCTCTCCAACTACTCTCTCTCTCCCCTCTCCCATCCCCTAAACTATCTCTTTTATAGATATACACTCCCATCCCCCCTCTCTCTCCCTCTCCCACTCCCTCTCCCACTACCTAATATCTCTCTCACTCTCTCTCTCCCTCCCTCTCTAATCTCTCTCCCATCCACTACTCTTATTCTCTCTCTCCCATCCCCTACTCTCTCTCACACTCTCTCCCATCCCCTACTCTCTCTCTCTCTCTCTCTCTCTCTCCCCCAACCTATACTCTATCTCTGCCACCCCTACTCTCTCTCACACTCTGACACTCTCTCCCATCCCCTACTCTCTCTCTCTTATACACATTCCCATTCCCCCTCTCTCTCTCCCTCTCCCATCCCCTACTCTCTCTCTTTCACAAACACACACACTCCCATCCCCCCTCTCTTTCTTCTCTCCCATCCCCTACTCTCCAAATCCATCACACACACTCCCATCCCCCCTCTCTCTCTCTCCCTCTCCCACTCCCTCTCCCACCACCTACTCTCTCTCTCTCTCTCTCTCTCTCTCAAGTTCTCTCTCTCCCTCTCTACTCTCTCTCTCTCTTCCATCCCTTACTCTCTCTCTCTCTCTCTCTCTCTCTCTCTCTCTCTCTCTCTCTCTCCATCCCCTACTCTCTCTCACACTCTCTCACAGCCCCTACTCTCACTCTCTCTCTCCCATCCTGTATGATCTCTCTCTACCACCCCCTACTCTCTTTCACACTCTCACACTCTCTCCCATCCCCTACTCTCTCTCTCTCTCTTACACACATTCCCATTCCTCCTCTCTCTCTCCCTCTCCAACTCCCTCTCCCACTGCCCACTCTCTCTCCCACATCCCCTACTCTCTCTCTCCCCTCTCCCATCCCCTACTCTCTCTCTCTTTCACGGACACACACACTCCCATCCCCCCTTTCTCTCCTCTCCCATCCCCCACTCTCTAGTTTTTTCACACACACTCCCATCTACCCCTCTCTCTCTCTCCTTCTCCCACTCCCTCTCCCACTACCTACTATCTCTATCTCAAGTAGTCTCTCCCTCTCTACTTTCTCTCCCATCCCCTACTCTCACTCTCTCTCACACTGTCTCCCATCCCCTACTCTCACTCTCTCTCTCTCTCTCCCATCCCAATACAAGCTCTCTCTACCACCCCCTACTCTCTCTCACACTCTCTCCCATCCCCTACTCTATCTCTCTTACACACATTCCCATTCCCCCCCTCTCTCTCTCCTTTTCCCACTCCCTCTCCTACCGCCTACTCTCTCTTCCCCATCCCCTACTCTCTCTCTCTCCCCTTTCCCATCCCCTAAACTCTCTCTTTCATAGATACACACTCCCATCCACTCTCTCTCTCTCTCTCTCTCTCCTCTCCCATCTCCTACACTCTAGATCTCACACACACACTCCCATCCCCCCTCTCTCTCTCCTTCCCACTCTCTCTCTCACTCTCTCCCTCTCTATCCTCTCTCTCCCATCCCCTACTCTCTCACATTCTCACACTCTCTACCATCCCCTACTCTCTCTCTTACACACATTTCCATCCCCCTCTCTCTCTCTCCCTCTCCCACTCCCTCTCTCACTTCCTACTCCCTTTCTCTCCCATCTCCTACTCTCTCTACATCTCTCTCTCTCTCCTCTCCCATTCCATAATCTCTCTCTTTCACACACCCATTCCCCCCTCTCCTCTCCCATCCCCTACTTTGTCTCTCACTTGCTCTCCCTCTCCCACTCCCTCTCCCACTCCCTACTCTCTCTCTCTCACATTTTCACACTCTCCTCTCCTCTCTCTCTCTTACACATATTTCCATCCCCTCTCTCCCTCCCTCTCCCACTCCCTCTCCCATCACCTACTCTCTCTCTCCCCCCTCTCTCATTCCCTACTTTCTCTCTTTCACACACATGCACTCGCATCCTCCTCTCTTTCACTCTCCCTCTCCCACTTCATCTCCCATCACCTACTCTCTCTCTCTCCCCCATCCCATCCCCTACTCTCAATCACTCTCTCCCATCCTGTACTCTCTCTCTCTCTCTCTCTCTCTCTCCCATCCTGTACTCTCTCTCTCTCTCTCTCTCTCTCTCCCCCCATTCCCTACTCTCAATCTCTCTCTCCCATCTTATACTCTCTCTTTGCCACCCCTACTCTCTCTCACACTTCCTCTCTCTCCCATCCCCTACTCTCTCTCTCTCTCTCTTACACACATTCCTATTCCCCCCTCTCTCCCTCTCCCACTCCCTCTCCCATCACCTACTCTCTCTCTCCCATCCCCTCTACCATTTCCTACTCTCTTTCTTTCACACACACCACACACTACCATCCCCCCTCTCTCTCTCTCCTCTCGCATCCCCTACTCTCTAGATCTCTCACACACACTCTCATCCCCTCTTCTCTCTCCCTCTCCCACTCCCTCTTCCACCGCCTACTGTCTCTCTCTCTCACTCTCTCCCTCTCTACTCTCTCTCCCCCATCCCCTACTCTCTCTCCCCTCTCCCATCCCCTACTTTCTCTCTTTTCCACCCCTACTCTCTCTCACACTCTCACACTCTCTCCCATGCCCTACTCTCAATCTCTCTCTCCTATCTTGTACTCTCTCTTTGCAACCCCCACTCTCTCTCACACTTTCTCTCTCTCTCCCATCCCGTTCTCTCTTTGCCACCCCTACACTCTCTCATTTCCTCTCTCTCCCATCCCCTACTCTCTCTCCCCTCTCATATCCCCTACTTTCTCTCTATCTCTCTCTCTCTCACACACACACACATAGTCATCCTACCCCCTCTCTCTCTAACTCTTGCTTTGCATCTCTTCTTCCCTTTCTATGCACTATTTAGGTCTCAATAGTGCATGCACACTATAGCGCACACATGCTATTGAGACCCAAATTTAAAAAGCTTTAAATAGCGCATGTGCAGTATAGCACACACACACTTTAGGGCATACATGCTATTCAAAGCTTTGCATTAAACCAAGCCTAAGGCTTGGTTTTGCCTTGGAGATCCAACCCAAAGGTTTGGAGTCTATAAACTATTTTGAGATGTGTTTCGCTACAAACATACAAAAAATGATCAATTTTTCTTGTGTTCTCTCCTTCAAGATTCCTCATGGTTGAGCATCAATAAGATCAAGTTACATGAAATTTTAGGTCTCTATATTAGCTATATAACCATATAATTTATTTTCAATTTGAACTATTTCAAGCCTTTCATCTATAATTTCTTTTGAATGTATTTCCATTTTTTGTCAAAAACCAACATGTGCTAATTGGGCTATAGATTTTAGCTCATTCATCAAATTTTGTAACAACTTAATTTTTTAGAAACTAGATTCCATTCTACACACTTTGAAAAAAAGAAGTTTTAATTTTAGATTAGTTTTCAATTATTTCTAGGGGGAGCACACATATATTTCACATTTTTGGGATGTGTCTAGTTAAAAAATTCATTAAAAAAAAATACACATTATAAAATTACTTTGAAAAATCTAGGATAAACTACATAGTGTTAAGTAACTTTTGACCAGAGCGATTAAAGATTTCAAAAAAAGAAGTTAAAATTTTAGGGGGGCCACAATTTGTACTGCGTTATGTTTTTTTGGAATAAACAATACCACTTTCTATGGACCTCTTTTTTGAGGACCTAAAACTAAACCATTTTGAAAAAAAATTAGTAGTTTATAAACTAGATTCAAAGGACTACTACTTTTGTTTTTGTCATATCTTAAAATTTTGAGCGTAACTATCTTCAAATTCTAGTTGAAGTTTAGAAAGTGTTGATTTCAGAATAAAGATGTTCACTTATACCCCCTTTTGGCACCACAACTTGGTGCACTTACCCATATATATGTATGTATGTATGTAGGTATGCATGCATGCATGTATATGTATATGTATTTATACATACATACATGGTATTCTCATATCCTCTCTCTCTATATCTAAAGTTCTCTCTTTAAAATGAGCCTAACCCATATTTCTCTCTAAATATATAGCTCCTAACCCCTAAACTCTCTCTTACCCCTAACCCCTATCTCTCTTTAGTTCCTAACCCCTAATCTCTCTCTCTCTCTCTCTCTCTCTCTCTCTCTCTCTCTCTCTCTCTCTCTCTCTCCCACTAACCCCTAACCTATATCCTCTCCCTCTCCCTCTCTCCCCACCTCCTCTTTTTTGAAAGGAGATTTTTGAAATAAAGAATATTGATGAAACCTATCAAGGAATAATCATTATTTTGTCATCGATATCAAACCTACTACTTGTGTGTGAGATATTTTTTTTACTTTGGCTTAAATTCTATTATTTGATTGACTGATGAAGAGGATTTTAAAAGAATGGATAACAAGAGAACCTAGAGAAAGGTTGAGTAATATGGTGTATAAAAGGAGCACTAAGACCAAGAAAGAATTTGATGATACATTATATTGTTTGTCTACCTGAGAAAAGACTAGAAGAAGCCTAAGCAAAGAAACATGTCTGCCAATCTTGACCAAGAAACTTAGTTGAAGTTGAGAAAAGTAAGTTTAGTATGTGTCAAAAAATGAGAAATATAATAGGTGTCAAGTGAAGAAATCTTAGTATGTGCTAAGCTTCAAAAGATGGTAGTAGTGAACAAGAAAAATTTAGTATATGTCAAGCAACCCAATGTTGACAAACCATCAGAAGACAATATTTGTTGAGAAAACAACATGTTATTACTGAGTGATAGTAAAATGAGTTTGATCAAACATTTGATGAATTTGAGTTGAAAATTTTGATTTCTTTAATTATGTGAAGCATGTGGAAGATAAGTATGATGAGTTAGTGGCACAAAATTCAAGATAAACCATTTTGAGATAACTTCAAAGAGTATTGTAAAGGAAATTTATAAAAGGAACAAAAATGTAAAGATGGGAAGAAACAATGAACTTGACCAAACTGTAAAATGGACAATTGAGGTTAAGTGACAAAAGATCTAAATTCTCTATATAAGGAGATAATAAGCCAGAATCAATAAAGCATAATGTGAACCAGAGACACACAAGGAGTCTAGGGTGTTGCTTCATATGGTGGTCAAATGGAAGAGTTTGTAGTTGGCATACTAAGCAAGAAAGCTTAAGGAGATAAAGGCTTGAAGGGTAAAAAACTATTAGAGATGAAGAGGATGAATGTCAAGTAGCATGAAGGAATGAACAAGTGATATGTAATCTGTAAGTGAGTTTTTTTTTATTCGATCAAGTCTTGATGTTACTTTCTAACAATTGCATCAATCTAGATAAATCCTTTGGACTAAGGTTGACCTAATAGTCATAAGTAAATCCTTTAATAGGGTGACATTCTAATGGAATGTTCTAAAGTCCTCTAATAAGGCTCATTCATAACAAGGTGATTGAAATCCTTTAATCAAGGTCGCATTTAATAGTGTGCATTGTATCCTTTAATAGGGTTGACTCCTCACAGGGTTCACTTCAAAAGAGTGAAAATTTGTAGCATGCTATTGGTGGGTTTTCCCAAATTGGATTTCCATGTTATGTCAAACTGTGTGATTGATTTTGTGATATTTTATGTTTACATTTCTACAAAGTTAATTTGATCTAGGAAAACAATATGCAAAAGCTTAAGATATTGAATTGTTAATGCATGCATAAGTATAAATTGAAGTAGCAAAAAATAATTATTTGTAAATTTGGACCTTGGATAATTGATTCACCCACCCCCCTCAAATTTTCTAATTATTCCAATAGTTGGTATTAGAGTATCAAGTTCTTGTGAAGGAAAAATTTTGAAGGTACTTAAAGCTAAAAATCATGATGTACATAAAGGAGGTGCCCAAGTTAACAAGGAAAACTTTCCTACATGGAAAATTTTGATGAAGCTACATCTAGGAGGACTTGGAGATTATTCACGGTTAATTATTACCACTAAACATTTTGACGCATTTGGAGCCCCAACTACCAAAAAATTGAAACAAAAGAAGGAACACAATCAAGAAATGTCAGAAATTGCATCTACACTAAGTTATTAAGAGTTTGATGACATCAAAGTATGTGATTATACTAAGAAGATGTGGGGTTCCCCATACAAGATCTATGGAGGAGACAAGAATGTTCTAAGAGCCAAAGTTGAAAGTCTTAGAGGAAAATCTAATGAAATGAGAATGTAAGAAGGTGAGACTATAGTCTAATATTGTGCAAGAATCAAAGATATTATTAATGTATTTCAAGGATCTGATGGAAAAATTAAAGATGATACTATGATCAACAAAGTATTGAGAACCATACTACCTATCTATGCTATTAGAGTCTCTATTATACAAGAACTGAGGTGTACTCCTAGTAGTAATCTAACCCTCGAAGGACTAGTTGGTAGACTCATTGCTTTTGAACTTTCAAATTTTGATGATTTTAAATTTGATAATATTGAATTTTCTTTCAAAGCTAAGATGACACTAAAAGAACCTAAAGATAAGAAAAAGAAAAAGGTCAAGCATGCTGCTAGTGACAATGATTCTGATGATGAAGAGCTAGAAGAATTGGAAGCACTACTAGATAGGAAATTTTATAGAGGGAAAGGAAAATACAAAGGTAAGTTATCCATCATATATTTTAATTGTAATGAGGTTGGTCATATTGTAACAAGATGTCCTAAAAATTCAAACAACAAGAATAAAGACAAATGGAGAGGTAGAAAAGATGATGGTAGCAAAGGCTATAAGGAGAAGGGAAAGAAGGCTTGTTACATTTCTAAAGAAGAATCCAATGATGAATCTAATGATCATGATGATGAATTTGTCTATGTTTCTATGAAAGATTATTTTGATGAAGATGAGGTAACTATATTGATATCTTATGTGAACAAAAGTGACAGATGGATAATTGACAATGGATATCCACATCACATGATTGGAGGAAAAAGTAAGTTCATTACCCTTGAGTATTATAAAAAAAATAGTTTTAGATTTGGTAATGATGCAAACTATCTAATAAAAGGAAAAGGATCAATAATATTGATAGAAAAGATCATGTGTGACAATGCTTACTATGTGGAAGGACTTAACTATAATCTATTGAGTGTGTCACAATTGAATAGTTTAGGATGCAAAGTTGAATTTGATAACAAGAAGGCTAAGATATATGACATTGATGGAAAGATAATTGGAAGTGGAGATTAGACTAGAGGTAATCCATTTTATCTTGAAATGAATGATGGCACTTGTCTTGTTGTACAATTTGATGATGTGTTTCTATGGCACAAAAGGTTGTGTCATGTAAATTTTGACAATTTGGTCAGTATCAATAAGATGAAAAGAGTCAAAGGTTTGCCAAAATTGAAGAAACATTATAATGTGATTTACAAAGAATGCCAATTAAGAAAGATAACAAAGTATGGTTTTAAAAGTAAGGCACACACTTCGAAAGAAATTCTAGAATTAGTTCATACTGATTTATGTGGACCAATTAATGTGTAAAGCTACAAAGGTGAAAAATACATTATCCTATTTGTTGATGATTACTCTAGAATGATGACAATAATATTTTGAAGAGAAAAATTTGATGCTTTTTAAATGTTTAATAGGTATAAGGAAAGAGTTGAAAATGAAACCAGTAAAATCTTGAAATGTCTAAGATTTGATAGAGGTGGATAGTTTACATCAAATGAGTTTGAAATTTTTTGCAATGATAGAGGAATCAAAAGAAAAACTTCTACACCTAGGACCCCTCCACAAAATGGGATTGTTGAAAGGAGGAATAGATCTATAATGGATTGTGCTAGAACATTGATGATGGAGAAGAATGTTTCTAAAATAATGGAGAGAAATTGTTAGTACAACTATCTATACCTTGAACCGAGTGCAAATCAAGAAAAGTAAAAATTCTACACCTTTTGAATTATGGTATGGATACTCACCTAATTTCAAGTATTTTAAGGTATTTGAAAGCAAGTGTTACATTCTTAAATAAAATAGAAATGGTAAACTTGATGCAAAAAGTGAAGAAGGTGTATTCTTAGGATATTCCACAAGAAGTAAAGCTTATAAGTGTTTAAATACTAACATCAACAAAGTTGTGGAAAGTGCAAATGTAAAGTTTGATGAATATAGAGAAGTGAATGAAGATGAACCAAAGAAATAATCTAAAAATTAGAGAACCTTTATGTACTACAATGAAGACATGTTTGATAATGTTCATAATTTTGAAAACCAAGTTGCTAATCAACAAGAATCAGTGATTGTCAACTCACATAATATGGATGTTAAGCTACATTCAAGAGCCGAGTTGCAATTAGAAGCCAAGGTACATTTTGATATTGAGATCAATTTAAATAAAGAAATGCCAAGTTACTTGATAGAGAAGTGCATAGTGAATCTTAAATTGAACTTCATGAAAGACCCATTATAGAAAGGAGAACTAAGGCAAGGTTGCCAAAGTATGTCAAAAGACATCACTGTATTGAACAAATCATTGGAGATAAAGAAGATAGACCAATGACAAGTAATAGGTTGAGAAATGAAACATGTTTTTAAAGCATGCATGAGCCTAAATCAATGAAGCATGTATTAGAAAATGAAGACTGGAATTGAGCCATGAAAGAAGAAATTGATCATATTGAATAGAACAAAACCTGGACACTAGTACCCAAACCTGAGAATAAGAATGTTAATAGAACCAAGTGGGTTTATAGAAACAAGTTGGATGAGAATGGTGAAGTTAGAAGGAATAAGGAAATATTAGTTTGCAAAGGATATGTAGAAGAAGAAGGAATTGACTATGGAAAGACATTTTCCCTAGTTGCAATATTGGAAGGAGCGAGAACTCTACTTGCTTACTTTTCTTACAAAGGATTTAAATTTTATCAAATGGATGTTATATCAACATTTCTAAATGGTATATTGGAAGATGAGGTTTACATAAAACAACTTGAAGGACTTTTTTATTAAAACAATAAAAACATGGTATGTAGATTGCACAAGGCCTTATATGGTTTAAAGAAAGCTCCTAGAGCATTGTAGTGAATTAAGGCATTTTTCCACTTAAAATACGTATAGTGAATTAAGATATTTTTCCACTTAACCACAATCGTCCATTTAAGGGTTAGGTATGATTAGGTAGGATACAATGAATCTACCCACTTTTCCATTTAGTTCCTCTAGAAAATCTTCTAAAATCTTCCTTGAATTTGCCTCAAAATAGTTTCCCTTGAATTATATACCACTAGCTCATCATAATTATCTTCCACACACTTCACACAATTCAAGAAAATAAAATAGTTAGCTCAAATTTTTCAAATCTTCACTTTAACATGAATGTTGGCACTTGACATCAATATGTTGTCACTCAACTTCTATACTGTTCTTCCACTTGACCAACACTAGTTTACTAGATGAACACTAAAGTTTACTAATGCCTAGTATCCACTAAGCTTTACTCAATATATACTAACAATTACTCATCTTGAACTATTTTCCATCTTTTCTTGGCACATCTTGATTTTCACTTGGTTTCTATTGATCTCTACTCAGCTTGCACTGATTTCTTAGCAAGTCTTAGTAGACACTTCTCATACTTGATCTTCTTCCAGTCTTACATGGAGTAATCTTTCATTCCAAACTTTAAGTAGATAAAAAATACACTATAGTATTAATGTCTTACTAGGTTTTAGTACTTCTTCTACATTTCAAATAACTCAACCTTTCTCTAGGTGCTATTATTATCTCCTCTTCTCAAATCTACTTAATAAATGAACTAAATGATAGCTTTCAAATCAAAAATAAATTGTCTCACTAGTAGGTAGTAGGTTTGACATCATTGACAAAATAATGATTTTCCATTATCTAGGTTCTTTACTTCAAAACAATAGTATATCAACAGGTTCAAGGCAACAAAGTGAGAATGAAATATGTGAATACAAAAGAATAGATAGTTGATATATTCACAAAGGATTTACTTAAGGATGCAAATGAATATCATAGAGGTAAACTAGGGGTGATACCCCTATCCAAAGCTACTTAAGAAGTAAGAGTAATGCCTTGCATCTACTGAGTTGATTGACAAATTTTAGAACTTGATGCAGTGGATCTTACTTTAGGACTTTCCTAAAGTAAGGAAGGAGCTAAAAATAGAAGATTCATAGTCACAAGCAAGGTGATAGAGGGAGAATCTGAATTGATTATATCTACATGTATAGATGACAATTCTTTGACATTGTTGTCAAAGAGGCAGATATCAAAGAAATTAAGAAGATATCATGGAGATCAGTGAAGGAAGGAGAAATATTGTCAAAGATGGACAAGACTAGATGAGGGAGAAATCTGAGGAAGAGATCAGAGTATATAAAGAAAAGCACGCATTCTAATAGAAAGAGAGATTTCAATAAAAGATATTAAGTTTCTTTTTGATATTGTTGTTGGTATTGATTTTCCATCAATGCCAAAGAGGGATATTGTTGAAATGAAGAAGATTGATGAAACCTATCATGGAACACTCATTATTTTGTCACTGATGTCAAACCTCCTACTTGTTGGTGAGGTATTTTCTTAGATTGGTCTGAATTCTATCATTTGATTGATTGGTGAAGAGGACTTGAAAATAATGGATAACAAGAGGACCTATAAAAAGTTTTAGTTATATGGTGCATAAAAGGAGCACTAAGACCAAGAAATACTTTGATGATATAGTGTATTGTTTATCTACTTAAGGCTATAATAAAAAGATACTTGAGAAAAGACTAGAAGATGTCATGCCCAAAAACACGAGGGCAAAAACACACACAATTTTTTTTTTAAATTAATAATTAAAATGCTCTAAGTATGATATGGTTGTGATTACAGTTTAAGTAAAGGTTCTCTACATTTCATCTTAAGTTTATCAACTTTTGGAGGAATACATCGTTAAGATTTGAACTCTCGTTATAAATCTGATATCGACATTTGTTTCGTTATTGCATTTCCTATACAACATTATATTTAAAATTATTGAATAACCATTTAAATGAATACAGGTTTAACTAAATTGCAATGTTAAATCAAGAGCTAATTAAGATAAAAATCACATCTAACGTACTCATAAATATACTTTATTTTACTTTATTCAACTCACAATTTTATTTAAAAATGATGAGGACCCTTTTTTTAAAAAAAACAAAAATTAATATTCCTAATATAATAATAATATAATTTAAACTTAAATTTACAACTAATATTAATTTATAACTTTCTAACAAATAATCAAACAAGCCATATTCTAAAAACCACTTTAATAATATTAATAAACCTAATACTAAAACTAACTTAAAAGTAAATATTAACTAAAACAATCTTGACTAAATTAAAAACTTTAATAAATTAAACTAATCATCACATAACTAACACAAATCTAAACTTATTTAAATTTAAAACTAACTAAGTAATATTAACTAATCATTAATTTAAAACTCTCTAAAATAATAAAATAGCTAAATTAATTTAAAACTAAACTAACCTAAATTTAATTCTATCTTCTTCTTTTTTTAATACAAAACTTAATTTAAACCCTTTTATTAATTAAAATAAACTAACTTTAATTTAAATATTAATAACAAACTAAACTAAACTATATTTTTAAATACTAACTAAATTAAATCTAAACTAAACTAATTTAAACAATAAATAAATAAAAACTAAACTAACCCCAAATACCCTAAACTTTCTAACCCACCATATGATTAGAAATTTAATAACATCTAACACTAAAATAAAATTCTACTACAACTAAGCTACCTCAAACTCCCACTAAAAACTCCCTTAACTCCAACTCATCCAACACTAGGCCACATGCCACTACCTTATCCCAAGACTTGGACACTTACCAAGACTCCCCACGCATACCAAGGGCTTGGAAAACATAGCCAAAAAGGCCCCAAGGAAGAAGTACACCTAGCAAGGGGGATGGCAGAAAGGTAAGCAAAAAAAGTTTAATTTGTTTTAAAATAAAACTTGCACACACCAACTCCCCTTAATTTCTATTGGACCACAAAGATCATGTCAGCTTGGGGCACGTGATCCCAAGAATGTTTGTTGGAGTAATTGCACATGGGGGTAACATAGGGGTTAGTACCCATGTAATAATAAATCTTAAACTAAGCCCCCACACCCCCCTTATGTCTAATCAATATTTTAATGCAAATCTAAAGTCCAACTTGTCTATGCATAGGGAGAAGAAAAATAAGTTAATGAAAAGTTTAGTTGTTGGATTTTGAATAGGATAGGATATCTATATTTTAAATTATGTCCTACATATTTTACTATTATTATTATTATTATTTTGATTTTAATTTTCAAGATTATACAAATGATTTTAAAGAGGATTTTGAAGAGAATATTCCCTGTTATTTCAAGGGGATTAAATTTTTCTCCCATACAAAATCCAGAGAGTTTTTAGTCTCTTGAGACTTTTTTTTCTTTAAGTCATAATTTTTTTTTCTAAGTATACATTTTCAAGCCACTATATTTTTTGACAAAGGGGTATTTTATTGAATGGATTTAAAACATGGATTTCATATTTTGTGTAACAATAATACAAGATTTATTTGATCTCCTATAAGTACAAACTTGAATTGAAATATCAACCATATACATTTTTCTTTCCTTAACATAATTGAACTCAAACTTTGCATAATTGAATGTCATCCTTTTATCTCATTTTTTTGATGTGCATCCATATAACTAAAATTTCAATTAAATCTCATGATAAGCAATGTTACTCAATCAACATTTTATTGGCAAACCTGATTCAAAGGCTCAGCTGAGAAAAAACCAGGAAGAAAACCCGATGTCATTGCCATTACAACAAAGTTTGAAATACAAATTACATAGTATTTCAATCCTGAATTTTCAACAATCAAATAAATTTCCTACAAGTCCCTCATCAAGAGATCAATATAATTTTTTGCAACACATTGCTAAGATTGTGGAGGGAACAAAATATGATTAGGTGTCAAACAAGCATGACCAAGAGACAAAATCAAACTTGAATATTCATACTAGATTTTCACAACAGGATTCACAATGAATCAAAACTAGGGAAAGGTGGATTTTTCCAACAGGAGATTTCAGACACAACACCAAACCAAGTGTCCAATCGGGATTATAAATCAAGAACTTTCATTCTTCCATTCTTACATGCCAAAACTCATACCCTACCCTCTCTCCCTCTTCTCATCTTGAGAAGAGACTCTACACTGTTGGAGTCCAACTAAAAGGACCTTTCCAAAAATTGGTCACTTCTGCCCTATCCAAGGGTGAGTAATACCAAAACACCCATACAAGAAAACTTCAAAATTCAAACATAAACAAGAAAGAAAAGCATTCAAGAACATGGTTTTCAATCCTTCCCAACATACCCAACATACATACAAGCATCCAAACAACAACAAGTAGCATAAGCATGAAATGAGCATGAAAATTTGAACAAGGGAGATGAAGAACTCCTACCTTCACAAAGAGGTAATGGCAAATGAACAATTTGAGTAGAGCTTTTCCCTTCTTTGCCTTCAATCTTCCAAGACTCCTTTCTAAAAGTAGAGATTGGGTAACAACCAAAACTACTCCAAGAAGGACCTCTAAATAAGTCTCAAACTCAACCACCAAAAATGGCAATTACTTCTCCCACCCACCTACAAATCTAGAAGTTTCTAATTCAACCCATACTTAGGTTAACCACTAAGTGGAGTTGAGGTGATGCAACTCATGGTAACCACTTGCAATTTTCGCACAAAGGAAAAAATAAACTTTTTGAGTGACCTCAAAAGTCAATAAAAGGGGCTTAGGGGTTGGAAAATACCCCCAACCCATACCCATACCCCTTGGGTATAAATATTTCATGTTTTAAAACCTTAGGAATAGATTTGGAACCAAACAAAAGTTAGAAAATATTTAGGATCATCCAACAACTCTAAAAATGTAGGTTAAGCACTAATCCAAATTAGGGGTGACTAAACTCGATTAAGAAAAAAATTAGCAAAAAGACACTAACTTAATTTTACTTAGGTCCAAAGGTTACACAGTTAACCCTAACTAGCATGCTGGAATGGATATGCAAATTCACGAGTGTCAAGCGACACTAAAGAACATAGTTATGAAACATAACATTTACTGATCACAGAAAGATACATTCATACATCTCACAATAAAATAAAATTATGAACAAGGTTTCCACAAATGGCACATAGGGATCAGTTCTGTTTCTCTGTCAGGTTTCTCGGTTAAAATATCCTAAACACTCATTGCACACATCAGTAGTCCCATAGAATCACATGCACATATGTATATACGTATCAGGGAATCACATAAATTAAAACATACATCCATAAATCAATCAGGGTTTCTCTCATCCTACTCATATACTTAACCATTAAAATCTCTTAATCACAGTGTTAATCCTACATTTACTTATTTCGTCAATATACATATTCATAAAGCATTAATGATGAACTCAAATATCTGAAAGTAAACATCACACAACATGAAATAATATAATATGTTCAAGTACTCGATAATGTCTCAACATATCACCCATAATGCATAATGCATAATCACCCAGTGTCTAAGTCACAGGGTATGAAAATATCAAAGAACATAAATCATGAATAAATATAACATCTCATAAGATCTCTTTATAATCAAGTACATCAAATCAGATTATGACCACTGAACATAAACACAAGATCAGAATGAAAGGAATAATTGAATAAGTACATACAACAATGACATCCAGTTATCGGATCTCAATGGTATAAGAAACACTACCACCTAACTTCATGAAACCTAACTAGCCCACTCCCACCATGTTTAAGAGATAATCTCAAATATCAAATAGATAAAAAATTCAATAGTCAACCATCATCTAGGTCAAGGAAATCCTCATAGCAATCTATCTCAAAGGTACCAAGACACAACTAACATATAAAAATAGAGGGAATGAAGACATGTAGGAAATATACTATGTAAGTGGGAAATTGTCATCGTATGAGTCAACTCTAAGGCTACCCTATTGGCATAAAGTTATTTGCCATTAGTGACAACACTCATCTCACAGTTCAAACCGAGCATCGAAGATACTGTCCAAACTGAGCGTCGAAGACACAGTTCTAACCAATGAAGAAGCACTTAGTGTTAACCAAGTGAAGATGCACTTTAGTGTTAACCGAGTGAAGAAGCACTTAGTGTTTACCAAGTAAAGATACACTTAGTGTTAACTGAGTGAAGATGCACTTAGTGTTAACCGAGTGAAGATGCACTCAGTATTAACCGAGTGAGGAAGGACTCAATGATAACCAAGCTCAGGAGGTTAACAAAGAAGTTAGTTTCTACCGAGTGACACTATATCTACCAAGTCACCAATGGTTACTGAGTTCCAAGCAACATTGTATGACTAGTATGAACCTAGGCCCTACCTCTACCGAGTGCATGATGATGCCGAGTAACGTAGTGGATGCTGCGTATCAGAAGGTTATCAAGTCTGTCTGAAGAACTCGAGTTTATTTTACTATTTGGCCGGCTCAGTTATATTTTGTTTACTTGTGTTTGGCCGACCTTGCATGAATAATTATTGGAATGGTATATATATGTAATGTATTATATCATTCAATAAAGATATACAAGATATAGAATATTGCACAAAAAAAAGGGACATAAGATATGATATGAGAAGTGGAATATATGGAATTATGATAATGTGAATTCATCAGCAGTAAAGAATACTCAACAAGGTCTACAAGGAGCAAAAATGATTTCATCAATCACAGAAGGTGATCTACAATAAAGAATCTAGTCAAGTTGTAAGTTGATCTATTGGTTCATCCTAACAGGTGAATCATTCTTGTAAATCCTTTAACAAGGTAGACTTAACCGTCTTTATTCAAATCTCCTAATAGAGTGCATACTTGTAAAGTATGTTTGTAAAATTCTCTAACAAGGTGGATCTAGCAATCCTCTGTGCTCCTAACAAGGCAGATCACCAGAAGTGATCATTGTAAGCCTTAACCGGCCAACTTTATACTATAGTAATGCAGCTTTGTGGGTATCATCCCCAACCCAGTTTTACTTTCTATTTTGGAAGGTTTTTGGGTCACCAAATCTCTATGCATATATGATTTAAATGTTTAATAGTTCTTTTACGCAGTAGGCTAGATGAGTGAATGTTGTATATGGTTATTCTGAATTGACTTAAGAGTTTTATTGTTACTGATTCACCCCTCCCCTCTTAGTAACCTATTATATCTTGAATATTTCCAACAATTGGTATCAGAGCTTTTTGGTTCTCAGGACAAATTTTGACAGCTATTTAGACTGGAGAAAGTTATTGAAAATGAAAAGTTAGATCTAGAAATGGCCATGGTTCAACTCAAAGAAGCAAAGGAGCATCTTTCTCAATCCCTAAAATTAAGAAAGGAACTTGCAAGACAAATGAATGACCATCACTATGTTGAAGAAAAGATTGAAGATTTGTTACCATCAAGTAGTTCAAAAGAAGCTGACAAGGCAATCAAAGAACTTCTAGAAAAGAATGGATCTCTGCAAGAAGAGGTAAGAAAGCTTAAAAGGGAGCAAGAAATACAGTCAATTAGGCTATGTGAAGTTTTGGAACAAAGAAACAAAGCACAAGAAGAATTGGAAGATAAAAGCCATAAAATTCATAATCAATCCCATCAACATGAAGACCTTATAGACCAACTCTCTAATACAAATGAAGAAATCAGGATTCTCAGAGTACAAAATGAAAGAATAAGGAATGATTTAAACACTGAAAAGCAAATCAATGAAAGTCTACAGAATGATTTAAGAACTGAGAGACAAATCAATGAAAGCTTGGAAAATGATCTAATCTCTGAAAGGAAAGTCAATGAAAGAATGATGAAATCCCAAGCAGATATGAATCAATTAAATCAACAAAATGAGGAAAATCTTTATAGACATAAAGGTAAAATTGCTCTTGGTTAAAAGGAATAAGGTGAATCCTCCAAACAAGGTGAACAAAGGAATCAAAAACCCACTTGTAATCACTGTGGCAAGTTAGGTCATACATCAAACAAATGCTGGAGCAATGGAAAAGCAAAATTCAATGGTAAATGCTTCAATTGCAATCAGCATGGTCACAAAGCAAATGAGTGCAAAGAAAAACCAAAATTTGAAGGCAACTATCACAAATGTAAAAAACATGGTCACAAGGCATTCCAATGCAGATCCAAATTATTTGATCTAGCTGAACAACTTGTCAAAGCCATATTTGGATGGGACTACAACACCTGGTGCAGATGTCACTATTGTGGAGAATATGGACATACTAGCATAAATTGTGCAAGACATCACCTAAGGAAGAAGGACACTACTGTAAGGTGCTATACATGTACAGAACTTGGTCATATAGCTAGAAATTGCCTGAATATAGAAAGAATTGAAGATGAGAAGAAAATCAAAGCAGACAACATTCAGAAGCAAATGAAGCAATAGTGGATTCCAAAATCTACCGAACAAGATAAGTCAAGCAATGGCAATATCACTCAAGAAATGAGTGACTCCACCATTTCTGATTAATATTCATAAAAGAAAGTATGGAACTGCATCCTCCAAGAATTATCCTAAATAGTTCCACAAGAAGAAAGATGATCAGAACAGTATTCAGATACACTTTGATCCTAGAATTAACTGAGTTCGATCGGGTGCAGTAAAGTTTTACTTACCGAGTTATATCAACTAAGCAAGGTCGGTTCATGACCTTACTGAGTTAGGTCGGTACATCAATGTTTTCTTTTGATCATCGAGTTGATAGTATCTATCGAGAAAGTGGATGACAACTTGTCATTTCATCTACCATCATACCAAGCATTTATGATGAATTTTTTGTCAAAAAGGGCAAAATTTGATCTCATTCTTCACTACGAACTTAGAGCTAAGTTATCTTCTACGATTCTAGAGCAAGCTTAAAGAAATTTTGAGCAAATTTTAAAGGGAAAAGAATCTGTTCAGAATTTCTCTTCACTTACTGAGCAACAATGGCATCCGAAAGTAGCAGCTCCAAGGCAAAGAGAGGCTCAAAAATGTTGGTTAAAGGTGTGGAATGGAAGGCGCCAAACTTCAAATTGGCACTAGCAATTGTAGAATCACTTGATCCTAATGGTGCTCAGTCTCAAATTCCTCCAAAGGTACTTCTTATAAATGACATTCACTCTCATTTCAAATGTTCCATTCAAGAACTTGGAAACCTAGAAATTGATAATGCCCTAGGAAAAATGAGCGTAGATGGAAATTTGAAACCCGAGCATAAGCATCTTGAAACAAAAGGGTTAACCCACATTTCACATTTACCAAGGAATTTTTAAGTTAAATGGGTTAGGTATGTACTCAGTTGGGTTCACAACAGGAAATTGTGGTTAGAGCAACCAGTGCTTATCACAAAGAAAATGATTAACAAGATTACTGGCCTTCCCATGTTGAGCAAAGCTAAGCCTACCAAAACCCTAGGTCGGGAAGAATTGCAAAGGCTAACCCAAGAAGAATGGGATGGTAGAGGAGTTAAGCTCAGTATAGTAGCTGATGCTGAATTAAGATTTGGTATTCATGTCATTGCTCATAAAATTTATAGTTCGAGCCGTCCAAACAGTGTACCTTGTGAAGCAGTAGATTTAGCATATAAGGTAGTAAAGAAGAATGTTGAGTTTGATCTGTCTGAATTGCTTTTGTCTCAATTTAATAAAAATATGGAAATCATAAGGACTTCAAAGAACAACTCCTGCAAATTCGGTTCACTTTTGATCTGTTTATTTTTCTATGTTCAAAAGTCTTTTCCATCAAAAGGATCAGTAGTATGGGGAAAAGATATTCCCATTCTTTATCAAATAAATGAGTTCATTGCAGAGTTAAGTGAAAATTTTGACAGTGTTTTGGATAATTACTTTAAAGATTTTAAGGAAGAATGAACAATAGGTTTCGGATTCCATCCAAACTAGTTGAGGAATACAAAGAAGATGTATGCTTTATGGTAGATTGTGACAAAGTATACATATAGGTAGTTAGGCCCCGATTTGCATGGGTGAAACCTCTTCCTTATGAGGTCAATATTGATCAAACTAGAGATATCATAGAAGCACTGGTGAATGAACCAATAGACCCAAAGCAACCAATCTTTGGAACTTATGATGAAGCTAAGGCTAGAATTGAGCTTCAAATCAAAATCCCTCAGGTCATTAGCAAAGGAAAGAGGAGGATTGCAAAGCTAAAAATAGAAGTTGGTCCTCTGATGATTACTAAAGGGAAAGTAGAAGATGATGAAGAAGAAGAGGAAACCGAGTCAAAAAAAGCGGAGGAGCCTCAACAGAAGAAAGGTAAGGTGATTATCACTAAACCTAAAAAGCAAGCTACTATAGTCTTCTCTAGGAGAACAAGACAGGGGAAGAAGGAACCTGTAATTGTCAAGCCTCCACTCACATTTGAGGCAAGGTTGAAGGAATTAGAAGTAGGTGCTAGCTTCACAAACTTCAAAGCATTGAAGTTTGAAACAAGAACAGAACAGGAGAAAATGCAGATTGAGGAACTGGTATTGAGTAAAATGGGAAGATGGAAATACTCTCCGGATGAGATTGCCTCTCAGATCCCTAAAGAGCTATTGGAGAGGTTGCAACCAAGATGGGAAAATGCAATCAAGACTATCAAGGATATCTTTGAGAAAACCCTAAAGAATCTCCTGCCGAGTCTCACTGATGCAGAAGTGAAGAAATCACTGAAAGATCATGAAGGTAATATGATGATTAGATTCCACACTTGTTTGATACTAATCAAAGACATTGAGCATGTTGTAAATGATGCAAAAAACATGTGGAAAAATATCTATCATCTACATAAATCTAGTGAGTATATTGTTGAAATCAAGGACAATGACAGCAGTGATGATGATGATATTGAAGATATTCCAGGGGATCTACATTCAATGATGATAAATGTTGAGGAAGAAGACAAGGAAGATGAAATGGAGGAAGAAGAAGATGAACAAGCTAAGGAGGAAGATGATCCTGTAAAAATTGCATCCAAAGTCATTGCATCTCTTCCTCACTCTCCACCTAAAGCAGCTACATCAACTATGGAGATAGCTTCTACTGGTGAGATTGTGTGCACAACAGCTTCATCAATTGCTCAATCTTCACCTGTCTCCTCTTGGCTTCGGGTACCATCTATGCAAGTGTCTACCACTTCATCAACCAAGCTGAAACCATCTTCATTGACTGAGTCATCATCAACTATAGCAGTAAGTTCATCAAGCATATCAACTTCTACTGCAGAGTGTACAATAAATGTACCCACTAGTACTTCAATTTTGACAATTTCATCTGCTCCAATTTTTGCATCTATTAGTTCTCCCATTCCAACCTGTACATCAATCTTGGAAGGAACATCAATTTTTGATACTATTAGCACTTCTCTCAGTCTTCCTCTAGTTAGTCCTATTCCAGTTTTGTTAGCCAGTCCAGCCTTATCAACTATTGTTTCAGTTTCAAAGGGAAAAGGTGAAGTCACTACAGGAAAAGCAAAGAGATACATGTTTTCCAGCAAGGCAGTGGATGAGGAAATATACTTGGATAAGGACATTGTCATTCCTAAGATAGATCTGGATACTGCATCAGTCGATGAAATGAGAATGATCAGTTAGCTATTAGAGAAGAAGGTAAGGCAAAAACAACTGAGGCATGAGAGAGACTAGGAATATAGTATTATTGAAAGTGCTAAGAATATTCTAACAGAGGCTATAGTTGTTGAAGTAGATTCTACTCAACACATTTTGATTTAGTTAGAAGAGGTTGTATATAAATTCAATGAGGATACCTCTAGCCAAGAAAAATTGATTGAAAAGGCAGAGAAGAAATTTGACAATAAGGTGCTTGAGCACATTGCTCAACATATTGCATTAAAATAGGTAGAATTGTCTACAATTTTGAGTAATTTTGAACATTCTTTTAATAATGTAACTTCACTTTTTGGAAAACTTTGTGATGTTACCGAGTATATTAAGGAAATCAAAGAAAAGTTGAAAAAAATTGATGAGGATATGAGGGTCAGTGCCCAAATGTTGCAGCTTGATCATAGTTCAAGTTCATCCCATCATCTTAGAATAAGATTTTTGTCAGAGAAACAAACAAAATTGTTGAGAGAGGAAGCAAGGATCAGGTGTACTCTGATTGACATCCAAAATATGATCCTTCCTGTCATGGACACAATGCAGAAGCGTATTGCCCATTCCAAAATATTGATTCATGAAAAAAACTTCTCAATTGCAGATCATATGATTGAACTCAATGCATAAGTTCAAATAGCACTCTCCACCAGAAAACTTTTGCAAGAAAATTGGGATAAGACATTGGCTCTTATTCTCAAGGTACATTATGAGTTTATCTCTCATTTTGGAATCTCTGTGTAAATATATATTGTTTAATTTGGCATTATTGTCAAAAAGGGGGAGATAGCACACTCCAAGAGATAATTGTGCAAGAGATATCTGTAAACTATGCATATTGTATGGGGGAGATACATGTAAGAAAGATATGTGTAATAAGACTTGCAAAGATTAGTTTTGAAAATTCAGAACTGTATGTCAATTTTTGCACATAAACTTTGAATCATAATTTTTTTTGTCACTAATGCCAAAGGTGGAGATTGTTGGTATAAAGTTATTTTCCATTAGTGAAAACACTCATCTCACAGTTCAAACTGAGCATCAAAGATACAGTCCAAACCGAGCATCGAAGACACAATTCTAACTGAGTGAAGAAGCACTTAGTGTTAACCAAGTGAAGATGCACTTAGTGTTAACCGAGTGAAGAAGCACTTAGTGTTAACCGAGTAAAGATGCACTTAGTGTTAACCGAGTGAAGATGCACTTAGTGTTAACTGAGTGAAGATGCACTCAGTATTAATCGAGTGAGGAAGGACTCAGTGATAACCGAGCTCAGGAGGTTAACAAAGAAGTTAGTTTCTACCAAGTGACACTATAGCTATCGAGTCACCAATAGTTATTGAGTTCCAGGCAATGTTTTATGACTAGTATGAACTAAGCCCCTACCTCTACCGAGTGCATGACGATGCTGAGTAACATAGTGGATGCCACGTATCAGAAGGTCATCAAGTCTGTCTGAAGAACCTGAGTTTATTTTACTATTTGGTCGACTCAATTATATTTTGTTTACTTGTGTTTGGCTGACCTTGCATGAATAATTATTGGAATGGTATATATATGTAATGTATTATATCATTCAATAAAGATATACAAGATATAGAATATTGCACAAAAAAAAGGGACATAAGATATGATATGAGAAGTGGAATATATGGAATTATGATAATGTGAATTCATCAGCAGTAAAGAATACTCAACAAGGTCTACAAGGAGCAAAAATGATTTCATCAATCACAAAAGGTGATCTACAATAAAGAATCCAGTCAAGTTGTAAGTTGATTTATTGGTTCATCCTAATAGGTGAATCATTCTTGTAAATCTTTTAACAAGGTAGACTTAACCGTCTTTATTCAAATCTCCTAACAGAGTGCATACTTGTAAAGTATGTTTGTAAAATCCTCTAACAAGGTGGATCTAGCAATCCTCTATGCTCCTAACAGGGTAGATCACCAAAAGTGATCATTGTAAGCCTTAACCGGCCAACTTTATATTGCAATAACGAAGCTTTGTGGGTATCATCCCCACCCCAGTTTTACTTTCTATTTTGGAAGGTTTCTGGGTCACCAAATCTCTGTGCATATATGGTTTAAATGTTTAATAGTTCTTTTATGCAGCAGGCTAGATGAGTGAATGTTGTATATGGTTATTCTGAATTGACTTAAAAGTTTTATTGTTACTGATTCACCCCTCCCCTCTTAGTAACCTATTATATCTTGAATATTTCCAACATACCCTAGAAGCAAGGATAACTTTAAGAAACCCCCTTTGGAAAAAAAGTATAAAATTTTTGGCAAATCAATCATTAGTCGAGGGGGAAAAATTAATTTCTCATGGTGAATATTTTTTTTAAAGTATGATTTAAAAAATAAAATTAATGGCAATTTTTTCTTAATTGTATGAAAATTCTATAAAATCTTGGCGATTCTTATATTATTTAAGAAAATCATGGATATAAGTACATATACATAGAAACCATGATTTTCTTATTATTATATTGAGAAAAATTAATTATAAAGATTGAAGGCTAAATTTATTCCACTTTTATCATTACAATTTCCCTCCAAATTATTGAATAGTGGTTTGAGGGCAGCACCCCTATTATTTATAGTTGTTGGATGAACCTAAGTCAATGGCCTATATCCTATTTGTGGCCAAATTTTAAAAGAATACAAAGTTTTAAAGAAAGTCCACAAAATAGAGACAACTATCTCCAATCAAATCTATTGTGGGCCAAAGTAAGAAAGGATAAAGTTTTTTAGGGAATGTCTCCAAAATAGATATACATGTCAAATCTACTAATTAACCTATAATCTAACTTAATTTTTTACCAAATATTGGTGAATATGACCATCAATTAAGACAAGCCTTGGAAATTGTAGGCAAAAATATTTAATTTACCACATGAAAAATTATATTCCATTGGCAAAGTCATCACTAAAAAAAATACTTATGTATTATTATTGGTGATCATCCTAAGCATGAGAAATTTTTTTTGTGATTTGTAGGTGACATGGCCACCCCAAAAGTGCAAATAAATAGCCAAATTAGGGGTCCCTAATGAATGAGATTAGCCAAGTGGCGAATATTAGCCACTAAAGTTATAATTACCTAGAAGCCTATCTAGACTCTACCCCCCTAGTGACTCTATGTAGCATTAGTATCTTTTTGTACCAACAAGGTATACTAATGAAGCAAGGTCAAAACCAAGCTTCCTCTCTACTCCCATCCTAGCTTGTACTAGCACTTGAGGTATGGGCGAGGTAAAACACTAACTGTTACTAATTCATTTTAAACCCATTTAGTGAAATACTATCACTTATTAAAACAACATACAATGAGTTACCTAGGTAGTCACTTTAGGGCTCTAGGATCCATTGAAAGCCACTTCGCAACATCCATAAAGATAACCTATCCTGATCTCATAGCAAAAAATATTATAAGGTCACAATGACTACATAAATCCTATACAAGCAACTGGAACTCATAATATAACCACTAATCCATAACTCAAAGATTAAATCACATAACCATGACATCACATACATCATCATAAAACAATAACTCTTAGGCCTCTAGTAAACATCCAAAACTTGTTAGCATACTAAGTCAACCCAACCCCAGTAAAATAAATCATACATCACACTAAAAGTAGTTTCATAATTCATTTGTTGGAAAACATAAAAGTTCAATTTTCACAAATGGGTTCGAGTTTTTATTTTTCAAGTGTCATATTTGCTAAGGTTTTCGTGTTCATAGGTATCTCAAAAGACTAAAAAATCCATTAGAATCACCTTAATATAAAACCCAATTTTTCTTATAAAATGAATTACCATTTAAACAAAATCTAAATCTCATTAAATTCTCTCAATTAAACAAACTCAACATTACAATTATCAATTATATATATATATATATATATATATATAGTAACCCATTTAGCAAAATCTTTAATCAAATATTATTAAGATCTAACAATTATTATTATTATTCAATTATTAAGAACATGCTATTTGTTAAATTATTAATAACAATAACTATTAAATTTACTATTATAAAATAATATTTATTAAATATTTTATGTTTTTATCGATAAATGACCAAAGCCTTATAATATATATTAATGAAATAAAATTTACAAGAATCTTCGGTCAAACGGGCATTGGTAGGAAAGAGCAAAGAAGAAAACCTCCAATCTTTCCCGAGACCTAAGTGTTTTTCAAAATACAATTATGAAAGGGGCATACCCCAGTTTTAAATCTTTGAGCAAGTTAAAATTTTTCCATTCATATATAGTTTAATGCATATGTCTTAAGTCAATAGGGAATTTGATAAGCAATCTTCTCTTTCTAATTTGGTAAGGAAGATCAACAATTTTCTACAAAGTGATGTAGCACCCCTAGTTTCCTAGGATAAGATTTGAATGAAACTTCTTTTCTTAACAATATCCCATTTGGTAGTCTTCATGTTCCGCTTCTCTGCATCTTACCACACTTCACACTCAATGTTAAATGTTAGTATTCAAATTGTGCATTAACTTCATTTGCCAAATATTATATTATTGAGTTCTATTTATATTTAAATACCTTTCCTTATTATATCAGCCAGACTTATATACAATGCTTTGAACTATATTTCAAGTAATGTAGCTTCTGACCTTTGCAAGAAAAACATGTCTCACAAAGTTTATCTCCTATAAACCAAAACCCCCTATATATAAGAAGAATTGAAGAAGACCAAAAATATATCAGCCCAGATTGGGGAGTCGACAATGGACCATATCCCCATGAGACACATACTAACATCAATAATATCTAGTCTATAATAAACCCACTTATATATAAAAAGGGAGATATTTGACAACATAAAACTAGAAGGCTAGAACTAGAGTTCCATTTTCTCCTATGGAAATACTAGGAACTAGAGACTAGGACCAGATATCAAAAAACCTAGAGACCAAAGACTAGATATCAAAAAATCTACACTGAGAGAGCTCCTAAGTTAGGTTTCCCCTTTCATCTTCCACAATACCATGATGATCTTAGAAGATTCATTTAGATCTTTTTCCTTGGAACCTGGAGGAAAGACAAAGCCTATCTATTCCTTACTGAACTTATACGAGTTTGGAAAGCATAATTCTAGAACTTTGAAGTCTTCAAATGTAACCCTAGGTTGGATGTATGCATCAAAAATTCGAAGATAATGCAAGATCTAACCCTTGTTTGAGTCCTCCATGATTCATCTCCAATAAAGAAGGAATTAAATGTTGGCTTCCATCTTTGGCCATTCCTAGTAGAATTGGATGTTTTCTTAAAGGATTAGGGAGGGGCACCTAGGAATGAAAACTAACTCCAAACTCTCAGGTGGATGAGGCATGTAAATTTCAAGTAGGGGAACCCTAATCTTATCATATATACTAAAGACAACATGCTCTGAGCCCTCCAACCATACTGGGTCAAAAATGTTGTAACAAGGCCAAATGATCTCCCATTTTCCAATTTTTTCCTTTGCTAGACACCCAATAAACACTCCTATTATATTTCTATTTTTCTCCAAGTATAATCATAATTCAAGGCCCCTTTCCCTAGTACCCAACTAATGGCTACCCTAGTCATGTCATTTACAAGGTTAATAATCTATTAAAAATAGATTGATACAAGTATTAGAATGTGTTTCAATCATTGTTTTGTCATTGATGTCAAACCTGCTACTTGTTGGTAAGATAAGTGCTTAGTTGATTTTGAGTACTATCATTTGTTTGATTAATGAGGAGGATTTGATCAAATGAGATAACAAAAGCATCTAGAGAAAAGGTTGAGTTATAGTATGTAAAAGGAGTATAAAGATCAGTTAAGATAGTGATGATCTAGTGAATTGATTATCTACTTAAGGTTGAAATGGATGGATAGACTACCAAAGTATAGAAGAACAAGTAAGAAGAATTAAGTTTGCCAAGCTTGACAGAGTGGATAATAGGTGCCAAGAAAAGTTAGTGCAGGCCAAGTAGAAAATCAGTTGGAGTTGAGAAAACTTAAATTTTAGTATATGTCAAGTGATACAGTGTAAGCTTAGTAAAGTTTAGTTGATTCCAAGCAGCAATAAACCTTAGTGTTTGCCAATTTGTCTACTGAATGATGAATGGAAGAACAATATGAAAGCTGAGTGACAATATATTGATGTTGAGTGCCTATGTTCATGTTAAGTCATGGATTTGATGAATCTAATTCAACTATTTTGTTTTCTAAAATTTTGTGAAGCATGTGGAAGATAACTATGATGAGTTGGTGGCACAAAATTCATGGTAAACCATTTTGAGGTAAATTCAAAGAGGATTGAAGAAGAAGTTTTTAAAAAGGAATAAAAAAAAAAGATGGGTAGATTTATTGAATCCTATCTAATCCTACCTAACCCTAAAATGGACAATAGAGAATGAGAAAAAAAAATCTTAATTTTCTACTTATAGAGATGGTTGGTCAAAAGCAAAGGTTTTCATGAGCAATAACCTAAGGAAGAAAGAGGTCTAAGGTATTTCTTCATTCAAAGACCGAACATAAGAGACTATTATTAACAAGCAAAGAAAGAAGGATTAAGGGTATGTATGCTTGAATAGTGAACAAGCTATTAGAGGTGTGTGAAAGCCAAGAAGAATGGAGGACTGAAATAGAGATCTGTAATCTATAAGTGAGTTATAAGTTGTTATTAGTTCAAGCCTTACTGTTACTTTCTAATCATTGTACCAGTCCAAGGTAAATCCTTTCGATTAAGGTTGACCTAATAGTCATTTGTAAATCCTTTATCTAAGTGACATTCCAAGTGAATGATCTAAGGTCCTTTAATAAGGATCACTCCTAATAGGGTGATTGAAATCATCTAACTAGGTCACATTTAACAGTGTGTATTGTAATCTTTAACAATGTTGGCATTTTATAGGGAATCACTTCAAAAGATTGAGAATTAGTAGCATGTTACTGGTGGTTTTTTTCCAAATTAAGTTTCCATATAAAATCATTTTATCAAATGTGTTATAAAATATGTTATGTTTCATGCTTACATTTCTGCAAAGTTTATTTGACAATAACCTATAAGTTTAAGTGATTGTATTAACTAATGGATGCATGCATGATGAATATGTTTTATGGATATGGGCTCACTAAGTTGTGAAAAGTTTTATTTGTACATCTAGACCTTGGATAACTAATTCACTCCCCCCTCAGTTATTCTAAATAATTCCAACAATTGGTATGATCAAGATGTCAAAAAGAGAGGTACCCAATCTTAGTAGAGATAAATTTCTTGCATGGAAAAGCTTGATGAAGCTACACCTAGGAGGTCATCAAGATCATGCACAATCTACCATCATGATCATAGAGAATATTGACTTTTCTAGAACCCTAACTATTGGAGATCTAAGAAAGAAAAAGAAAAAAAACACAAGTAGGAAATGTTGGAGATCGTCTCTACCCTAAGTTATATCAAGTTTGATGACATCAAGGGTTGTGACAGTGCAAAGAAAATATGGGATGGTCTTCACACCATTTACGGAGGAGACACAAATGTTCTAAGAGCCAAATCTAAAAGTCTTAGAGGTAAGTTTGATGATATGAGAATGCAAGAAGGTGAGAATATTGCTCAATATTTCTCTACAATAAAAGATGTTGTTAATGCTATAAGAGAATCTAATGGTAAGATGGGTAATTAGACTATATTAAGAAATTTTTTGAGAATATTGTTTCCCATCTATACTATTAGAGTTTCTACAATACAAGAGCTGAGATGTATACCAGGTTCTAATCTGACTCTTGAAGGATCTAGTAGGTAGGCTCACTACTTTTGAGCTATCTAATTTTGACAAATTCAAATATAACAATGTTGAATCTATTTTCAAGGCTAAGTTTTCATTGAAGGAACCTAATGAGAAGAAGAAGAAAAAGGTAAAATATGTTTCTAGTGATAGTTATATAGATTAAGAGGATGTAGAACAATTCGAAGCACTTCTAGAGAGGAGATTCCATAGAGGTAAAGGAAAATTAATAGGTAAGTTACCTATCATGTGTTTTAATTGCAATGAGATTGGTCATATTGTTGCTAGATGTTTAGAAAAGAAGAACTATAGAGGTGGAGACAAGTACAAAAGTAGAAGAGATGAAGACAACAAAGATTACAAAGACAAAGGCAAAAAGTCTTGCTACATTGTAGAAGAGGAAACCAAAAATGAATCTAATGATCATGATGATGAAGTGGTGTATGTAGCAATGAAGGATGATTGTGATGAGGATAAGGCAACTAAAATAGTGACTTTTGTGAACAAGAATGATAGATGGATCATTGACAATGGGTGTTCACATTACATAACTGGAGATAAAAGTAAGTTCATTGCCTTGAATTATTATGATGGAAATAGTGTAAGGTTAGGTAATGATGAGCCCTATAAAAGGAAAAGGTTCTATCAAAATAATTGAGAATATTTCATGTGAAAATGCTTATTATATTGAAGGACTTATCTATAATTTTTTGAGTGTGTCACAACTGAACAGTTTAATTTATATGGTTGAGTTTGAGAACAAGATTTCTAAGATATATGATATTGATGGAAAACTAATAGGAAAAGGTGATCAAACTAGAGGTAATCAATTCTATCTTGATATGGATGATGTTGCTTGTCTAGTTGTAGAATTTGATGATGTGTGGTTATGGCACAAGAGGTTCTATCATGTTAATTTTGATAACTTGGTTAGTATCAATAACATGAGAAGAGTTAGAGGTTTGCCTAAGTTGAAGAAACTTGACAATATAATTTGCAAAAAATGTTAGTTAGGAAAAATGATAGAGTCTAGCTTTAAGAGTAAGACTCATACCTCTAAAGGAATTTTGGAGAATGTTCATATTCACTTGTGTGGAGCAACTGACATGCAAAGCTACAAAGGTGACAAGTACATTATGCTACTTGTTGATCATTATTTTAGGATGATGATAGTTATGTTTGAGAAATAGAAATTTGATGCTTTTTAAATGTTTAAGTGGTATTTAGCAAGAGTTGAGAAGGAAACTGGTAAAAATATGAAACGTTTGAAATCTAATAGAGGAGGAGAATTTACATCAAATGAGTTTGAGATGTTTTGTAATGACAGAGAAATCAAAAGAAAGACATCTACTCCTAGAACCCCTCTACAAAATGGAATTGTTAAAAGGAGGAAGAGATCTGTAATGGACTGTGCTAGGACACTCATGATGGAGAAAATTGTTACTTTGAAATATTGGAGAGAGGTTGTAAGTAAATCTCTCTATACATTGAACCTTGTGCAAGTCAAGAAATGTACTCATTCAACACCTTTTAAACTATGGTATGGATACTCAACCAATGTAAACTATTTTATGGTATTTGGATGCAAGTGTTATATTCTCAAGAATTTCAAGAATGGTAAATTAGATGCAAAAAGTGAAGAAGGTATATTCCTTGGCTATTCCACAAGAAGTAAAGCTTATAAGTGTTTAAATACTAAAACTAACAAAATTGTAGAAGGTGCAAATGTGAAATTTGATGAATATACAGAAGTATATGAGGCTAAACCTATGAAGGAAATAGAAGAAGACAAATCTTTTTTTTACTTTTATGAAGGTATGCCTAGTGATGAAGATTTTGTAAATCAATTTGCAAATTAATAACAAATTTAGTGATTGTTGAGTCACACACTATAAATGATGAGTTGCATTTAGGAACTAAGTTACAATTAGATGTCAAGTTACAAAATGAAGTTGAGGTACATTCTAATTTTGAGATTAGTGTATATGTAAGAGATGCTAAGTTAACTATAGAGAAGTATATAGTAATTTAGAAGTTGATAGACTGCATTAGGAAAACAAAGCAGAACCAAGATTGTCAAAGTACGTCAAAAGACATCACCCTATTGCACAAATTATTGGAGATAAAAATGCAAGACCAATGACAAGAAATAGTTTGAGAAATGATACATGTTTTCTTAGCATGAATGAACCTAAAATAGTGAAAGATGCCTTAGAAGATGTAGATTGGACTAAATGAAAGAAGATATTGAATAGATGGAATAGAATAAGACATGGACACTAGTTCATAGACCAAAAGATAAAGATGTGATTGGCACCAAGAGGGTGTATAAAAACAAGTTAGATGAAAATGGTGAAATCACAAGAAATAAGGCAAGATCAGTTTACAAGGGGTATGCACAAGAAGAAGGGATAGACTATGGAGAAACATATGCTCTTGTTGGAAGATTGGAAGGAGCAAGAACTCTACTTACTTAATCTACATACAAAGGTTTTAAAGTTTATCAAATGGATGTTAAATTAGCATTTCTGAATGGCATATTGGAAGAAGAGGTTTCTATAGAACAACTAGAAGGATTTGTTGATGCTAAGAACAAAAAATGGTATGTAGACTACACAAAGCTTTATATGGTTTGAAGCAAGCACCAAGAGAATGCTATGAAAGGCTTCACAATTATGTTGTGAATATTGGATTTGAGAGGACCGATGATAATAACAATTTGTACTTGAAGATAGAGAAAGGCAAAGGTATTTTACTATTTGAAATTTTTGTTGATGATATCATATTTGGAGGTCAAGATACTTTATGTCAAGCTTTTGCAAATGAAATGAAGAAAGAATTTGAGATGTTTATGTTTGGAGAGATCAATTTCGTTGTGGGTTTACAAGTACATCATATGAAATATGGTATATACATCAGTCAATCAAAATATTTTAAATAGATGCTAAAATTTTTTGGATTGGAAGATTCCAAGCTAGTAAGAACACAAGCCAATAAGAACACCTATGGTGATCGGACACAAATTATCAAAGAATGATGATTCAACTGAGGTGAATCAAATATTGTACAGGTTTATGATTGGAAAATTGCAATATGTAGTACATAGTAGACTTGATATTGTATTATCTATTGGGATAGTTGCAAGCTTCTCTACTAATCCTAGGGAAAATCATTTGATGGTTGTTAAGAGAATAATGAGATATCTAAAAGGTATAGAAGACTATGATCTATGCTAGAGAAAAATGAGAAATTTTACTTAAGAGCCTACACTGATGCTAATTGGGCTAGAAATATTGATAATAGAAAGAGAACTAGTGGAGGATTATTTTTCTTAAGAAAAAGGTTGGTTACATGGACTAGCAACAAATAAAACTACATATCTCAATCTACTGCTAAAGCTAAATATGTTGTTGCTATAGTAAATTGTACAGACATTGTATGGATCAAACAACTACTCAAAGGTATGAAGGAGGAAATCATTGAACCTTTGATACTTTATTGTGATAATAAAAGTGTTATAAACATATCAAAGAACCTTGTGATGCATACAAAGACAAAGCACATTGCAATCAAGTATCATTACTTAAGAGAGTTATTTCAAGACAAAGAGGTGAAGATGGAATATGTGAATAAAAAAGAGCAAATAGCTGATTTCTTCACAAAAGCAATACTTAAGGATGCTCATGAGTATCTACAAGGTAAACTAGGGGTGATACCCCAAGTCTGTTTAAGAAGCATAAGAAGTGCCTTGCATCAACTGAGATGATTGATATATGTTACACATTGATGCAATGGATCTTACTTTAGGAGTTGCCTAAAGTAATCAAAGAGATGGAGCTACAGATTAGTCACAAGCTAAGTGATAGAGGGAGAAACTGAAAATTTTCATATCTACATATTAGGATGACAAGTCTTTGGCATTGTTGTCAAAGAGGGAGATATACAAAAAGGGAAAAATACAAAAAAGAAGGAACATGGAATATCTACTCGAAGGGAGATAGTGTACCTAATGCTTACTATAGAGAAATGGTTAAAAGATTACATCTATATAGTAAGAGGGAGATAGTGCTAAGTGAGATATAAGAAGTGATCAAGAGGGGGTCATATGGATGAATTGATTGTCTATTGATCAAAATAGAATTTTGTAACCTATATAGAAGATGAAAGCTATTGAAAGAGGGAGAGATTTCAATACAAGGAATTTTTTATTTTTGGTATTATTTTTGGTTGTACTAGTTTTCCATCAATGCCAAAGAGGGAGATTATTGAAAACATATTGATACAAGTATGATAATGTGTTTCAATCATTGTTTTGTTACTGATGTCAAACTTGCTACTTGTTGGCAAGACAACTGCTTAGTTGAATTTGTATACTATCATTTGTTTGATTGATGATGAGGATTTGATCAAATGAGATAAAAAGAACCTAGAGAAAATATTGAGTTATGGTATGTAAAAGAAGTACAAAGATTAGTTAAGATAGTGATGATATAGTGCATTGATTATCTACTTAAGGTTGCAAAGGATGGATACACTAAAAAAGTCTAGAAGAACAAGTAAGAAGAACTAATTCTACCAAGCTTGACCAAGTGGATAGTAGGTGCCAAGAAAAGTTAGTCCAAGATGAGTAGAAAATTAGTTGGGGCCGAGAAAAGTCAAATTTTAGTGTATCCTGAGTGATATAGTGTAAGAGGAGAAAATTTAAGTTGATGTTGAGCACCAAAAAAGTTTAGTGTTTTCCAAGTTATCTAGTGGATGATGAGTGGAAAAATAATATTAAATTTGAGTGAAAACATATTGATGTCGAGTGTCAGTGTTCATGACAAATCATGGATTTGATGAATTTGAGCTAACTATTTTGTTTTCTTGAATTTTGTGAAGCATGAGGAATATAACTATGACAAGTTGATGGCACAAGAATTCATGGTAAACTATTTTGAGAAAAATTCAAAGAGGATTGAAATAGAAGTTTCTAGAAGGGACTAAAATGGAAAGATGGGTAGACTCATTGAATCCTACCTAATCCTACCTAACCCTAAAATAGATGATAGGGGATGAACCAAAAAAGATCTTAATCTTCTATTTATAGAGATCGTTGGTTAGAAGAAAAGGTTGTCATGAGAGAAAACCTAAGGAAGACAAGAGGTCTAAGGTATTGCTCCATTCAGAGATTGAACATAAGAGCCTATTATTGGCAAGAAAAGTAAGAAGGCTTAAGGTTATAGATTCTTGAAGGGTGAACAAGCTATCAGAGTTGAAGTGTGTGAAAGCTAAGAAGAATGGAGTACTAAAATAGAGATCTGTAATCTATAAGTGAGTTGTAAGTTGTGTTCAGATCAAGCCTTATTGTTACTTTCTAATCACTATACTAGTCTAGGGTAAATCCTTTGGATTAAGGTTGACCTAACAATCATTTATAAATCCTTTAATCGAGTGACATTCCAAGTGAATGATCTAAAGTCCTCTAACAAGGCTCACTCCTAATAGGGTGATTGAAATCCTCCAACAAGGCTACATTTAACAATATGTATTGTAACCTTTAATAGGGTTAGCTATTCATGGGGCATCACTTTAGAAGAGTGAGAATTAGTAGCATGTTACTAGTGGTTTTTCCCAAATTGGGTTTCCACATAAAATCATTTTGTCAAATCTGTTATGTTTCATGCTTACATTTCTACAAAGTTGATTTGACAATAACCTATAAGTTTAAGTGATTATATGAACTAATGGTTGCATGGATGATGAATATGTTTTATGGATATGGGTTCATTAAGTTGTGAAAAATTTTATTTGTACATCTAGACCTTGGATAACTGATTCACCTCCCACCCCACTCTTAGTTATTCTAAAGAACTCCAATAGAATCATATTCCATCTCTCTAACTTGACATTACTCTAAAGGCCATTATGCAGACCACTAAAGTATAATATAGACTAATTTTATAGTCCATCCTTAATCCTAAGAAACCAAAACCTAAGAATTCAATAAGAAAAGCAATTGAAAAAGACCTAGATCCATGTATTTAATACTCATTTCGGGGCTTTGGAAAGATCTAAAAAGGTGGGAGGAATAATGTAATCAGCTAATCATTACATAATGTGAGAAAATCTAGCCTTATGTTACATGATTACAAGATACTACCCTCTTTATGCTTTTCTAATTACTATTAAATATATTACTATAGTGTATTTGAAGTATTATTAATTTTATATTTAACCATGATATAGCCATAACCAATGAAAATTGATGAAAAGGTGAGGAAAATTTTAGAAGCCAAATTAAGTTAAGAAGTTTCAATATTAGGTAGTTCAGTAGCTAGCTAGAATATATTCTCTCCAATTTGTCCTTTATTAGCTAGTTGGTCTGCTTTTGAATTTCCTTCTCTAAAAATCTGATTCAATCTTACTTCTTCAAACTTGTCCCCAAGTTTAGAATTTATGACCTAGTTAGCAATTATCCATTTTCTCAAAGCATTTAAAATAATTTGAGACACTCCTTGTATTATGTTTCTTTTTATCTTTAGTCTGAGACTTTGTATTATCCCTTCATGGAGATCTTCTAGTTCCATTATGTTGTTTGTTACTATTCCTAGAGGTTTATTTCTTTTCATGATCAAATTTCTAGAGTCTAACCTAGTTATACACCCAATCCTTGGTTTCCCTAAGTTTTTTCTTGAGGCTCCATCAAAATTAAGTTTCTTCCATCCTTTAGGTGGTGGTTCCCACCTGGAGTTGCTTTTAGTTTTACTATTCTATTTATTATTTGTTAGTGGCAGGTTGATTAAGTCTTGCCAATTCTTCTTTATTTTTTCATCCCATTCTATAAATTTCCCTTCTTCTTTTACTTTCTTACCTAGCTCACTATTCATTACTTTTGTTATGCTTGCTTCAATATAGCCATAACCAATGAAAATTGATGAAAAGGTGAGGAAAATTTTAGAAGCCAAATTAAGTTAAGAAGTTTCAATATTAGGTAGTTCAGTAGCTAGCTAGAATATATTCTCTCCAATTTGTCCTTTATTAGCTAGTTGGTCTGCTTTTGAATTTCCTTCTCTAAAAATCTGATTCAATCTTACTTCTTCAAACTTGTCCCCAAGTTTAGAATTTATGACCTAGTTAGCAATTATCCATTTTCTCAAAGCATTTAAAATAATTTGAGACACTCCTTGTATTATGTTTCTTTTTATCTTTAGTCTGAGACTTTGTATTATCCCTTCATGGAGATCTTCTAGTTCCATTATGTTGTTTGTTACTATTCCTAGAGGTTTATTTCTTTTCATGATCAAATTTCTAGAGTCTAACCTAGTTATACACCCAATCCTTGGTTTCCCTAAGTTTTTTCTTGAGGCTCCATCAAAATTAATTTTCTTCCATCCTTTAGGTGGTGGTTCCCACCTGGAGTTGCTTTTAGTTTTACTATTCTATTTATTATTTGTTAGTGGCAGGTTGATTAAGTCTTGCCAATTCTTCTTTATTTTTTCATCCCATTCTATAAATTTCCCTTCTTCTTTTACTTTCTTACCTAGCTCACTATTCATTACTTTTGTTATGCTTGCTTCAATTTTATTGAGAAGAGAGGAAGTGCAAAGTTCTATGTCATTAAATATGCGTTTGTTCCTTTCTTTACATATTTCCCATATGAGTATAGTAGGAGTAATGCTCCAAATTTTCCATATATTTTTTTGTTAAAGTCTTTGGGCCAACTTGATAACTGGTCTTTCAATTCCCCTTGAAGGGGAGTGATCCAATTTGGTTTTTGTCCAAGACAATCCCAACATTATTTAGCATAATTGCATTGGTAAAATAAGTGCTCTATTATTTCATAATTTTCTTTACATAAGTTATATATTGAGGTGCATTCAAATCCAATTTTCCTAAATCTATCTATTGTTAGGATTCAATTTTGTATAGCTAACCATAAGAAGATGCCTGCCTTTGGGAATCATGTTGCATCCAATCAGAGATTTAGGGGCATATTTATGATTTCATATCTTTTGGAATTGTCTATTAGATTGTATCCTTTCTTTACATTGTATATTATATCTTTTGAAGTTACCTAAATTAGTTTTTCTACCCTATCATAGTGATTGATCGGGTGGTCTCCTAGAATAGCCTCTAGTTTCTCTCGTTCTTCTGGTAAAAGTCCTATATTGTCTAGATATTTCCATTTCTAGACTAATTCTCCATTGGATTTAGTTTTCTACCTTAATCCTCCATTCAAAATTTAATAATATTTTCATGATGGGTGATAAGTTCAGTTTATCTACAGGGGTAGCCATTCCAAGGGTCTTCCTAGAACAAGGCTTCATCCCGTCTTCCTAAATCCCAATTTACGTAATTAGAGATCACTAGGTGACATTTTTTAATGAAATTCCAAGCTTGTGATCCTCTTGGGGGGTTCTTTATTCTTAGTAATGATGAGCTATCAGCTTCATTTAGATATTTACTATATAGTATTTTAGCCCATTTGTTATCTCTTTCTTGATACATCTACTAGACTTTTTTAGCACCTAGTGCTTCATTTTGCCAATTGAGGTTTTTGATTCCTAATCCACCAACTTCCTTTGGATTGAAAATCTTGTCCCATAAAATTAAATTAGATTTCTTCTTATCTTCTGTTCCTTTCCAAAAGAAATCTCTAAGCTCTGTTTCAATTTTTTTATTGATATTTTTCAGTATTTCGAGATAGGGCATTTGATATGTTGGTATTGTTGAAAGAACTACTTTGATTTTAGTTGTTCTTCTAGCTTTGGTCAGCCATTTTCCTTTCCATACTTCCATATGGTTGTCTTATTCTTTCTAATATTTTATCCCAACCTTGGTTCTTCTTTGCTCCTTTTTCTAGGTAGATTCCTAAATACTTACATGGAAAAGTTCCTTTCTTATAACCTAATTCATTGCAAATGTTGTCTTCTACTTTTGTTGGAGTATTGAGGAAGAAGATTTATAATTTTTCAGCATTAATTTTTTGTCCTGAGACTTTTGTGTAAATTTTTTAAATCTTTTTAAAATTTTCTGCTTCTTCTTTAGAGCTAATTCATGTTCGGATTGTGTCATATGCAAACTATTGATGGGTGATGTTGGAGATGTTCTTTGTGACCATTATTCCTTTTATATTTTGGTCATATTGAGCTTGTTTGTTGGTCTCCCAAAGGTTTTTTCTATAATTATGAAGAAGAAGGGTGAAATGGGGTCTCCTTGTCAAATTCCTCTAGTTATATTAAAGAAACCTTTAGGGGTTCCATTGATAAGAAGTGAGATTCTAGGAGTTGAAATACATTGAAAAATGATATTGATACATTGATGTGAAAATTCAAATTCTTCTATAGATTTTCATAAGAATCTCCAATCCACCTTCTCATATGATTTTTGAATATTTAATTTTATCAACATACTTGCCTTTGTATTCCTTGATGTTGAGTGAATAGTTTCTTGGATAATTGGTATACCATCTAGGATGGATCTACTTGGCACAAAACCTATTTGTTCTTCCAAGATTAGTTTGGGAAGAAAAAATTTAAGTCATTTTACTAATCTTTAGATAAAATCTTGTAAATAGAATCACTAAGAGCTATCGATCTAAAGTCTCTTGACTCCTTAGCATCACTTGTTTTGGTATTAGGGTTAAGAATGCATGATTAATTATTGTTAATAGCAATCCTCCATTTCTTGATGCTTCAATTTCCTTCCATAAATATTCCTCTATAATATCCCATCATTTCTAAAAGAACAAGGCCTAGAATCCATCTGGTCCTAGTGATTTATTAGGATTAACAATAGAAAGTGTTGTTTTAATTTCTGTTACTGAGAAAGGTTTATTGAGAGACTCGTTACCTTCTTATGAGATAATTTTTAGGAATTCTTTCAACATCCTATCTTGAGCTAGTCGGTTCAAGGTTTCAAAGTTATTTAGGATATTGTCAAAATAATCTACAAATACCTCTAATATTTTGGCTAGATTTTCTTCCATATTACCTTCTTTATTTTTTATTTTCATAGTTTTGTTTATTGCTATATGATATAAAGTGCTACTGTGAAAGTATTTTGTGTTCTGATCTCCTTCTACCAACCATTTCTCCCTAGATTTTTATTTCCAAAATATTTCCTCCTTGGCTAATAGATCTTCCTTTTTAGAGAGAAGTTCTTTTTCTTCAATGTATTTCTCATTGTCAATTCCTTTTTTAATAATTTCTTGGTTTGGCTTATTTAGTTCTTCTTCTATTTTTAGTTTCTCTTTGAATATGTTATTAAAATGTGATTTGTTCCATTTTGGTAATTTTTTCTTTGACCTTTTTAGATTTGAAACAAATCAAAACATTTTTGACCCTTGAACTTGTCCTTCTTACCACCAACTTTTTATGTTTTCCATAACATTCTTCTTTAAGAACCATATTTTTTGCATTTAAATGAGTTTCTCATTAGTTTCGTAGGTCAAACCAAAGCCAATTTTATATGAAAATGATCAAAAGTAGCAAGTGGAAAGATATCTACTTAAATTTCCACACCTATACTGCTTAGGTCTCCTCTAAAGGAGAATTTGTCTAGCCTTTTTTTTGTATAGCTAAAGTCTTTCCTCCTATTGTTCCATGTGAGTATTCCATATTAGTTGGAATATCTATTAATGTATTTTTTCTGCCAAATATTTGAAATCCATTGTGGCTCATGAAATAATCTGCGATCCCCCATATTTTTCTTCTCTTTTAAGTATTGCATTAAAACCTTCCCCAATTAAATTTTTTTCATTCTCATGATTCCCTAGGAAGGAACTAATCTCATTCCATACTATTACTTTGTCTACTATTTGGGTGGGGCCATATACATTTAGCAATATAATCTAGAGGTTATTCCTTATACTAGAGACTTTGCACCCCATCTGATTATTGTTTACATAAATTATACTTATGTCTATCTTTTGAGGGTTCCAGATAATTCCCAATCCTCCTAAAGCCCCATTTGATTCCTTCAGTGTTATTTTCTATTCACCTAGTTTCAGTCCTAACGTGTTCCCTTCTTCTATATTTAATTTGGTTTCTTTTATTAGTATGACTTTTGATTCAAATAATGTGACTTATTACTTATGACTTTTGGTTTCTTTCTATGGGCATTTAGTCCTTTAGCATTCCAGGTTGTGATTCTCATTGTTCCTTGGGAAGGATTTTCCCCTTCCCTACATGTAGGATCTCACTTATCTTTGTTTGCTTCTTTGATTTTCCTACTAACTCCTTAGTTCTTTTAGTGATTTCCTTCCTCTTTTTGATTTCTATTTTCCACAATTTGGAGTTTTAAGTCCTTCCTAGTTGATGGATATTCCTAGATTATCAAAAGATATATGTTTTTTTATTGAAACTGATACATTTACCTCCTCTTCCTTATATTCTTCCTCATCTAGTAGTTCTCTGATCATCTAATCTTCAAGTGTTGTTTCTTCATTCTCTAAATCCTTACCTTTGTTGAGGTAGCTTAATTCTTCTTCCTAGGTTTGGTTTGTTTCCTCCATCACTCCAAATTATTCCCATATTCAGTTGTTCCCTAGCTACTTTCCTTCTCTTCCCTTTAGTTACCTTCTTGACTATTCTTAAATTCTGATTCTTTAATTATTGATTCTATCTCCATAATCCTTTGTGATTTCTTCTTTTTCCATATTGTTTGCTTCTACTTTTGCTTCTTCTAACATCTTTTCTACTTCTTGATCCTTAGGTTTTTTTCCTTTATGCTCCATGTTTTTTTTCTCTTCTATTATTATTTGATCCTGTAAGTCATTTTGTAGAAGAAAGATCTCATGATTTACTCTGTTCAACTTTTTCATATTGAATTCCACCTCTTCTAGACTTTCCTTCTCTCTTCTGCATTCTTTACATTTTTTGAATTTGGATAGTTTATATTGATTTTTCGGAATTTTCTTTTATTTTGCTTCTAGTTCTTCTATTCTCTTTGTGTATTCCATTTTATCCTACTATACTGCTACTTTTATATATCTTTATTGCCTCTTTTCTTTCCCTTCTATGAATATTTCTAGGTTTTTCCTACTTTTTAGGTTTCCTTCCTTCTTTCTGTCATTTTCCTTTTGCCCCCAATTGCTGATATTCCTTAAGGTTTCTTTTAGATAATTATCAATGTTGTCCAAATTGATACTTGCTACTACTATTCCATGTATTTATCCTTCTGCTTAGTGAATGTTAATCTGTAGATTGATCTATTAATTATTATCTTTTAGATTTAATTTCTATTTAACCTAGCTCTTTGTTGATTAAGAATTTGATCTTGCTGGAATTTTTAGAGTTTTCTTCAATTCTTATTAGATTTCCTAAGGATTTCCCTATCTTGTGTAGGATTACAATGTAATTTAATTCTGGTGGGAAGTTTTTGCATTCTATCGATTTTGCAATTTGCTATTTCTTGTTATTTTCATATAAATTAGGTTCTCATGCCATGAATTTAACCGTGTATCCTTTATATAAAAAAAAAAGATAATCTGACTAATTCATTCCTATTTCTAATATTTAGACACTGTAGATACAATGAATGCTTAACATAAGTAGTGATACTTACTTGGGAGTCATAGATCTTTACTAGATTTCTTAGTAGTTTTGTTTTGTAGTTTTTTGGCCCATTCCAAAGTGCATATACTCCTAATGTAGAGCAATCATATCATTTTTTCTTACTAGATTCATTACTAATAGTAATAATGTCTCTATTATCATCAAGACTTGCTTCTTTGAGATTAATATTCCTAATTTCTCCATGCTTGAGCAGATTTAATTGCCTTTTTCTATGAGGTGGAATATAGACAGGGGATTTGGTGAAGCTATAGGGTAAAGTACTTTTCCCTTTGACTTTATCTACTATCAGGAGAGGGTTAGGTTTAGGTGGGCCTAAAGTAATACTATTCATTGCAGAGACATTTATGGGTCATGGAATGTTGCAAAAAATTCATAGATTTTCCATGGATATTTCCCTGTGGCATTCACTTTTCCTAGCTATCTCCATTTTTTGTATATTTAGTCTTGATGAAGAAGTCTTTTTTATTTTTTATTCACTTTGGTTTTTTTCTTCTACTAATTCTTGATTTCTCTTTCGTTTGGGTAGTGCTTGACCTCTTGATTTTTTTATTTACTACCTACTACTGATCACTTCCATCTTGATCTTTATTATTCTTCTGGCTAATGGAGATTGTTGCATTTCATGCATCATGGAGGCTAACGAGGGCTTCAAATCCATTTAGTCTTACTATAGATTTGTTGGATTTCCTTCTCATTCTGTAGATAATGCTTTAAAATTGTTCCTAGTTTTGAGTGGGTTGGATATTGCTAAGCTCTAAATTCTAGGGTTAACATTTAGATTAGGGTTTTGTGAATGATCATGGATTCTTGCTATAGGGTAATGATTTGCACTGTTATTAAGTTCTTTTTTCATGATGACTACTTTTTCATTCTATTTGTCATATTCGTAAACTATATCATATTTTTACAAGTTATTTTTATCCTAACATTTATTAAATATTAACAATATTAATTAATTAAAATTTAATATAAACTAACAAACACATTTTTTTTTAAATAATAAAAAATAAAACTTAAATATTTAATAACCCGATAGACTTTCACACTATGCATAAGGCTACAAGGCAATGCTCACTGTTGAAACAACAATGTGAGTTGTTTCTTGTAGCACTCACAACTGCTATGTGTAGCATGAGCTTGTTGTGGTGGCCAAAAAAGGTAAGGGGGTGGATGGGGGTAATGGCCCACCTCCCCAATTTTTATATTACTTTTTTAAAATAAATTTTATTTAAAACAACAAAATTACAAATAACATATCATGTATTATTACCATAGTAATAATTTATTACTATGGTAATTAATACATATATTTTTAACATATATTTTATATTTTGATCTGATAGGGAAAAGATATTGAAACGGTCAAGATTAATAAATTAAATCTAGATTTATTTTCCAAACCAAATCCGAATTCATAATTTTCTAAATCAATCCAATTTTCCAATAAGAGTTTCTCAAACAAGGGTTTCAAATCTGATTTGTGTTCATTGACATTTCAAAAACAAAGAATAGTAAATCTATCAACAAGGGTTTCAACCAGAACTATTTCTAAAAATAGATCCATAAACAAACACGAAAAAGACAAAGAGGAATTCGAAAGAAAATTACTATGATAATCCCAACAAAAATCCTACCTTGGTCTGATGCTAACTAGATGAATGCTCAAAAGTTGCAAGAATTCTCATCTTCTCGAAAACCCCTTTTTCTCAAAATTTGCTCCTCCAAACTTGTGTGGAGAAATTACCTCTAATTTCTTAATAAAGGGCCTTCTCCTTTAGGGTTTTAGTCTTACAAACACACGAACCCAAGTTTTCTTTATTATTTTAGTTAACTTTAATTTCATGTGCAAACTTTTTGTGTTTTAATTAAAATAAAAATATATTTAATTTACTATCTCTCTCGTTAAATCACAAGAAAAATTTAATAGTATATTTTTTAATTTAAATATTAATAATAATATTGAGAGTTTATTAATTAAAATGGAACTCATAAATTAATTATTATTAAATTAAATATATATTATTATGCCAAATTTTGAACTTTGATTAAATATTTTAATTCTTCTATTTAATTAAATTTTCAATTAATTAAGTATATTTAAAATTGATTCCTTTTATAATATTTTCGTTAAATTAATCCTTAATAATATTTTGATTTGAATTAATTATAACTAAAAATCACAACATACCCACAAATCTAAATAAGAAAACCCATTTTAAAGAAAAAGTACAAATTCAAACTCAAGGGTAAAAATCTCAAATCCACATCACTTTGATGACTTTGGAAGGGTGAATAACTCAAATACTTGTCCTACTTTCTTGGACAATTGGCTTAGCCTTAGGACTTGGACTCAAGAACTATCTCCCTTCTTTAGTATTGAGATATTGTGATAGAGCACTCTCATCCTAGAAATTTAGGGAAGTTGATGCCCTATACCTACAATTTGCATAAAAACTAAGCATGTACATATACATATTAATCTAAACTAAATAGGCAATGGAGGGGAGTGGTGAATCATATAGATCTTGTCTATTAGGTGACTACGACTCCCTCCCTTAACCACATCAGAAACATCAAACATAAAGTAAAACATACATGTACACCAAATACATGCAAGTATGTGTTAAGTAACCATAGAAAACTACATATAAATCATCCATCTATCTATCTATCTATATGAGATAACTAAAATTCACTATATGAACATACAAGCATCAACATTGAAATAATAATCACGAACACATGAAATAAATGAGTATCAAGTAGCTCATCAAATATATAAACTAAGTTTGAAATAACATCCAATCAAGTCAACAAACCCAAGTACCACTAAATCATAAAATATAACCATAAAGTTGGCCTAAAAGAGTTTGGAAATATATTATGAAAATTAAACTAGGGGTAGACACTACATCCAACCCCTAGACTTAGGCTTACTCCTAGAGGCCTATAAACAAGTAGGGATATAAATCCCATAAACTAGATACATCCTCCCAAGTACTTGATAACCCATCAATATGGTCCCATTGGATTTACCTTCTCTATGGTTCAATCCCTAAGGATCAAATCTTCCTACTGAAGAATGCAAACCGACTCCAAATCTAGATGTCCATCCTCTACCTATAACACATTCCAATCAAGAACATGTATCACATCAAGAATTAACTACCTAAGAATAGAAACATGAAAAACATTAGTAACATGAGATAAGTTGTAGGGAAACGGAAGATGGTAGGCAACTGGATCTATCCTCTCAAGAATCTCAAACGACCCTACAAAATGAGGTGCTAGCTTTGAATCCTTTCCATAATGGATTTGAGTCTTCCATGGATGCACTCTCAAGAAAATTTTCTTACCCACTACAAACTACTTATTTGTCATGTGAGCATCGATGTATGTCTTCTACCTATCTTGTGATGTAGACATATGCTTATGGATGTGCACTACTCGTTACTATATATCTTGAAGCATCTTAGGACCCAACAAGATGTGATCCTCTAAACTATCCCAACTCAATGGTGTAGAACAAGGATGGCCATACAATGCTAGAAAAGGTGTCATCCTAATGGAACTGCGATACCCATTATTATATGCAAACTCTACCATGTATAGATAATCCTCCCAAAGTGTATGTCTATCCACAACATACATCCTCAACATATTCTCTAGAACCTAATTCACTCTCTCAGTCTAACCATCTGTGTTTGGGTGATATGTTGAGTTGAAGTTCAACTGTGCTCCAAGATCATGCTGCAAGGATGTCCAAAATGCAAATGAGAATACAGGATCCCTATCTGAAATTATCTTCCAAAGAATACCATGTAATCTCATGATATCACACATAAAGACATTGGCTACTAAATTTTTTGTGTAGGATGACCTCATCGATGAAAAGTGTACACCCTTGGTCAACTAGTCAATGGTGAGCATGATAGCATCATGTCAATGAGCACTCATAGGTAGTCCCACAATGAACTCCATAGAAATAATATCTCACTTCCATGAAGGAATGAGATCAGGCTATAAAGTCCAGTTGGATGTTGGTGCTCTGCCTCAACACTTTGGCACTTATGACACCTAGCCACAAAATTAGTGCTATCATGCTCTATCCCTATCCAAAAGTATAAACATGGAAAATCTACATGCATCTCTTGACACCTAGATGTTTTGATTAAGGTGTACAATGAGCCTTAGATAAGACAAATTTACGAAGCTCATCTAACACTTATACATAAATCCTCCTTGTATAGTGCAAAAGGCCATATGACTCTAGGACATAACCTAAAAATATACCCTCTAAAGTTCTTCTCGAGTCTATCTTCATGCTCACCTCCGAATACCAAGTATCTATAGGAAGTGTTAGAAGTATATGGCTTCTCAAATCCACACTAAGAGTCAAATGTAGTGTCTCATGTCTTCTATGAATCAAAGCATTATCTACCACATTCTCCTTTCCTTGAATATACTTCATCTTGAAGTCATACTCACATAGAAACTCCATTCACCACCTCTTCCTAGCATTCAAATTAGTACATGAATATATACTATAAACTACGATGATTGTTATGAACCTCAAAATGATGCCCCAACAAGAAGAGTCTCCATCTCACTAGAACATGAACAATTACAACTAGATCAAGATCATGTGGGGGATAGTTCAACTTATGATCATTGAGCTTGTGAGACTCATAGGCAATCACTCATTTGTCCTATATTAGTACTTCTCTAATCCCTTCTATGCAAGCATTAGTACACACCATAAAATCACCTATTAGATGAGGTAATAATAGAACAAGTGTACTAGTCAAATGCTCCTTGAGCTTTCAAAATGCTTCCTTACATTCCTCTATTCAATTGAACTTCTTCCCCTTTCTCTAGGGGAAAGTGATAGGATATGTAACTCTGGAGAAGTTTTGAACAAAGCTACGGTAATAACAAGCCAAACCCATAAAGCTATGAATCTCAAACACAGTAGTGGGCATAGATCAATCTACCATTTCCTAGATCTTTGCAGGGTCCATTAAGATACCATCTCCTAAAATGATATTTCCTAAGTACTATATCTCAGACTGAAAGAAATCACACTTCTCTGAATTGGCATAAAGTTGATTGTCTCTAAAGTACTAAAGGACTAACCATAGATGTTCTTCCTAGGATCTAGAATATATCAATATATAATCAAAGAAAAAAAGTAAAAATGATCTAGGTAAGAACAAAATACTCCATTCATCAAGCACATGAAAATTGATGGAGCATTCATCAAACCAAATGGAACCATTATAAACTCATGGTGTCCATAGAAAGTGTGGAAGGTTATCTTATGTATATCAGCATCCTAAATGTAAATTTAAAGGTATCCTAACTTTGGATCTATCTTAGAGAACACTTTGGCTCCCTTGATTTATTCAATCAAGTCATCAATCTTTGGTAAAGGATACATGTTCTTAATCTTTACCTTGTTCAACTATTTATAGTCAATGTGTATCAATCTATCCTTCTTCTTCAAAAAGAGCACTGGTTCTCCCCATGGAGAAACACTTGATCTAATACAACCTTTGGCTAAAAATTCCTCAAGCTATAGGAACAACTCACTCAACTCCTAAGTGGTCATTTGATAAGGAGTTCTAGATATAGGCTCTAATCCTCGCATGTGGTCAATGTGGAAATCTATGTCTCTCTTAGGTGGCATACCTTGAATCTCATTGGGAAAGACATCCACATACTTTTGTAGGATAGGGTGATCTAGGGTAATCCTTGTAGGGTCTTCCTCCTCAAGTTCACTTATACTAATGGAAAACACCTAGAAACCCTTATGAATGCTCTGTTTCAAATGCATTCTAGAGATCATCTAGAGGGATATGGTTCTCTAAATTCCTACAATCTTAGATCCCCTACTGTAGTCATCCTTACACTGAACAATCTTCTTCCTATAGTCAATACTAGCTCTATGAGAGCCAATAAATATCACAATCATCATTCTAGAAAAGTCATCAACAAATAGAATAAAGTATTTATCATCATAATAGTTCTGTATTCTAATAGGACCACATAAGCCGGTATGAACTAACTCCAAAACATCATCAGAAGAATAGGTCTTTCTCTTGAAGCTATACTTTTTCATTTCACCCATTTGACATTGTTTGCACATCACTTTATTTAGTTTTCTTAGTCTTGGTAACCCTCTAACTCTTTTCATTTTACTAATGCTTAACAAGTTGTCAAATTTTACATGATATAGCCTCTTATTCCTTAACCAAACATCTTCACATTGTGCAAATAGACAACTATCTTCAAATAGATCTAGATAGAACAAGTTACATCTTGTTTTCTCTCCACTTCCAACTAGTTTGCAAGTAGCATCATAGATCTTTTCCTTCTTGTTCTGGAAATCAACTATTTAACCTAAACTTATCAACTATGCTACACTCAACAACTTATATTTCAAACCATAAACCCAATATGCATTATCACATTTGATCTTTTCATTCAGTTTACTTGATCATTTACCCTTCACATAACATGGTGCGTCATTACAAAACTTAACACTACTTCCATTATAATGTTCTAGTTTATCAAACTTATTTATATCACACCCACTAGATGATTCACTAAATAATAGGATCATGTTAAGGATATTGACCATGTTAGGAGTCTATAAAGTACATAAGGTTTCTTGAGTCCTTATTAGAGGACTAGGCTTTACTAGAAGCCTTAGCCCTATTAGGAGTTGGTACATCAATTACAATGTATTCAAGAAGAGCCCACTACCCTAACAAAACATTTATACAATTTAGTTCCTTCATAAAATAGATATACATATAATACTTACTTGCTACTATAACTTGCACTTGTTTTGATCTTAATCAGACCTCACATCACATAAGCCTCACAAACTATTCTCACAATAGATTGCATGTCAAATCTAATGATTCAAATTCCATATTATATGTGCATTACACACATTCACTACAAAACACACTTTCTTTCCCTATTTGTACAACATAAGATCTTTACTTATACCTTGCGCATTCACAAATTGTTGCTTAGTCAGCTTCCATGACATAACACACTTGAGATAATTTAAAATAATATCTATATAGTTGGCTTAACATGACTTAGTAATTATTTTGAAATCAAAACAATTCCTAAAGTCATACAACTCTATTTTTTGCTATGCTCTATTATTTACTGTTAAATACCAACATAGTTAAACCTACTGTAACTTGCATTGTACTGACCGTACACACATGTGCACTAGTATACATCATCATGATAATGTTACAAACCTTCCTCAACTATGCATAAGCTTAACTCTCTGTGCATTGTCCATACTATTAAGATCTATTTAGTGTACTCCTACAAATTATTTAATACTTAGACAATTTACTATCTCTGAATGCGTAAATAAAATGCTAAGTATATGTTGCCATAAATAACAACCATCATGACATCCAATTGACCATATTTCCAAAAATCTCCACCTTTGGCATTGATGGCAACATTTGGTAAATTTGGCTAAGTCCCAAAATGATGTCATTCAAAACAAAAGCAAATAAAATAATTACACATAAATTGCCTTCAAAACATTACAATTTTATTCATGTTTTCATGGATCATTACATTCCTTATCACTCCTTTAAAATGATACATAGATAATTTCCCCCTTATATATATTTACATCTATAAAATTTTCCTCTAATAACAGTCCCCCTTTGACATTAATGGCAAAGGTGTCAAAAATTGTATCACAAAGACTTGTTGCCTATTGTTGATTAGCTCATTATTTTAGATATACAATATATAAAATCAATTTCTAGTCTATCAAATTCCTTCTTCTAGTTACCTTTGATTGTATTTGATATATTTATGAGTGTGCAAAGTGCATAGGATGCTACTTCAACTGCTTTCAAGTTAGTATAGGCGAAATTGTCATAGGAGTTCTTTGTTGAAAGACATTCCTCCAATTGCCTCTGCAAAATTACAACCTTTGGTTCTATATATTCTCTGAGAATAGAGAATATTCTTATTACTTTCTCCTTGTCAAATTCAATGCTTTTGACAACATTGTGGATCTTCTCAATCTCATTCTCAGAATCTTCAATTCTAATATCTGGTTTCTACAATCTTGTAGTGAGTGAATGAAGCTCACTATTATGGTCTTCAATCTTTGCATCAAAATCAAATAAGTATCAAGCATTGTGCACTATCCATACAACTTCTTACCTTCAGTAATACATTATCTTAATTCCTTGATGTTTCCATCAAGTGCCTTCAAATCATTATGCACATTGGTGCAAACTATGTTGAATAGTGTTGCATCATGATAACTTTGTTCTTGTGATGCTACTACTTCAGTTAAGGTTGTAAATTCCCCATCAAAGGTTTTCACCAACTATTTTTCTTTGGCTTGCAAGTCTAGATTAGTTATAGTTTTAGAAACTATCTTTTCCATGCACTCTAAGACTTCAGCAAGGGTATTCTCCAAAGACTTTACAAATTTTTTCTTCTCATACAATTTTTTCAAAGTGCCAAATATCTCTTTCTGGTCTTCATCATCAGATGGAATAGGTACTGCTATTGATGTTCCAGCTGCTAATACTACTGAAGATACAATAGTATTTTTTATCTGTTCCTCAACACTCTTCTTTTCCTCAACCTCTTTCTTCTTCTTCTCTTCTTTGTCTATCTTTTTCTTTTCTTCTTCTTATTTCTACTTCTTTTCCTTTTCTTCATCTTCTTTTCTTCTTCTTCCTTCTTCTTTTTCTCTTCCTCTTCATCATCAGAGCTAGTGTAGGTAGTGATATTGCCAATAATATTTTCCCCATATGCTACGAATGGATTCTCCTTTGTGTCCATGATTATGTGTGTATTGTCCACTTGCATGGATTTAGTACCCATAAGAATGTGAGGTGGATATAATGCTTGTTTGTCCCATCCACCTCTTCTTCACTAGAAGATGTATCTACATGCACTATTACCCTTTCCTTTTTCACTCTCCTTAGGTACTGAGGACATATATTTTACTATAGCCTCCTCTGTTTCTTGTCTTACTTCCTCATAATTGCCTCCCATAAGAAGAAGTGCTCTTCTTTTGTTCCTCAGCAAGGGCTCAATACCTTTCAAAAATTTCTTAGATTCCTCCTTTGATCCAACATCACATAACTTATTTATGGATGTGATTCTCATATTTAGATCTTCTTCTACTACCCTTCTCTTTCTATTGATCAACCTATTGTATATGTCTTTAGGAATCTTATTCTGAATGCTATCAAATCTTTTACTTCTCGTAATCATATTTCTTATTATGGAATTTTCTAATTACCTCCTATCCATACTACTATACATGCTATAAAATTTATTCAACTGAACAAAATTGTTATCATTTATAATCTGCATATTTAGATTCTCTACTTTTGGTTTCCATGCCTTCTTGCCTATGGTTGTCTTGGCTTCCTATGCATGTTTCTCAATAGGTTTATCTTCATCATCATCCTTTGAGCTTTTAGAACTTCTCACTTGCATGGTTTTCCTCCTTTTTCCAGGCCCTCTGCTAATCTACTTTACCCATTTCTTTTCTTGAGGTGCATGTTCTTGCTTAACCTTCACTAGTCTTCTTGACTTCCTCTGTGCAGTAGGTGCTTCCACCTCTGACTGCCTCCTTGATTTCTCATGGCTTGCTCTTATAGGTTGCACTTGCACAACTACTACATATGTTGCAATGGAAGCTTGTGCACATGGTTGTGCCATTATTACTCCTTTGAAAGGTCTTGCTATTGCAATAGATGTCTCTACCAACACTTTTGTTTGCCTGTTGTCCTTCATCTCTAGTACAATTCCCTTTATCTCATTAAATTCCTATCTAGTCATGCTAGATTCCTTGAGTATGTAATCTATCTCATTTTCTACTTTCTTCTTACTCTCCTTACTATGGACCTTTCATCATATGTCCCCCATCTAGGATATTTTGTATCCTACACAGACTCAAGTACGATCTGCACATACCCTTCAATAATTTTTGTACTCATCTCATAACCCATAGGCTCAATGAACTTCACTCTAGGTGTCACTGCTTCCATTAGGTGTTTTTAGTTTCCACCATGAAGCATAAATGATCCTTATACTTCTCTACTATAGAGGGAGGTATCCTATACCCCAATTTCATCTTAGACTAAAAATTCTTCATCATCCTATTAATATCAAAGTCTCTAACATTCTCAAGTTTAGATCTATAGCTTTGAGATACAATCTTCATTGCATACTTGCTTCTATCCCAATTAATTAACCCATGAAACTTCTTAGTAACATAAAAGAATAAATGATTCAATAGGAACTCAAATCTAAATATTGTGCTCTCTATCTTCTTTATCTTTGCAATATTTTCCAAAAGCTACACTCTAAAAATGTTGCACAAATTGACTTTTCTCCTTTCAACAACCATCACATATGTTGTATAAAGGAATCTAGCTAGTACACAGTTTACCCTTGATCCATGGTTCAACTTGTACCCTAAGACTTTGGTCAACAACTTGCATCCTTTATCCTGAATAGGATCAACCCTCATATTTCTTCCATCAAGCTTAGTTTTTAGGTTTGTCTCCACTAATTTCCTAACTCCTTTCTCATTAACAGGATTGCAACCTTCATTGCTAAATCCTGTGACTTTTTTGATTAGTTCATTATCAATGAAAATCTTTACATCACCTAACTAGAACATATCATCATTTATTCTACTCAACATAATTTGGGTCCAATCGTGATTGTCGATTCCTATGGAGAACATATACTTCACCAAATTCAAATATTCAAGGTGTGCATATTCAAACTTCAAGGATAAGTAATTATTACACATGAATCCTAAGTCATTGTGAATCTCCTCATCACCTATACTCTCAATTATGAAATGTATATAATTCCTTATATCCTCTACATGTAACACATTTTTTGGAACTTGCAAAAATGTGCCTACAAGATCATCTAGTAAAGAAACAAATGGGTGTTTCTTGAACTCATACCTTGGTGTGTCACTAATATCATGCACTCTTTGACTATCCATTCTTCAATAATTGTAAATACTTCAAGAAATTGGATTTAATACTCCATGAAATACCTCAAATTTGAGATATTATGACTTTTACAACTTTCATCTTCACAAACTTGTTTCACACTTCAATTGCTATCAAATTGCTCTTTAATTTGCTCAAGACACTTCACATGAACAAATTCTACATCAAATATGGTTTGTGATCCTTAAATCATTTCAAATTGCATTGCACAATAAATGTGTATCTACCACAAACTTAGGATACTGTCTTTGTTTAGCAGTGACCTTGATCCTATAATTCCTACTAGATGCAATCACATCAAGACTTGCACACTGAGCCATAGCTTTCTCTCTATGTCTTCCACCTTCTATTAACTGTGAAATCTCTAACTCTTTCTCTAACATTAATTCTAACCACTAATGTTGTACTACTTTTACAATAGCTTAATTTAGACACGTTAAGCCACAAATAATCTGTGGCTCGAACTTTTCATCATGTCCATCAAAGAATTGTTCTTCCAATACTGTTTGTGAACTCTTTGGTTTACAATCCTTCACAAATGCTTCTTTGAATTCCTCAACATGTTCCTTGACTACTTCTTTCTGATTGTTGTTACCTCCATTTTCATTCCTTCTATGATTAGGATTCCTATTAAAGTTCCCTCTGTCCATTTTTTAGAATCTTGTTGTGTGTCCAAAGTTATTGCATAACTGACATACAAGTACATTTCTCCTTTGATTATTCCCATTCTGACTTTCAGGTACTCTCTAATTATTTGCAATATATCTAGGATTGTTACATTTTTAACAAACAAACTATTTTTTCTCACCATCAGGTTTCTTTCCATCATCAGGTCTACTCTGTGATCTACTTCTTCCATTACCTAAAGGGTTAGTATTCCTAAACATTCTACTATTCTTATTATCATCAAAAAACTTAGGTTTCTTACATTCTATTGCCTTATGTCCATAACCATAACAATTATAAAATAAGAAATTAGTAATAGGTTTAAAAGACTTACTTGTATAATCTTTCTTCATATGTCAAACTTCATTGGATATGATGAATTCATGTCTTACCTTTTTGAATGAATCATCTTGCTTAGGTTCTTCAACTTGCTCTTTTGTTCTAAGTTCATATAATTTCTTTGTCAATTCAGTTTTCTCAACTTCATCAAACCACTTGAACTTTTCTTTAGGGATTTTTTCTATAGAATATGGTTCTATCCTAATCTCATCTTTCTTTGTTGACTTCTCTCCAAGAAGATATCCAAGGCTTGTTATGTCATAAGAAGGTCTTTGATAAAATATATGTTCATCAATTTTCTCTAAACTGGTGCAAAGTTTCTCTAACTGTTGTTTAGATTGTGTCAACTCCCCCTTCATGATGATGTTGTATTTTTCTAGCTTTGCATGCTCTATCTTAATAAAATCTGATTCGGATGTCACTTGGCTTAACTAGAAACTAAGGTCTGTATTCTCAAATTTTGAGTCAAGTTCACTCTTATTTCCATTAGTTTTAAGACTCAACTTCAATTCAACAATTTTCAACTCATTTTTCAAGATCTCATTCTCTTTCTTAAGATTTTATATATCATCATTGTCACTAGTCTATGCAAATGGTTCCTTGCCATATTTTAGATCATCAATTTCATCTTTCAGTTTGCCAATGTAAACTTTTGTATCTTTCTATCTATCTTTCAAGTTATCTCTCTCTTAAGTAAGAAGATCAATTTGTTCAAGAGCTTCTTCAACTATTTCATATTCAATAGGATCTTACTTAAGTTGTTAAGCCTCTTCAAAGTAACTGTGCTCTAATACCAACTACTAGAAATAGATAAGAATGAGAGGGGGGGTGTGAATAAGTATTCTACAAAATTTTTCCCACAAATAAATATTGTTAATTACTTTATAAATTGCATATGAAAGTAAACCAATAATTTTAAGCAATAAACATAACCATACACATAAATAACCCATAACACCTTGCCAAGGGAAAACCCTATTGGGGATGATACCCACTAGATGATTTACTAAACAATAGGATCATGTTAAGGATATTGACCCTATTAGGAGCCTTTGAAGTACATAAAGTGTCTCAAGTCCTTGTTAGAGGACTAGGCCTTGTCAGAAGTCTCAAACCTATTAGGAGTTGGTACATCAATTACAATGTATGCAAGAAGATCCCTTTGCACGAGCATGCAATTTAGACAATTTAGTTCCTTCATGGAATAGATATACATACAATACTTGCTTGCTATTATAACTCACACTTTCTCTAATCTTTAATCATATCTTGCATCACATAAGACTCATAGGTGGTTCTCACAATAGTTCACATATCACATCTAATCATGCAACTTTTACAGTATCTATGCATTACACACATTCACTATGCAACACAATTTCTTTCCCTATTTGTGCAACATAAGATCTTTACTTATACCTTGTGCATTCACAAATTATTGCTCAGTCAACTTCCATGTCTTCATTGCTTTACATAATATAAAATAATATCCACATAGTTGGCTTAACATGACTTAGTAATTATTTTGAAATCAAAACAATTCCTAAAGTTGTATAGCTCTATTTTCTACTATGTTATGTTCTCCACTGTTAAATACCAACATAATTAAACTTATTGTAACTTGTGTTGTACTGACTATACACACATGCCCGCTAGTACACATTATCACAATAATGTTAAAAACCTTCCTCAACCATGCATAAGCTTAACTCTTTGCACATCATTTGTACTGTTAAGATCTATTTATTGTACTCCTGCAAACTATCTATACTTAGACAATTTTCTATCTCTGAATGCATAAATGAGATGTTGAGTATATGTTGCCATAAATGAAAACTATCAAGACATCTAACTAACCATATTTTGAACATCATCTTCATAAAAATCATCTTTCATTGTAACATAAAAAACTTCTTCATTATGATCATCAAAATTACTATAAAAAACATCCTCTTCAACAATATAGAAAGATTTTTTTAATTTTTTTTTGTAGTCTCTTCTATCTCTGTTGCCTTTGTCATCTCTCCTTTGTTCATTCTTGAAATATTTCCTTTCCTATTTTTCATCTCTGTTAGGGCATTTAGCATCAATATGACCAACTTTTTTACATGTAAAATAGGTACTAGGAAGTTTACCTTTGTATTTTCCTTTTCCTCTAGGAAGTCTTTGATGTAACACCCAACCTTGCTTTCTTTCCCTAAGTACTCTCAAGTTTTCCTTAGGTCATTTTCCTAACCAACTAGGATTTCTTTTCACCCTATACTTCCTAGGAACTTTCTCAAGAGATCCTAATCCTTCAGTTGGGTTACATCAACAAATTATCATCATCTTGCTTACTAGACTACTCCAGTCCACATTGATCCTCAAGCCCATCTATGACACCTAGGGTGTTAGCCAATCATCTAAGGCTTCCTTAGATTTCTTGCAACAACTAAGGCCCCAACCAATACTGAGATCATGGTCTCTTTCTCTCCACAAGTGTTCAAAGACCAAAATGTTGAAAAATGGGCTAATAGGATTATCCCTCCAAATGACTTAAAACTATGGTATCATGCAAATATCCTCAACAAACCCTCAAATAGATTGGCATTATGAATACCCTTTTCTGTCGACTTAGAGATTTTGTGATTCTCCAACCCCCAACTTGTTCGTATAGCCAAAGATCTATTTTAGGCTAAAAATGAGGGTTTCAAGGGTTTAGTGGCTGTTGAATTCAAAGAACTCCTTAGAAAGCTTTCCAAGATGCCTCCTTTGGAGTGGAGCTAGGCTAGACCTCCTCCTATGTATTTGCACTCTCAATCCCCTCCATTTCTTGTTTTCTAAACTGTGATCCCTACCTAGGGAATCACCTTATAAAGGCTTGCTGAAACTTTAAAGGTCCTTGCTTCTTGGTACATATTTTACATGGACCTTAGTTCAAAATCCTAGAAGACCAGAGAAAACCAATGGTGGGAAGTGGCCCTAAGATCCCATGTTTTCTAGGCTACCTTGTTTAGACCAATAGTCTAGAAAAATCAAAATGAATTTCTAAACTACCACAACCTAATTGAAATGAACAAAACAACACCACACATAGATGAAAAAAAATTATAGATCTTTCCCAACACCTAATTCACACTCTTACATCCATTTCTATTCAAATGCCTTCAAAAACATAAAACTAGCAATCCCAAAATGTTGCACATAGTCTTTATAGTCCTTTTCCAACTTGACCAACCCATGAAAAATATTGTTCTCTTGCTTTTAAAGGTTCCTCCATCAGTTTCATAACTATTCTAAATAGTTAGAGTCTTTCAAACTCGAACTTGCAAAAAGTTTCTATAAACAAGAAAATGTTGTCATGACAACATGAAAACATTTCAACAACTTTTGCCCAAATTGGAGTTAGACCTCCAATCTTTTTCCAAAAATAAGGTGGACATGTAATAAACATTAAATGAACTCAAGTCACATATCTAAGACCATATGGACCTTATTTGAGCATTTTACCCATTCTAGGACCTATATCTCCTAATAGACAACAATTTCCAACTTCTAGCAACTTGGCTATGTTGGGTCTTGCCAACTCTCCTAAACACACCTAAGGACCAAATATGACATTTTATTTGACTAGTGATGTGGCTAGCATCACTACAAGCCAAAAACAAAAGAACCCTAGGTTTCACACTAGACTACCTAGGTGCTCCTACACCAACCTTCTTGCCAACAATGCTTCAAGCTCATCAAGCTCATCATCAGATCCATTGCCACTTTCTACATATGATCTTTTCTTCTTTTTCTTATTTCCATTAAGGGTTATTTGTGCTTTGAATGTAGATTCAACACTAGCAGAGCACTAATTATCAAATTTTGATAATTCAAATGCAGTAAGTCTACCAATCAGACTATCCAAGGTCAAATCATTACTAGTTGTACGTCTCAATTCTTGAATTGTAGATAATATGATTGCATATATAAGAATTAAAGTCCTCAATATCTTACTTATCACAATCTCATCAATTATATGTCCTCCAACTCCTCTAATAGAATTCACTACTTCTTTGATTTAGCTACAATACTATGCAATATTCTCACCTTCCTGTATGCTCATGTCATTAAATTTTCCTCTCAAGCTTTCTGCCTTAGCTTTTGATACATTCTTGTCTCCACCATGAATTTTTTCCAACTTGTAACACATTTTCTTAGTAGTAGTGCATTCCTTCACATCATCAAATTATGCATAGTTGAGGGTTGTTGAAAGTTCAATCATTATTTAGTCATGTTCCTACCTCTCTTTCATTTGTTCAATTGTCATAGGTCTAGGAACCTCAATATATTCATTGTCCAAGTAGAGGGATGTATAATTTCCAATACCAAATAAGTGTGATCTCATCTATAATGCCCCACTAAGGGATTAGAAAGAATTTACCTAAAGTTTTACTAAGGGTAGGTGTAGGATCATGGTGGACATAAGATGATGTTTTTAAGTGACAAAGAAATCTTGAATAAACGAAGTTAAGCAACATTTATAAGCTACTTGTAACACATTTGTAACTCTAACTCAACTAAGAAAGTATTACAACTCTAAGCTTATACTTGGATGCTATTGGGTAGAACTTATTGGATGTTTTAAGAGCCTTTCATGTTTTCATTTTTACTTATGTGAGTTTGATACTTTTGTGTGTGTGTGTGTGTGTGTGTGTGTGCATATGGGCATGAACATGTGCATGTGTGTGTACATGAAGTTACTTATTTGATATATTCTAGTGGACTATCCTTGATGACTTTATATTTTAGGACTTCATCACACTATTGAGAATTTATATTTGGGGTTATAATGATGTTGTTAAGTCCAGTGCTTATGATTCTCTTAGAACTTTTTTCTATGACGATGTCATTTGATGATTTATGCATATTTTGTACATACATTGATATTGTCAAGTTCATTAGTTATGTTTCTCTTTATGGTTATGATTGCATGTTGATTATGTTTTATGCTTATTATTTATTGTTATGAGTTGACCCACAATTCAAGAGATGTTACTTAGGATGGTTAAGATACTAATATGTTTATATTATATGATTTGATACTTTCTATGATGTGTTTATGTAAAAGGGATGATGCCATATTACCATTCATGAGAGCCACATGATGTCACAATTTCTTCTTCATTGATTGTGTTATTTGATATGTGTATGTGTCTACACATATGTATGGTTCTTGTTGTGTAGGTGACTCTATAGGTACTAGGCATCGAATTCACTTGGTTTCGTAGGTTTAAACATGTATTTATGATACATGATAGTGGTTGAAGGGAGATAATAGTAAGGCACATTTGAACCTGTCCTTTCCATTAATGTTCTATTTAAGGAAAATCCCTACTATTGAGTTACCTATTAGGGAGATAACAGTAAGGCACATTTGAACCTATCCTTTCCATTAATGTTCTATTTAAGGAAAAATTCTAATATTGAGTTACCTATTAGATTGTCATGGTGTCAAATCTCGGTTCTCTTGATTGCCTTATTTGTGTCTTGGCTTGATTTGAGGGTAATGATATTGTTGGTTGATTTTTTTTTAATGATGTATTTATTTATCAAATTGACTTATATTGGCTTATTCATGTAGGTTACATTATTTTATTGATTTATTATATTTTATAATTATTGATATTTTAATTATGATTTATCCTTTGATGATAAAAATCTTAGATTAATATTTTACTCTTTCTCTTCTAAGGAGCCTAGTGTAGTTTCCCCTATAGTTTAGAACATAAACACAAGAATATGTGTGTGCATAATTGTACTTACAAATTATATAATCTAATTGAGTGGGAAAATTTTTTTGTGTATAATAATATTAGAATTATTTTTTTTATTCATATTTGTTGTGAGGTGATTGTGAAGCTGATTATTTTCCCATACAACTCTTTGTTGGAGACTACAATTGGAGCAATTATTATGTTGTCATTGATGCCAAACCTATTGGTAGATAGAGTGTCAAACCTAATAGAGAGACATTTTACTAAAAATGTAAATTGTCATATCATTTGATTTTATGAAGAGGATTTGAAAAGAAGAGATTATGAGATGACCTAGTGAAAGGTTGAGTTGAGATTTGTTAAGTATCATAGAAATACAATGGGAACTTGATAAGTTAGTCCTTGACAAGATAATTTGTTGTTCAATCAATACATGAGGTAAAGAGGATAGTTTGATAAAGATAAGAGTTGAAAAAACTCATAAGGATAAGCTTGATTGAGTATACTAGAAGTGCAAGGTCAATGAAGGAATTGAAGTAGAAGATTAAGGAACTTAAGTAGAAGCTGAGTGAAATAGCTCAAGTCAAGTGATAGTTATTTCTGAGAAAATATACAAAGAAGTGTAGAAGCAACCAATCATATTAATGGTCAAGCAATCCTATTGATGTTGAGTAAGATAGTATAGTGATTACCAAGTTGCACAGTGTTGACCAAGTTGAAGAATACAATGATTTCCAAGTGAGAGGAAAAGTTAAAGTTTGAGAAAGATTTGATTTTGAGGTTGACACAGTTAAAATTTTGAATTAGTCAAAGCGTGTGGAAGATAAGGATTAATGAATTGGCATATTTAATGCACACAGAGATTTTGCTACACAATCATAGGCAAGGATTTGATCAAAAGTTTCTAGAAGAAGAAGGTGAACAAAAAGGTGGAAGGATTTGATGAATTTGACCTAACCCTAAGATCAATAGTGATGTTTAAGCATAACAAGATTAAAATTACTTATTTATGGAGGCATAAGGAATGAATTTCAAGGTTGGTTCCTTATTGACTAGTGATCTTAAGGAGAATTTGTGAAGAGGAGAATAACAAAGTTGAAGTGTGATTTCTTGAGGAGATGCCAAGCAAATAAGTGGAGATGTTGATGGAGGCCATTCAATGAACCAATAGAAGAGTGAATGAAGATCTAAATTTACAAAGTGAGTTGTACTTTATAGATCAAACCTATTGTTAAATTATAACCATTGTATTAGTCCAAAATCCTTTAATCAAGGTTGACCTAACAATCATTTTGTAAATCCTTTAACCAAGGTGGCATTCTAATGGAATGTTCTAAAGTACTCTAACAAGGCCACTCCTAGTAAGGTGATTAAATCCTTTAATAGGGTCACATTTAACAGTGTGTTGTATAAACTTTAATAGGGTTGGTTCTTAGCGGAATTCACTTTGGAAGAGTGGAAAATTGGTAGCATGTTACTTAGGTGGTTTTTCCCAAATTGGGTTTTCACATTAAATTCTAGTGTCAAAGTGTTATTTTCATGTGTGGATGTTATTCTTTTGCATGCTATATGTTATAGTATTTTATTTACTAATAGATGATACATATAGAGACAAAGAGTTAAGATATTGTATAAAAAGTTAAATTGTTGAAGACATGCTATAGAGACTGAGTGAGTATTTGTGATTGATTAATTTGTTTGAAGTGATTAAAAATTGAATTGGTACATCTAGACCTAAGATTCACCCCCCTCTCAACTATTCTATATCATTATAACAATTGGTATCAAATCATTGGTACTTGTTAGGAAAGTTTGAACAGACTCAAGTCAAAGATCAAGATGCATAAGAGAGAGGTACCTAACCTGAATAAGAACTTCCCAGCATGACAAATGCTGATTATGTAGAGCTTGCCCCTAGTTTGCATTTTTTTGAACTCTTTTAGACCAATTTTATGCTTATAATTAGTAGCAACATTTTGAGATTATCAGATATTGGTTCAAATTTAGTTGATGTATGATGAAATTACTTGGTACTCTATACTTCATGCATGAATGATGATTATTATAGTATTTTTTAGTTATTGATGATGATTAGTTAGATGGATTATCATATGTGTTTTCCTATGGATACTTACCCCATACTACATGTGTATGGTGTGTGTGTGTATGTTTTGTTTATGTATGGCATTTCTGATGTGGTTAAGGAAGGGATTCGTAGTCACTTGCTAGTTGGGATCTACACAATGCACCACTTCTTGTCATTGCCTATTTAGTTTAGAATATTATGTTTGTACATGCATGAATTTTATGTAGATTGTAGGTACTAGGTATCAACATCTCTAAATTGCCAAGATGAGTGTACCCTATCACATTATCTCAATGGTAAGAGAGAGGAGATAAATTCTTGAGTCCAAATCCTAAGCCTTTAAGCCATTTGTCTTAGAAGAATTAGGACAAGTATTTGAGTTGAGTACCTTCTGAATGCGTCGAATGGTGTTAATTTGTGATTATAACCCTTGTGTTTTTCTATGATGGATTTTCATATTTTGTTTTATGAGTTTTTAGTGATTTTTCTATTAATTAAGTCAAATTGAATTAATAAATTAATGATTTAATTTAGTGGGAAATTATTATAATATTTTAATATTTAGTTATATTTAACTAATTGGGAAATTAATTAAATATAAGAATTAAATTTGAAGATAAATGTTATAAGTTCAATTTTAGAATGTGATAATATTTATTTAATTTAACAATAATATATTTAGAGTTCAATTTTAAATAAACGCTAAATACTATTATTGTTTAAGTTAATAAATATTTCATCAATTAAGCATTCAAAAATAATTGGGAAAAGATATTAATTTATTAAAAGTTTTAAGATTGCATGATGCACACATGAGATTAAAATTTAATAAATTAATTAAAAAGAGAAGTCAAGTGAAAAATTAAATAAAGTTATTTAATAATTGAATAAACATGCATAGAAAAGAAAGAGAAAAGATAAAGGGAAGATAAAGAAAAGTTAATAAAGAGTTAAAGTCTGGTGAGCAAGGAGTTCTCTTGGGTGAACGCACAATTAGTGCCCATTTAGAAGAGAACTCTATATCACAATTTGGGGGTTCATTTTTGGAGGACCGCAAAATTTGGAGGCAGAAAGAATTTCAAAAGAGAGAAGGTTTTGAGAGGAGAATTTTCTCTCACAATCTTTTGGGCATAACAATTAGCATCAAAGTCTAGGTAGATGCTTGTGATTATTTGCATAGTTTTTACGCTCTTTCTTTTCCTATGTTCATCGTGTATGTTGAATAGTTATCTGAGGAAGTCTTGTGACAAATGTATTTAGTATTGTGTATTTCTAGTATGTATGTTAAATCTTCTGTTTATGGGGAAATCAAAAGATTAATATTATTCTTCTTTAGTAGATTTAAAAGTGGAAATTGAATGGGGAAGGGTTTTGTATTGAAATCAAAAATTTAAATAGAAAAATTTGACTAGTTGGCCATATTTTCCCTATCACAGATTTGCTAGGATTGTTTAAAAAAAAATAGAATATATATATATATATATATATATATATATATATATATATATATATATATATATATATATATATATATATATATATATATATATATATATATATATATATATATATATATATATATATATATATATAAACTTTAATTTACAAGTGAGGGGTTGTTTGATTTTTTTTTTAAATTAATATTAAGAAATAATAATAATAATTTTATATATATATATATATATATAATATATAATAAGTTTAAGTGGGGTGGGGCCACCACTTCCCATGCCCCACCACCACTTTGCCTCGGACATTTACAGCTGCTTATGGCAGGTGGTACTATTGCATAATAGTAGCATGATGTACTACTGCTTGCGACAACAATAGCACTTGTGGCCCCAGAGTAGAACCAGCCGACGCGCCTTAAACACTTATTAAAATATATGATTTTTTTATATTTGCATTTAAATTTGTTTTAAAATTTAAGTAGTGTTTTATTAATAATTTTTATAAATAATTTTATTAATAAGTTTTAATTAATTATTGATTTAAATAATTAATGAATTTATAGTATAGTTTATTTTTAATTATTAATTAATAATTGTTATTAATAATTTTTTAAATTATTTTAATTAATAAGATATTATTTTAAGTATTAATTAATTAAATTAAAATAGTTTGATTAAATTTATCAATTAATGAATATTGTTTAAATGGAGTTATAATTTATTTTATTATCATTATTAATAATATTGGTTTTTAATAACGTTGTAATTATTTTATTTAAAAACCAATAATTATTGTTATAATAAATTTAAATAAATATTTACCCTTCAATGATTTTAGAATATATGACTCATAACCGAATACGGTAAATCATGCATTTTATTCTAAACTTAAGAATTGGATTATATAGTGAGGGTTAAAATGAAAATATTGGTTATGTCATGCCCAAAATTTCAGGCAAAAACACACCAATTTTTTTTTTTTTTAATAACAATTTGAATAATTATAAATCTAACTATTTTGGATTATTGAATTCAAAGGACCAATCCACCCATAAAACATGTAACATAAATAACTAAACTATATTTTTAACAAAATTTATTCTAACTAATTACTTTTACATCTATAATCTATCTAAATACAAAACATTTCTAAGAATAATAATATCATAAATAAAAAATTAAATAAATACATAAATAAGTGAATGAAATATTAACCCTCCTAACTTCTATAACAATTTACAATCAACTACTCTATTTAATTTAACCTATAAATCCTTGCATCATAACATAACACTTACTAACCTTAAGGTGCCTTAATTACAATTTTTTTATAAACGAGTAAACTTTAATTGAACTTTCAAAGATAAGATATATCTATAACTTAAGGTAACTTAACCTTAATCCAATGCTAATATCTAATTTAAGAACGATAACTATCTAATCTTAACAACAACATAAAATCACTAAACTTTATTAACACTACTTACCCATTTATAATCTTAACGCTCCAACATACTAACAATTTTATTACAACTAATTCCAAAACTAAGGTACATTACTATCTTAACACTTTATTAATAAATTAACCATTCCTAGCTAACAAACCCTCCTCCGACATTTAACTCAACTCTTAATAAAACACTCCCACTAAAAACTAACTTATACTAAAAAAAAATGATGGCTTATACAACTTTACAAAGTACTAATTTACGTACTCAATAGAATATATGACTACACTTAATTAAAACAAAATCTAAAATAACAAATTCTTATAATACATTCTAGTATTTAAATTATAACAATTAAAATTATTTAATCACAACTAACTAAAAACTATAACTTTATTGGATATACAAAATAAAAGCTAGCAATAATGACTTTAAAAGAAGAAAACAACTAATCTAACATTCAACTAACCTAACCCTTTAAACCTACTAAACTTTAGAACAAACTAAACAAAAAACTAATTAAATTCTTGCAATGATTATTTAACATTTAAAATTAATTAATTAATTAATTAAAACTACATCCTAACACGCAAACTCAACCCCACTAACTTCTACCTAACTCTAGCCCACTTGGCAAGTGGACCCTCCACCTACCATACCCACCCACCCCAAAAGAAACCTTTACCCCACTTGCTTGGGTGGATTCCCAACACTCTCACGTAGACCAAGGTCTGCACATGCAGCCCAAGTAGCCCAGGGTACGTGGGTGTAGGACATGGCAAGCAAAAAGGCAAGGAATGCCTTGCTAAGGTGTTTACTTCAAACCTGCTTTTCCCCCTTACAACCATAATGCTCTGACAAGATAGATACATGGGATACCATTTTGCAGATCTCCCTTTTTTTTGGTCCCCTTTTTGAAGCTTTTTCAACGCTACTGAGGATAGGGTGGGGGTGTAAGCAATAACTTTTAAAAGTTTATTAGGTAGGGGTTTAGAATATTTTGAAAACATATAATTAAAATTTTCCTTTTATATAATATTTAGCTTACTAGTTCTTGGGCATCTTGCACATTATTTTAATGCTTTGTATTCTTTTCTTTCTTTTGGAAAGACTTATTTTGATACCTCATACATTTTCTAGAGGAGATTTGTTCATCTATAGCTTATGTTTATTTCCTTCACCAAATATGTTTCTTTTTTCTTTATTGATTTCCTACCTCTGAGTCCATATTATAAGGTTATCACTATGCTAATTGGAGGTACTCTTCATACTTGTATAATCTAGGTTGATGATTTTCATTTAACATTTAAACATTAACTCAATGCAATGATTATACCTTTTATGACAAAGTTTTATATGAAACTAACTGCATTGTTCCTATCTATGCATTGTGAAGTTTAGAAAACCATATGTTCAAGGATAATAATTAACAATATGTTTCCTTGCAGATTTCAATTTGAATGTACATTCACAACTATTATACAATAGATCTAAAATGATAATAACATTCAACAAAGATAATCCTTTATATCAATACTATCTCCTGAGAGAACCAATTGAATATTATGCATATCTATTAAACGATGGAGTTGAATAGTAAGATAATACCAAAGAGATAATCTCCCAACTTATAACAACCCTTCTATGATATCCTCATGGTACACAAAGGTGGTGGAAACAAAGTATAATAGATATACATAAGGGATACCTTCCACAATACATAGATACTCTTAACCCTTCCATATGACATTTGAAATGAAACAATGACACTACTCTTATAACACATTCTATTTTATTATTCCAAAAATAAATACATATGATTATGAGACATATGAATGCTGCAGGAAGAGTGAACATCATCCCATCAGATTTTTAAATAACATAAGAAAAAATGAAGAAAAAGATACAAGACTCAAATGCAAGAATATTACTCAATCTTTTCTCTTCTATTAATCAACCTGGTTCAAGGCTGTGTCAGGAAAGAACTAGTAAGAAAACTCGACATCCTTGACAATACATCAACATTTAAATACAATTTTACATAATGTTACAGTTCAAACAAATTCTCTTCTAGGTCCTTCACAAGAGGTCCTTTCCAATATCTTCAATGCATCAAGGGAATCATGGAGAAGATGAGAATTGACCCGGAGGTAAAACAACATAATATGAAGAACAATTCAAGCATGCATCCCCATCCTAGTTTTGCACAATAGGTTCAAAATTAAACCAGATTAGGGGGGAGGTGGATTTTCCCAATAGGAGACATCAATCACCATACCATAACATAACCCTTTTGAGGCTAAAAATTAAGAATTTTCGTTCTTCCACTAATGCCCTTGCGAGGCCAATACATCAAAGATTTTCATTCATTCTCTTCTTCAAGAATTCAAATTTTCAAAACATGGTATGTGATGACAAGTAGGGGCCCATAAAACCCTACCCTCTTTCCCTCTTCTCATCATTCAAAGAAAAACATAAGAATGACATTCAAGAACAAGTTTAGATCCTTCCCAAGCAACCTCAACACACATACAAGCAATACAATGAACAACACAATGCCTTATGCATGAATCAAAGCATGAACAATAAGAAGAACATGATCAGTAGAGTCAATAACTCCTACCTTCACAACAAGGTTATGGTAAAATGAACAAGTTGAGAAGATCTTTTTCCTTCCTTTCCTTCAATCTTGAAACTTCTCTCTAAAACTAAAGATTGGGTAACAACCAAAACTTCTCAAAGATGCCTCTATATATGATCTTGACTCAACTAGACATTAGGTAAACCTCAAAGTGGAGTCAAGGTTACCAACTCAAGAAGGAAGCAATCAATTTTCGCACTAAAGAAAAAATGGACTTTTTTAGTGACCATAAAAGTCAACCAAAGGGGCTAAGGGGGGTGAAAAATGTCTCCAACCCATACCCATACCCCTTAGATACTTGGATTTAATAATTTTAGGCTTTTAGGATTAATTAGAGACCTATCAAAAGCTAGGAATATTTTAGGATTTACTAACAACCTTCAAAATGTAGATAACTCACTAATCCTAATTAGGGGCAATTAGTCTCAAAACTAACTGATTAACAAAAGGTTAACTAACTAAATCCAACTTAAATCTTTCAATTACCTGGTTCCTTCTAACTATCATGTTGAAATGCATACACAATTCACAAGTGCCAAGTGACACTATAAAAAAAAAAATATTATGAACATAAACATTTAAAGATTACAACATGATACAATCATCCAATCCCACGATACAATTAAAATATGAACAATGAGGTTTACATCTTTCATCAGATTTAACTTTGGTTTCTGCAATTCATACATAGGGTTTAGTTTCATTTCTTCATTAAATTTTTCGACTAAAATATCCTGCACACTCATTGCACACATCAGTAGCTCAAGAAAATCACATGCATACATATTAAAAACCTATCTAGATAGTTACATAAATCAAAAAATGAATGTTTCTTAAAATCAACTATTTAATTCATTCTACCCACATTTAATCATCTGAATCACATAATCCATATAACATAATTTATTTGTTAATTCAGATTGAAGTACCAGAACAATCATTGTTAGGTATGCATACACCTAATGATCATAACAACACCAATTAAAGAATACTAAACTATCTAAAGCATAAAACTTAATCATCAAGGTATCAAATCAACACCCTTATCTTCAGGTGAAAATGCTTCATATCATCGTTAGTGAAATTTTAATATATTAACAGTCAAGATAATGTAGCAGTCCTTGAATCACTAAGTATAAAAAACTTGGATATATCAACTACTCTAAATTTCATTAGGACATTCAAAATAAGCATTACTTCAAATCCATTTCAATCTCCTATAATAGTTTTAATAGAGAATTCATTTTTTATAATTACATATGAGGAGGGTCCTTACATCCTCCCCCACTAGCCTTTGACTTCCTCCTGGAAGTCGCACAACTAAAATGTCATCTTATGCTAGACCTTGTCTAGACTTGTTCCAACATTTGTGCTTATAAAAAGAATGATTAATAATTCATATACATACTCCATAATGTTGACATGGTTACTCAAAAACTTATACTAAAATAAAAAACTAAAACCTTACTTTTAACTCGACTACATGTTTTCAAATCAAACCAAACTATGAGACTATTATGTTTTCTATGTGATGTCTATGCTTTGGGGTTTTTAGGGTTTGACCTAGCTTTGACCAGTCTTAGGATGTTAGTAGAAGCTTGGGGGTTCTGTGATTGTAATGTTATGATGATTTGATCTTTGATCTTGTAAACCCAACCATGGTAATGTGCTTGGTATTCTCCATGATGAGTTTGTATTTATTGCTCGGTATTGCTTTCCAGTGTTCTTGTGTGAAGTTGAGGTGAATGTATGACACACTTGACTTAACCTTTTTGAGTCTTCAATCAGTTATATTTGGATTTCTTTCTATTCACTTTTATAGGACTAAGGTGTTTGGTATGATTTGTTCTTGGTGATATCATGTTATAACATAATTGACTTAACCATTTTGTGTCTTCGATCAATATTTTTGGGATGCTTTCTAGTTGCTTGTAGAGAATTGATGTGTTATTGTGAATTATCTTTTGATTATTTATAGTCACTTGGATAGGACTAAGGTGATTTTATATGATTCTTTCATTTATACTTTTATGAGCCTAGGGTAGGTTATCTACTTGTAATGATGGGAAGTGGCTTTCAATGGAGGTCGGGGCCATAAGTGGCTGCTAGGGTCTTTGTATGAGATTAAAATGAATAGTAAAACATTACACTAAATTAGAGTAAAATGAACCTAATAAGAGTCTTTGTATGTTATCTCCCATGCCTTAAGTGCTACTAAAGACTAGGATGGGAGTAGAGAGAATGCTTGGTTGCGACCATGCATCATTAGTATGCCTTGTTAGTACGAGAGGATACTAGTGCCACATAGGGATCACTAGGGGGTTAGGGTCTTAAGAGACTACCAAGGTAACTCTAGCATGATTCATGCAATGACACTTTCCCACTTACATAGTAGCTTTCTTATGTTTCTTGTGTGCCTCTGGGAATAGATGTCGATTTATCTTGGAACCTTTGAGTTAGATTACTTTTAGGATTTCCTAGACGTAGAGAGTACTTTTGATTGTTGGATTGATATTCTATTTGGGACTTGAGACTATCTCCTTAGCACGGTGGGAGTGGGCCATTTAGGTTCCATGTGATCAGGTGGTAGTGCTTTTTACTCTTACCATTGAGGTTCATCTGTAGTCACCACGGCTGGAGCTTCCTTGTTTGCATTTCCTTTCATTTTATCTTTGTATCATTATGATGGATGGTTATATCTTATGATGGATGTTTATATCTTTTATGATGGGTGGATATATCTTTTATGGTGGATGCTTTTATTTATTGGATTGTACTTTGTATCATGGATCTAAGGAGGAGGATGTAATTCTATTTTTATATATGTATATTCTTTTAGCCTTTCATACCCTATGACATGTACAATGGATGATTGAGAATTCCAAATTTTATTGCCAAGTGGCATTCAGAACAAATGTATATTATTTAAATGGACATTGGACTTTTTAATTATTCTTTCTTATGGATGTGGTATTTGATGGACTTAGTGTTAATTAAATTTAAATGTGATTCAACATCTTGGGATCCTTAAGGAATGTAATCTATTATGTTTGCTTATGTATAATTTTATGTGATTGCTTTTGCTACTTTATGTTTGACGTGTATGTTATTCTTTTTTTTAAAAAAAAATGTTTGGCAAACTTAGGGGTGATCCCATGGGTTCCACTTTTTGACCAATTTTGACACTAAAATCAATATTTTTGAAACAAACCTCACGTTCGAGTGACTATATCTCTAAAACTATAAATAATTTCAAGATGACATAAACTAGAGATTTTTAATACTCTGATCCTACTATGTAACCATATCTTTAATCTAAAAAAAAATTATTTATGTCAATTTTTTCTTCTCCTTCGAAAAATGGTACATAATAAAATTCAATATTTTTAAAGAGTGATAGTTCACTTGACACACATAACTTTTTTTCTAGAAAAGATAATGAGGAAATTCTTTTGGCGTTGGATTTGTAACATCAATATCTAGAGGATGCATTTTATTTGATTTAATTTGGTTGAATATTGTATAGTTTATGAAGTTTTGAAGTGACACCAATTGTAATTCAGACATACGTTCATTTTGACATACATAATTTGAACTCAATTTATCACAAATCTTTTTTTTTTGTCCGAATAGAAAGCTATCTCAATAAACTATTTCCTAGATATTTTTCAAATTTTTTTGACATAATTTACTAATTTTTTCGAAGTGTCAAAGTTAGTTGATGTTCAATCGGTAATGAACCTATGATGAGTTAAACTCATATTTGAAAGTCTTAATGAATAAAATATGTATTATAATTATTGTTGTTGGAAAGCTTGCTTTGAGTAGCAAAAATTGGCATTTTTAAATTTATAGTAGGAGATCATTCATCTGCAATTATGGGTGTCAAAAGAGCCAAAAAAAAAAAATCAAAAAAAGGGTCAAAAAATTTCTAATTTTATATGTTCGCATGAACACAGTGTTTGTACGAACATAGTGTTCACACAAACATAGTGTTCACACAAACCTATAAAGGATGTTTGCACAAGCACGTGTTCATGTGAACATATGGCCCAAAGATTTCTAATTGCCAAAAAATAATTAAAACATGTTCACCCAAACATGTCTAATTTATGATGTTCATGCGAACATGTAAAAAACAAAAATGTTGATGTCACCTGCAGACAAGTTAATTTTAAAATAGTGAAGTCGTACTGCAAATTTGTACTACAATATTTTTATATAGTTATTGTGTGAAATTTATTTTAAGGCAAGGGGTAATTTTTATTTTATTTTAATGATTTTATAATGGGAAACAAGAAAGGAAGGCAAAACAAATATGCAAGAAAGAGATCTGATGAAGCAAAGCAAAGAAATCTTCAGAAGATTGTTAGCACGTTATCATCAAATTAACCAAGGTATGTAATTATATATTATTTCTTTTTATGGTCTTGAATTTAATTATGTTTCAATCTTTTTTTTTATCTAATTTGATTTATTTATAAATTTATTGCAGACAATCAACAAGGTGAAGGAAATGTTGAAGAAGGCTCAACAAGTAGAAGAAGTGCATATGGGAGAGAGGTCAACAACACTCCCTATGGAATCTCAAACAATGAATGTTGAAGAAATTTCAAGATCACTCCCTACAGAGGTTCAAATAACAAAAGTCAGAGAAAGGTTAGAATCTTTCCCTACAAAATCCAAAAAAAAGAACCCTAGGTTTCACACTAGCCTACCTAGGTGCTCCTACACCAATCTTCTTGCCAACAATGCTTCAAGCTCATCAATCTCATCATCAGATCCATTGTCACTTTCTACATATTTTCTTTTCTTCTTTTTCTTAGATCCATCAAGGGTTAGTTGTACTTTGAATGCATAGTCAACACTAGTAGGGGAATAATTATCAAAATTTGGCAATTCAAATTTAGTAAGTCTACCAATCAGAATATCCAAGGTCAGATCATCGCCAGGTGTTCATATATAAGAATTAAAGTCCTTAATACCTTACTTATCAAAATCTCATCAATTATATGCCCTCTAGCTCCTCTAATAGAATTCACTACTTCTTTGATTCAGCTAAAATACCATGCAATATTCTCGCCTTCCTACATTCTCATGTCATCAAATTTTTCTCTCAAGCTTTCTATCTTAGCTCTTGATACATTCTTGTCTCCACCATGGATTTTTTTCAATTTGCACCACATTTTCTTAGTAGTAGTGCATTCCTTCACATCATCAAATTATGCATAGCTAAGGATTGTTGAAAGTTCAATCATTATTTAGTCATGTTCCCACTTCTCTTTCATTTGTTCAATTGTCATAGGTCTAGGAACCTCAATATATTCATTGTCCAAGTATTAGGATGTGTAATTTCCAATACCAAATAAGTGCAATCTCATTAGCATTTGTCATGTTGAGAATTTCTCCTTATTTAGCTTAGGTACCTCTCTCTTGTACATCTTGATCTTTCACTTGAGTCCCTTCAAACTTTCCTAACAAGCACCAAAATTTGGTACCAATTGTTATAATGATTTAAAATAGCTAGGGGGTCATGGGGGGGGGGGGGGGGGGGGGAATCTTAGGTCTAGATGTACCAATTCAACTTTTAATCACTTCAAACAAATTAATCATTCACAAATACTCACTTGGTCTCTATAGCATGTCATCAACAATTCAACATTTTATACAATATCTTCACTCTTTGTCTCTATATGTATCATCTATCAATAAATAAAATACTATAAAATATAGCATGAAAAAGAATAACATCCACCCATAAAAATAACACTTTGACACTAGAATTTAACATGGAAACCCAATTTGGGAAAAACCACCAAAGTAACATGCTATCAATTTTCCACTTTTCTGAAGTGAGTTTGGTTAAGAACCAACCCTATTAAAGGTTATACAACACACTGTTAAATGTGACCCTATTAAAATATTTAATCACCCTATTAAGAGTGGCCTTATTAGAGGACTTCAGAACATTCTATTAGAATCTCACCTTGATTAAAGGATTTACAAAATGATTCTTAGGTCAACCTTGATTACATGATTTTGGATTGATACAATGGAATGTAACAATAGGTTTGATCTATAAATTACAACTCACTTTTCAAATTTAGGTCTTCATTTACTCCTCTGTTGGTTCATTCACTAGCCTCCATCAATATCTCCACTGATTTTCTTGGCACCTCCTTAAGCAATCACACTTCACCTTTTTTGTTCTCCTCTTCACAAATTCTCCATAAGATCACTAATCAATAATGAACCACCCTTGAAATTCATTCCTCGTGCCTCCATAAATAGGTAATTTTAATCCTTTTATGCTTAAACATCACTGTTGATCTTAGGTTTAGGTCAAATTCATTGAATCCTTCCACCTTTTTGTTCACCTTCTTCTTCTAGAAACTTTTGATCAAATCCTTGCCTTTGATCATGTAACAAACTCTCCACGTGCATTAAATATACCAATTCATCAATGCTTACCTTCTACGTGCTTTGAGTAATTCAAAATTTTAACTATCTCAGCCTCAAAATCAAATCTTTCCCAAACTATAACTTTTCCTCTCACTAGGCAATCATTGTGTTCTTTAACCTAGTCAACACTGTACAATTTGGTTTAATCACTACTATCTTACTTAGCATCAATGAGCTTGCTCGACCATTAATACACTCGGTTGCTTCTACACTTCTTTGTGCATTTTCTTAGAAATAACTATCACTCAACTTGAGCTATTTTTCTTGGCTTCTACTTAAGTTCCTTAATCTTCTGCTTCAGTTTTTCATTGACCTTGCATTGCTAATATACTCAGTCAAGCTTATCCTTATGATTTTTTTTCAACTCTTAGCTTTATCCAACTATATTATTTACCTCATCTATTGATTGAACAACACATTATATTGTCAAGGACTAACTTATCAAGTTCCCATTGTATTTCTGTGATACTTAACACAACTCAACTCAACCTTTCACTAGGTCATCTCATAATCTCTTCTTTTCAAATCCTCTTAATCAAATCAAATGATATGGCACTTTACACTATTATTCAAATGTCTTTCTAGTAGGTTTGACACTTTGTTTTACCAATAGGTTGTTAGAGTAAATAATTATTTATTTAATTATTTATTCCATTACTTAAGTTTACTTAGATATATGCATCTAGATATTTAGTTGTCATAGATAGGAGGAGTTGATGAGTTGTTGACAACACGGGAGTTTGTTCCTATCTAAGTCATACTTATACTCTCACCTTGATCGAGGAAATTCCACCTTTTGTGGACGTATGCTTAGTTGTCACACTTATCGCCTAGCATCTTCTAGCTTGTTTTAGAAGATTCCTTAAGGCCTTTCTATTTAGGCTCTCATATTGTATTTCATAACTCAACTCTTTTTTAAGGCATATTGTAGAGCAATACATTTTTCTTTGTTTGCAATATCTTCTCTCAAGTTCATTTAGTTTTTCCAAGCTCTTGCACCTTCCTTCTTTGGTTTCTCTTCAACAATTTATTTTCTTGCAGGTGATCTTGGCTCACTAAAGTTGGCTTTCATCAACTTCTATATGGTATTAGAGCCTCCCTGCTACTTCTCTTTAAAATTAATTTTGAAGCCTCAATTTAGAGACACAACCCCTAATTTATTTTTGCATTTTTCTTCAAATCGTGGGGAGGAGTTAATTTTTGAGGCACTTTGGGCCTAAATAGACATTACCATTGAGTTTAGAAAGCCCATTATAGTTAGGATCCATATAAAATTTTCCAAATTTGGTGATAGGAGCTCTAGGAGGCAAAAAAAATTTCCCAGGCCTACCGTACAGATGATTCTACATGAAAAAAATTTAAAATTTTATTTTGGGCAGGCCACCTGGTGGACACCACCATGCCACCACAATGTCACCCTCACATAGCGAACACACAGCCTACGCACTACCATAGCTAGCAGTGACACCACTGCACAACCTAGGTCTGACCACCATTGGTGGGCCACTTGTCCACCTCCCTCACCAGTGGAGACCCTAGAGGTTGCCACCACTATAGCCACCACTGTGGCCATCGCTACTAGTGGCCATCACCCACCTGCAAACCCATTGCCACTTCTACCCACGTCACATTTTCAGAACACTTTGCACAATTTTTGGGTGCCACATAGCATGGGTGTCATGTTAGCATTTTCCATGTAGCCCCTACCACATCACCCACCAGCTCATCTATTTTTCCATGTGGCTCTTTTTTTTTTGCGATGACCCCTAGGCCGTCAAATTTAACCTAGAAATTTTTTGACATTAGCATGATGTCATCACTACATTAGCACCACCTACAAGCTCTCCAGGGTCATTTTTGACCCACTTGCAATTTTTTGGCCATAACTTGAGCATACAGAGGTATTTTTTCAATCTGAAAGAAGTGCCAAAAAGCTAGTTTTAAGACAAAGACATTGGTGTAGGTATTTTTGGTTTTGATGCAATTTTGTAGCTCTTTTTTGCAGTCAAAGTATGGAGTTTTTTTTTTTTACACTGACAAGTATTTCTTTTGCATCCCATCTCCATTTTTTGAAAACATTATATTTTTGGAAAGATGGTTCTATCTACTTTTCAAAAATGTTGTGATTTCCTTCAGATTCTGCCCCATGCTCTTTCTATCATGCTTTTGACATTTTTTCTCTATGGTGGATATCTTGGGTGTTCCAAGTCCGAGGATCTTTTTCATGGCATGGGATCTTTTTTTTGGGGTTGTACTATCTTTTGTATCAACTTGTTTCCCTTTATGATCATTGCAGCTATCATTTGTAAGAATCTTTATGCAAATGCACTGAGATAAAGTGGTACTCTTACATTTCAGGTTCATGAACATTGTTTTGAGACAATTGTATTTGCACTATTTTATAAAGCACCATGGGGGGATAGTTGTTTTCTACTTTTCTGCCCTCTTCCTTTTTTCCCCCATGCAGCATTGGTGACCGTGCCTTTATAGGTGTTTGTACCTCTTCAACTTTCTCATCATTCTTGGCTCTTTCTACAGGAGACTTTGGCCCACCTTTTCACTTGCTTATCATCTCACCCTGTTCACATTAAGGGGGGGTTATTTTTTTATTCTAATGCTTCCTTGGTTCGATGGTTTGTTAGTGTGAGCTATGTATCTAGTACCTGATCCTATATGCTAGCTGATTGCAATGGTTGGCCACCTATGCATTTCAGTGAGATGGGTCATCTACTATATAGACACACTCAGTTCATGCCTTCTTCTTCGATGGAGGTTCTTTAGATTAGCAATGTCTTTCTAATGACAGAGTTGTGACTTCTTCATGCTTTAGTGATGCTCTTCATGATAATTTTTTGTTCCTATTTTATGGGACATTTCTCTAGTTGGAGGCTTCTTCAGTCCTTCACTAGATTTTCAGCTATCTCTTTTTGGAGAGGGATTTTTCCCACTAGATTTTTTCCTTCTTCTTTGCTTTATAGAGATTTCTTTGTTCATGGGTACCTAACATGGCCTCATTGTCAAGACCCATTCTACATTTCATCTTAGTTTTTGTGAGGTTAAGGAATTTCGCTAAGTTGCACTTAAGGGGGGTGTGTTAGAGTAAATAATTATTTATTAATTATTTATTCTATTACTTAATTTTACTTAGATAAATGCATCTAGATATTTAGTTTTCATCTAGGAGTTGTTGACAACATGAGAGTTTGTTCCTATCTAAGTTAGACTTATTCTCTCACCTTGATCAAGGACATTCCATCTTTTGTGGACGTATGCTTAGTTGTCACGCTTATCTCCTAGCATCTTCTAGATTGTTCTACAAGATTCCTTGAGGCTTTATATTCGAGCTCTCCCATTGTATTTCATAACTCAGCTCTTTTTCAAAGCATATTGTATAGCAATACATTTTACTTTGTTTGTAATATCTGCTCTCAAGTCCATTTAGTTTCTCCAAGCTCTTGCTCCTTCCTTCTTTACTTTCTCTTCGATAGTTTATTTGAATCAAGGTGATCTTGGTGCACTAAAGTTGGCTTTCATCAACTTCTACATAGGTTTGGCATCAATGACAACATAACAATTGCTCCAATTGTAGTTTTCAACAAAGAGTTGTGTGGGAAAATAAAAAAATTCACAATCACCTCACAAAAAATATGAATAAAGAAAATAATTCTAATATTATTATACTCACAAAACATTTCCCACTTAATCAGATTATATAATTTATAAGTACAATTATGCGCACACATATCTTGTGTGTATGTTCTAAACTATAGGGGAAATTATTCTAGGCTACTTAGAAGAGAGAGTAAAATATTAATCTAGGATATTTATCATCAAAGGATGAATAAGAATTAAAATATCAATAATTATAAAATATAATAAATCAATAAAATAACGTAACCTAGCATGAATAAGCCAATATAAGTCAATTCGATAAATAAATACATCATTAAAAATAAATCAGCTAACAATATCATTACCCTCAAATCAAGCCAAGAAACAAACAAGGCAATCAAGAGAACTGAGATTCGGCACCATGACAATCTAATAGGTAACTCAATATTAGGATTGTTCCTTAAATAGAACATTGATGGAAAGGCTAGGTTAAAATGTGCCTTACTATTATTTCCCTTTAACCACCATCATGTATTATAAAGACGTGTTTAAACATATGAAACCAAGTGAAGTCAATACCTAGTACCTATAGAGTCACCTACACAACAAAAACCATACACGTGTGTGGACACATACACATATCAAATAACACAATCAATGAAGAAGAAATTGTGACATCATGTGGCTCTCATGAATGGTAATATGGCATCATCCCTCTTTACATAAACACATCATAGAAAGTATCAAATAATATAATATATAAATATATTAGTATCTTAACCATCCTAAGTAACATCACTTGAATCGTGGGTCAGATCATAACAATAAATCATAAGCATAAAACATAATCAACATGCAATCATAACCATAAAGAGAAACATAAGTAATGAACTTGACAATATCAATGTATGTACAAAATATGCATAAATCATCAAATGAAATCATCATAGAACAAAGTTCTAAGAGAGTCATAAGCACTGGACTTGACAACATCATTATATCCCCAAATATAAATTCTCAATAGTGTGATCAAGTCCTAAAATATAAAGTCATCAAGGATAGTCCACCAGAATATATCAAATAAGTAACTTCGTGTGCACACACATGCACATGCTCACACCCATATGCACACACACATTAAAAAGTATCAGACTCACATAAGTAAAAATGAAAATATGAAAGACTCTTACAACATCCAATAAGCTCCACCCAATAGCATCCAAGTATGAGCTTAGGGTTATAATACCTACCTAGTTGAGATAGGGTTACAAATGTGTTACAAGTAGCTTATAAATGTTGCTTAACTTCATTTATCTAAGATTTCTTTGTCACTTTAAAAAATCATCTTAAGTCCACCATGATCCTATACATACTCTACATATTTAACTCAATCAGTTGTAATACTAGTTAATATATTTTTAAATAACCTATCTGTAAATATACATCTTTAAGGGATAACAGATGTTAAATTTCTACAATCTATAATATTATGTTTGAAGGCTTCTAGATTTTAACTGTTTATCTTTTTTTAATCAGTATTCAATATTTCTCAATCAACTACTTAGTGATTTATTGTAGAGATACTAAGCAAAGGAAAAGAAAAGAATGGTGAAAGACCATTTTATCTTCTCTTAACTCATTATCCTATAATAAATTATGAATTTCTCTTCCCTAACTCACTATCCTATCCTAATTATGAATTCTATAATATGATCAGGAATGTTGCTTCAAAAATAATGAACACAATTAAACTACAAGGAAATTTATTTTTACAATAATAAATAATTAATAAAAAAATACAAAACTTGGCAATGGCTACCCATAGAGTTATTTCAACTCCCTGGATGCCTCCATGCCTATGCATCCATGTATATTATATGATGTTAGACAATGACTATATGTACTTTATCTCAGGTACTCTGCAGTTACTTTTTATTAGCTGAGAGGCTACTTCAATCTCATAAGAGCCCCCCCAATCCATGAAACCATCATGGTAAATTATGTATTAAGAAGAAAACAACAAATAACAATTGTCATAATTGGTTCATGCATTAACAAAGTCGTGTTAATGTATTAACAAATTGTCGTAATTGAGTCATGCATTACCAAAGCTATATTAATGTATTAACTAAGAGCAAAGTTAGGCCAAGAAAGATGTTTTGGTAATAATAAAATTAAAGTAAACAAAGACATAACAACTATTATCATTTGAAACTTGTAGTGTGGCAGGTGCTTTTGGGTATTTAATTTATATTAAAGATGAAATCTGATCCATTCATTGCTATTGAAATGCATGCTCTATTTAATAACCTAAAAGCTAGATAGCATATTAACAATTAAATAGTAATATATTTAGATAAGATCCAACTGTCTTGATTCTTGGTGATAAGATCCACTTCAATGTCTAGTAACCATATTCCATAACTATCTCCACTAATAATTTGAATTTGTTGTTTGTAACTACACATTGTTACTCTTTGCATTTGTTACAATCTAAAAATAATAGAGTAAGTCTCATCTTCATTCACATTTTAGTTTTCTTCTTTCTATTCCATTTGTACTTTGATGTTATGTAGACTTTATTGAATTTAATTTATAATTCATTTTTGGAAAAGTTGGGTGTGGCTAGAGATTGAGGAAAAGCTAGTGGCTAGAGATTGGGGGTCTTAGAAGACAGGCATGGACCTAAGCAAAAAGGGCATCAAGCACTGCTATATTTTCTCTATAAGTATTTATTGCTAGAATTAGAATCTTCAGATGATGGTTTTGTGGTTGGATATATTCTGTTACAAGACCAAGGAGGAGGTATCAGTAACACAAATTTTTTGTATGCATGATTAAGTATTCTATTATGGGACTATACTTCTATATTAAAACTACTGTATTTTTTTTTTTGCTTTCTTAAAAACAAATCTTCTAGTAGTCAATGTATCTTTGATCGAGAACCCATATGATGCTAAAAATTTCTTTCATTATGTGCTTCCATGCGGTCATCTGGTTTAGTAGTGGCAATTCTTCTTCTTCTTCTTTTTTAGAATTTGTGTCCATGCAATTTTATTTTTCTTTAAATGGAATTATGTAGTTTTTTTGGCATTCTTCATTTGGTTATCATACTTCAATTGTGTTATAATGCTTTCAACAGATTTGTGTTATATCCCTTAAATCACTATCATAATTAAACTGAAAATAGTTCACAATATCTTAACATGGTAATAACAAATCTCAGATAATGAAAATGTGACTGATTTCTATTATCAGTCAAGATCAAATCTTTCCTAATTCTTTAACAATATCCACTTCACCTTCAACAAACCATCTGTTGTTTTTTATTAAGCCATGTAAAATTTGTTACAATTATCCACATGCATCACATTATTCTAAGCAGTTCGGTGTGCCCAATTGGGTTGAAGATATTAGCATTAGTAATAGAAAATAAAAATCCTGGGCAAAGAAAGTTGTTGAGAACAAGGAAGGAGAATTTTTTTTTTTCAATGGGAGTTCAACATTTTGTTGCTTGGGGTTTGTAAATCAACTACTTTGTTAGAGTCTGTTGTTTTTGCTTCCCACCATTTCAAGAAAAGGATCCCAGGATACATGTTAGTTTCTTTCTATTTTTAAAAGGGAAAACTTAAATATAAATTTATGTCAAAAAAAAATGGTTATGAGTCTGAACTATTGGTGACTATGACTAGATAATGTATGCTTTCATTAGAAAAATTAGTATTCATGCACTATATTTTTTCTCTTGGTGTATTTTATTTCATGTGGCATTTTCCATATGATATATTGGCTATTGCATTTGCAAAAATATATATTTCAATTTTTTAAAATTTGTTATTGTTCATCAGGTCTAAAAAAATAACAGGTGAAACATCAGATCTGAAAAAAGGAAGTAGTGAAAATAAAAGGGACAGACGGATCTTGCAAATTAGTTATAGTTACAATTTAATTTAATTTAAAAATTAAAAACACTAATAGCACGAAGATTGAAGAAACTCAAACCCTTGGCATTTCGTGAAAAATGAGAGGCAACCCTATGGATCCAAACCATATTTCTCTTCTATTGAATTATTTATTTTTGTAAATCATTAAAAAAATGTATTCAATGCTATGATTTCAATGTTGAGAAAGAAGTATAATTTCATTATATTCTCAACAAGTATGGAATGTGAAATTATATGACCTAAACTTTTATTAAAAATGAGAAAGTATAGTCTTTTTTGAAATAAATGAAAAAGACAAAATAAAATTAATAAAAATAGAATTCTATTTTTAAGCTTATTCATTAGTATAATATAGAAATAAAATTTACAATGAAAAAAGAAAACTTGTATAAAAAAAGTTAGAAATTGAAGTTTTTAAAATCTTATAACTTTGTTATGAAATTAATAACTATATTTTCTCAAGTGGAAATTTTTGAATATTTGTAATATAAATATGTATTTTAGAAATAGAAAGTGATTAATAATTAATTAAGATTTATATAAATATGTACAAAAAATTAGCAACATTATATACTTCTTATTTAATTGTTGTTTTCTCTTTTTATTTAGATTTTAAATTTATTGATTAATAGGAATGAAATGATTGGTTACCAATTTATTTGAATTATTTATTTATTTATCTCAATCTTTATTACTAAAAATATTATTTTACCTTGTATATTCAAAAGATTGAATGAAAAAGACATTGTGGATTTAAAATAAAAATTATAGTATATGAAAATTTACAAATGAGGTAAAAATCATTTTAAGTATTTTAAAAAAAAAACAAAGTTTAGTTTTTAAGATTAAACAACTTTTTTATGAAATTTCAAAGTTTATTCTTAAAATGAATAAATGAATTTGAAGATTTGTAACTCAAAAAATATTTTAATTATAATCATGATATAAATTCTCAACCTTACAATAATCCTAACACTAAAAAAATCCTTTAAAAAATTATAAACCTAATCACAACTCTACGTATAACCATACCCATAATGTATTTTATAACACTAAACTAACTCTAAATCAAAAAGTAACCCTAAATTATTCTTTATTTTGTAACCCTAAAATATGTGTGTGAGAGGGAGGGACAGAGGGAAGAAGGATGTGTAAACAGGGGAAAGAGATAATTTGTGTGTGTGTGTGTGTGTGTGTGTGTGTGTGTGTGTGTGTGTGTGTGTGAGAGAGAGAGAGAGAGAGAGAGAGAGAGAGAGAGAGAGAGAGAGAGAGAGAGAGAGAGAGAGAGAGAGAGAGAGAGAGAGATGAAGTCAAGGATACTAATGAGAAGAATATTGATTCACAAATTTAACTTTAGCATAAACAATAGGAAGAGAATAATGAAGAAGAAGGACAAAGTAACATCATCAATGGTCCAAGGTGACACTACTAGTGCCACTAATGCAGAAGAAAATAAAGAGAACAAGATGAATTTATTTGGAAACTAAGGAATATGTACAAAACCCTAATTAGGTTATATGTATGTAAACGTAAGAATGATAAAAGAGGAGATCAAGTAGAGTTTTGAAGAGATAATAAAGAGTTAAGAGCCTCTATTTGGAGATATGAAGCCTACAAGAGGATTGAGGAAGTAGACACAAGAAAAAGGGATCTAAATAGCTTTAGGCAAAAAGAATTTTATAGGTCACTATTATCTTGCTTAAATAATTAACATCTTTTGCAAGTGTATGTGAAATCTATTAACTAGGTAGTTCTTGATAGGACTAGAATTTAATAATAAAATTAATGTAAATCCTTTAACAAGGTGAACACTCTATAAGTGGGATAACATATCTTAGCAAATTAGTCTTTAATATGACTTTTAGATACATCCAAAAATATATCACTCCCTCCTAGCTAGGTGAGTCACTTAGAAGGTGACAATATTCTAGCTCTTAATTAGAATTTTTTTTACCCCAATGTAGTTTTCTCCTATAACCAAGGGTTTTTGTGAGATGAAAATTATGGAGTTATGTGTCGACAGGTAAACTCATAATCATTGCAACAATTAAGGAGTATAAATAATTGGTTAGTATATTCCATATTTTAATTATGATTAAAGTTTGATAAGGTCAATTATTATTAAACACTGATTCACCCCACCCCCACCACTAAATAGATGATTTATTATAGCAAGGTTGACTTCTTGAACAAAGGGTACTGTTGGTAGGATAACTACCTAAATCACCACAACTCAAATATAGAATGGCTCACTATCAAGTATCACTACCAAAATAAACAAAAGCACCATAATAGAGTATAGTGCTAGCTAAAAATTGTATTCATTTCCCCAAGCAACTTTTTTGATTAGTTTGCACTTTCATTATAGATATAAATGCATTTTATTATTTACATCCTCATTGTTACGTATACATCTTAAAATATTTTTACATATATACCAAACTCATGACCAAATTGTATTCATCAAAATAGATTTAAGATATGCTATGACACCTCAAGAAATACAATGATCCTCAACCTTGCCAACATGCTACCACAATCTTTAGTGTTCAAAGATATGATAAGTATACTAAGAAAAATAGGTGGCACAAAAATCATCAAAATGCTTCACAAAGTATTGGCCCAAAGCACGATGATTCAAACAATCAATGAGACATGAAATGATAGAACATTGAATTCTTAACAAACATTAATGGACACTATATAAAGCACAAGTTATTGGGTAGAAAACAATCAATTTACAGTCATTAATACACCAATGAACCACCAAAGGTTGGAATGAGGATGTTGTCACTAATAACAACCATATTTACATCATTGAAAACCAAACGATAACCATCATCCTCATATTCCAACAAATAATAACCCTAAATCAAATTGAATCCAAATCTCTAATTTGAATGAACCATAGCCTTAATACTAAACCAAATTGAACTCAAATGTTGTCCATGGAAAAACCCTAAACATACTTAAACAATAACCAAATATGGTTCAAAATAATAGTTAGAATTTAATTAGGGAAGTGTTTCAATTAGAGCTTAAACTATGTAATTTAATTCTTAGGACTCACCACTCCCCCATGCTACTAGATATATATACATTATATAATATATTATTTAAATATACTATTAAAAAACAACACTTTATAGAAAACTACTAATATGTGTTATGTAGTTATATCTTATAAACCATGTATCAGATATGAAGAGTTTTTAAAATTATATTAGTATGCAAATAGCCTACTTAAAGCTAAGGTTTAGGGTGTTATGTATCAATGATGTATGTTGTAAGAGTCATTATGGGCTACTTTTAGTTATATCTACATTTTAATTTTGTATATAGATATGTGCTACTCCAATGTCATAAGAGACACCCCCTCCCTCTCACACCCCAATCTGTGAATTATTGAACATATGTTCTTTTTCTATTACCATTTCATTTAAATGTTCAAATTGTGTTTATTTATTTATTTATTATTATTATTTTTTTTTCTATTAGTATTTGATTGAAATGCTTTAATTAGAAAATTAATACTCTATACAATATTTTCAAGGTTAAGCTATACAACATGAATTTTCTTTATAAGATGAAAGTAGAATTGTGTTTTAATGAAGGGGGTTTCAGTGGGGCATGGTTCCTTGCAACCATAATTGGATATGTTGCCAATGCATAGAGGCCTAAGTTATGTATCACCTATTTTAGTAGAGTAAAATGAACACTAATCTATAAAAATAAATCTCAATACTAAAAACAAATAAACACTTAAGATAGGACCAAAGAAGACAAAATTGAGGAAAGTAGACCAAAGATGGTAAACTCCTAAAGTGCTTCTCATGATGATGAAGCTATGTCCCTCATGGATAGCAGATGTATGCTCACAATGTGCTCAAGCTCCAAGTGGATGAGTGATAATCAAATATGGGTGTGGATGAATGATTCAACAATGAAGGTATGGAGGGGTTTCAGCATTATAATAGTATTTTGCTAGTTTTTGGGCTCTCAAAATAGCATTATAAGTTTGCTTCAAAAGTGGATGATTTTAGTGAAGGGAGAGGCTTCTATTTATAGGCCAAGGGGTGGAAGGATGGATAGTCAAGATGCAAGGATGGCAAGATGGTGAGGGAGGGTTAGGATACACTCAAAAGGGAGCACATGGATTGTGCTTGTTTAAAGCCAATTAGGAGGTGACACATGTCATAGGGTTATTGGATGTGAGAGGGTAGGATATGGGTTGGTCAAAGGAGTAATGGGGGAGGTTGAGCCATAAATGGGGATGGTTGGGTCAAATAGAGATGGTTGGGTCATAAATAGAGATGGTTGGGAGGAGGATGAGATTGTTGACTTTGGCTTGGGTTATAAATAGAGATGGTTGGGAGGAGGATGAGATTGTTGACTTTGGCTTGGGTTAGCAAGTCTTAACCCTTTCTTAAGTTGTGCACATGATTAGAAGAGGGATTAGGATTAGCTTAGGAGTTGGCTAACCTTGTTTAGGGAATGTGACAAGGTTAGAGGGGGGATTACGATTAGAATAAAGGAGAAGGATTGACATCTTCTAGAAGAGTCTAGGCTTCTAGGATGAGGATAAATAAGGTTTTTAGGAAATAAATAAAGTTTTATTTATTTCAAGGGTTTGGGTTGAGGAGATATTTATTAAAGTATTTTTAATAAACATGAGGACTAATATTTAATCTTAATTAAATATTTTGAGTTGGGATTAGGGTTAGAAAATGATGGGATTAGCCTTTAATCAAAATTAAACAAGGATTAGAAGATTCTGGAAGAGGTTAGTGGTCTTAAGGAAATTGGCCAAGTTTTGGGTAAAAAATAAATAAATTATTTATTTTGGGATTTTTGATCAATTTATTAATTAAATAATTAATAAATAAGAAAATAATTTTTACATAAGATTTAAACATTTTTGGGAGGGATTCCTTAATTAAATATTTTTAATTAAGATAAAGGGATTTAATTGCATAAAATTAATTAATTAATTAATTAATAAATGATGATTTCATCAGGGATTTTTTTAAGAAAATAAAAATACTTTATTTTCTAAAAGATTTTTAGGTGTCTACATTTTGCCCCTCTTTGAGATAGTGTTGGAACAATACTATTTCAAAGAAGTTTGAATATAGATGACACGAAGGAAACTTTGAAAGCAACATGATTGTCCCAATCTTGAACAGAAGAAGAGAGAGTGGACTGTGTGATGCCCCCTCAAGAAGATGGCGAGGAGAGAAGGTGAGGCTTGATAGCTTCTTGAAAGGTACAAGAATCAAGGGCAAGCAAGAGGACTGAGAGGGGCAAAGAGAGGTGGTGCAAGGAAGCATATACTCTCACTATGGGAGAATGATACAGAGGAAAACCTTGGGTGCAAGGATAACCAATGGGTAAGAACACTAGCTACAGGGAGAGGGGGGAGGGTGAGTAGTTTTTGAAATTGAGACTAGGGAAGTGAGTTGAAAAATGTGAGATTTGGGGGGATTTATGATTCAAGGATTTATGATTGGTGATGACTATGATTATGAGTGATAAAGGAGCTATGATTATGAGTGATAAAGGAGCTTATGATCATGATTGATGAAGGAGCTATGATTATGATTGATGAAGGAGCTCTGATTATGATTAATGAAGGAGCTATGATTATGATTGATGAAGGAGCTAAGATCATGATTGATGAAGGAGCTATGATTATGATTGATGAAGGATCTAAGATCATGATTGTTGAAGGAGCTATAATTATGATTAATGAAGGTAATATGATGATGATTGATACAGGATTAGAGACCATGGAATTGATAGGAGATATCATTGTGATATGGATAAAACTGTTAGATCATGATGGTAAGACTGATTGGATGGGATGCTTGAATAGGATGGAATATTTTGATAAGAGGGGAGTGTGAAGTAATCCATGGAAGCTTGAGTGTGTGGGTGTTCCAAGGGGAGCACCACCATGCAGTTGAGCGCTTATTTTGATATAGGAATATTGGGAATATGCCAAGGTTACTAAGAACATCAAGGCCTTTTTACCAATTTTACATAGGACTGACACGAAACAAACATGCAAGGATTGTCCTAGCATCACACATGAATCTCAAAAGAATCAGACTGGAAATGATACTGAGTAACCCACAAGCAAACAATATTTTCCAAGTGCACCATGTAACCACAAGTGATTGCATGTCTAGACTATGCAAGGGTCATATCCGACTGACTCACAAGCTGAAAAGAAAAAGAAAAAGACCTGATCAAAACCTTGCTCTTGAATTGCCCCATTCATAGCACACCATGATATAAAAGATCGTGGCAACCATGAGGAGGGAACAACCCAAATCACTTAGAAGAGATACTTTAAGAACCAAACATGAAATCCTGAAAAGAAAATGTAAATCCATGAAAAAATAACATTTTGCCAAAGAGATCGGTAGGACTAGATACTAAGGGACCAAGATCAGACAAGAGGAAAGATGCATCCTACAAAGATCTATCAAAAATATCAAGGACTAGGATCAAATTGGAAATCAAAAATATTTAGAACCACATTTTGATGACAAGGGATCTCGTACGAGGATTCGCTAAAGCACCTAACCAAGAGAACTACAAATTTTTTATTGGTATTTTATTTATTTATCAAGCATGAATGGACGCGAAGAGATGAGAGATATACAATGATACCCAAGCGAAGGACTGACATGCAAGGATGGTACAATGGACAAACCAAAGTATTTACAAGGGATTACCATATAAAAGCTCAGCATGATAGGATAGTGATGGGAAAGATGAAGATGAGAAGGTTAGCAAAAGAAAATCTACTGATGAGGAGATAGTGCAATGAAAAGCATGAGAAGCTAGTGGAAAGAGGTAGGATATAGCATATGGTTACTATAGAGGAGGTGAGGTTTGGAAAGGACAGAAGTAGTTTCTGACTTGACTATTATGATGGCAGGCAGTGAAGCTTGTTGTCAAAGATATGGATAGCATGTAATGGAAGCGATGGAGAATGTTGTTGGTTCTATAAAAGGTGAGTGAATTTGATGAAAATTGAACAAAAAGAAGTGTTAGCTGAAGCATAAGAAAAGTGTGAGCGAAGAATTAAGCCGTTAGTGAAATATCAATGGCTAATTTGCAAGAGTAGAGGCAAAAAATGCCAGAGGTGATAGAAGGAGGAATGAGAGGATGGAGTGAAGAGGAAAATGAAAGCCAAGGAGAAAGGAAAGGGTTGTGGGGGTAGAAGTGAGGTGTAAAGTAGAGCCAACAAGAAGGAAAAGAAACCTTGCTACATTGAAGTGTGTGGCATTGTGATCGGGGAGTGGTGGAGGCTAGCAAAATTAATCCAGCTCAAAATCAGCCAGAAGAGGAAGAAGAAGATCTGACCTTGCTACAACTATTAGCAGAAGGTGCAATGCAACAAACAAAGGCGAGGGAAAAAGAGAAGGAGACAAACTTACCAAGTGTGGGAGTGTGGTTAGAGGGAGAAAGTGTATAATATTAGCCATCTATAGAAGAGATGCTTCTACAAGAAGAACAAAGATCCATGATGCAACCAACAGTGGTCAAATAGAAGAAGGGAAAAAGTAGTTTAGGGATATGATGCAAAGCTCTAGGGAACAAAAGGGTGACCCAGTGTTGTCTGCATTTTGGCCATTTCAAGCATTGCAATCTGATGCTATAGTACAAGTGGCTCATGATGTAGCTGTGGTGATGGAGAAAGCATTAGCAATGGAAAAAGAATGAGCTGACCAGGCGGAGAACGATGCAAATTTTTTTCAAGGCCTGATTGAAAGAGCATGAGAGGATGGTGCACGGATAGAAGCTAAGTGCCTAGGGATGATGTTAATGATGAGGCAAACAAGAGTGGAGACTATGGAGGCAACTTTGGCAGTGGAGAGAGTGGCAATGGAGAGATGTGAAAATAAATTAGTGCTCCTACAGTCACAAGTAGAAGCATTCAGGGAGTCAGTAGTGCAGACCAATAGTTTAGCTCGAAGGTCACAAGAGCAGTTGAATGCAAGTAATGTGCACATTACGTGGTACCAGAATCAGTTGAATGTAGTGAAATATGAGAGAGAGTCAATGAAAATGCTAGCGAATAGATATGAAAGAGGACGTGATATTGCACAGAGGACAACAACTATTCTAGGAGCAGAAAGACTATGGGCAGAAATGAAGGATGTCATGGAGCAATTAGTGAGGGTGGCACAAGAGGCGGCATACTACATGGGCTTATATTACCAAGCGGTCCCTTTGGAGCAAAGGAGAGGAGTTGTATACTTTGAAAAACATTTTATGGAGTAGATAAACACACTATTGAGGCGTGGTAACATCCTGATCCCAATGGATACACTTTGGGAAGGTGTGAGGATGACTCTAGGGGCATCATCATCTGGGACTGGGTTTGAAGGAATGCCATTGATTGGACACCCTATTTTGCCACCTCCCCTAGGGAGGCTAGAATAAAAAATCTACCAAACATTAGTAGTTAAATGAAATGTTGTTGTTGTTGTAGTAGGAGAATAGAAAGTTTGTGCTTGTTGTTGTGGCAATCAAAGGGACAACAGATGTTGTTCATAATGTAATGTCATGTTTGGTTTTTGTGATTTTTATGGAAGATATATGGATGTTTTTGTGTTTTTTTGTCAAATATTTAAATGTTTTTGGGATGTTTGATATATATTTGAATGCTTTTATGTTTTTGGATGATTTTTGGGTCTGTGGGGGTGAAATGGAGGATGTGAGCAAGATTTGGTGGAATACGAGGGTAACCAAGACCATGTGAGGTACCTAAAGAGGTAATGAAGGGATTTTATGGATGACATTGGAGTATATGGGGATAGCCGAGAGCTAGATACCAATGACAAGGGATGTACCAAGCGAGGGAAAGATGAAGAGATGGTGAGAAGTGCAAGGATAGAAGAAAAGGGATCGAGTGGTTTTGGGAATGACAAAGAGAAAAAAATAGGGCTAGAATGGGGGGAATAGAAGGATGAACACAACATGATCTCTAAGGAATATAGTGTCCCGATTCTATGTGATTCAAGGGGAGGTTTTATGAGGGAAGTGATAGGATGAAAGATTGATCAATAAGAGGATAAGGGAGATATATGGAAGCTAGGAGGAGTTTTTTTTTTTTATGAGGGGTGTGATAGGATAGAGGGGTGGATGGTGTAGAGGGAAGCTAGGATAGAAAAGGTGGAGGAGCAAGGAAGATAGGGGATAATAATATTCAGTGGATGAGGATGAGGAAGGATTTAAATGGATGAAAGGGGGGGTGGAGAAAGGATAGGTGGAGACAAACTTCAATGGGGAATGGATGTCAAAAGGATGACCAAAAGCATGTATCTTGTGGTGGACTTTATTTTTATCAAGATCCAAAGGAGGATGGAGGGTGAAATAGATAAGATGTAGTGGGTATGGTGGGATGAGATGGGTATGGTGGGTGATAGAACATGCCCCCAAGTGTATAGAGCATTTGGATAAAGGGATTACACATGATGCTTGTTTGCCAAGTTTTCACTAATGGATGAATTTTTATTTTTATTTAATTTTTAAAAAAATGACTTCTTTTTTTATGCATTTTGACTCATAGATTTTGGTAGGAAGGGAGGGAGTTAAAGAGGATTGGATTATACAAGTAGAATGATAGTTGAGAGTTGGCCGATAAGGGATGGAAAGACATGAGGCTTGTGGGCAAATGAATGAGGAAAATGGAAAGATCATAATTGGCACACACCCTGAAAGGTGATGAAATAGTGGGAAAGATGGTATTGAGCGAGGTTGAGGAGAAAATGGAGAAAGAGAAAGATAAGAACTAAAAGTAGAGTTAGAAGATGGAGGATGGGAATTTTAGGATAAGAAGCATATGGACTAAGAGTGGATTGGAGGGATGAAGGATGTTTATATGGGGAGCTAGATAAAGGATAAATGGATGAGGCTTTTTGAGTAGCATGAATGGATGCCAATTGAGATTTTTCTTTGAGATGCATTTCTTTTATGAGCACCCTAGGTATCCACATGATTTTTGACTTTTGTAGCTTGGGCCTTTGTGGCTTCTTAACTTTTTCTTGGATTGGGATTAAATGTTTCACTTTTGGAACATGTATTTTAGAAGGGACATGTTGAGACTTGGATTTTTGTGGATTTTTGGATTTATGCTTTTTGAGTTTGGCATCCAATATGCTTTCATAAGCCATGGTATGGGAACAAGAGGATGGGGGATATGGAGGGATTATGGATGGGGTGATATAGGGTGAAGGTTGGAAGGGAGTCAAGGATGAGTGTCTTTGATGATCTAGCTTGTGGATTTGAGGGGATGGAATGATGGATTGGAATACAGGATATGGAGGAATACAATTGCCCAAAATAGATGGAGGGAATGAAGGATATGGGCCCAAAATAGATGGAAACAAGGAAGGAGTAGGTCCCAAGATAGATGGAGGAGACATGATTGATATTAGGTATATAAGGACCCAAAATGGATGGAAAGGGTGTGGGATTTAGATAAGGGATATATGGACCCAAAATGGAGGGTTGGAGATAAGGAGTAGGATAAGGGCCCAAAATTGATGTGAAATAAGATGGATGGGAACTTTGGGGTGGATATGGAAGGACTTGCAACCATGTAAGAATAGCGAGGATACCAACATCTAGAGATACATGTTTATTTATTTCTTCAATATGATGTTCATTATTTGGAATGCAAGATGTGAGTCCATTATTAGTAGAAGGAAGTGAAGCTTCAAATATGATAGTTGGTTCTTCTTCTATTGATCTATCATCATGGATTATGGGATTTGTATGAGCATGAAGTAGAGGGGATGGAAGGATAGGATCTTGAGTTGGATGGGTTGATGGAAATGGATCTTGAGATGGAGTAGGTGTGATGGTAGGATTTAGATATGGAGGGGATGGTAAAAGTGGTTCATGTAGGGGAATAAGTGGGATGGTGGGATCTTCTATTGTGTCGAGGGATATTTCAACATGCTTTTGGACAAGATCTTGATAGGAATGGGTGGGAGTGGATGGTATGATAGGAGAAGTGTGGATTCTTTCTTTAAGTGAGGTAGATAGATGGGTAGGAGGTTCTTCAATGGGGATGGGTTGATGGAGAATGGACTTAGTAGGTTTGTTACATGGGATTTGGGTAATGCTAGGAGGAGGTGATGTGGATAGGATTTGGAGGGATTCAATGGATCAGAGGTAGGAGATGGAAGGGGTTTGATAAGTGGGGTGGATGCAATAGGGATGGTAGCAATAGGATAATGTAAGAGGAATGATGGGTGTGGGAGATGGATTTGCTTTGGGTTTCCTTGTAAAATTCCTTGGAGACAACTGTGTTGGACTAAGAGGAGTAAGGGGATTGGGGTGATGCATTGTAGAACTAAGATTGGTTAGAGGATTTTGAAAGGGGTTTGGAAGAGATTGGGATGGTGGATTTGGACAGGGGATGTAGCTACTGGAATTGTTCTAGAATGGTAGAGGTTGGGAGATGAAGGTAGAGGAAGATGGAGATATAAATGATGTATAAGAGGAATATATGGGCACAATATAAGGAGGAGGTAAGGATGAGGACAATAATGGATTTCCCTTGTCAAAGGTATGGTAGGGAGTACTAGTGGGTATGCATGGAGGAAGGATGGAGTAGTTGGGAGGAATGTTTGGATTTTGGAGGATGTTGGGAGTAATATCTCTAAGGCTTTCAATATAACCATCATAGTCGACAAGATCATCATCATCATTGGAATATGATGGGGTGGAAGAAAAGGTGTGATGAAAAAACTCATCATAATAGGATTGTGACATTATATTTTAATGATGAGTTGGATGGGGATGAAGGATGTATATGGATGGATATGAAAATGTAGATTTAGGATAAGTTGGGAAGCTCAAATTTGGATGTGGATTAAGCTCATGATGAAAGGAAAGATTAACTTCAAAGGATATCAAAATAGGGTGGGGAGATGACTAAGAAGACTTTAGCTATCTCAAGATAAGGAAGACTTGATGGAAGACTAGAATGATGTAGGAAAGAGTGTGATTATGATGACAATGCTTTGGAAGTTGTGGATGAACCTTTGATGAGGTAGTAACTATGCCAAGTATGCCTTTTATTGGGGTTGAATGACTAACCAAGGGATAAAGTGGAACAAACTAGACTTAGGGTTGTTGCGAACAGACTTGCTAACAACCATTGCGAATGGTGTATAAGTGATCTCTTTAGCAAAAGGTCTTGATTGTTTTTGAAACATGGGGAGGATTTTTGAACACTCAAGCACATCAAACACACCAACAGCCCTATAAGATGTTTGCTAGGATATACATGAATAGCTAGAGGTTTCCTCAATATACACAAGGTACGTGAGGCCTAACTCTGTAGATGAAAGAAAATAATGCCACTCAACTAGGAGGAGACGGTAACCCATATCTCCACCTTCACTTCCCAAAGGTATAAAGTTCTTTGGGGCTTAGCCAAGTATGACAAGATTCTATTTCCAAGAGAGGTGTCTTTCAATTCACCTCCCAATGTTTATACTCTACCAAAATGCTAGAGTTGAGGTCGTCCCAAGGGGTGATGAAATCCCCAAGCAGGCCTCCTAAAAAGTGTAAAACAAGATCACATAAGTGATCTTGGGTGTAAAAGACACTCGTTCATTTCCAATTGATGACTTAGATTTTGTAATCTATGATTGAAGACACTATGATTATGGCATACAATGGTCATTCCAACTTGACAACATCATCAACAAAAGTAAAATCGAGTCAACAAAAGTAAATCGCACACGTGAAAGCTTTTTTAAAAAGGAGGGAATAAGAACATTTTCACTTTAGAGCATTCGAGATTTGATGAATTTATTTTAAGCCCCAAAATTAAAGTGTTTGCACATAATGTTCATTTGCACCTTAAATAAAGTGTTCATCGCAATCATTCTTTTTAACCTTTAGCATTCAAGAGTGTGTTGATCATGCATTCCAATGAAAATGTTATATATTAATCCATGACATTCAAGATTTGATTTTAGCAACATGCATTCAAAGATAAGTGTTTAAACATTCAAGTTCATTTTCCAAGAGCATTAAACCATGTAAGGAAAACCTGCAAGAAACATGGTTAATGGTTCGATAGAAGTCTTCAACTGACAATGCATGAGTTAACAAATATCCCTGCAAAAATCACCAAAGTTCAATCATTGATAGTGAAAATAAGTATCCAAAAGGCTGCAAAATATGATAAAAACCAATACCATCATGATGGGCTTGAAACCAACTTTTTTACGATATTTCATTTTCTAAAAATGGAGTCTGTATGCTCAAGTTATGAGAAAAACACCAAATGTTGCTTCTCAAGGCTTAAAAAGGCATTAGAAATGATGTCATGCTGACATCATCAAAGTACAAGTTTAAATTTCATGGCCATATGGCTGTCATAGGCATTAAAAAAAAAAATTTGACTTGCTAACATGGCAGATCCAATGGGCGTGGACTATGCATGATTAGATAGTGACTTAATATGATGATGTTTTACTACAATGGCTAGAACCCAATGAATGAGTGCAGCGGTGTTGGTGGTCTTCAAAGGCTGCGAGCTGTGACTAGGAATGGCATTGTGGTGGCTACCAGGTCAGTCTAGATGGGTTTGAATGATACCTGCAAGAAGTTTGAAAAATTTTGGGGGCCAAAATCTGTGCCACCCCAAAAAGACAGGCACATATTTTACACTTTTTTGAATTTTTTTTTTTTAAAAATACATATATATGAATATGCATATTTTTACCAAACTTTCACCAAAAAAAAAGGTGTACCCAAATTTTATTTTATTTTTTGAATCCTTTAAAAAAAAAAATTAAAAGAAAATTTGAAGAAGAGAGAAGATGAGATTTTTTATTAAATTTTTTTTTTAAATTAAAAAAATAAAATAAAATAAAATTCATCTTGTGACTTGTGGGGGTCCCACTGGGCGTGCCAAAATGTATCACCTATTTTAGTAGAGTAAAATGAACACTAATCTACAAAAAACATTCTCAATACTAAAAATAAATAAACGCTTAAGATAGGACCAAAGAAGACAAAATTGAGAAAAGTAGACCAAAGATGGTAAACTCCTCAAGTGCTTCTCATGATGACGAAGCAATGTCCCTCATGGATAGCGGATGTATGCTCATAATGTGCTCAAGCTCCAAGTGGATGAGTGATAATCAAATATGGGTGTGGATGAATGATTCAACAATGAAGGTATGGAGGGGTTTCAGCATTATAATAGTATTTTGGTAGTTTTTAGGCTCTCAAAATAGCATTATAAGTTTGCTTCAAAAGTGGATGATTTTAGTGAAGGGAGAGGCTTCTATTTATAGGCCAAGGGGTGGAAGGATGGACAGTTAGGATGCAAGGATGGCAAGATGGTGAGGGAGGGCTAGGATGCACTCAAAGGGGAGCACATGGATTGTGCTTGTTCAAAGCCAATTAGGAGGTGACACATGTCACAGTGTGATTGGATGTGAGAAGGTAGGATATGGGTTGGTCAAAGGAGTAATGAGGGAGGTTGAGCCATAAATGGGGATGGTTGGGTCAAATAGAGATGGTTGGGTCATAAATAGAGATGGTTGGGAGGGGGATGAGATTGTTTACTTTGGCTTGGGTTAGCAAGTCTTAACCCTTGCTTTTGTGCACCTGATTAGAAGAGGGATTAAGATTAGCTTAGGAGTTGGCTAACCTTGTTTAGAGAATGTGACAAGGTTAGAGGGGGGATTAGGATTAGAATCAAGGATAAGGATTGACATCTTCTACAAGATTCTAGGCTTCGAGGATGAGGATAAATAAGGTTTTTAGGAAATAAATAAAGTTTTATTTATTTCAAGGGTCTGGGTTGAGGAGATATTTATTAAAATATTTTTAATAAACATGAGGACTAATATTTAATCTTAATTAAATATTTTGAGTTGGGATTAGGGTTAGAAAATGATGGGATTAGCCTTTAATTGAAATTAAAGAAGGATTAGAAGATTCTGGAAGAGGTTAGTGGTCTTAAGGAAACTGGCCAAGTTTTGGGCAAAAAATAAATAAATTATTTATTTTGGGATTTTTGGTCAATTTATTAATTCAATAATTAATAAATAAGGAAATAATGTTTAAATAAGATTTAAACATTTTTGGGAGGGATTCCTTAATTAAATATTTTTAATTAAGATAAAGGGATTTAATGGCATAAAAATTAATTAATGATGATGTCATTAGGGATTTTTTTTAGAAAATAAAAATACGTTATTTTCTAAAGGATTTTTAGGTGTCTACAAGTTAATCATTGAATATAATAGTTTTATAATAGATGAATGGACCCATGGTCATCTTACAGATGAATTATATTCTAAATATATTTGGCCTTCACCTCTAGTTGTTAGTCTACCTATATATATTTCAGTGGATTTGGTTGTTGATGTGTTCGAAAATAATTGTTGTTGGATAGGTGTTGTTGTAAATAGTTTTGAATCTCCTTTGAGTCAAAAAAAATTATTTGAAATATTCTTTCCACATACTCAGACTCTTCAAGTAGCTTTAATGTTTTATTGCACTACTTTGTGTCATTAAATATTTCTTTTATAAAAATAATGGCAGATGTGTTCAGTTTATATGCATCTATAGTTTTCTTTTTTTTGATCTAAATACAAACATCATTTTCCCCTTAGGTTTGTTTGATTATTTTCTTGGAAAAATAATATTTTTAGGTTAGAAATATTATATTTTTCACAATGAAGTTTAAATTTACGAGGAATCTTCAAAAGTCTAAGTTTGATTCAACTTACAAAGAGATAGGAGACACAAATTTGGTGTTCATTGATATTATGGAATTTCCAAATAGAATGAAAAGGGGTGAGGGAATGTCTCTTCTATGGAATAGATTGAAAACTTCAGAACTGGTTGAAGTAGCTACATTCCCTGTTTCTCTTCAATCCATGGAATTATTTTTGGCATGTGCGCAATATTATGATGCAGATGATAGGAAAGTTAAAAATTTGTAGGGTGTAACATTGCTAGATAACACACCTAAAATTGTAAGAGAAGCATTCAATATTCCACATCATGACCAATATGCTATTGTTGACATGATGATTGCCAATGATTAGTATTTTTAATTTGATTCAATTGCAAGACAATTTTTGAATGATAAATTAATGCATCAACAAAGTACCAATGTTAAAAAATTGGCCAGAGGATAACACAAAGTTGATTTTATAGAAGAGGATAGAGATTACATCACTCTATTGAGTAGGGTTTTTGGATGTCCTGGTTCAACTAATTTCAGACATGGATGCTTTATTTCATCCACAATATTTAGAACAAAAAATAGTTCAATTAGGCATCCATTATTAACAACCTCTTGCAGGGAAAATTAATTGACGTTCTTAATAGCAAAAAATTCTATATGACATCCTATTTGGTGTATTTATTGGCCATGTAGAATATATTCCTAGGTCTAAACAAGAATGAGAGGTTTAGAGAGGTTCAGCCAGGAGTTTACAACTATTTTCCTCAATTGGAAATGATCAAGAGTGAAAAGCATTTTTGTAGAGTAAACAATGTTTTCACATTCAATATAGTAAGAAAACTTCATGATGAAATGGAAAGAAGAATATCCAATGAGGCTGCTGATGAAATTTGCTAAATGTGGAAATTGGTATATCCAATTTTGAACATTTACCTATATAAGGGTATTTGGATTCCATGGTTATCCATGGAATTTGCCACGTTACCCTTTTGATAAATCTTACTTTTGGATTTGTGTAGACAAATTGTTCAAGTAACAAGACAATCTGGGGATCAATGCTTGCATTTATTTAAGTTTCCAATAACTATTGGTAATTACTCTTTTGCTGATCTTGACGTAGCAAAAAGTGAAAAAATAGATGTTGCTCATCTTCGAATTAATACTATTAGCTATGTGCGATATAACTTTGATCTAGTAGGAAGGATATCTTCAATTATAGAGAAAAGTTACAAACACTAGCCTATTTAGAGGACCATTGGGAAAATTGTGTAAATGAGAAACAAATAAGAAAAATGGACTATTGTAGATTGTTAGTAGAGCTCATATGATCCTGCAAAATCTATAAGATTGTAGAAGATATAAAAGCAGATGGGAATCAATTGCATCCATTATATGAAAAAAAGAATATTTTTGGTCTCTAAATTGATTTGATAGATTGCTACTCTCAAGAAGAAACTTTGATTGAGAGTTGAAAAATGGATGTCATATTGTTGTCAATAGAGTGGCTCCAAAAACCATTTACATTACTTCCAATGCACTCAATATATCACACATTTGAATATCATATCAAAAATTTCATAAATGTAATGGATTTAGTAATAGATGTTGTCACGTTGGACCTAGCTATGGTTTTAGATGGAATTCTCGGTGTGAATAATGATTTAATCATCAGTGATGACAATATAGGTGAGGATGAAGGTTGTTCGTCTCCTGTTCAAGTTGGGGTCAAAAATGTAAGTTCTGATGGTCTAAAGAAAGATCAAAATTTTCAAATTGAATCTCCACAAATTGGTAAAGATGCATGCAATTCACCTATTGTTCAATCACATGAACATGTGCAATGTTCTCTATCACTAGCCAAAGAAATAGTATTTATTTCAGATATAAACAATGAGGATGGAATACACACTACATTTATAGAATGGAGAAATGATTTGGAAATGCTAGGTATTCACATGATTTGAAAGACATTCAAACAATATAAAACTGGTCTTGAGAAGGTAATTGTGGCACGGGAGATTGATGAAAAAATATTTGAGGAGCTTGACTTTTTAGAAGAGGATATTCCAATTGTAAGAAAGGTGAAAGGAAATGCATGTTGATCAATTAGTCTCAGTTGGTGTTAGTCATAGCAAATCCTCCCTCCAAGAATTTTTGAGGGTGTGTAATTTGAGAAGATCAACACTGATGAATTTTCATTAAAAAAATGCACACAATAAAAATTTTTCCGGATGTATTTCATCTGAATTTGTTCTGCCAATCAGGCCATTCAACAATTTTCTGAGTCAATGCAAAAGAAAATACAAAAAGAGGACATTGATAATATGATGTTGAAAAAATATATGATATGTGATTTTCAGGCCCAAAGTTTAGATTTAGTGGTTACTATTAAAAGTGTGAAAAATATTGTTAACTATGTCAACGTGAAGCTCAATTACCACTTGGGTCCTAACAAGAACCTATTGAGAGAAGTTGTTAGTGCATTTGTGTGATACTATTCTATATAGAAAAATAAAAATGTCAACAAAGTTACTTTTATATGCCAATGATGCAACAATTAGTTTTCTAAAATCATATATGTTTTTTGCATACTCTAATTATCTAATTTGTAATTTTATATGTTATGCAATTTTTAGTTTGTATACTGTAGTTCTTATATTCATTTGTTTGGAATGTATTAAATGTCATGATGTTTTACATACAATCTCACTATTAAATAGTGGTTTCATGTGTGACTAATACAACATGCTCTTTTTAAGGACAATGTGTATTTTTTTGCATACTTTGATAATTTAAAACTTCAAATGATATTGCTAGATTAATTATTTCTTAAAATTGTGTACTCATTTGTTGCCCAATTAACGTTTGTTAAATGGAATCTTCATTTTTACAAAAAATGTGTTTTGTATTAAAAAGTTCATTATGTTTCTCATTCTCTATTTTTTTTTTATAGATAATAATCAACTTAGTAGAAAAGGGGGAAAATTTCTTCTGATTATATCATTGAAATATAGAAGTAACAAGGATAAAATAATGTCAATTTATATGTAAAGGAATAAATAGAATAATTATTTTCAATGACATTTTTAAATGTTTATATACTAATACAATCTACTATTTTGGAAAATACATTAAAATCATATTTGCTTATGTAAAATTTTGTAGTCATGTATTTTATTTGAAATGCTAGGAAAATTAAAGCAAAGGAACATAGTCTAAATAGTACTTTACTTCTTAATTTTTAGCTATGCCACCAAGACGTGTCAATTTTTAGTCTGAAGATGAGAGAGGACAATATCAAAGAGAATATCAAAGAGATTACCGACATAGACAAAAGGAAAAGATGGATGATACAGAAAAGGAGAGACAATGTCTACTCTATAATGAAAAATGAAGAGAGAGATATGCTAGAAAAAGATAGCACATGATGGATACAAAAATAAATAATGAACATAATCTAAGAACAAGTAATTCAGGAAATCCAACTATCTCTAAACAACATAGACCGTTAGAAGTTGAAAATAAACAACTTTCAATTACATCTTTTAACTTTCCTTCTATAGAGAATGGCATGCTTCAAATATTTCAAAATCAAATGGACTATATATCATGTGAACATGAAGAGGTAGCTGAAAGAAAAAAACAACAAAATTGCACTTAGTATAGTGTTCAACAAGATGAGCATAATGCTAGAGACATGGAGCAAAGAGTGTTAGAAGGAACACAAAGTGAAAACTATTGGAAATATAGATGGAGTTACTGGGAGGGGGGGTGAATCAGTTACCACAAAAACAAATCCATAGATCCCTTAGATGTTTGATAAAACTATTTACTTTTGTCACTCAGTAAACATAAAGAATTTGTTGCAACTTGATAAATGTAGTGTATGTTAGATTATTACTGATCCTTAAACATTCACAGTGATTAACATGTAAGCATAAAGGACATAACATGAACACATGAGACACCAGATTTAACATGGAAACCTAATATGGGAAAAACCATCAAGTAACTAGCTACTGATTTTCACTCTTCTAAAGTGAGCCCTATTAGGAGCCAACCCGGTTAAAGGTTACAAAACACACTGCTAGGTGTGACCTTGTTAGAGGATTTAATCACCTTGTTAGGAGTGGCCTTGCAAAAGGTCTTTATAACAATTCAATGGGACTATCACCTTGTTAGAGGATTTATAAATGGCTATTAAACCAACTCTACTAAGAGATTTCAGAATCACTACTACAATGGTAAGAAAGTAACAATGAAATGACCTGAATGAGATGAAACTAAATTGCTAATTACAGATCTATGTTCTACTTCACTAGATCCTTCTTGATTAAATATAACTTTGCTACTCCTCAAGGATATCTGACCATCCTTCAAATTCACTCACACTTTCATCTTCAAACAATCAATACACTTGCATACTTGCTCATACTTTAGAATTCTCAATTTGACCTTTCATATATACCTTTCAGACTATCAAGTTGACTCATTTACAACTTACAATTACTAATAATCATTACCTCAATCAGTTGGAATCAATACTTGAAATAGTTCATTTTTATTTCTCAAATCAAGAAAATCCTTCATTGGCCGACCTAGCTTAGTAAACACTATTCTTGAAAAGATTTCTCCAATAGAAGCTTAGTTAACACTATGAACCCTACAAAAGCCTTTGAAAATTGAGTGAAGTCGATAAACACTAACTTTCCTTCATTAAACATGAAAGCTCAATTAACACTGCTTTCTGCCACATTTTCCTTCAGCGCCTGAGTGAGCTCAGAGGACACTATCTACATAGAGTAGTGTCCATGAATGCTTGGTACAAAATTGCCTTGCTGACCAACTGAGCTCGGTAGACATTGACTAATAACCAATATGACATTTGTGTGACATCAAAGACAACACATAATTAGGCAATTGTATCCAACAATCTCCCTCTTTGGTATTGAAATTTGAAAACAAGTCTTTCTCTGATAGAAATTTTCTCCCTCTTAGATTTTATGCCTCAAACTTCTCTAATGCAATAATCTCCCTTTGTGAAGGAATTACATAACTTCTTCTCCAAATAGTAAACTTTCCCTCAAAAAAATTTCAGAAAGATATGGCAGTAAACTCTCCCTCTTTGACAATGCATGCCAAAGATAATACATACTAGATGAGTATCAATGTACCTTGAGTATTGATTCATATGCAATGTTCCCTTGACTATACTGCATCAACTGATAAATCTTCAACTTGGTTCCTATTGATGCATCACTAAAACTTTATTTTAGTGAGCTTTAGATAGGGGAATGACCCCTAACTTACTTCTTAGATACAAGAATGCATCCTTAGGTAATGGCTTGGTGAATATATCTACAATCTATTCTTTTGTATGGACACATTCCAATCTAATTTTCTTATCCTGCACCAATTCTCTGACAAAGTGGTATTTTATAGCAATGTGCTTGGTTTTGGAATACATCACTGGATTCTTTGAAATGTAAATTGCACTTGTATTATCACAAAACATAACAACTGGTTCTTTGATCTCAACCTTCATGCCTTCCAACAACTATTTAAACCAAACAATATTAGAACAGTTCATTGCTGCTACAACATACTCTACTTCTATTGTAGATTGGGATGTGCAATTTTTCTTTTTACTTGTCCAAGATACCAACCTTTTGCCAAGAAAGAATGCTCCACCACTTGTACTCTTTCTGTCATCCAGATTTCCAACCCAATTAGCATCAGTAAACACTTTTAAGTCCAAATTTCCTCCAATTTTATACCACAAGCAATAATCTTCAGTTCCTTTCAAGTATCTCAAGATTCTTTTGATTGCCATCATATGATTTTCTCTAAGTTTTGTCAAGAATCTTGCTACTATACCAACTGCAAGAGAAATATCAAGCCTTGTATGAACTACATACTACAATTTTCCAATCATTGTTCTATATAATGTCTGATCTACCTCTTTTGAATCATCATCTTTGGTAAGCTTTAGTCCAGTACACATGGGGGTTCTAACTAGTTTTGAATCTTCCATACCAAACTTCTTGAGTATCTCTTTGATATATTTAGACTGAGTGATGTAGATACCATTCTTGCTCTATTGAATCTGAAGACCAAAAAATAACTTAATCTCACCAAACATAGACATTTCAAATTCTTTGTTCATTTTCTCTAAAAATTATTTGCATTGATCATCAATCCCTATAAACAAAGTATCATCCACAAATATTTCTGCCAAAACAATCTTGTTATCTAGTCCTTCTTTGATGTACAAACTATTGTTATCATTAGTTCTTTGAAAACCAATATGAATAAGGTAGTTATGTATTCTTCCATACCATGCTCTAGGGGCTTGTTTCAGACCATACAATGCTTTGTGTAATTTGTAGACCATGTCCCTTTTGTCTAGATCAACAAAACCTTTAGGTTGTTTAATGTAGACTTCTTCATGAAGAATACCATTGAGAAATGCAGATTTGAGATCCATCTAATATACCTTAAATCCTTTATGTGTTGCATATGCAAGTAAGATCCTGACACCTTCCAATCTTGCAATAGGAGCAAAAGTCTCACCATAATCTATGCCTTGTTCTTGAGAATATCCTTTACATACCAATCTAGCTTTGTTTCTTGATACCTTACCATATTCATTCAACTTATTTCTGAATACCCATTTTGTTCCAATCACATTTTTATCTTTAGGCCTAGGTACAAGAGTCTAGGTCTTGTTTTTCTCTATTTGTTCTATTTCTTCATTCATAGCTTCAATCCAACTTTCATTTTCCAATGCATCTTTGACATTTCTAGGTTTAAAATTAGCAAGTAAACATGTACCTTTTAGCTTACTTCTTGTCATAGTACCTTATGATTTGTCTCTAATAATCTGATCTGGTGCATGATGTCTCCTTATGTACTTGGCCAATATAGGTTCTTTGCCTTTTGACTGAGTTCCACTATCTTAATTTTGAGTTTCAACTTTTGGCTCTGGTTGTTTTGTCTACGACTTGGGTCCTTTAGACTCGGTAGGTATTGGCTCAGTAGCTTCGAACTATGACTCGATTTCAATTTATTGCAACTCGATGACTAAGAAAGACTTGAGAGTATAAGTCTCCTAATTAAAAAATGTTTTTGGAAATGTATTAGTTTCAATGAAAACAAATCTCCTATAATCTTCTGTTTCTTTTTTTCTTTCTTCTTCAATCCTTTCTGCAAACTCATCAACTTTCACATGTGCACTTTCTATAATTTTGTGAATAGACAAATTCAAACATCTATATGCCTTATTCTTGCAAGAATATCCTAAAAATACAACTTCATCACATTTCACATCAAATTTTCCTTCTCTAGATTCTTTTAAGATGTAACATTTACTCAAATACTTTTAGGTAACTTACATTGGGTTTATAGCCATACCATAACTCATAGGGGGTTTTAAATGAGTCCTTCAACTATACATAGTTTAAGGTATGAACTACAATGTTCATAGCTTCCTTCCAGTAGTTGATACCAATGTTCTTTTCAATCATTAGAGTCCTTGCACAATCCATGATAGATTTATTCCTCCTTTCAATTATTCCATTTTTCTCAGGAGTTCTAGGATTTGATACCTATCTTTTGATTCCTCTTTCAATGCAAAAGTTATTGAATTCATGGGTGATGAATTCACCACCTTTGTCTGATCTTAAGAATTTTAGTATTTTCCTTGTTTCCTTTTCTACTCTTGCCAAATACCACTTGAACTTCTCAAATGCTTCTGAATTCTCTCTTAAATACATAACAATCATCATTCTAGAGTAGCCATCAACAAAAAGTATAAAGAAATTTTCTCCAATATAGCTCTCAATTCCAATAGGTCCACACAAATTAGTATGCACAATTTCTAAAATATCTTCTGACTGCTAGTTTTTACTTTTAAAGCTAGTCTTTCCCATTTTACCAATCTAACAATTCTTGCATAGAGCAACATTAGGTTTCTTCAAATTAGGAATGCCTCTTACTTTCTTGAATTTTCTTATTTTCACCATGTTATCAAAATTTACATGACATAACCTTCTGTACCATAACCAATTTTCTTCAACTTGAGCAATAAAACATGAGCACTCACCAAGATCAAGATAAAACAAGTTACCTTTTGTTTTTTTCCCAATCCAATCAGTTTTCCTTTATCATCCAATAGTCTTCCCTTACCATGCATGAATTCCACCTTGAATCCAATGTTGATTAGCTACACCACACTCAACAGATTATGTTTTAGTCCTTCAACCCAATATGCATTATTACATACAAGTTCTTTGGTTAATGAGATTCGACCTCTTCCTTTTATGCAACAAGATTCATTGTTTCCAAACCTTACACTACCACCATCACAGTCTTCAAAGTGTTCAAACTTTTTTTTGTCACTAGTCATATGATGTGAATATCCACTATCTATGATCTATGTATCATTTTTTCTTATATGAGAGATAAGTGCCATCTTATCTTCTTCATCAATATCAGATTCATCTTTCACAGCAATGTAAACAATTTTATCCTCACTATTATCAGAATCTTTAGAGTCCTTAACCATAAAACATGTCTTCTTACCTTTGTCCTTGAATGATTTGAAATCTTTCTTGCCATTGCATTTGTGACCTTTCTTCTCATCCTTGCTTGCTTTTTTTGGACACCTGGCTACAATATGACCAATTTCTTCACATGAAAAATAGATTAGGGGAACTTTAGCTTTGTATTTTCCTCTACCTCTAGAATATTTCCTTGCAAGAAGAGCTTCAACAACTTCAAGATCGCTATTAGAACTTTCCTCTAATTCTTCTTCACTTTCTAACTGAGAGTCCTTTTTCTTTAAGTGAAAGCTTAGCATCAAATGCTAATTCAATATTCTTGGAAGCTGTAACATAATTGTCATAGTTATCTAGCTCAAAGATTGTCAATCTTCCTACTATGAAATCCAAAGTTATCTTATAATTTTTTTCACATCTTCTTTCTCAAATTGCAGATACTCTAATTGCCTAAATGGGAAGCAATGTTCTAAGAACTTTACTTAGAACAATTTCTTCTATGATATCTCCTCCAGAAGCTTTGATAGCACTGACACTTGCTTTGATCCTTTCAACATATTTGGTAATGTTTTCATCCTCTCTCATTCTCATCTGATCAAATTGTCCTCTTAGGATTTCTGCTTTGGCTCTCCTCACATTGTCATCACCACCATAGATATCTTTTAGCTTGTTCCACATAGTAAAGGCATTTTTGTAGTCCTTGATATCATAAAATTCCTCATAGCTTAGAGTAGATGCAATGTCTATCATCATGGTGTTATGAGTCTTCTTCTCAGAAATGTCATTAACAGATAATGTACCAGAAGGAATTGTATATTCTTCATAAAGGTATTTCAATCCTCTATCACCAATGGAAGCTAGATGAAGCCTCATGAGACCCCGCCATGCTGTAAAAATATCTCTATTAAGCCTTGGAATTTCTCTCTTGTAAGACATCCTGATCTTTAGCTTAGGTCTTTGAAACCCTTCCTGCAAGCACCAAAATCTCTGATACCAATTGTTGGAAATATAGATGAAGTAATTGAGAGAGGGGGGGTGGGGGTGAATCAGTTACCACAAAAAAAAATCCACAGATCCCTTAGATGTTTGATAAAACTATTTACTTTTGTCACTTGGTAAACATACAGAATTTGTTGTAACTTAGTAAATGCAGTGTATGTTAGATTATTACTGATCCTTAAACATTTATATTAATTAACATGTAAGCATAAAGGAAATAAAATGAACACATGAGACACTAGATTTAACGTGGAAACCCAATATGGGAAAAACTACCAAGTAACCAGCTATCGATTTTCACTCTTCTAAAGTGAGCCCTGTTAGGAGCCAACCTTGTTAAAGGTTACAAAACATATTGCTAGGTGTGACCTTGTTAGAGGATTTAATCACCCTATTAGGAGTGGCCTTACAAAAGGTCTTTAGAATAATTCAATGGAACTGTCACCTTGTTAGAGGATTTACAAATGGCTATTAAACCAACTCTGCTAAGAGATTTTGGAATCACTGCCACAATGGTAAGAAAGTAACAATGAAATGACCTGAATGAGATGCAACTAAATTTCTAATTAAAAATCTCTATTCTGCTTCACTAGATCCTTCCTAATTAAATATAACTTTGTTGCTCCTCAAGGATATTTGACCATCCTTCAAATTCACTCACACTTTCCTTTTGAAACAATCAATACACTTGCATACTCACTCATAATTTAGAATTCTCAATTTGACCTTTAATATATACCTTTTAGATTATTAGGTCAGCTCATTTACAACTTACAGTTACCAATAATCATTACCTCGGTCATCTAGAATCAACAGTTGAAAGAATTAAACTTTACTTCTCAAATAAACAAAATCCTTCATTGGTCAACCCAGCTTGGTAAACGCTGTTCCTAAAAAGATTTCCTATATTAACCAACAGAAGCTCGGTTAACACTATGAACCCTACAAAATCCTTTGGAGATTGAGTGAACTTGGTAAACACTAACTTTCCTTCATTAACCATGAAAGCTTAGTTAACACTACTTTCTACCACATTTTCCTTCGACGCCCGAGTGCACTTGGTAGACACTGTCTATGTAGAGTAATGTCCAGGAATGCTCAATAGACACTAAAAATTGCCTTGCTAACCAGCTGAGCTCGGTAGACATTGACTAATAACTGATATGACATTTGTGTGACATCAAAGACAACACACAATTAGGCAATTGTATCCAATAGAAACATGTTAGAAAGAAATGTGGGCAGAAGGAATTGTTGGAGGCAATATCATAAATATTATAGAAGATGAAGACAAGATGAAATGAATGAAGCTGAAAAGGAAAATAAACATCTCATTCACAGCCAACAAGATAGGCAACACAATGCTAGAAGAAGAACATAGAGAATATTAGAAGAAATAAAAGTCCATAATAATTGTTTGATAGTTGCATCAGTGGGTGAAAATGATCGTCCTACATTGAGAGGTGTAGCACCACTACATTCTATGGATGAAAACATGAGTAAACAAAATGAAGATGTTGATTTTTGTATAGAGACTAAGAGGAACTACAATGAAATATTTGGAAATAGTTATCAAAACCTTCAAAAACTCTTTTGACGTCAATTAGATAATTTGGTTATGCTTGCAATGTGCTACATGTGTCAAGAGTGTTATGTTGGCATTAAAATTAATCGTACAGAAGGAGGTCCAATCTATAGTTGGTGTCAGCAAGAAAAAGGAAATAACAAATTCTCAATAGAAAACAATATGGACCCGAGTTTACAAACAATTGAACTTGCAAATTTGACTCAAGTAGAAGAAATGTTAATTGCATGTGTAAGTCCACTTCTATAAATAACACATGCAATAGGGAGCAATATAAATACAAGGGACACACAATAAGTTTCCCACAAAATATTGAGCATGTATATCAAAGTCTACCATGCCCAATAAAAAACTTACCTATAATAATAGCTCAAAAAAAATATCAATGTGGTACAAACTATGACTTATAGTTAACAAAAATTAGGTGTATTGTGCCCTAAGGTATAAAATTGAAAATGAAAAATTTTATACTGATGTTCATGTAGATACTCATGCATTGGATGACATTGAAATGCATAATGATTGTAATATATTCCATCAACTAAAGACTATTCATGTAGATGTTGACAATGAATCAAGACAAATCATATGTCTACAAAATGAGATGGATGAGGTTAACGATACAAACATAAATTTTTCCACATCAATGGCAACAAGACCATTGAATCTTCAAAAGGAAATGGAACTCATACACGCATGGGTTAATAGCCCCAATATAGATCCTATGAGTTTGATTGACTAGCCACCAATAGGTACATCTCTAGTGAATGAATATATTATGCTAGTTTTAATAGACATGGCCTTTCCAACATTGTTTCCAAATGGACAATGTGACTGGCTGGAGATGTGTCTATGAAGAGTATACCTTCATGAATATGTGAAGCATCTAATTTGGTATAGGGATCATCACTTTGGTAGACATCCCTGATTTAGATATTAAATGGAAAACATGGTAATGAGGTACTGTACACAAAATTTTAGTTTAGTTTTCGTAAAACAAACAATTGAAGAGTTGCCAATGACCATTGATGAGTTATGAGAACATATGGAAAAAATTTCTAGCACACACCTTGCTAATAAATTAATGCATTTTGGAACAACCTTAAGAGGTACAAGGTCATATTGGAAAAAAAGTCAAGCAAAATTATATGATTTGCTCAAACAACTGGGGACCCCCACAATTTACTCTACACTTAGTGTAGTTGATTTGTATTGGCCTGATCTACAAGCACTGATGCCTACAACTCAACCATCAGATCCAAGGGAGGCACAGAAGTGGAGGAGATGGAATGTTATAGACTATCCTCATATTGTTGCACACTACATGCACCTCAGACATACTATATTTCGTAAAGAAATTTTGATGAAAACCTTCAATGTTAAAGACTTTTGGTCAAGATATGAATGGTAGCATAGGGGATCTCCACATGTACATGGTTTTTTGTGGCTTCATGGAGCTCCAAATATGGATAAGTTAGATTGGCATAATGAAGAATAGGTAAGAGAAGTTGAATCTTTCTTCCATTATATTGTGCATACATGGAATCCATGGGCATGTAGCACTAAAAAAAATATGCAAGTATTTCTACATTGATTTTCATTATGTAGACATTTCTATAATTATTTTTTCATGATCCTTATATTTCCGATGCCATCTTTTTGTTTCTCCATTTAAAATTCTTTGTTTTCATCAAGCCACTTTAGAATTTTGCACAACATCCATGTCTCATAAACACAAGCCAAATATTAGAAATGAACATGGACTATGATTATGAAGAAATATTGAATACCATACAACAACATACAATATGTAAATAGGGAGCATGTCTGAAAAAAATAGAAGGGCAACAGGTACTATCTATTTCATTTTTTCTTGACAAAACTAATCCAATGATATATTTATTGCATTGTAACTTTCTAAACTTAAATTGTAGGTATAATGCTCCTTGGGCAATAAATAAAAATGGATCAAAATTGTATATAGATGCAAAATGTGGAGGAAAAAAATTTGAACCTCAAAAGAATGATGATAGAGTCAACTCACATAATTGTTACATTTTACAATTGTGGAGATCAAATATAGATTGGCAACCAGTTTTGTCAACACATGTTGTTATTAAGTATATTGCAAAGTATGCATCCAAAGTAGAGAAAATTTCTAAGACCTACCATCAAATGTTGACACGATTGGAAAATATGGAGAATCCTGATGAATTTGCATCCAAAGTCTACAAAAAAAATTTAACTGAAACTATTATTGAAAGAGATGTTGGAGCTCAAGAAACATGTCACATGCTCCTAGAACTTCCATTGGTAGAATGTAGTAGAATATTTGTTAATCTGAACGTCTCCTAAAAAATATTCAAACCTGTTAAGAAAAAGAATGAAGATTGTATTGAAAAGAAAATAGAATCATTCATAGATTTATATATAAGAAGACCTATTTCTATGGACTCCATCACTTTAATTGATGCCTCTAGAGCATGGATATATAATAAAGATAGAAAGAAAGATAATAAGTGGGAGAGTAAAAAAAAGGTTGCAATTATCAAAGTATATCCAAAATTTATTTCTATTCCGCCACGTATATCAGACAAGTTTGTTGAGTTTTCCTTTTTAGAGTTTTTGTTGTATAAACCATTCCATGACATTCAAGTTGATATTGGTGATGATAATATCATAGTATTTTCAAACTGGGAGTCACTAGATTATGTTCCATGGCATGGTGAAAGAAGAGTCGATGTAGAAAGTAGTGATGGAAGTTCTGAATCTAGAAGTGAGAACAATGTAATGGGTCCTTGTAACATTATAGAGCATGAATGGGAAATCATCTCATGGATGAATCATGGTCAAATGATGGAGATTTTTGAAGTTAATATGCTAGGAAAAAGGGACATGGATAGACAATATAGTTGGTCAGAGCAATACAGGTTAGATGAATATACTTCAGATGCAATCAATTTTATTGGTAGAATGAGAGAAAATGGATGCACTATAAATCTTCAACATGAACAAGAAATTAATAGCAGTAAATTAGGTGAAAAATAAAAAAGGGCATTTTATGTTATTGCAACACACTATAATGGTAGTGATAATGTAACACCCTTGTATATGATAATTTAGGGTGGAACTGGTATAGGAAAGTCATTTTTGATTAGTGCAATCAATAATTTTTTTAAAGATTTTGCATTCCCTGAGTGTTGTCCATTGTCAATTCTAGCACTGACAAAAGTGGCTACATACAACATAGGTGGTTCAACTATACATTCCAAATTGAAGATTCAAGTAAATGATTTTAGATAGTTGGAAGGAACATGTTTGACAAGTTTCCAAGAAGAACCAAGTCAAATAAGATATATTTTAATAGATGAAATGAGCTTTCTTGGGGAGAAGTTTCTTGAGAATATAGACTCCAAACTTCGTCAAGCATTTCCTCAAAATTCCCATCTTAACTTTGGAGGTATTCTATAAGAAATTTATAATTGATGTAGTAGAGAAACAAAAAACATTAGTGTGAATTTTTTTTTTATTATCGTATTGCTAATTTTTTTAGGTATCTCAATGATTTTGGTTGGTGATCTTGGCCAACTCCCTCGTGTGAAAGACAAGGTAGCATATGATAGTAGGAGACATACAAAAATACTATGGGAAGACTTCAAGATTGTGATCACATTGGAAAAAATTTATAGACAAGAGGGAGAGAATCTAGATCAAAATAAGTTCTGCCAGTTGCTCACAAATATTAGAGATGCTCTATTAACAATTGACGATTGGAAATTACTAATGTCACATACAACATGCAATATTCCAAAAATATAAATGATGATTTTGACAACAATGTTCATTTATTCTCTACAAATGATAATGTTCACAAACATAATCAAAGAAAACTCCATTCTCTTCGAGAACTAGTTGCACGTATAATTGCTACAAAGATGTCAAATTATATTTTAGTAGATGATAATTGTGTTGATGAACTTGATATTGAATTGTTGATTTCAAGGAGATCAAGAGTTATGCTGACATCAAACTTGTGGATAGAAGCAGGCCTTGTAAATGGAGCTTTGGGTTATGTTGAGGAAATAGTGTACAAGCCAGGTAGTGCACCATCTCAACTACATTATATGTCATGGTAAAATTTGATGCCTACTTTGGCTTTCCATTCAATAATGAACACCCTAAAGTAGTACCTATTAGTGCTATACAAAGAGGTTCTACCACTTAGATGCCCTTGAGACTAGCATGGGCACTAACAATACATAAAATGCAAGGTTTGACACTTGAAAAAGAAATAATTGATATTGGACCAAGAGAAAGAACATGAATGACATTTGTTGCAATTTCTCATGTAAAGTCACTATAGGGTCTGAGGATAATGCCACCATTTTCTTTTGATTGTTACAAGAAGATGAAGAACAAAAAACAGTTAGAAAAAATAAAAGTTGAAGAAAAAAGGCTAAAGGCATTAGAAATAAACCATCATGATTGTATAGTTTAATAAGGTCTTTTCTACAACTATTAAATAATATGCATTTGTATATAGACATGTTATAAACATAGGAATTATACTATTTGAGCAAAGAAAACAAAACTGGACAAAAAATTAATAGAACAAATATGTTGTTGCTTTGATTTTCATCATTCTCAATGCACTTTTTACTTCTTATATAATTTCTTTCTTCTTTTGTATAACAAAATACTGTTGGTAAGTAAAGAATTACCAAAAAAAAAGATTGTGGAAAGTTTAAAATTGCCATTCAATATTTTTTTTTATTGTTCATCAATTATTTGTATTTAATACATTGTTGGAACTTAATGTGGTTCAATAAATATTATTTATAGAATATTACTTTGATGTTCATCATTCTAAATGGACATTGTACTTCTTCTATAATTTCTTTCTTCTTTTATATAACAAAAAACTGTTGGTAAAGATTTATCAAAAAAAATGATTGTGGAAAGTTTAAGATTTCCATTCAATATTTTTTATTATTATTCATCAATTATTTGTATTTAATACATTGTAGGAACTTAACGTGGTTCAATAAATATTATTTATAGAATAGATAGAAAATAGAATTTCTCTCTTTTAATACTTTTATTTTTATTTTTAGATATTAAAAGGAAAAAAAATGTTGAGGCAAAGAACAATTAAAGTTGATGACACATATCATCATCTTGATCTTCAAACAATACACACTTAGGAAAGAACAAATAATTTGTCTTGTAAAAGAAATCTTTTAGAAGCAGAGTTGTTGAAATTTTATCCACCAGCTCTTCGAAATTTTGGTCACTTCTACCAAGATCCTGATTTTTCGTATTTAGTTTGTTGTGAAGACTATGACCCCATAAAGCTTTATTTTGTTCCTACAAAGGTTTGGATTGAGCAATCTCCTTATCCAATGGACTCTACAGAAAATGGCCCTATTTGGTTAGAAAAAATGCTTCAGTCTCTACAAACTAGTACTTAAGGTCTAGCAAACTATCATTATCATGGTCAGATTTTTAGATTGCAGTTTGGTGGATTATAGAACACCCTATGGAATTAAGTTGTGGTAGATAGATGGGGACCTCAAGGGGTCTTCTTGACTCTATCGATCCATGAAAGAACAAGGAAGATTGTTGCAAAGAAAATACCAACATTGACACAAACTACTTGTGATTTTCAAAGAATAAGGTGAGGAGTTACAAACACATGATGTTTGTGATGTAGAACTTATGAACATCTCTATTGGTTTGATATTTTAGATCCTACGAACTCTCTTTTGTTTCAATGAAACATTGTTCAATTTGATGGTGATAGTGATTCTAATTAGAATATTTATCTCTTTGTTATTTTTTGCAAACAATGTAGCTTTGATGTTACTATAAAATTGGTGAACATTCCAACTATCTTTATATGGATTATATATAAAGTTTATTAAAAATATTATAGTTTACATTCACATATTCTATATGAATATTTTATTTTCACAAATATATGATTTATATCCTTTTGGGTGTAATAATTTGATATATATGGTAAGTTTTAACTTCTTCTTTTTCACATTAAAAAATTACATAGATGTTTTCAATTGTTTTAGAATTTGTTATTAATTATTGAAAATTTCATGACTCACATTAATTATGGAAATAGTTAAATTATGTTATCTTTTGAGTTGACATATGCTATCTTTTCAACTCACCTATGTCTCAAACTCAATATGACTATTATTTAACAGTTGTACAAAAGACCTTATCAATACGAATATGTCACAAATGCATATTATTTAACAGTTGTAGAAAAGACCTTATTAAAATATACAATCATGATGCTTTATTTCTAAAGCCTTTAGCCTTTTCTCTTCATCTTTTCAGTTGACATATGTTATCTTTTGAGTTGACCTATGTTATACATTACAGTCATTTTTCTCAAATATATATTTTACAATTTTTTTTCCCTTCATCTATGCCTCAAGCTCAATATGAATATTATTTTTCTTCTTGTCATTTGGGTTTTCTTATATTTGTATTATATATTTGTTTCCTTCTTTAATTGATAAGTAATAATAGAATCTGATTCTCTCTTCAAATATTTCCATGTTCAGGAATGATTAAAAAATGGATTTATCAGATAATGAATTTGAAATTATTGCACCAAGTCTAGTTGTTTCTTTAAACTCAAATGGCTCACCTCAAACACCAATCGATAAATGTGAAAAGTCTATGCTACAATTTTGTTACCAAATGATTCAACATTTTGAATCTACAATGTTGTCAGTAGATTATGTTTTAGATAATGATATTTTGCAAATGTAGATTGTTGTGGATAAGATATGGGAGATGTTTAATTAAGTATCTCAATTTCCAGAATATTTGGAAGAAGTGCAACATGATCATAATGAGAATGAAGGTCATAAGACTATTCTCATTGGTGACTATTTTATAAGGTCATTTCATTGTAACAATTAGTTTGTATCATAATTTTTTATGGTTGAAGTTGTTTACAAATATGTTTATAGTTAAGATCCATACCCGATAGAAAAGACCATAGTATTGAAGTATATATACATAATCAATCATGTTTATATTTTGTGGCATATGTTACACTTTCATTTGGGTATAATTTGAAACATGTATGTTTTTTCTTATATTTTATGATTAGTAATTGTTATAGTTGGTAGTAGTGTATTCAAGAGATATGGATTATTTTAGACAACTTAAAAATAATCATATTATTGTTTAAATAAAATATACATAAATAATCTTTACAATTAAAGACTCGTCCACCATAGATATTAGACATTTTCACATCTCATATATGTGGTGGATGAGTGTTTTCCTACCCATGGTAACAGAATAGAAAAATACAACTTTATGTGCTTATCACTTCATTTCACTATTTCAACATTACGGTACATTAATATTTGGACCATCACAATAGAATATAAGGGAACAATGTGTATGACTTTGGTGTAAAGTATATCCAATTTTTAAATACAATTATGGGAAACAATGGTAATGAAGTTTTCTTAATGTACTAATATAATAGTATGAATTAGGAGATGTAAATTTTTAGTTTTACTCATTATAGTATTTTATTTAGTGTTTATTTTATTTAGTTACATCTTTTTTAAAACTTTTTAAAGCCTTTTTAGTTTCACTCATAATAGTATTTTATTTATTATTTATTTTAATATAATTTTGAAGTTTTAAAGTTTACATCTCTTTAGTTTCACTTGTAAAAATAAAAAAATTTCTCACTAAACTCACTCACCTAATCCAATCAATCCCTAAACTCTTAAATACAAATACTACAAGTAACCAAGGGACTCAATGCAGAGGATGATGAATGGATGTAGTGGGGCTTGAGAATGTACAGAGATGTAATGTGAAGTTCGCCTTCTTGAATTTTTCTATGGTATACAAAGTTTACATATTTTTATTTTCTCCCCCATCTCCTTTTCTTCTCTAATCCTCTTGCCCTTCAGTCCCCTCCACATTTCATTCTAATCATAAGCATAATATTAGATTTTGAATCAGTTTGAAATTAAAGTCACACTTACATAGAAAATATTTTGTTAACATTTTTATGTGTGACTTTAATTTGAAACTAATTCAAAATCTAATGTTATGGTTTTTATTAGAACAAAATTTTGAGGTCACTAGAGAGCAGGAGGAAGAGACAAAAGAAGGATATCAAGGGAGAAAATATAAATATCTAAACTTTGTATACCTTAGAACCACTAAGCTATGTACCATTGTCATATTTTAGAAACAAAAAAATAGAGCAAATAAAGAAGGAGATTGTGCGAGAAACCATTTCACAACCATCCAAACTAGGTTCAAAATCTTGCTTTGTGTTCACTTAATATTTTGTTGACATTTTTATGTGTGTCTTTAATTTGAAATTGAATCAAAATATAATGTTATGCTTTTCATTACAACAAAATTTTGAGGTGACTAGAGAGTAGGAGGTTCAAAAAAAAGAAGAACATTGGGAGAGAAAATAGAAATATCTAAATCCATTTTGAGTGCTAACCCATACATTCAATTAGGTTAAAATTTAAGTCTTGAACCTAATTTTTATTCTTTATATAATCCTATAAAAGTTCAATTTTGTACACACGCACGCACGCGCGCACACACACGCACGCATGCACACACACACACACACACACACACACACACACACACACACACACACACACACACACACACACACAGATATAATAAGAATAAAATTAAACCTACATTTTTTTAGTATTCAACTAAGCAACTACAATCCCAAACCTACATTAAATTAGACCTATTTGTCAAATTCATAAATTGGTCTTTTACATAATAGAACTATAGAAGTTCATATTATAAAATTGACCCAAATTAAATCATAACCTTAAACCTAATAAACCTTTAGATGGTAATTAATCCTAAACATAATACTAAATCAACTAAATGCCATATCCTTAACACTAAATTAATTTTAACTAGAATTATAATCCTCAATAAACTATATACATATTATATAATTAAATACCACCTGTTAAAAATTAAATCTAAATGTGATAGAGTAAAAAAATTAAAGACAACCTATAATTAAAAAATAAATCTAGATGTGATAGACTAAAAAAATTAACGACAACCTATAATTAAAAAATATATCTAGATATGATAGACTTTAAAAATAAAAATAAAAAAAATTGTCGACCAAATGATTAATCTAATGTTATATAGTAAATTTTTGTGAAAACTTACTTTTAGGAAAATTGTATCATCATAAATTCTCTTAATAACTCTAGATATGACGCACTAATAAAATTAGTGTTTTAAACCTATAAATGATAATGAATCCCAATCATAATAATAAATCAACTAAAAATCACTTTGTTAACACTTAACTAAATTTGACCCTAACTATTCTTTTAACATCCCCTTCGGATGCTACTAGCTATATGCATATTATATATTTATATAATATATATACATTTAGCCGAGATATATCGAGGCTTTAATTTACACAAAAAAAAAATATTTATATTAAAAAATTAAAGCCTTGATATCTCTCGGCTAAATGTATATATACTATATAAATATATAATATGTATATAGCTAGTTAAAATAAATATTGTCAGACATGCCCAAAGTGCAAAGCATAGGACTTTTAGTTTCATGTGTTATTTAAATAAATTTATAATGTTTTTGAATGAGTTGTTTTAAACATTTACTTGTGTCGAAATATATATTATCTCGAGGAATTAAATTATTTTAATTTAATAGTTTCTTTTATTTGATTTGTTATATATTTTTAAAAAGTTTTTAATATGTTTTTATTTTCCTTTATATTAAATTTACATGTATAAATGTAATAGCTTTGATTATTTTTTCACATTGTAAATCAAATAATTGTAAAACATGAAAATATTTTTATAAATAATATATAATAATTATAATATAAAATTATTAATTTTTACATATTAATATCAAATAAATTTATATAATATATGTGTTTATCTACTCTCTACTTCTTCATTATTTCTTTATATTTTTAGAACTTTATATTTTATTTCGACCTTTGTATAATTTAAAGATAATTTAAAATCTATATATATATATATATATATATATATTTATTTATTTATTTATTTATTTATAAAATTTTATATTATTATTTATATTTTTCATAATTTTAGCAACACATATGTTACAATGGATTTTGACATCTTTATATAGATTTCTATAGTTTAATAATTATATAGATAATTCAAATCCACAAAAGTGCAAACTATTTATAATATATAGAAAGTTGTAAGTAATTAAAAGGTAGTTATTAGAAATTTATAAATTATTATTATTAGTAATTAGAAATATATTTTTAAATATTTATCTACTAATGAGATTGTAGATTTAAAAAATACTCCAAGTACTTGTATTTTATGTTAGTTAATGAAAGATTCCAATTATGTTCAACAATAAAGAAAATTTACAAAATAATTAACCTATTCATAAAGTATAAGGTTTTATATTATTTCTATACTTAAGATTACTCTCTTCAAACAAATTATAAGGTTTCTTTTAATATTAGTATATATTATTCTTAATAGTTATATTATTATTATTAGTAATTAGAAATATATTTTTAATTTTTCATCTACTAATGAGATTGTAGATTTTAAAAATACTCTCGAGTACTTAATATTTTTTTAATTTTTAGAATTCTATTTTTTAAATGTAGATTTTAGATTTTGTTATGTCTCAGCAATACACTTCAATTAACACGACTTATTTAGTAGATAATAAGCTCTAAAAATTATTTCTTTTTGTACAAATATATTTATAACTACTACTAATAATAATAATATATAAATTTATAATAATTATCTTTTAATTACTTATAACTTTCTATATATTATAAATAGTTTGTACTTTTGTATATTTGAATTATCTATATAATTACTAAACTATAGAAATCTATAAATCTATTGTAACATATGTATTGATAAAATTACGAAAAATATAAATAATAATATAAAATTTTATAAATCTATATATTTATAGATTTTAAATTATCTTTAAATTATAAAAAATGTTGAAACAAAATATAAAGTTCTAAAAATATAAAGAAATAATGAAGTAGAGAGTAGATAAACATATATATTATATAAATTTATTTGATATTAATATCTAAAAAATATAATTCTATATTATAATTATTATATATTATTTATAAAAATATTTTTACGTTTTACAATTATTTGATTTAGAATGTGAAAACTAACCAAAGCTATTACATTTATACATGTAAATTTAATATAAAGAAAAAACTAAAATACATATTTAAAACTTTTTTAAAATATACAACAAATCAAATAAAAGAGAATATTAAATTATTATAATTTAATTCTGATAATTTCCAATATATTTCAGTACAAGTAAATGTTTAAAACAACTCATTCAAAAACATTATAAATTTATTTAAATAACACATGAAACTAAAAGTCCTATGCTTTGCACTTTGGCATGTCTCACAATATTTATTTTAATAAAAAGTAACTGCAGAGTACATATTACATATAGCATCGTCTGACATCATATGATATCGCCAAAACCGGGAATATAAATACCAAGAATTTTGACATGGGAAAGTGGCTTCCACCGTAGGATTGGCGAGCTTCATAAGGAAAGCATCACAGGCCTATCAACATTTTAAAGAAAATATAAAATATTGAAGGTCTTGAAGCGTACAAATCTTTCAATTCATGTCATTATTACGTTGTTTTTATCAGCTATCAGTGTATTCTTCACTTTCATACGTTGAGTAAATTGCTTTAGCAGGTGGGCATTGTCACTAAGCAAGCAAAGTCACAACGTTCAAATGTTTGAACAAAATTTTAAAACAAAGCTGCCCAATGTCAGATAGAAAAAAAGTATATGTCTTCTTCCATATGTCCGTGTGGAAATGAAAGAGATGGTTAACAACTTATTTACGAAAACTGTTAAATAACCCATCTGAGATGAGCTAAACAAAGGCATGAATTTAAAATCCTGAAAGAAAAATTTATAACAAGAGATTAAAAAAGAAAAGTAGTACATTTTCATTCATGAATTGCACTTTCAAGATATGTCATAGTTGTTGCCTCTACAGATAATTTAATTTGCAGTATGTAAAGTTGACCGTTGACATTAAAATGGATTGCAGGATGTGACATTTGATTAGCTCATGCCTCATGTAAAACCCCACTTCTTTCATTCCGTTTGGTTGCTGGAATAGGAATAGAAAAGTTGGAATACGATTTCTATTTTCTGTTTGGTTCGTCACTTGGAATAGGAAATAGGAATACGTATTCCCATTTTACCTCTAAAATGAGCTTATACCCATTCCAAAAAATAGCTGTTATTGGAATAGTTATTCCTATTCCCAATATTACATGCCTATTCTCCATTCCTATGCCCGCAACCAAACAGGCTTAGTTTCATCTTCTTCCTCTGCCCCACAGTATCAACATTGAGAAAATAACAAATTCTTTCACGCTAAACCCTATGCCCCACTTCCTTCACTTAGTTTCATCTTCTTCCCCTGCCCCACAATATCAACATGCCCAAATAACAAGTATACACCAACTAAAAATTCTAGGCCCAAAGAGCAAATTGACAACACTTGTAGGCCCATCCCTTCTTCATGCCTGTTTTCCCATTATTATATTTTATATTTGAACTCTGCTGTTATAAGAATAACTTCAGGAACTGAGAGTTCTTCACAGTTTGCAAAGTAAGTTACAAGGATTCATTTTGTAGTTGTGAAGTGTTTCTTGTGTTGGAGAAATGGAAGTTCAATCAGGGCACCCTCAGTTTGCAGACATTACTGAAGAAGCCAAGAGAACTAGTGGAGCCTGGATTACTTCAGAGGAAGGAGCATTGCCCATCACTAAGGCCCAAAATGAGGTAGGCTGAGATATTATCAAGATAACAGAAAGGAAAACAATTGATGATAGTGTTGGAATAATTGTCAACGTTCTCTTTCAAAATTTCTGACATAGATTAACTGTCTCCTGTGTTCTATAACTAGTGGTTGTATTGGGCATTGATAAGTTGATTTTTTGATCCAACAACCACCCTAGTTTGTAACAGATAGATTATAGAATTTGTTCGAAATATTCGTGCAAATACATTCTACACAATTGAATCTGGAAATACAGCACTGCAATCATTTGTTTCATTTTAAGCAATTTTACTATAAAAAAAAGGTTAATTTTAGTTTGTATACATTTTCTTTGTACACCATCCTAGAAGCCTTGATTTCATCTCTTGTGAGACTTTTGAAGTCACATCATAGTCTTCTAGAATTAGTTGGAATGCCATGAACATTCATTTTGTAGATAGTACATTAATTTGTTTTTCCTTATTCTTTCTCACAGTGGTAAGCAGTCTCTTCAACTTCCTGATGGCTTAAACACCCTACACTAAGGTTTGTTTTTGAAGCTAACAGTGCTAAATAGTTAAAAGTTGACTTAAATTTTTCAAGCTTAATTTTTTCCTTAGTGTGTGATGTTTAAAGACAACCCTTCACTTCAACTTTTCCTTCTTTTTATATTGTCAGATGTCTAATATATTTACTTCTAATCATTTATAAGTTGTAAACTGTTACAGAAGCCAAGTTGGAGGAAGTTACTGAAATTTATTGGACCTGGGTTTCTGGTTTGCATAGCATATCTTGATCCTGGAAACTGTAAGCTACTATGAATGTCTAATCACCTTTCTAGATACCTTTTTAGATATGTGTTTGCATTAATAAACTAATTGCGAGATAACTAATTGTTTATTGCTAATTTTTCTATGTGCCTCAGTGCAAACCGACTTGCAGGCTGGTGCACAGTACAAATATGAGGTATATATTCAAATAATATGTATATGCAGCTTGGTATTATAAAAGACGATCATTTATGGTTTTTTTTTTGGCCTTTTGGCTTTCAGCTTCTGTGGATCATTCTTGTGGCATCAGTATTTGCCTTGATTATTCAATCTCTTGCAGCAAAACTGGGAGTCGGTACAGGTTTGAAAAGTTGATAAGAATATAATGAATTTGGATAATTTGATGTCAATATTTATTATGTTCAATGATGAGACTTTGATTATGTTCCAGGCATGCATCTTGCTGAACATTACAGAGCAGAGTATCCTAAGGAACTAAACTTTGTATTGTGGATGCTAGCTGAAGTGGCTGTTATTTCAGCTGACATTCCTGAAGGTTAATATTCGCATGGATTAGTTTGTTATCAATATAACAAGTCAAGAACAAGTGATAGATGCATGTATAAAAAGTATGTTTTGGATGCCTACAGATACTAATTGTTATCAAATTGTTGTAGTGCACCAATATTACAGTCAAAGGAACCAGCAAATATAAATATATTTTTCTTTTTCAATGAAAGCATTTTTATTTTATTTTATTTATTTTTATTTATCTTTATTTATTTTCCTTTATCTACAATATTGATGTACATTACTACAATACATTTAACTAACTTCACTAACCACTTTAGTTCCTTCCAACTAGAACATTATTTGAAATTCTAACAAAATGTCTTTATAACCAAATGTATCAATTTCAAATGGAGACACATATTTTCTCTTAGAATCATTTTAGAAACAAAAACATAACAACTTTACTCATTTCTATATACTATAGAATAGTGCATGATATATAAATTTCTTTAATCACTGAATGTAGCAACATATCAACAAGTACAGTCCACTTATACAATTTTTCAGCGTACAAGCTGTCATAAAACACAAGATTGGGAGTTACCCAAGGGTGACTCTCCCTAATACAATAAGAATTCACTTGGAAGTATGTTTTTGCTGCACATGAAAATAAGACAACATCCTTCTTCTCTTCAAGTCTTCAATCCATAGATCACAACCTGCAGTACAACACACACCAACAAGCCCATGGTACTCTCCTCCCAACCTTAGGCCTTTTAAAGGCCACCCTCGAGTAGGGAGAACCTTGACTATGCGGACATACATTACTAACAACCATTTACAACACAATGCTCACATTACAAAACTGTTCACACATTTTACAGTTGACAAATAAAACCACAAAAATTTTCAACCAAGGTAGACCACTTAGGATCACATGTAGATCCATCTCAAGGGGTAAGGGTGGAAAATGAATGTTGAGGAGACTCCACCTGCAACTATGCCTTCATTAGGCTATACATTTTATACACATGCCTTCACAAGGCAACCCAACACCACATACATGCCCTCACATGGCATCTTTACAATACTTATAACTCCAGCAAGGTGGCATATGGGGCCCATAACACCCATATGGCATCCCTCTCCTACACTAGGAGAGACTCTCACCCAACACATTCCCTATGCACCCCTTACCTTCACAAGGCTCTCTTTTCCTCCCAAGAGATGAGACTCACCTTGTCACACCCAAAACAGAAAATTGCAACAAGAACACATGAATTCACAACACAAAGTAAATCACAATACACACATACACCAAAAGTGAAACATGATCCCTCAACCTTACACAACACAACATTACAACACACCATATTACAACTACATTACAGAAAACTCACATGCATACCACAATAAAAATAATCTACTTAACAACAAGCTTTCATAGCAAGGGTACATAAGGTTACCAACTTGGTTTCCAAGCAAATTTGAGCTCCCTCTCTTTTTACCAACAATCCTCCTCCTAAGCTATCTTCTTCTCCTTGTTTTTTTCCCTTTTCCAAAATTTACCCCACTTAGATTCTTTTTCCAGATCTATCCAAAAATTCTCCCCCCAAGAACTCTCCAACCAACTCTCTCTAAAGAATGTTTTCTTTTGATGCTTAAGTTTCCAAATTCGGCCAACTTGAGAATCCACAATTTTTGGGTGCTCTTTTCAATGCCTAGGGAAGCTTATAATACTTAAAAATGCCCCTACCCCCTAGGTATATCATATGGGCTTTAAAATAAGACCTCAAACTAGCCCTAGGGATGGTGTAAACCTCCTAGAAATTCACAAAAGGTGTGCATTCGACCTAGCATGGAAAGAATCCCTCTTGGACCCATAAATACACCTAGGGAAAAGAAATCCTACCAAACCACTCCTTGGTTCACTCAACTACCTACCATCCCACTAAGCATGCTACAAAGGAGAACATGTGTCAAGTGACACCACAATACACACAACACACTTGGCAAGCCATCAAGAAAAACAAATTTACTTTTATAGAATCACAATAATACACACAAATTGGTTTTACAAATAAAATAAAAGGGTAAAAAGGTTATACCTTCGTTAGGGTTAACCTTGGTTTTTTTCTAAACACCTAGCAAGGTTCTCCATAAATCCATGGGCTTCTTTCCTGCACACTTATTGCAAATATCAGTAGTCCAAGAATAAGGTGATAAAATGATAACGTAAATATAAATCACATAGATTCTATCATTACTGAATAACATAACTAATATGAAATATGTATTTCCATTCATATCACATTACACACTTCACATTTGTAGCAATTCTCTAATCTAGATAGTAAAACATTATGATCATTTATTCTTATAGAAAATTATGGAATTAATCTACCTTAAGCAATGCATCAAATATAATATAAGTATACAATTCTAGTTTATTCAAATGATACATGAATTCTTAATGTTACTCTAAATATGCTAAGACATGATAATCTAGCACCATATGGAGACCACAATTCAAAAATCAAACATTCACTTGAGTATAACATAAGCTTTAATCATGACATATGGATCATCAAGAAGGTAAGTAAGCATATTTGAATAACATCATAAAAACTACTTAGAATATTAGTGTCCTAGTAACATCATAAGGAATCATCATATAGCCTAATGATATAGGTATCAATGTCCCAATAACATAACATGAAATCAAATAGTCTAAGGATCAAAATATCAATGTCCATAGGGGGTAATAATGTGTCATCTAGAGTCTAACTATCAAAGTCCAAAAGAAACAAAATGTCAATAGTGCTATGATGGTCGGGGCGGGACATGACAATTGTATTGCAGTCATTGGATCTGCTTTTGCCCTGAACGTGTTGCTTCACCTACCTGTATGGGTTGGGGTTCTTATAACAGGACTAAGCACACTTCTGCTTCTTGGAATGCAACGATTTGGGATAACCATTTCTTAGGTGCTAATAACATCGATGCATCTTGTTCTTTTGATTATGGAATTCTAATCAAGATACAGTTACATATGAAGTCTAGATCAGAAAGTTGGAGATATTTGTGGCTCTTCTGGTGTTCATAATGTTGGGCTGCTTTACTGGGGAGCTAGCATATGCAAAGGCCAAATCCACAGAAATATTGAGAGGTATGTTCGTTCCTCAGCTAAAAGGAAGTGGAGCAACTGGTCTTGCCATTTCACTTCTTGGAGCCCTCGTTATGCCGTAAGTTCAGGCATTTTTCTAACATAAATAATTGATGTTGGATCTATATAAGTTGAGAAACATGTCAGCTACCACTTCATTCATTTAAATACACGATGCTCGTCCTAAATTGATTATTAGATCAGGGTGTAGTCACATTTATCAACAATATTTTCAGCTGCATAGATTTTATAACCAATGAACTATGAACATAAAGATGCAGAAATCCTGTTCTAATGGCTGAAAGGCAAAACTATTAAGCTATTAAGGCCCCTTATGCTAAAATTTGATTCTTTACAACTTCATGTGCGCTTGCAGGCACAACTTATTTCTACATTCTGCCTTAGTTCTCTCCCGGAAAGTACCTCGGTCTGTCCCTGCAATTAATGTGAGTTTTATTCAACCAAGGAAATACATATTATGTATTAGTTCAATCAAATTTAATGGAATACAAGAAGATTTGACAATAGAAAAATGGTTTTTTTATCTTGCAGTCGGCATACAAGTATTTTGTTGCAGAAAGTGCGATTGCTCTGTTCGTTGCATGCATTATAAACGTGGCTATTGTGTCTGTGAGTGGTGCGGTTTGTTCAAAACCCAACTTATCACCTGAAAACTTTGATAACTGTAATAACTTGGATCTCAACAAATCTTCATTTCTTCTCAAAGTAAGATGATCCTACCTTCCTTTCTTTTTTCTGAATTGCTCTGCATTTGAATTTCTCCAACAATAACCATTTTTTTCAAGAAATGGGTGTTTCCATTTCCACACATCATCATTTTGAAAATATCTTTTTCCGTTTTGCAATTAACTGTATTGCTAAAGAATCAAATTATCATGATTAGTGACTGCAAATTTGCAACAGGACCACTTTCAAGAAACATGGGCTAAATTGACATTGGTATATGCACTTCAAATTAGTTATATAAATCAGGTATCTATGTTAATGGGTGCAGAATGTTCTTGGGGCATGGAGGTCAAAGGTTTTTGCAGTTGCATTATTGGCATCTGGGCAGAGCTTAACTATCACAGGAACATATGCAGGGCAGTATGTCATGCAGGTAAAATGGCCGTAACATTTCCAAATTTCTACAATCTCCAGAAAATCCCCAATTTGAAACATTCGAAATTTATTTTTTGGGCATGGATATCGCCTTTAGAGATTTAAAAATTGGAAAGTGATGATTTGAAACTTTTCTTAAAATGCACAAAACTTTTTCACAATCCTTGTCAAATTTTTACAAACCCCCGAAATACCCCATTTCAAAATCATTTAAAAAATAAAACATTTTTTGCTTGAAATTATTCCGCAGGGATTTCTGAACCTCAAAATAAAAACATGGAAGCGTAATCTTATAACACGGTACATTGCAATAGCACCAAGCTTAGTAGTCTCCATCATAAGTGGATCTTCTGGTGCTGGAAAGCTAATTATCATTGCCTCTGTATGTAATTACAGTTTATTTATTAAATTTATACTTAGATTTTGCTGTTCCTTGTAAAGTTAGCTCACTCTCTCCATATATTTGACGTGCAGATGATTTTGTCATTTGAGTTGCCATTTGCTTTCATCCCACTTTTAAAGTTCACTAGCAGCGAGAGAAAGATGGGACCCCACAAAAATCCATTTGCAGTAAGCTACCATTTTCTTAATTAAATTGTTTAAAACAAAGTTCTATCAAATAGAACTGTGCGTATCAGTAATTGGATTTGATTTTGATTGTGTATATTTGTCACTTTAATATTTCGGAGCACACTCTATGATCTATCACCAAAACGTTTTAGAATACAAAGAGATGAAGGTTCATCAGACTCCATGACTTCTTGCATATTTAAACTGTCTGATGATGGATCTTCGAGAGTGATCTAGAACATTGATGGAAAAAAAATACACTATAATTTTTTTTACATCAACTTTTTTGATCGCACTCCATGATCTCCTTGCATTCTTAAACATCGTGATAATAGATCACAGAGTGTGATTTGAAACATTGATACAAAAATACACACAAACTAATCTAATAATGATTGTTCAATCTGAAACATTGATACAGAGAAATACATACAATCAAATCTAAAACGGTCAACTGATATTCTAATAGATTGTAACAAAATGCTCATCACCATCATTGCTAATGCTGACGAAATTGAATCTAACATTTTATTTCAAGCTGAAATGTACCTTGATTTTATTTTTACTGTAGATTGCAGTTGTTGCATGGGTTCTTTGAACAAGTATCGTATGCATCAATATATACTATCTGAGCACAGATCTCGAAGGTTGGTTGGTACATAATAATCTGCCCAAGGTGGCTACAGTATTTATAGGATTAATTGTGTTCCCCCTTATGCTCTTGTATGTGGTTGCCATACTATATTTGGCTTTTAGAGCAGAAAAGGAAGAGACGCCTATAGCACATGGAGACTTTACCCCTAAAACTGGCAATACCCCTACAAGAGAACTTAAAGGCTATAAAGTATCAAAAATGCACAACACTTCAAGGGCTAAGATGTCCATCCATTAGCTTGATTATCAAGAGCTTTCTGTAAGGGTTTTTTTTTGTTGAACTTAACGGAGGATATATATGTCTTGCAAGTACAGTTTGAGTCAGTCTAACAATGGAGAACGTGTGTTCTTAAAAGAGAGGTCACAATTACAAATCTTGTAAGAGGCAAGGTGTATGCACCTCATTTGTAGTACAATAGTGTGCCTTGTGCAAGGAATATGACTGATACCATAGACTATTAAAGCTCTTTCCCTTTCTTTATCTTGCAAACCCCCTCACATTAAAAGAAAGCCATGTATAATTGAACAAGGAAGTTCTAAATGTCAGATGATTTGATCCCGATGTTTGACTTCTGCCTATGAGCATAAAGTTTGATGTATATCCATCCATGGAAAATGCAACGGAGTTTAATTTTGTATAAAGATTATTTTACTCTTTTTTTTTTAAATCTCAATATATCACATTCTCAAATAGCATTGATGTGCAAACCACAAATGTCCAATGAAGTTGACATACACTCAATGGAACAAGTCATTTATAAATTAAAGTAATTGCTATATAAAATTCAAGAAGAAAATAATATTTTATATGAATATCTTTGGTCAAAAGAAATTAATAATAAATTGAATCTCGATAAGTACTATTGGAAGGGGATAGGGATTATATGTTTATTTGATTTAGCTTAGTAGTGTATTAAGTTTATTGTTGAATGTGACATTATGCTAGAATATTTTATGCATCTAAACTTGATATACAAAATGATAATAAAGGAAGTCGTAATATGATTAGAAAAGGATATGTCTAGTTGTAGTTGTGGGTTTTGGTCTTCACATTTAATATGGTCTTGTCCATTTTCTATTGATGTAAATTTTGTGACTTTATTAATATAATTAAAATAATGCAAAGGGGAGTGGATCAATGCTTTTAATGTAGGGTTTCAAATTTCTACACTTTTCAATCATATACAATTTGGTGTAATAAGAAAGTAAAAGAGTATGTGAGGACATAGATGAAAGTGGAAATGGATCCTTTTTTGGATCACGATATCTAGTAATCTATTTGAAAATTTGCAAATGACTTATAGTAATATGGTTCTACCACCTTGTACACCATGTAGGAGGCACCTATTTGTGCTACAATCAAAGCTGACATATCTAGATTAGAACTTGTGACTTCTCTTTCAAAAGAAAGCTTACTAATATTAGGCCAACAATTTGGAACATGTAATCCATTAAAATCGATGCACATAATAGATATTATCACATGTAAATATCCTTCAAATTGACTACACAATAACATTGAACATGGAAGAAGAGAAAATATGAATGATGTAATGTGATAGCTAATGCATATAAAAATAGAATGGTTCTAGATAATATTTGAGCTATTTTTTAATATAAATCAAGTTAAATAATGGGTTTATTACTGTCCTTAGAGTTACCTCTAAGAAAGGTCAACCATGTTTGTAAAGTATATATTCATTTTTAAATATTATCATGTGCACATAGATGGTGACATGATCTCATATAGGGTGACAATGTGTATTTTTAGATTTTGCAAACTAAAAAGACATATTATTTGTGTTAACCTCATAATGGTTTTTGACAATTGAGTACCAACACACTTAATTACATTCTACATTGGAGTCAAGTACATCATGTATGCCGAGCCACAACATGAGCTGAGTCAAAAAAGACACTAGGTGTCGAGTAATCTTCACGTGTCGAGCAGCCTTCAGGTGCTGAGTGAAGATCAGGTGCCAAGTGAGTACAGGTGCCGAGCATGATCCAAGTACCGAGCACCATTCAAGTGCCAAGTCTTAAAGGATGCCAAGCAAGATAGGAGCATGTACAAAAGCCGAGTTACAGAAGATGCCAAGCATCAGGAAGCAATAAGTGTCGAGTAACTTAGAATCAGCATATGAGTTTGAAACTTCACAAACTTAGATGTAAACCTTTTTCATAGCCAACATAAGACAAATCTCAAAGGATCTAAGTGATAAGATCAAATCATTTATATTTCCTATGCAATCTACATGCAGCCAATAAGAAAAATGGAGAAGGCATGCAACAAATAAGAGATGTACAAGGAATAAGCAAAAATCATAGATTAAATATGGATTGTAGATCCATACCTAACCCTAAGTCTTCAAGTGTCTTTATAAGGAAGATGAAATCAAATTGGGATAAGAGAGAGCATGAAAAAAATGTATAAGGAAGTCTAATATCAGAGAGAAGAGAATTAGATCATAAAGGATCAAGATCACAGAAGAGTAGATCAAGTGCCTGTATTCAGCAATCGAAGGATTGTAAGCCATCAGGTTTATCATACCTAATACTCTTTAGCCATTGTATTAGAAAGTAAACCCTATGATGATAGGTTAGCTTAGCAGCTATTTTGTAAATCCTTTCAATAAGTGATTAAATCCTTTAACAGGGTAACACTTCATGTAAAGTGTTTGAAATCCTTTAACCAGGCCACTATTGATACAGTGTAAAGCCTTTGACAGGGCAGGCCTTTAAGAGGGTAGACCATCAGAAGTGGTTAAACATTATTACAGCAGTGATTTTGTGGGTATCATCCCCACCACAGTTTTACCTTCTTATTTCTAGAGGGTTTCTAGGTTACCAAATCTTAAGTGTTATGTGGTGATGCATATTTGTTTCTTATGATTGCTTAAAGTTTATATTCATGCATGCTCATTTCAAAAATATGTTATTAAGGATTTGAAACAATTAAAAAGGCTAGTGCTTTTGATTCAAACCCCCCCCCCCCTTCTCAGAAGCATTCTTTCCAAGAAGACAATCCAGCAATTGGTATCAGAGCTTAGTTTCTCTCAAAGAGAAGCCTAATAGCTTGGAGGAAAAGATCTAAGGATGGAAGTCTTCAAACTTGGAAAGATCATTGAAAACTAGGTGATAGATGTGCATCTCGCTCTACAAAAGGTAGAGGAAGCTAGAGTGGAATTAAGAAAATCTTTAAAAAGAAGAAAGGAGATAGCCATAGCTGAAAATGACATACACTACAAGGAGATTGATACCACACAAGTGTTTGCCAATAGAGACACTAAATAATTTGATGCAACAATAGTAGAACTGATGGAGGAAAATAAAGATCAAGCAAATGAGATAAGATCTCTCAAGATGGAACATGAATCATAGGCCATAATATTATGTGAAATCACTAAACAAAAGAAAAGAGCAGTTGAGGAAAAAGTCATGATGGAAGATGACAAAAGAAATCTTGCAAACAGACTGGAGGAAAAAAGTACTGAATTAACAAGGATCTCAAACATGCAGATGGATACACTTGCTCAAATGATGAACCTTCATCATGAACTTGATATGAAAGATATTGAGATCTCTACTTTGAAGATACAAAATGAACAATTACATAATGAACTGAATAGAGAAAAGGAGATAGCAAAAAATCTCAACAAGTCAAGCGAAGCCATAAAGTACTTTAAACAGTTGTTGAAATTCCCAAGATCAACTCATGATACATCAGGACTTGGATACAACAGCATTGAGTTTGGTGAATCATCAAAGAGTGTTGAGCAAAGAAGTGACAAAGGTAAGGATTCTAAACCCACTTGTCATTACTATAATAAAAAGGGACATACTGCTAATATTTGTAGGAATAGAAGAATCAATCAGTATAACACACATAAAAGCAAGAGTTACTGTCACAAGTGCAAAATGCAAGGACATATGACACAAGACTGTAGATTCAAAATCCCAAGAACACAAAGATTTGATGGACATTGTCATAACTGCAAGAAATATGGACATAGGGCATTTGAATGTAGATCAAAGCCCATGTGGACATCATATCAACCAGCAAAAGGGAATGAAAATCACTACTATTGAGATTACAATACTAGGTACAATTGTCACTATTGCCATGAATATGGACATACACCCCAAAATTGCATAAGACACATTTCAAGGGAAACTATAAAAGATGGTTGAGTCAAACAACATGTTTCAGTTGCTTGAAAACTGGTCATACCAGCAGAAACTGTCCAACAAGGTCCAAAGCACCAAATACTGATGCCAACAAAGGAAAAGAAAAGATTGATGTCATAAGAGGAAAAATGAACAAGACTTGGAAGAAGAAAGATGAGTGTGTTACATCAAGCAAAGGGATCACTTCACCTAATGGGTCAAGTGATCACACATCATCAAACTAAACATAAGGGAGATGTATGGGACTGATATATAAAGTTATATCATACATCAATCCCAAGACAAAGAAGCACTGAAAAGAAGAATTAAGCATAAGATAAGATGCTAAGACTAAACTCGAACAATGATGCCGAGTCATCTTTGGATGCTGAGTGAAACTACTTTGGATGCCGAGTTATTAGCAAAGTTAGTAGATGTCGAGTAAGCATAGTCACTGAGTGGATGCCTAGTTGAAGAACATTTGGAAGCCGAGTGATAGGTGTAGGTACTAAAATGCATTAAATGCAAAAGTTTCTTCTATTGTTTAAAAGTAAAATACAATTCATTTCTGAGTCATTCAAACGAAGAGCGATTATTTCTAGCACGTCTGATTGATTTTCAAGCTTTCAACCAGTGATTTGCAGTAAATCAACATCCACCCAAGTGATCAAAGTATCTATTCAGGTATTTCCCACAAGTGCTGAGTTTTACAGTTTGAAAAGTTTTTCTTTAAAATTGTTAAAACCCCAGTTCGGACACAAATGGCGACAAGCTCAAAAATGACCCAAGAGAAAATGAGTCATGAAATTCAACTTGTCAGCAACAAAGTTAAGCAACCTGAGTTTAGACCAATACCAAAGGTTGCATACAAAAATGATCCCACTAGTGTCCTATCCGCCATTCCTGAAAAAGTTGTTATGGTTCAGGATGTGCGAAAATGCTACAACTGTAAAATAGGAGCAATAGGAGATTTGGAAATCTTCAATGCCTATCTCAAACTCTACAAAAATGGTATTCTGAAAGATGAGTTTTCTATCATAGAAAAGAAGGGTTTAACCAAAGCCCTAGTTTTCCCAGTTGTATTAAAAAATGAGTGGATACGCATTATACTCAGTAGAATCCATGATGGATCATTCTGGTTAGAACAAGGGCAAGTTAAGATTACTAAGAAAATGGTTCATAGGGTTACTGGTTTTCCAACCCTAGATCAGCCAAAAACATTGATGAGCGAAAAGAAGGAAACAATTGAGAAAAATACAAGTGCAAAGTGGAACAACAGAGGAATGACCATAGATACTTTTACTGATCATCTTTTAGATTTTGCTGTAAGGATCATATCACATAAGTTCTACCAATCCAACGGGTTAAATAGTGTACCCTACATAGCAGTTGATGTGGCATACAAAATTGTAAAGAAAGACCACACTTATGATCTTGCAGAACTCCTGTTGCAACAGATTAATGAAAATCTTGGAGCTATTAGAAAATCCAAGGGAGCACAGTGCAAATTTGGTTCAATGTTGGTTTGCATGTTCTTCTATGTAATGAAGGAATTCCCTTCATTTGGCAAAGTCAACTGTAGTCAAAATAAAACAATTATTGATCAAATTAATGATTTCATTGCACAAATGGGAGATAGCTTTGATGATCAAATGTCTATCTATTTTGAGGATTTCAAAAATGTAATGAAGAGCAGAATGAGAATACCAGTCTCACTAGTAGAAAAGCATATAAATGACATATGTTTTCTTGTTGATATTGATTACACCTACATACAAGCAGTCCTTCCTAGGACAAGATGGCTTAGACCATTAGGATATGAGCTTGATGTTGACCAAGCTTCTACAGCCATCACAACTTTACTTGCGGAAGAAATGGATAAATCTACCAAGGCATTTGGGACATATGACACTATAAAATCAAGAGTTGTTATAGAACTCAAGACAGCCTCAACAATAAAGAAAAAGGAAAAGTTGGTAAAACAGATAAAGAAGAAATTTGGTGTTGAAGAATCAAGTGCAGCAGGTGAAGAAGAAGAGATCAGTGAAGGAGAAGAAGAAGGTGAGCCAGAACAAGAGCCACCTAAACTGACTCAAAAACAAGGTGAAGAGAAAGATGAGAGTGCCGAGGAAACAAAAACCAAGGAAGCACCCATCAGAGGCAGAGTCATTAAAAGGAAAACAAAGACCTCTCCTACTTCTCAGCCCTCACCAAAGAAATTTTCCATGCAAACACCAAAGAAGCCAACAACCAGAGCAGCAACAAGGGCCTCTACCCAAAAGGCTAAAGAAGAAGCCACAAAGAAGAAAAACACAAAGGCATAGGAAGAGCCAAAGAAAAGGAAAAGATATGTGGCCCAACTTGATACTGATGAAGAAGATCAGGTTGAAGAGGTAATTCCTCCTAAATCTTCAATTGATATATTATGGAAGAAGATTAGGAATGGAGACCTAAATGAAATTAAAAAGCTTAATTTCAATAAGTTCAATAAAGAGGAACAAAATAGCATAGAAGAGTCAGTCTATGCATTTATGGCACAGTTCAAGTATACACCTCTTGAACTAGATAGACAATTGCCAAAGGAATTGTTTAAAATTGTAGAAGATAGATGACATTTCTGCCTAATGATGGAGAAAGAAATGAGGGAATCAACCCTAGCAAACTTACTGCCTGATTTGACAAAAGAACAAGTAACTCAAGTAGTTAAAAGGCATAATAAAAATTTTACACCCAAATATAGGGCATTTTCCATCTTGCAAAACAAAATTGAAGAAGTTGTGCAGAGAACAACAAGAGTATGGAAAAACTTGTACAAAACATTTGAAGATGTTATTGAAGAAATATACAAAGAAGAAGCTGCTGCCAAACTGGAAGAAAGAAGGAAGAGGAAACAAGAGAAAACTGAAGAAGAGAAAAAGGTTGAAGAAGAGGAAAATAAGAAAGAAAAAGAGGAGGAAAGGAAAGATGAAGAAAAAGGAATTGATGAACAGCAAAGTGTGCAAGACACACATCTTTCACCTCCTAGCTCGCCTCACTCACCTACCACACCTGTAGAAATCATAAAGATTAAGGATATTGTTGACACCACTTGTCAAAACATTAATCCACTAACTGCAACGGATCTTACTAAGATCCTTGACCAAACGAATCTACAAGCACAATTATGTACAAATCCCATATTCGTCAGTGTGGATAGTCTTCAAAAGTCAGTAGATAAACTTAAAGAGGTCAAGGTGCCATCACAACAACCACCTCAAATCACTTGAACTACTAGACTTACATTTCTACCACCTCCGTCACCACCAAGATTAGGCACTCAAACTCATCAGGAGCTGAGTGCAACAACAGAGGTTATCACAAGGACAATAGCTCAAATAGTGAGTACACCCCCAATAGCAGTAACACAACAAGAAGAAGACAAGCAAGAAGAAGAGGAGAAGGAAGAAACCCAAAATAAAGAGGAGTCTGCAATACAAACTTTGGTTGAATTACCAAAAATAGAAACTCCCACAAAACCCAGTCATGAGCAAAGTACTGAAAAGATAATTTTATATGCCAGTACACCAAGTTCAAGTTCTACAAGGGTAGTCTTGATGAGGAAATCAAAATACCCTATTATGATTCAAGCACTCTCAATGAGGAAAAGATGAATGAAATACATAGTGCATTGGATAAAAGGAGGAGACAAGAGGCAATGAGAAGAGATTACAAGTACAAGTAGGCACTGAATGAAATAAAAGATATATTCATGGATGTTTTTAGTCTTCAACCTCCAGATGCAAAAAGGCCAATACTTGAGCAATTATTTGATATAGTTGATCAAGTAAATAATGAAGACCATGATACTAATGCAAAACCATTGGAATGGTCAGAAAAGAAGTTTTTGGGCAAAGTCAACCAGAAAATAGCTAATAACATAATTTTGGGACAGGTTGACCTAGCCAAGAAATTAGAAAATGTAAAAAGTGTATTAGGGAACATATTCTCCCTTTACAGTAAATTGTGTGATTTTTCCAGGTTCACACATGAAATAAATCAAAAAAATTTGAATCTTTAGAGTAAATTAAAACTCTCTAGCATGTAACTACCCTCTGATCCTACATAGAGTGCAACACAATTTGCTCATACCTTACACACTCAGAAGGAATTAGCTGCATTATCAGCAGAAGAAGCCACTATCAAAGAAAAGCTGATGCAAATTCAAGCCTCTGTAACTCCTCACTTAGAAGTATTGCACAAGGAGCAATTGTATGCAGAAATAGTCCTAAAGAAGGATCCCAATGTTTCTACACATGAAGGACTTTTTGATCTCGCAATAGAGCTTGCCATCCAACAAAATTCATTGGATATTGCCTTAAATAACTGGGATGCAACTCTCCAAATACTACTTGAGGTAAACAAGACATTTTTGGCCAAACATGGCATTACTGTTTAGGACCCTTTGACATAAGTATCAAAAAGGGGGAGATAATACTCTAAGGTGGAGATAATATGTTAAGATATATTAAAAAGAACATTAAGCATAACGACACAAGACACTGGCACAATTAACTCAAGGGGAGTTACACAAATTTTGAGGTATATATACATTTTGCAATTTTGAGTAAGGCTTTTCAACCTCTGTATATACCAAGTAAGTTTAGTACATGTACTCATAAGGTCAATTAAGTGTTTTTGTCACTCATGTCAAAGGGGAAGATTGTTAACCTCATAATGGTTTTTGATAATTGAGTGCCAACACACTTAATTACATTCTACATTGGAGCCGAGTACATCATGTATGCCGAGCCACAACATGAGCCGAGTCAGAAAAGACATCAGGTGCCGAGTAATCTTCAGGTGTCGAGTAGCCTTCAGGTGTCGAGTGAAGATCAGGTGTCGAGTGAGTACAGGTGCCGAGCATGATCCAAGTACTGAGCATCATTTAGGTGCCGAGTCTTAAAGGATGCCAAGCAAGATAGGAGCGTGTACAAAAGTCGAGTTATAGAAGATGTCGAGCATTAGGAAGCAATAAGTGTCGAGTAACTTAGAATCAACATATGAGTTTGAAACTTCACAAACTCAGATATAAATCGTTTTCATAGCCGACATAAGACAAATCTCGAAGGATCTAAGTGATAAGATCAAATCATTTATATTTCCTATGCAATCTACATGTAGCCAATAAGAAAAATGGAGAAGGCATGCAACAAATAAGAGATGTACAAGGAATAAGAAAAAATTAGAGATTAAATATGGATCGTAGATCCATACCTAACCCTAAGTCTTCGAGTGTCTTTATAAGGAAGATGAAATCAAATTGAGATAAGAGAGAGCATGAAACAAAATGTATAAGGAAGTCTAATATCAGAGAGAAGAGAATTAGATCATAGAGGATCAAGATCACAGAAGAGCAGATCAAGTGCCTATATTAAGCAATTGAAGGATTGTAAGCCATCAAGTTTATCATACCTAATACTCTTTAGCCATTATATTAGAAATTAAACCCTATGATGATATGTTATCTTAGCATCTATTTTGTAAATCCTTTCAATAAGTGATTACATCCTTTAACAGGGTAACACTTCATGTAAAGTGTTTGAAATCCTTTAACCAAGTCACTATTGATATAGTGTAAAGCCTTTGACAGGGCAGGCCTTTAACAGGGCAGACCATCAGAAGTGGTTAAACATTATTATTACAGTGATTTTGTGGGTATCATCCCCACCCCAGTTTTACCTTCTTATTTTTGGAGGGTTTATGGGTTACCAAATCTTTAAGTGTTATGTGGTGATGTATATTTGTTTCTTATGATTTCTTAAAGTTTATATGCATGCATGCTCATTTCAAAAATATGTTATTAAGGATTTGAAAAAGTTAAAAATTCTAGTGCTTTTGATTCACCCCCCCCTCTCAGAAGCATTCTTTCCAACAAGACAATCCAACAATTTGTTTAGTGGGGAGATGTCATCAATGAGTCTAAAAAAGCAAACTAAATAAGACAAGTTTAACACTTTCTCCCTAAGCCATTCAATACAAGAGAAATAGGAGCTTCCAAACATAACTCTATATGACCTAAGTTAGATTAGCGAAACCCAAGTTAGATATATGGATGTCAATACTAAATCTAAGTTATAATAAAGAAGTATGCAAGAAAGACTTGTTTCATACAATGTAAAGTGTCTCTAGATTAACAATGAGAAAATAAATTAAACCAATTGATTTAATAACAAGTCTATATGCAATTAACCAATTAAGCTATGAAAATAGGTGTATACTAAAAGATAAAATAAATGATAAAGTACTTACCTCAAAATGTGTAAGGAAATGTACTTTTTTTCTTTGAAAATTATGGATCTAAAATTGTGACTGAAAATTTGACTATTGATCTGCGATTATGACAAAAAATAAGAAAACCTTATTTTCTTTAGACCTTTGGGAACAAATTGACTTAGTGGTAAAGTGCTTAGATACTATGGTAAGATGGACATGTTCTCGAGACATAGTAGCAAAGTTGACCCAACTTCTTTAGGAAGATCTTGACAAGTCATTTTTGGACCTCTAGTCCCAAATTCGATAAACTGCATGTATGTGACATAATTGGTAAGTGAGTGGCTATAAAGGGGTTTTCCTTAGTCAACCCCATATTTTGGTGATTTCCACCTCCACAAATAGCTATTAGAAAGATTATTGTATGTTTCTGTAGTGCTCATGAAACTTAGATTATAGATCTAGAAAAGAGCTAGAAAATGCTAAGAATCTACTCTATGAGTGAAACCCTAGCATGTAAATGTGTGCAAAATATAGAGAGACAAAGATCAGATCTAAACATAGCATATAAACTATACCAAGCCCTAAGGTTAAAGTACTCTACCTATCTTCACAATCCCCTTGTATCTCCATGGTGTCATGTAGTGATTAGATGCTTGAAATGAAGGAATGTTGATAAAGAGCTCACTTTGTAATGATAGAATCAGATTCAACCCTTAGCTTCCACCTTTCAATTGCTTATGTTAGATTGGGGTGCCCACATGTTATTGCATCTTTCTTTCATCATGTGTAAATAAGGCCTTTGATCCACTTTCAAAATGAATTTTTGAGGTTACCGAACTACATGAGCCAACTATAGTGCTTAGGAATCAACTTGAGATTTGAAATAGGATCAAGACCCATACTACTCAGCCACCAAATAAGAAGTTAACTTGGGTCAACCTATTTTAGAATAGTTTGACCTCTTCTAAAAGAGGTTGAGCCAAGTTGACATATTTCCTAAGAGGCTTGAATCTTGGATTTGTAGCCCAAGATTCTAGGACCATAAAAGACCTCGGTGTATATGCATCGGGGATTGATAAATTGTGATTAGAATTAGGAAATAGGGCCTATAAAGAGGATGATACATAGAAATTAGATACTACTTCAGCCCTTGAGTAAGAAAAAAGGGAAATCAAGGAGGATGTATTAGGTCCTAACTCAATTTTTCCCAGGAGAGAGAAAAGAAAGAGGAAAGTTTGTTCTCCAATAGCAAGTGTACAATACAAGTGCACTTAAGATGAGCTAAAAGATCATAAATTAATGTTCTTCAAATATAAGATAGTATATTTTGTCCTCATTGTATAGCAGTATATGATAGTACGTGCATATGTAAACTAAAGTAAGAAAAGCATATATAAATGAAAAAGGATATGGATAAGTCCAAATGTGTAGTTCCTACAAGAAAATATTAATAAACACATCCTACAAAATTACATGTTAGTGATAATCAAAATCACCAAAGACTTACTAAAGAAAGATGAGGAAATTTATGGGTAACTACATGCCCCCTATTTCGCCTTTCTCTTTTAGAGAAGGTGAAATAGGGAATCATGTTTACCATAGTGAATTGAATATGAGATGTGTTGACAAGTAGCCTTCAAAACCTTTCATGATGAATCCTTAATGTCTTCAAAGGTACTTGGATAGAAAGGAAACTAAATCACATTTTTTATGCCTACAATGGTGCCCAAATTGGAGCTACCAAACTCAAGATATGATAAAAGAGTGAAAGAGGGTATTAACATCTAATAGTGATAAGTTATCTTTTGAAATGAAATTCAAAAAGTAACCTAATTAAGAAAATCTATAAATAAAAATTAGCTTTGTTAAAGGTGATCATTTGAAGGATTTTCTTGGAGGTTAAAAAGAAGAAGAATAAGAAGAAGAAAGATGTTGAGGAAGGAGGAATTGCCATCGAGTGGATGGAGCTACTCTAACAAGGAGTGGTGGATATCGTAGAGTTGGATGAGGTAGGCCTCAATGCATGTGCCCATGTCCTTGTGTTTTCCTTTTAATTTTATGCTTTCTTTAGATTTAGGAACTTCTTCTATATGCTATAGGGACTATTTTTTAATGTTTGGGTTAGGAAATTGACATGTTCATAGCAAGTTGACATGTTACTGGGAGGTTAACCTATACCTTAGGGTACAACTCGACCTCTTCCTAAGAAGTTGACTTATACCTAAGATAGATCATAATATAGATTTTCATATTGAGTATTTCTATTTGATGTGATATATTGATTAGGATCCATCATGTTTCCATTGAAGGAGCTTTCAGTGATGAGAGAGCACTATATGTCAAACATGATGATCTATGTTTGGGACCATATAAGAGAGATGAGAGCATAGGAGACATAGATCATGAGAGATACTAGCCTCTACTAGGTAGCTCGACTACCTCATATAATTTTTCACAAGGTCATGCTACTAGCACTAATGGGGGGATGGAATGTGGACACATGTTCATTCCATCTTCTTATTGGAGAGATGACCATCACCTTGGAGGATGTCTACCAGATCCTACTTTTACCAGTCTGAGGACCAACAGTTAGACCATGGGTCAACTGGTCTCCAAGGGAGATTAGTAGAAGTTTTCAATATTTTATGAGGATTCCATACAAGGACTAAGAGAGACTTGATTAGGTTATCTTGAAGGGCATCTAATTTGGATGGACTCTTTTACTCACAAGGCTCGTGCTTTCTCAAATTTCTATAATTGTGATGCCCAATATGTAGTACCTACCCCATAGTTTTCTTTTCAATTCATAATTCCAAACTCCTTTAGACTAAATTCTTTTAGGCCATTTGGTGAAATAATTTTTTTAAGATAAATTTCTAGCTATAGAATTAAAATATCTAAACCAAAAATTCAAATTGAGTTGCACAAATAATATGAATTACTTTTTAAAATTAAATTCCATATTATATCTAGCTAATTTATTTAATTTAATTATAAATATTCTATAAAATTGTGCTAAAAATATTAATTCTAAATTAATTTATAAGTATACATTTTAAATGCACAATAATTAAATAAGACTTGATAATTAATTTTAAGTTAAGAACTTGATATGATTGACTTAACTCAAGAATTAAATTATTCGATCATTATATTTTCTTTTTAAAGGTTAAGTTATGTCTTTAGAAAATCTAATAGGCTATATGAGGGTTTTGGATTATTGTTTTTACTATGTCTATCAGGTTGAAGAATTGTTTTTGGATGCAAAGATTAGAGACTTGTTTTCAAAGCTTGAATTTGGAGTTGCATTTTTGGTTTCATTTGTTATTTCCATTCAATTGTTATTACATGTAGGGTTGAAAAAATTCATGTTGATATTTCATTCAAAAAGACTATCTACATGATAGCATAATTGATTATTGATTGGATTATGGAGATTGTTGGTATAATTTTGGTGATGATTTGGTACATTTTTTAACATGATTTGATAATAGGATAATTAGTTTTATTGTTGTCATTGATGTCAAGCTATTTGACTCATTGCTTTGACTTGTTACAATATTTTCATTAGATGAAATAGTAAGTTACATAATGATTCAAGTGTTTCTATTGTACATAAATATTCAGTAATGAGCATAGATGCTAAGTCTATGATAATGCCCATTTGTGTAAATATTTGGGTAAGTTATGAGACAGGAAATGAATTGGGTAGAAGTTGAGACAATCAATGATGTTTTATCAAAATTGTAAAGGGAATAGTTGATTTCATTGTTGGATATGATTCATGAAGATTTTGAGAAGATATGGTTAGCATAGCACTCTATAATGAGTACAGGTAAAGGTGGTTTGATCAATTCAAAGTGATGTAGTCAGGAAAAGTTCAATAGGTAAATTGTGTAGATGGATAGGTAAAGTAAGGTCTTATAAGTAAAGTAGAAATGAATAGGTAATCTAAACGAATAGGAACAAAGGAAAAATATGAATCTTATCAGTGAACTCGAAAGTGAAATCTTGTTGGTACAAGGGATGATAGGTAAATAGTGAAGGCTTATTAAAAAATAGTGAAATATTATCATAGGAAAAAGAACAATTAGTAAAGATTTGTGGCACGATCGTAAGGATGGAATTGATATTGGAAATTGTGATTTGTACTGGATAACTAGAAGGATGATGCATGGTTTGATGACACAAAGATCAACATGATACATTTGAGGAAGATTCTTCAAGAAGTTTCTACAAGGTCAAAATGAATTATAAAGTTGGAAAGAATTTTTAGGTAGAGATTTTTTTTTTAAAAACTAAAAGAGGGGTAAATTTTTTATTGAATATCAAAGAGAGCTAAACAATACGAGAAACAAAGAGAACTACATAGATTTATCTTGGTCCACAAGCTGAACCAACATCTGAGATAAATCAAGGGGAAGCATCCTATGATCAAGAATATTCCAAGCGGCCCTTGGTCAGAGGCCCATTTAGCCAGATAATTAGCCACACCAGTCCACTCATGAGGGATATTCATAAAAGGCACAAAATCCAGAGAATTGCATAACTGAATGATCTACTGAATAACCAGAGCCAAGTGCCAATCCACATGCACAAGGTTCCTATTATGCAATAAGTTCACAACCACCTGCGATTCAGTCTCACAGATGATTCTTTTCCAGCCATGTTGACAACACTGTTCCATTGTAACCAAGATAACCATGGCTTCCATGAGTTTATTAGTATGGTAACCCTTGTATATAGAAAACATAAATTGAATATCACCAAAACTATCACGCCCAACTCCCCCAATACCAACCAAACCAGGATTTCCCCGAGAAGAACCATCAGTGTTGATTTTAAGAGTGCCCATCTCAGGAGGAGTCTAATTTCTCTGATGATTAATAGGCTGAGAATGTTTCTTAGCTCTATTCCCAAAGCGGGTGTGGGAGACCGATGGAGTGCAACTCAAAAGAGGAAAGAGAGGTGAGAGTAAATAAAAGCATCAATAGGATCCAAACCCCCACTAATGTCACATTTAGCTAGGAGTGTTTCCTGAAGAGAATTAACAATTTTCCCCCACAGGTGCCTGATCTCAAACTGCAAATAATGAAAGATCCTTCTATTCCTCTCAAGCCAAACATGCCATAAAATAAGGGAAGGGCCGATAGTCCAAGCAACCTGAGGAAAAGAAGTCTTGGAAGGGGAATGGTCCAAATGGTCCTAGAATTCAGACAAAGAGGAAACATGCCAACACGTGCATCCCCACACACTCCACCAAAAGTACCAAATCTATTTGGAAAAGGGGCACTGGAAAAAAAGGTGAGATATAGTCTCTTCACTATTGCGGTAGAGAACATAGATGGAAGGCCCCTGGAAGCCTCGCTTACAGAGATTATCCCAAGTAAGACAATGATTTTAAACCAAAATCTAGAGGAAAAAGTTACACTTAGGCCATGAAAAACTATTCTAAACTTTCTTCCACCAAGAGACCACCTCACCAAAAAGTTGCTTTGTCAATGCCAGGTACCTAGAAGAAACAGAATACTTGCCAAAAGAAGCACCTCCCCAAGCCAAAACATCAGGTTCCTCCAATGAGTTGCACTCCCTAGAGGCCAATATCTGAGCTAGTTCCAACCGATCTCCTAGTGAGCCACCTAGAGGCCAATCATAAGAATTTTTCCATCTATAAGCCACAGCAAGGCCCAGGTTAAAAGCCTCCTTATAATGAGCCACCTTATTCCATCTAGCAGAAATGAAAGAATCACAAAGAGCTTGCAAGTGAGGATGAGAGGATAGGAGAGGAGGATGCCCATTCCAAGAATCACTCCAAAATAAAGCCTTAGTGCCTCTGTTGCAGATCCAAAACAAACTTCTCTTCACTAGGTGAGCACCAATCTTGAGGGTATTCCACACCATAAGCCTCTTCCCTCAAGAGGAAACCTAGAAATATCTGAAGGTTCAACACCAAGTAAATACTTGTGTGACAAGATACGGGCCCAAAGCTAAGACTGACTAGTACACCAATGCCAATAGAGCTTGGTAGCAAGAGCTTGACTGCACAAGATAGTAGACTGAAGGCCAAGGCCTCCTTCCTTTTTGGGCCTACAAACAGTATCCCAATTAATGAGGCTCCATTTGGTATGTTGCAAATTGCCACTCCAAAGAAATTGGTAGGAGAGGGCATCAAATTCCTTAAGAAAATACACTGGAGTAGCTTGAACCATGCTTCTATATATGGGAAGAGCCAGAATTACAGATTGAAGGAGTGTCACCATACCAGCAATAGAGAGCCACCTACAAGTCCAATGATTGACCCTTTGTCGAAGTTTTTCAAGCAATATTTTCCAAAAAAGCCTAGGCTATCTACCCACCACAATAGGGACCCCCAAGTAAGTCAGAGGGAGAGATGCAATCTAAAATCTCAGGATATTAGCAATCCTTCGCTGGATCGGCTCAGGAGTGTTGAAGAAAAAAATAGAGGACTTGTGGTCATTAATTTTTTGCCTAGAGATAGCCAAATAAGTATCCAAGGTGAACCAAAAGGCTTTAGCTTCTCAAATCCAAGCTCTCCCAACAAGGTCAACATCATCAACAAACTAGAGGTGAGAAAGAGTGGGAAAATTATTTCCCCAGTGCCATCCTTGAATAAAATTTTGGGAAACATGAAACTTGATAATTCTACCAAGTCCCTCATCCATAATGATAAACAAATAAGGAGAGATGGAATCTCCTTGATGAAGACCTCTAGAAGCCCCAAAAAGCTCTATCGGTTCACCATTAAGAAGGACCGAGAAGGAAGGAGTTGTAACACAGCTAAGAACCCTTCTAACCCATTCTTGACTGAAGCCAAAAGCTAGAAGAACTTTCCACAAGAAATCCCAATTAACTCTATCATAAGCCTTAGCCATATCAAGCTTAATAAACATAGCACATTCCTTGGAAGTACACATAGAGTGAATAGCTTCAAAAGAAATAACCACCCCATCCAAAATTTGTTTTCCTACCACAAAACCCCCTTGTTCCTCAGAGATAACCATGGGAAGGAAAACTTTAAGCCTCTCTACTAGGAGCTTAGTGATGATTTTATAGACCACATTATAGAGATCAAAGGGTCTATAAAAGTCTAGCTAATTAGCCTCTTCCTTCTTTAGAATAAGGAGTAAGAAAGTAGAATTCAAGGCTCAAAGCATTTCTTTGTTGGAATAGGACTCCTGAACCACATCCAAAAGGTTGTGATTGATAATATCCCAAAATTCCTAAAAGAATTCAACAGGGAAGCCATCAGGCCCTAGAGCTTTGCCCTTTTGCAAGTTGAAGAAGACCCCCTCCAAGTCAGACATACTAATTGGCCTCATAAGAGAATCATTCATCTCCTTGGTCACAATAGAGGGAATACAGGACAAGATAGTATTCTCCTCAATCTCTGCTAGAGGTAAATCATCTAAAAAGAGAGCAGAGTAAAACTAAATAGCTTCCCTGGAAATAGCTTGAGAAGAAATTAGATGTGTCCCATCAGAAGTAACAAGAGAATAAATGTATCTCCTATTACGTTGAGCCTACATAGATTTATGGAAAAAAATAGTGTTCTTTTCCCCTTCATGAAGCCAGTCAACTCGAGCCTTCTTTTTCCAAGAAATTTCTTCTCTGAGACCCCACTTAGCTAAATCAGTAGAAGCTCAGGATTTTGCAATGCCAAGAGCTTATGAAAAATCCAGATCCCAAATATGCATGGTAATTACATCAAGATGATCCTAAGCCCTATTCTTCATAATATGGAGATTACCAAAACAATTCATGTTCCAATGTTTCAACATCCTTTTAACATATTGAATTTTTTTAGAGAAGGAGAACATAGTAGTGCCATAGGCAGGGCCTCCCTATCTCCACCAGTGAGCCATTAAGTCATGAAGAGAAGAGTCTTGAAGCCACGTCAGCTAGAACTTAAAGGGAGGCTTCTTGCAGACAACAACATAACTAGCCATGAGCTTAATAGTCCAGTGGTTAGAACCTCTCCAATCAAGAATTTCAGAAGAGAGAGAAAGAGAGCCATAATTCCAAAAGTAAGAAACAAGGAACTTGTCCAAGAGTTCTGAGATAGCATCATTTCCAACCCTTCAATTGTTCCAAGTAAAGAGCCCATTGAGAGGTTTGACATCAAAGAGATGTAAAATATCAATATTTTGTCAAAGAAGCTCAAAAGAAGGACAAAAACAAGCTAGCCCACCCCTCTTCTCCTCTAAACTGAGAATAGAGTTGAAGTCTCCAGCCACAATCCAAGGCAAAAAATGATGATAGCTTTTGACATGCCTAATATGATCCCAGAGCTTAGACTTGCCAGGGAGATCAATAGGAGCATACACATTAGTAACAAGAATCATCTGTCTAGTTTCTAGAGAGGAAGCAACCATTGAAAGAGCCGAGAGGCAAGAGACCCAGTAAAGTGGCATAACTTTCCTTGGATCCCAGCAGATGGAAAGACCACTAGAGCTCCCCAAAGCACCAATGCACTAACATTGGCCTAGAAACCAAATATTAGGAGCACATCTAAACATGGAGTCCACTGAAGTCTCCTGGATATAAAGGATATCCGAAGAATGCTCAACCACTAGTTCGTGAATAGCTTTTTGTTTGGGGATGCTATTCAACCCCCTCACATTCCATGAGAGAATATTCATTGAGTAGAGTGGGGAAAATGCTCATCCAAGGTCTTGACAACCCCAGACTCTACTAGTAAATCTCCTATAAGTTTATTTTTTTCTTGATCTTGCTTACGCCCAACTCTTGAGGGAGTAGCAAAAGAGACTTTCTTAAATGGTCTTTGCATTAGGGCCAATGCAAGAGAAGATCCCTTTCCTTTACCAGAGGCAAACCCATCTTTAACCAAATCTACCAAAAGAACATCCTTTTCTTGTGGAGTAGGAAAAACCAAAAGGGCACCAGACTCAAGGCCAATAGAAGTCTTCAACATATGCTGAGCTACAACATCTTGGTTGCCACTAAGAGTAGAACTCCTCCCCTCTGAACTAGGAGTTGCACACTGAGCCTCTATAGGAATACCTTCTTCTATAACCTTATTGTCAAGAACCTCAAAACAATTAAACCCTGAGTCCACTTGCCGATCTAGATGAGATCGCTTCTGACCCTGCCCCTTAGCACGGTTTTGAGCCGGGATAAAACCATCCTTATCAGGACCAGTAGTACTGGATGGCCCTAGCCCCTGACTTGAAGTGTTCATTTGAGCTTTCCCTTTACTTGCACTATTAGTCTAAACATTTCCTTTTCCATTAACATTTTGACCATTCCCCTTACCATCATTAGCAATCCTTGGGCCAGAAAACCCAACAGGGGTACCATTGCCTTTGGAGGCTTGAGGGAATTGACGTTGTAAATGATCATACACATGACAACTCGGCAATGGAAGGGAATAGATTCATAGTCTAGCTGTTGGATCCAAGAAGAAGAGCCAAGAAAAATTTCTAGAGAATCTGGAGGTCAATAAGGTCATAGAGAAAAGAGAACATGGATGGTTATATTTGTTATGGTTAATCAGGATCATTAGATTTAGGTTTAGGGTTTTTGATTGATTTATTCTGCTTAAGGAAGAAAAATAGGAAGTTTTTTTATTGTGGCTAAATATCACGACAAAGAAAGGAGATTAGAGAGGGTTGTGATCATAGAGGAAGATGCAAAGATGAATAAGATTAGAACATAGGATTAAGTATGGTATGTTGATGGATTAAGGAGTGTTACTGGATCTAATTTATCATAGATAATGTAAATTACAAATCATTTATTATCTGTTACTCTAGCCATTGTAGTAGGAAAATCCCTTAAACGGGGGGCCCTAACATTTCTTTGTAAATATTTCTTTAACCAGGTGACATTTTTAAAAGATTTTTCAAAATCCTCTAAAAAGGTATAAAACTTTAATAGGTCTCCAAGGAAATCCCTTAATTGGATAGCATTTAAGAGTGATTTCATAACCCTTAATTGGGTAGGCTCCTAATAAAGTGTATTCCAAAAGAGAAAAAATATTTTTGAGTATCATTCTCACACTATGGTTTTCACGCTAATTGGGTTTCCATGAGATATATCTATTGTTATAATTGTGTGAATGTTTTTAGTTATTTTATTTTATTTTAATATTTATTTTATTGATAGTGTTATAAGAAGTTAAAGAGGTTTAAAATGCTAATCTATTTCAGTAAGTTTTTTAGGCTTGTACTTTTGATTGGGGTAATGATTACCAATTCACCCCTCCCCCATCTAATTAATAAATCATATACTTATAATTGGTATTAGAGTATTGCTTCCCTAATTCAAGAATGATTAAAGAGATAAGGAAAAAGATCTCAAGATGTATAGGAAGGATGCACCCAAATTTAATAAGAACGTGAATGACTTTGACACATTAAAAAGTAGGATGAAGTTACACCTATCTAGACTTGAAAACACACCTGTTGTATATCTTACTACAAAGTATGTAGTTTCTACTAGAACCTCTATTGTAGATGATAGAAGAGAAGCATTGATTCAAAACTTAGTAACATTGATAGAGATTGCAAGTGTTGGGTGAACTCACAATTGTGGGTTACACTTTTTTGGAGGAATAAATTCCTCCTCCAAAAATGTGCACATGGAATATTTTTTCATGAGGTTTGGAAACTAACACTTTCAACTGATAGTTCTAAACTTTTGAACAAATGTACCTATTTCATTCATTTCTAATAAAAAGTAACTTTCAATTAGAAGTGAATAACTTTCAATCAAAAGTTATTTAAATTAAATTAAACAAACCCAAAACTTTCAATCGAAAGTAACGAGTTACTTTTGATCAAAATTAGTGGGTTAATATTGATGGTGATAGAAACCATCAAAATCCCATACTAACTTTCATTGTGAGTGTGGACCTTTTGACCAAAGGTAGGCATTTGAATCATCAACAACTGAAAAAGGTCAGGACTTTTTGTGTCTTTGTGGTTTTTAATATTTGTTAGTATATTTAACATGTTTTGAAACTGTGTTCTAATGTAAATATGGGTGTCATGTATATATGTATATATGTGTGTGTGTGTGTGTGTGTGTGTGTCTAAATCTATCCATATATAGTATGTATGTGCATATAGATACATATAGATATATTTATATGTATGACATATATATATATATATATGGACACACACATACACACACATTCTCATATCCTCTCTCTATCTAAAGTTCTCTCTTTCAAATGAGCCTAACCCATATTTCTCTCTAAATATATAGCTACTTACCCCTAACCTCTCTCTATCCCCTAGCCTCTATCTCTCTCTAGTTACTAACACCTAATCTCTCTCTCTCTCTCTCTCTCTCTCTCTCTCTCTCTCTCTCTCTCTCCCTCCCTCCCTCCCTCCCTCCCTCCCTCCCATATATATATATATATATATTCTAATATCCTCTCTCTATCTAAAGTTCTCTCTTTCAAATGAGCCTAACCCATATTTCTCTCTAAATATATAGCTCCTAACCCCTAACCTCTCTCTAACCCCCAACCCCTATCTCTCTCTAGTTCCTAACACCTAATCTCTCTCTCTCTCTCTCTCTCTCTCTCTCTCTCTCTCTCTCTCTCTCTCTCACACACACACACACACACACACACACACACACTCCCACTAACCCCTAACCTATATCATCTTCCTCTCCCTCTCTCTCCCCACCTCCTCTTTGTTGAAAGGAGATTGTTGAAATGAAGAATATTGATGAAATCTATCAAGGAACAATCATTATTTTGTCATCAATATCAAACCTACTACTTGTTGGTGAGACTTTGAAAAAAAATTAAAAAAATTGGTTTGAATGCTATCATTTGATTGATTGATGAAGAGGATTTGAAAAGAATGGATAACAAGAGAACCTAGAGAAAGTTTGAGTTACATGGTGTATAAAAATGATCACTAAGACCAAGGAATAATTTCATGATATATTGTATTATTTATCTACTTAAGGCTATAATGAAATTATACTTGAGCAAGGACTAGAAGAAGCCTAAGAAAATAAATGTGCCTACCAATCCTAACCAAGAATGTTAGTTGAAGCCGAGTAAAGTAAGTTCAGTATGTGCCAAGAAACAAGAAATCTAGTAGGTGTCAAGTGGAGAAATCTTAGTATGTGCTGAGCTTCAAAAGATGGCAGTAGTGACCGAGTGAAATTTAGTGTATTTTAGGCAACCTAGTGTTGACAAAATATCAGAAGACAAAGTTTGTTGAGCAAACAACATGTTATTGTCTAGTGATAGTAAAATGAGTTTGATCAAAGATTTGATGAATCTAAGCCGACAAAGTTAATTTCTTGAATTTTGTGAATCATGTGGAAGATAAATATGATGAGTTGGTGGCACAAAATTAAAGATAAACCATTTTGAGATGACTTCAAAGAGGATTGTAAAGGAAATTTCTAGAAGGAACAAAAATAGAAAGATGGGAAGATTCAATTAATCTAACCTAACCCTAAAATGGATGATTAAGGTTAAGTAGTAAAAGATCTAAATTCTCTATATAAGGAGATAATAGGCCAGAAGCAATAATTCATGATGTGAACCAGACATAGACAAGGAGTCTAGGGTGTTGTTTCATATGGTGGTCAAATGAAAGAGTCGGTAGTTGAAATACTAAGCAAGAAATCTTGAGGAGATAAAGGTTTAAAGGGTAAAAAATATATTAGAGACAAAGAGGATGAACGTCAAGTAATATGGAGGAATGAATGAGTGATATGTAATCTATAAGTGAGTTGTTTTTTTAATTAGATCAAGTCTTGATGTTACTTTCTAACAATTGTATCAATCTAGATAAATCCTTTGGACTATAGGTTTACCTAATAGTCATAAGTAAATATTTTAACAAGGTGACACTCTAATAGAATTTTCTAAAGTCCTCTAACAAGGCTCACTCCTAACAAGGTGATTAAATCCTATAATCAAGGATATATTTAATACTGTGCATTGTATCCTTTAATAGGGTTGACTCCTAATAAGGCTCACTTCAAAAGAGTGAAAATTAGTAGCATGTTATTGGTGGGTTTTTCCAAATTGGATTTCCATGTTAAATCCTTGTGTCAAAGTGTGTGATTGATTTTGTGATATTTCATGTTTACATTTCTGCAAAGTTAACTTGAGCTAGGAAAACAATATGCAAAAGCTTAAGATATTGAATGGTCAATGTATGCATAAGTATAAATTGAAGTATTAAAATAATTTATTTGTACATCAGGACCTTGGATAATTGGTTCACCTTGCCACCCTTCCCCCCCCCCCCCCCCCCCCCCCCCCCCATCCCCCACCCCCAGTCCCGCAACCCAATTATTCTAATCATTCCAATAGTTGGTATCAGAGTACCAAGTTCTTATGAAGGAAATTTTTTCAGGGTACTTAAAGATAAAAATCAAGATTACATAAAGGAGGTGCCCAAGTTAACAAAGAAAAATTTCCTTCATGGAAAAGTTTGATGAAGCTACATCTAGGAGGACTTGGAGATTATGCATAGTTAACTATTACCATTGAACATGTTGATGCAATTGGAGCCCCAACTGCTAAACAATTGAAACAAAAGAAGGAACACAATTAGGTAATGTTGGAGATTGCATTTTCCTTAATCTATTCAGAGTTTGATGACATCAAAGTATGTGATTATACTAAGAAAATGTGGGATTCCCTACATAAGATCTAAGGAGGAGACAAGAATTTTTTGAGAGCCAATGTTGAAATTTTTAGAGGAAAATTTGATGAAATGAGAATGTAAGAGGGTATGTGCAGGATCGTGGTGTGTCAAAAAGTGGCGATCTGAAAAATATGTAGTCTTGAAATTTCTAAAACCATTTCAAAATCTATTCCAACTTTTTTCCCACCCACCCTGATACTAAATGCAAATAATTAATATCTTTGTAAGGTATACTATATCTTTTGATACCAATCCTATATGGTCAACTTTAAAAACATCCTAAAATTTTGTTTTTGGCCTGTTTTTACGTGATTTTTACTTCAAACATGTAACTGATGACTTTTTTTCATCAAAAATTTGATGAAGTGAAAAGGGTTTCTTAAGAATGTTCTTATCTTTCCATAAATGTAAGGTTTGTCAAATTATGAGTTTAGTAGGTAATTATTACTTATTTTCTAATGGAGTTATGTATAAAGTGTTGACTGACACACTACTTGAAAAACAACTATAACTTTCAAATAGTACAACATTTTTTAAATCCAAAAGATGTATCACATTCTATATTTCTTCCACTATAAGGAAACAAAAATGAAAAATTAAATTTTGTAGAGTTTTGAATTAGTTAAGGTGGTCAGACACAAGAGTGTTTTTAATTCCAAAAATACTAAAGTCAAAAATTAATTATTAATTATTTATATAAAATAAAAATATCCAAAAATATGTTTCACATCTAAGCATGAGTCTACTGCTTATATCTAGAATATCATTAAAAAATATTATCATTTGATTTTAATTAAGGTGGTCAGATGTACGTCTACTTCTTATTTTTGTTCTAAAAATTTTGTAATATGGCATTAAAATTCAAAATTTTGACCAAGCAATTTTTATTTTTTTGAGATAAGTCCTTGTATTTTAGAAACTAGATTCAATTTCCTAGATATTCTATTCTCTCAACTTTTTGATATAAAGTTAATAACAAGTAGAAAATTGCACGTGAGGTTGACATAACCCTGATTTTCTGATTTATCATTGCCACTTAAGAACATAGTTTGGTTGACCATTATCCTACGCATACCCAAGAAGGTGAGACTGTAGTCTAGTATTGTGCAAGAATCAAAGATGTTGTTAATGCATTTCGAGGATCTAATGGAAAAATTGAAAATGAGACTGTGATCAACAAAGTATTAAAAACCCTACTACCTATCTATGCTATTAGAGTCTCTTTTATACAAGAATTGAGGTGTACTCCCAGTAGTAATCCAAACCTTGAAGGATTGGTTGGTAGACTCATTACTTTTGAAATTTTAAATTTTGATAATTTCAAATCTAATAATATTGAATTTTCTTTCAAAGCTAAGCTGACACTAAAAGAATTGAAAAATAAGAAAAAGAAAAATGTCAAACATGTTGCTAGTGAGAATGATTCTAATGATGAAGAGCTAGAAGGACTAGAAGCACTACTAGATAGAAAATTTTACAGAGGGAAAGGCAATTACAAAGGTAAGTTACCCATCATATATTTTAATCGTAATGAGGTTGGTCATATTGTAACAAGATGTCTTGAAAATTCAAACAACAAGAATGAAGAAAAATGTAGAGGTAGAAAATATGACAGTAACAAAGGCTATAAGGACAAGGGAAAGAGGGCTTGTTACATTTCTAAAGATGAATCCAATGATGAATCTGATGATCATGATGATGAATTTGTCTATGTTGCTATGAAAGATGATTCTAATGAAGATGAGGTATCTGCATTGATATCTTATGTGAACAAAAGTGACAGATGGATAATTGATAATGGATATTCACATCACATGCCCGGAGACAAAATTAAGTTCATTACCCTTGAGTATAACAATGAAAATAGTGTTAGATTTGGTAATGATTCAAACTATCTGATAAAAGGAAAAGGATCAATAATATTGATAGACAAGATCATGTGTGACAATGCTTACTATGTGGAAGGACTTAACTATAATATGTTGACTGTGTCAAAATTGAATAGTTTAGGATGCTATGACACGAAGGCTATGATCTATGATACCGATGGAAAGCTAATTGGAAGTGGAGATTAGACTAGAGGTAATCTATTTTATCTTGACATGAATGATGCTACTTGTCTTGTTGTACAATTTGATGATGTGTGTCTATGGCATAAAAGGTTATGTCATGTAAATTTTGACAATTTGGTTAGTATCAATAAGATGAAAAGATTCAGAGGTCTTTCAAAATTGAAGAAACATAATAATGTGATTTGAAAAAAATGTCAATTAGGCAAGATGACAAAGTCTAGTTTTAAAAGTAAGAAACATAATTTGAAAGAAATTTTGGAATTAGTTTATACTAAGTTATGTGGACCAACTAATGTGCAAAGCTACAAAGGTGACAAGTACATTATCCTATTTGTTAATGATTACTCTAGAATGATGATAGTAATATTTTTAAGAGAAAAAATTGATGCTTTTAAATGTTTAGGTGTTATTTGGCAAGAGTTGAAAAGGAAACTGGTAAGAGTTTGAAATGTCTAAGATCTGATAGAGGTGGATAGTTTACATCAAATGAGTTTGAAAAATTATGCAATGATAGAGGAATCAAAAGACAAACTTCTACACCAAGGACCCCTCTACAAAATGGGATTGTTGAAAAGAGGAATAGATCTATAATGAATTGTGCTAGAACATTGATGATGGAGAAGAATGTTTCTTTGAGATAATTGAGAGAAATTGTTAGTACAACTATTTATACCTTGAATTGAGTACAAATCAAGAAAGGTACAAATTCCACACCTTTTGAATTATGGTATGATACTCACCTAATGTCAAGTATTTTAAGGTATTTGGAAGCAAGTGTTACATTCTTAAGGACAAAAAAAATTTTAAACTTGATGTAAAAAAGTGAAGAAGGTGTATTCTTAGGATATTCCACAAGAAGTAAAGCTTATAAGTGTTTAAATGCTAACACTAACAAAGTTGTAGGAATTGCAAATGTAAAGTTTGATGAATATACAAAAGTGCATGAAGATGAACCAAAGAAGGAACCTAAAAATTACAGAACCTTTATGTACTACTATGAAGACATGTTTGATAATGCTAATAATTCTGAAAACCAAGTTGCTAATCAACAAGAATTAGTGATGTCGAGCCACATAATATGGATGTCAACCTACAGTCAAGAGTTGAGTTGTAATCAGAAGCCAAGGTACATTATGATACTAAGATCAATTTAAATAAAGGAATGCTAAATTACTTGATAGAGAATTCCATAGTGAATCTTAAATTAAACTTCATGAAAGACCCATTGTAGAAAGGAGAACTGAGCCAAGGTTGCCAAAGTATGTCAAAAGACATCACCCTGCTAAACAAATCATTGGAGATAAAGAAGATAGACCAATGACAAGGAATAGGTTGAGAAATGACACATATTTTTCAAGAATGCATGAGCCTAAATCAATGAAGCATGTATTAGAACATGAAGACTGGAATCAAGCCATGAAAGAAGAAATTGATCATATTGAGAAGAACAAAACCTAGACACTAGTACCCAAATCTAAGAGTAAGAATGTTATTGGAACCAAGTGTGTTTATAGAAACAAGTTGGATGAGAATGATGAAGTTACAAGGAATAAGGCAAGATTAGTTTGCAAAGGATATGTAGAAGAAGAGAGAATTAACTATGGAAAGACATTTCCCTAGTCACAATATTGGAAGGAGTGAGAACTCTTCTTGCTTACACTACTGACAAAGGATTTAAATTTTATAAAATGGATTTTATATCAGCATTTCTAAATGGTATGCTAGAAGAGGAGGTTTACATAAAACAAATCGAAGGACTTTTTGATCAAAACAACAAAAACATGGTATCTAGTTTGAACAAGGCCTTATATGGTTTAAAGAAAGCTCCTAGAGCATGGTATGAAAGACTATGGAACTATCTTGTGAAGATTAGTTTTGAGAAGACTAATGACAAAAAAAATATTTACTTGAAGGCAGGAGGAGGTAAACGAATTTTACTAGCTGAAATATTTGTTGATGATATCATATTGAGATGACAAAATGCATTGTGTAAGACATTTGCAAATGAAATGATGAAAGAGCTTAAGAAGTCTATGTTTAGAGAAATAAAGTTCTTTGTTGGATTACACATATATGAGATAAAATATGGTATTTACATCACTTAGTCCAAGTATGTAAAGGAAATATTGAAAACTTTTCGTTTGGAAGATCCATGACTAGTTAGTACTCCTATGGTGATAAGACACAAATTGTACAAAATTGATGATTCTACTAAAGTAAATCAAACATTGTATAGGTCTATGATTGGAAAATTGCAATATGTAGTTCATTGCAGGCCTAGCATTAGACTAGCTATTGGGATTTTTGCAAGTTTTCTGCAAATCCTATGGAGAATCACTTAATGGTTGTTAAAAGGATTATGAGATACTTGAAAGGGATAGAAGACTATGGTCTATACTACAAGAAAAATGATAATTTTGAATTGCAAGCCCATATAAATGCTGATTGGGTTGGAAACATTGATAACAGAAAACATACAAGTGGAGGAGCATTTGTCTTAGGAAAAAGATTAGTCTCTTGGACTAGCAAGAAGAAAAATTGTATTTCACAATCTACTATTGAAGCTGAAAATGTGGTTGCTGTAGTGAATTCCACAAATGTGGTATGGGTCAAATGGTTACATAAAGGAATGAAGGAAGAAATCACTAAACTTGTGGTACTCTACTATGATAATACAAGTGCTATAAACATATCTAAGAATCCTATGATACACACAAAGACAGAGTGTTAGACAAAAAGGTTAATTTAATTTCATTTATTAAATTACCTTTTCTCCCTTCTTAAGATTTTGCTTTATGCATTTTTTGCTTTCTTGATTTAATAATTATTTAGTAATTATTAAATAGATTTCACTTTTAGGTTACCCTTTCTAGGTTTCAATCTCCTTTTATAAGGATTGATCTGTTTGTATTTCATAATCTCTTATTCATCTGAATATAGATTTTGCATGGTTTTAGAGAAAACCCTTGCCTCCTCTGGTCTTTTTCTTTTGTGATAGGTGTTTGCATGCAGGTGATTCTTGGGAGTTGTGGGGTTCATCTTTCATCAACTTCAACATGGTATCAAAGCTCCAGATCTTCATACCCCTATTCAATTTATGAGAGATTTTTCTTGGCTTTTAGATCTATTCTTTTTTTAATTCAAAGGGTTTCATTTTTCACAATTATTTTATATTGAATATGGGGGGTCACTAATATTTGGGTCACTTTGAGCCCAAACAGACATTTTCGTTGAGCTCAAAGTGCCCAAAAACCCCTATTTTCATTATAAAAAAAAATTGTCCAATTTGGACACAGTTGGAATTTGAGACTAAAAAATTTTTGCTCCCAACTTGGACACATTTCCCAAGGAAATGATTTATTTTTTATTAAAAATTAAATCAAGATTTTAAAAAAAGAGATTTTCTAATAAAGTGTTGGAAAAACTTTTTTTTTAAATACAAAAAGCGGCCTTGCAAAAGGTTTTAAAAACTAGAAATACAAAAAAAATAAATTAAAAAAACACTTTAAAAAGTGCTAACATTAGCGGTACAATCACTAACATTAGTGGTACAATCACTGAAATATGCACAGGTGCTAATGTCAACATTTTTCATGTCTAAATTTGATGGTCATTCACCCATCATTGTTTAATTTGTTTTGTCCTCAAGACCTATTGTTGGTTTTTTTGCGATATCTTGAGCATACGAGGATCTTTTTTTGATTTGAAAGAAGTGTTGAAAAGATGGTTCCAAACAAAGACAGTAGTGTAGGGTTTTTTTAATTTTGATATAGTTTGGTTGCCTATTTGGGTAGTCAAATCCAAATTTTCTATTTTTCACTTTGGAGGGCATATCTTGAGCATCCCAACTACGTTTTTTGAAAATGTGATATTTTTGAAAAGATGGTTAAGTCCTATTTTCAAAAATACAAGTTTGTCTTCCAAATTCTTCTCTAAGATCTTTCTATTATGATTTTTTGTTTATTGCACTATGGTGGATATCTTGGGTGTTTCAAGTCTAGGGATCATTTTTGTGGCATGGGATTTCTTCCTTTGGGTTGTACTATCTGTTGTAACATATCTTTTCCCTTTCTAATCATTTTCAATATCATCTGTAAGCATATTTATGTAAATGCACTAAGATAAAGTGCCACTCCTTGCTTTTTGAGATCTTTTTCATCATTGTGATTTATTGTACCTGCACTACATTAGAAAGTACCATGGGGGGACAATTGTTTTTCTTTGACTGCTCTCTTCCTTTGTCAAGTGAGTGTCCCTTCCATGACATTAGCCCCATGAAGTGTCGATGACATGTTCCTTTATAGGTGCTTGTACCTCTTCCTCACTCTCGACATTCTTGGTTCTTTCTATTTTGCAGGAGATTTTTGGCCCACTTTCTTAGTTTCTTGTCATCTCACCCTTGTCTACATTAGGGGGTTTCTTCTATTGTTTATAATGCTTCCTTAGTTCATTGGAGTGAGCTATGTATTTAATATTTGATCCTATGTACTAGGTGATTATAGTGGCTAGATATCTATGAATTTCAATGAGATGGATCATCTACCATATAGACTCTCTTATTTTCGTTCCTACTTTGGTTACAACCTTCCTAGTTTGATTGATCATCTCTTCACGCTTTGGTGTTTTATACCATCTATTTTTTTTTAGTCCAGTTGTTTGCCTTTTTTTGCCTCCTAATTCAATGCAAATTACAATCTTCTCTACCTGGTTAGGTTCTATTTTAGAGGAGGTTCTACAAATCAGCAGTTTCTTTTTTATAGAGTTTGTGGTTTCTTCATGCCTCAATGGTTTTTCTCATGATCACTCTTTGTTCCAATTTTCTAGAATATTCCTCTAGTTGGAGGCTTTTGCAGTCCTTCACTAGGTTTTAAGCTATCTCTTTTTGGAGTAGAATTTTTCCCACGAGGTTTTCTCTATTTCTCCATTTCATAGAGATTTTTTTGTGATTGGGTACCTCATCAAGCATTGTTTTCGGGACCCAAGTTTGCTTTCAGCATTGTATTGTAGTCTCCTTTCTCTTTCTACATTGTTTGTAACTACATTGTTGCTCATCTTAAGGGGGGGTGTTAGAGAAAAATGTTAATTTAATTTCATTTATTAAATTATCTTTTCTCCCTTCTTAACATTTCTCTTTATGCATTTTTTGCTTTCTCTTTTTAATAATTATTTAGTAGTTATTAAATAGCTTTCACCTTTAGGTTACCCTTTGTAACTTATTAGGTTACCCTTTTCGGGTTTTGATCTCCTTTTATAAGGATTGATCTCTTTGTATTTCATAATCTTTTCTTCATTTGAATATACAATTTGTGTGTTTTCAGAGCAAACCCTTGCCTCCTCTAGTATTTTTCTTCTATAATAGGTGTTTGCATGCAGGTGATTCTTGGGAGCTATGGGGTTGATCTTTCACCAACTTCAACACAAAGCACATTCCAATAAATTATCATTACTTGAGAGAATTGGTTCTATTCAAATTATTTAGAATAATTGTGGTGGTCGGGGGTGGCGGGGGGGGGGGGGGGTGAATCAGCTATCCAAGGTTCAAATGTACAAATAAAACTTTTCAATGCTTAATAGGCCCATATCCATAAAATCTTGGCCTGCATGCATCCATTATATCATATAATACTTAAATTTTTTAGGTTACTATCCTAGATCAAAACAACTTTGCAAAAAGGTAAACATGAAACATAAAATATTCAATAACACATTTCACACAAGGATTTAATGTGGAAACCTAATTTGAGAAAAACCACTAGTAACATGCTACTAATTCTCACTCTTCTAAAGTGATGCCCTATGAAAGGCCAACCCTATTAAAGGTTACATTACACACTGTTAAATGTGACCTAGTTTTAGGATTTCAATCACCCTATTAGTAGAGTGCCTTGTTAGAGGACTTTAGAACATTCCATTAAAATGTCACCTGGTTAAAGGGTATGTGCAGGATCATGGTCAACCAAACTATGCCCTTAAGTGGCAATAAAAAATTAGAAAATTAGGGTTATGTCAACTTGATGTGCAATTTTCTACTTATTATTAACTTTATATCAAAAAGTTGAGAGAAAAGAATCTCTAGAAAATTGAATCTAGTTTCTAAACTACTAGGACTTATCTCAAAAAAATAAAAAATAATTGGTCAAAATTATTAATTTTAATGCAATATTACAAAATTTCAAAACAAAAATAAGAAGTAGAAGTATGTCTGACCACCTTAATCAAAATCAAATGATAATTTTTTTATAATATTCTAGATATAAGTAGTAGACTCATGTCTGGATGTGACACATATTTTTGGGTATTTTTATTTTAAATAAATAATAATTAATTAATTTTTGACTTTAGTATTTTTGGAATAAAAAAACTCTCGTGTCTGACCACCTTGAGTAATTCAAAACTCCATAAAATTAAAATTTTCATTATTTTTCCTTATAGTAGAAGAAACATAGAATGTGATGCATCTTTTGGATTTGAAAAATGTTGTACCATTTGAAAGTTATAGTCATTTTTTAAGTAGTGTGTCAGTCAACACTTTATACGTAACTCCATTAGAAAATAAGTAATAATTACTTACTAAACTCATAATTTGACAAACCTTACATTTATGGAAAGATAAGAACATTCTTAAGAAACCCTTTTTATTTCATCAAAATTTTGAAGTAAAAATCACATAAAAATAGGCCAAAAGCACATTTTTAGGATGTTTTTAAAGTTGACCATATAGGTTTGGTATCAAAAAATATAGTAGACCTTGTAAAGATATTGTTTGTTTTCATTCAGTATCAAGATGGGTGGGAAAAAAGTTGGAATCGATTTTGAAATGGTTTGAGATATTTCAGAACTACAGACTTTTCAGATTGCCACTTCTTGGCACACCATGATCCTACACATACCCTAAAGGATTTACAAATGACTATTAGGTCAACCTTAATCCTAAGGATTTACTGCAAATTGATATAATGATTAGAAAGTAATAGTAAGGCTTGATCTGATAACAAATTACAACTCACTTGTAGATTACAGATCTTTGTTTTAGTCATTCATTCTTCTTGGCTTTCATACACTTCAGCCATGATAGCTTGTTCACCCCTCAAGAATTCATACTTTTAAGCCTTCTTACTTTGCATGCCAATTGCAATCTCTTCTACTTGGCCACTAAATGAAGCAATACCCTAGACTCCTTTTCTTCCTTAGGTTCTCGCACATGACAACCTTTGCTTCTAACTAGCTATCTCTATAAATAGTGAATTAAGATATTTTTTTGCTTAACCACAATTGTCTATTTTAGGGTTAGGTATGATTAGGCAGCATACAATAAATCTACCCACTTTTCCATTTGGTTCCTCTAGAAACTTCTAAAATCTTCCTTGAATTTTTCTCCAAATGGTTTCCCTTGAATTCTATACCACCAGCTCATCATAGTTATCTTCCCACTAGTAAATTTGGTCTCAATTTTTGATGAATGTTGGTTGAAATTTTGACCCATGTTGGTCAAAATTTTGACCAAGCAGTTGGTGGCAATTTTTCTCATCAAAATTTTGACCAACTTGCAGGTGGTCAAAATTTTGACAAATACATTTGTCAAAAAAAATTTGCCTCTGCCAACTTTGATTTGTCATTTTTGGTCAAAATTTTGACTAATTATTGGTGGAAAACTTTCAAGAATTGTAGAAATTTTGGCCAATTCTTGGTAGACAAATTTCAAGAATTGGTGGAAATTTTGACCAATTCTTTGTCAAAAAATTTCAAGAATTGGTGGAAATTTTGACCAATTCTTGGTAGAAAACTATCAATATTTGGTCAAAATTTCCACCAATTGTTGGTTGAAAACTTTCAAGAATTGGTGGAAATTTTGACAAAATAAGTTGTTTAAAAAAAAATAGAGCAAGTGAAATCCCCCAATAAATGCCTAGCAATGTTTCTAAAGTGATGTTGTTGGCATGAATGAAGCATCAGAATTCATTAAAGAGATCAAGGAAGTATTTAAATAAATGATAACTTGAATTAACTTGAATTAACTTGGATCTAAGAGAGTCTACTTGAATTAACTTGGAACACCAAACATCAAATATCATACAAGTCACTACCCATAGCTACGTTTTTATGTAAAATTTATCTCCATGATTCACAAAGCTAAAGAAAATCTAGTTAGAGGATGCAAATAAATCGAGATTTTCAAACCAATCAAAAGTTCAAAACAGTCAAATACTAGTAGAGAAAAATTCAAATAGCAGTAAAACCTTTTTTTTCAACAAGAAAAGAAATTCCACAGTATTAATACTAAAAAGCTAAATCAAACCTGGAACAAGATTTGCTTCATCAGTTCCTACTATGCAATGAATAGAATAAGGAGGCTCTAAATTATTTGGATAATGTGTGTTAAGAAATGCCAGCATTGGCCATTTTTTAGCACTAAATTCTATGGCCAACTTCACACTCTCTTCCATCATAACATTTATTTGTTGATTGGGGTGATGGGGAGCCTGCAAGACAGAGATCATGCTGATTTTTTGTTCTTCCAAAAGATCTAATAAAAATTTCATTAGGTAAAAAGTAGAAAGTCCATTTGAGACTAACATAAGATGAACTTCTAAGCATCATAATCTTTCTCTAATCTAACAGGATTATTTCAAGTCATGTTTAGTAACAAAGTAATACAAAACCATTACAATTTTCTACAAATTGATAACTTGAAAATGCTCCTACGGTATTGAGTTGATTGGTCAAGTTGGAGAATGGAGAAAATACCACCTCCTTCTTTAGTTCAGATAGCATAATTACAACATAAAAACTTTTGAAACATTTGTTACTTATTAGTTGTGGAAGATACACACTCAACCTCTCCAATGCACATGGGCATACAACAAATAGAATTACTCACTTTGATTGCCTAAACTGGCATCAATTTTGAAGAAAGAAGACCCAATTTGCTGCATGGAGTTAGAAGAAAAATATGAGTCCTTCCATTTTATTCTCAATAGTTTACATTATGAAACCAAAGAAGACTTCGCCCTCTTTAAAGTTATGAACATTCCTTCTTTAACATTTAGACTAGTAAGGTACTTTTGTATGACAGTGACAATACAATTCATCTAATCTTTTGGTAAGGTCCATGAAAATTGAATGTAATGCTTTGGAGTGCCTTGTTATCTCAACTATTTTCTTTCCTTGTCTTCAAATAGACAAAGAAAAACTAAAAAATCTCAAAGATTATCTTCCTTTGAGTTTGGATCAAGTTTCACCACTCAAGCTACTATTGTATTAAGAACATTTAGTTCATCTTTGCCACCATGCGTTTCTTATTTAGGAGCACTTAGGAGTGAATTGCGGATTGTCACACTATCAGAAATAGTGACAAACAACTAGTTGTGGCCCAAAAACTCTGTAAACTTTGCTTGATTTAATTTTTCCATTAAATTCACACGAGGGTTGACCAATGCTAGCTGAAACCCATATAAGCTCAACTAAGTAGAATACTGTCTTATATAATGACATACTTCTCCTATGATAACATTGTCTCTTTTGAAAAAGATTATTTACCAACTTTAAAATCAATTGTATGTTTCTTATGTAATTCCATGAACCTTGTAACATTGATATATCAATTGAAGTTAAAAATAAATATGATCTATCACTTGAAGATGCTTGTTATCAAGGACCCTCTTAAGCTCTTCCAACATTCTAATTCTACCAGTGTCAATGTTGGCCATAGCTTCAAGAATGAAAATAGAGGAGTGCATCATTTAAATGTAGTTTAAACTCAATGTGCCAGAATTTAGAGTATGTAGATTTTATTAGATCGTCTAAAATCCCCATCAAAAGGTAGATTGTGCTGAAAAAGTTAACATATTTTCATATGAAATTTTTAAACATGTTTTGATTTGTGCAAGTAGATCACTTAGGATCACATCAAATGGTAGATGAAGCTTAAAAATTTAATATAATTTCATATGAACTACTTAAACAAGTCAATTAAATCCAACCCACATGACACTAAATATCAAATTGGGGAATTGATTCATTTGAAGGCAGCCTCTTTCATGGGGTGATAACAAATAATGAGATTTATGCAAGTAGAAGAAATGGGTGGATTTCACAACTTACATGACATATCCAAAATAATATACTGTAAAATATCTTCTTTAACCTAAAGATCCTTTTCATCCTCTATCCATCTTGTCAGCCTATGTTCAATGGCAAATGATGACATGTAAATATGTGTGATATGGCCATTTTTTCTATAAATATACTTTATGAAGATGAAATGTGTAGGATCATGTACTATTTTTTATTAGAAACTTGTGGATGTAAATCAATACTATGAATAATTCAAAAATTACTTAAAATGAATTGATTCTTGATGATGTTATTTACAATGCTTGATTGATAAATAGACAACTAACCTTTCTCTTAAGTAGTTTGAGTTGGAAAAATATATTGGAGAATCTATGCATAGAATGATAATTCCTAGAACTCTTACAACATCTGTATGCTGCTCAGTATATCTATATATTGTGGTGTTTGGGATATTTCCAAGAGGTATAGTATGAGGCCTTGAAATGGTTATTATCAATCTCAGTATAGAAATGGCCTCTTGCAATGAAAGTATGTAAACATTGTTGAGTAAAGAAAGCACTTCATTAATTATTTTACCAATTTATTGTAAGAGGTACTAAATTCAAAACTAATACTATCAAAACAAATGTAATGTATACTTCTTTTTTCATGGGTCCCTAGCAATGAAATAATAAAAATTATCAACATACCACCATGATAAAACTATCTCAATATCTCCAAAGACCACTCCAAAAAAAACTCCCATGCAAACTAAGAAATCAATTTTGTCCACCTACCAAAGATGATAAGCTCCAAGTATATCAATTGAGCCAAGCATGGCTAAAACTATAATGGAAGAAAGGAGTACAAGGGGAGTGTAGTGAAAGAGTAGAGTCAAGAATATTAGAGTTAACATCACTCCAATGGCCATCACAATGTTTGATACTACTATCTTACAACCAGCATTGAGTTTACAACTGACCTTGAAAAGACACCTAAACAAACCTTATGTATTGTAAAGCAAGGCTATTCAGTACCAAAAACACAAAATATTTAGTGCCATACTAAGTTCAAAACCTAAAGCTTTAGGAGTCCAAACAAATAAGAAGAACAAAGACTTACCCATTGTGAGGTAGCAAGAGAAACATGGACCTATAATGTTCATCATGCCAATGGCAATCATCTCCTTCTTGCCATCAATATGGTAGTTTTTAATGAGCCCAAAACTTCTACCAATTTCTATTCCTTCCTATATTTTATGTCACCCAGATCATCCTAAATGAATAATCTATTATATGTAAATATAATAAGAGAGGAGTAATGGTTACACTAAGTGTGACAAGCCCACTTATCAGTCCTGTTGTTACTATAGTCTTCAGATATTTTCCATGAAAGATAAAATCATTGATAGTCACTAGATTTAACCCACTTTTCAAATGACCAACCTGCTCAAGCTAGACAAAAACATTAGATGTGGCCCAACACATCAAAACTATGTTGTCAGTATTTAACTAGAAATGACATATTAGTATTGTCACAAAAATTAGGGTGGTTGTTTCATCAAAAGATCGATGCCTAATAATAGACTCCTTAGACATGAGTTGCTCCTCTTAAATGACCAGAAAAGATGATAGCATTGTTCTTAATAACCATATGCAGTCTTAAAGTGATTCATTGGAAAGACTATCAAAGGTAAAACCACTATAAGGGAGTATTCAACAAGAAGTCGTGAAGGATTTCTAGAGCACAATACAAATAGAAAGAACCATGAAAGTGAGGAGTGATGAAGGTGAAAGGAAAAAAGATTCAAAGCTATGAGAAAAATTTGAGAGCCCCATCATTTTTTTTTCAATCAAGGTCATAGCTAAGAAACAAATTTTCTTAAGAACAAGATGGATCAAGTGAACAACATGCCAAAACATTAATTTGTGAATGCTAAAGGAGCAACAATTTGGAGGGCAACACAAAAACAATGTTTATGATAGTTATATCTCAAAATGAGGATCACCTATAGGCCAAATAATTAGAGGTAGAGAGGATCATTACATGATAGTCATCTCAACACAAGCTTGACCTATAGGGCCAAATAGTCATAAAGGTGGAAAAGATTATCAATTGATGATAATGGTGACCATCTAATTAGTACTAGTGCATGAAATTTGTAAGGAGTAGTAATTATGCTTTTAATACCATGACACAATATAGAAAAATAAGTGACAAACTTTTTTAATATGATGCATCAATGTACAATAGTGGCAAGCACTATGATTGAGTGTCAGTGAAGGAGATCATTTAATACGTAGATAAAAACCTACTGAGGTTTTGTATGAGCTTTGACAAGGTAAAAGAGAATAATCAACTAACATCCCTCAAAAAGAGGATTTTTAACAATGGTAGATCATGTTTAAGGGATGTGGTAGACTTACAAGTAGTGATGCCATTGAGAGTGCATAATATATGACTAAATGCTAATATATTGTCTTCTTTGCTTTCTCATATTAGCATCATCATTAAACCAAGTTCTTTCATTTGAGCCATTTCTCAATCAAATTCCTCAACTCATTCTCTTCATCTCTATGGCATCTACTTTGGCATTCTCCTCCATTTGATTGTGGCTTTCACTTGAACCCCTGTCATGACTAAGAGCATTCATCTTCACTCTTCCTCTTTCCTTTCCCATCATGAACTGTGTTAAGCCTATACAATAGCAAGTATGTTTCACTTGCTATCAGTACCTCACCAAGATTCTCTCCTCTAAATGTGGCCTTTTGGTAATATTGGTTCTCTTGTCTAGAACCTTTGAGCTTCCTTTGCTCCTTTGGGCTTTTACACTCACTATGCCCAACTCTTGTGAACTTCAATTATTCTCTATTATAGCTTCCCTAACTGTAATTAGTGCTACACTATTTTCCACTACTGCTTCTTGTATTGAACAAATTACATCTCATTTAGTTGAAAACAAAAGACAAATTACCTATTCTCTCAATGAAACATGAACTTCACTACTATGATTTTTCCAATTTCTCTATTGGTTGCAACCCTTGATTATTGTTCAACTCTTAAAATCATACTTCTACCTTCTTGCCAAAGTAGAAAATATTTTTTGTAAACCTTAAAGAACATTAGTGTAAACCTCATAGAACATTAGTATTCTCTCTTTCTCCAATAGCTCAATCAAGCAATTATCAACTCTCTTTAAATTAAATTAAAATGTAAAAATAGTTTTCCTATCAGTGAGAGCTCTGAAAATAAAGTGACCAGCTAATAATTATATTCCAAAGAGTTTCACCTATAGCTTCTCTAAGACCAAATGATGGCTACACAATTTTACAAAATTTGAAAGCAGTGTATTCTCCCATCATGGAATCAAACACAGGTGCAACTAGTACCCACACATATACAGAAAACAATATAGATGGAAAACTATACCAACACTAATGCAAGCACTTATGCAAATGCAAACATAGCCACAAACTAGATGTAAGTCACCTGTGAAGTCACATTTGGGGGTGGAGCTCTGTCCTTTTTTAATTTGCTTGAGGGTATGACTTGGCTATTAAAATATAAGAGCCACAAGACCGTCAAAAATCTCTCCTTTTGTCAATCTACATGTTTCCAAATTGGAAGTAGGCATAGACAACAACTTCAACATATGAAAAAATCACATGTAGGATACAAATACTAATCTACATTTAGACTACCTTCACTTTGAATGTAGATCGCTTTGTATGGATGAGACCAATATGAGGTTGTGGGTTCAATCTAAGCTAAATAGTTCCCTTTTGCAAAACATGGTTGTAAATGAATTAAGCTTCTATCAGACTGTATATTTCTTTTAATTTTTATCACAAGTTACTAAAAAATTTTCACTTTTACTTGCAGGTATAAGAGTAGATGTACCTTATAAATGCAGAGTAATATTTTCAATCTTTAATACCTTCAGTATATGTGATTTGTCCTATATGTAAGAGCCCAATTTTCTATGATGTAGATCTCTGGTTCTCAAAAAATTTAACCTGTCAATCAATACGGTCCAACAAATTTTCATCCTATCATATACGATGTAAAAGTGGAAAAATGACCAATATGGCCATCAAATTCCAAGATTTTTATCAAACTTTTGTCCCACAATTCCAAATCAAATTTAACCCAAATGGGGAATTATTGTTTAAATGATATTTGGCAACCAAAATAAGCTATCAAACTATTTTTTCATACCATTTCCAAACAAAATCTATAACATTAGATGCAAAGAGCACATCTACTTATGAGCCATACTTATAATAAATTTTCTCAAATTGGGAAGTAAATGTCAATTTTTAATGCTAGAATATCCTCAGAGAAAAGCATTCTATCGATAAGGGAAGATAGGACAAAGCATATATACATGTGAAACCCTAATAGAGATATATTTCAATGGTAGAGCTTAAGGTTCCCAATATTTCTGGTAAAGAAAAAAATTAATAAATTACACTAAGGAATGCCAATGAAATTTACAACAAAGATAAAACACGATGGAATTACAATACCTAGCAGAGATCTTGCATTAACTCTATAGTTAATTAAAATTTGAAGGTTTTTACTAAAATGTTAAAACCTTGGTGATTCTACCAACTACAACATTCAATTAATGATGACCTAAACAATTTTTAATTGCAAATGTTACTTAAGATTTTTATCTATTACTGTATCAAGACTAAAATATACCAATCACTCATGTTTCCTATACACAAAAGGGAACTAAAATAGCATCCATAAAACTTGACACTAATAGTAGTCACTAAAAGGAACATGGTAGTTTATTAAAAAAGTAAAAATTATTGAAAAAACTTCATTTGATTCGCTATTATGAGATTAAATGTGTAATGTCTTTTAAAATATAAATATAATTCTAATACAAACCTCTAAAAATCTGATCATTGATACACTGACATTTAAGAATCATTTCTCTCCTAGATTTTTCTCTTGTGATTAGCAATGAAGCTATGAATAGAATCACTCCTACTCTATCTCAATCTATAATATAAATTAATCTTTGAATCTCAATTTGCAATATATATAAACCTCTAAAGGATGAGATTTCAATATAGACAAGATATAAATTAGATGGTATATAATGATTATCAGCAATATGATAATGTCAATCTATTGTTGAAGGTATTGAATATTTATTAATTTCAATGTCAATACAAAAATCATCAGTGCACATATATATATATATATAGATTCCAATGGACACCTTCCAAGTTAGGTCACAATCCTTCAATATCAATGGTCATGAGTTTCCAATTTGATTAGTTAGTATTAACTAATTAATCTAATTTTTCTATAGGATCAGATTAGTTAGTACTAATTAATTTGTGACTGATACTATTATTCATAAAGAGACATATTGGATCGATCAAGACCATCATATTTTTGGTATCGAATATAAATATATATGTTCAGGTTTCATCTTAGTTTGGTATGAAGTTCTTGATAAAATTTAAGATATATATAATTAGACTGATATTATATATGTATGTGAGTGTATGTAAAACATACATGCACATACATGTACAATTTGTAGTGTTTGACTAACACTATTCAATAACAATAGTCCTTGACACAGTTTGAGCTTGTGAGTCTGATGCAGATGTTGGTGCCCTATGGATGCATGCAGAAAGTGAATCCTAGGCATTTGGATGAACTCAAACTTCTATCCTAGAATCAGTATCATGCATCTTCACATCTATATCCTATGCATTTTTTTTAGAGAATTAGTCTCATCAAAATAATATAAACAAGTATTATAGTTCAAAATAGCTCCTATAGAAAAAGCATTATTAATTTATTTATTCTTTGACAACTAAATAGGAAAGAAAATTCAAATCTACTTTAGCAAAATTATTTGTCTAGGAAATCATAGAAGAACTCCTAGAAGCATCACTATTTATATATATATACAAACAAAATCAGAAACATGGCCTAACCAGTTAACTTAGAATGTTGCACTCTTAAAAAAATAATGGATGCAAACTATAAACATGGGTAAAATGCCAAAAAAATGAAAAAGCCATATTGTATACATAGACAAGAAAGCACTTATAGGAGGAGTTCCTGTCATACACTATCTTCAAATCTGCAAAAGAGAATAAACCACTACTAAACACTAAAGGCCACCTTTTAGAATATCAATAGTATTCAATTCTAAATAACAAGGGGAAACAACAGATATCCTACAAAAGAAACATACACAAACCTTATGATATTCACATCAAGATTCAATTGCATAGGTTCTGAGTCAACTCATTATAGTAGCCCATTCATCCTCATCCCATGAGATATGGTCCAACTAAATGACTAGCACTTTAGTGAGAATGAATGAACTACCACTAATAAAACATGGGTCTAAGGAGTTTGCCTCAAAAACCTATGCCATTGAATCCTGATTTTAATATCAGAATTTGAGACACAACAAAGAAAACTCCTTGTAAGTTCACAAACATTCCTTTGTTAGAAACTTTAAACTTAGAACAAAATTCTTGAACTAGAATAGATGATGAAGAAGCAGATAAGGCTAAGCATGTGATCCCCACTAAATGAGCTATAGACTCACAAGTGTCCATGTCTATGTGACCTATATATTTTTTCAGCCATGGAAGGCATTCAACATATATTGATGCAAATATCTTCACCTCAAGAAAAAAATAACAGCTCAAATGTGTTAGCAACTTCATTTAATTTTACATTTTATAAATTCAGAATTCAAAATAGTAAAACAATAGTGTTCACTATAGTTGGAGAATGGTTTTGGAGGGTTAGGATGTGAAACTTATCGCTTAAACATGTTGAGTGTTGTGGAAAAGAGAGTTGGGGATTGTACAATGTAGAATTTTGAAAAACCATTTCACCACTTAGAATGGGAAATATATCAAAGCTAGGTGTTTTGGAGCCAAAGGAAATGACACTTCTCCCTGCAAAGCATATAGGGACAATTTGAGAAGTTGTGGAGGAGTACAAGAAGTGGAAGTGGAAAAGTGATAATTGCATTGCCTTCTCATGACAATGTTTCATTAGGGATTAGGCAAAGCTCAGGAACAAAATTCCTAGGGTAATGGAAGTTGATTAGATGCTTATTTTCCAATCTGGTAAAGGAAGTTAATATATTTTAACGTCATCTCTTTATAGGTAAACAAATAAGCAAGTAATAAGCATCACCTTATCTGTGTCATTGTGAATATCCACTTTTAAAGAAAACACAACTCTTCAATGTACATATGTGACATATGAAACAACAATAGTCATGTCATCCAACTTCCCTGCTTTATACCAATAGCCCTCTTTGAGCAACATCAGAAAAATGAGTATCTTTATCTTTGTCTAGTGCATGCTGCCTTGCAAATACAACAATTGTTTGACAGTTGTCTGAGGTCCAAAGTTATCTCCTATTGCTTCAACGAACATTACATTCAATTCACCATCATATAATTTGTCAAATAGTCCATCTGTACCAGCAATTATAAAATCTCCATATGCCACATTAATGGTGAAGTTTTGTAAGCATGCTTCCCAAATAGGTCAAAATTACTCTAATTAAATATTGGGTGTACAAGTAGATCTCCAAGTCTAATGTAGTGAATCAAAAGGAAAATATTATATGCTTCCATTACCTGAGAAAAACTTGGAAGATCAACGCCATCACCACTTTGAAGCTGAAAAAACCAATTAAAGCATGTTTCTAAATAGGGGACTTGAATAGTGTATGCTCACCTCTTATTACAATGAATTTTCTATCACCTAGCTTCGTTGCACGTAGTCCTTAGAAATAAAAAACAATAAAAAAATAGATATTCAGGTATAAAAGAAAACTTACTTAGAACCATGAAGAAGTAAATGAGTCTATATCAATAAATATAGTTGTAAGCAACTTTTACTTTAGAAGAATCTCAAAGATTCCAATCTACAAACAATTTTATGAATAAAAGATGATGAACATTTATGACAAAAACTAAAAAAGATATGTAGGATGATATAACAAATCAAAATAAAAAATGTAGGACACTTGGGAATTTTCTATTACCTTATCTGAAAGTACTAAAATACAAGCAATAAAGGATCCTTGTGACTTTGTACTCAAATAGGCCTTCTCTAACACCTTAATAGGATCAATTAAATTTTGAGGCTCCCCTTTAATGGTAACAACAAGATTTTCCATGAGCTCTCTAGCATAGCCACCTGCATTAATGCCCACTTCTACCCACCCTCCCACTCCATCAACAACCTCAACAACTTGTTCCTCTATAAGGATAAAGTGAGCATCTTCTCCACCTCTGTCTTCTTTGTCTAGATGTGGAAGGTAGTGCGATCCAGAAACCAATTTCAAAACTTTATTGTCGACAGATGCCCTAAATATTAAGCATAAGAGATCATGAACAAGACTACAACAAAGTAATGCATGTTTCCAATAGTTTTGTGGAACTCTATCAAGAAACATGTCATTTGATACTCAGATCCAACACAAAAAATGGTATATAAATGAAGGTGCAAAAATACAGAACATAAGGACCACTCTACTAAGAAATATTTTCCTTATTTGAACAGGTCGCAAATAAGATCAATATATGGCAAGCTTTTATCTAGGGCATATATATTGCATGTAATGCATCAACAAGTAGGGAATTTCTAAAAGCATCCAAAACATATATGAAACCATCCAATAGAAGTTGACAAAACACTACAACTTGAAGACCAATTTGATCACAAAGAACCTCTATGTGCAGCAAACAAAATAAGCTTAAGTTTCTAATTTTGTAAACATAATATGTATGCTTCATCAACTCTCAAAATATGCCACAATTCATATTCATTATAAAATAACAAAGCTTCTGGAAAATGTGCACAGGGAATTAATGTATAAAGTTCAATTCAGTATTGAGTCACTGATGGCTTCAACAATTCACATAAGTTTCCATAGCTTGTTATGTACCACGCATCTATTTTTATTAGGGCATCTGAAGCATATATGATAAATATTCTATCTAAAACCCATTAGTTCACTGCAAATAATTCCCTTGTAACACACTCTCTTCCCAATGTGTAATTCTTGCTAATTACATAGAATTGGACACCATTAATGATCCATTCACACATACAACATATTCTCTCTATCACCAAAAGCAACGGTACAAAACTTGCATTGCTCTGAGGACATGTCTCCCCAAAATTACCACATTCCCTATAAGGGAAAATGTCAAAAATTTGAGATTTGGGGAGAATGTTTCTGCCACTCCACCACCAACTCTACCACCTCCACCTTTCCCCCATTCCACCACCAGCTCTACCACCTCCACCGAAGATGCTACTAAGTCACTTGCTATATGGCACATGCCATTACATACTGATTGAAACCTTTAGCTTTGTGAAATCTAGTTTGCCTCTTGTGGAGCACTTTTCCTTGAAATGTTCAATTCACCTCAATTTGTATATTAGTGCTACCACTCACTACCGCTTCACTGCCATCCCTTTTCTATTCCCTAGTAATTACCAAATTTGGGCCCTTGGTCCCCCCATTGTTGTAACCTGTCCTACATCCTACATATGAAACTCCACATAACAAAGAAAAAAGGTTTAAAAACATATACTCTAGCAGAAAACAAGTTAAATTAATGATTTATAATTTTGATTATTCTACCAGGAGTAGATCAAATAAGGCTCTATGGAGCCAACCCCAAAATTTTGATAGTTAAACCCACCATCATGTTATAGACTGACCAAAATTGATGGGAACGACACAAATTCTTCATCTACAAATTTGAACATGACTAAAAGTAAAGGTGTAGGAATGTGACAAAACTAGTTCAACTATGCTCTCTATCAATTAATTTTAGTCATCAAATGATTACATCGAAGAATACAAGTAGACCATTCCACAACCTTGAATCTAGTCTATACTACAACAGTAAAATACATAGAGTTACAACCTTGAATAATAAGTTCTTAAAAACCCATATACAATGTGGAATGACCATCAAGATAGGTTGTTCCAATTCTCTATTTTGCAACAGTACTATAAATCAACATAATGTGTCAATCTATTATCGAATCCCAACGAAACATGTCCATCAAATTTCAAAGCATAACTCAAATTTTGAACAAACATTGACTTTAGTGATGCTCAAAGCATAACTCAATTTCTAAACAAACATTGTCTACAGAGTGAGACATGTAGCCAAAAATTCAATGTGAAAGCCATAGCTAGATTTAAAGATAGATCAATAGAATCTTCAAGTTCCATGTAAATTAAATAATAATAGCCAATATATACTTCTTCCCTGAATTTGACAGTTGATCAATGCTTGAGATTATGTCAAGAGATAAGTCAAAGGTTGGATTACTACATTAGACAATAATACTTGTAAAAACATATGTGTTTATTGTGTGCTCATAAAGGCATGGGCATCCAAAAAATGATCTTCAAAATTCACATGGATGAGGAAAAAAAAGGTTCTTCCAATCTTAATTCCTTTTTTTCATATCAGAGATATTTTCCAATATTTTTGTGCATGGTTTCCAACTTTCCATCACAATCTATTGGCTATCTTAAAGAAAGAAGTCAAAATTTCCAGCCACCAGTTTCTCTATATAACATTCCATCTTTCTAGACTAGGAAGGTCAAAACAAAGACAACTAGATCTTTTTGTAGACTTCAAGGATTGAGAGATAAAACTAACCTTGTCTAAAATTGCAAATCCCTTTATCCACTTGATGAGTGTGCCTGAGGAAATAGATAACTACTTTGTTGTAAAAGAAAAACTAAAGCCAAGCTCCAAGGAAAATGCACTCAACTTCAAATTGTAAGGGTAGGTGAAAGTGTCCATATAATAGTAGTAGTTCTAGAGGAGGGATGGGAAGAAGGGAGAATGGGAGAAGGGAGACAAGAGATGGAGAGGGGGAAGAAAAGATCAACCCCTAATAGTCAAAGTTTCATATAGCCTTAAAAACCTAGCTAGCCTGGCAGAACCATTGGATTGCACCTGCCTCCCTGTACACAACCTCCTATCCTTGCTTCTATGCATGATATCTCTATATATTATGCTATCTTCACTCCTACTGGCCTAGATTCCATTGCCTTTGCTACATCCATATTTTCTAGATGCCTTCCACAAAGAGGCTATAAAATATTATCTTCACTAAGCACAAATGCCTCCAATTTCTCTGCAATGAAATCAAAAAGTTCCTGCACACATTTAACAAATCAATAGAATTAAATGATTGGCTAAATGCAAGATATTTCAAAATATAGAACTAGGAAATCCATTGAAGTGTGACGGTATGATGTACAGGAGAGTTGGGAATCATGTCATTTTCTAGGGCATATTTTCAATTTTCCACTCAGCGTACACTGGCTCTGCAAAGCAAAAATGGGAAAAAAAGGCGATGCTTGCGGTCTTTCACCATTCAAGGAAATACAAGACCTTAGATTTTTTTAGACCATGCCCCTTGGCCATGCCTTGTGAAATCAAAATTTTGGAGGATCTCTCCTAAGTCTCCTCCGATATGGCAATAAATTACTATTTCATGCGAATGAAGCCCCCCATGCTTATACAAAGATTTATAAATATATTGCGACGTAGCATTATAAAAGTTTTTTTTTTTTTATTATAACATAATGCCATTTTGAATTTGGTCAAAATGAATACATATGTTGGTCAAAATTTTGACCAAAGAGGGCATAGTTTTTTATTTTTGACCAACACAAGAATGAAAACCAAAAAAAGAAGGAATCATAGCTTTGGTTGAAAACTTTGGTAGAAAAACAAGTGCAAATGTATGTGTCCACACACTTCACACAATTCAAGAAAACAAAATAGTCAGCTCAAATTTGTCAATTTTTTGATTTAACATGAATGCTGGTACTTGACATTAATATGTTGTCACTCGACTTCTATACTATTCTTCCACTTAGCCAACACTAGTTTATTCAATGAACACTAAAGTTTACTGATGCTTGGTATCAACTAAAATTTACTTGGCATATACTAACAATCACTCAGCTTGAACTATTTTTCATCTTTTCTTGGCACCTCTTGATTTTCACTTGGCTTTCATTGATTTCTACCCAACTTGCACTAATTTCTTAGTAAGGCTTAGCAAACACTTCTCATACTTGATCTTCTTCCAGTCTTACCTAGAGTAATATTTCATTCTAGAGTTTAAGTAGACAAATAATACACTATAGTATTAATTTCTTACTTGATTTTAGTACTTCTTTAGCATACCAAATTACTCAACCTTTCTCTAGATTCTATTGTTATCTCCTCTTCTCAAATCCTCTTCATCAATCAACTAAATGATAGCTTTCAAACCAAAAAGAAATTGTCTCACTTGTAGGTAGCAAGTTTGACATCATTGACAAAATAATGATTGTCTATTATCTAGATTCTTTACTTCAAAACAATCTTATATCAATAGGTTCAAGACAATGAACTGAGAATGAAATATGTGAATACAAAAGAATAGATAGCCGATATATTCACAAAAGGATTTACTTAAGGATTCACATGAATATCTTAGAGGTAAACTAGGGGTGATACCCCTATCCAAAGCTACTTAAGAAGTAAGAGTAGTGCTCTACATCAACTGAGTTGATTGACATATTTTACAACTTGACGTAGTGTATCTTACTTTAGGACTTTCCTAAAGTAAGGAAGGAGATGAAAATAGAAGATTTACAATCACAAGCAAGGCGATAGAGGGAGAACCTAAATTGGTTATATCAACATATATAGATGACAAGTCTTTAGCATTGTTGTCAAAGAGGCAGATATCAACAAAATTAAGGAGATATCATGGAGATCAGTGAAGGAAGGAGAAATATTATCAAAGAGGGACAAGACTAGATGAGGGAGAAATTTAAGGAAAATATCAAAGTATATAGAGGAAGGAACACATTCAAATAGAAGGAGAGATTTCAATAAAAGATATTAACTTTCTTTTTGGTATTGTTGTTGGTATTGATTTTCCATCAATGCCAAAGAGGGATATTGTTAAAAGGAAATTGTTGAAATGAAGAATATTGATGAAATCTATCATGGAACACTCATTATTTTTTCACTGATGTTAAACTTGCTACTTGTTGGTGAGATAGTTTCTTACATTGGTTTGAATTCTATCATTTGATTGATTAGTCAAGAGGATTTGAAAAGAATGGATAACAAGAGAACCTAGAAATAGGTTGAGTTATATAGTGTATAAAAGGAGCACTAAGACCAAGAAATACTTTGATGATATAGTGTATTGTTAATCTACTTAAGGCTATAATAAAAGGATACTTGAGAAAAGACTAGAAGAAGCCTAATATGTCTGCTAAGCCCAACTAAGAAAGTTAGTTGAAGCTAAGTGAAATAAGTTCAGTATGTACTAAGAAAAGACAAATCTAGTAGGTGTCGAGTGAAGAAATCTTAGTATGTGTTGAGTGTTAGAAGATGATAGTAGCAACTGAGAAAAACTTAGAATATGTTGGGAAACCCAATATTGACTGAGAAAATAACATGTTATTGCCGAGTGATAGTAAAATGTGTTTGATCAAAGGTTTGATGAATCTTAGCCAACAGAGTTGATTTCTTGAATTGTGTGAAGCACATGGAAGATAAGTATGATGAGATGGTGGCACATAATTCAAGATAAACCATTTTGAGATGAATTCAAAGAGGATTATAAAGGAAATTTCTAGAAGGAACAAAAATGGAAAGATGGGAAGATTAATGAATCTAACCTAACCCTAAAATGGATGATTTTGGCTAAGTAGAAAAAGATATAGATTATGTATATAAGGAGATAATTGGCCAGAAGCAATAAGTCATAGTGTGAAACAAAGATAGATAAGGAGTCTAGGGTGTTGTTTCATATGGTGGCCAAATGAAAGAGTCTGCAGTTGGCATACTATGAATGAAGGCTTAAAGGATAAAAAAGCTATTAGAGATGAAGAGGATGAATGACAAGCAATATGGAGGATTGAACTTCTTCAAGTGAGTTTTTTTGTTACTAGATCAAGTCCAATTATCACTTTCTAACAATTGCACTAGTTTGGATAAATCCTTTGTACTAAGGTTGACCTAATACTCATTAGTAAATCCTTTAACATGGTGATATTCTAATGGAATGTTCTAAATTATTCTAACAAGGGTCACTCCTAACAGGGTGATTGAATTCTTTAATCAAGGTCATATTTAATAATGTGCATTGTAACCTTTGATAATGTTGGCTCCTCATAGGGCTTACTTCAGAAGAGTGAAAATTGATAGCATGTTACTGGTGGTTTTTCCCAAATTGGGTTTCCATGTTAAATCCTTGTGTCAAAATGTGTGATTGATTTTGTGATATTTCATGTTTACATTTCTACAAAAAAATTTGACCTAGGACAACAATATGCAAAAGCTTAAGATATTGAATGATCAATGCATGCATAAGTATAAGTTGAAGTATTAATTTATTTTTTCTACATTTGGACCTTGGATATCTAATTCATCCCCACCCCACCCCCCCTAGTTATTCTAAAATTTCCAACATTCTTTGGCTCCTCTACTTCTATATTAGATACACATGCATTATGTATGCATATTAATTGTTTTTAAAATTTAATTAAAAATATATAAATGTAGTTTCATTTAGTAACTTAAATTAAAATATTCTAGGTACACATATGCATACTTGTTTATACTATACATCCTACACATCATGACAGATCAACCAATTCCACCTAGCTAGAATCTTTATGATCATACTAATCATAAATTCTAGAGACTAAGAGATTCCCTGAGTAGTGGCACCTTCTCTAGTGTTTATAGTAGTACATTTCAGTCTACTTTAGATAGCCTCATTAGCATCAAACATGAAATTCATGGTGCTACTGCATACATTGTTAATACTATAGAATCTTGAGATGAAGAGATGAGATGTAACACCCTACTAGGGAACCCCAAAAAAATTAACCTAAAGTGTCACTAAGTTTTCTAAACATTTTTTTTTGAAAGATTAAAAAAACAAGAGATAACATAGCAGAAGCAATAACTCACATACATACAAACAATCCATAAATAGATTTCATATCTTAAGGGTTCCATGACATTGAATCACATACATAAGTTTTATCAATACTAAATCTAATATATAACAAAATCCACATCATAGAATAACCACAAGCACGAATCAAAAGAAATAATATACAATTACATAAGATGCCACATGGCATAACCAGAATGCATAATCATCCATTGTATAAGTCACATGGTATGAAAATATAAAAGAATATACATCATGAATAAATATAACATCTCATAAGATCTCTTGATAATCAAGTACATCACATTAGAATATGACTATCGAACATAAACACAAGATTAGAATGAAAAGAATAATTGCATAAGTACGTCCAACAATGACATCCAGTTATCAGATCTCAATGGTATAAGAAACACTACCACCTAACCTCATGGAACCTAATTGGCCCACTCCCACCATGCTGAAGAGATAATCTCAAGTCTCAAATAGATAACAAATCCAATAGTCAACCATCATCTAAGTCAAGGAAATATTGATAGCAATCTATCTCAAAGGTAATAAGACACAAGTAACATATAAAAATAGAGGGAACGAAGACACACAGGAAATTTACTATGTAAGTGGGAAAGTGTCATCATATGAGTCAACTCTAAGGTTACCTTGGAAGCAAGGATAACTTTAAGAAACCCCCCTTTGGAAAAAAGTTCAAAATTTTGGTGAATCAAACATTAGTTGAGGGGGGGAAAATAATTTCTCTTGACGAATATTTTCTTTAAAGTAGGATTTTTTTAAAAATTTTAATGGCAATTTTTTTCAAGCATATGAAAATTCTATTAAATCTTGGTGATTATTATATTATTCAAGAAAATCATGGATATAAGTACACATACATAGAAACCATGATTTTATTATTATTATATTGAGCCAAAGTAATTATAAAGATTGATGGCTAAATTTAGCCCACTTTTACCATTACAATTTCTCTCCAAATTACTGAATAGTGGTTTGGGGGAAGCACCCCTATTATTTATAATTGTTGGATGAACCTAAATCAATTTCCTTTATCCCATTTTGGGCTAAATTTTTAAAAGAATACCAAGTTTTAAAGAAAGTCCACAAAATAGAAACACCTATCTCCAATCAAATCTATTGTGGGCCAAAGTGAGGAAGGATAAAAAGTTTTAGGGAATGTCTCCAAAATAGAGATACATGTCAAATCTACTAATTAACCTATAACCTAACTTATTTTTTTACCAAATATTGGTGAATATGACCATCGATTAAGAAAAGCCTTGGAAATTGTAAGGAAAAATATTTAATTTACCACATGAAAAATTATATTCCATTGGTGAAGTCATCACTAAAAAAAATACTTATATGTATTATTATTGGCAATCAGCCTAAGAATGGGACACAATTTTTGTTAAGTGTAGGTGACATGGCCATCCCAAAAAGTAGCAAAATTAGGGATCCCTAATAAGTGAGATTAGCCAATTGGCAAATATTAGCTATTAAAGTTATCATTGCTTGGAAGCTTATTTGGACTCTACCCCCATAGTGACTCTATGTGGCACCAATATCTTTTCATACTAATAAGGTATACTAATGAAGCGGGGTCAAAATCAAACATCCTCTCTACTCCCATCCTAGCTTGTACTAGCACTCAAGGTATGGATGAGGTAAAACACTAACTCTTATTAATTCATTTTAAACCCATTTAGTGAAATATTGTCACTTATTAAAACAACATACAATGGTTTACCTAGGTAGCCACTTTAGGGCTCTTGGATCCATTCCATGCCACTTCCCAACATCCATAAAGATAACCTATCCTAATCTTATATCAAAAAATCTCATAAGGTCACATTGACTACATAAATCCTATACAAGCAACTAGAAATCACAATATAATCACTGATCCATAACTCAAAGATCAAACCACATAACCATGGTCACACCACATACATCATCATAAAACAATAACTCTTAGGCCTCTAGTAAACACCCAAAACTTGTCAGCATACTAAGTCAACCCAAACACAGTAAAATAAACCATACATCACACTAAAAGTAGTTTCATAGTTCATTTGTTGGAAAACATAAGAGTTTGATTTTCACAAATGGGTTCAAGCTTTGATTTTTCAAGTGTCATATTTTCTAAGGCTTTCATGTTCATAGGTATCTCAAATGACTCAACAATTCATTAGAATCACCTTAATATAAAACCCATTTTTTCTTATAAAATGAATTACCATTTAAACAAAATCTAAATCTCATTAAATTTTTCTTAATTAAACAAACTCGACATTACAATTATCAATTTAATATATATTAATAGTAACCCATTTAATAAAATCTTTAATTAAACATTATTAAGATCTAATAATTATTGAATTATTAAGAATATAATATTTATTAAATTATTAATAACAATAACTATTAAATTTACTATATTTATTTATTTTTATTTTTTAATTGATAGATGACCAAAGCCTTATGATATATATTAATGAAATAAAATTTACAAGAATCTTTAGTCAAGTGGTCATTGGTAGAAAAGAACAGAGAAGAAAACCTCCAGTCTTACTCAGGACCTAAGTCTTTTTTAGAATACAATTGTAAAAGGGGCATACCCCAATTTTAAATCTTTGAGCAAGTTCTAGTATTGCCAATCATATACAATTTAATGCATGTCTTAATTCAATAGGGAATTTGATAAGAAATCTTCTCTTTTTGATTTAGTAGGGAAGATAAAAAAATTTCTTTAAAGTGATTTAGCACCCTTAGTTTCCTCGGATAAGATTTGAATGAAGTTTCTTTTCTTAACAATATCCCATTTGGCAGTCTTCATGTTTCGCTTCTCTGCATCTTACCACACTTCACACTCAATAATATATGTTAGTATTCAAATCATGTATTAACTTCATTTGCCAAATATTATTTTATTGAGTTTTGATTATATTTAAATAATTTTATTTGAGTGCCTACTACTGAGCAACAATATTTCAGGTTTTAATTTTTTTTTTATCTTAATTTGTTGCATTTAAGATTACATTTATTATTATTATTGTCATGATTTATGTCATTTTTTAATTTCTTGAATATTAATTTCACCTTCTTAAATTTGTTTGTTTGAACCTGTATTTAACTAAAACATTGGTATAATTAGAATTCCTAAGTTTAACTAATATGAAGACACTGAGTCAATTTGAGGGTTAGTAGATTAGCATATTGAGTAATTTTAATTGTGAGATATTACTACCCCTAATTATTGTTATAAATGGAGTTACCCCTTAGGATTTTCCCATATGAGATGCTTACCAATTCATAATGACTATATAGATTAGTCCATTAATAATCAACATTAAATTAAAAAATATTTTCATATTATCTATAATTTGGACTTTACCAGTTCCCTACATATGGTGAAATGCAATTGAATAACCTGAGGAGCCTACTTAAGAATTGGTTCATATTATTCTAATAAGAAAAAAATAATAGTCATATACATTATGACACCAGAGCTTGAAGACAATTTACTTTAATCCTTTGCAAAAGTACACCTTTCCTTATTTTATCAGCCAAACTTATATACAATGCTCTAAACTATATTTCAAGTAATGTAGCTTCTGACCTTTGCAAAAAAAAGATATCTTACAAAGTTTATCTCCTATAAACCAAAACCCCCTATATATAAGTAGAATCGAAGAAGACCCAAAATATATCAGCCCAAATTGGGGAGTCAACAATGGACCATATCCCCATGAGACACATACTAACATCAACGATATCTAGTATTAATAAACCCACTTAAATATAAAAAGGGAGACATTTGACAAAAAAAAAAACTCGAAGGCTAGTACTAGAGTTCACATTTTTTCCTATGGAAAGACCAAGAAGATGTCAGTCATAACCTTCATGTAGGTAGCCTAGGAATGTAAAACTAGAGACTAAGAATAGATATCAAAAACCCTACACTGATAGAGATCCTAAGTTAGGTTTCCCCTTTCATCTTCCAAGATACCATGATGATCTTAGTAGCTTCATTTAGATCTTTTTCCTTGGAACCTGGAGGAAAGACAAAGCCTATCCTTTCCTTACTAAATTTATACAAGTTTGGAAAGCAGAATTCTAGAGCTTTGAGGTCTTTGAATGTAACCCCAGGTTAGATGTATGCATCAAAAATCTACAAATAATGCAAAATATAATCCTTGTTTGGGTTCTCCATGATTCTTCTCCAGTGAAGAAGGAATTAAAGGCTTCCATCTTTGTCCATTCCTATTAGAACTGGATGTTTTCGTGAAGGATCAAGGAGGGTACCTAGGAATGGAATCTAACTCCAAATTCCTAGGTGGATGGGACATGCAAATTTCAATCAGGGGAACCCTAAGTTTATCATCTATACTAAAGACAACATGCTCTAAGCCCTCCAGCCATACTGGGTAAAAAATGTTGTAATAAATCCAAATGATCTCCCATTTCCCAAATTTTCCCTCACTAGACACCTAATAAACACTCCTATAATATTTCTATCTATTCTCCAAGTATAATCATAATTCAAGGCTTCTTCCCCTAGCACGCAACTAATGGCTACCCCGGTCATGCCATCTACAAGGTTAAAAATCTTTTGAAAATAGATTGATACAAGTATGAGAATGTGTTTCAATATTTGTTTTATCATTGATGTCAAACCTGCTACTTGCTGGTAAGATAACTGCTTAGTTTATTTTGAGTACTATCATTTGTTTGATTGATGAGGAGGATTTTATCAAATAAGATAACAAAAGAACCTAGAGAAAATTTTGAGTTATGGCATGTAAAAGGAGTACAAAGATCAGTTAAGACAATGATGATCTAGTGCATTGATTATCTACTTAAGGTTGCAAAGGATGGATACACTAACAAAGTATAGAAGAACAAGTAAGAAGAATTAAGTCTACCAAGCTTGACCGAGTGGATAGTAGGTTTCAAGAAAGGTTAGTGTAGGCCAAGAAGAAAATTAGTTGGAGTCGAGAAAACTTAAATTTTAGTATATGTCGAGTGATACAATGTAAGCTGAGTAAAGTTTAGTTGATGTCACACACCAAAAAACTTTAGTGTTTGCCAATTTATCTAGAGGATGACAAGTGGAAGAACAATATGGAAGCTAAGTGACAACATATTGATTTTGAGTTCCTATATTCATGTTAAATCATGGATTTGACAAATCCAAGCTGACTAATTTGTTTTCTAGAATTTTGTGAAGTCTGTGGAAGATAACTATGATGAGTTGGTGTCAAAAAATTCATGATAAACCATTTTAAGGTGAAGTCAAAAAGGATTGAAGGAGAAGTTTCTAGAACAGACTAAAACAAAAAGATGGGTAGATTCATTGAATCCTACCTAATCCTACCTAACCCTAAAATGGATGATAGAGAATGAAAAAAAAATTTTAATTTTCTATTTATAGAGATGGTTGGTCAGAAGCAAAGGTTTTCATGAGGGAGAACCTAAGGAAGAAAATAGGTCTAGGGTATTTCTTCATTTAGAGATCGAACATAAGAGACTATTATTGATAAGCAAATAAAGAAGGATAAAGGGTATGGATGCTTGAAGAGTGAACAAGCTATCAAAGTTGAATTGTGTGAAAGCCAAGAAGAATGGAGGACTGAAATAGAGATCTATAATCTATAAGTGAGATGTAAGTTGTTATTAGTTCAAGCCTTACTATTAATTTCTAATCATTGTACCAGTCCAGGGTAAATCATTTAGATTAAGGTTGACGTCATAGTAGTTTGTAAATCCTTTAAATGGGTGACCTTCCAAGTGAATGATCTAAGGTCTTCTAACAAGGCTTGCTCCTACTAGGGTGATTGAAATGTTCAAACTAGTTCACATTTAACAATGTGTATTGTAATCTTTAACAAAGTTGGCCTTTTATAGGGAATCAATTCAAAAGAGTGAGAATTAGTAGCATGTTACTGGTGGTTTTTTTTTCAAATTGAGTTTTCACATTAAATAATTGTATCAAATGTGTTATAAAATATGTTAGGTTTCATGCTTACATTTTTTGCAAAGTTTGTTTGACAGTAACCTATAAGTTTAAGTGATTGTATGAACTAATGGATGCACACATGATGAATATGTTTTATGGATATGGGTTCACTAAGCTGTAAAAAAATTTATTTTTACATTTAGACCTTAGATAACTAATTCACCCCTCTCAATTATTTCAAATAATTCCAATGATTGGCATCAGAGCAATTTACATAAGAGGACTAGTTTGAAGGTACTATAAGAAAAAGATTAAGACATAAAAAAGAGAGGTACCCAATCTTAGTAGAGATAAATTTCCTGCATGGAAAAGTATGATGAAGCTATACCTAGGAGGTCTTGGAGATCATGCAAAATATACCATCATCATTGAGCATGTTGATCTTGTTGGAGCCCTAACTACTGAAGATCTAAAAAAGAAGAAAGAACACAACTATAGAATGTTGGAGATTTCCTCTACCCTAAGTTATGCCAAATTTGATGACATCAAGGGTTGTGACAGTGAAAAGAAAATATGGAATGCTCTTTACACCATTTATGGAGGAGACACAAATGTTCTTAGAGCCAAATTTGAAAGTCTTAGAGTTAATTTTGATGATGTGAGAATGCAAGAAGGTGAGAATATTGCTCAATATTTATCTAGAATAAAAGATGTTGTTAATGCTATAACAAGATCTAATGGCAAGATAGATGATGAGATTGCATTAAGAAAAGTTTTTAGAATATCATTGCCCATATATACTATTAGAGTTTCAGCAATACAAGAACTAAGATGTATACTAGGTTCTAATCTGACTCTTGAAGGTCTAATAGGTAGGCTAATTGCTTTTGAGCTATCTAATTTTGACAACTTCAAATATGACAATGTTGAATCTACTTTCAAGGCTAAGTTTTCATTGAAGGAAATGAATGAGAAGAAGAAGAAAAGGGTAAAATATGTTTCTAGTGACAATTATACAAAATGAGGAGGATGTGAAACAACTTGAAGCACTTTTAGCAATGATATTTCATAGAGGTAAAGGAAAATTAAAAGGTAAGTTACCTATCATGTGTTTTAATTATAGTGAGGTTGGTCATATTGTTGCTAGATGTCCAAAGAAGAAGAACTATAGAGGTGGAGACAAGTACAATAGTAGAAGAGATAAAGACAATAAGGATTACAAAGATAGAGAAAAGAAGTCTTTCTACATTATAGAAGAGGAAATTAAACATGCATCTGATGATCTGTTGGTCTTAGAATGGTCTTGACATTTGAGTGTCAACGTACTTAACCAAGTTCACCATATATGTCAAGTTACTATGTATGCCGACTAAATGACAATAGTTGTCGAGTTAGAATCTTAATAGGTGCCAAGTGACTTTAGGTGTTGAGAAAGTACTAGATGCCAAGTGAGATAGAGCGTAGTATGTGCCGAGTGATTTAGGAAGACTCATGTGTCGAGAAACACAGAGTATAATAGGTGCCAAGTAGACCAAAAATGTAACATGTGCTGAGCAATACAGGAACATTCAAGTGCCCAGCATCAACAATATAATATGTGTCGAGTAACATAGAATTAGCATAGTAGTTTGTGCCTTCACAAACCAAGATGTAAACCATTTTTGTAGCCAACTTAGAGAAATTTCAAAGGAGAAAAAGGATAAGGATGAATCATTTATATTCTCTATATGATTTGCATGCAGCCAATCAAAAAAATGGAGAAGGCATGCAATCGATGAGAAAAATGCAAGGTATGAGTGAGAATTTGAAGATTCAATGTGGATCGTATATCCATACCTAACCCTAAGTATTTACAATCTTTAAAATGAGGTCAAGAACCCATTGCATGAGAGGATGAGAACAATGTATGGGGAGATTATAGTGAAATTTTAGTGAGAAGAAGGAAAGAATTAGAGGAACAGAGCATTAATTTCATATCCAGTTGATCAGAATAGCACAAGAGACAAGGAACACATAAAGAGATCAGATCAAGCAAGGATCAAAACAAGAAGAAAAAATCTAGAACCTAAACCCAAAAATTGAAGATTTCACTCTATCAGGTCAAATGTTCTAATACCTTCTCACCATTGTATTAGATGTTGAAATCCTATATTGATAGCTTAGCTTAATAGCTAAGTAGGAGAACCTTTAGAGAAGGTGATTGAAAATCCTATGTATTAGGTGGGTTTAACAACCTATTGTAAATCCTTTAATAGGGTAACACTTCATGCAAAGTGTTTGTAAATCCTCTAATCAGGTCACTATTGACATAGTATATTGCCTTTAATAGGGCAGGCTTTTCATAGGGAAAACCATCAGAAGTGGTTGAACATATTGTTGTAGTAATATTTGTGGGTGTCATCCCCACCCCAAATTTACCTTCTTATTCTTGGAGGGTTTCCGGGTTACCAAAATCTTTTATGTTATGTGTTGATGAATGTTTTCATTTCATGTTTTCTTATATGTTTACATGCATATACATTACTTTCAGTTATGTGTTAATGAGGGTTTAAAAGGATAAAAACTAGGTACTTCTAATTCAACCCCCCTCTCAGAAGTACTCTTCCTATTTGAATATTCCAACAATTGGTATAAGAGCATTGGTTCTCACTAGGAGAAGCCTAACAGCTTGGAGAAAAAGATCAAAACATGGAAGTCTTCAAACTTGGGAAGATTATTGACAATCAAGTAATTGATGTGCATCTAGCTCTACACAAAGTAGAAGAAGCTAGAGAGGAACTAAGAAAATCCTTGAAAATAAGAAAGAAGATAGCCATAGCTGAAAATGACATACAGTACAAGGAGATTGATACCACACAAGTGTTTGCCAATGGAGATTCCAAGGAGTTTGATGCAGCAATAATAGAATTAATGGAGAAAAACAAAGCTCAAGTAGAAGAGATAAGATCTCTTAAAATGGAACAAGAATCAAAAGCCATAATGCTATGTAAAATAATTGAACAAAAGAAGAGAGAAATTGAGGATAGAGCCATGCTTGAAGATGACAAAATAAATGTCACCAATAGGTTAGAAGAGAAGACAATTAAGTTTGAAAAGATCTCAAACATGCAATTAGACACCTTAAGCTAGATGATGAATGCTCATCATGAGCTAAACATGAAGGACATTGAGATTTCCACCTTAAAGATTCAGAATGAAAAATTGTAGAATGAATTGAAGAGAGAAAAGGAGATAGCAGAAAGCTACAACAAACCCAATGAGGCTATCAAATATTTTGAGCAATTGCTGAAATCACCAAGAGCCAGTAATGACACTTCAAGGCTCGGCTACATCAGCACAGGACAAGGAGAATCATTCAAGGTTGTAGTAGAAATGATCAACAAAGGTAAGAGCACTAAACCCACTTGTCATTTGTGTAATAAAAAGGGGGACACTACTAATGTTTGCAAGAGTAGAAAGACTAATCAGTAGGGCACATCCAAAAACAAAGGTTATTGTCACAAGTATAACATGCAAGGACATTCAACACATGACTGCAAAACCAAGACCATGAGGATAACAAGATTTGAAGGTCATTGGTACAAATGTAAAAAGTATGAACATAGAGCTTTTGAGTGCAGATCAAAACCTATGAGGACAACCAACTAGCCTGGAAGGAAAAACAATTATGCACACCACTACAATTGGGATTACAATACCAAGCAAAGTTGTCACTACTGTCAAGAATATAGTCATGTTCCTTAGAACTACATAAGAACACACTTCAAGGGAAATTAAAGTAGATGGTCAAGCCAAATCACATTTTTTAGTTTCTTGAAGACAAGATGTGTTAGTAGAAATTGCCCAACAAAGGCCAACGCACCCAAGCCAGAAGTTAACAACTGTAAAGAAAAAGTTAGTGTGGAACACATCATGACAAAAATGAAAAAGACATGGCAAAGAAGAGATGGATCAAGTTCATCCAATGGAGAGATCACTTCACCCAAGAGGTCAAGTGATCGCACTTCATCTAATTAAGCACAAGATAGGTATATGGGGCTGATACATATAATGATGTATCATACATCAACCCAAAAGAACAAAGAAATGCTACCAAGAAGAAATTTGCATGAGAAAAGATGTCAAGTTAAAATCAAAATTTTGTAAAAGATGTCGAGCTCCAATGGATGCCGAGTTTCCAATAGTTGTCAAGCTGATAGTTGAAGCCAAGTGAAGTAGAAGACTAGTGGAGGCCGAGTAAATGAATTACAATGGAAGCTGAGTTATAAAAAATCCTTCAAGTGCCGAGTGTACAACTATAAGAACTATGCAATAAATGCTAGGTTTGAACCTAATAAAGTTGAAAATCACTCAGTTTTCAAGCCATTCAAACACAAAGAAAAAATGAGAAGAGTGAAGAGGTGACCAAATAGCGATTCTATAGTGACTTGCAGTGATCTTAATAGCAATCCAACACGAACTCTTTGATTTAAAGGTATTTCATCAAGTGTTGAGCTAGGCAATATTTGAAAGTTTATTTAATATTAAACCCTAGTTCGGTCAAGATGGCATTTGGGTCTAAAACCACAAAGGGAAAGGAGGATCATGAGATTCAACTTGTTAGTAATGATGTTAAACAACCCAAATTTAGGCCAATACCTAAAGTTTCCTACAAAAATGACCTAGCTAGTGCTTTGTCAATCATTTCGGACAAAGTTGTAATGGTCCAAGATGTCATGACATGTTACAACTATAAGATTGGAGCCATAGGTGACTTAAACATTTTTAATGCCTTTGATAAGCTATGTGACAAGGGTATATTGAAGGACGAGTTTCAAATTATTGAGAAGAAGGGTTTAACTAAAACCCTTGTTTTCCCCATTGTATTTAAGACTGAATGGATTCATATAGTGTTGAGCTAAATTCATGATGGATCATTTTGGTTAGAAACAGGGCCAATGAAGGTTACAAAGAAAATTGTCCATAGGTTACTGGTTTCCCAACCCTAGATTGTCCCAAGACCTTGAGAAGTGACAAAAAAGAGGCCATAAAGAAGAACACTAGTGCCAAATAGAACAACATGGGAATGACTATTGATACCATTACTGATCCCCTACAAATTCTATCAATCAAGCAAATTGAATAGCATGACATGCATAGTAGTAGATGTTGCATACAAACTTGTAAAGAAGGACCACACTTATGATCTAGCAGAGCTCATGCTACGAAAAATTAATGAAAATTTGGGAGACATAAGGAAATCAAAAGGAGCTCAATGCAAATTTGGATCAATGTTGGTCTACATATTTTTCTATGTTATGAAGGAATTTCCATTAGTTGAAAAGGTTAGATGGGATCCAAACAAGACAATTGTCACACAAATAAATGAATTTATTGAGCAAATGGGAGATAATTTTGATGCTCAAATGACAAGTTACTTTAAGGACTTCAAGAAGTCCATGAGACAAAGGATGTGGATACCAGTATCACTAGTTAAGTAGCATGTAAATAATATATATTTCTTGGTTGACATAGATTATACCTACATCCAAGCCATGATACCTAGAGTAAGATGGCTTAGGCCACTTGGATATGAGCTTGATGTAGATCAACCTTTAGCTATAATCACTACTTTACTTATAGAAGAAATTGACAAGGATGCTCCTCATTTTGGAACTTATGATATTTTTAAATCTAGAGTGGTAACAGACTTGAAGACAACATTTGCAATGAAGAAGAAAGACAAAATGGTAAGGAAAATAAAGAAGACATTTGGGGCAGATATTGAAGGAGAAGCAGGTGAAGAAGAGGTAGAAGAAGTAGAAGGTGACAGTAAGGAACAAGGTGACCAATGGCAAGAGCCAAAAGAATTGACACAAGGCCTAGGAGAGGACAAGGAAGAAGGTGTTGAGGAAGAAGAAGCTGAGGAAGCACCCACTAAAGCCAAAGCCACCAAAAGGAAAGCCAAAACTCAGCCTGCACCTCAACCCAAGGAAAAGAAAGGGACAAAGCCCATTGAAGTCAAAGCAAAGAAACCAACTACAAGGGCGACCACTAGGGATACAACTCAAAAGGAAAAGGATGAAGCCAAAGAGAAGAAGAAAGCCATAATGTGGACTGGTGAGGAACCAAGGAAAAGAAGAAAGTATGTTGCCCAGCCAGACTCAGATGAAGAAAGAACAGAGTCAGATGATATCAGCCAGTTTAAAGTGGTAAGTCATCCCACAAAATTTTCCATTGATATGTTATATATAAATATTAGAAAAGCAAGCTTGAATAGTTTAAAGACTATAGACTTTAGTAAGCTCAATAAAGAAGAGCAAAATAAAATAGAGGAATCAATGTATGCAATGATGGCTGAATACAAACACACACCTCTATAGTTAGTTAGTACAAGGCCCAAGGAGTTATACAAGATAGTTAAAGATAAGTGGAATTTTTGTTTGTAAATGGAAAAGGAGATAATAGAATCAACCCTAGCTATAGTATTGCTAGACCTGACTAAAGGTCAAATAGCTAAGGCAAATAAAAGGCACAATAGCAAATTTTCTCCTAAGAATAAAGCATTTAGCATTCTACAAAATAAGATAGAGGATGTTGTAAATAAATCCACAAAATTGTGGAAGTCAATATACAAGTCAATTGATGATGTATTTGACGAGGAATATAAGGCTGAGGCTAGTGCAAAGAGAAAAGAAGTTAAAGAAATAACATAGAAAGTGGAGGATAAGAAAAGTGAAGAAGAAAAGAAAGGTGAGGAAGGAAGAGTAGAAGAGGAAGCTAATAAGGAGGAGGAAAAAGAGAAAATAGCTAAAGGAGAGGAAAATGCATTAGATGAATAGGAAGAACAAAGTGTGCAAGACACAAAAATGCCACCTCCTAGATCTTCTCATGCCACCATCACACTTGTAGAGATCATAAAAATAAAGGGTGATATTGATACTTCATGTCAAAATAGAAATCCTTTAACTACAGAGGATCTCTCAAAGATCCTTCACCAATCTACCCTATAGGCATAGTTGTGTACAAACCCTGTATTGGTGAGTGTAGATGAACTACAAAAAGTAGTAGCAGAACCTTAGAGAGAAAAGGTGAAGCCAAAGGAACAACCTTTTACATACACTGCTACTAAAATATGACTACTTCCACCACCATCTCCACCAAAAGCAGCAAATGATGCACTTCAAATGCTGAGTGCAGCAACAAGGGAAGATACAAGAAAAAAAGAATAGTCAACAGGTTCACCCCCAGCAATTTTTAGTGATAAAGGCAATCAAGAAGAAAAGAAGGAAGAGACAAGAGATGAGAAGCAAGCTACAATACAGACACTGGTTGAATTACCAAAAATTGGTACTACCACTCAGACTCTTCAGAAGCTAAGCACTGAAATGATATCAATGCAAGTTCAAACACCAGGCTCAAGCTTCAAAAAGGTAGCCAAGATACTTCACTATGGAGATCCTAAACTTGATGAAGAGATCATCATTCCCTCCTATGAATCCAACACCCTCACCATAGAAAATATAAATGAAATACAAGGTGCATTAGATAGAAGAAAAGGGCAAGACGTATTAAGAAGAGAATACAAGTATAGGCGAGCATTGAATGAGATAAAGGACAACTTCATGGATGCCTTTAGCTTGCAGTCACTAGGTGAAACAAGGCCTATAGTAGAACAACTATCAAATATAGTTGACCAGGTGACTAATGAAGACCATGATACAAATGTAAAATTAATGGAATGGTCAGAAAGAAAATTCCAAGGAAAAGTAAATGAGAAATTATCAAATGATATAGCATTAGCACAAGTTGAATTGGCTATGAAACTAGAAAGAGTGAAAATTGTAGTTGGGAACATTTTCTCATTGTACACCAAACTGTGTGATTTTTCCAACTTCACACAAGAGTCTAGCCAAAGAATAATGAGCTTAGAAAGAAATATCAAGATTTCTAGCATGCAACTTCCAACAAATCTAGCTCAACGTGAGAAGCATTTTGCACAGATGCTTCACAGCTATGTTAATAGTAGAGGAGGCAAACATAAACGAAAAATTGATGCAATCCAGTCATCCATAACCCCACACTTAGAGGTCCTCCATAAGGAGCAAGAATATGCAAAAATAGTCCTAAAGAAAGATCCAAATCTTTCTACCCTAGATGGACTTGTACACCTTGCTGCAAAGACTACCATCTAGCATAAGTCATTGGAAATTGCATTGGAGAATTGGGATGCAACTTTGAAGATATTCCTAGACGTAAATAGTACATTTTTGGCTAAATATGTTATTACTCCTTAGAACCCTTTGACATTAGTGTCAAAAAAGGGGGAGATATATATATATATATATATATATATATATATATATATATATATATATATTAGGAGGAGATATGTATATGTATGAAGATATATGTGTAGGAGTTGATGAAATCCAACTCCGCAGTCGCCAAGATCACCTACATGCAAATAGCTTGCTGAAGAGAAACCGAAAGAGCAAGAGCTTGAAGTAAACAATGCAAGAGAAAATATTTCACAATAGGAAAATGAAATTGCTATGTGAATAGATTGATTTACAATGAGAGAGAGACCGTTTAAAAAGGCCTCATGGAAGCTTGTAGAACACGCTGGAAGGAGGTAGAAGATAAGTGTAACAACTAGAAGGGAACAAACTCCCGTGTTGTCAACAACTAACCACTACATGCATTAGATATGAAATATTAAATAAATGCATTAACCTAAGTAAGCTTAAGCAATAGAATAAATAATTAACAATTAATTATTTACTCTAACACCCCCGCTTAAGTGCAACTTAGGGAAATGCCTTAAGCTCACAAAACAAAGATGAAATGCATAATGGGTCCCGAAAACGAGGCCATGTTAGGTACCCAAGTACAATGCAACCTCTGTAAAATGGAGAAAGAGGGAAAACCCTATGGGAAAAACCCTCCTCCAAAAAGAGGTAAAAACAACATGCTAAAAAAAACATGAAGTGAAGGAAGGAAGGCCTCAACCAATCCCCCCAAGGACAACTTCCACAAGAAATGTTTCAAGAGACTCTCTCAAAACCATAAGTACAACCAGCCCCCCCATGAGAATAGACACCAAGCCCCCCCCATAATGATGGAGCTCCTGTAGAAATGATCGAACCAATGAAACTCCAATTCGGAAGGAAAAAAGGCACGTAACAAGGAAATCCCTGCGTGAGAGGAGCAACTGGAAAGCCTAGCTGATGTCCAGAAGAGAATGTATGAGGAACCAAAAAGGGAATCCCCAAGGCAGGTGTGATGACATTGTCATGAATGTCCACTGAAGTATCTACAACAAGTGTACCTAGAGTCTCAATAAATGAAGCTAGAAGATCAGATGGAGTAGAAGGAGAATCTTGTAGAGAGGAAAAGCCCTCAACTGGTTGTGGTGTGGTAGTCAAAATAGGGATCTCAGGAACAATACAAAGGTTCAAGTGTCCTGACTGCACCACACGATGCTCCTGCGAAAGTGAAGTAGTGTGCTCCAACAATGGAGATTGTGGACCAAAGTGTGAGAAAGAGTAGAGATGAGTGGAAGGATCAACTGCCCCTATAGCAATAAGTTCTCCTGTAGCACAATCTCGAATGAGGACTAAATCAATAGTGAACTCAACTGTCTTCCCTGATCCACTGCGTGTAATCTGAGAAATCGAGAGAAGGTTAGCAGACAAAGATGGAACATACAATACATCATTGAATATACCATCTTGGATGTGAACTGAACCTTTCCCATAGACTGGTAAGGCAGTGTTATTCCCCATGAGAATGTGAGGAATAGGAGAAGCCTCAAGAGTGGAGAAGACACCTTGAGAGGATGTCATATGGTGAGAAGCACCTGAATCCAGTATCCAAGGAACTTGTGAAGGAGATGCAATGGAAGCCTGAAATGCATGACCCTTTCCAAGATCTGATGTAGATGTTGAAGAGGTGGAGGAAGCCTAAAAAGAAGAACCTTGTGAGGTAGAAGAGGATGGAGAAGAAATAGTGCTCTTCTGAAGGAGAGCTTGTAAATCAGCAATCTGTTTCTCATAGCCATCACATCTCTTCTGAAAACAATGTGCCTCATCATGAGATCCTTTTCCACAATAGGAACAGGTAGGAGTCTCAGTCTTCTTTTTCTCCTTCTTCTTAGAAGATGATGAACCGGTAGAAGAGGGATCAGATATCTTTTTTGACGTCTGCTCTTGTGTAAGCAATGCCTGTGCTTGTGAACCTGAAAGTGAATCCATCTGGGTAATCTTGGACTGTTCACGGGTTAACCGATCACAAAATGTCTCAAAAGAAGGCATCCTGTGTCTATCACCCAAGGCATCCATAGTGGAGTAGAAAGTGGAAGAGAAGATTTGATACTATCCCTTTAATTTTGAGAGTATCAAAAAGATACACTCATCATTTGTTTTGTTCTTCCCACATCCTTGTAAAACTGCACGCAAGGATTTGAACTTCACTAGAAAGTCCTCAATGGTGGGAAAGCTACTTGGTGACAAAGAAGTCAATTCTGCATCCAACTGAAGTGCTTGGAACTCATTCACCTGTCCAAACAAAGTCTGAAATCTCAGCCAATAAGCCCGTGGAGTAGTCAAACCATCCAGGTGAAACAACAAGCTGTCTAAAATGTTGAGTGCAATAAGCCCCATGGCTTCATCCATCTTGTTCCTGTGCTATAGAATCTCATAAGGTCATTGGAGATTAGGTTGATGCTCATCCAAACAAGACCATAGACCTCTTGACATTAGAAGTCTAGTCATTTGTGCCTTCCATGTGTGGTAGTTGTGTGGTGTGAGACGGGATATAGATGGATCCGCCATTGAGAGAAAGAAGAAGACGGAAGTAGAAGGGTCTTAACTGAAGTAAATTACAGAAAATAAAGACACCCCCCCACAAACGTACAAAAATATCTCCCAAATACCACAAAAAAACAACTAAGGAAAGCAAAAAAGTAGAAAGGAACCTGAATTTGTTGATGCAAAATAAGAGGAAACAGAAGCCTCTACTTTGACACAAAAAATGGAAACTCAAACGAACTCAAAATTGTGCAAAACTAGCACCAATGTGTTCACCTCTGAGTCAGCTTTCCGACGCTTCTTTCGGATCGGAAAAAGACCTCCGTATGCTCAAGTTATAGCCAAAAAACCGACTGCTGCTCCAAAAAAGCACTTTGGAAAATTTCAGAGAGGGGCCTAAATTTGAAGGCCATATGCCCGTCACAACACTGTCGCCGACAAAAAAATCCGGTAACCGGCAAGGTGATGTCGGCACGTCGAATAATGACATCAGCACACCAAAAAGTGACGTCGGATACCGAAATATGACGTCAGCAAATCTGTGTCAGGTTCCACGTGGCAATCAATGATTGGTAGGAGACAGCGCCACGTGTTGCCCGGTGGTTGGAGAGGCCGCAGGGCAGCGAAGCAACGAAAACCGCCGGTGGCGGTGGCGCCCGGCAGGAAAAACCGGCGGCGCCGCTGTCTGTGGTGGCGGAGGCAGCTGCACCCGCGCGGCAGGAGTTTTGGGTGGCGCCGCGGCGGGAGCCACTTACGGAGAGGCCCGTCGGAGGTGCGCGAGAGGAGATAGGGTGGCCCCGTGGTGGCGCGTTGGCACTGCTACGGCGGTGCCCTGTTTAATATATTTTTTTTATTTTTGCACTGTCGCGTGTCCGTACGACGGTACGACCAAACCCTGAAACAAAAAAAGTTTGCCTCCCGAAGCTTTGTCTCCAAAAATTGAAAGTTTTATATGAATTTTGACTATAAATGGCCTTTCGGATCCAATGGTGATGTCCGTTTGGGCTGAAAGTGCTCCAAAAATTTGCTCTACCCTTGATTTGAAGAAAAATTACACAAACAAACTAGGGTTTGTGACTTCAAATCACGGCTTCAAAGATCCTTCAAACAAGAAGCAGCAGGGAGGCTCTGATACCATGTAGGAGTTGATGAAATCCAACTCCGCAGTCACCAAGATCACCTACATGCAAATAGCTTGCTGAAGAGAAACCGAAAGAGCAAGAGCTTGAAGCAAACAATGCAAGAGAAAATATTTCACAATAGGAAAATGAAATTGCTATGTGAATGGATTGATTTACAATGAGAGAGAGACCATTTAAAAAGGCCTCATGGAAGCTTGTAGAACAAGCTGGAAGGAGGTAGAAGATAAGTGTGACAACTAGAAGGGAATAAACTCCCGTGTTGTCAACAACTAACCACTACATGCATTAAATATGAAATATTAAATAAATGCATTAACCTAAGTAAGCTTAAGCAATAGAATAAATAATTAACAATTAATTATTTACTCTAACAATATGGAGAAATACCAAATTTTGATCATTTTGATTACATACATTCTCTCATTCATTTTGAGAATAAAGTGGAAAGTATGTAGGTAGCCAAAAAAGGGACAAGAAATAAGGAAAAGTGAGGGGGAGATACAAAATTTTGACAAGCATGTGGAAAATAGATCTAAAATAGGGAACTCATATAGATCACATACAGTATACAGGCATAGGGAATAGGAATAGGACAAAGGACAAAGATAATCAGGCACATCAATAGAGAATTTTAGTCTCAAGAATGGATTAGGCATAATCAACTCAGGGGGAGTCATAAGGTATAATGTTGCTCACAAAATTTTGAACATTTTTGAAATTTTGCATGTATATCAAGCAAGAATAAAGATTGTAATCAAATTAGTTCATTAATGCATTGTTTAGTGTTTTTGACACTCATGTCAAAGGGGGAGATTGTTGGTCTTAGAATGGTCTTGACATTCGAGTGTCAACACACTTAACCAATTTCACTATAAATGTCGAGTTACTATGTATGCTGAGTGAGTGACAGTAGCTATCAAGTCAGAATCTTAACAAGTGCCAAGTGATTTCAGGTGCCAAGCAAGTCATAAATGTCGAGCAAGACAGAATGTAGTATGTGTCGAGTGATTCAAGAAGTATCATGCATTGAGCAACACAGAGTATAATAGGTGCCAAGAAAACCAAAAAACATGTGCTGAGCAATATAGGAATATTCAAGTGTCAAGCATTAGCAATATAATATGTGCCGAGTAACACAGAATCAACATAGTACTTTGTGCCTTCACAAACCAAGATGTAAACCATTTTTGGAACCAACTTAGAGAGATTTCAAAGGAGAAAAAGGATAAGGATGAATCATTTATATTATCTATACAATCTACATGCAGCTAATCAGAAAAATGGAGAAGGCATGCAACTAATGAGAAAAATGCAAGGTATGAGTGGGAATTTGAAGATTCAATGTGGATCATAGATCTATACCTAACCCTAAATCTTTACAATCTTTAAAAGGAGGTTGAAAACCCAATGCATGAGAGGATGAGAATAGTGTATATGGAGATTATAGAAAAATTTTAGTGAGAAGAAGGAAAGAATTAGAGGAACAGAGCACCAATTTCATATCCAATTGATCAGAATAGCACAAGAGACAAGGAACACATACAGATATTAGATCAAGAAAGGATCAGAATAGGAAGAGAAGATCTAGAACCTAAAGCCAACAATTGAAGATTGCACTCTATCAGGTCAAATGTTCTAATACTTTCTCACCATTGTATTAGATGTTGAAATCCTATATTAATAGGTTAGCTTAACACCTAGTAGGAGAACCTTTCGAGAAAGTGATTGAAAATCCTATGTATTAGGTGGGTTTAAGTACCTATTGTAAATCCTCTAATCAGGTCACTATTGACATAGTGTAATGCCTTTAATAGGGAAAACCATCAGAAGTGGTTGAACATATTGGTGCAGTAATATTTGTGGGTGTCATCCTCACCCCAATTTTACCTTCTTATTCATGGAGGGTTTCTGGGTTACCAAAATCTTTTGTGTTATGTGTTGATGTATGTTTTCATTTCATATTTGCTTCTATATTTGCATGCATATACATTACTTTCAATTATGTGTTAATGAGGGTTTAAAAAGATAAAAATAAAAACTAGGTACTTCTGATTCACCCCACAACACCACCACCCCCCCCCCCCCCCCCCCCTAAGAGTACTCTTCCCATTTGAATATTCCAACATGATCATGGTGATGAAGTGGTGTATGTCACAATGAAGTGTGATTGTAATGAGGATTAGGTAACTACACTAGTGTCTTTTTTGAAAAAGAATGACAAATGGATCATTGACAATGGGTGTTGACATCAAATAACTAGAGATAAAAGTAAGTTCATTGCCTTGAATTATTATAATTGAAATAGTGTAAGGTTTGGTAATGATGTACCTTGTCTGATAAAAGGAAAAGGTTCTATAAAAATCATAGAAAATATTTTATGTGAAAATGCTTATTATGTTGAAGGACTTATCTATAATTTGTTGAGTGTGTCACAACTAAATATTTCAGTCTGTAAGGTTGATTTTGAGAATAAGATTGCTAAGATATATGATACTGATGGAAAACTAATGGGAAAAGGTAATCAAACTAGAGGCAATCTATTCTATCTTGATATGGATGATGCTACTTGTCTAGTTGTAGAATTTGATGATGTGTGGTTATGGAAGAAGAAGTTTTGTCATGTTAATTTTGATAACTTGGTTAGTATCAGTAACATGAGAAGAGTTAGAGGTTTACCTAATTTGAAGAAACCTAATAATATAATTTGCAAACAATATCAGCTAGGCAAAATGATAAATTCTAGATTTAAGAGTAAGACTCATACCTCTAAAGGAATTTTGGAGAATGTTCATATTGACTTGTGTGGAGAAATTGATGTTCAAAGCTACAAAAGTGATAAGTAAATTATGTTATTTGTTGATGATTATTCTAGGATGACGATAGTTATGTTTTTGAAATAAAAATTTGATGTTGTCCAAATGTTTAAGTGGTATTTAACAAGATTTGAAAAGGAAACTAGTAAAAATATTAAATGTTTGAGATCTGACAAAGGAAGAGAATTTACATCAAATGAGTTTGAGATATTTTGTGATGACAGAGGAATCAAAAGATAGACATCTACTCCTAGAACCCCTCCACAAAATGGAATTGTTGAAAGTAGCAAAAAATCTATAATGGATTGTGCTAGGAAACTCATGATGGAGAAAAATGTTGCTTTGAAATATTGGGGAGAGGTTGTAAGTACAACTCTCTATACCTTAAATTGTGTGGAAGTCAAGAAAGGTACTCATTCAACACCTTTTGAACTATGGTATGGATACTCACCCAATGTAAAATATTTTAATGTATTTGGGAGAAAGTGTTATATTCTCAATGATTTCAAGAATGGTAAATTAGATGAAAAAATTGAAGAAGGTATATTCCTTGGCTATTATACAAGAAGTAAAGCTTATAAGTGTTTAAATAATAACACTAACAAAATTGTGGAAAGTGCAAATGTGAAATTTGATGAATATATAGAAGTACATTAGGCTAAACCTATGAAGGAACTAGAAGAATACAAATATTTTATATACTTTTATGAAGGTATGCCTACTAATGAAGATGTTGTAAATCAATTTTCAAATCGACAGCAAGTTTTAGTGATTGTCGAGTCGCACACTATAAATGATGAGTTGTATTCAGTAACCGAGCTACAATCAGGTGTCAAGTAATAGAATTAATTTGAGGTACATTTTGATTTTGAGATTAGTGTGCATGAAAGACATGATAAGTTACTTGATAGGGGTCAGTGCAAGAAGTTTTGTCTCACTTTTGGTCAAAAAGTGGAAGTGTTTTTCCTATTTTTGAAATATTTTGTCAATTGATGCCAAAATTTAAGCCATTTAGAGATTAAATATAAAAAACTTTAGAAATAAAAATTGTAGTGCCTGGGATCTTCTTTTTGAATATGTAATTTATTTATATACCCATATTGTAGATTTTTTTTTGGTATGGATCTTTAAAAACCACTTTTTCAAAATGCATGTTTTAGGACCATACCACGCTCATGTACGGACACCAAAATTTAACACAACTAAAAGATTTTTTGTGAATCCTTTTAAACAAAGCTACTTGACACACCAAATATTGATGAGAATATTTTTCTTGAATTTTTAATGAATATTTTTTATTTATTAATTTTTAATTGACGATTAAGCTAATTTCTAAAACATCTTGTGTATGGATGCCATTATTTAATATTTTAAAAAAATAAAATTAAAATAATTGTGTGAGGATTGATGACATGTAAATTAATTTACAAAATATGAAAAATAAAAAAATTTATTAAAGTTTTAGTGAATGTCACTTTTAATGTTTAAGAGATCCTTTTGATTAATAAATAATGAAAAAATAGAAAATGAAATAATAACACTATAAAATTTACTTTTTTGAAATCAAAACAATAAGACCTATAATGGGTTTTTACTTCATCAAAAAATTCAATACAGATAACCATATAAAAATTACAACAATCCCTGAAATTGTTGATTAAATGCCTTAGAAAAAAATGGTTCATAAAGGGATGGCTAGGTAGGACCAAGCCTATGCCATGCCTTTCCCAAAAGCAAAACCTCATGCAAAACTTGTGGCCATTCCAAATTCCTGCCTATGTCACAAGAATCGAGCACCCGATTTGTAATTCAAAAATTGGGTGCCAGATTGCATTTTAACCATTGATAGAATTGTGTACCCGATTGTTTAAAAATTGGGTACCCGATTTATAAGTAGGTACCCAATTTTTAAACAATTGGGTACCCAATTTTTAAGCAATTGGATACTTGATTCTAATGTACTTGTTGGGCCCCAAAAGCTACCACACAGGGTGATTTTCAATGATTCAATAACATTTTTGATCTACAATAACAAATTCTATCATAGTTATTCTATTTTCTTGTCTTCTTCTACAATTTGCAAGTTGTTGATTCAAATTCAAAATTGGTGCAAACATGGGATCAAAACAATGAAGAAAGAAGAAAATAAAAGTTGTAAAAAATGAGGAGATTGCAACAAATAAAGAGAATGAAGCACAATGTCAATGAAAGAGAAGACAAAGAATTAGAGACTTGAACAATGTTTCAAAGGAGAAAGACATTAAGGATACCGTGATGGATGAAGAGGCTGAAGAAGAGAACCCAATGCAAGGAGATTCAAGTGCACATTCTAATCAAACATTCAATATAGGTGTGTCTCCAAACCCTTAAACTTTTTCTCATGATGAAATTGGTGTTTTTTTAGAAGCAGATTTTGATTTAAGTGATTTAGATTTTCTTCACGAGAATAGATTGTTAAATGATCATGCACAACAAACTCCAATAGAAATGCATGCCCCGAAAGAATACCAAGAAAAATTGAACATGAGATTCAAATACCAAATAACAGTGAAAATGAAATGTTAGTTGAAAATAAAAATTGTATGAATGTAGACATAGAAACACCAACTACTGAACAAACATGTTAGAATTATAGTAAAGTGCCTAAACATAATTTTTATTTTCCTAATGATGTGCTAGATAATCTTGAGGGCTTGGTTTCATGGAGACAAATTAGGACACATGCTAATAGATTATATAGAGATTTTTTTTATAATAAGAAATTTGGGTTTCAATGTCAGTTGATGTTGCAACTAATTAAAATGTCTAAAATACGAAAAGTAATGAAAAAATTAGGAATGTATGCAAAACCCAAGAATAAAAATGAGTCTTTAAAACAAGTTATATCCACTATTGCTAGTGCCTTTGATGTTATCGAAAAGAGAAGTCACTCTAAAGATAAGAATGCAGCATGACAAGCAATAACAACAATTTTAGTTAACAAATCAACAACTAACAAAAGATTGATTAGCAACATAATTGGATATCTTAATGTGAATTGTAAGACTTTAGAAAGAGATGTAAAGAGAAGGGTTAACTTTGAATGTGATCCCACAAATATTTTGTGGACTTCTAGTGGTAGACTCTCGAGATGTGATATGAAACTTATTAGTGAAGTCAAAATTTTGGTTGAAATTTTTTGGCATGATAATACAAGAGTATCACTTAATTCAAAAGATGTTCTTAAATTGAGAGTTAGGTCAAAAATACATGATCTGCATCCTAAATACCTTTTGGACATGACTCAAACTAAATTATTTGGAAAATTTGTAGATGGTAAGGTATTAACTATTACCATTAGTCAAAAATATTTTGAAAAGTGTAAGCCATGGTATGTAAGGATTAACAAGGAAATAATCACATGTTATTGTAAAAATCATGTTCAATTTTGTTACCATTATGATGTATTTTGATCTATGTGTGGTACCATGCATAGTAAAGAAATGTTATAGGAATGTGGTATAAAAATACCACCTCAAACTATAAAGGATTTCATATCAGGTTTGTTTTGTAAGCCACCTAATGATCAATACTTTCCTTTCAATGCATGTCTTTCTAGTACATGAGATATGTGTGACAATCTTTCTTTATTAGATGAATGTTTGCGTGAAAATGCTTTGACTACTTTATGCTTTTACTACTTTTGGACAAAAATTAGTTGATGTAAAAATATTCAAAACTATTGAATATCCATTGAAGGATGAGAAGATTGGAAGAAGGTGTGGTCTAGTTACAGATAAAGTTAGTTGTCATGCATTTATGGATAAGTTTAAGAGTGTGATCATACCAAAATATGTTAAACACTCTCAATATGCTAGATGGCTTGATGGATAATTTCACATTTGTAAGAATACATTTCCAATAGGTATTATACTTTCAGTTGTTGACTTTGCAGAGAACTACACACTTGCATATCAAGATGAGATACAACCACAATATTACAATTTAGTGCAAGTAAAAATTTATGTTCGTATAGTTTATAGGCGTGCACTTGATACTATAGAGGAGGATTGAAAAATATTGAGAGAGTACCATTTCTATATGAGTGATAATAAATTTTATTCATCTGAGTTTGTACAATATTTTTTCAAGGTCTTTTATGATAATTTAAAAGAGAGACAAATTTAAATGACACAATATTGGATATGATCAGATAATTGTATAGGAAATTCAAGAATTCTAGAATGTCTTATTGGTTGAGTAAAACACATAGGAAAACTAATATCCAACATGTATGGAGTTTTTTTGAGGAAAGACATGGTAAAAGAGAACATAATGGTGTTGGTTCATGTGTGAAGAGAGCCCTTAGTAGAGAGCAATTAAAATTTGAGGGAAAAGCCAAATTCAAAAATGCACATGAGATTATCAAATGGTGTAACAAATATTTATACACAAGATCAAGTGAGAACTCTACAATCAAACATTTCTTCTACCTAGTTGAAGAGAAGAATATCCTTTCAAGATATGACTGTGATACAATAAATGGGTCAGCTAAATGGCATTCATTTAAGAGTTCAAATTCTAACACTTGGACTATATGGACTAGAGAGCTTGTTTGTTTTTGTCAGTTTTGTCTTGTAGGTGAATGGGAAGAATGCAAGAATATAGAATGGGTTAAAGATTGGAAAAAAAAATCATTAGCACCTAATAACACACATTTTCAAGATGATATAGTAAATGAAGGCCAAAATGTTACTTTTGTATCAGAAGACTATGGTCATATTTCAGACCTCATACAAACTGGTAAGCACAATTTAATTAGATTTTATTGTGGTCATGATTTAATTTATATTATTTATATATGTATTCATGTGATTAAAGTGTTTATGTACTTTATCTTATCTTTTAGGACATGTTTATGTTGTTATTACACCTAATGATAATGATGAATAGACTGAGAATTGGCTAGCTAGATGTGTGGAACCTAAGAAAAAATTGATATGTCATCAAGTAGATGATAATGGTTTTGAGTATCCAATTGGGTTTTTCATTGTAGCTAGCACTTGGCTACGTAGATACCTAACAAGAAGAAATGGTTTACCAACATTTGAAGACTACCAATCCAAAAAGAAGATTTTACACTATTCTCATTTCGTTAAGGCAATGATAATCAAATTAGAAAGATACAAAGGGAGACTTGCCAATAAGGTATTATGGACAATTTCAATGGATGAGCACGAGATAATCATAGATGCATTGCAAAAGAGAGAGGATGCAGATGGTATAGTGGGATGACTACATCTAAATCAAACCAAATTAGAGAACTTATATATATACCTCTTATTCATGTCTCAATTACAATTTATACAAATTTAAATATTAAGGTGGGTCGAACATCAACATCTTGTGCAATTCCACATAGTGAGTACATACAAATTACACATATATTTGCATAGTTTAGATAGCCCATATTAATTTATGTATTTATTAACATGTGTTTTTGTTTTACAATTTTATTTTATAGGACCTCATATGAAGAAATGTGTTGAACCAATTTTATATTTTGAGTTCACTTTTATAAATATATCATTGACATTGTCTTACATATATTGTGAAATATGTTGTAAACAAATTTAAAAATGAGAGTTTACTTCTATTTGAAAGTTAAAAGTATGCACTTGATATTATAAATTAATTGTCAATTCAAATAATGACCTATTTTTTTCCATTACTTTTACATTCAAACATGTTTAAATTAATTTTTGTATATAAATAGTTAAAATTATTGTTCATGTACCATATATACTTACAAAATGTGTCATAACATGAATAAAATATGTTGCAATAAAGAAAATGGTTTGAATACTTACAACATGATAAAATAATAATATATACTACATACTATAGCATGATAAGAAGTCGTAAAAAAATAGTACATGGTCTAACATGTCATAACATGATCTATGAAGTCAAAAAATACATATAATACAGTTAACTATTCTAATACAAAGTGTATCAAAATAAACAATATGTGTCATAAAAATACAATCTAAAGGTACCAACAAGACATAATCTATCTAAACTGCAGTCCTCTTTACTCCACACAAAGAGGGCTCAGATGGATCATCCTGTGTAATATGAGTTGTCTCATCATGTGGGATGCCTCGTGAGATAGATGGATCATCCTATGTAATATGAGTTGTTTCATCATGTGGAACACCTCGTGAGGTAGATGGATCATCTTGTGTAACATGAGGTATCTCATCATGTACATGCTTAATTGAAATGGGTTTCAAAATCTAGCTTACAAATAAATTAAATATTCAATACATAATAAAATTAATACCACATGAGATGGGTGTCCCTCTATAATGGGAGGAGGTGCACTGTGAAAGCTACCAAATGCGGCAGTGGTGAGGTCCTATAATTTACAATACATACATTTTAAAATTTTGATAAGGAGCATAATGAGCTATGTATGTACATAAATAACAATATTGACCTCAAAGGATGATGTAGGTACCTCCATCTGGCTTAGTCTTGTGCTCTTAGCAACACTCATGGCGACATAGTCCTAAAATTATGGATACATAAACATTGAGTCAAAATTATATATACATGAATTACTAAGTACACAAACTAAAAAGTACATAATTTGTACACTACATTTTTATACACTATAAAAACATGTATATATATCATACCTGAGTTTTAACCAATTTTACAAATGTGTCTAAAGGTATACTAGCATGATGATCAAAAGATGGAGTCAAAAACAAACTATACTAAGGCCTGTATGGATAAGTATGATCCATCTCCTATTCGTAAAATCAAAACACATAAAATTATACACATGAGTCAAAATTGTTCAGATTATAAGTTAATAACAATGTAAATACATTAAAATATTACAAATTATTTGTCTTCAGTCAAAATTTCATATTGTAGGTATTTGAGGCTATGCATCAGTGGTCAATGGATTAGGACCTGTACTGACATCAAACTGTGTAGCAATCGACAATCCCTACAAAATTAGATAAAAGGAACATATGAGCACATGTTATTAAATTCAAGTTCGAATGTACATTTTTACAATGTAATTCAAAGTGCATACCATATGAGGGATGCCAGCATCTGTAGGTCTCAAAAAAATACTATACTACCTCCTAGGAGGAATAGTATCATCCATCCTCTATTATTTCAAAATCATTATGTACATTAATATGGTTAATAAAATTACACATGTATGTAGAAAGTAAATAATTATGTACCTTATAAAAATTTAATTAAAATTTTACCTGTTGTTCTTGACTATCTCTGAGTTCTCCTTGCATGAGGTCAACAAATGATGACACATCAATGTCATCACTACCATCACCATGGGTAGCGTATGAATCATCATAAAAATCAGCACCCTCAACATAATGGTCATTGTGCACTACATCAACATCGCTCTGAGGGCCTCTGCATATGCCTCCATAGCTAGTACAAATGTGTCAAAGTGGATGAATATGTCTCGCCTATGTCCATTGCTTTGCTAAATTGCCCAAAAGGGAACTCAATGAGGTAAGAGTAGATGAAACTTCTTGTGATGGTGTGGCACTGGTACAACAGGCACAAGAAGAGGTACAAGAGGCTAAGGTTGCATGCAATTTCTCATTCTATCACTAAGCTTTGCCCCAAGCCTATCCTGAGGCATCCCTCCACCAAGCCCCTAAAATGATCTAATATCAAAATAATTGGGTTTCAAACCCTATTCAAACTCAGCCCATAGTTTCTTAAGGAAGTACATGGGCACCTCATGATTAGCATGTGGTGGATGGTCAAATACCATCCACCACCACTCCCAAAAGTGTGCTGATATACACAGATGTGTGCACCATCTAATAGAAATATGAGACTTCTTCTCATTGATCTCCTCACCTATCATAGGGTTTACAAAATATTTTTAAATTTTTTCTTTAGCTATTTTGAGGTTATGGACCTCTCTATATGATAAGCCATCAAAATAGAAGGCACAAATGTTTTGCATCCATAATCTAAATGAATCAATATCGCAATCCAAATGCTATATAGAGTGAATGATGCCTTGCATGCTATCTGCAAGGCATATAGGTGAGGAGGGGGTGGGCCTCATGCCTAATAGTCTCAATAGCTCGCATGAGGTCACTAAGATTATGCCTCATGCTCTCCCTCAGATCCTCTACAATAGGTGGTGGAGGAAGACTAGGTGGTCGTGGAGGTGGGGCTGGAGCTGGAGCTGGAGATGGAGGGGGCAAAGGCGAGGGTCGGGGAGGGGGAGGGTGTGGCGGTGGGTTCATCAAATATAATTTGCATATATGTTTAAACAGCATAAAAAACCACAAAATTACTATTTAATAAAATAAATCTAAAATATCAATTTTATAAATGTACAGACCTTTAAAACCATATCAATTAAATAAATAAAGTTAAACACTTAAGTAAAATTTAATATTAAGGCTAATTAAACATTATAATAAATTTAAGCCTAATCATAAAATAATACTCCAAAAAACTCTATTAATAAATCAACTATAAATCTAGTTTTAATGTTAGATATGAACTTGTTTTGTCTATGCAAATTCAAGGGAGCATGTTTTTTATATTAAGGAAAAGGATGTGAAAGTGACCAATAGTTTAACCATTGTTTTGTTAGATTATGATCTAGATCCTACATTGAATTACTTTATGAAATATTGTAGTGATTTTTTTTCAATTAATATTTTATATCATGCTAGATTAGTTACATTCCTATTCTATTTAGTTTTTAAAGTCTTGTTGAAACCAATATTACAGTTATATGTTTTTGTCCTAGACCCCTAACTGACCTTATAGAAAGGGAAAATATATTTTGGTACTCCTATAAGATTTGTTATTCAACACTATTTATGCATTTATTTGGCCTACTAAAATTGTGAGGAAATGCACAAAATCATTAAGAAATATAAGGATAAGATGAGATAAAAATGAGGATAATTAAGATTATGGAAGGAAAATATGAAGAAATTGGTAGGGGGACTAAGAATGCAACTTCTAATGTGTTGATGAAAATAGATTATAAGGACATATAAGTACCATAGTCTATGGGTGTAACAATTAAAGATGATTTAGAAAAACCATGTGTGATTAAGGATAGAAAAAAGAACAATGATGATGATGATGATTTTAATCAATTCTTTAGTATTTTATAGAAGAATGACTCCTTATGTTAGGAGTTCCCATTTTATTGGATGCATCCAAGGAGAAATCAAGGACTCAATTCTAGGTAATTTCATCAATAATGAGTGAAGAAGAAGAGAAGGAACCAAATAAAGTTAAGGATTACAAATGTTGAAGAAGATAGTATGACTAAGAAAAAGAATAGAAAGGTAATTAATGAAGAGTAAGCCTTTAATGATTTTCCTTAAAATCTTGTGATTGTGAGTGAACAATCTTTGTGATAAGAGAAGGTGATAGATAAAATTGAAAATATTATCTAGACTGGCATTCCTTGTAGTGGTGAGAAATTAGGCATAAGTTTATTGTTGGCAAGTGATTTTAGTAAGGCATTAGCAAAATTTGGAAAGGAATAAGACTTAGAGATATATGGCAAGGATCAACTCATGAAACAATTACCGATCCTTTGTGAAGGAAACTGAGAGGTTAGAGAAGAAAATAGAAGAAGATTGTTGGAAAGTGTATTCCATGCAACCATATAGATGTTATCATTGATGGAAACATATCTCTTGGGTATGATTAGTAGTTGTGATGAGTCAAATAAGAATAACATGTCTATGTCTAGGAAGGACTCATAGTGTGTAGTTGGAAATTTTTGGTAAATAACTAAAGAGGAATGATCAAATTCCTTTGTAATTACAAGGATATGATGTATCTATAATGGTTGGTGGTTTTGATACAAAAAATGTATGGTATAGGTCTAGGAAAGCAACAGAGACAAATAAATTTTGGTATTTGAGAAAATTGTCTTGGTAAGTTGAATCTAATTGACAGTTAAATTACTTAGGATTGAAGGGATAACATCTAGGGTATTTAATCTTGGATAACATGATTTATCTTGTGCTTTGATATGGGTAAAAACATGTTTGATTAAGTCCTAGTGAACCTAACATAAATAAATAGCTATGGTGTTATAAAGGAATATATTACGTCTTACATGGATATGGAATGGTATTAATGAATTGTGTGAGCATTGATGCTAGTTATCATACAAAATTAGACATGATATTGCATTGGAACTAGTTAGACATTGTGATGTTATTTAAAATTCATTGGGTATAGCAAAAGATTTTATGTAATATTTCATGTAATGAACAATGAGTCCTTGAAGGTGGATTTAACCTTCATTCTTTAAGCAATACTTTATCAGTTAACAAATAACTATGTTATGTTTTTCTTTATTATTTATATTTTATTGCTATACTTTATCATTTTATTTATTGTTTAGTTTTTCGGTAAAAAGATTAAATTACTCATAAGTATTAAAATATTGGTCACCCTATAGTGTTGCTTGATCCTAATAAAGGGGTCTTTAGTGATGGCCTAACCAATCATTTGGTTTCCCAGAGAAACCTTAGCAACTAGATTTAATGCCACAAAACCCTCCTCCAACAACAAATGCACTTTTGGTAAAACCTATACAAGTGCCAACACAACTAGTAACTAATCCCAATAGAAAATCCATGAAGCATTAATTTTATTCTCTCATATCTAAATCAGCAAAAAAAATGCACCATAAGGATTAATGATATTGATCTTAGAAAAAACTACTATTCCAACCTGACCATCTAATCCTATAACCATAGAGATACCTTTAGAGGAAATGGCCTAAGAGGAATCTATTGATCTACTTGCTAAAACAACTTCAATACAATGATACTTTAATCTAGTTCATATATTTGAAGTGGTACCTATGAAAAATATAGTTAGTTCTTCGTCTAAGAATGAGAAAAAAATAGATAGAGACAACTGACCCCATTGATGTATTAGGTGCTTAGTGGACCTCATAGTTGTTTCTTGGAATAGGCCCATGATTTTGAGATTCAATTAGCTTTTTTTGGTTCTCCTTATTTGACTCTTATGTGATGACATTATGCCCACAACTACACTTGAAATCAAATTGATCCTTATTATCACTATATTTTTCATCATTGATAGGTGGTAAAATTTCATTCTACTCAAAGGGGGACCATATTGGATAATTTATTACTATTGTAGACTTGGTGAGAATTGATAAGTTTTGGAATCAATGTACTTTAGATTCAATTTGTATTCATTAAGCATTACATAATCATCACTATAGTTTAAAGCAGTGGAAATTAATGGTCCAATGTGTTCTTTAGAGGATCAGTGGTAGGCTTGTAAGGAAACTAAGACCATTCAAACATTACAATCAATTGATTACCTCTACTAACTTTGAGCTTAGTGTAGATAAAATAGGAGACAAAGATATAAATAAATTCCTCTTGGAACAATGTACAAAGGCTCTCTCAACCATCTAAAATTTACAAACATCAACACTATCAATTTGTATGTATGCTTATTTTGTGACACTGGGGGATTGTATTTTCATTATGGATTATATGTTCATCTTGGGATCAAACAAATTTTAGTAATGTTACCTTTGTTGGCTCAAAATCTTAGTCATGAATGGGTTAAAAAGGTTATAAAAACTAATAGAATCATACAAACTCATAGCTAAAGTTGTAACGAATGTAGACTTCATCACAAGTTGAATGAGTAATGGAAAATTATAAAATATACTTAATTTAATAGTCTTATAGAGGAAGATTATAGTTGGTATAGTTTTAATGTCTCAAAATATCAATTTACCAAGATCTAGTATTTAACTTAAGACAATTATAGATAATCACTATTAAATAACTACATTAATAAATGAATATTTATACACAATCCATTTCATTATTTAGAACTAATTATTAATATATATTCTCAAAATAATATTATTCATATTATCAATAATATTTCTTCAACCCAATTTAAAATCATTAAATATAGTTTTCGAACTTAGGATTAAGAATACTTTCCATTATGGACCTATTGTTATCATTACCTAGCTAGGGATCAAGTGTTAGGTTTAAGATTTGAAGTTAAAATTAGAATTAGGGTTTAACATTTAGGATTAAGTTTATTAACATGATTAGAATTAGACTTAGAATTAAGTTTATCAATTTTAATTATATAGTTTGGTTAAAATTTTAATTAGTGTTGGGGTTAGGTTTAGAATTATGGTGAGAGTGAGATTTTACATCAAGGTTAATACTATGTTTATGGTTAGTGTATAGTTTTATTTAAAAATATGGTTTTAAGGTAAGGGAGCACATTATGTAATGCCCAGCCAAGGGATCCAAAGAACTAACCTAAAGTTTTACTCAACAATAACATGTACAATAATTTACATTAAAAAAATAAGAGATTACATTCCTTAAGGATCCCAAGACGTTGAGTTACATTTCATTTTTAAATAATTATACTAAAAGTAAAATATATAACACATCCACATGAAAGAATAACTACAATCCATTTAAATAATATGCATTTTTTCTGAATGCCACTTGGCATTAATTCAAAATGCACAATCATCCATTGTACATGTCACAGGGTATGAAAGGTTGAAAGAATATACATTTATAAAATAGTTTACATCATCCTTTTTTATCCATGAAACAAAGTACAATACAAAAAGTAAAATCATTAAATACTAAGTTTTGTGTTTGGATCACTTGGTGGGGTGTTACACATTAAATACTAAGTTTTATGTTTAGGGTTTAGATTAAATTATTGTATAGTTATGGTTAGGTCAAGATTAGACTTATGCATATAGTTAGTTTTGCTTTCTTTGTTAAATGGTTTACAATTAACTAATCTATAATTAATCACTATTTATTTGAAATAAATATAAAATATTGAATGTAATTACATGTTTAAATAATGAATTTACATCTATCTAATAATTCAACATTGTAATTTACATATTAAGTACATTGAAATGTCTAAAATAATAATTTTTAAATGAACATCTACAAAACTATTATTTAAATTAATAGATACAATAATCTAAAGATAATACAGTTACAATTTTACATATTAAAACTGAAAAAAAAGTAATAAATTGATGGTATTATAAAGCATAAAATTGAAAAAATTAAATAAAATAGTACAAAACAAAATAAAATGCCTAGTATGCTAGAAAATAGCAGTAGGGGGGGTTAGTAGATGTCCAAAATGGGCTCCCATATTGCTCTAAAAATTTGGCTCAAGTTTTCTAAATGGTAAAAATGAGTCAAAAAATGCCAAAAAATTAGGATTGTAGTTTCTTGCAATCAAGTACCCAATATTTTAGAATTGGGAACCCAATTTCAAAAAAATTCAAGCACTCAATCCATGTTGTACAAATTGGGCACCCAATTTTTTAAACATGGATTGAGTGCTCGAAGCAGGTTTTTAGAATTGAGTACCCGATTCTAAGCAAATCGGGTACCCATTTCTAAAAGGTCTCATTCCACGGAATTGACTTTCATGGAATTGCAACCCAACGTTGTGCTCTTACCCAGAGAGAAGTATATAGTGATTCAGAAGTTGATAGACCACATGAGGAAAATAGAGTAGAACCAAGATTGTCAAAGTATATCAAAAGACATCACCCTACTACACAAACTATAGGAGATGAAAATGCAAGACCAATGACAAGAAATAGTTTGAGAAATGATACATGTTTTCTTAGTGTGAATGAACCTAAAATAGTGAAAGATGCCTTAGAAGATGTGGATTAGAGTAAAGCCATGAAAGAAGATATGTAACAGATGGAAAAGAATAAGACATGGACTATAGTTCCTAGACCAAAAGATAGAAATGTAATTGGCACCAAGTGGGTGTACATGAAAATGGTGAAGTCACAAGGAATAAGGCAAGATTAATTTACAAGGGGTATGCACAAGAAGGGATAGACTATGGAAAAACATTCACTCCTATTGGAAGATTAGAAGGAGTAAGAACTCTACATTCTTAATCTGCATACAAAGGTTTTAAATTTTATAAAATGGATGTTAAATCTGTATTTCTGAATGGCATATTACAAGAAGAGGTTTCTATAGAACAACTAGAAGCATTTGTTGATGCTAAGAAAAAAAACATGGTATGTAGACTACAAAAAGATTTATATGGTTTGAAGCAAGCACCAAGGGCATGGTATGAAAGGCTTCACAATTATGTTGTGAATATTGGATTTGAGAGGAATGATGATAATAATAATTTGTACTTGAAGATAGAGAAAGGAAAAGATATTTTACTATCTAATTTTTTTTTGATGATATCATATTTGGAGTTCAAGTTACTTTATGTAAAGCTTTTTTAGATGAAATGAAGAAAGAATTTGAGATGTCTATGTTTGGAGAGATCAATTTCTTTGTGGGTTTGCAAGTACATCAGATGAAATATGGTATATACATCACTTAATGAAAATATGTTAAAGAGATTCTGAAAACTTTTGAATTGGAAGATTCCAAGCTAGTAAGTGCACCTATCATGACAAGACACAAATTGTCAAAGAATTTTGATTCAACTAAAGTGAATCAAACATTGTATAGGTCTATGATTGGCAAATTGCAATATGTAGTACATGGAAAACCTAATATTTCATTATCTATTGGGATATTTGCAAGATTGTCTACTAATCCTAGGGAGAATCATTTGATAGTTTTTAAGAGAATAATGAGATATCTGAAAGATACAAAAGACTATGATCTATACTACAAAAAAATGAGAAATTTGAGTTGAGAGCCTACACTGATGTTGATTGGGCTAGAAATATTGATGTTAGAAAGAGAACTAGTGGAGAAGCATTTTTCTTAGGAAAAAGGTTGGTTACATGGACTAGCAAGAAATAAAACTACATATCTCAATCTACTTCTAAAGCTGAATATATTGCTCTTGTACTAAATTATACAAGCATTTTATAGATCAAACAACTACTCAAAGGTATGAAAGAGGAAATCACTCAACCTATGGTACTCTATTGTGATAATACAAGTACTATAAACATATCAAAGAACCCTATGATGCATACAAAGACAAAGAACATTGCAATCAGGTATCATTACTTGAGAGAGTTAGTTCAAGACAAAGAGGTGAAGATGAAATATGTGAATACAAAAGAGAAAACAGTTGATATCTTCACAAAAGAATTACCTAAGGATGCTCATGAGTATCTATGAGGTAAACTAGGGGTGATACCCCTATATAAGGCTATTTAAGAAGCATAAAAAGTGCCTTGCATCAACTAAGATGATTGATACATGTTACATATTGATGCAGTGGATCTTACTTTAGGAGCTACCTAAAGTAATCAAAGAGATGGAGCTACAGATTAGTCACAAGTTAGGGGATAGAGGGAGAAACTAAAAATGTTCATATCTACATATTAAGATGACAAGTCTTTGGCATTGTTGTCAAAGAGGGAGATATACAAAAAGGGAAAAATACAAAAAAAAAAAAAAGGAACATGAAATATCTACTCAAAGGGAGATAGTGTACCTAATGCTTACTATAGAGAAATGGTTAAAAGATTACATCTACATAGTAAGAGGGAGATAGTGTTGAGGGATTCATAAGGATGAATTGATTGTATATTGATCAAAATAGAATTTTGTAACCTATACAGAAGATGAAAGCTATTGATAGAGGGAGAGATTTCAATAAAGGGAATTTTTTCTTTTTGGTATTATTACTGGTTGTACTAGTTTTCCATCAATGTGAAAGAGAGAGATTATTGAAAACATATTAATACAAGTATGAGAATGTGTTTCAATCATTTTTTTGTCACGAATGTCAAACCTACTACTTTTTGGTAAGACAACTACTTACTTGATTTTGTATACTATCAGTTGTTTGATTGATGAGGAGGATTTGATCAAATGAGATAAAAAGGAACCTAAAGAAAAGATTGAGTTATGGCATGTACAAGAAGTACAAAGATCAGTTAAGACAATGATGATATAGTGCATTGATTATCTACTTAAGGTTGCAAAGGATGGATATATTGACAAAGTCTAGAAGAAAAAGTAAAAAGAATTAAGTCTACCAAGCTTGACCGAGTGGACACTAGGTGCTAAGAAAATTTAGTCCAAGATGAGTAGAAAATTAGTTGGAGCTGAGAAAAATCAAATTTTAGTGTGTCCCAAGTGATTAGTGTAAGAGGAGTAAAGTTTAGTTGATGCTGAGCACCCAAAAACTTTAGTGTTTGTCAAGTTATCTAGTAAACGATGAGTGGAAGAATAATATGGAAGCTGAGTGACAACATATTGATGTTGAGTGTCAGTATTCATGTTAAATCATTGATTTGATGAATCTAAGCTAACTATTTTGTTTTCTTGAATTTTTTGAAGCATGAGGAAGATAACTATGGAAAGTTGGTAGCATAGAATTCATGGTATACTATTTTGAGGAAAATTCAAAGACGATTGAAGGAGAAGTTTCTAGCATGAACTAGAATGAAAATATGGGTAGAGTCATTGAATCCTACCTAATCCTACCTAACCCTAAAATGGATGATAGGGGATGAATGAAAAAAGATCTTAATATTCTATTTATAGAGATGGTTGGTTAGAAGAAAAGGTTGTCATGAGTGAGAACCTAAGGAAGACAAGAGGTCTAAGGTATTGTTTCACTTAGAGACTAAATAGAAGAGACTATTATTGGCAAGCAAAGAAAGAAGGCTTAAGGGTATGAATTCTTGAAGGGTGAAAAAGCTTTCAGAGTTGAAGTGTGTGAAAGCCAAACAAAATGGAGGACTAAAATAGAGATCTGTAATCTACAAAGGAGTTGTTAGTTGTTATCAAATCAAGCCATACCATTACTTTCTAATCATTATACCAGTCTAGGGTAAATCTTTTGGATTAAGGTTTACCTAATAGTCATTTACAAATTGTTTAAGTGGGTGAGATTCCAAGTGAATTATCTAAAGTCCTCTAACAAGGATCTCGTAATAGGTTGATTGAAATCCTCTAACTAGGTCACATTTAATAGTATGTATTGTAACCTTTAATAGGGTTGGCCATTCACAGCGCATCACTTCATAAGAGTGAAAATTATGTTACTAGTAGTTTTTCCCAAATTAGGTTTTCACATAAAATCATTGTGTCAAATGTGTTATTAAATTTGTTATGTTTCATGCTTACATTTTTGTAAAGTTGATTTGACAATAACCTATAAGCTTAACTGATTGTATGAACTAATGGATGCATGCATGATGAATATATTTTATGGATATGGGTTCACTAAGTTGTGACAAGTTTCATTTTAACATCTAGACCTTAGATAATTGATTCACCCCCCACCCCCCTCTTAGTTATTCTAAATAATTCCAATAGAATAATGTTCCATCTCTCTAACTTGACACTACCCCTAAAGGCCATTATACGGACTACAAAAGCATAATACAAACTAATTTTTGAGTCCATATTAATCCTAAGAAACCAAAACCTAAGTAGTCAATAACAAAAGGAACTAAAAAAGACCTAGATCCATATATTTAATACTCATTTTAGGGCTCTAGAAAGATCTAAATAGGTGGGAGGAATAATTTCATCAGCTGATCATTATATAGTGTGAGACAAACTAGGCTTATGTTACATGATTACAAGATACCACCCTCTATATGCTTTTTTGATTTCTATTAAGTATATTACTGTAGTGTGTTTAAAGTATTATTAATTATATATCTAACCATGATATAGCCATACCCGATGAAAATTGGTGAAAAGGGGAGGAGAATTTTAGAAGCCAATTTAAGTCAAGAAGTTTCAATATTAGGTGGTTCAGTAGCTAGTTGGAATATATCCTCTCCATTTGTTTTTTTATTAGCTAGTTGGTCTACTTCTAAATTTCCTTCTCTAAAAATATGATTCATTCTTACTTCTTCGAACTTGTCCATAAGGCTTAGTACTTTCTCAAGTTTAGAATTTATGACCTAATTAGGAGTTTTCCATTTTCTCAACACATTTAAAATAATTTGAGATACTCCTTCTATTATGAATCTTTTTATCTTTAGTATGAGACTTTGTATTATCCCTTAATGGAGATCTTCTAGTTCCACTATGCTTTTTGTTACTATTCCTAGAGGTTTATTTCTTTTCATGATCCAATTTCTAGAGTCTAACCTAATTATACACCCAATCTTGCTTTCCTTGAGTTTCTTCTTAAGGCTCCATCAAAATTAAGTTTCATCCATCCTTTATGTGGTAGTTCCCACCTGCACTTACTACTAGCTTTACTGTTCTTTTTATTATATATTAGTTGTGGGTTGATTAAGTGTCACTAATTCTTCTTTATTTTTGCATCCCATTCTATAAATGTCCCTTCTTCTTTTACTATCTTACTTAACTCACTATTCATTACTTTTGTTATGTTTACTTTAATTTTATTGAGGAGAGAGGAAGTGAAAAGTTCTATGTCATTAAATATTCATTTGTTCCTTTCTTTCCATATTCCCCATATGAGTATAGTGGGAGTAATGTTCCAAATTTTTCCATATATTTTGTTGTTAAAGTCTTTGGGCCAATTTGATAACTAGTCTTTCAATTCCTGTAGAAGGGGAGCGATCCAATTTGGTTTTTTCCTAAGAAAATCCCAACATTATTTAGCATAATTGCATTGATAAGATAAGTACTCTATTATTTCATAATTTTATTTACATAAGTTACATCTTGAGGGACATTCGAATCCCATTTTCCTAAATCTATCTACTATTAGGATTCAATTTTGTATAGCTACCCATAAGAAGATGCCTACCTTTAGTAATCCTCTTGGGTCCCAACAGAGATTTAGGGGCATGTTTATAGTTTCCTATATTTGGGAATTGACTATTAGATTGTATCCTTTCTTTACATTGTATATTCCATCTTTTTAAGTTTCCCAAATTAGTTTGTCTACCCTATCATAGTGACTAATCGGGTGGTCTCCTAGAATAGCCTCTAGTTTCTCCTATTCTTCTAGTAAAAGTCCTATATTCTCTAGATATTTCCATTTCTAGACTACTTCTCCATTGGATGTAGTCTGCTACTTTAATCCCCCATTCAAAAGTTAGTAATATTTTTGTGATGGGTGATAAGTTTAGTTTATCTGGTGGGGTAAACATTCCAAGAGTCTTCCCAAAACAAGGCTTCATCCCCTCTTCCTAGATCCCAATATACGTAATTAGAGATCAATGGGTGACATTTTTGAATGAAATTCCAATCTTGTGATCCTATGGGGTGTTCTTTGTTCTTAGGAATGATGAACTATCAACTACATTTAGATATTTACTATATAGTATTTTAGCCCATTTGTTATCTCTTTCTTGATACATTTTCTAGACTTTTTTAGCACCTAGTGCTTCATTTTTCCAATTGAGGTTTTTGATTCCTAATCCCCCACCTTCTTTTGGCCCACAAATATTGTCCCATTGAATTAGATCAGAGTTCTTCTTATCTTCTATTCCTTTCTAGAAGAAATCCCTACACTCTATTTCTATTTTTTTATTGATATTTTTTAATATTTGGAGATAGGGCATTTGATATGTTGGTATCACTAAAAGAACTGCTTTGATTTTAGTTGTTCTTATGGTTTTGGTTAGCCATTTTGCTTTCCATACTTCTGTATGGTTTTCTATTCTTTCTAATATTTTATTGCAACCTTGGTTCTCTTTGCTCCTTTTTCTAGGTAGATTCCTAAATACTTCCATGGAAAAGTTCCTTTCTTATAACCTAATTCATTTTAGATGTAGCCTTATGTTTCTGTTGGAGTGTTGACGAAGAAGATTTCTAATTTTTAGCATTAATTTTTTGTCCTGAGACTTTTGTGTAAATTTTTTTAATCTTTTTAAAATTTTTTGCTTCTTCTTTAGAGCTAATTCATGTTAGGATTGTGTCATTTGCAAACTATTGATGGGTGATGTTCAAGATGTTCTCTGTAATTATTATTCCTTTTATATTTTCATCAATTTGAGCTTGTTTGATCATTTGAAATGGGGTCTCCTTGTCAAATTCCTCTAGATATATTAAAGAAACCTTCTAGGGTTCCATTGAATCTACGAAGTGATATTTTAGGAGTTGAGATACATTGAAAAATGATGTTGATACATTGATGTGAAAATCCAAATTCTTCTATAGATTTTCATATGAATCTACAATCCACCTTGTCATATGTTATTTAAATATTCAATTTTATCAACATACTTACCTTTGTATTCCTTGATGTTGAGTGAATAGTTTCTTAGATAATTGGTATACCATCTAGAATGGATCTACTTGGCACAAACCCTATTTGTTCTTCTGAGATTAGTTTGGGAAAAAAAACTTTAAGTCATTTTACTAGAGCTTTGGATAAAATCTTGTAAATAGTATTACATAGAACTATTGATCTAAAGTTTTCTGACTCCTTAGCATCACTTTTTTTGGTATTAGGGTTAAGAATGTATGATTAATTTATGTTAATAGTGATCCTCCATTTCTTGATGCTTCAATTTCTTTCCATAAATCTTCCCCTTTAATATCCTAGCATTAAGAAGGCTTGGAATCCATCCAGTCCTAGTCATTGATCAGGATTAACAATAAAAATTTTTGTTTAAATTTTTTTTAGTGAGAAATTTTTATTGAGAGACTTATTATCTTCTTCTAAGATAATTTTTGGGAATTATTTCAACATCTAATCTTGAGCTATTCAGTTCAAGGTTTCAAAGTTATTTAGGATATTATCAAAATAATCTACAAATAGCTCTGATATTTTGGCTAGATTTTCTTCTATATTACCTTCTTTATTTTAAATTTTCATAGTTTTTTTTATTGCTCTATGATATAAAGTACTACTATGAAAGTATTTTGTGTTTGATCTCCTTCTACCAACCATTTCTCCCTAGATTTTTGTTTCCAAAACATTTCCTCCTTGGATAAAATACCTTCCTATTTAGAGAGTTTTTTTTCTTCAATATATTTCTCATTGTCGATTCCTTTTTTAATAATATCTTGGTTTAACTTATTTAGTTATTCTTCTATTTTTAGTTTTTATTTGAATATGTTATTAAATTGTGATTTGTTCCATTTTAGGATTTTTTCTTTGACCTTTTTTAGTTTTGAAACAAAGAAAAACATTTTTGACCCTTGAACTTGTCCTTCATACAACCAGCTTTTAATGTTTTCCATAAAATTCTTATCTAGGAACTGCATTTTTTGCATTTAAATGGATTTCTCATCAGTTTTGTGGGTTCAAATAAAGCTAATTTTATAGGAACATGATCCAAACCAGCAAGTGGAAAGATATCTACTTTAATTTCCATATCTATACTGCTTAGGTCTCCTCCAAAGAAGAATTTATCTAGCCTTTCTTCTATATAGATAAAGTCTTTCCTCCTATTGTTCCATGTGAATATTCCATTATTAGTTGTAATATCTATTAATGTATTTTTTCTGCCCAAGTTTTGAAATCCATTGTGGCTCATGAAATAATCTATGATCCCCCATATTTTTCTTCTCTTTTAAGTATTTCATTAAAGCCTCCCCCAATTAAAATGTTTTCATTCTAATGATTCCCTAGAAAGGAACTGATCTCATTCCATACTATTACTTTTTCTGCTATATGGGTTGGGCCATAAACATTTAGCAGTATTATCTGGAGGTTATTCCTTAGACTGGAGACTTTGTGCCCCATCCAACTAGTGTTTACATAAATTATACTTATTTCTATATTTTGAGGGTTCTAGGTAATTCCCAATCCTCCTAAATCCCCATTTGATTCCTTCAATGTTATTTTCCATTGACCTAGTTTCAGTCCTAACGCATTCCCTTCTTTTGTATTTAATTTGGTTTCTTTTATTAGTATGACTTCTTATTCAAATAATGTGACTTATTACTTATGACTCTTTTTTTTTTGCTATGGGCATTTAGTTCCCTAGCATTCCAAGCTGTGATTCTCATTGTTCTTTGTGAAGGATCTTCCCCTTCCCTTCATGTAGGATCTCACTTATCTTTGTTTTATCCTTTTCTTGTCTTGCTACCTCCTTAGTTCTTTTAGTGATGTCCTTCCTCTTTTGGTTTCTATTTTCCACAATTTGGAGTTTTAAGTCCTTCCGAGTTGATGGTTATTCTTAGATTATCAAAGGATATATGTTGTTTGATTGAAATCGATATGTTTTGCTCCTCTTCCTTATATTCTTCCTCTTTTAGTAGTTCTCTAATCATCTGATCTTCTAGTGTTGTTTCCTCATTCTCTAAATCCTTACCTTCTTCATGGTAGCTTAATTCTTCTTCTTGGGTTTGGTTTGTCTCCAACATCACTCCAAATTCTTCCCATATTTGGTTGTTCCCTAGCTAATTTTCTTGCACTTCCCTTTGTAATGTCTTTTACAATATGGTTTTCCTCTTCCTTACTAATTTCAAATAGATCCTTTCCATTATTTGGTGTCTACCATAATTTATAACTCTTTTTATTTGTCTTTCTCTTATAGTGACATTATTCCAATGTTTTTATGTTGTTGTCAAAATGTTTGTGAGTTGTGCATGTCTTTCTATTTTTTTCTTTTTCTGGATCTACTTGACTTTTTCCCTTTGACTTATGTATTTATGATTCTAGATTGTTGTTGTTGTTTACTTTCAGATCCTAGTTGCTTTCTAATGTATCATAATCCTTTTTGATTGCTTCTTTTTCCATATTGTTTTCTTCTACTCTTGCTTCTTCTAAAATCTTTTCTACTTCTTGATCCTTAGGTTTTCTTCCTTTATGCTCCATGTATTTTTTTCTCTTCTATTATTATTTGATCCTTTAAGTCATTTGTAGAAGCAATATCTCATGATTTAGTTTGTTCAAGTTTTTCATATTGAATTCCATCTTTTCTAGACTTTCCTTCTCTCTTCTGCATTCTTCACATTTTTTGAATTTGGATAGTTTATATTGATTTTTTTGAATTTTCTTAAATTCTTCTTCTATTTCTTCTATTCTCTTTGTGTGTTCCATTTAATCCTTTTGTACTGCTACTTTTGTAAATCTTTCTTGCCTCCTTTCTTTCCCTTTTGTGAATATTTCTAGGTTTTTTTGACTTTTTAGGTTTCCTTCCTTCTTTTAGTCATTTGTCATTTTTCCCCAATTGTTGATATTCCTTAAGGTTTCTTTTAGATAATTATCAATTTTATCCAAACTGATACTTGCTCCTACTATTCTATGTATTTCTCCTTTTGATTACTGAATGTTAAATGTAGATTGATCTATTAATTATTATCTTTTAGATTTAATTTCTATTTGACCTAGCTCTTTGTTGATTAAGAATTTGATCTTTCTTGAATTTTTAGAGTTTTCTTTAATTCCTATTAGATTTCCTAAGGATTTCCCTATCTTCTTTAGGATTACAGTGTCATTTAATTTTTGTGGGAAGTTTTCGCATTCTATCCATTTTGCAATTTGCTATTTCTTGTTGTCTTTTCATAGAAATTAGGTTCTCATGCCATGAATTTAACTGGGTATCCTTTATAAAAAAAATTAAATAATCCAACTAATTCATTCATGATTCTAATATTTAGACATTGTAGATACAATGAATGCCTAGCATAAGTGGTGTTACTTACCTGGGAGTCACAGATCTTTGCTAGATTTCTTAATAGTTTTTCTTTGTAGTTTTTTGGCCCATTCCAAAGTGCATGTACTCCTAATGCAGAGCATTCCTGGTATTTTTCTCACTAGATTCATCACTAATAATAATAATGTCTTTGTTATCATCAGGACTTACTCCTTTGAGATTAATATTCTTTATTTCTCCATGCTTGAGCAGATTTAACTACCTTTCTATGAGGTGGAATATAGAAAGGGGATTTGGCAAAGCTATAGGGTAAAGTACTTTTCCCTTTGACTTGATCTACTATCAAGAGAGGGTTAGGTTTAGGTGGGCCTAAAGTAATACTATTCACTACAGAGACATTTATAGGTCATGGAATGTTGCAAAAAATTATAGATTTTCCATGGATATTTCCCTACGGCGTTGACTTTTCTCGGCTATCTCCATTTTTTGTATATTTAGTCTTGTTGAAGAAGTTTATTTGACTCTTTATTTTCTCTGGTTCTTTTCTTTTGCTAATTCTTGATTTCTCTTTTGTTTGGGTAGTGCTTGATGCTTTCATTTTTTGATTTACTACCTACTACCAATCACTTTCATCTTGATCTTTATTATTCTTTTGGCTAATGGAGATTATTGTGTTTCATGCATCATGGAGACTGACCAGGGCTTCAAATCCATTTAGTTTTACTATAGATTTGTTGGATTGATTTCCTTCCTATTCGATAGATAATGCTTCAAAATTTTCCTAGTTTTGAGTGGGCTGGATACTGCTAAGCTCTAAATTCTAGGGTTAAAGGTTAGATTAGGGTTTTGTGAATGATCATGGCTTCTCACTATAGGGTAATGATTTGCACTTTTTATTGAGTTCTTCTTTTTTCACGATGACTATTTTTCACTCTATTTGTCATATTCACAAACTATATCATATTTTTACAAGTTATTTTTATCCTAACATTTATTAAATGTTAATAATACTAATTAATTAAAATTTCATGTAAATTAAGAAACACATTTTTTATTTTTTAAAAATAAAATAAATAAAAATTAAATATTTTTTAGTCTGATGAGCTTTCACACTACACGTAAGGTTGCAAGGTAGTGCTCACCACTGACACAATAGTGCAAGCTACTGCTTGCAACACTCACGACTGCTATGCGTAGTGTGAGCTTTTTGTGCTGGCCGAAAAAGGTAAGGGGGGTGGGTGGGGGTAATGGCCTGCCTCCCCAATTTTTATATTACTTTTTTTATAAATTTTGTTTTAAAAAACAAATTTACCATTAACATATCATGTATTATTACCATAGTAATAATTTATTATTGTGGTAATTAATACATATTTTTTAACATACATTTTATATTTTGGTATAAAAGATATTGAAATAGTCAAGATTAATAAATTAAATTTGGATTTATTTTCCAAACCCCATCCTAATTCATAGTTTTCTAAATCAATCCAATTTTCTAGTAGAAGTTTTTCAAACAAGGGTTTCAAATCTGTATTTTGTTCATCGGCATTTCAACAACAAAGAATAGTAAATTTATCAACAAGGGTTTCAACCATAACTATTCCTGAAAATAGATCCATAAACAAACATGGAGAAAACAAAGAGGAATTCGAAGGAAAAATACTATGATAATCTCAACAAAGATCCTACCTTGATCTGATGCTAACTAGATGAATGCTCAAAAGTTGCAAGAATTCTTGTCTTCTCGAAAACCCCTTTTTTCTCAAAATTTTCTCCTCCAAACCTGTGTGGAGAAATGAACTCTAATTTCTTAGTAAAGGGCCTTCTCCTTTAGGGTTTCAATTTTACAAACACGTGAACCCTTTTCTTTATTATTTTAAATAAATTTAATTTCATATGCAAACTTTTTGTGTTTTAATTAAAATAAAAAAATTATTTAATTTACTCTCTCTCTCTCTCTCTCTCTCTCTCTCTCTCTCTCTCTCTCTCTCTCTCTCTCTCATTAAATCACAAGACAAATTTAATAGTATATTTTCAAATTTAAATAATAAAAATATTTAGAGTTTATTAATTAAAATATAACTCCTAAATTAATTATTATTAAATTAAATAAATATTATTATGCCAAATTTGGAACTTTAATTATCTTTTAATTCTTCTATTTAATTAATTTTCCAATTAATCAAATATAATTAAAATTGATTTTTCTTTATAAATTTTTTGTTAAATTAAATCATTAATAATCTTTTGATTTGGTTTAATTATAACTAAAAATCACAACATACCCACAAATCTAAATAAGAAAAGCCATTTTAAAGACAAATGACTTTGGAAGGGTGAATAACTTAGATACTTTTCCTATTTTCTAGGATAATTGGCTTGGGGTTAGGATTTGGACTATCTCCCCTCTTTACTACTGAGATACTATGATAGAGCACACGCATCCTGGCAATTTAGGGAAGTTGATGCCCAGTACCTACAATTTATATTAAAAAAATAAGCATGTACATATGCAAATTAATCTAAAATAAATAAGCAATGGTGGGGAGTGGTGAATCATGTAGATCTCAATTAGCAGGTGACTATGACTCCCTCCCTTAATCACATCAGAAACATCAAACATAAAGTAAAACATACATGTACACCATACACATGCAAGTATGGGTTAAGTAACCATAGAAATCTACATATAAATCATCCATCTATCTATCATCATGAGATAACTGAAATCACTATATGAACATAAAAGCATCATCATTAAAATAATAATCATGAACACATTAAATAAATGAATATCAAGTAGCTCATCAAATATATAAACTAAGTATGAAATAACATCCAATCAAATCAACTAACCAAGTACCATTAAATCATAAAATATAACCATAAAGTTGGCATAAAAGAGTTTAGAAATATAACATAAAAAGTAAACTAGGTGGAGGCACTACATCCAAACCCTAGACTTAGGCTTACTCTTGGAAACATATAAACAAGTAGGGATATAAATCCCATAAACTAGATGCATCCTCCCAAGTACCTGATGACTCATCAGTAGGGTCCCACTAGATTTACCTACTCTATGGTTCAATCCCTGAGGATCAAATCCCGCTGCTAAAGAATGCACACTGGCTCCAAATCCATCTATCCATCCTCCACCTATAACACATTCCAATCAAGAACATGTATCACATCAAGAATTAACTATCTAAGAATAGAAACATGGAAAACATCAGTAACATGAGATAAGTTGTAAGGCAATAGAAGACTATAGGAAACTGGACCTATGCTTTCAAGAATCTCAAATGACCCAACAAAATGGTGTGCTAGCCTCAAATCCTTTTCATAATGGATTGAACTCTTCCACAGATGCACTCTCAAGAAAATTCTCTCACCCACTACAAACTTCTTATATGTCATGTGAGTGTCAACATACTTCTTCTGTCTATCTTGTGATGTAGACATATGCTCACAGATGTGCACTACTTATTGTTTCATATCTTAAAGCACATCAGGACCCAACAAGATGTGATCCTCCAAATTGTCCCAACTCAATGGTGTACAATAGGGATGGTCATACAAAGCCAAAAATGGTGTTATCCTAATGGAACTATGATACCCATTATTATACACAATCTCTAATAGGTATAGATAATCCTCCCAAAGTGTATGTTTATCCATAACATAAATCTTCAACATATCCTCTAGAACTTGATTCACCCTCTCAGTCTGACCATCTATATTTGGGTGATATGTTGAGTTGAAGTTCAACTATGCTCCAAGATCATGCTACAAGGATGTCCAAAATGCAGATGAGAACACAAGATATCATGATAAAGACATTAAAGACCTTGATGTTAGGAATAAGGTGTCTCAACCTTGGATAATCCTTATTCTTATTATTTGTTTTGTAATATATATTTCTTGCAAATAATGCTGATGTGTCGGCATCTTGAATTGTGTATAAGGAGATCATAGCTAAAACGGTTATGATGGATTCCTATGACACGTAAGAGCTATGCTAGGAAGATTCAATGACAAGTGAAGACATGTGGCAACTGATAAATTTGAGTACTATACACTCTACCCCAATAGTAAAACCCTAATATGATTATCTTTGGGAGTAGCCCTAAAAGTGAAGTGTATGTTATAAGTTTTTTTAGGGTTGCGAAGAGGTGGATGCAAAATAGTGTATTGTTGGTACTATGAGTTTCTATTGGAGTCTTCTGTTGTCATTGTTGAACTTGCATTGCAAGTGTATTGTAACCTTGTGTTGAAGATAATACATTGTGCAGGCTCTGGAGGGGTGGGGTTGTTTTACCGAAAGGTTTTTCCCCATCAAAAAATCTTTGTGTTATGTGTTTCTTTTTCTATCTATTTTCTTTATGCTTGCTTGGCTGAAATGTTTTTGTTTACATGATATTAAATCTGTAAGTGAAAAGATTTTAATAAGATTTACACCATACTTCTCTTAAGAGATTAGTATAGGAAGTTGTTTCCGCACCTGAGATTCCTTACACTTTAGGCATAGAATTAAGCTGGGATAGGTCAAGCATGATTCATATTATCCATAGGACATTATAAGGAATGAATTCTCATTGTAGGAGCAAGAAACTAAAAAGGAAAAATGGAGAGTTTATTCCCGGGTCCTAGAATTCATTCATTGTTTTGATCATAAATATAGTCCTCTAGATAATGCTAATACAAAGGCTAAAAAAATAAATAAGCTTAAAAAAATAAATAAGCTCATGAGTAACTTCCCTGAAATAATGGAAGCTATGAATGAGAAGAAACAATTTTTTATTGATTCTTATCTTGATAAGGCCAGAGAAGTCATGAGGAGGTTGGCTTTCACTCCTAATATAGGAGCTAGTCAAATAATTGTACAAAAGAAGCCTGGTTACACTATAATTCAAAATAAAAGGGCTCTCGTAGATAAGGGCAAGAAAATAATGGGATCCACTAGTATAGCCCAAGAGGATAAATTTGATGAACCTAGTCCCAAGAGGCAGAAGGTAATGAAAGAAGAGAGGCCTCAAATTGAGGAATATTCACCCACTTAATCCCCTTTGAGGATTGGAGAAGAATAGCTCACTGGTGAGCAGATTGAATAGATGGGATCACAGGGAGGTATTTTTATTACTCAAGTAGAATTAGATGAGGGAAACCCTCCAAAATCTCCCCTCCCAAGTTTGGATCTAATGGTAGCAGACTATAGAGGCAAGGAATTAGACCCTGTGTTAGAATAGGCAAGTCATCAATTTTTGGCTAATGATAGTTTCGTGAGATCTCGGGCTTTCCAGTAGTTTGCATGGAGGGAAAACATGGATATTTTTCAAGAGAGATGCAAAAGCTTTAAAAAAGAGCATCCAAAAATGGATAAAGCTTCCATCCAGAAATAAACTAAAGAAGAAATGATGAAAGAATTTCAAAATATAAGCCCTAAGGAGGGGAGGAAAATTGTGAAGGCATCTAAAATTTTATTGTTACCAAATTGGGATATTGTTTATGCCTTAGTTTTCAATTCTGTTTCAAATAAATTGAATTTGCAAGATCACAATGAAAAGGATTTTAGGGGCACTGCATTTGTTGAGGATCAAGTTGCATTGGTCAGTTGGTCATTAATAAGAGGATCTAGAGCCACACCATTAAAATCATATGAGTATGGATTAATGGGAAAAATAAATGTAAGAAGGGTTGCTGATACTTCACATGTGTAGGCAACACACTAGAATGTGGATTCATCCAAATTTCTTTTGGCCAGTGCTAGGAAGGAGGAGCAAGCTATGTTTGAGTTACAGAATAAATATGAAACAATTCTTGAGGCCTATAATAAGGAGGTAAAAAGGAGAATTGAGCTTGAAGACAAGCTAATGGGGAAGTCTACCAAGGCAACAATAACATACCTCTGTCCTCCAGTGGAACCTTTTAAATCCACCCCCTTGTAGAAATACCAGACACACCTCAAAGGCCAGAATATTACACAGATGAGGATTTTGAAGAAGAGAAAAGCAAGCTATGGGCCTTACATGTAGAGTTAAATATGCAATATGAGGATAAGCTTAGAAAGGCCCTAATGTATTTAGTAGATAAAATTGAATGGCCCTTGTTCTATGATCAGTTGGCAAGAGTAACAAGTATATGGGAGGAACTAAAAATCCATGATGAAACCCTCAAGCCTATTGTTAATAAGTGGAGAAAAAGGGAGAAAGAAATCACCCTTTTATGTTATTCAATTATAAGGTCTTCCCATGACCATATTGAAAAAATGTATGATGTTGTTAATGACCTGTCAAATTTTGATAACAGGAGAATTGCTCTACAACTAAAAATTGTTTCTTATTTAAGCAAGTACAAGAATCAAAATTTTGATTTGTTTCCTTATGCCTTGGATAGAAAAAGTAAATTGAAAAATAAAGATGCATGGAGTAAAGAACTAGATGACCTATTCTGCATAAGGATAAATAAAGTTGTAAACGAAAAGGGGCATGCCTGGTGGGCCATCACAATAGAGGAATTGGTTAAATTCCTATTATTTTTTTATTCTTTGAGACAAGAGTTTGTTGGTCTCGAAAATGAGGTTAACTATATATTAAAGAAGCAAGATGATATCTTGCAATTCAGCTGGCCTGATGCTGCATAGTTTAACACCTGGATGGAAGATATTACTTCTGATGAGTAGTTAGAAGAAGGTGTTATAGATGATGATGAAGAAATAAAAGGTGAGGTGAAGATCATTGACACATCAACAGTAGATCTGACAGAAGAAGAAGGTGAAAAAGTAATATTGTTTGTTCAAGGTGAAAGCAGTGAAAATCCACAGGAAAAAATTGATTTGGAGACACCATAGGATAACCCTTCGTTGGCTCATTTGGTAGCCACATATTCTGAAGATCCAAAATAGTAGGGGACAAATCAAAAGTTGATGATTTGCAGCAGTAATAGAAATGGGCCTACCCAAAGAATTTTTGATGTGCTTGGCATTCTATTATGCTCATTTTTGTCTCTTGTTATGATGTTTTGTTTCTTGTTTGGAAGGACACTTGTCAATCACAATTTCCCTTTGCTTGTTGCAACTCATGTCTATAGTTTTCAAGGCAATGTGATGGTCTGAAAACTTGTATAATTTTTTATGTTTCTCAAGAAAAGTACAGACAGTTGGTCCAATAGTATGTAGTTGTTTTGAGTTTTCTTCCACTTGTACTCTTTGGTGATATTGAATGACAGAATTAGCAAGATGTTTTGGGCTTTTCTTTGAATTCTATTGGTTATTGTATTAGTCATTCAAAAGGATAATACAAAGGGGTATTAACACTATATTTTTGTCACCAATTTCTATCTCCATTTTATGAGTTTGTTTACTTTGAAGTCACTTAAATAAGGTTTAATTGGCTGAATGCAATCTGGATGGATTGTATGTTGGTTTTATTGTTGCTTATAATTCAAGGAATTATGGAAATGCTTTAGTGAATCAGTAGGGTTTGTGAGCTTATAAAAGGGATATTTCATTAGAAGGGAAATGGGTGATTACAATTGATTTATTCATTTGCAAGTTATTTTAATTAGATCTCCCACCAATAGTCAATTTTCTACCCAATGGATAAGGCACTGGTCACATGAGTCAAAAATGGGCAAGGGTGAATTCTGCTGCTACATATCAAATCACTTTTAAAAAATCAAAATTATTTCATTCCATTTTTTTAAAAATTACAAATGCTGGTTACCACTCATTTGCATATAGTTTTATGAGTCTTAGATAGCCACCAATTCCAAGAATACTTGTAAACTAATAGGAGAATTATAACCAAATCTGCTTATAGGGGATACATATAGATTTGAGAAGCTTTTAGAGAAAATTGATAAACTGTGTATGTTCCTGAGGGTAAAAGATGAGAATTAGAATGAAACTAAGATAAATTCATACTAGAGTTTGCATTAGAATCATCCCTAGGTATACTTGCCTTGGTTTAGCAGAGCCTAAAGAGTAGAAAACCATTTCTGGTTTTGTTGAAGTTGGGTCAAAGTGGTTTATTCATGTAATTGCTAATAGGAATTGGCTAATCCTTAGATTGTGTGAGTAATTTCACTATGATATTGAGCATTTTGTTGCTCAGTAGTTTCAAACACCAACACATTCAATTGAACTATGTATTTTTTTTAGCCTTCCTCTAGGAGGAGGATTCAATTGAACTATTCATCTAGGATTCCACATTTTGCATGCATGTCTACTAGGGCAGTTGCAACTTAAACAAATATATTCTCTCAATATATATATTTTGTGCATATACAGAAACCATGGCTTTTGATGACCACATTACGTTCAGGCATCTTGCCAAATAGTTCACATGACTTATCTATGCTTCCATTTTGCAAGCATGTCTCCCAAGGAAAATGCTACTACTTCATCGACACCGTCTGACAAAATCCTTTATGCTTTGATGGATGCCTATAGCTTATCCCAAAGCTCTCATTTAATAGTTATGAGATGATCAATCAAGAGGAAACAGTTGAGAGCTTAGAGTGACACAATTTTTAGATGATCACATGAAATAAAATGAGTGTGCGAGTAGAAAGAAACTAGAAAGACATTGTGTATAGATGAATGCATGAAATGGATGGTTTTGGAGCACTCAACATAGACACTCAGCATTCAGTACATCATCATTCGAGATCAAATGGGAGTGTGGGATTAACGCATAGTGAATAATAAAGGACGGAATTGAACCCTCCCTGAGGCTCACACTTGTGGAGGTCCACTTTAGCAATGGCCCTTCCTATGAAATTGATGTCTAAAACCTTTCTAATGAGATAATGTGTTATGAGATCTTCATCAGTGGGATGGAATGTGAATCTAGGAGGCAGTTGTGCATCACCCATATCATGACTATAACTAAAGTTAAGAGACTCTATTATTGAATTCTCTTCCTTATTTCCCATAGCAAAGGAAATGAATATGGGTGATAGGGAAGAGAATTCAATAATAGAGGCTCTTAACTTTAGTTATAGTCATGATATGGGTGATGTACAACTAGCTTCTGGATTCACGTTCCATCCCACTAATGAAGAGCTCATAACACATTATCTCATTAGAAAGGTTTTAGACAACAATTTCATAGGAAGGGCCATTGCTATAGTGGACTTCAACAAGTGTGAGCCTAAAAAAAATTTGACCAAGAATTGGTCAAAATTTTGACCAATGCTTGGATGTTCTCGACCAAACATTGATAAAAAATTTGACCAATAATTGAAGTTTTTGACCAAGCATAGGTCAAAATTTTGACCAGTGTTTGTTCGAGAACATCCAAGCATTGGTCAAAATTTTGACCAATGCTTGGAAGAATTTGGGCCAACATGCTTGATAGTTCTCGACCAATGTTTGGTCGAGAACTAACAAGTATTGGTCAAAATTTTGACCAATGTTTGGTCAAGAACCACCAAGTGTTGGTCAAAATTTTGACTAATTTTTGGTCAAGAACTACCAAGCATTGGTCAAAATTTTGACCAATGCTTGGCAAAACTTGGGCCATCATGTTTGACAGATTATGATCAATGTATTGGTTGAAATTTTGACCAACTAGTAGGTTGGTCAAAATTTTGACAAGAAAAACTTTGATGAATGGGTTGGTCAAATTTGGTCAAACTTTGGTAAAAATTTGGGTCAAAATTTTGACCAATTTTGTTCTAAAAATGGCCTCAAATGTACTAGTGACAAATAGGATTTTTAAGTCCACTCAATTAAGATAATTTCTACTACAATGACTAGAAAATAATAGTGAAATGATTTGATAAATACTCAACTACCTTTTCTTATTTTGATCTCCATTCTGCTCAAATATTTCCTTACTAACTGGTCATCACATTATCTCTTTTAATCCACTTCACTTCACTTCACACTTCAGATCTTCTCGATATGCCCTTCTATAATTTCTTGGTTATCAACTCATTTAACAACTTTACCATCAACTCGACCATCCACTCTTACCTTCTTGTTCATGTTTATTTAGAAATATTTTTTCCACTAAATCATATTCATTAGGGTTTCTATGAATTCCTCTTATCCATAGGATCAATTACCAACTCAGTTGCATTGAATCTCCCGCTAGGTAAAAAATTTGTACAAATCATGCCAGTTGTAACTTCACATTGGAACTTGATTTTTTCTCAGATCTCAAAACACGTCTTAAATCTTCACCATTAGATTATACCTTTCCAATTTCATTAGTTGATTCTGCTAACTCTTTATCCTTATCTTAGAATCTTCTAGATTACTCTAGATCTTCACTTGATGTCATCCTTTAATTGATCTTCCATAAATTGTTCTCATTTACTGAATTGTGTTCTTTCTTCATCGAACACCTCCATCACTCTATTAACATTATATTTAGTTATCACTATGCTCACTTGGTAACCATCATCACTCAATAGCATCTCGTGTTTAGTAACATGTCTTGCTTGGTAACACCTCCTTCTCAATAACAATAATGGGTTACACTTTTTTGCCTAAATTGACATTGAACTATAAAATTTTGAAAAATTTTCACTTTCAAATGCAAGTAAAATAGAGTTTTTTTAGGGCTTTCTATTTAGATTCTAAATATATTTTTGAATTGATTTTTATAGAATTGTTTTTGCTTCCAAGAAAATTGATATGTTATCAAAAACCTTATTTTGAAAGAATGACACTGCTTTTGACACACATAATTTTTTTTCTAAAATAGATATCAATTTGATTCTTTTGAATTTAGTTTCTAACATCCATACCAAAACTCTGGTGGTAGTCTAATTTCTTTAATCCTTAGTATTTCAACACTAATTTGGACATAAATGAATTTTGACTTATGTAACTTATTATATATTTACTTGATTTCAAATTTTATTTTTTTGATTGAAAGATGACTCAAATACAAAGATTGTAGCTATTTTTCAAAAAAAAACTCTTAGTTACTATTTTTCCATGGTTTTTTTAGTAAAGAACCTCTTTTTAATTCATGGAAAAATGTATAACTAAAAAATTAAAAATGTATCAAATTCATGGTCATTAGAAAGCTCATTTAGAGTACTTCTATCTTGAAAAATGACATGTCTTCAGAGCTTCATCTGAACCTGGTAATTGAGTCTAGAAGCCATGAAAATATTGAAAATCTTCTAACATTTGGAGGAGACTTGTAATTAGTTTGTTTCAATAGAAACTAAGTTTCTATCAAAACTTTAAACTTTAGTTTTGATAGAAAAAAAATCCTAAAGTTTCTATCAAAATGAAAAATGTGGGTTACATGCATAATTAATTAGCCTAAGATAGTTTTGATCAAAACTATCTAGGTAGTTCTGATCAAAACTATCTAAGGTAGTTTCGATTGAAATTTTTGTTGGCTTTTAGGGGTTTTTTTTTTTTTTAATCATATAAATAAATTTTTATTATTTTTTAAATTTTAACATTCAAATCAAATCAGATAATTCACACTTCAATAGGGAGGGAGGAAATATTTTGTAACTTGTTTGTTTTCAAATTTTGGAAGAAGAATTTGTGGCATGCACAATAAAGATAAAAAAGCAAGCAAATATGCATGAAGAACTCATGAACGAGAAGATGAATGTCATTGAAAAACTTTAGCAAGATACTATAGGAGGCAAGGTACACATGTGCAATCTTTTTTCCAATGCATATTTAATTTATAGTGTATAATTGTATTATAGACTTTCCATATATGGTTAGGATTAGGGTTTATCCAATTAGGAATATGGTAAATATTAACTTTGGGTTACAATTAACTTAATATTAAGCGTTTATTGAATTATGAATATTTAGGATTAGGTTTTATTAAATTATGAATATTTAGGATTAGGGTTTATTACATTATGGTTTTTTAAATTATGAATATTTAGAATTAGGGTTCATTTTAATTATGGTCTTTTAAATTATGAATTTATTTAGGACATAATCAACCAGGACAACCTACTTAGGTTGGAGAAGGTTCATCCCAAGTTCAAACAAGTACTTTCATGCACCTCTCACAAGTAAAATCTCTCTCTCTCAATTTCTAGTTCTAGGCAAACTTTATATCTTTGATTTTTAATTTTAGAGACATTCCCCCTTACAAACTTGCTTGATTTTATTTTTTATATCATGTACATGCAGTAGTAGATGATGAAAATGTTGGACATGAGGAAATTGAAGATGAAGCAATGGATATCGAAGAAGGATAATCTAAAGGTTAGATAAAATTGTATTTAATATTTCACTTGTTATATATACACATATGTCCCCTAAAAATAAGTTGTATCTTAAGTCTTTATTTTGATTTCTCTTGTAGCCTGAGATCAAACAACAAATAAAAATGTTAATCTAGCTCAAAGATTGATGAGATAAATAAATCATAGAAACATAGATCATTTAATTGAAATGGATATGGAAAAATTGAGAGAATATGTTTTTCAACCTACACATACTACGAAGAGGAAATTGAATAAAAAGTCTAAAGAAATAATTGTACAATTTGACAATCTTGATACAGTCACAAAGAAAACTCAACTATTATAAATTTCACTTTTTAAAGATGAATTAAAATAATCATTGAAACTATATGGTATACATACAAGTATAAAAAAGAGGAAGACTCTTTAACTACAAAAAAATATATTGTTGAAAGTGTTAAAGAAGGGTTATGTTCCATTAGGAAAAAGACTAGATCTACAAATAAATCCATTGCATGAAGAGTGATACTGAAATCTATTTTAAATAAGAAATTATGGGGGAAAAATATATCTCTTCACTATCATCTCATATTGGGTAAAGTCAAAAGATGATACTACGTTATCTAAAAAGGAGAAACAATTCAGATAATAGTACATTAGAAGGAAATTGGGAGCTAATTTGTAGAGCTTCTCGATCTGATAAGTTTGTGGAAATAGTTAAGAACTTAGTTATTCAATTTTAGATTGATAATACTCGTCCTTCACCAAATAGAAAAGATATCATCAAGTAGAGGATTGGGCCTAAGGAGTATCTTCAACATGTAAAACATTGATTAGATGTTACACAACATGAATTGTATCTCTCATTTTGTAATTTAAATCCTGATGCAAAGATTGGAGAAACAGTGTTTGAAAGATTGAAACCCTATTTTGTAATGAAAAATAAATATTTTAAAACATATTGTTGTCGATATCATGTTGAATTTGATTTTTACTATCAAGGGTTCTGAACGATGATAGAAGTAAGTGGTGGTTCTGAAAATTCTTTTCATTAAAGACTGTGTCAATTCATAACATCAATCTTATGTGACAAACCAAATGATTGTGAAATAGGTGAAATAGATTGCATAAGAGGGTCATATGAAACATGTGGTAACTTGACTAAATTTACTTTGAGAGATGAAGATATTTATATGATGAGAATGGTATAATTTAAGAGATATAGGTACATAAAGTGTAGTGCCTACCCTCGTTTAGATTTTTCTAGATACATTGTTGCTATCATGGCCAAACTCTATTAGACCAGTTTTATGTTGATGGTTAGTAGCATTGTTTTGAGACTATCAGATATTGTGCTATGGATTCAGTGATATATGATGAGATTACTTAGACTCTACATTTCATGTATGAATGATTATTATTATATTATTTTCAGTTATTGATGATGTTTAGTTAGATGGTTTATTATCACATGTGTTTTCTTATGGATACTTACCCCATACTTGCATGTGTATGGTGTGCATGTCTATTCTCTTTATGTATGGCATTTTTGATGTGGTTAAGGAAGGGAGTCGTATATATTGTATGTACATGCATGGATTTTATGTAGGTTTTAGGTATCAAGTATCAACTTTTCTGAATTGCCAGGATGAGCATACCCTATCGAACTATCTCAATGATAAGAGAGGGGAGATAAATTCTCAAGTCCAAATCCTAAACCCTTAAACCAATTTGTCCTAGAAAGGTAGGACATGTATCTCAGATGTTTTACCTTCCAAATGCATCGGATGATGTAATTCATGATTTTAACCCCTTAGACTGATTTTGTATGGATTGTTCTATGATGGGTTTTCATATTTTATTTTGGAGGTCTTCGGTGAATTTTCTATTAATTAAATCTAAAATTAAAAGATTTAATTAATAATTTAATTATTATGGGGAAAATTAATATAATCTTATGATATTTTGATTTTAATTAATTAAGTGGGAAATTAATTGAGTAAAAGAAATAAATTAAAGAAATTAAAATTAATAATAATAAAGATAATAATAAAATAATAAATAAATAATAATTATAATAAAAGAATTAAAATAAAAGTTATATGTCTACCTAGGACTAAGCACACCTCTTGAATGCACGTATGTCTACAATGCAGGAGTTAGCGCACAAATTAAACACATGGTGTCTACAACCTTGTGACTCATCTAGAAGGTTGGAATAGGCTCGTGCTTAGTTGTCAATGCTTATCTTATCTTCTGGTTGTTTCTAGAGACATTCTAGGTGCTTCCTGAGAGTTCTTTATATTCATGTACTCCTAGAAGCTCAGGGAGAGCATTTTTGGGTGGATCCACGAACGTTGGAGAAGGAAGGGGCTTTCTCTGTAGATTTTGAGGAGAAGTGAATTAGTATCAGTGTCCAAGTAGACACTCATGATTTTCCATATGATATTTGCTTCTTGCACTTCCTGTCTTCTTCGTGTTTTCTAAATGCTTTCTGAGGATTCCATATTTCAGTTTTATGCATTCTTGTCATGGGTAGTTGAATTTTTGCCTAGATCTAATGAATTTATGAAACTAGGATTAAAATTTTTATGGTCAAACCTATTAGAAGAATTAAGTAGGTAAATCTAAAAGGGATACATTGTATTCTTGCACTCGATTTGATCTTGACATATATATATATATATATATATATATATATATATATATATATATATATATATATATATATATATATATATATATATATATATATATATATATATATATATATATATATATATATATATATATATATATATATATATATATATATATACACACACACACACATATATATAGATATATACACATATATATACACACATATATATACATATATATATATATTTAAGTTCTTTCAAAATAAATTTGGAAATGTTTTTAAATAATATATAAATTGTACTAAAAATGTTTTCTAAAAAATATATGTAACATATAATTCATAATCATTTAATATAAATGTTTTATAAAAAAAAAAATTACAAAATATATATAATAAAAGAGAGGCGGGGAGGGACGAACACGTAACCCCACCCCTCTCACGGCATGGAGCACCGATAGCTTTGCTATAGTAGACTCTGCGATAGCAGTGCTATTGCAGGCCTGCGATAGTAGGCTACTATGGCACCGCCATCCTTTCCATATGCATACGGACATGGTGGAAATAAATGCCACCGCCACCAATACATTCTGCAATGGTACAGTTGACGATAAGATATATGAGCACAAGGTGCATTGAAATAAGATTTTTAAATATAACTTATTTGTTTAAAAGTTATAAAGTACATGTGTCAATATTTGTAATTTATTATTAGATTATATTAATATATGTATATTAATTGTTATTAACATTATGTTTTATTTAAAACATATATGTTATTATTATATTAGATTTTAATAATAGTTTTTAACTAATAATAATTAACCATAATGAATTTAATTGTTAATTTTTATAATAAATTCAATTTAATTAGATTTTAATTGTGTTAAAATTAAGGATAGAAGATCATGAGGGAGAAATTACATTTGCTCATGGTATATCTTCAATGTATCCTATTGAAAACATGATGGAGATTATTATCTAAATAAAAAATGTATATAATTTATCCTTTGGACACCTTAGGAAAGTTGATTTAGATGAGTTACGGGGGGGAAACTTTTACATGGGTTAGGAAAAATGTACAATTTTCTTCCCTTGATATTTAACTCTTTGACGAAATTGGAAACCTCACACTTAATTCAACTATGTGATTTTTACAAACCAAAACAAGTGCTTGCATTTTGTGTTTTCTCTATGCTATCTATTTTGGGGTTTTTGGGTTGACTAGTTTGTTGGCCAGTTATACGACATCTACCAGAGGCCAGGGGATTATGATTTGTGATGTCATGATGATGTCTTTTGATCTCAATCTTTTTAAACCCAACCATGGTTATGAGATGGCATGTTCTATGGTGTGTGTGTGTGTGTTTACTGATTGATATTGTTTTCAGTCTTCTTGTGTAAGCTGTGATTTATGTAATCATTTATGAGTTATCAATCAATTGTATCTGGATTACCTTCTAGTCACTTTGATAGGACTGAAGTGTTTATCTAATCTTGATGATGTCATGTTGTGACATGTTTTGACTCGATCATTCTGGAGTCTTCAATTAGTGTTATTTTCTTGATATGCCTTTTTGGTTGCTTGTTGAGAACCAATGGATATTGTGATTATCATTGATACCTTCAGTTGCCAATAGAGAACTATTATGGTCATGATTATCAATAGATGCTTTTCAGTTACTCATGGAGATTTGATGCTCTTATTGCGGATTATCTTTTCATATTTTTCCAGTCGCTTGTATAGGACTATGGTGATTTTGTGATTTATGATTCCATGAGCCTAGGGTAGGTTATCTACTTGTAGTGTCGAGAAGTGGCTTGCAATGGCGGCTAGGACCCTAAGTGGCTGCTAGGACAACTCATTGTAATTTGTTTGATAAGTGAAAACATTACACTTAATAATGACTTAAATAAACCTAATAAGATAATTGTTTGTTCTTGCCCATGCCTTGAGTGCTAGTACAGACTAGGATGTGAGTAGCGAGAACACTTGGTTGCAACCTTGCATTCCATAGTATGCCTCATTAGTATGAAAGGATACTAGTGGCTGCATAGGGATCACTAGGGGGTCAGGGTCTATAGGGAGACTACCAGGGTAACTCTAACGTGATCAGTGCGATGACACTTTCACGCTTACATAGTAAGTTTCCTACAAGTCTTTGTGTGCCTTTGGGATTAGATGTTGGTTTGTGTTGGAACCTTTGAGTTAGTATACTTTTAGGATTCTTGGACTTAGAGAGTATTTGTGCTATGTGAGTTGATAGCCTATTTGGGACTTGAGATTATCTCCTTAGCACATTGGGAGTGGGCCATATAGGTTCTACGCAGTCGGGTGGTAGTGCTTTTTCACTCTTACCATTTGAGATCCATCTGAGACACCGTGGCTGAAGCATTCTTTGTTGGCACTTATCTTCATTCTGTCCTTGGATTATGATGATGAACACGTATCCTTATGTTGATGATTAGCATATGATAGATGTTGTTATTTACTTATCTTATGTTTTATTTTGCATGATTACATTTATTTCTACATATGATGTAGTATGTTTAGGAGTGACATTCCTACTATGATAATACCGATGATCTCTTTGGTAACTTGGGATGTTACGCACGAAGGGATGGCTAGGGCCCATGATGGTCTAATGATGCTATTTACGGTTGGGAGGAACTATGCACTTAGATAATTATGTGTTGTGATTTTTGGTTATCTGTTAGGATGGATGTTTATATCTTCTATGATGATGTATCTTGTATGAAATGTGGTTTCATTTACTTACTGCACTTGCATCATGGATTTAGAATAGGATGATGTACTTTATTTTCACACATGTATATTCTTTTATGTCTTTCATACCCTGTCGCATGTATAGTGAATGATTGAGCATTCAAAAATGTAATTTATTAAGGGACATTTGGAACCAAAGTATATTGTTTAAGAACATTAGACTTTTCATTATTATTTCATGTGGATGTGGTTTTAGATGGAATTAATATTTGTAAATTTAATGGGGATTCAATGTTAAGGGATCCTTAAGGAGTGTAACCTATTATGTATGTTTATGTATACTTTCAGTTGAATGTTTTTATTGCTTCCGTTACTATGTGTATGTTGTGAATGGTTTAACTTTCATGTTTTAAAAAAAAAAAATGCTACCAAACTTAGTGAAACTTTAGGTTAATTCTTTTGGATCCCTTAGCGGGGCGTTACATAGAGTTAGAAACAAACATTGGAAAACAATCAAGAAGGTTGGAATATGTAAAGGATGAGATACATGTAGGAGAATTTATGTCAAATTTTTGTAAATTGATTTAGCCATATATATGTCATGCTTTTTTTTCTAAGTAGCAAGCAGAACAGTTTCAAACACTAAGATAAACTTTCCCACACAAAACAATTTTATCTATTGTTGACTTTGTAGACAATTACTCTTTCATTTCTCTAAAATAAGTTCAAGCAAAATACTACTTTCTAGAGTTGGTTACTATTATGGTTCGATTGTCTTATCGACATGCACAAATTGATTTGGATAAAGTACAAATCAAGAATGAGTCATTAAAAAAGTGTATCACTTTTACATTAATGATGACAAAGAACACAACACACATTTTGGGAACATTGTTTTAAGACATTTTTTGAATATTTGAAAAACAAAGGCATAAAAATGGGAAAAAAAAAATTGTATGGTCAAATAGATGTACAACACAATTTAAATCAGCTAGACCATTTTATGCATTATGTAGATATCATCGATACCTTCATATACAACACATTTGGACTTTTTTTTAGAGTGAACATAGAAAGGGTGAGCATGATGGTGTAGGAGATTGTATCAAATGTACTTTAAGAAAGTATCAAATGGACGATAAAGGATATTGCATTAATAATGCTCATGATGTGATTGAGTGGTGCAAAACACATTTTATGGTACCAACAAATATAAATAACACATCATCACAAGCGGATTGAGACATACCATTCTAAATTTTTTGGGAGGTATCAAGTATAAATTAATTTGAATATTTGAATCAAATTTATATTTAAAACATTAGGTGATAACTAAATTATGTACACACGTGTTTAAAACTCACTTTTCATATGTATGTATGGACCTTAAATTCAGGTGTCAATAAAAGATCAATGCATGCATGCAAGAGGGTAGAGAAGACATGATCTTTGCATTCAATTATGAGTATAGATAGTAATGTATGGTCATTATACACAAGAGAATACTCATGTTTTTGTCCTGATTGCATTGATGAAAACTATGATGATATTCCATTGATTTTTAGTGATTCTGACCATATTTCAAGATTGACCAAAGATGGTATGTATGTATATAAAAGTGTATTTGTTTCATAATTTTGGTTAATTTATTTAATATATATACTCATGTTAGAATCTGAAATTGTAGAAGGTGTTAACTATTATTTATTATGTTGCACCATACAAAGAGAGAAGCTAACAAAGACTAAAATAAGTGATGGAATTATGTTTCTCATAGGTTAGTATATAGTTGAATCATGTATGTACATCTATGTTTCTTTATGAATTCAAATTTATTGACTTATTTGATTGATGTATATATATGTATGTATGTATGTATGTATGTATGTATGTATGTATGTATGTATTCAGTAGTTAATTAATCTATGTGATATTTTTAAAATGTGTATGCAGGTTCTGTTGTTGTATAGGGAACATATTTGAAGAAAAGAAGAGTACTTAAGAAAAAGATTCATTTAATTGATTATCAACCTAAAAATAAGGTATATCAATATAGTAACCATGTTATTGTCACTAGGCTAACTCTTCATCCAATTAAAGGACCTAGAATACATAAGTGGAGGCTTGATATTGATGATCATGAAAAAATATTAAATGTTATCCAACAATGAGCTGACCCACTTGATACGAGATAGAAATAACTTGTAATTTGAAACAACTTGAATATTTTGAAATTTGGTCCAACTATTTGAAATTTGAAATTTGGATCAACAATTTGAAATTTGGTTGAAATTTGGTTCAAGTTTAAATTGTGGTTTGTAACTAATTATAAAAATTATGAACTTATATATTGCAAATAATTAGGTAATGTGCCTTGAAGGGAAGAAATTTGAATACTTTTCTTAAGGGGATGGAATCAGGGCTTGTAACTAATTATATATTACTTTTACTCTTTCATTTAACTTGTCAAGTTTAAAGTGTGATTTGTAACTAATTATAGAAATGAGGAATTATGTGACTAATTAGAAATTTAATCATATCTAAATATCACTTGCATAGAACTTGTGAAATTTGTAAAATTTGGTTGATCTATTTGAAATTTGGTTCAACAATTTGAAATTTGGTTGAACTTGATCATTTTCAATTTTAGATTTGGTTGAACTAATTATATATTAATTTTATTCTTTTATTTTCAATTTTAAATTTGGTTAAACTAATTATATATTACTTTTACTCTTTCGTTTAACTTGTCAATTTTAAATTATGATTTGTAACTAATTATAGAAATTAAGAATTATGTAATTAATTAAGAATTTAATCATATCTAAATATCACTTACATAAAACAAAATTAACCACATGTGTATACATCAATTTCATCAAATATATGCTAGAACATTATCCAAATATTCTAACATGTAAAATAAATGTCTAGAGAATGTATATATGTAGGTCAATCATCAAACATGTATATGAACCTCAACATAAACACATGTTTCGAGCATCATTCTTGAGTCTACAATATATGTATCAATCATTGAACAAATAACAAAAACATGTATAATCTAGATCTCATAAGACAATATCAAATAAAAATAACATGCATGCATACATTTAGGTATCTATATAATATTAAAAAACCATAGATCATTAGGTGTGGGATTATCATTATGACATCTCCTCATAGTGTAGTTTTAAGACTGACTATCAAGATGCTTACTAGGATGTGTTGACCCCTATATATATTCAAGAGAAAATGATATCAATGTACATAATCATATTAAAATTTAAAATTTCATGCAATTTATATGTACATATGTATGCATGTGTACATGTGTCTAATTCAAAACATTTAAAACTCACTTATCCACTATTGACATCATCGAATGAGTCTTGACGACGTACACGATCTAGCATCAAAGATGATGTAAAAAGAGGCATATTTCCCCACAATAAATACATAATGTGCAACAAATCAAATTTAAAAATGCATAATTAAAAAGGCATGATATGTATACATGCATAAATTATTAGTTTCAAATAATTGAAATTTTAACATGAACAAAAAAACTATATATTTTCCTGTGTAGATGTTGGCATTTGATAATACTCGAACTGCCTAGCATCAATCGTGTCCACCAGTATATAATTTTTTTGGGCCTCATCTAGCTCCATCTCCACATCTATGCTAGCATGACTGGTGACTAACATGGATCCTAATAATGATGAGCAAAGTGGAATAACTAGATGAGATGACATAGAAGTAGAATCATTACGTGTCAACAAGTTCATCCATCCTATGGTCGACAAGTTGAATTCAACATCATCAAGGACCACATTTGAGCTCTGACCATGCCCTTCACTGGCTGAAGGGTTTATACTAGTATGTATATGTCCCTTTGCAGCAAAAGAGTGGTCAATAGGTGGATTATGATGTGTACTACCACCATGACCACTACATGATCAATGAGAGGAATGTGGATGAAGATGTGTCCCAATACTGCCATGGACATGATGTTGAATATCTAACATGGGTATGCTAAGATGCTTTAATATCAATCTATATGAATATAATAGATCCTTAGCAAGACTAGTCATAGTATCTCGTGCCAACACTCTAGTGAGACCCTCTAAGTTAGTCAATGAAGGGATGCCTACTTCATTGTACAAGTCTCCTAAAGATGAAGCACTAGAAAATGATTTGGAACACTGACAAGACATCAAATATTAGCCAACCTTGTCACTCAAAATAGATTTGATAGTTGCGACAATCTCTCCAACTCCCTAAATCACCCTTCGCAACTGGGTGCTACGCATGGCCTCATTTGCTAACAGACCTAATATAGGAAAAATAAAAGATGCCCTCTCTTTGATAATTGACCTCTGTGTCTATGGTGGACAACTCAATAACCTATCATCTAGCCTATCATGCCTCTATCCTAAATGTGATGGTAAATCAGTGTAGTTCACCACCCTGCATAAGCGAACCTTAGCATAAAGTTGTAGTGCAAAATAGAGTGAAATTTCGTCATTATTTGGATAATGACCATGAGAAGTAAGGAAGCATGGGTATATCAATGCAAACATCTATGGCTCTATACACTTAAGGGGATAATACCCCTTCACAAACTTTTGTGGAGCATAATGTGGGAAACATTCCCTCTTAAGGACATCTTTAGGCATAAGCCCTATAGCTATTATATTTAAAGACCTGAAGAGACCTCTTGTCTCTTACTATCAAGGAAAGCCTGTATAGTATGAGAAAATTATGGAGAAGCACCATAAATATCATCTCTAATATATGTAAGGCTGCATAAGATGCTCTAGCATGTACTACTATATACACTAGAGCATGTGCTACTAGGCAGGGATTCATGAAGTCTCTGAATCTCTTGGTTAGTGTGATCATAGAGCTTATGAGGTGGAATAGGCTATTGATTTGGGGGGAAAGGCTGCTACTAGAGGGGATAGCTACTACTTGGGGGGGAAAGGTTCCTACTACTTGGGGGGATAGGTTGTTGCTCAGGGGGAACAACTTGTTGCTACTTGGAGGGGACAGTCTACTTCTTGGGGGGATAGGTTGTTGTTTAGGGGGATAGGAGGTTGTTGATCTACCATGTGGAGGTCAATGTATGTAGTATGCATGTATAATGTGTAAACCTGAAATTTAAGTTTAAATATGACATTAATAAACTTGAAATTTATTACAATGACATTTAAGAAACTTGAATTTTGTAAACATGAAATTAAACATATAATACATGTGCACATGAATCAAAATTATTTTTAAATGTTGAAATAAATGCACATGTATACATGTAGAAAATTTATTTTTAATATATATAAGTCCTAAAACATAAATGAACATGTACACATGTTTGATATTTATTTTTGAACATCCAAAATGAGTATGCATGTATGGATAGGCTAAACATGAAATGAACATAACATACTTGTATATGTGTGTTTTACTTCCTAAAATTTTCAAATTTTAATGTTATGTGTGTGCATATAATTCTAATCCTAACCTACACACTCACTCTAGAATCCTAAAAATTATTTAAATTCTTCGTCAATTTATATCATGTGTGTGTGCGACAACTTCATAAAATTGTTGATTAAGTTTATAGAGTCTAGATCACATGGGTGGACTACCTAACACATAACTAGATTAAATCTAGAATTAGATCAAGAATAATAAATTAAGGGGTCCTAATATAAAATGTCTTAAACCTAGGTCTGTGTTTAGGATCTATTCATAAATAAAGACTAGAACTCAGAGAATCTATAAACTAATGTATTGAAATTTCTATACATACACATGAAAATATATTTCAAGCTTGATCATAAAATGATGGCTTAAGGGTCCAAAATATCAAAATTTCTATATACATATTTAACACTAATTTCTAAATTACAAATAAGTGTTATGGTCTCTAGTTTTTAAATATATGTATACATTTAAAGGGCTCATAGCCTAGACCTAGGTACATGTTATTCATTAATATTGTTTAATAATACAATATTTTTAAAGGGGTTTTAAGTTATGTGCAAGTTATTTATATAAATTAGGAAACTTTATATATTTAATTTTATGTGTTCACTTTATATTAATTTAGAGCCATCATTCAAAGTTTTCACTTTAAGTCAAGTGTAATTTAGGTGAAGTATTAAAAACAAATTGTGTGCATTCAATTTCAAATTTTCCATTGGTGTACAATTTAAGTGTGAGTATTAAAAACATATATTTAACTAATTTAGATTGCTTTAAACATATAAAATGTACATACATGTTTCTAGTATATATGTACAAATCAAAAACTAATTATATATATATATATATATATATATATATGACCTTAAAATTAATATATTTCAAGTTCACGTGTGTACATTAAAAGTTTAAAAGTATGTGTATATCCACAATATGTATATATACACACATATGTATACACATATACATATACATGTGCATATGTATGTGCATGCATATATATACACACATACACATATATGCATATATACACACATGATATGTATATAATATATATATGAACACACATAGATACATATATATATTTATGTATATATATACATATACATGTGCATATACATATACATGTACATATGCATATATGCATATATATGTATATACATGATATATAAACATACATACAAAAACATATACTATTTAACTAAAATCATATAAAATGGGTAAAAACTCAAAAAAACATACATACAAAAACATATACTATTTAACTAAAATCATATAAAATGGGTAAAAACTCAAAAAAACATACCTTTTTCAAAGTTTGATGAGTCGGATGCCTGTACTTGCGCATTGAAACTATAGAATCCACTATCAAAAATGACATGTAGGGTCGAAGAGATGACCTATTTGAAGCTTCCAAATTTTTTAAAGAGTTTTCATCAAAACTAAATTAGTAAGTTTCAATCAAAACTAGCAAGCCCAAGACCAAGGTTAACAAATCCCATCTAGGCTTGGTGGTTTTGATAGAAACTACTGAGATAGTTTTGATCAAACCTACATGGCACCCATAGTTTCTATCAAAACTAGATGCATAGTTTTTTTTGATAGAAACTAAATAGTTTCTGTTGAAACTTTTATAAAACTTTCTATTGAAAGTATGAAAACAAAAATTTGTTATTGCACGATTTTAGAGGAATTTCTTCCTCCAAAAAAGTGTAACCCACTATTGTGGGTTCACCCCCTTCTTTCCTCCTCTTTTACCAACCACCATTTCTTGCTCGATGCAACTCAATGATTACTTATCCCTTCACCTTACAAATTCATTCCTTTCTTACTGACCAAAATAGATCACTTGTACATCATCTTAATACTTCATTAAATCATGTAAAATAATCAAATCGATATTATCTTGTCAAAGACTAATCGACCAATTGCCCTATAAAGTTCATATACTTAATATCACTTCTTCATTTCATCTATATATTTACCATACATTCCTCTATTCAACACCACATCCTTCACATGAGTCATGAGCCCAAATAATAGATAATAGCTAATGATTGTATTGTCATAGACACTTGTTAATTTATATACAAGCATATTAAATCTAATAATATATATAATTGTTTCTCTACTTATCTAATAATAAACTTATTTGTTTACTTAGTCTATTCTAATATTATTAATAGTTGCTAATGAAATTAGACACCATAATATTTTAAAGAACAATATTTCAAGAAAACATACATGTTCATAAATCTATTGTAGAAAAATATTATTATCAATAGTATGATATATTCTATTATAGTATGACATGAATTATATTTATATATAGTAGTTGTTGAGTAATTAACATAATTTTATAAGCTATATAAAGAATATTATTACTATTCATGTTAATCATCAATGCCAAAGGGGGAGATTGCTAAAAAATTGGTTGAGTGTCTGAAAGACTATTAATGTGTGATAAAATTAATGTTTTGGCATTAATGTTAACATACTATCGTCATTTTATTTTCCCATGCAATCTTATGTCAATTTTTTTGTCCAACACAATGGATTTATTATAGTTAGTTACACTATTCTTGTATCTAAAGTATTCACCAACAATTTTGGAGTGAAAACAAGCTAAAAATTGTAGTGCAACATTATGATTTTTGGATGGGTCATGCTTTAATGGGAGGTTTATTCCTGCAGTCTCAAATTCTATAGAAACATGAGTTCATGGAAACTTATGATGGACTCCAAAAATATTTCAAAAAATAGAGCCCTCAATTCATGAAATCTACCCTGCAAGTCTCTATGAAGGCTTTGGGTTTTTGGCCTAAAGAGCATGTAAAGCATATAGGGTTTGCATTGTTAGACCTTCTAGGACTTCCAAATAAACACTTCTTACTACAGCCCAGTCATAGGCTTTCATCTCAGTCATTCTCTGGTTCACGGGATAGGTTGAATGGTTAATAGGGTGTGGGTACAATAGCTTCATAGGGCCAGCACATTGAGACCTCAAGTGTGCACGTTGGAAGCCCTCCCAAAGATGTTCAATGTTTGGAATGGCCACAGTCATTACATGGTGCTTAGGAGTATGGATGGGACATAGTAACTACTGACATGCCTACTTTCATATGGGGTGCAATTCATGGGTCGGGATGGGATTATTCACCTCAGCCCTTACCAGACTCTAGTTGGGGTAGTCTTGTTGGAGCTTTAGTTTTATGTGATAGGACTAAATGTGTAGAAATTGAGTGAGACTTCTTAGATAATAAAAGTTAATCAGTTTTTGAAATTTTGATAATTAGTTGTTTAAAGCTTGATTTTGTAATTAGAGGAAGTATTGTCTCCAAATTGTAAATAGGGTATCTTTCTTGCATCAATATGGTAATTTTGTAAATATCGATGTTTAAATCTTTTTGTATTTAGCGAAGATTCCAAGTTTTCTTACTAATTCTTTTCCAGTTGAGCTTTTCAATCAGTTTTATTAATAAATATATTTAGTGGCTAGCCCACTTTTGCCAAAAAAGAAAAAAATAGTATTGTTGTTGAAGATAGTGTATTGTTCTTATTCATCTTGGATGATTTGAGCTTATTTAGATGATTTATGTGCTACTACTATTGTTGAAGTTTTTGATATGTTTGTAGTTGATTATACTCAACTTAAAGAATTTTTCATGGTTATTTGAGATAATTATAATTAATTTATTGGTTTCTATTAATACAATAATTTGGTGTTTAATGGATGAGTATTTGGTTTAATAACTATCAAATTTAATGTTTCAAAGGTTGCAAAACTGGATATCTTTTATTATGATAAAGTTAGGCATTGGATTATAGATCATAATCAATGTTGAAGAATAAGTTTGAATTTTGTGACGGAGATGTTACAAAGGTTTTGGATGGTATCCATGTTGCTTGCTAGCATTATTGGATCATGTGAGAACTAAGTTGTTGGTGAGAATTGATTGTGGCAACTAGATTTGGTGATTTGTAGTGTATTATTGTTTCTTCATTTTGGTCCTCACCAACTTGGAGTAACATATTGAGATTATTTGTGTTAGATTGGTGATAATGGAGCATATTTATGGATGAATATTTGGGTCATATCTAAGTCCTAGCTAACTTGATTTGGATCGCATTGAGGATAGTGTTCATTATTATGTCTTAGCCAACCTAGTTATTGCTTGATATTTGTAATCAAATATAAATGTAAGATCATGTGTATAATTGAATGGGTGTGAATAGGTGAAGGAGGAGATGAATTTTTTTTTTATATTTGTAATCCACACTTAAGGCCAAGTTTTTACTTAATTGGAACTATATTAGCATTGGAGATGCTACTATTTAGTTTGGTTGTAATGGACAACTTTTCCACTTTTTTTTATTAATGTAAAGATTAGTGAACCTGACTGAGGGTTAGATCTGAAGTTGCATTATGAGAAGTGTGCTCTAGGAAGTGAGCCTTACACATTTGGACAATTAACTTGTGGGTGTGTAGTGCCCACCCCTAGTTTAGCTTTCATGTTATATTGTTGAAGTCTTTTAGGGTATCTTTTATGGTTATGTGTTATGAGTTAGTGGTACTTGGTTATCTAATTTGATTGATTTTATTTCATACTTAGATTATATATTTGATGAGCTACTTTATACTCAGTTATTTCATGTGTTCATGGTTATTCTTTAAATGATAATGCTTTGTATGTTTCATATAGTGATTTCAGTTGTTTTTATGATGGCAGTTAGATGAATGATTTAGATATGTTTTTTATGGTTACTTACCCCATACTTGCATGTGTATGGTGTACATGTATGTTTTACTTTATGTTTGACATTTTTGATGTGGTTGAGTGATGTAGTAGCCAAGTACCTATTCATAGTAATGCATTCTACAAAAGGAAAACATATAGAAAAATACATATGCAATAAACATATTTTGAAACTCACATATATTCCTTTAACCAACCTCCTTCTACATCATTTTGCAACTTCTCAAATAACTAAAAGCTCTCTAAATTTGAAAAAACAAAAAATTTAACTTTTTTGGCAATTTTTAACAAATCTTCAATTTTTCCATTTTAGGTAACCTTCAAAATTAACCCCTAAAATTTTGAAAATAAAACTAGACTTTCCTTAAGCTATGACAACTTGACCTGCCAACTAATCTTTCAGTTTGGAAATATCTATTCAAAGTTATTACAAAAAAAAAACTCTAAAGAATACACGGATTATGACAAGTGAGTTTCTAGGGTCTAAATGGATTTTCTAGGAACTAACAAATATTTTGTTCTAGATACAATAGAGTAGTCAAAATTTGAGAAAAAACCCAAGTTTGAGTCAAAAGTTATGACTCCTAAAAGTTGATGCATCATTGAGAGGGAGTTACATTCACCTGCTAGTCAGGATCTACACAATGCACCACTTCCATCATTTCCTGCTTAGTTTAGATATATATGCATATGTACATGTTCAAATTTTATGTAGATCATAGGTATGAGGCATCAAATTCCTTGAATTACTAGGACGAGCATGCCCTATTACAATATCTCAATGGTAAAGAGGGGAGATACTTCTCAAGTCCAAATCCTAAGCTAAGCTAATTGTCCTAAAATATAGGACAAGTATTTGAGTTATTTACCTATCTAAATTTTTCAAGTGACATGAATTTGAGATTTTGACCTTTGAGTTTGAATTCATACTTTATTTTTATTAGGTAAAAATAGGTTTGAAGGGACCTAAAACCCCAAACAAAAGGTAACAAAGGCAAGAACTAGTTTTCTAGGGACCAATAACCGGGAGTTTAAAAATAAAATTTGAAACCTAGTTTTACAAGGACCAACAACCAAATCTAGCTAGTTATACATGGACCAACAACCAAAAGAATTCAACTAAGCCAATAGGGGTCAAAAGACCATAAATAATCAAAAATTTAAACAGTTCTTTAATAGCTCCAGAAATAGAAGAACCTAACAAAGCGACCTCTTTGAGAGAATCATAAATGCTCTTCATAGGGATCTAGAAGTTATATTTATTGGTATTTTGTTTGGTGTGTCTGCTCAGACCACCATCCAGCATCAGAGCATGACTAGTCAAAGTCACTTCACCCAAAAAGGCTTTCCCAACTTACACTGCCATAGCTAGGATGGATGAAGTAACACCCTACATTCCCATTTCACTATCCTTTAGCATCTTCTTGAGTGAGGCTTCGTACTCCTAAAATTTAGTTGGGATATTCCCAACCAAAACTTCTAGCTCTATTTGCTTCTTGCATTCCTCTACCAGCTTCTCCTATAAGCTTAGGGTCTTATCCTATAAGGAAGAAACAAAAACATGGAGTTTTTTGATTTCATTGTACACCTAATTGTCCGGCTCCATCCCAATATTGGCTTTGTTTTTAATAGCTTTGTTTAGAAATTCTAGGATAATTTCATCCTCTTTTGGATCTTGGGCCTCCTCAAAAACCTCTTTTAGTTAAGGCTTTTCCATTGGTTTCTATGTGTGGGCAATGGATTTTCCAATATTAGTATCATCATGGTCACTATTGGCAAGAGGAGAATCAACAGACACAAGATTAGGGGTAAGGGTAGCAATAATAGGGGTCACAATAGTGTTTGTTATTTAGATGAGTTTTCTTATTAGTTTGTGGGTCTATTGTGATTTTTAGTTATAGTTAAATCATTTAATTTAACAAAAAAATTATATAGAAATTTTGATTTTTAAACATATTTAATTAATTGGGGAATTAATTAAATAGAAGAAATAAATTTAAAGATTTAATTAAAAGACCAAATTTGGTGTAATTAATTTTTTTAATTTAATAATAATTAATTTAGAAGTTTCATTTTAACAATAAACTTTGAATATTATTATTACTTAAATTAATTAATATACTTTCTAAATATGCCTTATTATTTAATAAAAATAAAGTGAGAATAATTTAAATAGACTTTATTCTAATTAAAAAGCATAAAGTATGCACAAAAAATTAAATAAATTAAAATTATAAAAGAAAAGGTGTTTGTGTGTTCGTAAAAATTGAAACCCTAGGTTGAGAAAATCCATTTTTAGGAGATTGGAGCTCATTTCTCCACACATAGGTTCACAGGAGCAATTTTTGGAAAGGGTTTCGGGAGACAAGAATTCTTCCATTCTTCGAGTGTCTGTCAGATTTTAGCATCTGATCAAGGTAGGAATTTTGTAGAGTTTATCACAATAAATCTTTTGAATTACCTATGTCTTCTTTGTGCCGATGATATGGATCCTATTTTAGAAATTTTATTTTAGAATGAAACACTTTTAAAAAAAAAAGATTTTTGTTCTTCATTACTAAAGTGTCTATGAAAGAAAACGAATTGAAACCCTTAAGAAAAAGCTTGATTTTATAGAAAATGGATTCATGGGTAGGCTACAAAATTGAGGAAAGAATTATTTTAAATAAAATTGATTAGTTACCTTTATGCTTTCTATTAGATTATTTAAAGAATAATTTTTAAAAATTAAAATATGGAAAAAAAATTACCGCATTAATAAAATATTATTGTGGTAATTTATTTGTTTTGCCTTTATCATCAAAATACATTTTTTTTTAAACATTATATAAAATTTTTTGAAAAGAAAGGCAAGGCCATGACCCCCCAACCCCCTTAGAGACCATGGTTGGCGGCCTTAGCTGCTACGTGCAACACAAAGGTTGTTGCGTGCAAGCCAAGGGTTTCCACAAGCAGACCTTACGCTGCCACAATAATCTCAAAGGCTGTCGCGGGCAGCTTGCCTTTTATTAAGGATGTTGAATTATTATTAACTTTTTTTAAGATTTTTTTTTAAAATGGTTATTATATTATTTTAATTTAGTTAAAGATGTTGAATTATTATTAACTTTTTTTAAGGTTTCTTTTTAAAATAGTTATTATATTATTTTAATTGAGTTATATATATATATATGTACATATACATACATACATATATATATATATATATATATATATGTACATATATATATATGTACATATGTATATATATGTACATATATATATATATGTATATATGTACATATATATATATATGTACACATATATATATATGTATGTACATATATATATATATATGTACATATATGTACATATATGTACATATATGTACATATATGTACATATGTATATATATGTACATATGTATATATATGTACATACATATATATATATGTGTACATATATATATATATGTACATATATATATATATATATATGTACATATATATACATATGTACATATATATATATACATATGTACATATATATATATATATACATATATGTACATATATATAGATATATTTATATCTATATGTACATATACATATATATATATATATATACATATATATATATATATGTACATATATATATATATATACATATATATATATATGTATATATATGTATATATATGTATATATATACATATTATATATGTATATATATACATATTATATATATATATATATATATATATATATACATATTATATATATATATGCATATATATACATATTATATATATATATATACATATAATATATATATATATATATATATGTATGTATGTATATATATATATATATATATATATATATATATATATATATGTATGTATATATATATTTTTATATATGTATGTATGTATGTATGTATACATATACATATGTGTGTGTGTATATGTATATGTATATGTATATATATACATATATATATATATATATATCATGTATAGTTAAATAGTTAATAATTAGAGTTTAGTTTAGTATATTTAAATTTAGTTTAATTGAAATTGAAATTTTAGTTATAGTTTAATAATGTTAAATTTGATTTTTGAAATGAATTCTACCATTTTTTTAAATATAATGATCATTTATTTCTAGAGTGGTACTTGTAAAGTATTAGTAAATGATTTTCATGGGTAGAGTTTAGATGAAGGAGCTTTTCAATATAGATTATCATTGGAATGAAATAAACACATTGTTTATTTGGAAAGACGTAGATGATTAAGATATAAAAAATGAAACCTTTATTTTGATCAATCCAACTTGGAAACCTCTATCAACTTGAACACTTTCGAAAATGAAAACTTGAAACCTTATTGTGGATAGAATCTTTTATAAAATCATATTGATAAACCAAATTAACTATATAACTACACTTTTTTTGCATGTTGAATTGTCATATTTACTCTTATAATGGGTTTTGGGAAAAACCTAGTTTTGACCAATTAGGGTGTGTTTACCAGAGGCTTGGGAAATGATTTATTTGCGATGGTTGTTATGTAATGTTGTGATTTCATGATGTACCTTTGAAGGTTTGATAAATTATTTATTGTGGGTTCCAGTTGCATCTATAGGACTGACATGGACATTGTGATTTTATGAGATTTTTTATTATGAGTGTAGGGTAGGTTATCTTTGTGTATGCTGTGAAATGGCTTGCAATAGAGGTTGAAGCCCTAAAGATGTTACCTGATAAACCATTGTAAGTTATATAAAAAAGTGATAAAATTTTATTAATGAGGTTAAATGAATTAACAAGAGTTAGTGTATTACCTTGCCCGTGCCTCAAGTGCTAGTACAAGCTATGATGGGACTAGAGAGGATGCTCAGTTGTGACCTTGCCTCAATAATATGCCTTGTTTATAGGAAAGGATACTAATGCAGCATAGAGTCATTAGGGGGTTGGAGTCTAGAGAGGCTGCTAGGGTAACCTTAGAGTTGGCTCATGTGATGACACTTGCCCACTTACATAGTAGGTTTCCTATGTGTCTTTTTTACCTCTGAGATTAGATGTTATGTGTGTACTTGGTACCTTTGAGATAGATTGCTATCATGATTCCTTGACCTAGACTCTTGTTATGAATTTTGGATTTTTATTCATTTGGGACTTGGATTTATCTCCTCAGCACAATGGCAGTGGGTCATTTAGGTTCCACAAGGTCAGGTGGTAGTGTTTCTTATACCATTGAGATCAATAGTTGGATGCCGATGCTAAAAGTATTTGTGCAGTTGTTCTATCCTTCTAATCTTGTGATTGTGTTCTATGGTCCTATTCTAATTTACTACACTTTGATTTTTGAGATCCTATGAGGTGTTGTATCTTATCATGACGTATATTGTTTTAGCATTTCATACCCTATGACTTATATAGAGGATGATTATGCATTTTGATTATGCCATGTGGTATCTTATGTACTTGTATATCATTTCATACGATTTCATACTTATGGTTATTCTATGATGTGAACTTTGTTTGGTTATCATATTTAATCTTAATAAAATTTATGTATGTGATTTTTCATCATGGAATCCTTGAGAGATGTAAATATTAATGTATTTCTCATGTATGTATGTGAGTTATAGCTTCTACTAGGTTATCTCTTGTTGTTCTAATCTTTCAAAAAAATGTTTAGCAAACTTGGTAACAGAATAGGTTAATTTCTTTTGGGTTCCTTGGTGGGGTGTTACATCTGGTATCAGAGCCTGAGTTTCTACATTGGGAGCTCTTGGTATATTGGAATGTCACTAGATGAAAACTAGTTAACTTAAATGAAACTTAAACAACTATATGTATTTATCATAACTTGAAAAACTTGAACTTCAAACTCAAATACTTAAACATAGAAAAAGTATAACTTGAATAACTCTTGATTTGGATTTCAAATCATGTTTTCTTATGCTTGTCATTCTTTCTTGAATTTTGTAGAAGGATGGTGTTTGAGACTAGATCAGCTATTAGGGGTCGTAGGGCAAGCTGAGGTAGAGGTCATGGGAGAGGTCGACATGATAGCCCTCCTTTGACTCATAGAGAGAGTCATATTTAGGAAGAGAATAGGGAGGAGAAAAATAGAGAGTAGCATGCTAATTTAGAGGAGATTGATATGAGGTAGATGATGAGGATTATCCTCAAGTGCCTACCCACTCCAAAAGGTGTTGATTGGGAGGAATCACATCACACTATAAATGAGGAGAGATGGAGAACTAGAAGTCCTTAGGGAGATCCTCGTGGTGATAGATAGAGGTTGGACAAGGCCATGTAGATGAGGGACCTATAGTGGGCCAAGATCAAACCCTTCACCAAGAAAGGTACTGGTTATGATGCATAGAAGTGATTGATTTCCTTGGATAGATATTTTGAGATGCAATAATTTGACTCCAATGAAAAAGAAAGATATGACATCATACAATTAGTTATCTTTGCATCCATATTGTGGAATATTGAGAAAAAGAAGCTAGGCGTGGGCATGAATATTTTTACCTAGGAGTTGTTCTTTGAAAAATTATGTGATTGCTTCTTACTGAAACATTGGCACCAACAGAATGCAGATGAGTTCCATAATCTAAGGAAATATATCATGACCATGGTGGAGTATGAACGAAAGTTCTATGAGCTCATGCAATATGAAGAAATTAGTGTCAATTCACCATTGATGGTACAATACTTCATTTGTGGTCTAAACAACCATTTCATTGGGGGTGTGAAGGTATTCCAACATAAGACCCTTGAGGATGTGGTTCACCGAGCTATCTTATCAAGTAGAATGTCACTTAAGGATTTGGTGGTTTTGTGGGTGCACCTGCTAGTGGACATGCACCATTTAGGTACAAGGGCAAAAAAAAACTAGGGAATGTGTAGTAATAGGAAGCCTCCTTCATATGGAGGCAATCAAAAATAGTAGCAACGAGGATCTTATCCTCCATCACATAGTGGTGGTAGTGGTTTACACTCTAGGGATTCTCATTACTCTCAACACAATATGTGAAATCAATATAGCCTGCCAACATAGAATACTCACTCTTTTACTAGGGGTAGCATTCGTTAGTCTAGCACACCTAGAGTGTAGGGGAGTTTTGTTGGAGAATGTTTGTCATGTGGACAATGCGGGCATAAGTTGTCCTATTGTCCCCAATGGGAAGTACAGTTCTTGGATCAGAGACCTACAGTTCCAGAAACTATGGTTGGAGATATGGGTAGATCTTAGAGGGTGTTTGTTTTGGAGTCTTATCCTCCTATAGATGGAAAGGGTCCAATGGGACCTACATAGTGATTTCTTAACTTTTATCTTATTTATAATTTTCTAGGAGTAAGCCTAAGTCTAGGGAGGTGGATGTAGTGCCTACCCCTAGTTTACTTCTCATGTTATATTGCCAAATTCTTTTAGGCTAGCTTTTATGGTTACGTGTTATGAGTTAGTGGTACTTGGTTACCTCATTTGATTGATGTTATTTCATACTTAGATTATATATTTGATGATTGACTCAATACTCAGTTATTTCATGTGTTCATATTTATTTTTCGATGATGATGATTTGTATATTTTATATAGTGATTTCAGTTATTTTCATGATGATAGTTAGATGGATAATTTATATACATTTTTTATGTTTACTTACCCCATATTTGCGTTTGTATGGTGTACATGCATGTTTTACTTTATATTTGACATTTCTAATATGGTTGAGGGAGGGAGTCATAGTCACCTACTAGTCGGGATCTACACGATGCACCACTCCCCACCATTTCCTATTTAGTTTAGATACATATACATATGTATGAGTTTGAATTTTATATAGATTGCAAGTACCAAGCATCGACTTCCCTGAATTAGTAGGATGAGTGTACCTTATTGTAGTATCTCAATGGTAAAGAGGGGAAATTATTCTCAAACCCAAATCCTAAACTGAGCCAATTGTCTTAAAATATAGGACAAGTATCTGAGTTATTTACCTTTCTGAATTCCTCAAGTGACATGAATTCGAGATTTTGACCTTTGAGTTAGAATTCATACTTTATTATTTAGATGAGTTTTCTTATTAGTTTGTGGGTCTACTATGATTTTTGGTTATAATTAAATCAAATAAAGATATTTTTTAAATGATTTAATTTAACAAAAAAAATTATAAAGAAAAATCAACTTTAACTATATTTAATTAATTGAGAAATTAGTTAAATAGAAGAAATAATTTAAAGATTTAATTAAAATACCAAATTTGGCATTATTTGTTTATTTAATTTAATAATAATTAATGTAGAAGTTTCATTTTATTAATAAACTTTAAATATTATTATTAGTTAAATTAATAAATATATTGTTTAAATATGGCTTATTATTTAACAAAAATAAAGTGAGAATAATTTAAATAAACTTTATTCTAATTAAAAAGCAAAAAATATGCACAAAAAATTAAATACTTTAAAATAATAAAAGAAAAGGTGTTTGTTTGTTTGTAAAAACTAAAACCCTCAATATATTAGGAAATTAGTGCTCATTTCTCCACACATAGGTTGGTGCTCATTTCTCCACACATAGGTTGGAGGAGCAATTTTTGGAAAGGGTTTCGAGAGACAGAAATTTTTGCAGTCTTCAACCATTCATCATATTTTAGCATCAAATTGAAGTAGGAATTATGTAGATCTTATCTAAGTAAATCTTTCGAATTACCTCTATCTTCTTTGTGCCAGTGATATGGATCCTGTGTTGGAAATTAGAATGAAACCCTTATTTTTTTAAAAGATTTTTGTTCTTTATTACTAAAACATCTATGAAAGAAAATGAATTGAAACCCTTAAGCAAGAGCTTAATTTTATAGAAAATGGATTCATGGGTAGGGTATGAAATTGAGGAAAGAATTATTTTCAATAAAATTGGTGGGTTACCTCTATGCTTTCTATCAGATTATTTAAAGAAAAATATAAATATAAAAACATATGTAAAAGAAATTATCACAGTAATAAAATATTTCTGATGTAATTTATTTGTTTTTCCTTGAGAATCAGGAATACATTTTTTTTAAACATTATATAAAATAAATAAAAAGGAAGCCAAGGCCATGACCCTCAACCCCCCTTAGCCACCATGGTCGATGACCTTAGCTGTTGTGTGCAACATAAGGGCTATTATGTGCAAGCCAAGGGTTGTAGCTAGCCTTTTATTAAGGTTATTAAATTATTATTATTTTTTGACAATTTTTTTTTAAACCTTTTTAAAATATAGTTGTTATATTATTTTAGTTTAGTTATATATATATATATATATATATATATATATATATATATATATATATATATATATATATATATATATATATATATATTTAAATGGTTAATAATTAGAGTTTAGTTTAGTATAATTAAATTTAGTTTAATCAAGATAAAAATTATAGTTATAGTTTATAAAAAGTTGGATTTGATTTTTGAAATGAAATCTAATGTTTATTAAATATAATGATCATTTATTTCTAGATTTAGACTTATAAAATATTAGTAAATGGGTTTTATGGGTAGAGTTCATATCAAGGAATTTTTCCATATAGATTATCATTGGAATTAAATAAACACTTAGTTTATTTGGGAAGATGTAGATGGTTAAGATATAAAAATTGAAACCTTTATTTTGATCAATCAAACTTGGAAACCTTTATCAACTGGGATTGTTTCAAAAATGAAAACTTGAAACCTTATTGTGAATCAATTTTTTTATGAAATTATATTAATAAACCAAATTAATTATATAACTACACATTTTTGCATGTTGAATTGTCATATTTTATCTTGTAATGGGTTTTGGGTCTAGTTTTGACCAATTAGGTATGTTTACCAAAGGCTTGGGAAGTGATTTATTTGTGATGTTGTTATGTAATGTTGTGGTTTCATGATGTACCCTTTGAAGGTTTGATCAATTATTTATTTTTGGGTTCTAGTTCCTTGTATAAAACTGATGTGGACATTGTGATTTTATGAGATTTTTGTTATGAGTTTAGGGTAGGTTATCTTTGTGTATGTTGGCAAGTGGCTTGCAATGGAGGTTGGAGCCCTAAAGAGGCTTCTAGGATAACCCATTGTAAGTTGTATTAGTAAGTGATAATATTTCATTAATGGATTTTAAATTAATTAACAAGAGTTAGAGTATTACCTTGCCATGCCTCAAGTGCTAGTATAGGCTAGGATGGGAGCAGAAAGGATGCTCGATTTTGACCTTGTCTTATCAGTATGCCTTGTCTGCAAGAAATGATATTGATGTCACATATAGTCACTAGGGGGTGAATTCTAGAGAGGCTACCAAGGTAATCTTAGAGTTGGCTCATGCGATGACACTTGCCCACTTATATAGTAGGCTTCCAACGTGTCTTTGTTACCTCTAGGATTAGATATTACTTGTGTACTTGGTACTTTTGAGATAGATTTATATCAAGATTCCTTGATTTAGATTCTTGTTATGACTTTTGGATTATTATCCATTTGTGACTTGGGTTTATCTCCTCAACATAGTGAGAGTGGGTCATTTAGGTTCTACAAGGTCAGGTGGTAGTGTTTCTTATACCATTGAGATCCAACGGCTAGATGTCAATGCTGGAAGTATTTGTGTAGTTGTTCTATCCTTCTGATCTTGTGATTGTTTTCTATGGTCCTATTCTAACTTAATGTACTTTGATTTTTGAGATCCTAGGAGTATCTTATCATGATGTATATTCTTTTAGCATTTCATACTCTATGACTTGTACAGAGGATGATTATGTATTTTGGTTATGCCATGTGGTATCTTATGTACTTGTATATCATTTCATATGATTTTGTACTTATGGTTATTCTATGATGTGGACTTTTTTTAGTAATCATATTTAATCTTAAAATAAAATTTATGTCTATGATTCATCATCGTAGAACCCTTGAGAGATGTAACTATTAATGTATTGCTTATATATGTATGTGACTTATTGCTTCCACTATGTTATCTCTTGTTGTTTTAATCTTTCAAAAGAAAAATGTTTAGAAAACTTGGTGACATAATAGGTTAATTTATTTTGGCTTCCCTAGTTGGGCATTACAGGGTAAATTTGCATCCCTTTCTCTCTATTTGTTCATAACTAGGTAGTACTTTTAGTTACAGAGTACATCTATCTTGTGGGTTAGAATCCCACTAAGGTTCTCCCTAACCAGCTTTCCTCGAGAATAACTTTGATGCTATTTTGTCACGTGTTGTGGATCTTTTATTCATGTTTATCTTTCAAATCTATAATTAGTTTAAATTTTTTGAAGTAATAACTACATTACAAATTATTCACCCCCTAGTTTTATTAGCCTTCTTGTGGGCCTAATACCTTCATGATTTATTATGATATCATTTTCTTTCCTTTCACCTTAGGAATAGGGATCTCATTTCAATTTCATTTTCCCTATTGCATTCTATGGGTTCTAATGTTAAAGAAATTGCCAAAGCTAAGAGTTAGGGGAGAAATTTACTATCGTACAATAGGGATTAGTCTGTCACCTTTATAAGTGTCATATTTCCCTATTCCCTCTACATGTCATTTTAGTCCAAGAAACCCTAGCCTCACAATCCCCACCTTATGCTAGTGTTATCCTTGACCCAAGGCACAGTAAAAGGCTAAGGTTGAGGAACCCATTCTCAATAAATTGCCCTGGGCTCCTGTCACACCTCCCCTTCCATTGATGTGGCTGAAAAATCCAAAGGAAAAAAGAGTCACCCCTTAGAGAGTTTAAAGTCATGGAGGAAAAAAAGAAAATTATTATTATCTAGCAAATAGATTCAGATTTGGTAATTATTGATGAAGCCAATACTCCTCATTACTCAATTAGCCTTACCACCAAAACCAATGATAAAGGAAAAAATATGAAAGAGTCATCTTCTTCTATTGAGTTAGAGGACATGGAGAGTATAAAGGTGGAGGGAGAAAACATGGAGAAAGAAGCCCCATTGGCCAATGTTAACAATTAGTGAGAGCCCCTAAAATTATGTCAATCATTCTCCTAATCCTCCAACTAGAGTTAATTCTCCATCCTCTACCATCGAAATGGAAAAATATTATTGTGGAGGAGAAGTATCAAAGAGGAGGGTGGAGGTTATATTAGAGCAATTAAGAAAACCCTAGTTGATTTTGATGGGAAAATACACGAAATTGTTTGTTGCTTGCCTGACATGGATAAGAGACTACAAAAGGTTGTCTTCTTTGCACTTGAATTCATGCATAGCTCAATGATCGCTCTACGTTTGGTGTAGGAAAATTTTTATAAGGGAAAAACTAGCGAGGAGTAGGACTATATAAGGAACTATTGATGATTGAAAATTTGGCTAGGATGGTGTTATCTGAGCCTCCAAATTGCAAGAAAAAATGATGCTAGTATTTTCTTTTTTCTGGTTTTTTATGTTTGATAGCCTGGATGGCCTTAGACATTTTAAGACCATTTTTAGTTTTATGTTTTATATTCTAGACTTTATCTATTATAGCCTTGTGTAGCATACTTTGATTACTATCATTACAAATTATAATAGTTATATTAGTTTAGCCCAAGGTCTTTCATTGGTATTACTACCTTAATTAGTTTTGAGTGGAAGAAAATGTTGGTGTTTATTTCTTATTCTGTTGATAATGTATTGACAATGGCAATCTACTAACAATTCCCTTGTGTTATGTACAATGGGACAATTCCCTTATTTTTTGTTGTTTCTAATATAAAAACTACTACACATTAATTCAATTAATTCTAATTGTAATTAATGTACTTATGAATATACATCTTTAAGGGATCAAAGAAATTAAATTTCTACAACACATGATATTATACTTGAAGGTTTTAGATTTTAACTATTTGTGTCATACTCCATGATTTGGGAGTTTGAGCTAGAAAAGAGAAAATTATGATCAAAGATTATTTTCTCTTCTCTTTGCTCACTATCCTAATGATCAATTATCATTTTCTCTTCTCTAGCTCACCATCTTGTTGGTGAATCATTAAAAAATGATATTAAAAAATATGGGCACAATTAAATTACAAAGATATTGATTTTGGTAATAATAGATAATTATTAAAAGAACCCAAAATATTGCCCCTAAAAAATATGGACAAATATTCATGCTGAAAATTGTCAACTTTGAAAAAAATATCTACAAGTATTTTATATGGGAAAATGACTTACACAAGCATGTAACCATGATAAGGAAAATTCCAAAAGCCTTTCAATAAATAAAATAATATATAAATGATTAAAGGTCTTTAATTATGAAAAAAATTAAGAATATATTTAAAATGAAGATAAATCTTTCAATTTTCCACAAACATGACAAAATAATTAATAAATTATAAAAATTAATTATAAGTAATAGAGTATTTTATTTTATAATCTAAATATATGGTATTTTAATATTTATGATAAAGTATAATTTTATTTAGATTATTATAAAATAGAGGGGTATGAATGTTTCTAATTTTAAAATGTCTTAAAATGAGTTTAGAAACTTGCTTCGTCAATATTTAATATTTAATTCTATATTGTTTATTAGAATTTCCTTAAAATAGAATATATGAATATTAGAAACTTGTTTAATAAAATTTTAGAATATTAATATGTAATATAGATATTTTATATTTTTATTAGGGCGACATTTTTATTTGATTGGTTGAATTAGAAAATATTAATCACCATTTACTACAATAGGATTAGGGTAGCACAAATACAATAACAGCTATCAAAATGACCAAGCCTTCATTAAAAATTCACTGTGACCGTCACATTCAAATTGTTCGTTTTCATACTGACATGTTGAGTAACTAGCTGTAGTAGGTGGGCTTTGTCATCAGACAAGGAAAAATGCAACTTCCAAAAGTTGGAACAAAATAGAAAAACAAAACTGCCAAATGTCAGCTGAATGTTTTTCCCCTGTGGGAATGAAAGAGATGGTTCACCAAATCTGTTAAAAACCCCATTTCAAATAAGAAAAAGAAAGAAATGAAAAAGGAAATCATGAAAACAAAAATTTCCAACAAGTCAAAAGATGGTATTGTAATCCCCTTTTATGGCCTCATCGATACTTTGAAAGAACAGTCCAAGTAGGTCATTTATCATACCCGGCTGTTTTAAATACAATTGTCTCTGTCTCCCGAAGAATTGGGCAACAAAAGAGGAAAAATGTATATTTCCATGCATGAATTGCACTTTCAAGAAAGGCATGGTGTTTTTACAGATTATCAATTTGTACTATCTGAACATTAATTTTTAATGGAGGATGTGACATTTGATTAGCTCATGCCTCATGCAAATCTCCATTTCTTTCACTCAGTTTCATACTCTTCCCCTGCCCCCACAATATCAACATTAAGAAGCATTTATTGCTTTCATTGTGACATCTCTAAGGTGAATCCCTCAAGTCACTTGTAGGCCCAGCCCTTTTTCATGCCTCTTCTCCCATTATTATATTTTATATTTGAACTCTGCTGTTATAAGAATAGCTTCAGGAACTGAAAGTTCTTCATAGCTTGCAGAGTTAGTTACAAAGGATTCATTTTGTACTTGTGAAGTGTTTCTTTGTGTTGGAGAAATGGAAGTTCAATCAGGGCACCCTCAGCGTAGAGACATTACTGAAGAAGCTGAGAAAACCAGTGGAGCCTGGATTACTTCAGAGGGAGGAACATTGCCCATCACTAAGGCCCAGAATGAGGTAGACTCAGAAATAGGATAGCCACCATTAAATCAGAGTTTGTGATATATTTTTAGGATGGAATATATTTGTTTCATTCTTAGACATTTTATTTCTACATTTCACAATGATTACTGTGATTCGCTTATGGATTCTGCCACGTAGAATTTATTTATATCAATTTTAATGGATCGAATTTTGTGATCTATTATCATGATAAGAGAGCTATAGAAAGGAAAATAATTGATGATAGGTCATGGAATATGATCTAAACATTGGTACGAATAAATTCAACACAATCGAATCCAGAAACACAGCACTATGATCATTAGTTTCATTTTAAGTTTTTTTTTTTTTTTTTTTAAATAATTAATTTTAATTTGTATACAATTTCTTTGTACACCGTCCTAGAAACCTTGATTGTGTCTCTTGTGAGGTGGTTGAAGTGAAATCACAGTTTTTCTAGAGCTAAGTGGAAAACCATGAACATTCATTTTGTAGAGAGTACAATTTTTTGTCCTCTTATTCTGTATCACAGTGTTAAGCAATCCTCCTTTGTCATATTTATAATGGTAAGCAGCCTCTTTGCTTCAGCTTCAATGGTGTCAGATGTCTAATATATGTTCTTCTGACTATTTGTAAGTTGTAAACTATTGCAGAAGCCATGGTGGAGGAAATTATTAGAGTTTATTGGACCTGGGTTTCTGGTTTGCATAGCATATCTTGATCCTGGAAACTGTAAGTTACTGTAAATATCTAACCAGCCTTCTAAATGTGTGTTTGTGTTAATAACTTAATTTTGAGATAACTAATTGTTTTTTCTTTACTAATATATTTGATGTGCCTCAGTGGAGACCGACTTGCAGGCTGGTGCACAGTACAAATATGAGGTATATGTTCAATTAATATGTATAAGCAGTTTGGTATTATAAAAGAAGATCATTAATGATTCTTTTTCCTTGGCTTGCAGCTTCTCTGGATCATTCTCGTGGCATCAGTATTTGCCTTGATTATTCAATCTCTTGCAGCAAAACTTGGAGTCAGCACAGGTCAGTCTAGTCTCTGTTTGAAAACTGATAAGAATATTATGAATTTGGATATATTGATGGCAATATATATTATATTCAATGATGGGACTTTGGTTATGTTTCAGGCATGCATCTTGCTGAACATTACAGAGCAGAATATCCTACGAAACTAAATTTTGTATTGTGGATGCTAGCTGAAGTGGCTGTTATTGCAGCTGACATTCCTGAAGGTTGATATTTTGAAACATCAATGGATTAGTTTGTTATCAACAAAAAAAAATCAAAAGCAAGCGATAGATGCATATATAGATATTATCTTTTGGATCCCTACTAATTTTTATCTAATTGTGTTGCAGTCATTGGATCTGCTTTTGCACTGAACATGTTGTTTCACATACCTGTATGGGTTGGGGTTCTTATAACAGGACTGAGCACACTTCTGCTTCTTGGAATGCAACGATTTGGGGTAACCATTCCTTAGGTGCTAATTACATTGATGCATCTTGTTCTTTTGATTATTGAATTCTAATCAAGATAGAGTGATATATGAAGTGTAGATCAGAAAGTTGGAGATATTTGTGGCTCTTCTAGTCTTCATAATGCTGGGCTGCTTTATTGGAGAGCTAGCATATGCAAAGGCCAAATCCACAGAAATATTGAGAGGGATGTTCGTTCCTCAGCTAAAAGGAAGTGGAGCAACTGGTCTTGCCATTTCACTTCTTGGAGCCCTCGTTATGCCGTAAGTTCAGCTGTTTTTTTATCATAAATAATTGGAGTTAGATCTAAATAGGTAGAGACAACATGTCAACTACCACTTTTTTCATTTGAATACATGATGCTTGTCCTGATTTGATTATTAAATCAGGGTGTAGTCACATTTATCAACAATATTTTCAACTGCGTAGATTTTATAACCAATGAACTATGAACTTAAAGATGCAGAAATCATGTTTTAATGGCTGAAAGGCAAAACTATTAAGCTATTAAGGCCCCTTATGCTAAACTTTGATTCTTTACAACTTCATGTGCAGGCACAACTTATTTCTTCATTCTGCCTTAGTTCTATCCCGGAAAGTACCTCGTTCTGTTCCTGCAATTAATGTGAGTTTTATCCAACCAAGGAAAAGCCTAGGTCTTATTTCAATCAAATTTAATTGAATACAAGGAGGAGATTTAACTCTAACAAAATGGTGTTCTTCCTTGCAGTCGGCATACAAATATTTTGTTGCAGAAAGTGCAATTGCTCTGTTCGTTTCATTCATTATAAACGTGTCTATTGTGTCTGTGAGTGGTGCGGTTTGTTCAAAACCCAACTTATCACCTGACGACGTTGATAACTGTAGTGACTTGGACCTCAACAAATCTTCATTTCTTCTCAAAGTAAGATGATCCTACCTTCCTTCTTGATTCATGAATTGCTCTGCATTTGAATTTCTCCCACACCTATCATTTTCTTTTAATGAAATTGGCATTTTCAGTTCCAGTGTCCACACATCATCATTTTGAAAAAAAAAAATCTTTCCTTTTTGCAGTTAACTGTATTGCTAAAGAATCAATTTATCATGGCTTAATTTGTCAATGGTATGAACTTTAAAATAGTTATAAATCAGGTCCCTACGTTAATGTGTGTGTAGAATGTTCTTGGAGAATGGAGCTCAAAGGTTTTTGCAGTTGCATTGTTGGCATCTGGGCAGAGCTCAACTATCACAGGAACATATGCAGGGCAGTACGTCATGCAGGTAAAATGCCCGTAAATCTCCAGAAAATCCCCAATTTGAAAAGATTCATACCACATTTGAATATATCTTTTTGGGCATGGATACCACATTTAGATATCTGAAATTGGAAGGTAATGATTATTTATACGGATGATTCGAAACTTTTCTTAAAATGCTCAAAACATTTTCAGAACCCTGATAAAAATTTCTAAAAATCCCAATTTGAAAATACTTATCCCATTTAAACATTTTATTTGCTTCAAAAAATTTCACAGGGGTTTCTGAACCTCAAAATAAAAACATGGAAGCGTAATCTTATAACACGATGCATTGCAATAGTGCCGAGCTTAGTGGTGTCTGTCATCTGTGGATCTTCTGGTGCTGGAAAGCTAATTATCATTGCCTCGGTATGTATTTACAGTCTTTTTTCCGAAAATAAAAAATTTGTACTTAGATTTCGCTGGTCCTGAAAAAAATTGGCTCAACTCTTTCCATATACGTGTTCATGCAGATGATATTGTCATTTGAATTGCCATTTGCTTTGATCCCACTTTTAAAGTTCACTAGCAGCAAGACAAAAATGGGACCCCACAAAAACCCACTTCCAGTAAGCTATTATCTTTCTTATTAAATGGTTTAGAATAATATGTATGAGTTAGAATAATAAATTAGTTGATTTTGGATTTGATTGTATATATTTTTTGGCTTAATATTTTAGATTATATTATGTGTTGGATTATTAAGATGTTTGAGAATGTAAGGAGATGAACATTGATCACATTCTATGACATTCTTTGCATTCTCAAATATATAGAATGTGTATCATAGTGTGATTCAAAATATTGATAGAAAATACATATTATCATATTTTTTATATCAATGTTTTATATTACAATTCAAACATTCAGCAGAGTATGATTCGAAATATTTATGTTAAAAAATATACACAATCAAATCCAAAAACCACTATTTGATACCCTAATAGATTATAAAAGTCTAATAAAATTAATTTAAAAAAATATTCAACACCATCATTACTAATGTTGATAGAACTGGATCCAATATTTTGTCTCATTTAAACTAAAATGTACCCTTGAATTTTTATTGTAGATTGCAGTTGTTGCATGGGTACTTGGAACAGGTATTATATGCATCAATATATACTATCTTAGCACAGGTTTTGGAGGGTGGTTGGTGCATAATAATCTACCCAAGGTGGCTACAGTATTTATAGGGCTAATTGTGTTCCCCCTGATGCTTTTATATGTGGTTGTCATACTATATTTGACTTTTAGAGCAGAAAAGAAAGAGATATTTGTAGCACATGGAGTATTCACCCCTGAAACTGGCAATACCCCTGCAAGGGAACTTGAAGGCTATTAAACATCAATCAAAAGCTTCTTGTAAGGATTTTTATTGTTGTTCTACTTAATGGAGCATCCTAAGTTCGTCTAGTAGTGGAGAACTTGTGTTCTTGACAATGAGGTCAAAAATTCAAATCTTATAAGGATTGTATACCTCGTTCAAAGCACAATTATGTGTCTAAATCAAGAAGTATGAGAAAGTCTCATGTTACTGTAATCATATATAGACCCAAAAACATATAATTGATATTGTGGACTATAAAACTCCTTTCCTTTTCTTTCCTTTCCTTACAAGTCAACTTGAATAAAAGAAACCCACGTATGATTGAACATGAAAGTTGTAAATGTGAGATGGTTTGATCCCAATATTTAGCTTTGTGTATAATGTTTGATGTATCCATCCAAGAATTTTGTATAAAGACTATTTCCTTAAATTTGTATGCAACCTACAAATATCCAATGAATTTGGCATATACTTAATGAAACAAGTCATTTGAAAATGATAGTAATTTTTGTTCAAAATTTGAGAAGAAAATAATATTTGTTTACATGAATATTTTAGTGAAAATGAATTAATAATAAATTGTATCTAGATAAGTATTGTAGATAATGGATAGGGATTAGATGTTTGTTTGATTTAGCTAATGTATTAACTTTATTCTTGATTGTATCATTGTGCTAGAATATGTGCAGCTCAACTTGACTTTAAGAATTACAATAAAGGAAGATGCAACATGATTAGTCAAGGATATTTTTGATTGTAAATTATGTCATGTTGGGGTTTGGTCTTTAGATTTAATATCATCTCTAACCATTTTTTATGGATGAAAATTTTGTGAAATTATAAGTATACATAAAATAATGTAAAGCGGGAGCATATTAATATTTTAATGTAGAGTTTCATATTGCTACACTTTTCAATAATATAAACTCAACACAAAATAAAAAAGTGCGAGTATGATGTGAGGATGTAAATGGAAATGGAAATGGATCCTTTTATGGATCATGATATCTATCAAACTATTTTTGGGTTTACATATGACTTATAGTAATATGAAACTATCACCACATACTTCCTATGGGAGGCACCTTTACGTGCTACATACCTACCCCTACAAGATTTGAACTTGTGAGTTATCTTTCAACAGTAAGTTCACAAATATTAGGCCAATAATTTAGAACATGTAGAACCTTAAAGTCTATGCACATAATAGATATTACAAAATGAAAATATCCTTCAAATTGACTACACACTATCATTGCACATTGAAGAAGAAAAAAGATGAGTGATGTAACGTGGTAACTGATGCATACAAAATTGTAATAGTTCTAGATAATATTTGAACATTTTTAAAAATAAATCTAAGTTTAATGAACTACCTCTAAGAATCATGTGCATACAACGTGTGTGTGTTCACTTTTAAATATAATCTTGTGTGTGTGTATGGTGGCATGATCTCATATAATGTTACAATATGTAACCTTAGATTTTGTCATCTAAAGAGACAAATATAATTAGTTAACTTATGAAATAAAATGCCATAAATGTCCCTAATGGGAAAGCCTAGAATATGGTATGCATGAGGTAGCAATAAGGGATATGGAAGAAAAAAATGGCGAAGACAACCCATTTTTGGTCCTCTTACTAATTGTTATCAAGGTGGTTTATCTCTTTAGTGTCTAGTTGTTCAATCTAGATTATTCTTCTATATCTTACTACCAATATTTTGACTATAATGTCTCAACATAACTATTTATTTATGTATGCTTAAGTAATACAAAGTAAAGGCCAAGGGATAGTAAAAGGATAAATTATACAATGAAGGAAAGATTCATAAAAGATAATTAAGGTAAGACTCCTTGAATAATAGAAGATCTTTTTTATATAATGAATGCAAGGACCAAAAAAGACAAGAAGGCAAGGGTAAAGGTGATCTATAAACAAGGTCACATCTCACTCTATTATTAGGAAAATCAAGTTTCTAGGGTAGAGAACTCTAATAAAAACCTATAAATATTTTTTCTGAATGTCATTCTAATGATTCTTTCTTTAAAATATAAAGATATACAACACATTAAAAAAAATTAAAAATAGGCAAATCAAGCACATATAATTTTTCGTAGACAAAATTAAAATAAAAAGAAAAAATGTAGCTTTAGAAAGAAATTACCCTTTTTCTACTACAAATGAGTTGATTAAAGATGCTTATAATGATTAGATAATAGTAATTATCCCACACAATAATTTTGGAGCTCCTTTTAGACATTCTATATATCATCACTTCAATTCAATCATGCATGCAGATTCATAATGATCATGAAGATGGATTTTAACCATCATCCAATAAGAGATAGTCTCTCTATGAAATTGAAAAGATCATGAAGATGGATTTTAACCTTACAAGAATAGAAAATAAATCATAAAGTTAAAAAATGAAATTCTTGAAGCCTTCATGTTCCACTCCTAGTTTGTATCATAACAAGTTTAATAGTTTTTCCATAGTAAGCTCGCCAATTTTGAAAACATAAAGTTTATTGATTGTTAATGATTTTTTCATAGGAAATAGTGCATTCAACCCTTCTTGCTAATTTCATTAAACTCAAATTTCAAACTCAAATAAAGTCAAAACCTTTGATTGAAGACTTATCAAGATGCCCCATTCCATCCATAGGGCATATGTACCAAGATGGTATACAAAAAAGTGGACACCGTGAAAAAAAGTCAAAAGTACACATAATGTGATCACAGTATGTGTAATTTTAATCAAATTTCAAAATGAGCATTGACTCATTATCGAGTCAAGGAAAAAATATTTAAATTTATTTAACTTTTCAATAACGTAATTGTGTTATGCTTAACAAAATGCAATTGTGTCATACTGTACAAAACACAATCACACTTTTATGAACCAGAAGGATTACTACTTAAGCTACTAGTAGATAGTGAGTATTCATCATCATCATCATCTAACATAGGCTCACATCCATAGCTTACTTCTTTTCTTTTTTTCTTTTTCCTTTCTATCTCTTTAGGTCATTATATGTAACTTATGGCATTGGCTCAAGAAGCTCTTCCCACTCTTTTCCTTTGACTAGGTAGGATTTGTTTCTTAATCTTGAGTAATTGGTTAATAGTTTTAGTCTTAATAGGAATTCATAAGTAGATTCTCCATAGCTAGTTTTCTTCTTGATCATTATAATATTTTCTCCTCAACTAAACATTTTGTAATCCATTGATATTGAATCACAATTTTCTCTTGGCCAATCCTTTAGGCATATGATTGAGCCTTTACATCCACAAACGAGTTGAAATCTAGATCTAGTAGAAGAATAGTTTTAGATCCCCGATTTTAAAACTTCATCAACCAATAAATTTTCAAGATTGAATGGCACCATTTGACAATTTTCATTGGCACCAAGAACTTCTGAAACAATAAAATTTTAAAGGAAGGCATCCCCCATCACCCTCATAACATGAAGGCCTAAACTGATTTCTAGTTGTTCTTTATCCATTGATTATGAAGGGAATACCATTCATACCAAAAAAATAAGTTTCCAAGCACATATTTTCCTTTTGTTTTTTTGGGTCATATTTCAGTATTAAAATGTTGTTGATGTCTTTTTTCCAACATACACAGGAATATACAACCATGGTAATGTGCTTTGTCTTGTCATATTTAGTTATTATTATCAGAGTGTACGTAACTACAAAGGTTTTATCAGCTTCACAAGTTATAGACTCCAAAATACTCCAAACAAATTGATGTCTTCTATCTATCAATAATTTGGATGATGGATAGGAAATATATCCAAGATAATCATATACATACCTTTTTTGAACAAACCTTCCTCAACTAAAAGCCTTTGCAAATAGATGAAAGTTGAACATACACCTCCTTTTTTTGTACTTCTTTTGATATTTTTCGAGCTCCAATAGTCTCATACATTAATAGCCTCTGATCATCCCTTAGATTGTTGAGATTGGAAAGATCTAGTTACCATTCACCTTGGTTGCAATTAACATATGATATGCATGTGATCCTAGATGTCAAATGATGGTTATGATGAATACTCACCATCTACTTGTAGCTCAACTAGTGACAGAAGGTCTTTAGTGCACATGTACTTAGAAAAAATATTTTAAGGGATGGTGGTAGCATATTTACTCCATACTAGTTGCATTTTCATACCCTCCAAATTTGATGGTGGTAGCATATCTTAACAAGCTCTGGTGATTCCTAAGATTGCCGAGACTGGGAAGACCTAGTTAACATTCACCTTGGTTTCACTTAACACATGAAATGCATGCGAGCCTATGTCAGATGATGATTATGATGAATAATCATCATTTACTAGTAGCTCAAGTAGTGACAAAAGATCTTTAGTGCACATGTACTTAGAAATAATATTTGAAGGGATCTTATGATGATTCTAGAGATTGTTAAGATTGGGAAGATGTAGTTAACATTCATCTTGGTTTTACTGAACACATGATATGGATGTGAGCCTATGTCAGATGATGATGATGAATGCTCACCATCTACTAGTAGTTCAAGTAGTGACAGATACCTAATACCTACAGTAATTAAGCAATATGGATTCCAAAGATAGCCCAACTTCATAAAACAAGAAAGAAAACATCCCACCATAGAAGCAGCATACAAACTTGTCTATAGATTATATTGTATTGAAGATGGCTTCTAATGTCACATGATGATGATTATGATGATGAAGAATACTCACCATCTACTAGTAGCCCAAGCAATGAAAAAAGGTCTTCAGTGCTCGTGTACTCATAAAAAAAATCTTAAAAACTCTTATGAGATCTAAAGGGGTCCTAATATCTCTTTTGACACACTAGGACCCCTCATGATCCTTTTTGATATGTTACAACCAACATGTCTCTAGAAGCACTTATATTTGTCAATAGAGGAGATACACCCATTGGATCTACAATAGTCTTAGATATCTCACCTCAATTGATGTCATGTTGATTTTGAAGCTTTGTCCCAACTAGACCTCCATGCCCTTTTATAGTACCTACATGAAAATAGAAATACAAAGTTTAGTGATAAGCTCTACCGATACCTTGAAAAAGAAGTTGCACTAAAACACAACTTAACATGATCTTATAAAAAGATATAGGACTGCTGACAACAAATAAAGCATTTTAGTTGTCAAAAGCCAAATAAAACCTTGCTTGATTCAAAAATGTTATTTTTATCTTGACTTGATACCTTTGTCCATCTCTACCAGTGTGTTCTTGGTTTTTCTCTTGCCATTTCGAAGAATGCTGTGAATTAGGATTCATGGTTGTATAAAATATTCATGATAAATCCAAAAGAAATATTTATTTCTCAAAAATAATAGTATTTTACCCATACTACATACTCCATTAACATGCAAAACCATAACTACATACATAAACCAAAATACTTATACAAAGAATTGTTGCAATGGAAACAAGCTCATGTTTACAATTGACAAAATGATTGCAACATATGAAATTAAGTGTATTGCATATGATAATGATGGTTACATTTCCATACCCTCCAAACCTAGTGGTGGTGGCATATTGGCAAGCTCTGATGATTTTTGAGATTGTTAAGACTGGGAAGACCTTGTTAACATTCACCTTGGTTACACTTAACACATGATATGCATGTGAGCCAATGTTAGATGATGATGATGATGAATAATCACCATCCAGTACTAGCTCAAGTAGTTAAAAAAGGTCTTTATTGCACATATACTTAGAAATATTGTGATGAAGATGGAACCTGTAACTATTGGACTTTCATGGAAAACTTGTGATGAAGATGACACCTACATTCACCAGAGCACTTATCAACATGTTTCATTGTCCAAAAATCTACACTAAATTGGCTATCAATGTTGAGCATCAATTTTTCTTTCATTTAGACAAGAGCTCCAATAATTTGTTAGCCATTCAAGAAAAATATTGTTGTAGGTTTCATTATTTGTCATGGTGATGCACCCTTGGCTTAATTTCATACCCTTTTGCTTCCCATTCTTGACATACACACAAAAACCCATCACTGAACTAGAAAGTTTAGTACAATGAATTGACGTATCTCAGATCCTTCATTGGAAGTATCAGTCATTTCTTTAGAAGATGATTTATCTTCTGGTTCAACCACAAGAATCTCTATCCTATATTTCGACCTTACATTGTATTTTTGCATTCCAACTAGGTCTTCCTTGTAAGGGTTTCCATTTTGATGAGAAAAACTAAATGATTCCAAAACCCATAATCTAAGTTCTAGAAGCTAAACTTTCCTTGATATAATTAGCATTTGAATCTTTGTATAACCCATTGTGCATCATCCCTCCACCACACTCTTTCTTTGTATAAGACCCACTATATATCATCCCTCCAATCATTTATTTGATGGAATTAATCAATTTTTAGGTAGTTACTTCATTAATTGGGCCTAATTAGGCCTATTAAGCCTCTGAACAATTGACTGTACTCTACATAGACATAACACAATTGTGTTATATCTTGTAAAGTCATACTAGACATAATGTGATTGTGTTATGTCTATTAGATATAATGCAATAGTGTTGTGTCTAGTATGATAGTTTAGTCATATGAAGAATAACACAATTGTCTTTTGTTAACAAAAAAACACAACCACATTTTCTTAATAAAAAAGTGCAATCATGTTTAGGCTTGGTAATAGGCTTATTTAACTACCCAAAGGCTTGGGTTGATGTTTTCCCTTCATTTTCATTGGTTTAGACATTTTTTCAACTTCTAAGATCAATTATTGTCTTTGACTTCATTATGTTTGAAAATAGTGAAGTGGGTATCTCTAAAATTACCACCATAATCTCACACATTCTCTTACCTTTCTAACCATATTTTTTTGGAAAAAAATGGACAAGATTAGTATTGTAAAGTTGATTTTTCGATATTAGTATCTTGACAATCCTCTCAAACATATGTTTGCCATTTTTTTAATAACTTTTGATCTATTTAACCAAATGGAAAATAAATCACATATTATTTTTCTACACTTGATTCTATAAACATTTTTTTTTAAGTGTTGATTCTAGGATGGAATTGCTTCAAAAAATCATAGAAAAGAAAATTATGAAAATACACACAACTTCTAGATCTCACTCTTACTTAACATCCTACAAAAAAAAATTTCAAAATACTAAATATAACTATTGTATTGCCTTAAAATGGATGCACTTTCTTTTTAAGATCATTGAGCTCCCTCCTCTTTATGATTCCCTCTCTAGACCATGCTTAACATCCTACAAAAATTTTTTTCAAAATACTAAATATAACTATTGTATTGCCTTAAAATGGATGCACTTTCTTTTTAAGATCATTGAGCTCCCTCCTCTTTATGATTTCCTCTTATTTCTTCCATATTTCCACCTTATCTCTCTGGTATCTACCTTGGCTCTGTGTGGCACCCAAGAAATGTCCTCTTCAACCAAGTCAACCTAGGTCAACCTAGTTTGGACTAGGTGAACTTGGGTCCACCTAGTCCTCCCAGGTTGACATAGTCTTGGACTAGGTCAACCTAGTCCCCAAAATTTTTTTATCTCAGGGCTTGAAATTCCTCGAGGGTTTAATTGGTTTATGACTATTATCTAGTCAGCCTATATTATTTTCCTGCTCAAAAACTCATATGTTAGGAGACTTGGAGGCTTCACTTTAATATGTCAACTCAATCATTGTACATGCACTCAATCTCTACTCTCTAGTGAATATTTTCAGCCTTTTTCATTCAAGGAGTTGAAGCATTTAATGCTTTTTCAAGTATTCAAGCAAGGAGATTTTATCTAGCATTGTAGAATCCTTTGAGAGTATTTCCTCTTTAAGATCTAGTGTATTATTCACCATCAAGGGAGGAGGTCTGTATTGAAGCATTCATCCCCTTCATTGATGCATATCCATATCCATGGCACCATGATGGAGTTATGATAGATCTATTGAAAAGTGTGGAGATATCCTACATTCCAAATTCAAGATCTACACTACATAAACATGGAAAATGTGAATCCTAACAATTATCTTGTTCTTTATAGTCATTTACATTTACATTTATATTTTATGGTTAATTCCTTAAGCTAGGGGACCAAAGCAATCCCTCATCAAACCCCAACCCCCAAACCTTTCTTTATGCGGTAATTTGCAGATTGGGAGTGGAAATAATTATAGATCTAGATCCTATAGTTCATAAGTTTTCTAGAGTCGTCAATCTTAGAGCCAAAAAATATGTCAACCTAGTTGTAGGATGTCCTTCCATGTCAAACTAGTCCTTCAATCTTAGATTCTAGGGAGATTTATGAGTTTTATTCCTTTTGTTTTTTCATTCCAAGAATTGTGGACAGAAGTTCAAAAAAGATTCATATTTGAAAGTTATTGAGCAAAAACGCATCTCCCTCTATGCATTTCATGGTGAGTTTTTTACATTTAATTTTGTTTCATATCTTTACCCTAGATTTACATATTAATTGGGCTTATTGTATTCACATGGCATCTATATTTATATTTCTTATACAATTAGTTCAATTTCACATTCATATTATCTTATCAAGGATCTAGGAGAGTGTATTTCTTGGTATTGCATTCCTCTTTACAACCTAGATTTAGTATTAGTACCCTCCTTCCCTTAGGTCCTAGCTACTCTAATTCAAATCATAAGTGAAGTCATACTTAGAAATTCCCCTATTTCACTCACACACACATATTTGAGTGGCTTGGTGTCATGTAAAGAGGAGACCTATATCCTATTAAAGTGCTTCTATTTTACCACCGAACAACTATATGTTTTGTTGAGAATATGGAAATAACTTATATGTTATGTTTTTCACTAAAAAATAAAAATATTTTTTCGTGCGCATGGGGTTTGACCCTCTCAGTATTATCCATTAAAAAAAACCTTAGTAGTTTACAAACTAGATTCAAAGTACTACAATTTATTGTTTTACACATTTTCTCATTTTGAGTACATGACCCTCAAATGGGTCTTCCAAGATCAGGTTTACTTGATTTCAAAAAAAAAAAGTGTCCACTTATACCCCCATTTTTGCACACCATCTCAGTGCACACATCTCATTATAATTTTCATATAGTATTTTCATTTTTACATTTTGAAATTTTCTATATATTATATATGCATTGGATGGAGCTAAAGTAAACTATAAAAATCAATCTATGAGAGGAATGTTGATAAGTAATAAAAGATTTACCTAGTTTAGAAAATAGAATGAAAACATGCATCTCATTTTATAATAGTTATCTTACAAATATATATTGTAAGAGAACCAAGCCTTCAAAATATTTTACATCAATCAATAATTATAATGTGTAGAGATGTTTGAACAAATCAATGATATCTACAAACTTATACTATGATAACTCTATTCTAATAATTTTATATATAATGAAAACAAAAACCAAAAACCGCAAATGATATCTAGCATTATGTTGAAAACCATGGGTTAAATATGCTATCAAAATCAATACATAAATTCATGGAAATTTAAATAAAAATTGGCACATATCCATATAGGCTTAATGGAATGAACTTTTAGTAACCCTAAGATTTTCCATGTCACTTTTCTAGGTTTCTAGGGGAACTATTTGTTAGACACAAGTGATGTTGATGAATGAAAGAAATGTAATGATTACACAAGTGATGTTGATGAGGAACAAGGTTAAATAACTGGGCTATTAATTCTATGTAGAAGAGTTAGATTAGTTGTTATGTTGTCCTTGATGTCAAGCTAATTGACAATATTGATTCATGTAAGTTGTAAATCATTTGAAGTATGTGACATTGAATAGAAAAATAGATGGTAAAGATATAGATGAAATGAAGAAGTGATCTTAACTTTATTGGGGAATTGATGAATTAGTCTCTGACAAGATAATATTGGTTTGATTTTTTTAAAATGGTTTGATGAAGCATTAAGTTGATTTACAAGTAATCTATTTTGGTCAGTAAGAAAGGGATGAAGTTATAAGGTGAAAGGATAAGGAATTAATGAGTTGCACCAAACTAGAAATGGTGGTTGGTAAAAGAATAGGAAATAAGGTTAACCGAGTAAAGTTATTTGGAGAGTAGTGTTACCAAGAAGGAGGTGTTACTAATTAAGAGGTGTTACTGAATAGGAGATGTTACTGAGTAAGGATGGTTACCGAGTAAGCATAGTGATAACTAAGCATAATGCTAAATGAATTTAATGTTAATCAAGTGATGGAGGTGTTGGGAAAAGAAAGAACACAACTTGTTAAAGGAGAAAAATTATGGAAGATCAACTAAAGGATGACATCAAGTGAACATCTATAGTAATCTAGAAGATTATAAGATAAGGAAAAAGTAAGCTAGCAAGATCAACATATGAAATTGGCAAGGAAAAATCTAATGGTGAAGATTTAAGATGTTTTTTGAGATCCAAGAAAAGTTTAAGTTTCAATCTGAAGTTATAGTTGGCATGATCTGTAAAATGTTTTAAACCTAGCAATGGATTCAATGTATCTAAGTTAGTAATTAATTGTGTGTATGAGAGGAATTCACAAAAACTATAACGAATCTCATTTAGCAAAAAATATCAATATATATAAGGATTGTACAAGAAGGTAAGAGTGGTTGGTCAAGTTGGTGAAAAGTTGTTGAATGAGTTGAAAACCAAGGAATTACATAAGGGCATATCGAGAAGATCTAAAGTGCGAAGAAAAGTGGATTGATGGTAATAGTGTGATAGCATTTCAGTAAGGAAATATTTCACTAGAATGGAGAGCTAAAAAAGAAAATTTAGTTGTGTATTTATCTGATCATTTCACTATTATTTTCTAACTATTGTAGAGAAAATGTCTTAATAAAGTGGATTTAATAGTCCTATTTGTAAATCCATTTATAAGTTGACATTCTAGTGAATGTTTCAAAGTCCTTTAGATAGGTCACTTGTTGAAGGGTGATAAGGTCTAAATGATGTTTTGTGAAATGCTGCAAATTTGGCCAAGGTAGTATATTTCGATTCTCATTTATCAAAACATATAGCTTATTTGAGAAGGCAAAAGGAAAGGATAAGTTTGAAATATAGTTATTTAGAAAACTATCAAAGTACATGATAGCATAACAGTGTATAGGTAGCATTATATTGTTCAACCTAGTTCACTAGAGGCACATGGACTTATGTGCACTCATAGGAAGGAAGGATGTGATTTATATGACACATGAGTTAAGGAACTTAAATTTTGGATATGTAAGGATGAATTTATTGCATTTTTTTCCATATAGAGGTTAACAAGACATAACATAGTTAAAAGCAAAATATGTTGGAATTACAAGTAGGAAAGGTAAACTTCTGTGGGGGGGCGGGGTGGGGGCGGTGAATCAGAAGTAAAAACATGAACCCATAAAACTTTTCACCAATCATCCATCTCATTCATTCAATAGATAAATTGAAATAACATGTAAAGCACATACATCTAAATCATATAAACATATAAGTAATCACACATTTGACACCAGATATGATTACCCAGAAACCCTCCAAAGAGAAGGTAAAACTAGGGTGGAGATGACACCCACAATTCTTCACTACTACAACAATAAAGTGTAGCCAATTAAGGTTACAATAGATTGACCATGAAACATGATCTACCTTGTGAAAGGCCTACCCTATTAAAGGCTTAAAAGGACTATTAAGTCCCACCTTGTTGGAGGATTTCAACACCCTGTTAGAAGTGTGTCTGATTAAAGGACTTCAGAACATCCACTTGGAATGTCACCCTGCTAAAGGATTTACAATAGTTTGTTAGGACTACTCCACCTAGGATATTTAACTAAAATCACCTGTTAGGATGTTTTAGCATAAATCTTGTGATTGGCTCTAGTTCCCTGATTAAAGATCAAATCCATACAGTGTCCTTCTTGATCCTCTTTGATATGATGTGTCAATGTTGTATCCTTTATCCTTTGTTCTTCTCAAACTAATTCTGCAATTCACTCTCTATAACTTCTAAGTCTCCATGAATGCTCTATTTTTTACATGCAAACTTCTCTATACTTCTCTTTCAATTCCTTACATGCTCATACATGAAGTTTAGGGTTTCATCCTCCTTAAGAAGGCTAGAAGACTTAGGGTTAGGTATGAATCTATGACTAAGATTCATCCTTTTTGTCACTTAATCCTTCCCTTTTTCTAATTGGCTGCATGTAATTGCATAGGGAATCCACATACAGATTTGTTGTTATCTTCAAAAGATTGTCTTCTATTCTTTGGTAGGCTGAAAAATGATTTACATAGTTGTTTGTGCAATCACAAACAAATATGTCCAATCTGTGTTGCTCAGCACTTGAAGTTACTGATGCTCAACACATACTATAATTTTGATTCTGACTTGGCATCTAAACTGCTCAGCATCTACTATTTATTCAATACTTGAAGTTACTTGGCATGGTCTATCTGCTCAGCACTTGAGTGACTTGGTACTCATTGCAACTTAGCATAGTCTTGTATATCATACTCGGCATGCATTACTAGTTCAACATGAACTTAGTAAATGACTTGAGTGTGTTGACACTCAATTATCAAAATCAATATGAGATCAACAATCTCCCCCTTTGACGTGAGTGTCAAAAACACTTAACTATACATAATCAATCTAACCTTCTCAGAGTATAATATATTCGTAGCTCGGCTTATATACAAAACTTCAAAATTTCAAAATTTTGTAATAGACTATATACCTTAAAATTTATAACTCCCCTTGAGTTTAATGTGCATGTTCTATGTCAAAAATCTATTCTCCATTCTGAGTAGATTTGTCTCTGGTGATTGATACTCTTTATGCAATATGCTCTATTTTTGTTCTTTTGTTTGCTCCCACTTTGGTTTATTTTCTCTTTTTGTTTGTCTCCCCTTTTTCATTCACTTGTATCTCCCCCTTTCTCTTTTCTTTTATCTCCCCCTTTGCTTATTTATCTCCCTCTTTTTGACACTTATGTCAAAGGGTCTATACACTTATGGTGTAGCTATCCAAAAAGGATTTGTGGACCTCCATGATTATTTTTAGAGTAGCATCCCAATTTTCACATGCAACATCTAATGACTTTATTTGGATTGCTATCTTTGTTGAAAGGTGAACTAGTCCATCTGATGTAGAAAGATTAGGATCTTTCTTCAACAAAGTGTTTGCATATCCTAGTTGTTTGTGGACCATATGGGGGGTAAGGGAGGCTTGGATATTAATCAACTTGGCTCTTATATTAGCCTCTTCTATTGTTAATACAGCTAGTTGACTTTGTGATTAAAGCAATGAGTGAAAATGCTTCTCACTATGAGTTGGGCTCTAAGGTAGTTGCATACTTGAGACTTTTAAATTTCTCTCCAAACTCAAAATTATATGGCTTGTTTCTTGAGTGAAGAGTGTGGGATCACATAGTTTGGTATACAATGAGAATATGTTCTCAAGTACCTTCTTCACTTTCTCAATTTTTGTACCCAATTCAACTTGCATTAGTGCTATGTGACTAGATATCTTTCCATTCACTTTTCCTTGAAATTTCCTTTCAAGCTATTCCAAAAGTTTAGCATTAGTATCTTGGTCTTCATCGTTCACTTGTTCCACAATTTTTGATAACTATTCCAATAGTGGCTTTAATTCTTCAAGTGTTTGCAAGCTACATGCATCTAAGAAGATGTCTTTGATTTCTTGTAATGCTTTCCTCTATCTATACTCCTTTCTCATTATTTCCCAATTTTTCTTCTTTTCCAAGGCTTGTTTCATTATGCCTATCTATTCTAATGTTATGGTTGCATAATCATACGTAGGTATCACTATTTCTTCATCTAGAGTTACATCTCCATAGTGAATTACCTTAGCAACCTTGGAGGAACTTTAACCTAGTGTTGAGATCTGTAGTGATACAACTTTAGTGCTTGGCCCCTAAAAGACTTTTGTAGGAATTCTAGATGTTTGTAATGTTACCAATGCTTGAGCGGCCTCTTGTTCCTTCTCCTTTGGTATATCCTTACTTTCTTCAGATCTATTATGATCAATCACAATGATTTGAGTTGTACCTAGTGGTTGTGTTGTAGGTACAGATGTGTCTTTCTATCATGTTTGCTCTATTGTGATTTCCTTTTCCTCTTCTCTTGTAGTCTATTGTTGTTCAACCAAATCAACTTTAATAGTTGTGTCAACCTTTGTGGATGTGTCTACTGATGTTTGTGTTAAAGGATGAGCACAAGTAGCTAAAGGGATGGAAAAATGTGGTTCTTGTGTGTTGACCTTATCCCTTGTAATGTCAACTACTACCTTCTGAAGTTCATCAACACTGACCAATACTAGATTTTCACACAATCTAGCTTGTAGTGCGGATTGGTCAAGAATCTTCTTTAGATCTCTGTAGTTAAGAGATTAATGTTTTGAGCTAAATTATCAGGAACATCCTTAACAGTTATAGTTTCTACAGGCATGTTTGTGTCATGGGAGGGCTCATACTAGGCATTTGTGTGTATTGCACACTCTGTTCTTCCTACTGCTCTTTAGCTCTAGCCATGTTATCTTTTTCCTTTTGTGTCTTCTCCACAATAGTATCTATTACCATTTTATGCCTCCAGCCAAAAAAATTGAATTCGAATGCTTAACCCCACCCAATGGCTACTTCCCATCTTTTATATTATTTTAAATGCCCTAGAAATGTCAAAAAAATAAAGCATTTAAAACCTTATGTTATTTCCTTCCGCTGGACTACAACTGTCTGCACCGTCAGATCTATGGTGATCTATGGTGGGCACTTTCCCGCATCTTCAAAACAAATGACCTTTACATAATGCGGGGAAGCCCCTTTGTGACACGTGGTAGGTGGGCCCATGTTCTTCTTGTGGGCTGCAAGATGGGAGGTGGCAGGGTGAGCTGGCGATTCTATTGGCACCCGCATTCTGAGCTTCGTCAAACTTTTTGACAATGCGGGCAAGCGCCCTGGTGACACATGTCTAGATGACATCACGGAGGATATTCATGTGGGTTCAAAAAGTATAGGTTCTGTGCACCATCCAATGCAATCAGATCAGTGGCTAGCACATGCCTGCAATGTGAAGATGTGAGGAGATTAAAGATTGCAGCAAGCCCCTTCATGACACGTAGTTGTTAATGATATCATGCATCCATTCTTCCCAAAGCAAGATCCACCGTTTGATGCAAGCTGATCGAGGGCTGGCGCTTGCCTGCAATATGAAGTTATGAGGAAGTTAAGCAATGTAGGAAAGCACCCTAGTGACACCTATCTCATGACATCACATGTTGCTAGTTATACCTTCCACCGTCAGATCTTCAAGGATCAATAGCTGGCGTATGCCCACAATAAAGAGTTGTGAGGAAATTAAACAATGCGGGTATGTGCCATTGCGACGCATGGCATGGTGTGATGTCATGGGCCCACTTTTTTATGAGGGTGATGATAGTTCATCCTCTGTGGCAGTTGTCTAGTGAGTCAAAGTACAATGAAGGCATCTCATTGGTCCATCTAGCTAACTAGGTATACTGTCACATAAAATTCTAATTGCCATAGATTCAAATGGGATCAAGGGCTGGCACTTTCTTGCATTATGAAGTTGCAAGGAGATTAAGAAATGTGGGCAAGCACCTTATTGTCGCATGTCCTTGTGGGGCCAGGGTTATTTCATAAGCCTCAAGGTGGTGCCAGTTGCATGCCAGGTCAAATACCGAGTGTTTTTTCGGCCCAAAATTTTGAAGAGCAAGCATAGTAATATGGGGGTCTTTCATAATGTGAGATCAACGATCAAGGCTTTCCCGCATTATGAAGTTACAAGGAAGTTAAGCAATGTGGGAAAGTGCTTGAAGGAAACGTGTCCTTGCGGGCTCAAGGAAATACATTATGGTTAAAGTATTAACAGTTGAGCTAGTAGTTATGTAACATCACGGTCAAGGTTTTGAGGAGGTGGCACAGTTAGTTAAAAGATATGCTCAACCATGTGGAGGCTTTGCAGAGTTGCAAAACAAAAGAAGATCATTGGTCAACATAGCTCATCCTATGGCAAAGCTTAGTTGACTTGCTAATTTTGCTAACTGATCAGCCAGAGACAAAGAGAGATCAAATTTTCCCGCACAATCTAATCCCTTTGATCAATACCAACCACTCTTGGATGCCTCCCCAGTTTATCTATATACCTTGGTTAGAATGGTTTAATGGCATCATTTATGTCTTCTCAGGTCCCTGTTTCAACAAAGATTAGATATCATTGCATCTGGATCTATGCTCAGATCAGATTTTCTTTAGATCTCCATGATTGTTCTCTGTAGGACTTAATGGCAGTGGTTGTAGAGTAATTTCAGTTGGGAAATATCTCAGTTATGCCTAAGCTATAAAGGAAAGAATTATGTAGATTTTGAAAAGGTCAACTCTTCTCTGACTTCTCTGATATTGCTCTACAACTTTAGTGTAAATTCCCTTTACCTCTAAACTATATGGCATTCTGCCTTATCTCCTCCAGCCATTGATGTATAGTGTAATAATTATTTGCCTCTCATTGATGTATTGTAGAGATCTGCAATCTTGCATGACTGTATCTCTTTCAGAGAGAGATCAAATTTTCTCGCACAATCTAATCCCTATGATCAATACCAACAACTCTTGGATGCCTCCCTAGTTTATCTATCTACCTTGGTTAGAATGGTTTAATGGCATCATTTATGTCTTCTTAGGGCCATGTTCCAACAAAGATTAGATATCATTGCATCTGGATCTATGCTCAGATCAGATTTTCTTCAGATCTCCATGATTTTTCTCTATAGGACTTTATGGCAGTGGTTGTAGAGTAATTTCAGTTGGGAAATATCTCAGTTATGCCTAAGCTGTAAAGGAAAATTATGTAGATTTTGAAAAGGTCAACTCTTCTCTGACTTCTCTGATATTGCTCTGCAACTTTAGTGTAAATTCCATTTGCCTCTAAACTATATGGCATTCTACCTTATCTCCTCCAGTCATTGATGTATAGTGTAATAATTATTGGCCTCTCATTGATGTATTGTAGAGATATGCAATCTTGCATGACTGTATCTCTTTGGCCTATGAATGGTATATAAGTGAATCCTCTCTTTCCTTGTGTCATTCATTTGGATTTTCTGATCTGCATGTGATTAGATTAAAGCAAGTTTGGAGGTGTATATCTTTTGGTGTCATGATGGTTCAATAGTGCATGTATGGGTAGAGATTGGTTTGAACACTCTATTTTGGTTCATCACCCCCTTAGATTAGAATAGGTAGATTTTCTTTCATGCATCTCTTCTCCCTTTCCCTCTCCAAGAGTAGTTAGGTGCACCTTGATAGTAAAGGAAGTTGGCCTTCTCCGAAGACTCAACCTCACAGTTCAAGTCCCATAGCTTGGAAGTTGTTACCATGTTTCACAAGGTTGTCCTTAGGTAAAAACTTTGGACATGGGTGCAAACTTTTGTGACAACAGTATCCTTTCTTGTATCTTCCTCCTCCTTATCATTGTTATCATCATCATTATTTCTTGCCTCAAAGGGATCTTCTTCTCCTTTGATAGTTGTTAATCCATAGATTGATTTCCACATTTGGGTGGATTTCTTGACAAAATCTTCAATATTTTTTTGAAGGATGCTAAATGCCCTATATTTTGATGCAAACCATCCACCATATTGCTTATTTTGTTTGAAAATTTGTCCTTTTGTCAATTCTGGCATCACCTAGGCTAGTGTGTATTCTCTAATTTGTCTCTCCAGGTTTAAACAATAATGTCATTTATGTTTAACAATAGTATACAAAACCTTAGGCATTGTATTATCTATATCAAGTGGAGTGTTCTTGAATTTAGACATCATTACATATATTGATTCCTTAATCAAATTGTGTTCTTCTCTACCAAGTTTTCCAAAATCAATATTTTTCAAATTTGCATTGTTTCTAAAATTTTTACAAAGATTCTCAAGATTAGATTTTGGTGGATGACTTACCACTCTAAACTAGCTTGTATCCTCAAATTATGTTCTTTCTCCTGTGCTTCTTCTGCTTTGGCCCTTCTTGTTTTGTAGCCTTGGCCTTTTCTTTGGCTTGCTCTTTGGCCTTTTTTGTAATGGCCCTTGTGTTTTCCCTAGTTATTGGTGTTGTAGGCTTTTCTTGGCTTGGCTTAGCAATTCTTTTTGCCTTTGTCTTTTCCACACACTGTACTTTGGCCTTTCTCTTCTTTGGTTCTGCCTATTCTAGTGCTTTCTCTACTTCCTTAGCACCTTCTTCTTCAATGTCCTCACCTGCACCTTCTCCAAATTTGGCCTTTAATTTTCTCACCAATTTGTCTTTCTTCTTTATTTTGGAGGTTGTCTTTAACTTCATTTTAACTTTGGATTTCATAACATCATAATTACCAAATTTCTTGGCACTTTTATGAATCTCCTCTACTAGGAGTGTAGTGATGGCAACTAAGGCTTCATCAACATTGATTTCATAGCCTAGGGGTCTTAACCATCTTATCCTAGGTATTGTTGCTTGTATGTATGTGTAATCAATATCTACAAGAAAACATATGTCATTTTAGTATTGTTCAACTAAGGAGACATGTATCATCAACCTCTGCTTCATAGACTTCTTGAAATCTTCAAAATAGCTTGTCATAATTGTTTCAAAGTTCTCACCCATCTGCTCAATATATTAATTGATGTATACAACCACTAATATATTTGTCTTCCAACCTATTTTTCCAAAGGATGGGAATTCATTATGTACACAGAAAAATATGCACACAAGTATTGATCCAAATTTACACTATGCACTTTTTGTCTTTCTAATGGCACCTAGGTTCTCATTTATCTATTGCAATTGAAGTTCTGCAAGATCATAAGTATGATCTTTCTTGACAATTTTATAGCCAACATCAACTACAATGCATGGTACACTGTTTAACCTACTTGATTGGTAAAATCTGTGAGAAATAATCTTAACAACAAACTCAAGTAGATGATTAGTGATGGTATCAATTGGCATTCCTCTCTTGTTCCATTTAGCTCATGTGTTCTTCTTAATTACCTCTTTTGAGTCACTTCATAAGGTCCTTGGCCGATCTAGGGTTGGAAGACCAATCACCCTATGAACAATTCTTTTTGAAATCTTGATTGGTCCTCCTTCCAACCATAGACATCCATCATGTATCCTACTTAACACTATCTTGATCCATTTCGTCTTGAACACCATGGGAAAATCTAGGGCATGGGTCAAACCCTTTCTCTCAATAATTTTAAATTATTCCTTCAAAATTCCATTTTCACACAACTTATCATAAGCTTTCCTTATTTCCATATCACCTATACCTCCTACTTTGTAGTTGTAACATTTCCTTACATCTTGGACCATTATAACCTTAGGTGGAATCATGGATAACATGTTTGATAGGTCATTTTTATAGGAAATGTCAGGGATGGCTTTAAAATTCAGTTGTTTGACCTCATTACTAAATAATTAGACATCAAATACTTCTTTCTCCTTCAGATTCTTTGAGCTAGAAGCCATTTTTGTCAAACTAGGGTTTTACAAATTTTAAACTATGTAACTCAGCTTATGAAGAATAACTCAAAAATTTGATGAACTGGTGTTTTATTATTGCTAGGATCTTTGCAAATTCTTCAAACTAGATTATGAATCACCTCTTTGCTTTGCTTGCTCTCGCTTGAATTCATAATGACAAAAAAAGGTGAAAATCAACCATATACCCTTCAAAACTTTGCATTTAATGCTTAGTACTTGGACAGTTGTAAACTCAACATCAACATGATTTCTATTCCACTTGGCATCTATAGAGACTTCCCTCATTTGGAAGTTACTACAAGCTCAGCTCTAACTATCTTTGATTAGTAGCTTGACACTCACTAGTATTTCACTTAGCATACACATAAGACTTTTCACGCTCGGCAACAACTTGAAAACTTGAAGATTTAACCTTGAATTTTCCATAACTTATTACATGTTGATTCATGCTAATGTAATATTTTCAATGCTAATTTCTTTTGGAACTGATGTATAATGCAACACTTTAAGTATCAGTCTCACATACCTCTTGTTTTCTTAGTTTGATGAAGTGTGACCACTTGACCCATTGGATGAAGTGATCCCTTCTCCATTTCATGTGCTGCCAACATCTTTCTTCTTCCATGTCTTGTTCATCTCATTCCTAATGTGTTCAACTTCTACCTTGCCTTTACCCATATCAAATTCACAACTTGGTGCCTTGGACCTAGTCAGACAATGCTTACTAATGTGACCAATCTTGTGACAGCTGAAACATGTGGTTTGACTCAACCATCTTTTGTAGTTACCACTAAAGTGAGTCTTAATGTAGTCTTTAAGTACATTTCCATATTTCTGACAATTGTGACAACTATATCTTGTGTTGTAATCCCAGTTATAGGAGTTTCTAGAGCTTCTTACCTTTTTTGGCTTGCTTGATGACCATGTGGACTTAGATCTGCATTCAAAGGCTCTATATCCATACTTCTAACAATTGTAGTAGCGTCCTTCAAATTTTGGTGCATGCATGGTTCTGATTCTACACTTATGTGTCTGATGACCTTGTTTGTTGCACTTATGAAAATGAGTCATGTCCTTAGGCTTAGTATTCTTATTTTTATTCTTTCTCCTACACACATTAGTTGTATTTCCTTTCTTACCAAATCTATGACTGTAATCACCTAAAAATGGTCATCTAGACTATTAGCCCCCTTTTCAACATTTTGGCTAAATTAATTTAATCACTTACCTAAGCCAAAATGCTAATAATCAATTTATTTGATTATAACCTATAGTTTGACTATGCTATCCTAAGTTCATTATTTGATTAAAAGAACATGTCCCCTTTTAATTAAATAAAAGACCCCATTCTTCTAACCCACTTAAAGTGCACACATAAAGTCCTTTTTCTATTTTGCAATTAAAAGAAAAGGCTTTGTGACTTTTGTCTTATATGACAAGTCAACTTATATTCTATTGGTTGACTTGTGTGTGCACATGGATCAATCCTCTTTTTGAATTCCACCGTTGATCATCCACCATCTTCATCTTGATCTCTACTGTCCATACATCTTTAAAAGGGAGAGAGCTTTCCCCCTCAATCCATCCATCTTTTGAATATTGTTATGTTGCAAGTTTTCTAACAGGTTTTTTGGGAGCTTTGTGGAGAACTTCTCACTCCTTGTCTACATTCTCTCATTCCATCATATTAACATAAGATCATATGGCATTCTTAGCATAGTTGCATGTTAGTTTAGTTTTCATTCTTGCAATAATCTCATATAGCTTAATATTTAGTTTTGTAATACTCTCATTCATGCTTAGCATAGTTGCATTTTGCATTATCATCTTAGCTTAGTTTCCATACTTGCATTGCATTCTTGAGGGATTCCTTGAAGATATTGGCATTCTTGCTCTTGTCTCAAAGAACCTCCCGTTGCATGGTTTACTAGCAAGAAGTACATTTCTAAGGCTTGGTTGAGAGCCTTCACACTTGAATACTAACTTCTTGCACTTCGTGGATAGGGAGCTCTAAGCCGACATCCAAGTATTCCAAACTCATGGAATCATTTGGATAGAATGGTTTAGAGTGTGACACATTTCTAGTGTACAATGACAAGTAGGTTTAGAGTTCTTACCTTTGTTGTTCCTTTCCTCAATAACTTTGGATGACTCTCCTTTAGTGCTTGTGTAGCCCAATCCCAATGTATCTCCTACTAGATCTAGGGGATTCCAATAGTTTCTCAAAGTACTTAATGGCTTCATTTGGCTTGTTGAAACTTTCAATAAATTCCTATTATCTTTTTAGGTCATTTTGTAGTTTTTCATTCTGCAACTTCAATGTAGTTATCTCAATGTCCTTGACATTCAACTCATAATGAGAATTCATCATTTGGCTTAAGGTATCCAATTACATGTTTGACATCCTGGATAGTTTTGCTGACTTTTCTTCTGATCTATTTTCCAAAATTATTTTGTCTTATTCAATCACGGCCTTGTCTTCTACAACTTTCTTCTTTTGTTTAGTCACTTCACATAGTAGTATAGCTTGTGATTCTTGCTCCAACTTGAGATTTCTGATCTCTTTAGCTTGTGTTCTATTCTTTTCCATTACATCTATAGACAATTGTACATCAAATTCACTAGAGTTACCATCTGCAAATAGCTTTTTGGTGTCGATCTCTTTGTATTGTGTGTCACTTTTTGTTATAGCAATCTCTTTCCTTCTCTTCGAGGAACTCTTCAAAGCATCTTTGGATTCATTCAGTGGATGTAGTATGAGATGTATCTCAATCTCCTGGTTCTCAATGGTCTTTCCCAACTTGCAGACTTTCATTTCAAGATCTTTCTTCTAATCTACAAAGCTTCTCCTTCTGAGAACTAAGCTGCGATACCAACTGTTTGAATTAAAAGTAGGAAAGGTAAACTTTGAGAGGGGGTGGGGGGGGGTGAATCAAAAGTTAAAACATGAACCCATAAAAACTTTCACCACTCATCCATCTCATTCATTCAATAGATAAATTGAAATAACATGTAAAGCACATACATCTAAATCATATAAACGTGTAAGCAATCACACATTTGACATCAAATATGATTGCCTAGAAACCCTTCAAAGAGAAGGTAAAATTGGGGTGGCGATGACACCCGCAATTCTTTACTAATGCAACAATAAAGTGTAGCTAATTAGGGCTACAATGGATTGACCACGAAACATGATCTTCCCTATGAAAGGCCTACCCTATTAAAGCCTTACAAGGATTGTTAAGTCCCACCTTATTAGAGGATTTCAACACCCTATTAGAAGTGTGCCTAGCTAAATGACTTCAGAACATCTACTTGGAATGTCACCTTACTAAAGGATTTATAATAGTTTGTTAGGACTACTCTGCCTAGGAGATTTAACTAAAATCGTCTGTTAGGATGTTTCAGCATAGATCTTGTGATTGGCTCTAATTGTCTAATTAAAGATCAAGTCCATATAGTGTCCTTCTTGATCCTCTCTGATCTAATGTGTCAATGTTGTATCCTCTATCCTTTGTTCTTCTCAAACTGATTCTGCAATTCACTCTCTATAACTTCTAAGTCTCCATGAATGCTCTATTTTTCACATCTCTATACTTCTCTTTCGATTCCTTACATGCTCATACATGAAGTTTAGGGTTTCATCCTCCTTAAGAAGACTAGAAGACTTAGGGTTAGGTATGAATCTATGGCTGAGATTCATCCTTTTTAATACTTAATCCTTCCCTTTTTCTGATTGGTTGCATGTAATTGCATAGGGAATCCACATACATATTCATTCTTATCTTCAAAATATCATATTCTATTCTTTGGTCAGCTGAAAAATGGTTTACATAGTTGTTTGTGCAATCACAAACAAATATGTCCAATCTGTGTTGCTCGGCACTTGAAGTTATTGATGCTCGGTACATACTGTAATTCTGATTCTGATTCAACATCTGAACTTCTCAACATCTACTATTTACTCAGCACTTGAAGTTACTCAAAAAATGAGTGACTTAGCACTCATTGCAACATGGTATAGTCTTGTATATCATACTCAGCATGCATTACTTAGTAAATGACTTAAGTGTGTTGACACTCAATTGTCAAAACTAATCTGAGATAAACAAAATAAAGGCATTTTGGTTAAGAAATTGTTTTGGTTCACCAAAATAATTAATTGAATATTTGGGGATGACATCCTAGATGTTAACCAACACATGATAAAGCATAATTTAAAATATTTAGCAAAGTATCAAGTAGCAAGGCCAACAAGATGAACGATTTTGGTATAAAGGAAGAAAATTTTGTTTAACAAAGTGTGGCATTGTATTGTAATGATATAATGTTTGAGTGCACACTTTCTATGATTAGTATTGATTGGAGTTTGAGTATAGAGTAGTATAGTTGTATGATCAGTTTTGAAGAAGGCACCAAAAGGAAAAATTAGATATTGAAGATATCAACATTGTGTAAAAGGTTCTTGTATATATCTCTTTTTATAACACTGTAAAGATATAATTGTTTCTTTGATCAGTGATCTCTCCTTGCACACTTTTGTATTGTTATACCAACTCCTGATAGGGTTGAGGCTTCTAATAAGGCCTAGTCCTCGAACAAGGACATATACACTATGTGGATGTAATAGATTTATAATAGGATTAATATCTTTCACAAGATATGTTTAATTAGTGGATCATTTTGTAGGTACCATCCCCATCAAGGTTTTCCCTTTGCTAGGGTTTCCCTAGTTAACAAATAATGGAGTTATGTGTTGCATTGTGTTATATATGGTTATGTATACTTTTTAGTTTGATCATATATACGATTTCAAAAATTGTTAATAATATCTATAGTTGGGAAAAAAAATTGTAGAACACAGATTTACCCCCCTCCCCCCCTCTCCATTTTTAGTATTCCCTATCTCTAACAATTGGTATCATATCATAGTTACTTAGAGGAGGCCTGACAACTTGAGTAAGATCTCTATGGATATGGATCAAGTGCAAAAGAATCTTAAGGAAACTTTTGAGGAACTTGATATAGTTGTAGAGGAAAGAAATAAACTGAAGATCAAACTTAAAGATGTACAACACTTCATTGAGAAATTGAAAGAGCATAATGAATCATCTAGATTGAAAAAGAAAGAGTCACATGATCATATCAAGCATAGTGAAGCAGTTTTAAAGCTTAAGAAGGAGAATGCAATTATGAAAAATGAGCTTGAAATTATAAACTTGAAGATGTGCATAATGGAAGATGGGTAGAAAAGTTAGTCAAATTTGAGATCTTGAATCCAAACTTACCAAGGTGACATTTGTACTTGAGACTACAAAGTTGTATTAAATAGAACTTGAGAACTACAACACTATTGTCAAAGGAGAACTTACACAAACAAAGAAACATATTGAGAGATGTATTCAAGCATTAGGAAGCTTGATGAGAAGATTATCTCACAAAGACCTATTAGAGACAAAAAATAGAATTGGATATGTTGAAGGAGAATCATCTAAAGGATCTGAAGTTACTAAGGAACAAGCTCTAGTGAATCGATAGTCTAATTAGCAAGATCTGAATAAAGAAGTACCTAATCAACATGAACAACCTAAAGAAGTGAAGAAACAATCTAATGGAAGATTATTTGCATGTAATTAGCTTGGACACATGAAGAAGGACTGCATAGGTAAGTATACTAAACCATTTTCTAGTTATTGTTATAAATACTTTTCTTAGGACATAAATCTAATTAATGTAGGAAACCTAGATATAATAATAATTTATTGGAAGATATGAAAGTACTAATCATGCAACTAGTAAACCATTTGGAGCAAAAAATGTCATAAACAATGGAATTGTGTGTTATAAGTACAAAAATGTTGGGCATATTGCTAAGGATTGTAGACTACAGACTAATCAATTCGAAAATAGATATGAAAATAATGTTATAACATGTCAGATTTGCAACAATTTGGAACATACAAAAAGATTTTGTAGAATGAACAACATAAGAATACCTAACATGAGATCAAAAAACATGAAATTTAGAAGGAATGTGAACAACAATGTAAGAAGAAATGAAAATGTAAAAGGAAAGCAAGTTGAAAGTCTTAATAAAATAGTTTTTAGAGAAGGAACACCTACAACCACTATGGTATGGCTAGAGAAGACAAATGAAATTAGATAAAAAGATGAAATCAATAATAGTAGCTAAAACCCCCTTATCAACTTAGCCAACCATCTTTATGAGGGAAACACAATATAATATGCCATAAATTCATGAAACCCCTTAATGGTAACATAAAGTTTTATGCATTTGAGAGAAGCGTGGAAATTATGTTAGGAAGGTATAGTTAAGACCGCATAAGAAAATATAATTGTATAGGAACACAAAAATGAAATCTAGCTTACTAAATAATGAATTAGCTTTTTGTGTTATGCGCACTAGAAGAATTAATATGAATACAGATTTTGGTGAATTTAAGGGTTGAAATTGGCTATTCTAGACATCATTTGATCATTTGAGGATTGCAAGGAGTTTGAAGCAAGAATTAAAGGCAATTTGAAGCATTGGAGTAGCAATTTGAATGGATTTCTTGAAAAGGGTGTGATAACTAAGGTATTTTTTTATTGTAAGATTTATTTCTACAAAAATTTTGAATTTGAACATTATAGAAATGGATCCTTCACTTGTTCACTATATTTTGGAGAAACCTAGGCATAAATCCATAAGAAACGCTTTTGCACCTTTGGAAGATGACTTTTCTAGGGCATTTTCACAAATACCAAATGGAGATTTGATAATAGAGGATATTAGAGAATACATTTACTACAAGTTTGGCACCATAGAAGACACAAATATTATGAGTGAATTTGATAATGTGTATAAGAAATATATGATATTTAAAGAATATTTTTAGTGTAGGAGTTGAGAATCCAACTTCGATAATGCACCTAGATCCCTGCAATGCAAATAGCTTGCTGAAGAGAAACCTAGGGAGGAAAGAGCTTGAAGCAAATACCACACAAGAATATTTCACAATAGGAAATTAGAATTTCTATGTGAAAATGGAAATAAAATAAATTTACAATGAGTGAGAGACCGAATAAAAAGGCCTCATGGAAGCTTGTAGAACAAGCTAGAATGAGGTAGGAGATAAGGTTGACAACTAAGCACACATCCACAAAAGGTGAAAAAGATAAGTATGCTAAAGGGATCAAACTTCCATGTTGTCAAAAACTAACCTCAACTACATGCATTAACCTAAGTAAGCTTAAGCAATAGAATAAATAATTAACGATTAATTAATTATTTACTCTAACACCCCCCCTTAAGTGCAACTTAGGGGAATGCCTTAAGATCACAAAACAAAGGAAAAAATGCAAAATGGGTCCTGGCAATGAAGCCATTTTAGGTACCCAAGTAAAATGTAACTAAATGCAACCTCTAAAAAATGGGGAAAGAGAGAAAACCACTTGGGAAAAACTCTCCCCTAAAAAGAGGTAAAGACAACATGCTGAAATAAACATGAAGTGAAGGAAGGATGGCCTCAACCAATCCCCCCAAGGACAACGTTCGTAACCCCAAGCATTGACCGTAGCTAAAGAAAGTGTGGCAATGCAAAAGGCTTGGTGAAATGTCTACAACCTAACCAGTGGTAGGAATGTACTCCAATGCAATAACACCATCTTGGATAAACTAATGGATGAAATGCATATGCAACTCAATGTGCTTGGTATGCTAATGTTCTAAAGGGTTGCGAGAAATGTGGATGGCACTCAGATTATCACACCACAAAATAGTGGGACAATTAGGAGGAAATCCAGACTCAGTCATCAACTGACGAAGCCATAAAGCCTCCTAACTAGCAAGAACTATGGCCCTATACTCAGCCTCTATAGATGATAGTGCTCAAGCATGTTGCTTCTTACATGACCATGTGATGGGATCGAAGCCAAGGCAAAAGACAAAGCTAAAAGTAGACTTTCGATCATCAACATCACCAGCCCAGTCTGAGTCAGTGTAGCCAACAATGTGTGGAGTCCCTATAGTGTAATGAATGCCATACATAAGTGTGCCCTAAATGTAGCACAGAATACACCTGGTAGCTTGCCAATGACTCTCATGAGGCTCCTAGGAAAATTGAGAGACTAGGCCAATTACAAAAGAAAGATCAGGGCAAGTGTGTGTTAGGTACAATAGGCTGCCAACCAATTGTCGATACAAAGTAGCATCCACTGTAGATGAAGAGCAGGAGGTAGACAAAGTAACACCCAACTAAAATGGTGTAGGAGCAGCCTTACAATCAAGCATGTGAAAGTGACAAAGCATGTCAAGAGCATACTTCTGCTGATACACAAAATTGCTAGTAGGAGACTGATGAATCTGAAGACCAAGAAAGTAGTGCAGCAAACCAAGATCAATCATCTCAAACTAGTCCATTAGTGCATGCTTAACATCCTGGAGCATAGATGATGAACTACCTGTAAGGATAAGATCATCAACGTACAAAAAAACAATTAGAATCTCATCACCAAGATGCTGAATGTACACTGTGGGATCGGAATGGCAGTGAGTGAAGCCTATAGACAACATAAATGAGTCCATCTTCTCATACCAAGCCCTAGGGGCTTGTTTGAGACCATACAATGAACATCAAAGCCTGAAAACCAAGGTGTGATCCTACACAAAACCTAGAGGCTACTCCATATAAATCTCCTCTATGATATCACCATGCAGGAAGGTACTTTTCTCATCCATCTGATAAACTAGCCATCCCTATGAAGTTGCGAGGGATAAGACAAGGTGAATATAATTCAGCTTGGCAACAGGGGCAAATGTCTCAGAGTAATCAACACCCTCGACTTGCAAAAAACCCTTTGCAACAAGATGAGCCTTATACTTATCAATGGAACCATCAGCAGCATACTTAGTGCGATAAATCCACTTACAATGCACTAGCTTTCTCCCCTTAGGAAGAGAACAAAGATCCCATGTGTGGTTCTTCATCAAAGAAGAATATTCCTCCTCCATTGCATTGTCCCATTTTGAATGTCCTATCACCTTCACAAATGCATGAGGATCAGTACTAACAGCATGACTAAGTAGATTGGAACCTGCAATGTGAGAACGGGTGTGATGGGATGTGGATGGGTCACTAGCTAGAGATCCTGTAGCCTCAATAGTAGCTCGAGCCCATTTAGGCATTTGGGGAGGATCCTATGGTGGAGGTATATTGGGATCACCATGATCATCATCCTCATCATCCATAAAAAAAATTGGAGATGAAGAGGGAGTAGCGAGAGCTGGAGGAGGCACTGGAGGTGGGGAATGAACTACAGGAGGGCTCTCATCAAATTGGACATCCCATCAAAATAAGACCTCTTTGGAATCAGGATCAAATACCTATAAGCCTTTACATCCTCACAATAGCCAACAAAAATCAATGGTTGGCTCTTTGGTTCCATTACTTTCCTCTGAGCATCAGGTACAAATGCATATGTCGTACTTCCAAAAACTCTAAATGATGACACATCAGGCTTGACATGGAACCAAGCTTCCTCAGGAGTCATATGTCGAAGTGCCTTGTGAGGCATCCGATTTTGAATGTAGTTGGCACAATTGATTGCCTCTGCCCAAAAACATGAATCCATGGACCTAGACTGAATCATGCAATTTGCCATCTCCTAAAGGGTTTTGTTGTTTCTCTCGGCCACACCATTCTACTGAGGAGTGTAGGGCACTGAAAGTTGATGCCGAAGACCATGCTCAGAACAAATATCTCTAAAAGCTTGGTTTACATACTCCCCCCCATTGTCTGTGCATATCCATCGCATAGAAAGTCCAGACTACTTCTCTACAAATGCCTTAAAAACTTGAAATGAGTCAAAGGCATCAGACTTGTACTTAAGAAAGTACACCCATGTGCATCTAGTGAAGTCATCAATGAATGTAAGCACATATCTAGCACCTGAAAAACTTATGATACAAAAAATGGGAGCTGAAATGAAATCCAAATCTTATGAAACCAGCACCAATGTCTCTGTCTTTGAGTTAGCTTTCTGACACTTCTTTTCGACTGAAAAAAGACCTCCGTATACTTAAGTTATGGCCAAAAACCTAATTGTTGCTCCAAAAATGCACCTTGCTAAAAAATTATAGTCACTGGATTAAATTTGACACCCTTATGGCCGTCACAATGATGTTGCCAAAAGATGACATCAACAGCTGATATGATGACATCAAATGCCTGAAAAATGATGTCAGCACACCAAAAAATGATGTTAGCCAAATTATCGAAAAAGTGATGTAAACTGTCAGAAAAGTGTCATCAGCAATGTACAGTCGCCAAAAAATGATGTCAACAGTCTGTAAAATGACATCATTGCCCAGAAAGTGACACAAGTGGTCAAAGAAGCCATAGGGTGATGGAGCGGTGTAAATTGCCGGTGGTGGTGGCACCCAAGAGGAGAACTCAGTGATGCCGCTGGCTGCTAGTGGTCCTCGAGTTGCGCACTGGCAACACTTTGGCAGAGCACCGTTCGGTGGCACTATAGCCACAACACAGTGGTGCTTCCAGTTGAGCGCTACTACTAGCAATGCATGGGTGGCCCCGCAGTGGTGTACAATTTTCTTTTTTTTTTTGCTCCGAAATTCAATACGACTACCTGGGAGGCCAAAAAAAAATTCCAAAAAAATGCCTGAAGCCAAAAATTAAAAGTTTTGTATGAATCTTAGCTATAAACGGCATTCCAGATCCAATGGCAACGTCCATTTGGGCTGAAAATGCTTCATAAATTTTCTCTACCCTCGATTTGAAGAAAAATTACACAAACAAACTATGGTTTGTGACTCCAAATTACAGCTTCAAAAATCCTTTGAACAAGAAGCAACAGGGAGGCTTTGATACCATGCAGGAGTTGAGAATCCAACTTCAATAATGCACCAAGATCACCTGCAATGCAAATAGCTTGCTAAAGAGAAACCTAGGGAGCAAAGAGCTTGAAGCAAATACCGCACAAGAATATTTCACAATAGGAAATTAGAATTGCTATGTGAAAATGGAAATGGAATAAATTTACAATGAGTGAGAGACCAAATAAAAAGGCCTCATGGAAGCTTGTAGAGCAAGCTAGAATGAGGTAGGAGATAAGGTTGACAACTAAGCATACATCCACAAAAGGTGGAAAAGATAAGTATGCTAAAGGGAACAAACTCCCATGTTGTCAACAACTAACCTCAACTACATGCATTAACCTAAGTAAGCTTAAGTAATAGAATAAATAATTAACAATTAATTAATTATTTACTCTAACATTTAGCACAAAGGGAAATTTAAGGTTGGGCAATACATATTTTTCCATGAATTTGACAATGAGGAATGGACAAGAATTCATCTAAATAGAGTACATGACAAAAAAAATTCGATTGGAAATGAACCTATTGAAATTAATTGTAACCTAATACATGAGGTAATTAGACTGTGTCGCAAAGGCATGATTTCCATTAATGAGAAGAATGTGAATAAAATTGTTCAAAAAAATACACAATCTAAGTGGAATGGAAGAGGAATGACATTGAGTTTAAGAAAACAAATTGATTTAATATTTATCAACAAGGTTTTGTCTTATAAGATGAGTTCTAGTTCAAGAGATGATAAATTTTTAGTAGGATTCATTAATGCATCCTATAAGATGTGTGTGGACAGAAAAGAAGTGAATCTTTGTGAGATTTTGAGACAAAAACTAGTTGATAACCTTGAGAGGATAAAGAAGAAAATAAGTATGCTACTTTCATATTTGAATCACTGCTCACTTATCTATTCTTTCATGTTTTGAAGATACTACCAAACATGTATCAATCTGAATGGAAATTTGAAAAATGTACTATGGAGTTAGTGAGTTATTATTATAGGAAATTTCAAAGGAATACATGACCAGAAATATGATAGACATGATGAAAACATTTTAGATAGAGATGAAAAGAGGATGATAATTTCCCAATCTACTATAGAAAAATATAAGGATGATAAATGTTTCATGATTGAAATTAATAAAACATCCATGAAAGTAGTAGAACCAATAGTTATATTTGTTGATCCATTGGGTTATGAAGTAAAAAAATACATGATTGATGGAAATGTGAAAGAGATACTAGAATTTGATTCAAATGATAATAGTGATAGATGGGATACATCTAAGGAAAGATTAGTGGATGCACAGGAACTAGAAATGTCAAAGGAAGCAAATAAGAAAGTAGATAATGTAATAAAGAAAATGTTTAAGCATACACAAATTCCTAAGGAAGAATATGTAGAAGCTAAGAAAATAGTGTTTGAAATGAATAAAAGTGCATAGAGCAACATTTAATTAGTTCAACCTTTATCAGTAGCACCTTCATCAAGAATTGCAACTGTAGTTATTTTACTAGCAGTTACTACACTTGCACCACCTATAGACACAATAGATTACCTATAGAAGAAGAAGATAGATTTGTTGATGTTTAGCTTGCACCTTATACAAGGAAATCAGCAAGGTCATCACTAGTAGAGGTCATAATCAAGAAGGAAAAAGAAGATGCAGCTCCTAAAAGATCCAAGAGAATCAAGATATTGGAAACTAGACCTGGACCTAGGAAGAGGCCAAAATTATTAATGGCTTATGTTGGAAAGAACAATAAGATAGAGGAAGAGGAAAATACACTAGTAAGGAAGATGAGAGGTCAAATCTCTCCTCCTATAGAAAAATCAAAGGATGGTCAACTAAAATAGGGAAGTGGTAGCAAGAAAAGAAAATGGAAGCCTAAGATAGGAAAGATGAATGAGATGATTATGAAAGAAGGTAACTTGACCAAGTCGAAACAATTATATGATAATTATGATGCCAATCAAAAGATAAATTTGGGTATACTTGTTAGTCAAGACTAAGGGAAGTGGAGGAAGAAAATAAATTAAGAGAGGTATGTATTCATATATATTGAATAATAGGCAATGATGAGAAAATGGAGAAAATAAAACAAAAGATAAATCCCCTATTGAGAGACAAGATGAGAGCTATAAGAATAATGGGTGGACAATATGAAAAAGTAAGAGAAGAAACATTAAAGGAAATATATCAGATACCAAGTGAGCCCAATGTTATGCAACCACTAGTACTTCTAGCAAAAAAAATTTTTATGGATATTGAGGTTAATGATACTCTTTGATGCACCAAATGAACAAGATGATAGTATCGTCATAGTGGGAGCAAGAATCACAACTAACACAAGTGAGGACCCCTTGCAAGAAAATCAAAAAATCCATTTGAAAATCAACAAGATCCAATGTTGGAAATTTGGTCATTGAAAACATTGTATACTATTCTAGTTCAAAGGATGAAGAAGATTATATAAATAAGAGTTAGAAAACCCAAAATATTTTGCACATCTAAGAATCACCAAAAGAAATATCATTAGCACCTATTTTTGTGAGCACATTTTTTTACTATCATTTGCATAATATTATAAAGGAGGTCATAATAGTTACAATATTTTTGACATAGGTAGAGAAGGAAGAAGAATAGAAAGAAGATAAGCAACCAAGACAAAATTATATGGATATACAACCATCTCAAACTTCAATTAAGAAGGCAAAGAGATTGAAAAGGAGGATGAATCAAGACAAATCATTATTTTACAAACCTCTCCTAAGGAAATAATACCTACACCTACAAGTACTTCAAAGTCACCCTTAGAAGCACTTTTATCAATATTACGACAAGGCCTAACTAATATGTTTGATGAAAATATACACATACGGAAGTATATTCAATTGTTAGGATTCTCTATTAAAAAGATAGGTGAAGAATTAGGAAAGATGAGCAAGAATACAAGTTATTGAAATTATTTATTCAAAAGATACAAAGTAAATTACCTTCTCTAGTATAGTAAAATTAACATAACATTGAGGAGAAATCAAACAAGGTTGTAGAAGCTTTTGATACTCATTTCACCACACTTGAGAAGGAAACTAACCCAAAAGAAAAAATAGTTCATGATGAAAATGTATTCAATTTAGTATGTGGATACATTAGAAATTATCTTATAGCATTAGATAAATGCATTGAAGAATTGAGGAATTGCTCCATCGAGGGAAAGGGTATATATGCAAAATATGAGCTTGCACAAAAATACTCCCAAGATAGCTCTAAAAGCATTAAAGATAAAATAGATGAGTTGGAGAAAGGTGTGGATGAGCTAAAGGACCCTAAGGAAAATATCTTTGAGGTTGAATAGAAAATAAGAAAGATCAATGATGAATTGAGAATTATTGAGTTGAATAGAGAAAGAATCCTAAAAAGATTCTCACAGTTGAGAGAACACCTGACATTAGATATTGACATTATTTAGATGAATTTTGATATTTATTTAGAAGAAAATGAATCTTATGCCAAATTTTCTTATCCAAGCCTAGAAGTAGTAGAGGTAGCATCCTATGGACTTTGTCTCTTACCAGCATTTCAAATGCAGCTAAAGACAATTGGGATAAAGAGTTCACCCATATAAAGATGAAATTTTCAAATTACATTGCAATTATTTCTATCTATTCAGTATAATGAAGAAATCAAGGTGCAACACCAAATTTTTACATGTACATATCTTTTTGACTTAGCTTTGTCATCAATGTCAAAAGGGGAGAAAGTGTTAGTATGAAAAACTTTAAAAAGATAGCATTCATAGTATATAGAAATGTAAAGGGAGATATAAGTTAGAGTATAATCTAAGGTGGAGCATATATGTAAAAGATGATAATGATTATTAAAGTGATTCACATTTTGAAATTTTTCAATTTTGGACATTAGCTAATTTTTTCCATATGTTGCCGTCAATGCCAAAGGGGGTGATTGTTAGAAATTTGGCTAAGGTAGCATGTTAGGACAATCATTTATGGCAACATATAGCTTATTTTGAAAAGGAAAAATAAAAGGATAAGTTTGAAGTATAGTTATTCAAAAAAAATTCTAACTACATGATAACATAACAATGTATAGTTAGCATATTTTTGTTTAGTATAGTTCACTGGAGGCACGTGGGCTTATGTTCACTTATAGGAAGGAAGGAAATGATTAAATGACACATAAAATTTCTAAAAGGTTGGATACATACAGATGAAGTTATTATAGTTTTCCAAGTTCAAGTTTATAGGACATAACAGAGTTAATGGAAGAATAAAGGCATTTTGGTTCAACAAAAAAATTACTTGAAATGTTAGGAAGACATCCTAGATGTTAACCCACACATGAAAAAAGAAAATTTAAAATATTTAGAAAAGTATTAAGCAACAAGCCTATCAGGATGAAATATTTTGGTATAAAGGAACAACATTTTGTTTAGTGAAGTGTGGTATTGTATTGTGATAATATAATGTTTGAATGTACACTTTCTATGATTAGTATTGATGAAAATTTGATGCTAGTACAAAGCAGTTAGGTTGTTTGATAAGTTTTGAAGAAGGCACCAAAAGGACATATTAGATATTGAATATATTAGCATTGTATAAAAGGTTTTTGTATCTATCTCTAATGATAGCATTGTAAAGATATAATTTATTTCTTGAGTAGTGGGTTCTTCTTTCATACTTTTGTATGTTAATACCAACTCCTAATAGGGTTGAGGCTTCTAACAAGGCCTAATCCCCAAACAAGGACAAATACACTATACAAATGTAATAGACTCCTAATAGTTCAATATCTTTCACAAGATACTTTTGATTAGTGGATTATTTTTTGGGTACCATCCCCACTAGGGTTTTCCTTTGGAAAAAGTCTCTCTAGTTAACAAATAATTGTGTTATGAGTTGGATTGTGTTATGGTTATTGTACGATTCCATAATAGATGAAGATAATCACACCATTATTCCTCTCAAGGACACTATGTATATTTTGAAAACTATCTATTCCATCATGAAATATACTTCAATTGTCAACCCAAGGACGTAGAACTTGAAATGGGTCAGCACGATATGTGTACTCAGTTCCTTCAAAAGTCTTAACACCTATGTTATAGGAAGGTAAAATGCATGAAAGGAATCTATACTGCTGATACAGAACAGTAAATACACTCGGACTAACAATAGATAACTGTAGAAAACTTTAGATAATGAATTCTAAACTAGTTAATGATTTAAACATCCACCATGATCATTTTCCACAAGTGTTGCAAGAATTTCCATAGTTACAATGTTGCAGGACTAATACAATAAATCTATCTTACAATAGGAAATTGCAAGGAATGAATCTACTCTACCTAAATCTATTCCACCTCCCAAGTGGGCCCTCTTGGTTGGATTCAACTAACTAAGAACATAACACGAATTCCAAAAATCACTTTCTCATTAAAATCCTTCTTTGATTACATCACTGAATAATCCATGAAAAATAGAAAAGAGTAACTTTTGAATCTTAAACTAGCATTGTCTATTTCTTCATTACTTTTTCTCTCTTTCTTTTCAAAGATGATCCCGAATCCATTATATAGAGGATTGGATACTTATTTAAAACATGATATAAAAGCCATGAACAAACATCACCAGAAAAGAAGGCAGAACGTCAACCATGACATAGAACATTGATTAAGCAACTAAGTAATAGCTCGTAGGAAATATAGCAAGTCAGATCTTCCTAGTTTTTCTAGAACAATAACTCCTCTATAGGAGTGGCTTATTCATAGGAACTAATCTATGCTTCCTTTCCCACTATTGATCTTCATCATATTCTTCCTTTAATATGGTAATCACCACACTTTGTGCCACTTCTCCATTTCCTAAAAGTTAGAAACATCTGAAACACATATGCATGATAAAATTCCTACTCTTGTTCAAATATTAGAACATAGCTTAAAATATTTATATGAAATGCTACATTCTATGTATAATATTAAGCAAAGTATGTCATGCCCACTATCCATTAGTTTAATAAGTTCTAGTTGTATCCGGCATAAGTTCATAGGATATTTAAAACAAATATTTTGGAAGGGTTTTTCACAAGGCTCAAAGAGTAAGTTCAAACTATAAAAACTATATCGAATTTGAGACATTAAAATGCCTCATCATCTACCCCCCACTATGCAAATGCTTATTGTCAAGCATTGTACTTCTTTGCCATGGCTCTGAAATCTCCCACTATAGTCTTCCCCTACTTCCCACTTTGGAAAGTGTAGAAATATCCTCTGGTGCATCTCTAATGTTCACCCAAGTGTTCTTCAAGCAATGGCTCTAGTCTGGTAGCATCATTTTCATACAGAGGCCAAAGAAGGGTAGGAGGCTATAAAGTTAATGACATCCATGGCTCTTTTCTAATTTGTCTTCTCAATTGCATATATTTAGCCACCCTATTAACTGCTACCTCATAATTGATAGGGATATGTGGTTCATCCTTTTTGAAAGCTTCTAGCAGTTGATTCCATCGATTTCTAAGCCCTGCAATTTCTCCTTGCTATCTAAAATTTGGAAGTTTCTGGTATTCTCTGTAAACCTTTTCCCTTTTTGCAAACACTTTCTCCCAAATCTCTAGTTTTGGTCTCCTTTACATTAATATGAAACAATCTCTGAAAAGGTCATAAGGCTTATGGGATTCAGCTTGTAGTGGTAATGGTTCAGATTTCTCAAGATCTTTATAGGTATCCACATGCCTATCATAATTTGTCTCATTATGCATCTAGGACATTAAAGCTCTAAGGTGAACATCCCCTATGTAAAGTAGAGAGTTCCACTCTATCTCATGTGGAATTATGAAATAATGCAAATAAAGTTCACACAAATGAAGGCAAAGTCTAGTACACATTATAAAAATTTTGAGAATTTTAAAATTCACAATCAATATCTCTCATTGTCATCATCAATTGAACTAATAGAAATTGTTCCTTCAAACAAATGGCATACACCCTTGGTGGTGGTCTATAGGCATTTACTCATCTATTGTTTTTGTTTCTCAAGTTGCTCTTTCAATGATTCAATTTCCTCATCTTTGTCAAATATTGCCTCTGCATTTGGTCTCTTTCTTACCTCCACAAGGCCTTTTGAAAAATGAAATGATTATATAAACCAAACAATATCGATTGAATTGTAGATGAAGGAAATTCTTGAGCCTTAGATTTTGTCTTTTGTTCTTTGGTAACTTGTTGGAAATGTTAGGTATACTAGGAGGATTTATAAGGTATAAGAGAAACATTAGAATATATAGGGACTGAGAGCATGGTGGGTTGATCATTGCTAAGGGCTTTTTCTGGAACAATAGCGGGGTTTGATTTAACATTTCCTAATTCTCTTGTGGTATCTCATTAACAAGCTTATTTTCATGTGTTTCCACATTTTGGGGTTCCAATTCTATAGGAGAGTCATTTGGAATATTTTTAACTTCTGATTATGTATGAGACTTTGAAATTTGGACATTTGGGTTTTCAATGGAAATTGGAGATACTCAACCTCAGGTAAGAGGGCTTCTATGCACAAGAACCTCTTTACCTTCAACTATTTTTCAAGTTTTCTTTGGTTTAGGCATGAATGGAGTAGATGCCATAGGAATGGTTGCTACAGGAATAGACCTCTTTCTCTTTGTTACTTTAACAGAGGGGTTTTGGGCTTCCTTTCCAAGATTAGGGCTTTCTTTACCAACCTTATGCTTTCTTTTATTTCTAGAAGAGCTAGGTATATCATCCTCTAAAATAGGTTCAACAGGCTTATTAGGAGTGGGTTCTTTTTCTATTTCAGCCAGATTCTAACTAGGCTCTGCGATTTCTTCCTCATTTCCTAAATTTTGTGGAATAGGGTTGGCTTGAGGCTGTAAGGTTTTAAATTCAACAATTCTACCCATGATACAAGGGAAGAATACCTAAGAGACCTTTCAACTAAAATTTTGATGAGGGTATGATGAGAAACATAATTTTCATTTCCTTTTTGAGTTTCTTCAGCAATAATACACAACATATTATAAAGGAAATTGGGGACATTAACTTGAATGTTATGTCTTATACAACTAAGCAACTTAAAATGATGAGCATGCAAGTTTGAAAACCTACCTTCACAACTCAAATACCTGATAATGTGGGTTTCCAATTCTAGATATGGAGCTGGAAGAAAGTCTTTTATACACTTGCTTTGAAATGTCCAGTTGAGGGTCACCTGGCTGATAGAACTGTGCTCGTGAGGACCTAGCATCATGTTCATTTGGATAATGCTCCCCAATTGCTAGTAGTCATGTGACTTTTGCTATCTACTCCTTAGTAGCAATCACTCTTCATCCCCATACTATGGCTTCCCCTTCATCAAATGTCATCATAAACTCCATTATTTTTTATAAGGTAAACAGGTTTTAAGGGGTCCTGAAACCCATAATTTTAACAACAAGAAAGGCTGAAAATAAGCGAAAAAATGCCCAGCCAAAACATAGTCCTTACGGCTAAAAATAAGCCCAAAGGCCCAGCCCGAAACAACAGCCCACTAAAAAGGCCAGAGAGCCAACCAGAAAAACAGAGACTAGTCAAAAAGCCAAAGCCAAGAGAAACAAAAACCAAAGGACAGAGACCCAACCTAGCAGACTACTTTTCCATCTCAAGCATGGTCTGGGCAGCTTCGGTGCACTCTTGTTGCTCTTCTACCTTATGATCCTGGGCGTTCGTCAAATCCTGCTCCATAGTGCTGTCCTTGGCTTTATCCCCATCCAGCCTATCTTTGTCTCTATTCTGTTTATCATCTTCCTCCATCTGGTTCATGTCTTTGAGATTATCCAAGAGAGAGAGGATGTTGTCGTTGATCGAAGCAAGGAGGGAGATCATTTGACTAGCCAGGTTGTGATTGTAGTTCTCAATATTTTTTACTCTCCTCTCCATCAGAGTCTCCCAGCTGTTCTGGTCGCCTTGGCTTTCAGCACCTGTCTTGCTCTTGATTTTTTCCATTTGGGAAACCCTATCTTTGACATCCTCAAGCTCATGGAAAAGCCATTTAATAGATCTGAAGTTGTCGATCATGCTATTGCGGGCATTGTTCAACAGATTCATGCCCGTTTCTCTTGCATTATCAGAAATAGCCACCATAGCTGGGTCAATTAGCTCATTGAGTCTAGGCTTCTCGAGGTTGTCCACCAGGAGTTGGGGGTTCATCGCCTCTCTGTAGATTCCCATAGTGGCCGTTCTCACATTGAAGTTCTTCCAAGCCTTCCTTCTGTTATTAACTTGCACTTCCCCCTCAATCTGTCCAGAGTTGTCATTTTCCTCCAAAGGAGGCTGAGGATGTAAAGGGGAGAGGGGAATGGGCAGAGAATCATTTCCCTGACTGCTGGAGCACTCCATGCTCTCTCCCTCCCTCTTCTGTCTCTTTCTCAATTTCTCCTCATCCAGCTCCTCCTTCGAAACCTTGTCAGAATCATCAGTGTCCATTTCCTCCTCCACCTCAGCAGAGCCAATTTTTGTTGGGGTATGACCTCTAGGGCTCTTTCTACTGGGTAGATTGATAGAGGGGTTCCTTCTTATGGCTTTTAGCCTTCTTACCAGAATGCTCAAAAACCTCATTAGAGCTGATGCTCTTGACTTCATCAGAATCTGAGGAAAAACTGGAGCTGCTCTTGTCAACATCCGCCCCCTGGATAGGGTTTTTGCTAATGGTATGAGCATGGAAATGCTCATGAATCAGAAGCAGAAGACCCTCATGCAAAGCCGGGTTGACGGTGGCTTTCTTTTTAAAACTAGAAATGGACTTGTTCATGCAGTTAAAAAGATAATACGAGAAGGAGATCTTACTACCATGGCGAAAATGATTCAGAATCACAAAATGGTGAGTCCTAACCCTATCAAACCTAGGGTCTAGGGTAATATATTCAATGACAGCGTAGAGAACATACCTCCAGAGCTTCTTTATAGTTTTCGTTACAAAAAACGTCTCTTTCTTGCCCAGCTTGTTCAGCTCTTCAGTGTTTTTCACAAAATCCTTGATTGCATTAGAAGACATCTTCTTGTCTCTGAAGAATTTATGCCCCTCCATCAGAATCCCCAAGACATCATAAACTCCATTGTTACTTCTTCATTGAGCTCGGTTAATTGCAAGAAGTAGCCAAGCTATCCACAAGCATGAAATCATCAAACTGCTTCAATGTCTGCAAGTAAAATATTATGAACAACCAGCTCATACCTCTATAACTATCCTCCCATTTTCAAAATGTCTAGCTTTGATTTTTTATACTCTCACCACTCTAATAAGTTTTACCCCTTTTTACCTCTGCAAATTCCCTCTTCTCAGAATTTCAAATTGATCTTTCTAAGGAATGTCATTACCAATTCTCTCAACAAGACTCCATTGTGTTCGGCATGTACAATAATGATGCAATTAATTATGAAAGAAATCAAGATATAACTAAAGATATTATTGTAATAACTCTCAGTCCTTTCAATCATGTCAAACACAGAAGATCTTTCCCAAAATCGCAGTGAAAAGTTATGATAGATACAGAAAGATTTTTTAAATAAATAAAGAAAAATATCAAACTGCCACCAAAGTACAACCTATAACATGGACATGACTAGGCTAGCATGAAGATGACATTTGAAAATTAATATACTTTCTTGGCCCCCCACTAAAATTTGACAAGTGTCCACACTTTAAAAATTTTGGCATAGGAATGAGAAACTGGCTTAAGACTTAAATGATACATTTAATGCAGTATTATATATAAATATTGAAACGTATGCACTAAAAAATGAATAAAGAGTGAAAATTATTGTACCTAAAATTTTGAGAGCTTACGTTCGCATGCAAATTGATGAGGTGGTGAAGTTGGGTGACCACAAAAAGGTGTTGACAGAATGATTTATTGAAAGTAGTAAAAATAGAATTTGTGGGTGACATGGAGTGTGAGTGGATGGTAGATAGAGAAATTAGATGAGTTGATATGAATAAAAAGAAAAATGAATGAAAGAATGGACCTCATATTAAATGAGGCTTTATTATGAGGGCTCCTTGAAAGTTTGTCATGGTATGGCTGCAAGAAGAAGGTTTTCACCCTTTGCTATAGGAACTGTGTTTGTAGGAGCTGGTAAACTGGCTGGTTGGAACTACTATAGGAACTCATCTTTTTTCTATGGTTTATGATAGAGGCACAACCTATGGCCATTTACAAGTAACTTGAACTGGACAAGATCAATGGTTGTTAGTTGGACTACTCCATTGTTGAATACATACTGAATTTCATAAGGCCCTAACCATCAAGTCTGCAACTTCCCTGGATTAACTTTGAAGTGAGAATCATATAGGAGAGCCCAATCTCCTACTTGGAATTGTTTATTATGGATATGTGCATCATACCACTTCTTTTGCTGATGTTGAATGATTTCTATTCTTTCCAAAGTTGTCTTTCTTATTTCATCCAATGAGTTCAAGTGGAGAAGTCTCTCTTCTTGTGTTGCAGGAAGACTGGTGTTCAATTCTATAGTAGTGCATAGTGTTTTATGTTCAAATTCAATAGGTAACATTGCTTCTTTACCATAGACAAGTTCAAATGGAGTGAATCTGGTTGTTTTCTTCCATGTGGTCTGGTATGCCCAAATAGCTTCAGTTAATTTGCTGGTCTATTCTTGTGTATGTGCACTATCCTAGTCAGAATGACTTCAATTTCTCTATTGGTGACCTCCACTTTCCCATTTTCTTGAGGGTGATAGGGACTAGATTTGCGGTGCCTTATATTGTATTCTTTCATAACCTTAGTGATCAAGTTTGATGCAAACTAGGCTCCTTGATCTGTGACAAGTTCTTTGGGAACTCCATAGTGTGTGAATATTTCTTCATATAGGAATTTAGCTACTTTCTCATCTCTTGCATTTTTCATTTCTCTAACTTCCACCCATTTGGTTACATAATCTGTGCATACTAAGATGTAGGATTTGCCACTTGGTCATGGGTCAATTGGACCTATGAAGTCCATACCCCACTTGTCAAAAGGTGTGAGTACAATCTATGGATTGAGTGGCATCTCATCAATTTTGGTTGGTTGGCCCATCCTCTGGCATTTGTCACAATTGGTTGTCTAAGTTATTGCATCCTTGTGTAAGGTTGGAAAATAATATCCAGTTGTAAGTACCTTCAATGCTATTCTTTTTCTTTAAAAATGGCCTCCACATGGTTCATCATGATAGGCATGTAGTATGTCACATATCTCATCCTCTCTAACACATCTCCTCATGACCTGATCTAGTCCAACATAGAAGAGATTGTTATCTATCTACGAATAATGAAAACTTTTCTTTGGTAGCTTCCTCCTGTCTCTATGAGAGAAGTGTGGGGGCATTCTATTTGCAACAAGATAATTTTTTATGTCTATATACCATGGTTTATGAGTTGCTATGTGGAACAAGTGCTCATCTGGAAAGGTATCTTCAATTAGAGTTGGATTTTCATCAACAATGTGCAATCTAGACAAATAATAGCAACTACGTTGGATTTTCCTGGCTTATCAATAATGGTAATATCAAACTCCTATAACAACAAGAGCCATCTTGTCAACCTACAAGTTACAACAATTTTGTTCATTAAGTACCTTATAGCTAAGTGATTAGTATGAACAAAAATAGGATATCGAGTTACATAATGTTGTAATTTGTTTAATTCATAGACTATAGCTAAAAGTTCTTTTTCAATTACTGTGTAATTTAGTTCAAGTCCATGAAGGCTTTTACTAATATAGTGGATGGCATTTTTAAGATTCACAAGCTTTTGTCCTAATATAGCACCTACAACATAGTCTGATGCATCAGTATGGATATGAAATGGAATTGACCAATCAAGTCCCTTTAAAAGTGGTGTTGTAGTGAGGAGTTTCTTAAGCTGTAGGAAGGCTTCATTACATTTGAGTGTCCAAATGAATTCAAATTCCTTAGTCAATAGTTTATACAAAGGATTAGCTATTTTATTGAAATCTTTTATGAAATTCCTATAATAGCCAACATGACCTAAAAAAGATCTTACATCCTTTGGTTTTGTAGGTGTGGGCAGTGTTAGAATTACCTCTATCTTAGCCGGATCCACTTGTATTCTTGTAGGTGATATGAAATGACCAAGCACCACTCCTTCTTGCATGAGCATGAAACATTTCTCACTATTGAGTGATAGATTACGTTCTTTGCATCAAACAATAACCTTTTCAAGATTCATCAAGGCTTCTTCAAAGGTGAATCCAAATGTTGTGAAATCATCCATGTATATTTCCATGCAATCATGTGATATATCAGCAAAAATGTTGATGACAGCTCTTTGAAAGGTTGCAAGGGCATTACAAAGGCCAAATGGCAAGATAGAATATGCAAAAGTACCCCATGGGCATGTAAATGTGGTTTTATCTTGATCTTCAAGAGCTATACTTAACTAATTATAACCACTATACCAATCTAGGAAAGAAAAATATTTCTTACTAGTCAGAGTCTCCAAAACTTGATCAATGAAGGATAAAGGAAGGTGATCCTTTTTGGTTACCATATTCAATTCTCTATAATCTACAAAAATCTACCATTTCCCTCCCTTTTTAGGTGCTATGACCAGAGTTGAGACCCATCTACTATCAGATATAGGGTATATAAAACTAGCATCAAGCAACTTTTGTAGTTCAATTTTAACTATTTCTCTGAGGGCTAGATTAATCCTTCTCTGGGGTTGACAGAGTGGCAGACACCCTTCATTGATGTATATTCTATGAGTGCATAATGTAGAACATAACCCTTTCATATCCCCATAGTCCCATGCAAAAGCCTTTTCATGTTTTTGAAGAAGCTCTATTAACTATTTCATCTATGTGGAAGGCAATTTTGGATTGACATGGAGATTATGACCTTTTGAGAACTCAACAATAGTTGTGAGATCAACTATAGCAGCTTGAGAGATTGGACTTGTATCTAGTTCACATGGTAAAAGCTAATGGATAATGTCTGGCTCCTTGGGCAGAAAACAACTCTCATTATATTCCTCATATATAGTTAATTCTAACATAGAACTACCAAATACATCATTTTCTACCACACAAGTATTATTAAGAATACTTTGAATTACTGAATCCTCTTCCCACAACTTCAGAAAAGATTGTCTATGTAACATCATAAGCTACACTATAGATTTTAACTCTTCTTCTCCATCCCCTAAATCTAGCCATACAGATGTACTTAAATCTAATTGTGGTTTTGTTGGAGGATATAGATCAAATTTATTTATTTCTTGTCCATCTGATATGGTCATACTCCCTAACCTACAACTTATATTTGCATCAGCTATAGCTAACCACGATCATTCTAAGATGGCAAGGTAACTAGATAAATTGACTTTTGGGGACAGAATCATGAAATCTACAAGGTACTCTAGAGAGTCTAGGGTTACTACTATGTCTTCTATCATCCCATCAAGAGTGACAGTAGAACTATTTGCAAGTCACAAAGTTGTTGGGGTAGCCCTTAATCCTTCTATGTTCAAATTTTTCATAGTATCCTTAGTCATAATATTTATAGCAACACCAAGATCAATTAAAGCATTTTTAATAGACTGACCATTTATAATCACATTCACAATTGGACTTCCTAGATCAGAATATTTAGGATTAATCATTTTTCCTAACATAACGTTAGCCAATTGTCCTACAACATGGACTATAGTTGGGTTTTTTTTCTTCCTCCCAAGCTTTTTTCAAATAGGCTTCTCTGATGGATTTCTCATAAATAGGAACATCTTTAATAGCTTGGAATAAGGGTATGTGGACATGCATATTCTTTAAATGATCAATGATGTCAAAGGATTGTTCCTCTATTTGTGCAGGTTTACTTTTTATGAGCTTTTGTGGAAAAGGAGTTTCAACTACTATTTGGGTTTGAGTTGAGCTAGTTATATTGGCTGGGTTAACCATTTGTGGCTAAGAAGTTACGGGTTCTAATGCTGTAGGAGTATCTGGTATTTCAATTATGAGAGGCAATTTAGGCACTGGTATGGTTGTACCAGATCTCAAATGTATATCTGCAACATTTGGAGCATAAGTAGGATATTTTTGAGCATCAACACAATACATGGGTTGTTGTGGCTTCTAGTTATTTGGATTTGGCTAAGGTTGTGCTGGAAACTAAGTCTACTATTGAGGTCTAGAACTTGTAGGTGGTGGCATTAGTTTAGGTTGTTGGACTGGAGGTGGTAATTGTGGATTACCAATATTTTGGTTAGGCCATTGCTGAGGTCCTCTCCGTTGGTTTGTAGACTGCCAATTTCCTTGGGGTGGTTGCCATTGATTCTGCCATTGATTTTCTTTTGGTTAGACCATTTATTGTTTTTCTAGTTTTTCTAGGAAGGTTGGGAATTCTAAGGCCATTGAGGCTATTGTGGATTATTTTTCCAAGCATTATTCCAATTAGGTTGACTATATTGTGGAGGACCTTGGGTACTATGGTTTTTCCATTAATTACCATATAGATTTGAATTTTGTAAAGTTGTAAGGCATACCTTGATGTTGGGCCCATGGAAAGCATTGAGAAACAAATAATACTTTCTCATCCTCTCCATCTATCTTGATGTACTCAGTTGGAAGATGTTGGTTCTCCACGCTAATGACCAATTTGTATTGGCAATCTTTCTTCTACTTCTAGTAGTGTGGACAGTACTCAGCTAGTTGCACCTCAGCTTTTGCATGCTTCTTATTTGCAATCATTATGTCAAGATGTGTAGCGACATCATTTATGATGTCCTACTTAAAATCTAAGAGCAAATTAGCTATCTCAAGCTTTGAAATACCCTGACTAATTCCTTTAGTGGATGTAGTTTGGTGTCCTCTTCCTTTCTTCATAGTTGACCTCGAGTAGTTAAGATAGATTTTATTGAGGTCATCCCAAGAAAATTGATATACATCACCAGCAGCCATTAGGTCTAGTGCTTCTAGACAATTATTATTCACCCCTCTCAAGAAGACTAGCTTTTGTGAATCCTCTGCCAATACATGCTGAGGGTTCTTCTACAGTGTATACAAAAAATGTGAAACATAGTCTTCCAATGTTTCATCCTCCTTTTGTGATATTCTAAAGATATCATCTCCTCTTGAATCATTTGCCTTGCAGTACTTTTTGTATTTATCTAGAAATAGAGTTTGCATTTCATCCTAGGTACCTATTGCATTGGCTCCTAAGCCCATGAACCATCGTAAGGCTGATTCTTTCAGTGTTTTTGGAAACAAATTGAGCTTATGGGCATCAATGTTATAGTCAAAGCTATGAAAAATTATGTCAAACTCAAATAAGAAAGTATAAGGGTCTTCAGTTGCAAGGCCATAAAACTTTGGAAGAGTAGCTATGGGTATATTTTTGAGATTAGCATTGATTATGAGGCTCAGAAGAGGAAATAGAAAAGTATGTTGTGCCATTACTAGAGGTATTTGATTATGGGGTTTCTATTGAAAAGGAACAATGGGTACTATATTGTTAACAACTGGTGGATTTGGAATAGTACTATCAAGGAAACTAGCCAAAATTTTAGGAAAAGGTTGAAGACCACTTGTATCTAAAGGTTCTGCTCTAGAGAATGATTCTATAGGAAAAACAAGGCTTGCATCCTCAAAAGGCAACTCAACTTCTTCTTTGATTTCTTCATTCAAATTAAAAGACTCCCATGGAAGAAATATCCCATATTCATCTCATTGTCTTCCTCTTTGATGCATGAAACTGAATTGGTGACTTGTTAATCAAGTCCACAATTTATGTTTTCTAGCTAAGAAACTAATATGAAAATAAACAACTCATGAAGGTTCCTAGTTTGACACCATCCCTAGCAACGGTGCCAAAAATGTATGGTTCCATAATAGATGAAGATAATCACACCATTATTCCTCTCAAGGACACTATGTCTATTTTGAAAACTATCTATTCCATCATGAAATACACTTGAATTGTCAACCCAGGGGCATAGAACTTTAAATGGGTCAGCACGATATGTGCACTAAGTTCCTTCAAGAGTCTTAACACCTATGCTACAGGAAGGTAAAATGCATGAAATCAATTTATACTACTGATACAAAATGGTAAATACACTCAAACTAAAAACAAATAATTGTAGAAAACTTCAAAAAATGAATTCTAAACTAGTTAATAATTCAAATATCCACCATGATCATTTTCCACAAGTGCTGCAAGAACTTTCACAATAACAATGCTATAGGACTAATACAATAAATCTATCTTAAAATAGGAAATTGCAAGGAATGAATCTACTCTACTTAAATCTATTCCACCTCCCAAGTGGGCCACCTTGGTTGGCTTCAACTAACTAAGAATACAACAGGTATTCCAAAATCACTCTCTCATTAAAATCCTTCTTTGATTACATCACTGAATAATCCATGAAGAATAGAAAAGATTAACATCTAAATCTTAAACTGGAATTGTCTATTTCTTTATTACTTTTTCTCTCTCTTTTCAAAGATGATAACAAATCCATTAAATAGAGGATTGGATACTTATTAAAAACATGACATAAAAGTTGTGAACAAACATCACTAGAAAAGAAGGTAGAACATCAACCATGACATAGAACATTGATTAAGAAACAGAATAATAGCTCGTAGGAAATATAGCAAGTTAGGTCTTCCCAATTTTTTTGGAAAAATAACTCCTCTAGAAGAGTGGGTTATTCATAGGAACTAACTTATGCTTCCTTTTCCATGATCAGTCTTCATCATCTTCTTCCTTTAATATGGTAATCACCACTCTTTGCACCACTTCTCCATTTCCTGAAAGTTAGAAACATCCAGGACACATATGCACAATAACATTCCTACTCTTCTTCAAATATTAGAACATAGCTTAAAATATTTATATGAAATACTACATTCTATGTATAATATTAAGCAAAGTATGTCATACCCACTATCCATTAGTTTAATAAGTTCTAGCCGTATCCGGCATAAGTTCACAAGATATTTAAAATAAATTTTTGGAAATGTTTTTCAAAAGGCTTAAAGAGTAAGTTCAAACTATAAAAACTATATCAAATTTGAGACATTAATATGCCTCATTAGTTATGTTTACTTTTTAGTTTGATCATATATGCAAGTTTAAAGATTGCTAATAATATCCATAGTTGGGAAAAGTTTGTGGAATATTAATTCCCCCCGCACCCCCCCCCCCCCCCCACCTTCTCTCTTAGTTTCTCCTATTTCTAACATGAAAAAGGGTCACATCTAGCAAATGTGTATGTAACCTTTAACAAGGTTGGCTCTTAACCGAACTCACTTTAGAAGAGTAAATTATTTTTGGGTGACAATTTTTACCCATTTTGATTTTTTGTGTTAATAATATTGGTGTTAATGTGTGCATGAATTTTTTACATGTTATTTCATGGTTTCATGTAAAAACTATTAATAACTATTATTTACTTTTGTGAGTCATTTGAATAGTTTAAATTTATATACTGGGTGGATTTGTTGATAATTATAATTTGTTAAAAGTATTGTGAATTTTTAAAATGGTATGAGGATGACTTATTAGCCCCCTATCCTACTCTCATTTATCTAACACTATTTGCATTCTTAAAGAAGATTGGAAAGCCTCAAGGCTCTTCATTCATCGAGTGGGTGTAAAGAAAATTCCTAGACCCCTCAACAAGTGTATCAAAACAATACATAGGTTAATATATTTTGTCTATAGATAGTTTTGGATTATTGAAAATCCTAAGCTCTCCCTACGCATTCCATCAGATTCCACAATTATTTTTTAAAATCTTCTCATTTCTAGGGTAGGACAAGTTTTTACAATGGAACTAAAATTAGACATTGGATTCCTCCATGGATTTTTCAAAACAAGACTTGGTTGGATGTCTGGATTCTAAAAGAGTATATTGGGTTTTCTATTGATGGTGTTCATAGGGGGAATTCCTTGGTGATAAATATATTATTTCTTTCTTTCATGATTGTCCCTAAGTTTATCACATTTTCTATTGCCTCATGTAACTCTTCTCCCAAAAAGTCTCAACATTTCTTAAAAATGTCTATCATGAAATTCATATGGGCTAGGTGCCTTGTCAAGGTGCAATTTATTCAAATCCACTTCAACTTCAGAATGTAAACTTAATTGTCAACATTTTATTTTGTTCTTTAGATATTGTCTTAGGAATTTTATCTAGTAGTTCTTTATGTGCCTCAAGATCCAAGGAGTCTCAACTATTCAATGTCTTTTTGGAAGAAAAATAGCAATCTCTCTTACAATTATTCTTAGTTACTCTAAAACATTTCCTCTTTCATTTATAATTCTTACAACTATTTTTACATTTATCCTTTTTTTAATACTATTATAAATGAATTTTAAGTTTCTATCTCCTTTACCCACCCATGTTTCCCTAGATTTTTGTTGCAAATCAAAGTACACTTTTCACTATTTAGTATAACTACAAAATCAAAATCAATGTTGAAAACTTTCTATCAAGGCTGAACTTCACCCCTAATGCATTATTTCACCCCTGATTATTTATTTTACCCTTGAAACATTATTTCACCCTTGACAAATTGCCAAAATACTTTTGGGTTTCATTTGTTGCACAATTTTAGGATTGGATTAGAAGATTCCCCTCCTTTTGATCATTAATGCATGTAGAAAATAGAGTTTCAAATGTGTATTTGTTTACCCTCTTTTTGTTTTCAATACATCTACTTAGATATATTTCCTTACACACACGCACACAAAAAGAACACCTAACGAATTGGATATCTTTTTCCATATTCTTCATAGATCTATTTTACATTAGTGCTCCTCATTCATTTGGCTAGCACTAATCTTTCTAACTTAGTTCTCTATAATTAGGAGTGAATTGACTCTTTTCCTTATTGTTCATCCCTCTCTATGTATATGTATGTATGTGATGAACTTAAGACTTTATCCTTGATTCACATTTCCTACCACCACACTAACAAAATTATGCACCAAGTGAATCAAGAAAGAGTCATGGGTACACAGTAAAGTCGAGCATTAAAAGCAATACTAGTCAGTCAAGAATATAATAAACAAGTTACTAGATGGAATAAGCCTTTGAGTAGGGGTCATCACAAGTGGTATCAGAGCATAATCATGTCATCCTATGAATAGAGGATTATGAAAACTCAAGAGGGAAGAATAGAAAGAACTACCATGAAGAACCTAGCAAACAAAATGAGATCCAAAATAGAAAAAAGAAACCAAATACTAGTTAATCAAATAGAAAAATCTAACCAATCACTTCTCTAAGCATTGAAAATTATAGTAAATTCAATAAATATTAATTTGAAAGGATGACCTACTCATATAAGATATACTAGCTCAAATCACTCAAAGAATAATAATATGTCTTCCAAGGCCAAGATATTGCAATCTGCATTCTTACCTAGGAGAGAGTTATTAAGAGAGGAAAAAGGGATAGAATAACCTTTGAATAGAACTAGGGATATGTCTTGAGAGTGTATGTCAAACTAGAACCTCATATTAGGGAAATAGTGTCATTTATGGAGTTTTGTGAAGATGCGAGAAAGGAAACACCCAAGACACATGTTAATAAGGATCTTAAACTTGAATAAAATAAGGTTGATGTCACAAATTTTGATGGAATATAAAATATCATGACATATGATTGGCTAAAAAAACTAAACATTTACCTAAAATTCAACCCCATGACTGAAGAAGGTGCATTCCAAATCAGAATTCTCCATCTAGCTAGTGTAGCATGAGAATGGCGATGCCATGGGAAAAACACCTAGTAAGTCATGACAATATTACCTCATTTAAGAAATTTGCACAAAAATTAATGAAAATATGTGATAGAAAACATCCCCAAGAAGATTTCAAAAGATTAGCATGTTTTAAACAATATGGGATAGTCAAAGGTTACATTAATGAGTTTGATAGAATATTAGTATGAGTGACAAGAATGGATGAGGATAGACTCACTTATCTATTTTTAGATGGACTAAAGGAACCACTTAAAGAATTAGTTAGTGCACTAAAACTAGGAAATATTGAGGGTGTGTTTGAAGTGGCATTGAATTTAGAGTCTTCTTAAGATAATAGATCAAAAAATAGCCATACTAACACATTCTACAAAAAGGAAGGATCCTATGAAAGAGATAATTTCTACAAAAGAGAAGAATTCCACAAAGACTAGTACTTTGAAAAAAGAAGAACTTAAAAGAAAGAACTTGTGTTTCAAGTTCCAAGAACCTTGGGGATGATGGTACATTTGTCAACAAATAGAATCGGAGGAGAGAAACTAGGGTTACAAATGTAAAGAGAAATAGAGTCAAGAAAATAGATGCAGTAAGAGAGAGCAAACCCCTAACATAAAAATAATACTTAATATAGAGACGAATGACAAGTCGAACAAAAGATAGACATGATGAAGAAAAGAGAAAATATGTCAAAGAGAAATCATAAGATAATGTTTATCTAAGAATAATCAAAGTTATTGACTTTATGGTGGGATAATATCTTGAGTTATAAAATGTCATGTGAGAGATAGAGATTTCTTGAGGGCAAGCAATTTTTGTGGAAGGAGGACTTTTTGTGGACCCTAATAATATAGAATACATAATTACTATAAGGTCACAAACCTTCAACAATGTATTATCATCAATATATATATATATATATATATATATATATATATATATATATATATATATATATATATATATATATATATATATATATATATATATATATATATATATATATATATATATATATGAATCTAATAATAATCACATTTGATGAGATTTATATCATTATATGTTAATAGTCATTTGATATTATTATTATTGATTCTATATTAGTTTGATATTGTGGATTATTCACTCTATGTTACTTATTAGTTAAATCATAAACTTAAATTTTATTTTATCATCACAATATTACAAATAATAATAAAAATTGCAATATACATCATTGACTCAACACATCACACTCCTATTTTAAATGTTGAGACATGACCTTTTAAAGTCGCATGGGCACAACTTCCCATACATACCCACATCACCCTATTTATAGGGGATGAGGTTGTCACCTCAGGGAATTGAAGAAGAGGAGGAGGAGGAGGAGGAGGAGGAGGAGAAGAATAAGATGATGAAGAGGAAGAAGAAGAAGATGATGATGACAAAGAGGAAGAAGATGATGAAGAGGAAGAAGATGACGAAGAGCAAGAAGATGACAAAGAAGAGGAAGAAGAAGATGAACAAGGGGAAGAAAAGATGAAGAAGAGGAAGAATGAGATGAAGAGGAAGAAGAAGAAGAAGAATCTGGTCATTCAAGGAGAGATAATATTTTTGGACTCAAACACTAACAAATAAGGGGGATATAACTCAAATTATTGACTTCAATGGGCAGAGGCTATAATCCTAGTCCCTACCATTTTAAGGGCTTTTTTATATATAATTAGGATATGTTCCATTCCTTTTATAAGAAATCAATCCAATCACTTTCCCCTAAATTTAGATCAAGGTAGACTCTATTTTTATAGATCACATGGGGAAAAGAGGAAAAGAGGAAAAGAAGATGAAAATGAAGAAGAATAAGAAGACAAAGACGAAGAAGAAGAATAAGAAGAAGATGAAGACAAAGAGGAAAAGAGGAGGAGGAGGAGGAGGAAGAGGGGGAGGGGGGGGGGGGGGGGGGGAGAGGAAGAGGAGGAGGAAGAAGAAGAGGAAGAAGAGGAAGAGGAAGAGAAAAAGGAAGAAGAAAAGGGAGAAGAAGAAGAGGAAGAAGAAGAAGAAGAAGAAGAAGATGATGATGATGATGATGATGATGATGATGATGATGAGGAGGATGAGGAGGATGAGGAGGATGAGGAAGAGGAAGAAGAGGAATAAGAAGATAAAGAAGAGGAAGAAGAAGAAGATGATGATGATGATGATGATGATGATGATGATGATGATGATGATGATGATGACAATGATGATGATGAAGAGGAAGAAGAGGAGGAAGAGGAAGAAGAAAAAGAAGACATCCATAAGACTAAACATAGTCAATGGGATAGCCTGTCACTTTCATCAAATCAAGACTTTTCCTATTAAAAATGAAAATGAGGGAGATGATGTGAGTTAGTCCTCAACTAAGATAAAAAAATTTAGCTTTCCAAGCAATATTGGCCCCAATGTAAGGCTTTTGAATTTTATCACCAATGGGATTAAAATTGTTGATGTAATACCTTCCATTCCTTCATATCCCTTTACCTTAGTTCTTCTTGTAAAATTTATTCAAAACAAAAGTCTTAACTTATTTTCTATTAGCAGGACATATGTTGAAATTAATGTTCCATCTACTCATCAAATTGATGTTTTGTTGCATCCACGTCCCCTTTATTTTGTACAAAATATTGTTAAAGACAATCTTAGGCCATCTAATATTTTCAATTTTATTTTCTTTTAAAATATCATAAAAGATAAATCAAGGCAGTAGCCTCAATAGGGGCATCCTAGGTTTCACTTAGCATGATAGCATATAGGATCATGCACTTGATTTTGAACTTGCTAGTGATCAAACGCTTTTGAATACCTTCAATTTTCTTCCATTGGGAAATGGAGGTGTTGCTAGCCCACACCCTCTACCCATAAAGGACAATAGGCACCACCAAAAGACTAAAAAGGGTTCAAGTAGTCTTCTAATCCCAAACCTTAACCTCTCTACATTTTTTTGAAGAGAAAAAAAGGCCTTCTAGCCACCCAAACTTATTTTTTTCCTATAGCTTTCCTATCTTAGATGCTTGTTAAAGTCCATGCCTAAGTATTTGTCTTCCATAACCTCCTCAAGGGTGTTTTCATTAAAATAGAACTGCTACAGGTTCTTCTTTTGGTTGGTGGAGAACACCATGATTTTAGTTTTGTTGATGTTAACTTGCATTACCACCATAGTACAAAAATGCTCAAGGGTATATAGATGCTCCTATAAACCCTAGGTATAATTAGTAATCAAAATAAGGTTATTTGCATATAGGAGTAGCCTAATAACAAATTCCCCCAAATGTACACCCTCTCCACCCTGTGTGTTCAACCACTCTTCCAACTTGTCAATATAAACCCCAAACAAAGTAGGTGACAAGGGACAACCCTATTTGACCTTGATATCACTCCTTAAGCATTCAAAAGTACCAGAAGATGTCCTAATTTTGACTTTGAACTCATCACACAAACTATGAACAACATCTCTAAGGTGTGGGAGAACCCCAAGCTCTTCCATCCTGAGCCACATTTTTTCCCTAGGGACTGTGACAAAAGCTTTTTGTAAATCTACAAAGTAGAAAAATAATGCATTCTTAACTTCCCACCATTTTTCAACAATATGCCTCAAATTCATGCAATAATGAATAGTGGAATACTTAGGGTCTAAAAATAGCTTTCCCTTTAGCCTTCTTATTCTCCCTTATGCCCAATTGCTGATCCTATTTGTAATCATGCTACCAAGAAGTTTAGCAAAAAAGGGGTTGATCATGATCATCCTATAATCAAATGGATTATTTAACTCCCCACTCTTACAAAGAGGGATTATTAAACTAGTAGTCCACTCCTTAGGAAAGCATCATTTGTTGATGACATTAAAGATATTTGTGGATCGAAGAGATCTAAATAGGCTATATCAAGAAAGGGTCCTTGTGAATAAATTAGATAGTTCATAAAAGGAAGCTAAACCATTATGTTGACTAATAAATTCTAATGAATTTATGTACCAAGTGAATCAAGAAAGAGTCATGGGTGTGGAGTAAGCCCAATCGGGCATTAAAATCAATACTAGTCAGTCAAGCATGCATTAAACTAGTTACCATGTGGGATAAGCCTCCAAGTAGGGTTAAACACATGTATGCATGCCTATTAGAGATGTCTATAGGTTTTTTATGTTATAGTCATCTCTAATAGACATGCATACCTATGCTAGAAATTGTATTTTTTCATTTCTGCCAAGTGTTTATGCATATGGATTGAGGTTTCAATTATCCCCAACTTTCTTCCTCGAAGGTATTGTGTCACACAAAAAGGCTAGATCAAATATAATTTAATGAAACTAAATGGATATCAGATATAAGAATTCAAAAGGAAAGAGGTCATTGTTACAACGTGAAAGACAACGATATCAAGTAAAAGTATTTTTCATTGAGGGAAGTCATCTTCATGAGTCTATGATGAAAACAATATATAGTGAGGTATGAAAAGATATCCATGTCATCAAAGGAAGGGTAAAATAATGATAAAGGGCAATGGTATTCATGTCATCCTAGAATGAGAGAATATGTTCAAGTATGAGAGAATCCAAAATGTGCACAGAAGGTTGTCCTCACATATAACAACATGATATCAAATTATGTAATGTGTTCTAGATGGCCTAGTCTAGAAATACCTTTTTTCCTTCCTATGAATGACATCATGGATGCATTCAAATATCTTGACTCTATCATAATGAACAACAAAGAATAAAAATAGTGTGATTTTGGGAGGAATCACAATGGACAAAAAATTATTCATTGACAATAAAGTTCAAATAATTTCATTAAGGGAAACATCAAGCATATGGAAGTGATCATAGAATGCAATAAAAATCTCAATCAAAGAACCTTTCCATAGCTCTATTAAATATTTGGCCATAAGAGAGTGTTCATGATGAAGAAACAATGCACTAAGGTTGGGTCAGTGATAAAATATTAAAGAGAGCAAGTTCAATGAAAATATAATAGGTGTGAATTCTTGTGAATGAGAAACTAGTAGAAAAAAAAAGATAGGTCCATCTAGCTCTCAGATGAATATATTCATAAAGCATATAAATTAAAAAGATAACCTGAGTTAACAATCACTAGTACATTTGGGGCATTTTGACCTATTATTGGTCAAAACAATAATCTTACCACCACTAATATGTGTTATGATGGATGTATGGGATGGCTAATATGTTGGATGCATTATGAGATTACATAAGAAGACAAATGAATTGGTCTTATTAGAGCTTAATGAAATATTGAAAAGTGTGTTACTTTATTGAGCTTCTCTTAGTTTCAAGAATAGTTTGATATTCTCTACTTAACATGGCCAAGCACATGAAGGTGGAAGCTCATTTTATCTCACCCCCCAATATCTCTCTAAATTCTATGTTACCATCTTCTGGTCTTGAAGAATCTTTGCTCAATCTTAGGGATCCATGTTATTTCTCTTTTTACTAGAATCAAAGGTGCATAAGTTTCTCTTCTTCATTTCAATATACCACTCTATTATGTGGTGCACCCAATGATGGAGAGAAATCTTTGCCCTTGAGTCCAATATTGAAGAGAAAAGGCATTGATCCCTTTGGATAAGGATTTTACACAATTAAAGGATGATATCCCACTATTTATACCTAAAAATCATTTCCAAGGTATTCTATATGTTATGTCCTATGATCTATGAAGGTAATTTGTAACTATTATTTTCAAGTACAAATGGTAGGATACCAACTTTTGGTCTTTAAGCATCTTCATCCAACATTAGATATCCACATGATTTCTCTTTACTGGAATCGAGGAGACCAAAGTTTTTTAACTTCATTTCAATATACCACTCAATTATATGGGGTACCCAATAAATGAAGCATAACCTTGGCCCCTGACTCCAATATTGAAGAGAAAGTTCATTAACCCCCTTTGGATAAGGATTTTTCATAAGCCAAAAGATAATTTTTCAAGTCAAGGCTTTCCTTAAAACATATTTCAATCCTTAGACGAAGAAAAAATTCTTTAAAAGAACCATTGGCACACAAAAATAATTCAGTTGGTCCACAAGGTAGTTACAAATTGACAAAGATGTAAAAGTTTCTCATACAAAGTTGAAAATACAAGATTTTGCAAGTTGCACTTAATGTTTCCAAAGAGGTTTTGGCTAGTCCACAAGGTGGTTACAAGTTGTAAACTACCAAATACCTTATAAAAGGTTGTATATGGTCGAATGGTTAAGACATCTTCATTTATTAATAGATTAGATTTGTTTTCATTAATAGTTAACATTGTTTATTTCATTCAAGCATATGAGTCAATTTGGATGGATAGGGTATGAGAAAAGACTCAAAAATGTTAATGTATCTTTCATGGTAGAGTAGGTCAGACACCATACTATAATTCTCATAGTTGGTTGTTTATATAAAATGTTGATAGGATAAAAATAAAGTTGTCAAGTTATGGGTTATGGGCAATGTAAATGCTAACACAATCAAGTCATGATAAGAATTGAGAGTGTTTATATGTGGATGGATAGTGAATATAGATGAAAAGAAAGTGACCATTATATGTCTAAGTATATAAGGTAGTTGATTTTGGGTCCATTTCAAGGTGGACGTTTAGTGTTATTACAAAATAGGCTAAGGAAGAAGTAGTTTCCTCATAAAGAATGATTGTGATTCACTAGCCTTCACATCATGAACCTGAGGCAAGTAATGATGTAATCTAGGGTACATGAGTGAAAGGATAGAATTTGTGTATAGTCACCACAAATGAAAAGTTGATCAGTAGTATCATCAAGGGTTGTGTAGTCAACATGTGGGTATGTGAATAATAGTAGACATAGGTGTGATCTGAAGTGTAAGATTGGATGGTGCAAAGAAAAAGAATCCTACATTATTGTTCAACTTTTCCATCTTTTTTGCACAAAGGATTCTACCATTTAGAGAAAATAAATTTTGGGTAAGTCATGGGTAAGCCATACAATCCATAAAGGACCAATGAATGCAATAGAATTGTTCTTTCAAAGAATTATTATTTTAGCATGCTGGAATGTAAATTCCTTCATGCTTTGGCTTTAGAATTAGTTTATTTGATCAAGAAACAAAGGCATGGTTTCATTTGGAAGTTAGATTGGTAAACCCTTAAGTAAGATAACTTGAGAACACTCACAATGTGATATACAAAATTATCAAAATTACATAGTGTAGAATTATTCTTCTAGATGGCTCAAAATTAATCAAGTGAAACTTCTACATCAGCTCTAACCATTAGTATTTAAGTACTGCCCCATGGTCAGATTCATTAACTTTCCACAAATTCTATTTAAGAGGTCTTCCATAATATTTAATAAATTGAATTTTTTTGTGACAATAGTTTTGAGTAATGAAGAATATGTCCATGTGTCTCAAAGTCCTCAAACAACCATACATTAGAATTCTTGATAGGGTACCTACATTTTTATAGAAATATAAGTTAATGTCATAATCAATATCGTTTAATTGATAAATAAATAAGTTTGAGAAGTCTTAATATAACTTGACACAATGATGATACCTTCTAAGCCATGTCCCTAGCACAACAACCTATACTATTAGGTACTCAATACCCTCTCTATCAATGATTGTAGAAGTCAATTTCTTTTTGGCTATAACAATGACACAAAAAGTAATGCATTCCTTCTTTTTTCTTCTCATCCACAAAAACTCCATATACATGGCCTACATTTAATAGATGTATATAAGTTAATACCAAAATCAGCATAAAGAACTAATAAATTGAGCTTCAATTTGATTATACCCAAGTTACAAATTAGGAAATTACTTGGTTCAAATAGGTTTAATGCATGGTCAAAATCCATTGATGCTTTAATTGGTTCATTTGTAATGGCCTAGGAAGTTGATATGTATCTAGGATTTGTGAATGTCTAGAAGACTATTAGTCAACCAACTCTTTAATTCACATTCATACTATACAAAATGCATACACAAAGAGAAAAAATATTCAAGCTATCGAATATAAACAATATTTGAATCTCTAAATGAATGCATCTCACTTGATCTTGTAAGTATAAAACAATATACATAGTTTTCAATTTTAGATATACATATTGACCAAAAATATATCGAAATAATAGATATACCTATATTACTTGGTCCCATCATAGAGTGTCACCATTGCACAATTATTTTTTCATCTATTAACACTACAATGCCTTTGTAAGGGCTCTTTTTACACATGCTCCTATAGTATCATGACATCTCTTTCTATACCCTTCCCCACACCACTTCTCACATACATCCTAGTCAACTAGTAGAACATCCTTATATTCTTGAATTGTACGGCAAAATTGTCCAACCATATTAAGTGTGGTTGTATCTTATATCTCTTTTCCTTAAAATATCATAGAAGAATGTAAATAATCCTTTCACAAACTCTAAGGAATGAGTATGGTTATGGCTAATATAGAATTGGTATTCTCTTTTAACCTTAGTGTCATCCTTGTTACTATCGCGTACATGCATGAATATTTTGTACCAAAATTTTAACTTGTGTAGAATGGTAATGCATAATTTTTACTCTATTTTACATTTTTAGTGTATAATTCTTAGAAAAATCAATGATAGAGACAATAGTGTCAAGGGAAAAAATTTCCTCAAACAACTTGAATTGTTCATATAACCACCTAGCTCTATGAGTGTGACATATGTACTCATAAACTAGTTTCTCTTGAAAAATCTTCATAAAATTAGCTATACATATATCCATTTTCACTAACTTGTGCCTCCTTAATTTTTTCCCATCTTTTACACCATAAGTTATTGCCTTGTATTTTCCAATAGAAACCAATTCCTTACCAATTTCATGTATTATATCTAGATGTAGGAAACTATGCAACTGTTGCAAACCACCACATGTACGAGAAATACCTCTCAAAAACACAATCTTAAAATAAGTGTAGCCATTATATGGATTGCAAAGTACACTTGAGATGAATTTTATTAGTCATTAAGGAGGTGTTTGTAGACCACAATCACCTAAAGCATCACTACTGTGAAAAGTAAAACATATATAACAATAAATTTCATAATGCATGGAAAATTCAACATGGGCCCTACAACAACATGTAGTACATGCATGATTAATCTTAACATAAAATAGTTTTTTCATCTCAAACATATTTGACTATATTAATTCAGGGAAACTTTGAAGAAACCTTTCATTGAATTGTGTTAGAGTCATATCTAAATAATGTTTTGATTGTGGCTCATGATTTTTTTTTATAATTTACCTTCTAAAAATATCTCTTTGGTTGGGTGAAACCCTTGTATTGCCATGCCAAATTTGTCAATAAACATTCTCAATCTATATAAAAAAATGTGTCGTTTTGTGGCAATGTACTTAAGAATAACTAAAGAGAATGATTGGTAGGATCTTCAATTTTTTCTTGCCTATCTAAGGTATTGTGTAATGTCGTTCTACTTATCCTTGTGTACTTTCTTTTTTTTCTTACTAAGAAATATTTTTTATTTCCTTTCCTACTATGGTTGATGTGAGGACATAATGAGTAACATTAGCATCTTTAGTGCATGTTTTCATACTAATGGCTTGGTATGCATTAATGGTTTTTTCACTATTACTTTCCTATGTTTTTTATTAAGTAAAATAGGTTTTTTATAGGGGTTCATGAAACCCACTAGTAACCAACATAAATAAACTAAAAGTTCAGGTTTAACAACCAAGCAACATAAAAAACAACAGGCCTAACCCGACCAATAGACAAAGCAAAACCCAAAAGGCCAAAAGCTGGGCAACAAGCAAAGACCAGAAGAAATGATCAGGGATCAAGTTCTTTAGCCAGCTCCAATTTCTTGAACTCCATCTCTTCCTTGGCCTCAATCTCATCGGTCTTCGATTGACTATCATCCTAAGAAACCTCCTCTTCCCTCTTCCTCTTTTCCACTCTCCTTTTTCTACTCAGGTTCTCCCCTTGCAAAGACACATCCTCATCAATCACCCTAGTTTCCTCTTTGCCCTTATCCTCCTTCCCCTTTTTATTTTCCTCCATCATCCCATGCAACTGAATGATGTTATCATTTAGACCTTTGATTATGTTAAGGCTCTAATTAGTTGAGCTATGGAGCATGGCCTCCATCCTTTCCACCCTTTTTTCAATCTCTGAAACCCTACCCTCTACTTTGCCAATTTTGTCATTCTCATCCACCCCTTCTGGCCTTTCCTATCCCTACAACCTAAACTTAATTTCTTCAATTTCATGTAAGATCTATTTTATGGACTGAAAATTGTCCACCAAGTTGTTGTGGGTGTTGTTAAGAAGGTTCATACCCATTTCTTGAGCATTGTCATTAAGAATCACTAGAGCTCGGTTAATAAGCTCTTCCACCAAAAATTTTCCATCCCTTCCTTCCAACACCTCTGGGTTGATATGTTCTCTAATAAGCCTTATTTTCATTGTACTAGCATGAAAGTTCCTCCATGCAAATTTCCTTCCCTTTTTGTCTAGAGAAACCATAGTTTTTACCAAGCCCTCTTCCTCCTTCCTCTCTTCCAGGGCCTCAAAAGTGCTCTCCTTACCCTTTCCATGAGCCCTCTCAACTTCCTTTCCTATGTTCTTAACCCCAAAAATTTTCATTGTATCTTTAAAATTTATATTTATAATCATTTCAAAAACTAAATGACATCTTCCACTTTGATTTAAGTTCTCAAAATACTTCTAACCACTCTTTTATAAGTTCTTTCAAGAAATTTATCATGCATTGGCTTCACATATACTTTTATTAATGTCAGTTGGAAGCATTGATATTCTACACATTGTTGTAGGAGTTGTTACAATTGGTGCATGCTCTTAATTTCTATTAGATACATTAATCACATCATATCCGAATGGTGTATCTTTGACAATTTCATTATGTGCATTCATCACATCAATTTTAATTCACGAATGTTCATCATATTGAATTTAAATTGGCGCATGCATATCATTTTGATTTGTGCATTTGTCATATCAATTTGAATTATTATATGTTCATTATTTTTATTAGGTTCATTGCATACATACCTTCATGCAATCTCCTCATATGTTTCCTTTGTTTTTCCTTTGTTACCTCTTCTTGTTCATTCGTTCTTCTCTTATTCTTTCCCATCATTAATATTGACTATCCTACACATAACATCATGGTGATATGCCACAAATCACACTACATGAAAACAAACCAAAAAACAAGATGAATTCAATATTCCAAAGTAAAATGTGACTAAAAATTGTAAACCTATTTGTTATTGTTGTAGAAAATCATGTGCAACAGTAGTGGGACCTTCAAAAAAGTTTCAATGTTATTTTTTAGGTTATTGGCAGTATAAAACTAAGATTCCCTCATAACATGTGTGGGTTCTATAAACCTAAAGATAACATTAGGGTAAACTTTGAGAAACCTCCCTCAAGAAAAAGATATAAATTATTGGTAAATCTTTCATTATATTGATAAACCAAATTATTTTTATCAACGAATCTCTCAATTTTTTTTAATTTAAATATTATTTACATTGGCAATTATTTTGAAATCATAATTTTTGAGTAGAAAATATTAGTGAATCTCAATAATAATAGGAAATTCACTAATCATCATGAAATATTACAAATCAAAATTGACCATGTTTTATCTCATGGAAATTATAAGGATAATTACATTATATTTTAAATCAATAGTGAAAACTAAATATTGGTAATATATCCCTAAAATAACTAATAATTATGATAATTATTGGTGAATTAATTTTAATTCCTTCGATAATATATAATACATTAGGGTAAACTTTAAGAAACCTCCCTCAAGAAATAGATATAAATTATTGGCAAATCTTTCATTATTTTGATAAACCAAATTATTTTTATCAACGAATCTCTCAATTTTTTTATTTTAAATATTATTTACATTGGCGGTTATTTTGGAACCATAATTTTTGAGTTAAAAATATTGACAAATCTCAATAATAATAGGAAGTTCGGTAATCATCATGGAATATTACAAATCAAAATTGAACATGTTTTATCTCATAGAAATTATGAGGATGATTACATTATATTTTAAATCAATAGTGAGAACTAAATATTGGTAATATATCCCTAAAATAACTAATAATTATGATAATTATTGGTGAATTAATTTTAATTTCTTTGATAATATATAATATTTAGGTGAATCTAATCTAATCATGTATCGAATGTTGTGGAAAATATTTGAGTTTAAATTTTTTAATAAAATAATATTGAGTAATTTTAAATATTTTAGAACTAAATTTAATAAAAATGTGGTGCTTTAGGTTGCATTAAATCTTAAATTATTAGCCAAATTACTAGCAAACAATTTCTAAAATTCACAAAAGTATGAATATTCACCACTAAAGTACACCTTATATAACATTCATATATGCTCATGACCCATGTGGGTTATGTACAAATTTAAAAAAAATTGGCCTTATCACTCTAAGCATAGATGAATATTGTTATCATTTATGAATCCCATCCTGGCTTTGTACTATTTCTTTATTTAAAAGGAACAAGACTTTGGTTTATATATTATTTAATCTTGGATGAGGATAAAACAAAATTTGAGTTGTTAACATAAGATACCTTCTCTATACCTAGTTGATTAGAAGGACTTGTGTGATGATATTTGTAAGCATATGATGACAACTATAAAAATGTATTGAGGATTTTCTACATATGCTTATATTCATATTTATAGCTGGGCATATGAATTGATACATATGAGCATATGCATACATTGATCAATAAAAAATGTTTTATAAAATGTTTTCCTTGATTTAATTTACTTTCAAAGATATTAGCAAGCATAAAGAACTATGTTTAGACTTCATAATATGTTCTTTTCCTTTCAAAGTTCCTTCTTGTTACCTTTAGTTTTAGCAACAACATATGACTTAGTCTCTCTAATCACTTGTTGTCAGCTAGAAAATGAACTCACATTTCATGGTAAAAAGATGGTTGGTGACACTCACAATAATGTGATATATGCTTATCTTATTGTAATTTATGAACATTATGCTAATAAACCATGTGATGCAAGACATACAGTTTAAGCTAATCATTGTTTTAGCAATTAGAATGGTTGGTTGCTTATGCATGTAGGAAATTGAAGGTAAGTGGTTGAACAACTTTAAAGGAAATAGTCAGTTTGATAGATTTACTAAAGAATTTGGCTAGAGCATAATACAACTAAGAAATAAATTAATGGCTTCCATTGCAAGCCATCATGCAACTCTTGTACTCAGTTGTAATTGTGTAATTGTGTTGAGATGAAAGAAGGATTGTAAAGTATTTCTTAAATATATATTTGTATATGAGGGGCTCATCCCTCTTTGAATCTTGGCCCACAGTCACTATTGAACAAGACCTCCAAAATCCCAAGTTACAACAAAGATTTTTCTTTTCCTTTAATACTAGCATAGAACAAAGATGTAAAATAATAAAAAATAAAAAATATAATGAAAGACCTTGACCAATTAGGGAAGATACCTAAGAGCTTTTAGGGATCCAATAGCCATGATAGAGTAGATTTCATAGATACCCTCAATAGTTGATCATGCATGTACTAATAGTCAATCATTTTTTAGCTTTATTGGTTGGTGATTGACCGATTTGTGCACCACTATTGGGACATTTCATAATGACTACTAAGACATTTCACCACAAGTACTAGTGTTTTTTGGTTTTCTTAGTGAGTAACTATTGAGGAGTGAATGTAATAGGTATTAGGTGAGTTTTTTTTTAAATGACACTTTTTGACCACTCTGCACTTCATGGCCTCCCTAGAGAAATTTGTAAATACCCAAGTGTTGAAACCTTAGCTTTAATATAATATCCCCATTTTTGGCCAGTCTATGTGGTTGATAGAGTTAGCTCATTGTCACGACCCTTGTGAGCTGATAGGGCATTTTGGGGGTCTCAGTTATGGATTTACTATTTTTAGTAAGTCTATTATTAGTAGTTGTTATTCTTGACAATGCAAGGGGTGGCTTGACAGTTTGCCATCACCTATAGTTGATCGGACTAATAATTGCATAAGCTCTTATTTATTTATTATTCATTGAGTTTCATTATTATAATAATGTTTATATTATTATAATAATGACTTTTAGATATATTTCTAAAAAACAAGTTGGAAAGTTTCTAGTGTTGAGTTCTTTTAGGAACTTTCACATTTTCTGAAGTGGAGTTTTATGGAAACTTTTACCAATGAAAGTTTATAAATGGGAGCTCATTTCATTAGGAAAGGCATGCTTGAAAAAATATTTTCTTTTTGTGCCTTTGTGGCTTTTCCTGATTTCTGTCTTGTGAGAACTTGTTGAAGTATAAGGGTCTCGCCTGAGAAATTTCTTGGCAATTGTGTTGAAGTATACAATTGGCCAACATTCTCCTACTATATTCCTATGGCTTCAAAGAATAATATTGATTATTACATTGGAAATTATATTTAATCATTGAGAGTCTGGCTAAGGGCTTTTGTGGAGTTTTCTAAGAATTATCTTGAGATTGCATTGCAAATTGTCGTTGAGTGTTCTTTGCATTAATTGACATCGTACATGTTACAAGAAAGCTTGTGTGACTTCTCTAAGTGCTAGCAGTTCATATCATAGGCTATGATTTGTTTTCTAGACCTATCGTTTCAATATCAAAGGCATGTGTCAATTTTTGGACATGTTGCATTTAATTTCAAGGCCTAGCGTCATTTCACAAGGCTTGCAATTTGCCATTTTAGACCTATGATACGATATTGATCCTGCATTTTAAATTTGTGGATCATGAGTAATAATTGTGGCCTGCATTTGCAAGACAGGAGCCTACAAGTTTAATCTTTCAAGCCTACTATTGGATTTGATCAATATCCAGAGTGTTGTGATTTCTCTATCAATTGTAAAAATCAAGACCATCATATCATGTGCACAATTCTAGGAACCTCAACCGAGCTAAAGAATAGCGTAACAACCGAGAAGATCAAAGGGGGTGGCATTAAGTTCATTAACTGCCATGACATCATCAGGTTCAATGTTTTATTTTAAATAAAATGTGTTCTGCACAATGTTTTAATATAGTGAATGATAAGATGATATTGCTCTTGTTTTGATTGGTATCATAGATCAATCCATACCAAGACTAAAATTTAATGAGAGAATGTTTATAACCCCAATTTTGTTTATTATTTATCAATATTTGGTATTAGTGTTGCTTGCCAAATGTTGATAAAATGTCAAACAATAAATTTGCATAGAAAATTGGTGTATTAAAGAGCAGCAACCAAATGGGGTTTTTACCTTTAAGCTCTTGAGTCACCTACAAAGGTACACTAAAAAAAATCAACATCATTCGACATACAGTTTAGGACACCTGGATGCACAAAGTTAGCCTGAATGACTATTAGATCTCTTACACTTTTTATCAAAAAAAAATATTGTATTATGTGCATGTTTTATATTATTTGTTATATATCTATATTAATTACCCAATAGGCTACCTTGTGTGGCGATGCCTGTCAGTTTTCAATGTAGGATGTCGGAAAAATAAAAAAGTGGTCACAGAAAAGTGTGAAAAATCAAAATTGTGCTTGTCTGGCAATTTGGTACTATTGTTGAGCTAGAGTTTTTCATAGAAGTAAAAAAGTTAAGGGTGAGGTCTAATGAGGGGGGCTCCGAGATCTATTTTTATGAAGTGGAAGGTCCCATGAAGTGAAACAAAAAAATGTTATGGGATTAAATAGAATATTCTCCTAAAAATTAGCTGCCCCTACATTTTAGGGTGCGAATTTGAGCGAGTAGAAAAGGTGGGGGGCTAGAAATTGCCCCACCAGCTTAGGTTTTTTGTCTGCCACTTGTCAATAAAATATATTTTTTAATTCTTATCAATATTATTTTAAATGATTTAGTCATGTAAATTAACAATGCAATTCATTAGACCACCAACTTCCATAAACTGTGGAGGTTAAACTTTTAAGCATAAACTCCACTTCAAAATTCATGGGATCTCCCACTTTAAAATTATCCTAAAAAGTCTTAGTAGCTCCCATTTAATATTTTTAGGAAGCCCCCTCCATGGGATTGCACCCTTAATGAATTTTTTGATTTTATCGTTCAGCTGTCAATTTTGTCAAGACACAAACAGCGATTAGGTTTACGATATTTTGGAGCGGGAGCAAGAGTGGCTTTTCTTGGGCTAAATCGCTTAAAGGGTGCTCCTTTTTATTTAAGACTTTTCTTGGGCTGAATAGCTAAAGGGGTGCTCCTTTTTATTAAAATCAATTTACATCTAACTATATGTTATTTTATTATTATTTTGTATAGCAGGGAGAATGAACATTAAAGACATACTTTTGAGGAAAATGATGATGAATAGCTTTTTTAATATGAGTAAGCTTTACCATTCCTTAATTTTGCAAGAGTAATAGGATGGGGATTCAATTGAGAATTCCTTTTTCAATTTTTACTCTAAGCTCATGGAGAGCAATAAAATAGTTATTAAGAATTTTTAATACAAAACCACTTTTAAGTAAATAAATAAACTAGGAATAAAATAACTTTTAAGTAAATCATTTCAAATGATTATTCCTTTATTTATTTATCTTAAATAGCACTTCAGTGATTAAAGATTTTTGATAAAAATATTTTATTTAAAATGATCATTAGTTCAAATATATTGAATAATATCTCATTATTTACTTCTTTATTTATTAGATTATATATTTTTATTTTTAAATAAAATATAAAAAATAGTATAAATAAGAAAACAATGAAAATAACACACTTCTATAATGATATTTCTAGAAATGTTAGAGATAGATTTTTCTTTAAAAAAAGTATACTAATTTTATTTTATTATCTAACTATTTTATATATTTGAAAACTATTTAAAAATCTTGACACTTTTATATTCAAAAAAAAAAAATTTAACAAGTGACACTATAATGAAATCATTAGAGGGATAGATGGGACATAGTCAAGAAAAAACTTGATAGTTTACATTCTATATTGAATAAACAATATAATTGATTTTAAACATAGTCGATAAAGTTATTGGAAAAAATATATAGGACACTCCCTCTTTTCAATAAAAGAATGGAAAGAAGAAGTTGAAGGACGAATTTGAAAAAATAATCTAGGGCACCCTTTCATCCGAAGAACAACAAATGAAGAAGTGTGACAATAAAATGGAGAAGAAGATGAAAGAGAAGTAGAATAAGAAAAAGGAGAAGAAGAAATGGAATATGAAGAAATAGTAGTACAAGAAGAAAAATGGGAAAAAAAAAGAGCAAAAAAAGAAGCAAGGAGGAGAAGAAGATGAGGAGGAGGAAGAGGAGGCAAAAGAGTAGAGGGAGAAGAAGAAAATGGAAGAACAAGAAGCAGAAAAATGAAGAAAAGATGAGGAAGAAAGGGAAGGAGAAGGCCAAGAGGAAGAAGGATAAGGGAAAGATGAAGTAGACAAAGAAAAATAAAAGGCAAACCGAGAATAAGGAGGAAAAGAAAAAGAAGAAATTAAAAGGAATGAAGAGAATAGAATGGAGAAAGAGGAGAGGAAGAACAACAACAAAAGACAAAACTAGAAAGGCAAAAAGGAGTAAGGAGAAAGGGGAGGCTTGTTGAGATAATGGGTGTTGCAAAAATTGAATAATATTGTTATATTTTATTATTTTATTTTATTTTTATTATATAATGTTGTGCCTAGATGGGCGTGCAACATGTAAAGATTCCCATGGAATATTCTTGATGAGTTGTATTGTAACATTGTAAAAATATTTTATGTAATTATTTAATATTGGGAAAAAGAATTAAATGTCCAATATTAAATGTGGGGTCAATGGATTAGGTAGCACATGGTTTTAGCACATGGTTTATGTAATACCACTTAGTGGTTTTGTGAGACTTGCTACTATATAAGCAGCCACAAGGGTATTTGTTGTAGAGTGACAAGAAGAGAAAAAAGGCAAGAGTCGAGTGGGACAAGGCTTGACAGGTTAGCCAAGGGAGCATTTGTGAAGGTTGAAAGCATGGCATGGGATGTGTGGATTCATGCTTGTTCACATAGTTTGCTCGGTTGTGGTTATGGCTATGAAGGCTTCCATGGTTGTATGGCAATGGTATTTTTGCTGAATAATATATGGTGATGGATGCTTTTGGAGGCTGGGTTTTTCCCTCAATGAGGGTTTCCCAGGATATATCTTGTGTCACAATTTTGTGGGTATGTTGTCTATTCTCTTGCATGTGGATTTTAATTCCGTGTTTATTTCAGATCTATTATGGGTTATGTGGAAACAGTTATATTCTTTGTTGCCAAGTTTCCTTACAAGTGGTATCAGAGCTATGGTTTTATTATTGTAACCCTAGATTGAATCCATGGGAATGCATGAGAGGATAAAAGAAAAGGGCAAGATAAATGAATGATTTATTGCAGATGTGAAGGTTTTGGGTTTGCTGTTACGAGGGGATGTTAAAATATTTGGGCATGGGAAATTTTTGGACAAAAGATTTTTTTCGGATGTTTCATTTAAATGAGGGTTTTAGGGGGTAGCTTGCATAAATGACCTCCTGGGTAAAAACAGACCTCGCCATTGGATCCGAGTCAACATTTTCATAAATTTTGATATATAATATGCCCTAGTTTGGCCATGTTCAGAGGAAATGAAAGAGTTTTTTGGTTTCAACCCATGATGGCCGTCAAATATAATCCCGTCGAAATTTTCGTCACTGAAAAAATAAAAAATGAAAAATCATATTGAAAATGGTAAAAAGACTGTCTTAGTAAAACGGCCATAACTTTCTCTCAGAATATCGAATTTCAGAGTTCTTACAAGCGTTGGAAAGCTAATTCAGAGCACTACAACATGGCATAGGTTTGGTTCAATTATTTTAAAATTTTGTCATGTTTTAAGAGCCCTAAAGTCAGATGTTGTTTATTTTGAGCACGGATTAGGGCATAACTTGGGCATACGGAGTCAAATTTTGGACTTCGAGTAGTCAATGGAAAGCTCTTGGAGAGCTCTACACATTGGTTCAGATTTGGTGTAAGTTTGGCATGATTTATTTGTTGATATATTTATCTGAACAGTTTATGGTATGTTTTGACTATGGTAACATTGTGAGTTTATGACATTGGAGATTTAAGTTTTGATGTCATTGTATACTCAGTTCATATTCAGATTGGTCTCATGATGATATGGTTATCAGTGTTTGGTTTGGATATGCATGATGACCTATTGGGTCTACAAGTTGTGCAGTGTTGTAAGCAGTCTATACTTACAGGTTGCATTTATAGCTTGGTTATTGGTTGTCTTTGCCCATTGATCTTTCATTATTGATGCATATTCAGATTGGTGGCTTGGATTTGGGTTGTCTATGCCCTAAGTCACATGATTTTATCTTCATGTAGAAGGGATGAGATGTTGTTACCAGGTATAGTCTTGGCAGAGGATTGTGGTTGACTATGCTGACAGGTTGGACACTTTGAGAGACAGATGCTCGGTTCATGGATGTGATCATGGTATCATAGATTTTGGCATGACATGATTGGTTATACAGGTACATCCTTGATGTTTATTAGCTTAGATTTTTTGATTCAGTTATGATGGTAGATCTTCTTGGTTGAGGATCATGGTTATTTGGTTTCTTTTGAGGAGCTCATGATGTGCACTTTGAGTTCTTTGATGGTTTGATGTCTTGGTTGATTCTCATAGTTAGAGGATGGGTTTTCATCATGATGTCATGGATAGCTTGGATACACGATTTAGTGGGAGCTTGTGACAGTGATGGGGTGACAGTGCAGGATTAGTTCCTGGTTTGGTTTGGATCTTCAAGTAGGAGATGGATTTTATGATGTCATAGGTGACTTGGTACCACGGTTGAGTGGGAGTTGTTGGCATTGATATATTTATTGAGTATTTGCAGATGTTGGAGGTTTGTCTTAGATCCTGTTGCTGCAGAAGCATCTTTGACATTTGCATGGTGCACTTGTTATCTTCATGGTGTTTGAAGATGGTTAGATCTTGAGGACTCATGGAGTTCTTGGTTATCTTCATGGTATGTGGAGATGGTTCTTCCTAGTATGAGGAGATGTTTTTCTTCATGGTGTGTGGAGATGGTTGCATCTTGAGGACTCACAGGGTTCTTGGCAAAGGTGCGGTTTATGTTTTTATTTGACATGTTATCCTTGGTATAAGGATGGTTTCATTATTATGTCATGGTATACTCTTGATACGCGTTTAGATTTGTGACATGTTATGGTGTGTTCATGTGGAGCATGTTATCTCTTTAGTTGAGATGGTAAGATCATGTTGTCATGTTTATGTTCCTAAGGCCATGGTTGAAACTTTGACATTGATCTTGGTTTAGTTTCTTGGTATTGAGTACACTGATCATAACCTAGATACTTCATGATATTGCTATGTTGCATTTGGAGTTGGCATGAATTGATTGGTTATAGGTGCTCATGGATACTTAGAGACGGTGGTGATGCTGATTTCTCTTAGATTAGAGAAGTATTTGTTGGGATGGTTGATGGTTTCAGCAGGAAGTCCAAGGGGCAGTCACCTAATATGGACTTGAGAGGAGATTGTTCTTAGATGAGTCTTGGTTGGAGACTTGGGTATCTTGATAAGCATTCTCATTCCCCACTCTTGGTTTACTCGGCGGTTTGCTACTTGAGAGGTATAGCCCATTGTTTTCTCTCAGTTGCATTATATTTGTGCTTATCTTTCATGGATATGGATCTTGAGCTATGGTACATGAGTTAGTTCTGGAGGGTTCATTTGAGAGATGGTTAAGCATTGGTTATCTCCATGTGCATATGTTGTTATGCTGGTTTAGTTTGGGAGATGGTTTTATATTGGGCATATTCCTTGGTTTAGGAATGGTTTATTGAGTTTGATCTTCTTGTGAGAGGCTTACATCTATGATTAGTTATATGGTATGGTTTGGGTGTTGTTGAGGCTTCTTGTGGGGTTTTATGGAGGAGATCATACTTGCATAGTTTACATCTAGAGGTGTGTGTAGAAGGACATGATACAGGTTATGATTTGCATGGTTTCTTTGGTCTTGGTTATCTTCCTGGATGTTCAGTTTTGCTTACATTGGATTTGAGATTGGTTAGAGATTGTGATCACTAGTTTGTGCTCATGTATGTCATGTGAGAGATGACATGGTTATTTCTTTATCTCTTTCCTTTGTTGGTTGTGGAGAATTTGGGAGACTATTGGAGACTTGTTATGAGAGTTTTTCTTGTAGGATATTAGTTTATGTATTGCGGATGTCCTTGATGCTACATGGATTCACTTCTTTGAGATGTTGTGAGTGGATTGGTTATAGATTTGACATTATCTTTTGCAGTGGGAGCTTCTTGGTATATATGTGGCAGGTATTGCTCTTGAGGCTTGTGATTGTAGGTTGCAGATTGGATATGTCAGTGATATAAGATTCACTTGTTATACCTTTGAGGTATGGATAGTTGGATGGGTTTGGCACTTGCTGTGGGTGCTATTTCAGCTACGGATATTTTGACAACTACGGATACATGTGATTACCTTTGGATCAAGTTTTTGTGCTTGGAATTTCAGTTGGTACAGGATTTTATGATCTTCTAATGCGACAAGTTGGGTGGTTTTCTCTTTGGATGGCTTCTATGTATGTCCAGTGGGAGTGGCATAATAAGAGGTGAGATCATTCATGTTTGAGATGTTGGATACTTCGATTTTGTTGCGGGTACCAGGATGGAGCACTTGGTGTATTTTGATCTATGATGGTGGATGTGTTGGGAGGGATTGTTCCCTTGTTCATTTATGTGGCTACGGATTGACCCTATGCAATGTATACAACAAGTGGAAGATTGTTGAGATAATGGGTGTTGCACACATTGCATAATATTGTTATATTTTTATTATGTAATGTTGTGCCTAGATGGACGTGCAACATGTAAAGATTCTCATGGAATATTCTTGATGAGTTGTATTGTAACATTGTAAAAATATTTTATGTAATTATTTAATATTGGGAAAAAGAATTAAATGCCCAATATTAAATGTGGGGTCAGTGGGTTAGGTAGCACATGGTTTTAGCACATGGTTTATGTAATACCACTTAGTGGTTTTGTGAGACTTGCTACTATATAAGCAGCCACAAGGGTATTTGTTGTAGAGTGACAAGAAGGGAAAAAAGGCAAGAGTCGAGCGGGACAAGGCTTGACAGGTTAGCCAAGGGAGCATTTGTGAAGGTTGAAAGCATGGCATGGGATGTGTGGATTCATGCTTGTTCACATAGTTTGTTCGGTTGTGGTTATGGCCATGAAGGCTTCCATGGTTGTATGGCAATGGTATTTTTGCTGAATAATATATGGTGATGGATGCTTTTGGAGGCTGGGTTTTTCCCTCAATGAGGGTTTCCCAGGGTATATCTTGTGTCACAATTTTGTGGGTATGTTGTCTATTCTCTTGCATGTAGATTTTAATTCCGTGTTTATTTCAGATCTATTATGGGCTATGTGGAAACGGTTATATTCTTTGTTGCCAAGTTTCCTTACAAGGCTGGATGAGGAGAATGAGAATAAGGAGAAATACAATTGATTTTCTCCCCTTTCAATGAAGAAATTAAAAGGAATGAAGAGAATAGAATGGAGAAAGAGGAGAAGAAGAAGAAGAAGAAGAAGAGACAAAACTAGAAAGGAAAAAAAGGAGTGAGGAGAAAGGGGAAGTTGGAGGAGGTGAATGAGAATAAGGAGAAATCCAATTGATTTTCTCTCCTTTCAATTTCTTAGCATATAAAACAAGATATATGAATGAGAATAAGGAGAAATACAAGGCTTCATTATATATAGGTCGATTGTTTATCTCCTTGGCTTTATTGCTAAGGTTTTTTTGGGGGTTTTCTCACATTAATAAAATATCAAAAGTCTTATAAAATATGCCTTTTTTATTCACTGGAAAATCATTTTATAAAGTCTTATTGTAGCATGCTTACATAAAGCTTCGTCCATGGAAATTTTCACTATCTGCTAACAATTTTTAGGCTTTAGTAATGAATTGATATCTATCTATACTTTTGTCAGTGCCTTAGCTGCAAAATTGATAGAGAGGTGTGTGAGGGCTGAGTGTTGTTGTTTGGATTATATGTGAGGGGGCTTGTTTGTTGGGCTCTTATGGCCATGAGCAAGATTGCCAAGAGTCTCATTCTTGTTGGAACCTCAACTTGTGGTGGATCTTCTCCCAAGGTGAGTTCATAAGAGAAGGAGACATTTTATGTTAGTTGCTCAAAGTTAAATAAAGTTAATGGATGCCTTCCATGTAGCCAAGATCGACCTATGTTGGTTATCCCTCCGGAGGCAATAATGGAAGATGTGGACTATTTGGTCACACATGCATTGATATGCAAGTTTCTTGGTATTTGGATTTCCTTGTTAGTTTTGGAAGCTTGGATTCATTGTTCATGGTAGGTGGAAGGTGATATGGATATTATGTTGGCTAGTAATAGCTACTTTTTGGTGACTTTCTCTTGCATGTCAGATAGGAACTGGGTCTTTGAGGGAGGCCCATATTTTTGTGACTATGTGGGTCTTTTTGTCAAACCTTGGCATATGGGTTTCAATTCTACTAAGGATCTCCCGTCAAGGGTTCCTATTTGGATCCACCTATTCTGGCTTCCTTTGGAGTTTTGGCAAGAGGATATCCTTCAACAAATTGTTGTTGTGCCTAGCAAGCTAACTGCTATAGCACATCAATCACTGGATAAAAGGGTTATTTCTTATGCCCATATTTGTGTTGAAATTGATTTAAATAATCCTTTGGTAGATTCTTTGGAAATGTGCCTAGGCTCTTCTTCTTGGATTCAACAGTTAGACTATGAATCCCTTCCCTTCCGATGTCGCATTTTCCATGCATATGGTCATTTACAATGCCAATGCCCTCAAGGCTCTAAAGGCAATGGTACCCCTAGTGGGTTCTCAGGCCCAAGGATGGAAAATGATGGTAAGGGGATTGGTCAAACTATTAGTACTAGAACAGGGAAAGTTTAGATTGATAGTACTAGTAAAGGGAAAGCTTAAATGAACACTTCAAGTTAGGGGCAAGGGCCATCCAATACTACTAGTCCTGATAAGAATGGTTTAATCCCTGCTTGAAACCATGACAAGGGGAGGGGTTAGAAGTAATCTCATCTAGATCGGCCAGTGGACTTAGGGTTTAATCAATTTGAGGTTCTCAACAACATGGTCATAGAAGAAGGCATTCCTGCAGAGGCTTAGTGTGGGGTTCTTGGCTTAGAGGGGAGGAGTTCTATTCTTAGTGGCAACTAGGATGTTGTAGTTCAGCAGAAGCTGGAGACGTCTATTGGCCCTAAGTTTGGTGCCCTTCTAGTTTCTCCTGCTCCACAGGAAAAGGATATTCTTTTGGCAAATTTGGTCAAAGATGTGTTTACCTCTAGTAAAGGAAAGGGATCTTCTCTTGCTTTAGGCCTGATGCAAAGACTACTCAAGAAAGTCTCTTTTTCTACTCCCTCAAGAGTTGGGTGAAAGTAAGATCAAGAAAAAAATTAAACTTATAGGAGATTTACTGGTAGATTCTGGGGTCGTAAAGACCATGGATGAACATTTTCTCCACTCTACTCAATGATTATTCTCTCATGGAATGTGAGGGGGTTGAATAACATCCCCAAAAAAAAAGCTTTTCATGAGCTGCTAGCTAATCATTCTCCAGATATTCTTTGTATCCAAGAGACCAAAATTTCAATGGATTCCATGTTTAGATGTGCACCTAAAATTTGGTTTCTGGGGCAATGATAGTGTGTTGGTGCTTTGGGGAGCTCTAGTGGTCTTGCCATTTGTTGGGATCCTAGCAAATTTGTGCCTCTTTACTGGATCTCTTGCCACTCAGCTCTCTCAATGGTGGCCTCTTCTCTGGAAACTGGAGAGTTGATTCTTGTTACTAATGTGTATGGCCCTATTGATCTCCCTAGCAAGATTAAGCTCTGGGAACATATTGGGCATGTTAGAAGTTATCACCCATTCTTGCCTTGGATTGTGGCCAAGGATTTCAACTGTGCCATCAATTTGGAGGAGAAGCAGAGTGAGCTAGCTCGCTTAGGTCCTTCTTCTGAGCTTCTTCGAGAAAATATAGATCTTTTACATCTCTTTGATGTCAAACCTCTTAATGGACTCTTTACTTGGAACAATAGAAGTGTTGGAGATGATGCCATCTCGGAATGCTTGGATAGGTTCCTGGTTTCTTGCTTTTGGAATTGTGGCTCTCTTTCTCTCTCTTCTGAAATTCTTGATTAGAGAGGCTCTAACCACTAGCTTATTAAGCCCATGGCTAGTTATGTTGTTGTCCCCAAGAAGCCTCCCTTTAAGTTTGAGCTGTTGTGGCTTCGAGACTCTTCTCTATATGATTTAATGGCTCACTAGTGGCGATAGGGAGGCCCTGCCTATGGCACTACTATGTTCTCCTTCTCTAAAAAATCATAGTATGTCAAAAGGAAGTTGAAGAATTGGAACAGGAATTGTTTTAGTAATCTCCACATTATGAAGAAGGGGGCTCATGATCATCTTGATGTTATTACTAGGCAGATTCGAGATTTGGGTTTTTCTGAAGCTCTTGGTATAGCGGAATCCAAAGCTTCTAGTGATTTAGCAAAGTGGGATCTTGGAGAAGAAATTTATTGGAAGCAAAAGGCTTGAGTTGACTGGCTTCAAGAAGGGGACAAGAACACCGCATTTTTCCATAAATCTATGCAGGCTCAACGTAATAGGAGTTACATTTCTTTTCTTGTTACTTTTGAGGGGATGCATATGACATCCTCTCAAGTTGTGTTCAAGGAAGCTATTTAGTTTTACACTGCTCTCTTTCCAGATGACTTGCCTCTAATGGAGATTGAGGAGAATACAATATTGTCCTGTATTCCCTCTATTGTGAATAGGTAGATGAATGACTCTCTTATGTGGCCGATTTGTATGTTTTCCTTGGAGGAGGTGGTCTTCAGCTTGCGTAAGGGAAAAGCTCCAAGGCCTAATGGCTTCCCTGCTAAATTATTCTAGGAAATTTGGGATATTATCAATCATGACCTTTTGGATGTGGTTTAGGAGTCCTATTCCAACAAAGATATGCTCCCAGCTTTGAATGTTACTTTGCTAGTCCTTATTCCGAAGAAGGAAGAGGCTAATTAGCTAGACTTCTTTAGGCCCATCGCTCTTTATAATGTGGTCTATAAAATCATTACTAAGCTCATAGCAGAGAGGCTTAAAGTTTGGCTTCCCATGGTTATCTCTAAGGAATAAGGGGGTTTTGTGGCTGGAAAACAAATTTTGGATGGGGTGGTTATTGCTTCTGAAGCCAATCACTCTATGTGTACTTCGAGAGAATGCACCATGTACATCAAGCTTGATATGGCTATGGCTTATGACAAATTCAATTGGGGTTTCTTGCGAAAAGTTCTTCTGCCTTTTAGCTTCAGTTAGGAATGGGTTAGTTGGGTTTTGAGCTGTGTTACTACTCCCTCTTCTCAGTCCTTCTTAATTGTGAACTGTCAAAGCTTTTTGGGGCCTCTAGGGGTCTTCGCTAGGGAGATCCCCTTTCTCCTTATTTGTTAATCATTATGGATGAGGGACTTGGCAGACTTATCAAGTCTCATGTTTCCCAAAATCTGATTCAGGGCTAGCAATGGGGAAATGGTCTGCTCACTCTTTCTCACCTCCAATTTTTTGATGATATGGTCCTTGTTAGGAGAGCTCAGATTCGAGAAGCTAAAGCCTTTCGGCTCACCTTGGATACTTATTGGGCTACCTCTGGTTAGAAAATCAATGACCATAAATCCTCTATTTTTTTCTTCAACACTCCTGAGCCTATCCAGTAGAGGATTGCTAATATCCTGAAATTTCAGATTGAGTCTCTAGCTCTAACTTACTTGGGGGTCCCTATTGTGCTGGGAAGACAGCCCAGGCTCTTTTGGCAGACTTGCTTGACAAGCTTCGACAAAAAGTCAATCATTTGACTCATAGCTAGCTCTCTACTGGTGGCAAGGTGACTCTCCTGTATTCTATGATTCAAGCCCTTCCCATACATAGAAGCATGGTTTAGGCTGCCCTGGCATATTTTCTTAAGAAATTTGATGTTTTTTTGCCAATTTCTTTGTAGCAGCAATTTGCAAAATACTAAATGGAGCCTCATCAATTGGGATACCGTTTCCAAGGAAAAAAAGGAAGGAGGCCTCGGCCTTTGTTCTACTATCTTGTGCAATCAAGCTCTTGCTGCCAAGCTCTATTGGTGTTGGTGTTCCAATTAGTCTTAGCTTTGGGCCTGTATCCTATCACACAAGTATTTACCTGGCCTTGAACCTTCAGATGTTTCCAGGTTTCGTCTTGAGTGAAGAGGCTCTATGGTGTGGAATACCCTCAAGATTGGTGCTCACATGGTGAAGAGAAGTCTATTTTGGATCTGTAACAGAGGCACAAAGGCTTTATTTTGGAGTGATTCCTAGAATGGGCATCCTCCTCTCTTGTCCTCTCAACTGCACTTACAACCTCTTTGTGATTTTTTCTTTTCTACTGGATGGAATAAGGTGGCTCATTATAAGGAGGCTCATAACCTGGGCCTTGTTGTTAGTTACATATGGAAGAATTCTTCTGATTGGCTGTCGGATGGCTCTCTGGGGGATCAGTTGGAGCTTTCTCAAATCTTGGCTTCTAAGGAGTGCAGCTCTCTGTAGGAACCTAATGTTTTGTCTTGGGGAGGTGCTTCTTCTGGCAAGTATTATATTTCTTCAAGGTACCTTGCATTGACTAAGCAACTATTTAGCAAGGTGGAGGTCTCTTGATGGAAGCAAGCTTGGAATAGCTTTTCTTGGCCTAAGTGTAACTTTTTCGTCTAGATTCTGGTTTACAATTGTTGTCTTACTTGGGAGAATCTTTGCAAGAGAGGCTTCTAAGGGCCCTCCATCTGTGTCTCATGCTGCAATAGTGAAGAGATTGTTTCCCACCTTTTTTTCCAATGCCCCTTTGTCGAGTAGATTTGGCACTTCTGGTGGAATGTGTGTGGATGCGCGTGTTGGTATGTTTCTTCCTTGTCTAAGTTTTGGGACCATCTAGGCCATCCCCCTTCTAAGACCTCTTTTCTTCAGGTTGCATGGACTATTGGCCCTTCCCTTATTTTATGACATGTTTAGCTTGAGAGAAATAGGAGGATCTTTCATGATGTGTAGTCCCCCTTCCAAGACCTCTTTTCTTCAGGTTGCATGGACTATTGGCCCTTCCCTTATTTTATGGCATGTTTAGCTTGAGAGAAATAGGAGGATCTTTCATGATGTGCAGCTGGGGATCAGGCACCTATGGTTGCTCATTCTCTTCATGAAAGACTCCTAGCTAAATGTGACTTTGGTGAAGGTTTGGACCCTAGAGATGCTAGTATTTACTCACGCCTCTCCTTTCCTCTTCAAGGCAGTGCTCCCTCTCTCCCCCATAGATGCTCTAGGAATAGAGCTAGGCAGTGCTCTCAACGTGTTAATCATGAGGGGCATTGGACTCCTCCCCAGGCTAGAGTTCTTAAAATCAACACTAATGGCTCTTCTCAAGGAAATCCTAGACCAGCTGGCATTGGGGGAGTTGGGCGCGACAGCTCTGGTGATGTTCAATTTTTGTTTTCTATCTACAAGGGTTACCATACAAATAACCTCATGGAAGACCTTGCTATCTTAGTTGCAACGGAACAGTGTTGCCAACGTGGCTGGAGAAGAATTACTTGTGAAATTGACTCGTAGGTGGTTGTGAATTTATTAAATAGATGAAACCCGGTGGATGTGGACTGGCATTTTGGCTCCAGTTATTCAAGAGATCACTCAGTTATGCAATTCTTTGGATTCTGTGTCTTTTATGCATATCCCTTAGGAGTGGAACGATGTAGCTGATTGCTTGGATAAATGGGCCTCCAAGCATGCACTGGATTGGAACATTGTTAATCATAGGATGCTTCCCCCTGATTTATCTCATAAGTTGGCTCAACTTGTTGACCAAGATAAAGCTCTTTAGTACTCTTTGTTTTCTCTATTGTTCTATTCTTTTTGGTATTCAATAAAATTTTTACCCCTCTTTTAGTTCAAAAAAAGAAAAATACAATTGATTTTCTCTCCTTTCAATTTCTTAGTATATAAAACAAGATATATCTTTCTATCGACGTAATTATTGCACCGCCTATGAATGCAAGGGCTAGTTTAGAATTTTTAAAATAAAATATAGAAAGAAAATTGCTTTCCCACATTTGTGCATGTACTTTTACTAAAACCAAACATGAAAGACATCAAAATGGCCAAACCGTCGCGTTAAAGCATGTTATTGCCGTATTGTTCATTTTCATAGTAGTTGAACAATTCGAACAAAAAGTAAAAACAAAACTGCCGAAGGTCAGCTGAAAGGGGTATTTGTGGCCGTGCCTATTTCTGTGAGAAAATGAAAGAGGTGGTTATTATTAAAAAATCCGTCCGAAATAAGATAAACAAAGGAATGAATAAACAAAATTCCGAAAAGAATAATTTATAACAAGTAAAAAGATGGTATTGTAATCGCCTCTACGGCCCCATCACTACTCCGAAAGAACAGTCCAAGTGGGTTCATTATAATGCTCTGCTGTTTTAAATAGACTTTATCTCCGTCTCAAGAAAATTTGGGCAACAAGTGAAAACAAAATGTAAATTTTCATGCATGAATTGCACGTTCAAGATCATTGACATTGAATTGGATAGGGGATGTGACATTGGATTAGCTTATGTCCTGCAAAATTTTATTGTTTTCACTTAATTTCATATTTTTTCTTTCATCAGTCATTTCTAAACATCACACATTAAAGGAAAAAATTAAGCTTAGGAAAAAAAAGGTTAACTTCTACTATTTAACACTTTTAGAATATATAATGTTTAAATCTGCATTTTATTAACATGATGCCCAAAGAACAACTGTACACCAACTAAAAATTCTCCTTCTTTCAACCATATGAGGACTGCAAATGGCGGCATTTGATGCTTTCATTTTGACATCTATAACGTGAATCCCATAAACAGGGAGGCCTGCCAACTCACTTGTAGGCCCAACCCTTCTTCATGCCTGATCTCCCATTATTATACTTTGAATTTGAATTCTGATGCTATAAGAATAACATCAAGAGCTGAAGCTCTTCACAGTTTGCAGAGATTGTTACAAGGATTCATTTTGAAGTTGTGAGCTGTTTCTTGTGTTGGGAAATGGAAGTGCAATCAGGGAACCATCAGTTTACAGACATTACTGAAGAAGCTGAGAAAAGTACTGAGGCTTGGATTACTTCAGAGAGAGGAACATTGCCCATCACTAGGGCCCAGAAAGAGGTAGACTGAGAAATAGGACAGCCACCATTGTATCAGAGTTTGCGATTTATTTCGAGGATGAAATACATTTATTTCATTCCGAGATATTAGATTTGTACAGTCTATAATGATTGTTGTGCTTTGTTTCTAGTTACAACTTCATAGAGCTTATGTTTCGGATCAAACTCTATGATCCATCATCATCATCAGATAAGAGAGTTGTGGAAAGTAAAACAATTCATGATGGATCACAGAATTTGATACCAACAATAATAAAAATAAATATCACATAATTAAATCAAAAAACAATGATCATTTATTTCAATTTAGGCAATTTTATATAAAAAGAAATCAACTAGAGTCTGTATACAATTTCTTTGTGCCTTGATTGTCTCTCTTGTGAGACTTTTGAGTCGAAATCAAAGTTTTCCTAAAGTTAGGTGGAAAATCATGAACATTCATTTGTAGATAGTACTTTAAATTAATATTTTCTACTGTATCTCTTCCTTCTTTGTCTTGTAATTGTGTTAAGCAGTCTCTTTGCTTCAGCTTTAGTCCTTTTATAGTGCCTGGACTGAACTGTACAGAAAGTACCAACAGTGTCATAGTTTCTTCTGACTATTTATAAGTTGTAAACTATTACAGAAACCATGGTGGAGGAAGTTACTAGAGTTTGTTGGACCTGGATTTCTGGTTTGCATAGCATATCTTGATCCTGGAAACTGTAAGTTACTGTGAACATCTAACCAGCCTTCTATATATGTGTTTGTGTTAATAACTTGTGTTTGTTAATAACTTAATTTTGAGATAACTAATTGTTTGTTGCTAATTTTTGGATGTGCCTCAGTACAGACTGACTTGCAGGCTGGTGCACAGTACAAATATGAGGTATTTGTTCAAATAATATAAGTGGTTTGGTTTTAATATTATCTGGAAAACAACTATTATCAAAGATCATTTATGGCTTTATTTTGCCTTGACTTGCAGCTTCTCTGGATCATTCTTGTGGCATCAGTATTTGCCTTGATTATACAATCTCTTGCAGCAAAACTTGGAGTCAGTACAGGTCAGTCTAGTCTCTGTTTGAAAACTGATAAGAATATAATGGATTTGGATATATTTTGATGTCAATATATATTATTTTCAATGATGGGACTTTGGTTATGTTTCAGACATGCATCTTGCTGAACATTACAGAGCAGAGTATCCTGCGAAACTAAACTTTTTATTGTGGATCCTAGCTGAAGTGGCTGTTATTGCAGCTGACATTCCTGAAGGTTAATATTTTGAAACATCAACGGATTACTTTGTTATCAATATAACAAATCAAGGAAAAGGAATAGATGCATTTAAAGAAAAAAAATTTAGGGTGTCTACTAATAGTAATTGTTACCTAATTGTATTGTAGTCATAGGATCTGCTTTTGCACTGAACATGTTGTTCCACATACCTATATGGATTGGGGTTCTTCTAACAGGGCTCAGCACACTTCTGCTTCTTGGAATGCAACGATATGGAGTAACCATTTCTTACGTGCTAAATACATTCATGCATCCAGTTCTTTTAATTCTAATTAAGATATAGTTATATTTGAGAGATGCACTTTTGGTTTAGATTGTGTGTTATACTTTTTGAAACAATGTTCCGAATCACACTCAGTGATTCATCATCAGGATGAGAAGAGTTGGAGGAGATAAAAATATAACTCAGTGATCCATCATTTGTATCTCCTCCCTCTCTTCTCATCCTGATGATAGATCACTGTGTGTGATTTCAATTGTTGATTCAAAAAGTATAACACACAATCTAATCCAGAAGTGCATCTCTCAAATATAATAATAGATTGTGAAAATCTGTTCACATTAAGACAGTGATATAAGTGATATATGAACTGTAGATCCAAAAATTGGAGATGTTTGTGGCTCTTCTGGTGTTCGTAATGTTGGGCTGTTTCATTGGAGAGCTAGCATATGCAAAGCCTGAAGCCACAGAAATATTGAAAGGGTTGTTCGTTCCTCAGCTAAAAGGAAGTGGAGCAACTGGTCTTGCCATTTCACTTCTTGGAGCCCTTGTTATGCCGTAATTTCAGCTGTTTTTTATAAATAATTGTTTTTGATTAAGTAAAACAAGTTTTAACGGGTGTCTGAAACCCAACAGTAAACATAACAAAGCCAACTTAAAGTCCAGAGCAATAAGCAGAACAACAAAAAACTACAGGTCATAACAGGCCACCAGAACTAAACATATGAAAAAACTGCCTCAAAAAGAGCAGGCAAGTCTAGCATACAAAAAACCAGGGGAGGTAAAAAAGCCAGGAAAATAAGTCAGTGCACTGTATCTTTGACCAGCTTTGCAGCCTTGAGCTCTAGCTTTTCCATGGTCTCCACCGCATCAGTCATCAACTAGATGTCATCTAAAGAGTCCTCTGTGTCCCTCTTTCTTTTACTGGATCTCGTTTTATTGCTCAGGCTCTCCACCATGGGAATGACATCCTTTTTAGTAACCCTGTTCTCCTCATTATCTGTATCATCCTTCACCCCAGTACTAACCTCCAACATAGAATGCAGCTGTTTAATATTACCATTTAAACCTTTGATAATATTAAGGTTCTGGTTAGCAGAGCTGTGGAGAGAGCTCTCCATTCTTTCCATTATTTTCTCCATCTCTGTTACCCTGGTTTCCAGAAAGCTAGTTCTGTTGGTTCCTTGAGCCCCTTCCGTCCTCTCCAGATCCTGCAGCTCATTCTTAATTTCCTCCATTTCATGGTAAATCCACTTAATTGACCAGAAATTATCCACCATGTTGTTCCAGGTATTGTTGAGGAGATTCTACGGCACCTCACTGTCACTAAGAATCACCATTGCCGGGTCAATTAGTTCCTCCAAATGAATTTTACCATCATTTCTCTCAAGGACCTTGGGTTGGATGGTTTCTCTAACAATGCCCATCTTCACAGACCGAGTTTCAAAGTTTATCCAGACCGTCTTCCTGCCCTTAGAACCAAAAGTACAGGTAGTTCTTTCCGTCCCATATTCCTTATTTCTCTCATCCGAAATTGATTGTTAACTTAGGGTGTAGTTGCAATTGCTCACATTTTACAACAATATTTTCAACTGCATAGGTCTTGTAACCAATGAACTATTAACATAAAGATGCAGAAACCTGTTTTAATGGCTGAAAGGCAAAACTATTAAGCTATTAAGGCCCCTTATGCTAAAGTTTGATTATTTACAACTTAATGTGCACTTGCAGGCACAACTTATTTCTTCATTCTGCCTTAGTTCTCTCACGGAAAGTACCTCGTTCTGTTCCAGCAATCAATGTAAGTTTTATCCAACCGAGGAAAAACCCATGTCTTACTTCAATCAAACTTAATTGAATACAAGGAGGATATTTACCTATAACAAAATGGTTTTCTATCTTGCAGTCAGCATACAAGTATTTTGTCTCAGAAAGTGCGATTGCTTTGTTCATTTCATTCATTATAAACGTGTCTATTGTGTCTGTGAGTGGTGCGGTTTGTTCAAAACCCAACTTATCACCTGAAGACGTTGATAACTGTAGTGACTTGGACCTCAACAAATCTTCATTTCTTCTCAAAGTAAGATGATCTTAGCTTCCTTCTTTTTTCCCGAATTGCTCTGCATTTGAATTTCTCCAACAATAACCATTTTTCAATGAAATTGGTATTTCCTGTTCCACATATCATCGTTTTAAAAATACCTTTTCCCATTTTGTAATGATTCAATGATTAGTGAATTCAAATCGGCAACAGAACCACTTTCAAGAAACCTGGGTTAATTTGTCATTGGTATGCACTTCAAATTAGTTATATAAATCAGGTATCTATGTTAATGTGTGTAGAATGTTCTTGGAGAATGGAGCTCAAAGGTTTTTGCAGTTGCATTGTTGGCATCTGGGCAGAGCTCAACTATCACAGGAACATATGCAGGGCAGTATGTCATGCAGGTAAAATGCCCGTAACATTTTCAAACTTCTACATTCTTCAAAAAATCCTTCAAACTTCTACATTCTTCAAAAAATCCCCAATTTGAAACAATTGAAATTTATTTTTTTGGGTATGGATGGATATCACCTTTAGAGATCTAGAATTAGAAAGTCGTGATTGTTTATATGGATGATTTGAAGCTTTTCTTTAAAACGCCCAAAACACTTTCATAATCCTTATTAACTTTCTATAAGCCCCCGAAGAACCCCATTTCGAAAATACTTAATCCATTTTTTGCTTCAATTTTTTTCACAGGGATTTCTGAACCTTAAAATAAAAACATGGAAGCGTAATCTTATAACACGGTGCATTGCAATAGTACCAAGCTTAGTGGTGTCCATCATAAGTGGATCTTCTGGTGCTGGAAAGCTAATTATCATTGCCTCTGTATGTACTCACAGTTTATTTGGTAAATTTGTGCTTAGATTTTGCCGTTCCTAAAAAAATTCACTGACTCTCTCTATATACATGTTCATGCAGATGATATTGTCATTTGAATTACCTTTTGCTTTGATCCCACTTCTAAAGTTCACTAGTAGCAAGACAAAGATGGGACCCCACAAAAATCCACTTCCAGTAAGCCATCATTTTCCAAAATTAAATTGTTTAAAGGAAAGTGTATCCCTAAGTTGCTTTTCAATTTGATTGTGTATATTTCTTGTATCAATATGTCAGATTAAATTCCGTGATCCATTAAGATATTTGGAAGTGCAACAAGATGAATCTTGAAGATTCACCTCCTTGCACTTCCAAATATCTTGATGATAGATTGCAGGGTGTGATCAGAAATGTTAAACTAATAAAATATACGCAATCAAATCCAAAAATAACTATCTGATACACTAATAGATTGTAGAAATTTGATAAAATTAGTAGAACAAAGTGTTCATCATCATCATTGCTAATGCTAACATAATTGGATCCAACATTTTGTTTTAAACTGAAGTGTACCTTGAAATTTTTGATTGCAGATTGCAGTTCTTGCTTGGGTACTTGGAATAGGTATTATATGCATCAATATATACTATCTTAGCACAGGTTTTGGAGGGTGGCTGGTGCACAATAATCTGCCCAAGGTGGCTACAGTATTTATAGGGCTAATTGTGTTCCCCCTCATGCTTTTGTATGTGGTTGCATTAATATATTTGGCTTTTAGAACAGAAAAGAAAGAGATATTTATAGCCTCTGGAGTCTTTACTCCTGAAGCTAGCAATACCCCTGCAAGGAAACTTGAAGGTGATACAACATCAGAAGTGCACAACGCTCCAAGGGCTAACATGTCTATCCATTAGTTTACTTATCAAGAGCTTTTTGTAAGTATTTTTCATTATTCTATTTAATGGAAGATACGGGTCTTCTATAAGTACAACTTAAGTTGGTCTAGTGATGGAGAACTTGTGTTTTTCAAAGAGAGGTCATAAGTTCAAATTATATAGGGGGGCAAGCTATGTATGAGTCATTTCCTTTCCTTTTCTTACAAGCCATCCCCACATAGAAGAAATCACTCTATGATTGAAGAAGGGAGTTCTTGAATATAGAGTTTGAGGCATACATCCAAGGGAGTTGCAATGGAATTTAATTTTATCTGTTTTTTACTTAATTACATTGTCAAGTAGCATTAACATACAACCCACAAACATCCAATGAATCTAGTCTATGCTCATTGGAACAATTCATTTAAAATAATGTAATTTCTATTTAAAATTTGAGAAGAAATTAATATTTTTTTATATGAATATTTTTGGTCAAAACAAATTGATAATAATCTTGCTAGTGTATTTAGTTTATTGTTGATTTTAACATTGTGCTAGAATATATGCACCTCAACTTGGTATAAAGAAGGTAGATTTAATATGATTAGGCAAGGATATGTGTGGTTGTAGATTATTTCATGTTGTGGGGTTCGATCATTAGATTTATAATGGTCTTATTCATTTTCTATTGATGTAATTTTTTGTCTCTATTAATATACATACATTAATGTAAAGGGGGAGTGGATGCATTTTTTTTATGTAAGTTTCAAATTGTTACATTTTTCAATAGTATGCAATTCATTCTAATTAAAGAAAAAGTATACTATGGTGTGATGATAGATAGAAATGGAAATGGAAATGGAAATGGATCCTTTTATGGATCACTATAACATATAGTAATATGGGACTACCATCTCATACTCCATGTAGGAAGCACCTATTTGTGCTACTATCAAAGTCTACATACCCTACCCCCAAGATAGCATTTGAACATGTGACCTCTCTTTCTAGAGTAAGCTCGCTAATATTTGGCCAATAATTTGGAACATGTGGGCCCTTGAAGTCCATGCACCTAATAGATATTACAACTAATGTAAATTTCCTTCAAATTGACTACACACTAGCATTGCCCATTTGAAAAGAGAAAAAAATAAGAGAACAAATCAATGATATAATGTGGTAATTGATGTGCATACAAAAATGTAATGGTCCTAGATAATATTTGAGCATTGATTTATTATAAATCAAGTTTAATAATGTGTGTATTGTTGTTCCCAATTTTACCTCTAAGAAAGGTCAATCACATGTAATGTGTGTGTGTTCATTTCTAAATATTATCTTGTGTATGCACATGGTCACATGATCTCATATAGGGTGGCAATGTTTAGCCTTAGACTATATAATCTAAAAATATAGATATTATTTCACTTGTGCACTAAAGTGTCATAAATTTTCCTAATGGTAAATCCAAGAAGCATGGCACACATAAGGAAATGGTGAGGGACATGGAAAAAAACAAAGGCAAAGGTAGACTATGTTTTGGTCCTCTATTTATTTTTATCAAATGGGTTTAGTTATTTAGAGTCTAGTTGATCAATTTAGATTGTTCTCCTCTATCTTATTGATAATCTTTTGACTACCATGCCTCAATGCAACTGCATGTTTATTTATATACAATCCCATACAAAAAAGGGCAAGGAATAGTATAAGGGAAAACTATATGGAATGAAGGAAATATCTATAAAAGATAATTTTAAGTAAGAATCATTATATATGTACAATAGGAAATGGGGAGGGAAATGCAACATATAATGTACTACATAAATCACTTCCTCATTTCATGGATTACACATTAGGAAGGAAGAATGCCTCCAATAGGCTTAATAGGTGATTCAATCACTAATAGGAGATAAGGGTTTATCCTTCCTTAAGGCATGCAATGAATGAAATGAGAATGATTGAGTGATTAAATAGATCTAATAGTTAAATCACTAAAAAGCTAATAAAAAAAATATTAATATGTATTGATATTGAGATGAAATTGACAAAATAGAAACCGAAAGTTGAAATGCACTTGCTCTAGAACTAATCGTCAAAAGTGGCAAGGACAAGTTGAAACTCAACATGTTCTTGAAACTCAATGTGCTTCCGGCACTTTCGGATAAAAAATTTACAAAACCTACACCTATTCTTGCACTTCCTAGATCTAAAATATCAACTTCATAACTCTTTCTTGCACATAGTAAATGGGGAAAAGCTTGGGAAAATGGGTTTGCCCTGGTCAAACCTCTACTTAGGAATCAACCTTGAAATATAATAGAAATCATATTAAGGAAATAATATAAAAATTCAAATTGCTAACTTGCCTTGCATAAACTATCATGAATGGATGTAGAAATTGCTCATATTCATGAAGATGCTTGAATGCACTTGCAAGGATCCAAAGAGTTGAATTTGGAATATGATGTAGGATCAAATATGCCCTCACAAATACATAGATTTGTAATTGACACTCCAAGATCTAGAATATAGATATGCTTGATAACCATATGTGACAAAGGAGAGAGAAGGGTGGGTGAATGGATTTTCTTGCTTGATTGAGGATTCCTTTAATCGAAGAAGATTGTCTTTAATTTGATAGATCTTGAAGAAATTGAGACTTGGAGATCTTGAATTGGATGTGTTGAAAATGAGAATGGAGTAACTGAGAGAGGGAGGGGGTGAATCAGTTACCACAAAAACATTTCACAGTCCCTTAGATGTCTAAAATCTTGATCTTAGTTACAGATTACTGAAACTTGATAATGCAGCAAATACTAATAATTATTAAGAACTGATAACCAAAACAATTCAGCAATCATGAACACTAGAGACACCAGATTTAACGTGGAAACCCAATATGGGAAAAACCACCAATGTAACTAGTTACTGTTTTTCACTCTTCTGAAGTGAGCCCTGTTAGGAGCCAACCCTGTTAAAGGTTACAAAACACACTGTTAGGTGTGACCCTGTTAGAGGATTTATCACCCTGTTAGGAGTGGCCTTGCTAGAGGTCTTTAGAACAATTCAACTGAACTGTCACCTTGTTAGAGGATTTACAATAGGGCTGTTAAACCCACTCTGTTAAGAGATTTTGAGTTCACTGTTACAATGGTTAGAAAGCAACAATGAAGTGACCTGATATAATGTGCAACTTATCTTTGCTGATTGCAGATCTCTATTATGCTTGACTGGATCCTTACTGATCACATACAACTTTGCAGCTCCTTCAACGCATCCGATCCTTCATCACACTTCTTCAACATTCGCTCATATGTTCAATATTCACTCATTCCATATCCATACATTTGCACTCTTATGCATCCAAACTCTTACGTCTTACGAATTCACAACTTGATCTTTCATATATACCTTACAGATTATCTTAGTCGGCTCTAATCACTAACCAATAATCAAACAAATACAATAGTCGGCTAGAAAAAATTACAAACCAACAAATCCCTTTACTGGTCGACACTACTTGGTTAAAACTGTTCAAAAAATAATTCCTGTGTTAACCGACTGAGCTCGGTTAATACAGCAAACTCTGTGACATCCCTTCAATCGTCGGGAGAACTCGGTAAGTATAGATGACCGAGTGAGCTCGGTAGAAATTGTCTTTTCCAAATTCCCTTTGGACACCGAGTGAACTCAGTAAACACTGACTTTCCTTTGCTTACCTTCCCAGCTCGGTAAACACTAACTTTTCTTCGGTTACCTTCCCAGCTCGGTAAACACTCTGTCACAGTTTCCTTCGATCACCGAGTGATCTCGGTAAGTATTGAACTTCCTTCGTTAACCAAGTTAACTCGGTAGAAGCTATCTTTACAATGTAATATACAACAATGCTCGGTAGACTCTGTAAACTACTATGCTTACCTTCTGAGCTTGGTAGACTCTGTCTGATGACTGATATGACATTTGTGTAACATCAGAGACAACACTCAATTAACCAATTGTATCCAACAGGATGTTTACCTTGAAATATTGAATCCAAATCCTCAATTTCTCAACTTGATTGCTTGGTTTATGTAATGTCCCCTTTTGGGACATTACTCAATTTATACTAGATTTTTCAATTAAAGTTTGGATTTCAATTTCTATGATAAGGTTATTCATTTATCTCATTAGATTTAAGTTATCTTTAACACTCATATCCAACTTTATTACTGATTAAGCTCCAGATGGAAGGGGGAAATGCCATCTAAGTTGCCTAGACACTATTATCAATGGATTCCCTAAAAGTGTATAGGTCAAAGTCTATGTCATGAAGGCTTATGAAACATTGACCCCTACCCTATCTTAAGAAAAAGGTCAATTACTTGGAATTTACACAAGCCCCTCCTTAGTAACAATTTAGTCTTCTCTTCTTATCCAAATAGTAATTGGACACATGTGTGTGCATCCGCACATGCATCTCTCTCTCTCTCTCTCTCTCTCTCTCTCTCTCTCTCTCTCTCTCTCTCTCTCTCTCTCTCTGTGTGTGTGTGTGTGTGTGTGTGTGTGTGTGTGTGTGCGCGCGTGTGTGTGCACCATTAAAATTATTATTATAATCACATGTATTTATATATACTAATTTACTTAAATGTATTTATTATAAACATATTGAATACATATAATTCTAAATTTATTATTATTTGATGATCCTACTAGATCAATGCCTTTCTGACCTATATGACCAATATCAAATATATTTTTATAATCTCCTTCTCATCATCCTTATTGATGAAATAAATAAGTGTGTTTATTACTCTCCATATGTATAAGATTTTTGGGTTCTCTTAGAGTCTAGATCAATATCGAATATATTTAATAATCTACTATTCATTTCATATGATTCTGTGTGTGTGTGTGTGTGCGCGCGCGCGCGCGTGCACATGTGTGTGCGTGCGCATGTGTGTGCGTGCGTGCATGTGTGTGCACGGAATCAATCACTATATAGTGGAGATGGTGTTTGATATACTTCAATTTGATTCTTCCTTTCCATAAATAATTTATAAAGTAGTGATTCGTATGGTTAAAATAAAATATGTATTCCCTTTTCCAATGAATGTGTAGGATGTCTTCTTATATCTTATCATTGGATTACGAAGTCACTATCCAAGGGACATATCCAAGATCATATAATAGTTGTTTTCACTAATCACATTCTTTCAATAATCTTGTAATTATCAATTTGACTAATATGATAATTGCATCCTTTCACTGCAAAGCTATCATCTTGACCATGTTCTCCTAGATTCATATGAATCATATCCTTATTATATTCATCACCTTACAAATAGAATGATAGAATATATGTAAGGGGTCACACCTATGATAGGAAGTGTTGGCTCTATAGAGTTGACAATCTTCCTATACATATAAGCTTTTTTTTTTTGGTATTAAGTTCATCATTTATATCCCTGGGCTATGTTGGTGGCATCATGATTTGTACCAATTGTCCATTTATTGTTATAGCTATATGCCAGTCTACTTCAGGATCATTCTTTCGTATAGAGTCAATTGTAGTTGGTTAATTAATAATAGTTGATACTCATAATAATCAATAGTTAATGCTTACTAAGTGATTGTTACTCTATTTCCTTCTAGCATCATTAATTATTATTGTGGCATATCAATAATATGTTAGGTTTGGCACAAGGTAATATCTTCATTTACAATTGATACAAATTTATTTCCTTTATTTATTATTTAATTTTATTTCCTAGTTTTTGGTTTCTAGGTGGTCTTTGTGTGGTTTTATATGTGTTACTAATTTTCATCATGGTATGGAGTAACTAGAAAAAGAAAAAAAATAGGAATAACATTTCAAGTATTTTCTTATATTTCCTTTTTATAATAAGGTTAATCAATTTAACATTTCTCCTTGTTGTCCACACATATAAAAAATAACACTTCAGTTTTGGATTTAACAAATTGTTTTATCTTGGTATGCTTCAACAATCTATCATTGCAACTCTTTTCATTTTTTATGGAGGCTTGTATGGGGAACTAATCACCTCACAAAGGATGACCTCAAATTGGAAAATCCCTCTGGATGGTATAGAAATAAGACATGCAGTAAACTCCAGAATGTCTTTTACATGACTAAACTTGAGAAAACATTGTTGGTGATATCTTGGATTGGGCCTATATTCCAAAGGAGCTGACATGACCAATTTGAGACTTTAGTATCTCACATGTGTTATCTTATAGAGAAAGCACTACAAATATGACTAAAAAAATTAAGATAGAGGTCACTCATTTTAAACTTTCAACATTATATTATTTTAGTTTGAGTGGAGGGAAGAATCCCTTCCAAGATGCCCATCACATGTTTCCCAAGAAATTGATTGAAATGGGGAGAAATCCTATTTGATCAAGATCTAGACATAAACCAAAAAAAAAATGGGCACCTTAGGGTGTGAAAGGGTTGTTTGAGATGAAAAAATTATGAGCATAGATGTAGAAAATTATAACGAATCTTTTTTTATCTTATTCTATTAGCTATCTATTTATACTATTGTTTGTTGCCTGACTATTGAAAATATGGTGGCTTGGAAAAATCATAGGATATACATGAAGCATTCTGGATTCAAAATTCATCAAACAATTAGACTTTTCATGTGTGTTATCTATGTTTGCAACAATGAAAATATGTCAAAACTTTATAATAGAAGAATTGATGTAATTCTCACTGATAATATGCAACTAAAACATTTAAAATTGTATCTATCATTTAAACTGATGCAATTATCAATTTCAAAGCCACAATTGTAAATCATTCGACATAATTTCTTGTCACCATAATAATGTATCAGGTTACATTTTACCAATCACCAAAAAAATGATACAATTGAAAATCATTTGATGTGGTTTCCTATTAAAATTGGGGTTTTAGATTAAGACAATTCCATAATATAATAGTAAAGGTCAATTCACTAATTTGGATATTAACCCAAAATACACTCTTTGTACTTAGCATCAGGGATTTGTTTTTTTGCTTAGAGTTTTCATGTAACCTTTCATATCACCATTCTAGGATTACCTTGGATGTCATTATCTTTAGGAATACATCACATGTCATCATCTTAGGGGCATCTTGCATGTCATCATAAATTCCAATTAGGTTTTCATAACTTAGGCTTGTATATCTTTTTCTTTTAGGGTTATCTCTTGAACACCATTTCTTTTTGGAACTTTATAGAAGTAGTTCGTAGATTGTAATTTACCTCTCCTATCAAAAATTTCCTTTTATCAAAAAGTTATTATCTTTTTTAGTACTATTTAGAAGTCAAAATAATTCTCCATATCATTTAGGGTTGCTCCTAAAGTCTAAAAATCTTAAAATTTTCAAAGACTGTCCCTTAAAGATTTGTTTGTGCACTTTATTCATCATATTTCTAAGTCTTGCATTATTATTTCTAAAATCAAAAAATCCCCAAAAATTACATCTTCCTACATTATTAACTCACCATTTCCCAAAATTACATAATCCCAAAAATATAATTTCCTTCTTAGTTGCTACTCTAGCTAAATTATTAGACATTGCCTTTGCATTGTCAGAGCCTTGTACTTGCACTTGATCTTGATTCATTTTACTCAATCATCAAAGAGAATAAAGGTACAAATAGAACTAAATTAGAACTTGACACTCAATCCTACCAGTTACTAGAATTTGACTCTCAAGAATTCCATGAGTTAAAAACAACCACCTACTAATGGGCTAGATTGCTTCCTCTTAATGATAAATTTTCCTTCGAAAAAATTCAAGAACATTGCACCCAAGATTATATAGATGACAGGTTACAAGATCATAAGGACCTTGTTTTCATGAATGCCTTATTATCAATAGACCCTAATAAATAATTTTATCTTCTTTCTCAAAATAAGACTAAACTACTACCTAGTATTGACACATCCATTACCGTGGAGGGTAACCAAATAGGACAATTATGGTTACACGATCACAATCATCCCTAATCTCTACTAGTCTACCATCTAGTAACACAAGTTATACCACCCCATAAATTTTAGATTTGAAAATTGTATATGTGGTATAACACACAAAATCCCTTTTTGAAAGTCAAAACCATAATTTTAGTGGGCCCTCTAGTACTTTAAAGACAAACCCATCATACTGGAAAAATATACTAGTGACTACTAAAAACACATAGTGTAACAACTAACACAATGTCATAAACTAGTAAAAATTTTAATTTTCAAGGAGTACTTCCTCCTTAAAACCCTAATGGTATGAATATCATTTTTTAAGGGGTACCTCCTGTGTGTACAAATAGTGTCGGCACACTTCTATAAGCCATTGTTCTTGAATAATATCCATGAAAGAGAGAATCTCAAGAGGTGGCTTATAACTCTCTATCTATGATGTGCAAAGGTGAAAGAAGTGAATGGTGGATCTCAAATGAACCAAAGTTATGCAACCCTTGCAAGGTGCACCATAGAGTGAGAGATTCAAAGAGTAGAGGCAATGAGTGCCAATATCCAAGAATCCTCAAATGGGTATGCAATGCAAGATGAAAGCTAAACTAATTGAGATGCAAGATGCAAGCTAACAAGTGTGAAGGATTACAAAATCCCTATTTAAACTAGGTAAGCTATTCTAGAACAAAGAAGGAACTCTAAACTAAAATTCCATAATGCAAGGATGAGAAACAAAATATGAAATGCAAATGAAAGAGTGCTCCAAACCCTTCAAACTCCAAAATCACCAATAAAACCTACAGCATAGCAATAGCATGAGAGACTAAAATTAGAGAATAAGGAGAGAAGAATAAGGAGAGAGACATCCTTTTAAAGATAAATGGACGATGGGGATTAAGAGGCAAAAGAGGCATAATCAAGGATGGAGAATGCATCTTGAGTGATCCATGTGCACAAGCATCTCCACCAATCACAACCAACAATTGACTTTTGAGAGGGAAAGAAATATGTAGAGGAGAATTAAAGTTATTTTAAAATTAAAAGATTCCTCTCACATAGAAATTTGGCATTCATGTGTAGACAAAAATGTATTTTCCTCTTATTTTTAAAATAGGAATAATGTTTTATGTCTATGCACTTAGGATAAGTGAAAAGTGGGGTTTTTTATTTAATTAAATGGGAGCATGTTCTTTTAATTAAATAAGAGACTTAGGATATAGTGGTCAAACCATAGGTTATAATCGAATAAATATATTTTTGAGTTTTTGATCAAGAATAAGAGATAGATAAATTGTGCAAATTGATAGAATGGGGGTTCATAGTCTTGATGATAATTTTTGGGTGATTACATTTTACCCTCTTTGACTAATGTGTGATAAATCTTGGAACACATTATGTGTCAAAGAATGAAGAAGCCAAGCAAGCAACATAAACTAACTTTGGAGTGTAGAGAGATAGCAAATCTTGAATGCACAGCCTATTAGCAGTTAGACTAAATATTAGGATGGAGATAAATAGTACCAATACTCAAGACAAGTACTAATATGCCAAGCCAAGTAGCCAAAGCAAGAAAATGAATCAAGAGAAAATGGGAAGGTCAATCATATGTTCCTAAGAAATAGATAGCCATAACAGAGAAAAAGTACAATAGATGATAGAATATCCCTGCCCCCTAAGGATTAAAATCAAAATGAGATAGAGGAAATGCAAAAATGAGGTGGATCTAGATCAAATAAAGATTTTAAAAAATTCCATGATGATAGATAAGTGATTAAGACCAAAGAGTGACCACCAAGCAGTGAAAATATGCCCTGGATTGACTAGTAAGATAAAGCATCAAAAGTAGGTCAAAGCAAGAATAAGGATGAAATGAAATGAATAAGAAGAGCGAAAGAGAATAGAAATGAAGAATAAATGAATAAATGATGATTGTCTCAACAAGATTTAAAGATTAAGCCTCAGTAAGTCAATTAACTACATAGAAGAAGGAATAATTTTAAAAGCACAATTTTGACCATCAAGATGAACCTGAATTTTGATTTTGATCCTTAAAATGGATCTAAGATGTCAAAATTAGGTCAATATTCTATATAAGGGGTACAAAAGAGTAGATTGCATAGGATGATAAGATTAACCCCTTATGATGACAAAAATTAAAGAAGTGTTAAGTTGATAAGACTGAAGAAGAATGAAAGACATGATCAAGAAGAAGCAAAATGAGATGAACATAGTTAGTTGACACATCCATAAAAGATGAAGAGGACTCTTTCAACATTCAAAAATGAAAAAGATAAGCTAGAATGAACCCTAAAATGCAAGCTAATATGCAAAGGTGGTGCAGGGCACCTCCCTAATTTTGGCTTTTGTGTTTTTTAGAGGTTATTTAAGGTGGGGGGGGGGTGTTCTTAATAAGTTCCAAGAGTCCTTGGAGTGAAACTAGTCCAAATGTAAGAGCCAAATTGCTCATTAAGTCCTAGGTTGCTCAAAATTTGCTCAATAGGTCAAATCTGATTAGGGATAGAAAAATAAGGTGTTTGATTGCCTAAATAGTTCCTAGGTATCTTATCTAGGGTACTAGAATGGTCCTAGGTGGACCCATTTGACCAAAAGTTCTAAAGAGCAAAAATTGCTCAAAAGTTGCAAAGTTGTTGAGCAACTTTTGCAATTTTGCTTGAGCAACTTTTGCAATTTTTGCAAAAATTTGCAAATGGTAATTTAGGGATTTCTAACTACCCATGCTTGGGTATTTGAGCATGAGGATCATGCTTTGGAAGGTTAGAACATTTTCCATTTAGATTATGCATGCGTGGGCTTGTTGTACAGACAACTTAATGAGTTTTTCATAGTTTAATATTATAGTATGGTTGTGTATGGATTAGCATAGGAGATAAGGCTTATGATTATTGTAGATAGTGTTTCCTTGTTATTTTTCATATTTTTCATATTCAAAATTGGATTGAAGTTATTGGCTTAGCAAGCTGTAGCATTTTCTTGCTAACTAGTTTGAGAACTTCCTTCACAGGGTTGTTTCTACAAATATGGTTCTAACCTAATAATCTACGGTGGAAAATAGCTGAAACCTTGTAAGATGATAAGTTAGACAATGAACTTTTTTTTTCTCATTTTTATGTTTGGTTATTTTTCCATGGATTGATGCCCTAGGCTAAATGTTGGGAGTAAGTGAGCCACAACAGTTTTAAGATGATGTTGCAGAGCACACCCATGATCAGTTTGGGTCAAACCAATGGAGTTCCTAGATGCCCTAGGATGATACCTTGAATGTGCAAGTGGAATGGGATATTGATTTTAATTTTGGAAGAATTTAGAAGCTTTTTAATATTGACTATCTAGAGGCCTAAAAGTTAGACTAGAAACTAGGGCTTAAGAGTGAATAGGGTTGTGGGTGTTTTGTAGCTCTAAAATTTTGGAATCTTGGAGTGATAAGTGATAGATTTCAGATTATTATGGCTTATAAGGGGTTTTTTTGGAATAATTTTTGGTAATGGTATAGAACAGGGTTACTAGATCTAGAAGCTAATAGGCCTAAATAGCCCTATTTGAAGATAGTGAGTTGTATATGTTTTTTGATGTGACTAGGAGTATTAGATAAGTTCAAGAAGGTTATGGAGGGTATCTAAAAAATAAGTATACTCCAAGGTAGTGTGATCACAAGATCCCAAGAAAGTGTTAGGGTTCTAAGGGAATAAAGGGCTAGTAGGGCTAGTGCCTTAAAAGGGAGATTACGTCTACACCAAACTAACTACACCTAGGAGGAAAGTTGGGTGAAGAGTTTGAGAGGCTTGGATTAGTGGAAAGGAAAAGATACAAGAATCATTGGATGATTCAAGATTAGAAGCTTAATTAGAAGTGGTTAATTGGTAGAACCCTAGACTCTCTGCATCAAAAGGTGTAATTGCAAGGGTTATATAGGTAGGTCCTAGTTTTTATCATTTAGCCTTATTGGGGACATCAGAAGATCATAAAATCATCACTAGTATAACTATGAGGATATTAATATTATCTATACAAGATAGGTATGTGGGAACCTAACCCATGCATCAAAGACATAGAAGTCAAGATGACTAGTGCAATTAGATTCCCTAGGTTTGATGTAGCAAAATTATGTTTGCATCAAGACACAAAATGTTGAGATGGCCATAAGCATGCAATTGCAAAAAATAGTCAAGGATGATACATTATAGATCCTAAGTGTCAAGTGGAACAATCAATAATCTCAAGACACCTACAATTAACAAAGTACACCCACAAGGAGAAAATAAGAGAAAGCATGCCCCATGCCCCCAATCCTCTAGTTTAGGACATCCTTGAGAGACTATTAAGGAGGGAACACTCACAAAGAAACCATTATACATAGGACAGAAAGAAAATAAAACCAACAAGTCTTAGCAATTTTAGTGTTCAAGTGTGTGTGTGTGTGTGTGTGTGTGTGTGTGTGTGTGTGTGTGTAAGTCATTTGATCATCTCTTTAGGACTCAAGTATGCTAATGAGAAGTATCGTGACATCCTAGACTACAAGTAAAGTATCTGATAAGTGTTGAGAAACACTTGATGTCAAGGAAAGTGTTGAAAAAAACTATTTAGCAAGCTACCAAATAAATACCAATGAAACAAGGAGACCCTAATAAGCTATGCAATTCATGCCCCCTAGACCAAGATGAGAGTCAGTTTCAAGTGAGGCAAGGAAAAGTAAGAGGGGATGACTAGCTCAAAGAGACAAGCACAATGTTGGTAGACATAGGTGCAAGGGTCTCAAGTGCGCATGTTCCTAGGTTTTCACCACTTGGTAGGATTGACTAGCTCTTAAGCAAGATCACATCATTTTGGTCCAGTGTCTAAAAAGGTGTAGGGAAGGATGAAGTAACAAGCTAGTGAATAAGAAAAGATGAATAGGCAAGGAATATGAAGTGTGTGAAAGTGATCCTCAAGGACTGGCTCCTCAAGAGTACCCAAGCTAGGGAAATAGGTAAAATAGCCATTTGAAGCATGTTTTGGATAAGAAAAGAAAGCCAAGCACAGAGATAGCATGTAGGATAAGCAGTGGAAGCCAATAAGCAAGGTAACATGAAAGTGTGTAATCTAAAAGAGTAAACATGTCAAGAGGCATATGAGAACCATGTTTATTTTTTTAATATCATTAAGACCAAGGGATCAATTGGATAGGATAGTGATGGAGTGTAAGGGTAAGGATGAAGTTCAAGATGGAGGCTATGAATGAAATAAGAAAGGTCATGAAAAGGAAGCAATAGATAAGATAAAAAATGCTCAAGGATAGCTCAACTTTGTCAAGATCAAAGGTGGAAAGATGGGATAGATGTATGATGGAAGAATTACTCATGATGTCTATTTACCATGTTTTCATCATGGTACTTTTTTTTTCTTTTTTTCTTTTTTTTTTTTATCCTTTTTGAATTTCATCCTTTTTTGAATTTTTAGAAAGATTTCAATCTTTTTAAATTTAGATAGTGCTCCTATAGGAAGGATAAGTCATGATAAGCCAAGACCATAGAAAGTTACGCTCAACTATATTGATAGGGTAATGGAAGAGAGATGGTAGTAGAAAAAGAATATGGAGGATTAGAGTTCATACCTTGAAAAGCTAGAAGGAATATGGATAACAAGTGAGTGTAGGATTGAAAGGATTGCATAAGGGTGGTAGAGAAAGTGGGAAATATAAACATTGACACACACCTTAAAGGGGGATGGAATGATGAAGGGATCATGGAGGAAATAGCTTGAGGTTTAGATGTATGAAGTGGTAGAGTAATCTTGGAGGAAGATGGAGCAGAAGGCTTCAGAATTTTATGAGGAAGATGTTTAGAAGAAGATGGAGGGAAAGCCTTTAGAAGCTTGAATTTCAACTTTGATTTATTTCCAAGATTCAAGTCTTTAAAAAGAGACTTGGGAATTCATATAGCTTTTGATTTTTCTTTTTCTTTGGACTCTTTAGAACACATTTCTTAAATAATGGACTTAGGAACCCATATTTTATTTTATTTTCCTTGTTTAGTGGACCTTTGTGGTCTCTTGAATCTTTTATCTTTCTTTGCATTCACATGTCGATTAGATAGGACATAGTGATCATTGTAAGTGAATTCTTGTGTTGATCATCCAAATTACTTCTAAAAGACTTGATATTTTTGTATGAAGAAAGCTTACATGGCGGGTTTATATGGATGGATGAATGAAGATTTTTCAAGGATGAGTATCTTTGTTGATCTTTAGGTTCGATAGGAGAGATTGGAGTGGAAAATTTAGGAGATGAAGGAACATAAGGTCCTAATATGGAAGGAAGGTTTGAAGGCTTTAGCTTTGATAGATAGGGACAAAGAATAGATTTAGAAAATGCAACAGGGTAGTAGATAAGGATATCAACATCTTTAGAGTGAGCAACATGACCAAGGCCATCGATAGACTCGTGAGTAGCTTTGATAGGAACAACAACTTTGATAGGAGCATTTGGAGCTTAGCATATTTTTTAAGTGGATATAGAGAAGTAGAACAAGAGGGGATACTTTGATCTTCACAAATTTATTTGGATAGCATAGGTATAGTTAGTTTCTCACAATTTTCAATAAGCTCAATGGAAGTAGTGTAAGTGGTGTCTTCATCATACTTAAGAGGTGGCTAAGTCATAGGATATGAAAGAGTGACATCTTGAAGGAGATGAAAGGGTGTTTGATCTTAATATTTCTTTACATTTATAGCTTTATCTTTTTTAGAGCCCTCTTGGCATGGATCCAGTTCTAAGGAAAAGGGATAATGAATAGGGGATGGAGTAGAGTTTAGATTAGGAATAGAAGTACATGAAGGTTGGAGATCTTTAGTCGTAGTAAAACGGAAAATATTTGCAGCCAAGTGAAGATTAGCTTGAGTTTTTTTTAGAGGTAGTTCTTGAGGATACTAGTGCAAGAGCACCCTAATAAATGAATTGTCTTGATACACTTCAAGGAATTATTCAAGGTCCTAAGAACTATTAGGATAGGTTAGGAATCAAGGTTATTCATTTTGACCCAATTGTAAGACCTAGTTCCAAGATTGGCACATTATAAGCCCTTGGTCAACTATTGGTCAAAGGAGTCAAATAACCTTATTTTTTAGAATATTTCCTTATTTTAATCTTTTTAACATGTTTAGATCCATGTTGGATCATTTAGATAATATTTGATCATGATTTGATCAAATGTTGCAAAAGTTTCACAATTCTTGCAAAGTTGCTAAAAAGTTGTCAAGCAACTTTTAACAAAAAGGTGCATAAATTGTATTTTCACTCCCCAATGGAAAAATTTGGTTTAAAAGTTGTTATGACCATTGGGATGCCTACATAAGCCCTTTTAGGTAGGTGGTAGGATATATTGTGTATATTTTCTCTTGAATTAATAAAATAACATTAATTCTCCTACAAAATCAATGTTGTATCAAATTGTACAAATGTGTATGGACAAACCAGAAGGATTGATTCACTTTTTTGGAATCTTGGATTATTCATCTTTCAAATGCATTTGGTTTGAATCCTTGAATCATTCCCTAACTCTAGATATTTGTGTTTTTGTAAAAGTTGTCATAATTAGGAATCTAATGGTCTATGGTGAAATCTAAGAACTGGCCTTGTACCTTAAGATGGTTTTGGTTTTAGAAATTAATATGGAGTTGGAAAGGAGAAATTTGATGCTCTAGGCATGCAAGTCCCATGTGCGTGCCCTCGGCATTGAACATCAACTTCCATAACTCACTCCAAAGGAGTCATAGGGACTTGAAATCAGGTTTCTGATGTTTAATTGTGTGCCCCCTCATGTTCCAATTGTTAAATTATGGTTTTGACAAGGAGGAATTATACTTCCTTTCTTATTGGAGGCCTAATAAGGCAAATTGCCTAGGTGAAAAGGTGAGTAAAACCAAAAAATTTTATGCCATAAAGTCTTTGTGCTTTGGCATTTTTAATAAGCCCCAAAAGGGTATCTAAATCTATGATTATATGCTATGGTTATGTGGATTTTTCCAAAGATATGTCTAATTTTCAAAATTAAGGGCTACAAGCCTAAAAGTGTGGATTGTGAAGCAACTCTTTGAAAAACATTGCATAGTATAAATATGTCCACTCTCATAGTCTAAATGGAACCTAAATAGATTGGATTTCCATCCTAGAGTCACCCCTAGTCTTAGTTTGTGTTTAAGGGGTCTTGTGTCCAAAATTGTCATTTTTGCCTTGTAAGCACCTAGTGATTAGTTGTCTTGGAGAACTTGGAACATCCTAGTGATTAGGATTATCTTGTTGGATTGGGTTGTGATAACCTTAAACCATTATTTTCCAACACTTCTAATAAGTGTTTAAAGAACCTTGGCTTGTGAAAGATACCTTTTATTCAGCACTTCAGTGAAGGGGATCTTGAGGGCTACTTTTGTCCTGATTGACTTATATTTTTTGCTACATTGTATGCTCCATTACATCAAGTGGTATCAAAGTGATGTCTCTTATCAAATAAGAAGAAATACCTACAAGGTTAACAAATGTTGAACTTGCAAAGATCATCAGAGAACAGAGAGAAACAAATGTTGCACTAGTAAAGAAGTTAAAGGAACTTTAATGTAAGTTGGACCAAATCAAAGAGGCACATTCTAAAGATGACAGGGATGAAGAGGTAGAAGAAATCGATCAAGATGGTGAGGTGCCTATAGAATAGAGACCTCTCTTGAGTACTCTCAAATCCATGGAAAAGAGAACCATGGAAGGAAAGTTGAAACTACCAACTTTTAATGGAAAAATGAATGCAGATGTGGCCTTAGATTGGATTGAGGCCTTGATAATTTTCTTTGAATGTGAAGACATTCCAGAGAAACAAAGAGTTAAAATGGAAAAAATCCAAGTTGAAGGGAGCAACCCTAACTTGGTGGAACTTCATCCAAACTAAAAGAGTGAAGAAAGGAAGAAGTATGATCTCATCTTGGGATAGAATGGTGGCACTAGTCAGAGAAACCTATGTGCCTGAAGACTATGTGGTATAACTCCATAGAAGGAAGTAGAGTCTTAAAAAAAAGACTTAGATGTAAGCTCCTATACATAAGAGTTCCTAAAATTGTGTATGAAAATAAATACTATGGAGGATGAGGAAGAAGACTTGCTAGATACATGAATGTTCTCAAGAGATGTAAGCTCCTATACATAAGAGTTCCTAAAATTGTGTATGAAAATAAATACTATGGAGGATGAGGAAGAAGACTTGCTAGATACATGAATGTTCTCAAGGTAACCATCCAAGAGGAACTAAGCCTACATACCCCTACTTCTATGAATAAATGTTATTAGTTAATAATAAAAAGTAAAGGAGAAATGGAAGATAAAACAAGACCAAGGAAAAGGTAAGGGAAATGACAAGAACTTCAAGAGAAGGAATAACTCTTGGAGTAAGGGGGAGAATAATGGCAACAAGACTACTGATCAAAACCAAAGAGATAAGGATTAGGGAGAGTCAAGTTTCAAAGGGAACTGTAGAGGAGGAAAATCCTTCAACAGAGGCATAGGGAGAGGAAATGGCCCCATCAAATGCTACAACTATAACCAATTGGGTCACCATGTAGGCAGGTTTCCTGAAAAGAGGAACAATAACCAAGGGGAGAAGAGAGAACAACTCATTGAGGAAGACAAGCATGATGATAACAGGGATCTAGAACCTAAAGAAGTAGCATGCTTGATGATGAGGTAGGCTTTCTTGCAAATCCCTTAGACCCAAGAACCACCCCAAAGGAAGAATATATTCAGAACAAAGATCAAATTCCAATGCAAGTTATGTAATCCTTTAATTGATTCTAGTTCAACTGAAAATTTAGTATCCTCTGAAATGGTTGAAAAACTAAAATTGCCTAAGAATCCCCATCCCTTTCCCTATCATGTCTCTTGGCTTACAAAAGTTCAACAAACCCTGGTAAATGAACAATCTTGGGTAGAGTTTTAAGGATAAGGTTCTTTGTGATGTGGTTGAGATGGATGTCTCCCACATTCTCCTTGGTAGACCCTGGCAATTTGATGTGGATTCCACACACCATTGTAGGAATAACACCTACTGTATAAAAAAAAATGGGGTAACTTTCACAATGAAGCCACTGCTTGATCCTAAGGCAAAATCTACTATGGCCACCATGGGAGAGAAAGAAATGTTGAATGCTTTGAAGGAACCTGACTCCCAAGGGTTTGTACTTGTTTCTAAACCAAAGTATAACATTAGTTCTAATGATAAAGAACCAATACCTACTAAAATCAAAGTCTTGATGAAAAAATATAGTGATCTAGCTACTAGTGATTTACCCACAAACCTTCCTCCCTTACAAGACATTAGTCATCAAATTGACTTGATCCCTAGCTCTTCCTTACCCAATAAAGAACCTTATAAAATGACCTCAACCCAGCATGCAAAGATTGCAAAACAAGCAAATGACTTTTTTTTTAAATGTTTGATACAAAGGAGTCTCAGTCCATGTGTAGTACCATCATTGTTTACCCCTAAAAAGGATGGCAAATGGAGACTATGTACTGATAGCAGAGTCATAAACAAGATCAATATAAGATACATGTTTCCTATGCCAAGAATTGAGGACTTGCTAGACCAATTAGGAGGTGCTTGCTACTTCACAAAAATTGAGTTGAAATCATGCTATCACCAAATCAGGATAAAGCTAGGGGATCAATGGAAGAAAACTTTCAAAACAATTGAAGGCCTCTTTGAATGATTGTCATGCTATTTGGGTTAAGTAATGCGCCTAGTACATTCATTAGACTCATGAATGAAATATTTATTGATTTCATTGGGAAAAAAATTGTTGTATACCTTGATGATATACTAATCCTTATTCATAACAAAGAAGAATGTCTTGATCATGTGGAATAGGTTTTGAAGAGACTTCATCAACACAAGTCGGTGATCAACTTGAAAAAGTGCATATTTATGAAGAAGGAACTTGTGTTTCTAGGGTTAGTCATCTCATAAGACACCCTTAAAATGGACCCTGAGAAGGTTGAAGCAATTTTCAATTAGCCTCCACCAAATAACCAAGGTGATGTAAGGATTTTTCATGGTCTTGCCACTTTTTACAAAAAATTCATCAAGAATTTTAGTGATGTATGTGCTCCTATGATAGACACCATCAAGGGAGGGAGGAAGAACAAGTTTGCTTGGACCAAAGAAGCTGATGATGTTTACAATACTTGAAGAAAAAATTATCCCAATACCCAATCCTGGTGCTCCCTAACTTCAACCAGGTGTTTACTATTGAAACAGATGCAAGCAATTTGGCAATAGGTGTTGTCCTTAGCCAAGAAGGTAAAGTTGTGGCATTGTTCTTAGAGAAACTCAATGAAGCAAAGAAAAAGTATTGAACATATAATTTAGAATTATATTCTATGGTGCAGGCTCTAAAGAAATGGAGACATTATCTAATCTCTAAAGAATTTGAAGTCTATACTAACAACCATGCCTTGAGTTTTCTTGATTCTCAGGAAAAGGTATCAGTCAAGTATCTTAAATGGATAGAACAACTACAAGCTTATAAATTTAATATTAAGCACAAAAAGGGAGTGACAAATAAGGTGGTTGGTGCCCTTAGTAGAAGAATTGGATTGGTGAAAGAAGTTCAACTACAGTGTGGGCATAGACTCACTAAAACGTGTACAATATGTAGATCATTCAAACTTTGGAGTGGCTTTTGAGGTATGCACCCAAATGGTAGGAAAATACCATACTATTTTTTCTAATTATCTGATTCAGAATGGACTCCTATTTAAGGGGGTTCAATTATGCATACCTAAATGTTCCATGAGAATGAATATCATTAGGAGAAAGCATTGTGGTGGCTTAGGTGGTGACTTTGGAATAGATAAGACAACATTTATGGTAAAGAGAAGCTACTTTTGGCCAAAGTTGGGTAATGATGTCATAAAGTTCATTGAATCTTGCACAATCTTCCAACAAGCCAATGGTGTATCTAACCTTTACCAATTTCCACAAGGCCTTGGGAATCAATTTCAATGGACTTTGTAATGGTTTTAACCCAATAGGCAATTGACAGTGTATTTTTCATAGTGGGTAGGTTTAGTAAAATGGTCCACTTTGTACCCTAGAAAAGCACAAATGATACATCCCACATTGTACACCTCTTTTTCAAGGAAGTATTTAGAATTCATGGCCTACCTTAGACTATAGTTTTAGACAAGGATGTCAAATTTCAAGGACATTTTTTGGAGGAATTTTTTCAAGAAGTTTGGAACAAACTTGACTTATAGTTCTGCCTATCACCCACAAAATGATGGGTAGACTAAAGTGGTAAATAGGTCACTAGGAAACCTCCTGAGATGCCTTACTAAAGAGCATTCACAAAGTTGGTATATGATTTTACCTCAAGAAGAATTTTATTTTAATGATTCCATGAATAGATCAACTGGAAAAAAAAACCTTTTCAAACTATTTATGGCCTTCACCCTAAAGGTCCCTTGGATTTGGTAGAATTACCATCAGATTTCAAAGTTAATGCATAAGAAGAGGAACTAGCAGAGCTAATGACCAAAGTGTAGAATGAAGTGAAGGAAGCCTTACTTAAATTAACCATGAAGTATAAAGAGAAGGAAGGTAAGAGAAGGAGAGAAATCCATTTCAAGATTGGAGACAAGGTATGGGCATTCATGAGGAAAGAGAGACTACCCAAGGGTAAGTATACAAAATTACATCTAAAGAAGGTTAGACCATGTACCATCCTCAATAAAATGGGTGAGAATTCCTATGAAATATCTCTTCCCCCTACCTTGAAAATTTCTCCAATATTCAATTTTGTAGACCTCACCCCATACAAAGGTATGACAGGGTCAACAAGTGAATAGGGTTAACATGATGAAGTGAATGAAGACTATGTTGCCAACCTCCCTCAAAGAAAACTAGTTGAGTAGGAGGCAATACTCAAAACCAAGTTTCTCAAACAAAAAAGACATAACAAATATATGTGGCATCTAGTGAAATGGAAAGGTCTCCCCAACATTAATGCAAATTGGATGACAGAGGATCAAATAAAGCAACATGACACCTCTATTGAGCAGTTAACCTCAAGTGGAAACTTGAGTTCAAAAATTCAAGGGGAGTATGGTATAGGAGAATGCTCATCAAAAGAAGTGCCTTGATACACTTCAACTACTTCTTCAAGGTCCTAAGAACGATTAGGATAGGTTAGGAATCAAGGTTATTCATTTTGACCCAATTGTGAGACCTAGTTCCAAGATTGGCACATTATAAACCCTTGGTCAACTATTGGTCAAAGGAGTCAAATAACCTTAGTTTTTAGGATATTTCCTTATTTTAATGTTTTCAACATGTTTAGATCCATTTTAGATCATTTAGATGGGCTTTGGTCATGATTTGATCAAATATTGCAAAAGTTGCACAATTCTTGGTTGCTAAAAAGTTGCATAAATTGTATTTTCACTCCCCAACAGCCAAATTTGGTTTTAAAAATTTTTATGACCATTGGGGATGCCTACATAATTCCTTTTAGGAGGGTGGTAGGACTTATTGTGTACTTTTTCTTTTGAATCAATAAAACAAGACTAATTCTCCTACAAAATCAATGTTGTAGCAGATTGTACGAGCATGTATGGATAGACCAAAAGGATTGGTTCTCAATTTTGGATTTTTGGATGATTCAAATTTCAAATGAATTTGGTTTGAAGCCTTGAATCATTCCCTAACTCTATATATTTTTGTTTTTGTAAAAGTTGTCATAATTAGTTGCTAGACCTAGGGTTTCAAGAAAAATAAGCCATATCTCGGGATTTCACCATGGGAATCTAATAGCCTCTAGTGAAATCCAATTATTTCCCTTGTAATTTAAGATTTTTTTGGTTTCAAAAATTAATATGGAGGTGGCAAGGAGAAATTTGATGCCCTAGGAATGCATGTCCCATTTGCATGCCCTTAGCATTGAACAACAACTTCCATAACTTGCTCCAAAGGAGTCACAAGGACTTGAAATTAGTTTTTTGACTTGTATGTGTGTGCCCCCTCATTTTCCAATTATTAAATTGGGGTTTTGAAAAGGATAAAGTATACTTCCTTTGTTATTGGAGGCCTAATAGGGCTAATTGCCTAGGTGAAAAGGTGAGTAAAACCTAATTTTTTTATGTCATTAGGTCCTAGTGTTTTGGCAAGTTTAATAAGCCCCAAAAGGGTATATGAATCTATGATTAGATTCTAGGGTTATGTGGAGTTTTCCAAAGATATCTCTAATTTTCATAATTAAGGGCTACAAGCATAAAAGTGTGGACTGGGAAAAAACTCTTTGAATAAAGTTGCATAGTATGAATCTATCCACTCTCCCACTATAAATGGAACCTAAATAGACTAGATTTCCATCCTAGAGTTACCCCTAGTCCTAGTTGTGTTTTAGGGGTCTTGTGTCCAAAATTGTCATATTTACCTTGTAAGCAACTAGTGATTAGTTGTCTTGGAGAACTTGGAACATCCTAGTGATTAGGATTGTCTTGTTTGGTTGGGTTGTGATAACCTTAAACCATTCTTTTTTAAAACTTGCGATAAGTGTTTAACGCACTTTGGCTTGTGAAAGACACCTTTTAATCAACACTCTAGTGGAGGGGATCTTGAGGGCTACTTTTGTCCTAATTAACTTATATGTTTGGCTACATTACATCAAATACGCATAGTCAATGTGAAAAGAATTAGGCTCTTTGTTTGATGGAGGTAAGTTGGAGAAATTTGAAGTGTTGGGAATTTTATGGGTGTTGGAAGAAGTAGGGGTATCAAGGAGACCATCACTAGACATAGATTCATCAACATGATCTTTCTCAAGAGAAGTAGTCTCATCACATTAGTCATTTGAGGTATCAACAATCCCATCATTGATAACCTCAATGCAATCTAATGCACTATGCTCATCATGTTGAGGACAAGCACAATAGATATCTAAGAATGGGTTTCCATATGAGATCATTATTAAGGAGTGTTTGCAAGATGGCATCATATGAATCTTCCAAGGAGTGCAAGTCCTCTCAAAAGTATGCCTAGGATCTTTTTTTATTCATCAAGTGCATAGGATGCATCAATGTTTAAAGTTTTGGTCAATTCGGATGTCTTTATCTTATATATATCATGAGGTATAATTATGTATATGTGTTTATTATATGAGATAAATTAATATAATAATAATATACAAAACTATGGTTATATTATTTATATAATAACAATATTACAAATATGTTATAATATTAATTATTAAATTAACCTTATGCTTATTAATATGAAAAGACATGCCTTTCGAACACACATACCGAATACAATGGCAATGCTTAGTACATTTGCAACGCTCCATGAAATTTAACATGGTATCATAGCCTAGTTACAACCTTGGAAGAGTTGCTCTCATGGGCAGATCCACATTGATGGGGTTATCATCATTCACATCTAGTATATGAGTTAAGGGAATCTCACATCTACCACATTGCATTGTTGGCTTAGGTCTATACTAAGTTTTTGGAACTCGCATTGGATGGGATCATAATGAGTGAATATATAAATCTCGTGTCACTTTTCATTGGAGGATGTAGCGTTGAATCATCAAGCAGGAAAGTTAGATAATACACACTAAATTTTTCTAAGACTATAAGAAAATACCCCATCTAATCTAAGTATCACAAAAGGAGTTGCAGTGAAAACAAATATGATTGAATAAGGTGTAAACTACGTAGTCTAAATGTGCCTAAGATTTGTGTTATGAATTCCTATATCACATTAAATTGATATAATTTTTTTAGGAAGTAAGTGGTTATTAAAGGAATGTGGACTGAGATAATTGATTCCAAGGAACATTGATTACGAAGGACCCAAAGAGCACAATTCAATTGGGATCGGCTTAAACATCACACACTAAGCTTAATTCCTAGACCAAAAGTGTTAAATAGTCAAAGTTTGTTTTTTTCTCAAGTTTAATTTTTCCCTTAGTGTGTGATGTGATAGGGTAGCCCATTGGATTAAGGCTTAGCTACATTAAGGGCCTGTTTGGTTCTTGGAAGATGACAAGAATTGGATTTGTCAAAATCTAGATTTGAATTTTTTTGCATTTGTTTCAAAATTGACAAAATGGAATTAGCATATTGGACTTCCAATTTTTCCTCAAAACTAGGTTTTCCAACTTCCTACTAGCAAGTACGAATTGAAATTCAAAACCTGATTATGTTTTTTAAGGAGTGTAAAAACAATAGATTGGACTACTTTTTTAAAAAATTCTTCAACTCCATGCTTAAGAAAAAAAAAAAAATCTTCACGCACATCTTACGAGTGAAACAAACACTTAAAATTGGAATGAAGATTTGCAAAACCTTGATTTGGCTAAACCAAGGTTTGTAGAAATCCCATTTTTTTTAATTCCATGAACTAAACAAACCCTAAGAGTGTGGGAATTGAAGTTCAATCCCTACATTATAACTCACTATGGATGGGAGACTTGTCATGGATCTGTGAGTTTTCATACTTGTTGTAATTGAGAAATGGGATTCTGTAATATGAGCTTATTTCCTATCAATCATAGGAGTAAACTTCTTAATTTCCTTTAAAATTATATGAAAGAATTTGGCCATGGTGGGTGACTAAGTCATTTTGAAATATTTTTCACATGAAAAAGTAGTAGAAATGGAATATAATTGATCTTTTAGAGAACATTTCTCCTTGTGCGTGGGAGAGTCCCTTCTGGCATAAAAATTTCACGTTACAAATTTTACACCCACATTAGATAGTACTACTAGATTCATCCAATTATCATTTTTAGCCTATGTAGGATGAGGATTGTGCATATTTCATTGCATTTATGGGGGATTTATGTGTTTTCATACTGATATAGATGTCTTTGTGATAGCTATATTTAGGAGCTTCCAATCTTATGTAAAATTGAACCATGGTGAAATGACGACTATAGGGTATACTAAATTCACATATGTAAAAATAAAGATTTAATGATCCTTCAACCACTAATGTGGAAATATGTATTCATGTAAAGGTATGAATGCCACAATGCATCCAAAAACCAAATTATAGATCAAGTTGTATCAAATGCTTGCCAAGTTGTCCATATGCTATATCTATGGAGAGCTTTAGTTGTCAACTTTCAAGCTGAAGTCCTTGGTATATCTGAATGTGGCATCAAAATGTGGACTTATATTCAACATCAAATGAATCAAAAAGGCATTAGAAGGAAAAACTATACTTGCATGGAAGAAAGCAACCATGAGCAACAATAAGGATGCAACTATCCTCCCTACAAAATGTACTATTGACTAAATTTCAAAAAATAAAAAATACAGTGATTTTTTTTTGAAAATTTCAGCATTTGATCTTCATGATCTACATATTTTGTGATCAAAGACAACAAAAAATTTGAAAAAAAAAATCCATTGCATTTTCGTGAATCTGAATATATATATATAGATATATATGTTTGATTTTTTTTTCCTTTGGTGCATTTTATCTAGAGATTAGCTAGTCCCCAATGATAATGGTGTTGGATGTTTCAACAAAAAAAATGATCATGAAAAAGATTAGAAAAACATATGCCAAAACCATCAAAATCATCGAGGAAATTCCATTACAGAGGTACCGTCAAGAGTCTTCAATGGATTGAAGGCTAATGTTAATCAGCAATTCTAATAGAAGTGATGGAAAAATGATAATACAAGAGATACTTTCAACACATTAATACATGATGTAATAGTTATTATGTGCATTCAAACAATGAACTTGCTTATAAAGTTAATATGCTTGGAGTATGTGATTAAGCCAAAAAAATCATTCATGGATCGATAATGTTATAAGCCTATAACATTAATAAAGAAATCATCTTCTTCAAACTAACCAATACAATTAAAATAAAGTTGTGATTATTTATAAGGTGTCAATTAATGGACATCAATATTTGATGTAGAGGATGTTGACAAAGTGGGAATAGGAGATAAAATAGAAGTGGGTGAGAAGGGAACATTGTTAGTGAATAGAAATTGAGTTGCACATAGAGACTTGAATATAACGAATATTTTATTGGACAAGCAACGGAATACATATACTCAAATATTAGTATCAAGTATCATGTGAAGAATTACCATCTTCTTTTAGCAAAAATTGGATGTTGAAAAAGATTCATTGGTTAATAAGGAGTTATAGAGCATTCTCGAGATTGCAACACTCATAATTTCTTGGGGACTCCCAAGAGGGTCAAGTGGTATGAGTTTCATGTCATTACAAATGCAAGCTAAAAATAGCATAGTACTAAGTTGAGATACTAGAAGAGGCTACAAATCAGACCCTAACAGACATGTAGAAAGGATTCACATCATGAAGGATGTCATTGGGTGTTTGCTTCAAAATAATGAGATAAGAAATTATTATCATTGAGTATTAAATTTGTCTACTCTTTATTTAATTTCATATGTAATTTAAGAGTTATTTACCTTGATTTTTTCCTCTGAGAATGTTATTGCAGGAAAATGAAGAGTGAGATTCAAAGGGAGTCTGACATGTTATTAGAGGCAACCTTGAAAGAGAGGGAGAAGACTAAAGATGTTATTCAGTTAACCTTCAATTATCTTAGTCTTATTGATTCAAAGGGAGTAAATAATTTTGAGATGGATACTGTAGTAAATTGGAGCAACCAAGAGGACTGCAATTCATTAATATATCTTATGACTATGTGATTTAATGGGCCTACCACCTATGTACATCATGATGAAGTGATGACTTCCAAATGATGTCACTTGTATTTGCAGAAGTTATTGTCAAGTGACGATCTTACAATTACTTGTATTATGTGATATCAAACCTTAATTTGAGTACTTGGTGAATATCATTGATATTCTAGGAGGCTAATACTCTTGATATCAGATGTGATATCATACATTTGAGTAATTGGTGAATATCATGTATTATGGGAGACCAATACTCATGATATCAAATGTGATATCATAATGATAGATATCTTCTAATCAAAAAGATCCTTAAAACTTGACATTCCTAATATTACCAATGGTATAATATATGTCTTGTGTTTATCCTCCTTAGCTAAGAGGGAGTGTTGTTGTGTGGCAGCTTTAGTTGACTAAAATTTTGTACTATACATTTTGAGTAAGTGTTGTACTTAAATCATGTGAATGTGTATTTTGTGAGACCTACAACTATGTGCTTATATGTCATTAAATTGACTATCTTTGAGTTGTTTTTATAAATACATATTACAAATATTGGTAATTATGCATTTTGTAAGACTTATAACTAAGAGATTAGACATTAATTATAATGTCTTTGAGCTTTTGTATAAATGCATACTAAGTGTTTTACCAACTAAGATCTTAGATATCATTAAATTGAATCTCTGAGTTGAGTAAAATAGTGATAGACCATCATCCTTGATTATCGAACTGTATTTACGCTTCTTGACGAAGAGGGAGTGTTAAAGTTTTAGTCAATTTGGATGTCTTTGTATATATATATATATATATATATATATATATATATATATCATGAGGTATAATTATATATGTGTGTTTATTATATTAGATATATTAATATTATAATAATATATATAACTATGGTTATAATATTTATATTATAATAATATTATAAAAATATTATAATATTAATTATTAAATTAACAAACATGGGTTATGCTTATTAATATGAGGAAAGTTGCCTCTCGAAAAGACATACCAAATACAATGGCAGTGTCTAGTACATTTGCAACATTCCATGAAATTTAACAAATCAAAGATAGGTTTATCATGAAATCTTGGCATAGGCTCAAAGGAGGTATCACTTGCGTGCTCTCTAAGGAGGTCTTTAGATCCAATAAATGAAGTCAATTTCTATCTTGGAGAGACAGAGTGTGTATACTTAGAAGAAGAAGAAGAATATGATCTTCAATAAGGTGACTTGTGTGCATATTGAGAGCTTAAGGGAAGCTCATGTGATGATTCCACTCTTTCCTCTAATTTTTTCTCAGTTTTAGACTTCATCTCTATCATGCACCTAGTGAAATAAACATAAGCAAGATCGCTTCTTTCTTCTAGTTCTTTGTATCAAACGCATAGATCTCGAAACTCTTTGACAACATAGAAGAACTCATAATCATCTAGACTTGGTTGAGGTTTGGTAGCACAAGGTTTGAATCCCATGGTGATAGATAGAAAATGAAGGATGAAGGAGACTAGAGGAAGTTAATAGGGTGACACAAGATAACTTGATGTCCAAACTAGAGAGGTGGAGTGTTCACTTGCCAAGATATTAGAGAGAGATTAAAGTAACTTGTCAAGAAATGTGTCCAAAAGGATTACAACACTAGTGATTCAAATCAAGAGCTAGGAAATAATCCAAATAGCCAAATAGATAGAGCAAGCGGGGTGACAAGTGAACAACTTTCCCAACACAAGAGTGTAGTAAAGAAATCAAGGTAACCCTTTTAGAAAAAGAGGGTCCTAGTAAGATGGCATAGACCATGAAGCTAGAAAAGATCAAGTGTGTTAAGACCAAGAGCCATTTTAAGAATGTTCAAACACTAGAGGCATAGCAAGAAAAGTCAAATGATGGAACTCATTTTAATAAGAAGCACGAGAAAAATGTTTTGACTTTATGTTTTGACTCGGTTGACAAAGTTTGACAATAGTGGATAGCATAGTAAGTTTGATAGTCAAAAGCAATTTTTTTCCAAGAAATATAGTGACACATGGAGTAGTCTTCAAGCAATCAAGCAAGGGATAAAGGAACCTTGAATGATACAATCATATGTTTTGAGAAGCCCTAGAACTACCTTCATGTGTATGTTCAAAATATTTACAGGGGTCTTGCACAAACAAAGACACATCAAACAATAGCTACCTAAGGACATGGTTCACTACTCAATACCTTGCCCCACAACTTGATGCTACCCTGCCTCACACAAAGTAGTTCCCACAATAGATATTGGTTTTGTCAAAGATGGGTTACCCATATCTAAAGGAACACATATGATGATTCAAATCTTGGGGTGATCTAGGTAGTCCACTAAGATTGATGCTTGCACCAAGATATTGAGTGGAAAAATAGGGTGGCCTCTAATCCTAGAGTGTCTAGTAAGGGTCCCATTTGTAACACTCCTCTTGCACCTAATAACAAGACACCTTATCATATGATAAGTAATGGACCTCATAGCCACAATAGTACCTTAAGCATTCTCACCTAGTGATTTCCTCATGGTTACAATCACACAAGTACTCTCCCTAGATGAAGATGGGCTACACCCCCAAGGCTTTTTCCTTTGTCAAGGAGTTTGTGATTGTAGTGGGTCGGGATAGCTAGGTTTCTCTTATTCCCACTTTGGGTCATTCCTATTGGTATCTTTCCACCAACAGTAGACCCTCTAAAGGAAAAATCCAAATAATGAGATTGACAAAATGGATTGACACCAAAGAGGTCAAGATTTCTAATTCACCTTAGAAGATGAAGAGAATACTTTCCTATTCCTTGGTGCTTCTCCCAAATATGCCAAAAGATCAATTAAAACCACTAAAAAGTGGAGTACCCCACTCACTTTATTTGATCAAATGAAGGGTCAATATTTCGGATTCACCCAAACGGTGAAGAGCACACTCTCATACCAACAAAGGACCCTTACTCATGAGTTCAATGTGCCTAATTATATATATATATATATATATATATATATATATTTCCACACTTAAAAATGAAAGAAGACACACAAAAGCTTTTTTGTTTGTTTTGTTTCATGGGAAGCCCTGTAAACATGTTAGTAGTTCTTCTATCTTTGACAAACATTATTTTCTTTTCTTTTGGAAAGCAAGTGTGCTTGAACCCTACAAATAATAAGGTTAGGGCATCAAAACTAAGTAAGACCTGCAACACAAAGTAATTAGTTGCCTCAAAAATCTAAGTTGTCTTGCAATCAAGTATATGCAAAAAAAGTGCAAACTAATCACAAATGCTCTTTTTTTACTTTTTGATTTTGACCTAGTTAACAAGATCTACTTTCTTTGCTATAATTTTGGCTCCAAAAATAGAAATACAAAGAAGAGATCCCTGCTATAAACAAGAGAATTTTCCAAAAATGTAAGAATTTAAGCAATATCTCTAAGTTTGTGCCCTAGGGACCTATTTTTCCAAAATAGACCAATTTTTTCAAATCAACTTATTGAGACCTCATATGACCTCTAAATTCAAAACAAAAAGAACCAACCCCCTATAGAATTTAGAAACCTTTCCAAAAATATAGTTTTTTCAAAAAAAATGTTGATTTGCAACTAGAAATGATTTTGTATGAAAAATAAAGAAAAACTTACAAGTGGCACAAATCAACTCAAAAAAAATATTAAAATTAGACTGAGGCATCTTGGATGCATCTCCAACCTACAAAATAAAATTAGATCCAAACTCAAAGAGGTTTGAAAGATGTGATCAAATCTTTCAAAAACTAGGGTTTTGGCCTTCAAATCAATGTGCACAAGGGTTAGCCTTAAAACCAAAGTGGAAAATCTTCAAAACAACTTGATTATATCCAATAAGTTGATGTTAAAAATAACAAATGAAAATAAAACTAAAATGCAAGCAAGAAAATGGAGCTAAAAACTTGATTCTAGCCCCACTGTGGGCATAAAAAATGTGTGTACAAAAAGTGTCGGCGCACTTTTATAAACCGTTATTCTTGAGAATACCCATGAAAGAGAGCATCTCAAGAGGTATCTTATAGCTCTATATCTATGACATGAAAAGGTGCAAGAAGTCAAATGGTGCCTCTCAAATGAACTAAAGCTATGCAACCCTTTCAAGGTGCACCATAGAATGAGAGATTCAAAGAGTAGAGGCAATGAGTGCCAATATCCAAGAATCCTCAAATGGGTATGCAATGCAAGATGAAAGCTAAACTAAATGAGATGCAAGATGCAAGCTGGCAAGTATGAAGGATTACAAAATCCCTCTTTAGACTAGGTGAGCTATTGTAGAACAAAAAATGAAATCTAAACTAAAATTCCATAATGCAAGGATGAGAAAGAAAATATTAAATGCAAATGAAAGAGTGCTCCAAGTCCTTCAAACTGAAAAGTCACCAAGAAAACCTACAACATAACAATAGCATGAGAGACTAATATTAGAGAATAAGGAGAGATCCCTCCTTTTAAAGATAAATCGACGGTATGGATTAAGAGGCAAAAGAGGCATATTCAAGGAATGAGAATGCATCTTGAGTGATCCATGTACACAAGCATCTCCACCAATCACAATCAATAGTTGGCTTTTGAGAGGAAAATAAATGTGTGGAGGAAAATTAAAGTTATTTTAAAAATTAAATATTCCTTTCACATAGAAAGTTATGCATTCATGTGTAGAAAAAAAAATATTTTCCTCTTATTTGTAAAATATGAATAATGCTTTATGTATGCACACTTAGGGTAAGTGGAATGTGGGGTTTTTTATTTAATCAAAAGGTAGCATGTTCTTTTAATTAAATAAGAGACTTGGGATATAGTGGTCAAACCATAGGTTATAATCGAATAAATATATTTTTGAGAATTTGATCAAGAAATAAGAGATATATAGATTATGAAAATTGCTAGAATAGGGTTTCATAGTCTAGATGACCATTTTTGAGTGATTACACATCTCCTTACAACCGCAATGGTAATTGTGTCAATTTTCAAAGAGCATCTCCCTCTCAAAATCCTCATGGTTAACCTATCATATTTCAAGTGCTACCTTTGCAAGTGGTTAAAATATCAACTTTGAAGTCGAACCTTCCCCTCAAAAATTTAGTGTTCAATGTGTAAATTTTCAAGGGGCGGTATCCAATCAATATCCTAGAATTAGGAACATAAATGTGGAAGGGCCCTCTTTTAATTATATTCCAAGTGGACAAATTTTGAAGAAATGCCTCAATATCATCACATGAATCTATTTTTGTGTAGTGGTAAAATAGAAGCACTTAAATAAGACGTGTAAGTATGAGGTTTCCACTTTTTACAACATTCAAATACAAGAGAAAGAGAAACTTTCAAACAAAACTCTCAATATAACCCAAGTTAGGTTAGAAAAACCCAAGTAGGATGAAGGGATTTTAATACTAAACCCAAATTATATCAAGAAAGTATGAAAGAAAGTCCTCTTTCATGCAATGTTAATTGATTTTAGATATGTAATGTAAATATGAAATTGAACCGATTCATCTAATGACAAGAGTAAGAGAGATCTAGGCACTAAATGCATGTAATCAACCTAATTAAAATATAGAAATAGGTCTATCATAAGAGAAAAAAGAAATGATGAATAACTTACCTTGAAATGTGCAAGGGTATATACCTTCTTATACAAAAAATTGTGGATCTGGAATTGTAATGATTATTCCAACTATGGATCTGTAATCAGACTAAAAAATCTAGAAAACCTTGTTTTTCCTAGATGTCGAGGAATGGATCAACTTGGTGGAAGAGAATTAAAAAAACTTTATTGGAAGATGGAAATGTTGCTAGGGAAATATAGAAAATTGTCCCAAATTCTCTGAAAATGCCTTAGTAAGTAATTTTCAAATCCATGGTAGCAATTTTGATAGCCTTGTACTGTACACAGTAAAACCTGGTTTTGTTTTGGTTTGATGAGGGCTTTCCTTAGTCAAGCTATAGATTGAGGAATCGACCTTGAAATTGAGATGTAAAATATTAATAAAGGAAATGCTAGCATGTGGTAGGACCAAATATATTAATGAAAAACACAAATACCTTTGTAGATGCAACTGATTTTTATATGTGATCAAGTATGCAAATGTAATAACCTTGACTCAAATAAACCAAAAGGAAATCATAGAAGTTAAAAACTCATGAATAGGATTGTATGTGAGTTCCTTACTTAAGAATGGAAGAACATGAATGGATTGGATGATAGATCTCCTCCTTAGAAGCCAAATTCTACTACCACCTTGAAGGAAGAAACTTGATGCAAGAAGGAGATGCTTGACCTTGATCAATGCTTTGAAGTGCTTTACGAATGTTTTCTTGAAGTCTCATGTGCGTGTGTATGCTTGATCATGTCTATTTATATGAAGTGCTCAAGCCTCCTTATATACTATTTTTTGGGATTGAAAACAAAGCAAGCCGACCTAAGAGTAAGATTAAACAATCTAGAGACTTGAGACACTTCGGGCCATGGGATTCATTGTCCTCATGGAAGAGGTTGACAGGGGTCAACATATTCTAGGAATAGGTCAACCTATTCCTGAGGGGTTCCCAAAAAAGGGGTCCCTAAGGTATCAATGAAGGTGCAAATAAATTCAAGAATTAATGAAGCCACCAAAAGATATGACCAAAAAGGTGATAAATTAACACCTAAATGGCCATAATTAAAAATTAGATAACCTAGAAATTTGAACAATGTGAGGAGAAGACGGAGAGACCACTACACTAAGGAGGACGAAAAGGTCTCAAAATGAAGTGCTTCTATTTTAAGACAATGCAATTTAAGAAAAAAAATCAAACATTTCCATTATTCACACCTCAAATTATATATGTGCTTATATGTAGACTTCAAACTTGAATCCAGGACCTCAATGCACTTATGTGTATATTCAACCATTGATATGTTAACATCATACTTTTTTGGTGTATCCTAATTTTGTTGACCTTGTGGTAAAATCATTTATCTATTAGTGCCTAAACACATAATCATTTGGTTGGCCACCATATTACTATCAAGCTTCACAGTGTTAACCAAGCTGTTGCAGTGTTAAGTGAGCCTCACAGAGTAAATTGACTTATTGTAGTTTCAACCAAGCATAAAGTAGTGCTAACTGAGTAGAATAGAAAGACAGTGTAAACTGAGATAGCCAAGTAAAGCAACTGTAGTATTGATTGAGCTTTAGTGTCAACTAAGCTCTATGATGTCAACCAAGTTCTCTAGTGTTCATCAAGTCATTATTGATAAATGAGTTCATGCCTATTCCTGAGTGATCAATGTGGACCAAGTACCAGTGTCAACTAAGTGCTAGTATTTTCCAAGTTCACTGCATTACTAAGTGTCAGAATATCACCTAAGTGGTCTTCATAACCCGAGTTTTAGCATTGAGTTGACTTAGTGAAGATTGTTGAATTTAGTAATGTAGCTGACTTTAGAATATAATTATTTGGATTTTTATATTGATTCAGGGGCATCTTGGGTGTAAGGGAAATCTTGCATCACCCAAAAATATTTTATTTTAGTCTTTTCTATTTTAATAAGGACTAGTAGATAAGGTGGTTACTATTTATGATAGCTTTCTATTTTTACTAAGTTTGTCATATGAGCTCAGAATGTTCTCATTTTCTATAGGAAGGCTCATTTTAGAGTTGTAAGCCTACCATAAAAATCTCATTGCTCCATCTTACGTATCAAAGAAGTTGTTGTAGATTTTCAGTGGAACAATTTGTAGAAAAATCTTCAGGCTCATCGTTGGAGGCCTCAGAGTGCCCATATGAGTTCCAAAAACTTGAGGCAAGGGCACAACTACTATTTTGAGCTATTAGATCAGGAGCTGACATTTTTGAAAAGTGGTTATAATAGCAAATCGAAAAAAATGGTTCGTGAGTTATGGCCTTTGAAAGTTGGGCTACCAAAATTTCTAAAATAATTTGTAAAAGATTTATTTGGCCAACTCTATATGTATTGTTAGGCTATGTCAGCCCTAGGTATTAAGTTTGAGCATCTAGAACCTTCCTAGGTGGCATAAAACTGCCTATTTAAGAAAAGGTTGAACATTGTCTAGGACAACTCTGGGTGATAGTTTGTAGTCTGTCTTGCAAATTATTATACTAAAGGTGCCCATGTGGGTTAGCATATTGACTTATGAATTTTTTAATTCCACATTTGTGGTGCAAATAAGAAGTCCATATTTTGTTCTTGCATTTTCTTTTCTTTCTATGTTTCTGTTATGAGTTTATGGTATTAAGGGGAGCACCCTTCATTAAGTAGTATCAGAGCTAGAGTTCTTAAGTGTCTAGATAGCTAGCCAATTGTGAGGCAATTTGCACTATGACCATGGTTTGGGCTAAACATGTGGATAGATTGCCCATTATGAGGAAGTTTGCACAAGGGTTTTAGTGGAAGCACAAAAATGCCTCCACAAAGAGAGTGTGGCAAAAGAGTTGTAGGCATTACACTTGAGAGTTTTCAAGCCCTCCAAAGACAAATGCAAGCATTGGAAGAACAAATGTGTAAAGGAATGAATCTTCCCATAAGAGATGAAAGTGAGGATGAGGATAAGTAGAAGAAAATGTTGAATCAGAGGTAGTTCTAAATCCAGAGGAAGAAAGGCTTTTTAGGGTCATCCCCAAGATTGGAAAAAGACCTAAGTTTGAGGTTCCCACATTTTTGAGAAATCTTAACCCAAAGGAGCTAATCAATTGGATCAATGAACTAGAGGAGTTTTGAGTACGAAGATATTGATGATCCTGATAGGGTCAAGTTTGTGTAGGCAAAACTAAAGGGACATGTAAAGATCTGGTGGCAGGAGGTTCAGTTGGAGGGAAAGGAAAAAATCACCAAATGGGATTGGATGAAAGATAAATTGAAACGAAAATTCATTCTTGTGGATTATGACCTTAATCTATTGAAGAAAATGTAAGGGTTGAAGCAAGCAGGAAAATTTGTTCAAGAGTATATCAAAGAGTTCTACTAACTTCTCATTAGAACTAGCCAGGCAAAAGCTGATAAGAAGAAAGTTGCCCATTATTTGGGTTAAGGCCAAGCATTCAAGATGAGCTAAGTCTAGTTCGAATGAGCAATATTAAGGAGGCATATGAGTTTTCCCTAAGAGTTGAGGAGAAATTGAGCAAGAAGTTTGACAACAAGAATAGTGGAAGAGGTCATGGTGGAAGATCTGGTGGATGATCTTATGGTGGTTGTAATGATGATCAAAAGAACAAGGATGAGGTTGGAAGTAGCAGTTAGAACTAGACGGGAAACAATTTCAATTGTTTCCATGATGAGAACAATAGAGATCAGAGAGGAAGAGGTAGAGGACAAGGATTTGGAAGAGGAGGCTTCTATGGAAAATGTTTTCACTACGAAGAAGAAGGGCATATAACATTTAAATGTACCTAGCGCCAAGGAAGGATAGATCAAAGAACATAATGTCAGGTGAGAGTTGCACATGTTGATGAAGATGTCAGATCCTCACATTCAAAATATTTTGAAAGAGGAGAAATCCTAGTTAATCAAAGAGTCGTACTAAGTGGTGAGAATGAACCTAAACAAAGAAGAAGCTTATTTCGCACAAGGTGCAAATGTGAAGATAAGTGTTGTGATGTAATCATTGATGGTGGAAGTACTGACAATCTAGTGTCAGAAATGATGGTCACCAAGTTGAAGTTGAAGACGCAAAAACACCTACGTCCATACCACAATGCTTGGGTGCAAGATGACCACAAGGTCATGGTCAATGAGCAGTACTCAGTAAAGTTCAAAATTGGAAGCTACTAGGATGAGGCACTATGTTATATTATACCTATGGACATATGTCATATGTTGTTGTGTAGGCCATGGCAGTTTGACAGGCATGCTATACATGATGGGCGAGCAAATGCCTACACTCTAACTAAGGATGGAGTGAAACATAAGTTGAAGCCATTGATGGATAAAGAAGAAAAGGTATGTAGTGTTGCAAGAATATGTTTTGTTGATGGAAAAGAGTTTCTTAAAGGTATGAAGCATAAGCATATGTGTTTTTCTATAATTCTTAAAGATAGTAAAGAAGAAGTAGAGGCATACCTATAGAAGTTGCAAATATGTTGAGAGAGCTTTTTGATATAGTATCAGATAATGTACCTGAAGGATTGCCCCTAGTGAGGAAGATTAGTCACCAGATGGATTTGGTTCCAAGAGCTAGTTTTTTTAACAAGGCAGCGCATAGAATGACACTAGCAAAAAGTGAAGAGTTCAATAGGCAAGTTAATGAGTTGTTGCAGAAGGGGTTGATTCAAGAGAGTCTGAGTCCATGTGTTGTACCAACAGTATTAGCACAAAAGAAGAATGGAGGATGTGCACAGATTCTCGTGCTATCAACAAGATCATAATAAAGTATAGATTTCCATTGCTAAGGATGGATGATATTATGGACTGTTTGAGTGGAGCTAAGTATTTCACAAAGATAGATCTGAAGAGTGGGTACCATCAAATTTGTATCAGAGAAGGTGATGAGCGGAAGACTGCTTTCAAGACAAGGGAAGGACTATATGATTGGTTAGTCATGCCTTTTGGGCTAACCAATGCACTAAGAACTTTCATGAGGCTCAAGAATGAGGTACTGAAGGAGTTTCTAGGTAAATTTGTCATTGTTTACCTAGATGATATATTGATCTTTACTAAGGCATTGGAGGAGCATTTGATTCATATTCACGAGGTGTTTGATAAGTTGAGGGAAGAAAAGTTGTTGATAAACATGAAGAAGTGCAGTTTTGTAAAGAAAGAGTCGGTGTATCTAAGATTTGTAGTCTCAGGAGAAGGTCTAAAAATGGACCCAGAGAAAGTGAAGGCTATCCATGATTGGCCTACTCCAAGGAGTGTAACCAAGGTAAGATCTTTTCATGGAGTAGCTACATTTTATAGAAAGTTCATAAGAAGTTTTAATAGTATTTGTGGACCCTTCACTCAAACAATGAGAGGGAATAGGAAAGAGTTTAAGAGGACTATAGAAGAAGATAAGAGTTTTAATTTGTTGAAATAGAAAGTTACTGAGCAACCTATTTTAGCACTTCCTGATTTTAACAAGGTATTTCAAGTAGACTATGATGCTAGTGGTACTGCAATAGGAGTTGTTTTGAGCCATGAAGGTAGACCTGTTGCTCATTTTAGTGAGAAGTTGAATGATGCAAAAAGAAAATATTCTTTTTATGATCAGGAATTTTATACTATAATTCAAGCATTGAAGAAGTGGAGACATTATCTTCTTCCTAGGGAGTTTGTTTTGTATAATGATCATCAAGCTTTGCAATATTTGAATAGTCAAGAAAAATTGCACCAAAGGCATTTAAGGTGGGTTGAGTTTTTGCAAAGTTATACATTTTTTTTGAAACACAGGAGTGGTAAGTCTAACAAAGTTGCAGATGCTCTTAGTAGAAGACAACTTTTGCTGACAAAAATACAGATAGAGGTGGTTGGGTTCAAGGAACTCAGTACTTTGTATCCAGATGGTCCTAATTTTGGTCAAGCATGGAAGGCTTGTACAGAACCTGTTACACTTGATAGGACAAAGTAGTTGAATTTCATGATCCAAGATAATATGTTGTTTAAAGGAAGCTAGTTGTGCATTCCCATAAGTTAAATGAGAGAGAATCTTATCAAGGAGAAGCATAGTGGAGGATTGGTTGGACATTTTGGCAAAGATAAAACTATAGCTTTGGTTGCTGAAAATTGCTATTGGCCACAGTTGTAGCAAGATGTGATGAAGTTTGTACAAAGTTGCAGAATATGTTAGATGGCAAAAGGAGTGAAGCAATATACAGGGTTGTATCAACCATTACCTATACTAGAGAGTCGTGGGAGGATATTAGCATGGGTTTTGTTCTTGGATTACTGAGGACACAACGCGGGCATGATTATATTTTTGTGGTGATTGACAAGTTTTCAAAGATGGCACATTTTATTCCTCGCAAGAAGACTAGTGATGTTATTCATGTAGTAAAATTCTTTTTCAAAGAAGTGGTGAGATTACATGGTCTACCAAAGAGTATAGTTTTAGATCGAGATACCAACTTTGTTAAGTATTTTTAGCATATATTGTGGAAGAAGTTGAAGAAAGATTTGAAGTTCAGTTCATCACACCATCCACAAACTGATGGATAGATAGAAGCTATGAATCGCAGTTTGGCAAATTTGTTGAGATGCTTGGTTGGAGGTAAACCAAAAGGACAGGATATGATTTTACCACAGGAGGAATTTGAATATAATAATTCTATCAATAGGAGTACTAGTAAATCACCATTCCAGATTGTATATGGGAGTAGTCCCAGAAATGCTTTTGAACTAAGGAAGTTGGATAAAGGAGAGCTAAGTAGTGTTGAAGCAGAAGATTTTGTTGAACATTTGAAGAACATCCATGAGGAGGTGAAGAAGCACATAATACAGATGAATACAAAATATAAGGCTAAGGAAAATGTGAAAAGGAGATATAAGGAATTTTAGATTGGAGCTGAAATCATGGTTCATTTGAGAAAGGAGCATTTTCTAGTGGGTACATATAATAAGCTAAAGATGAAGAAGTTTGGACCATGCAAGATTGTGAAAAGGCATGACTCTAGATATGCATATGAAGTGGATTCGCTCGCTAAATTGAATATTTCACTAGTATTTAATATTTTAGATTTGACAAAGTATTATGAAGGAGGTGATGGAGATGAAGTTGCAGAAGCACAGTGGAATATTCTAGCAGCTAGTTCAACTACAAAAGAAATTGAGGAGATACTAGATAGTCGTGTTGGAAAAAGTACCAGAAACAGAACTTATGAGGAATATCTGGTCAAATGGAAAGGGAGACCAATTGAGGATTCATCATGGCTAGCAAAGGAGGAGGCTAACCATCTTGGTTTTCCTCTGAACACCTGAGATGTGATAGGGTCACTTCTCAAATTACCCCAAGTGTCTAATGCAGCAGCATCCTAGGTGTAAGGGCAATCTTGCATCACCCAAAAATATTTTATTTTTAGTATTTTCTATTTTAATAAGGACTAGTAGACAAGGTGGTTACTATTTATGGGAACTTTCTATTTTTAGTAAGTTTGTCATATGAGCTCAGAATGTTCTCATTTTCTACAGGAAGGTTCATTTTAGAGTTGTAAGCCTACCATAAAAATTGCATTTCTCCAGCATAAGTATCAGAGAACTTATTGGAGAATTTTAGTGGAACAATTTGTAGAAAAATCTTCAAGCTCACTATTGGAGGCCTTATAGTACCCAGATGAGTTTCAAAAACTCAATAGAAGGGTGCTAGCACTATTTTGAGCTTGTAGATTAGGAGCTGGAATTTCCAAAAAGTGGTTAAGATCAAGAGTTGCCATTTCCAAAAAGTGGTTATAATAGCCAATCAGAGCAACGGTTCGTGAGTTATGGCTTTGGAAAGTTGGGCTACCAAAATTTCTAAAATAATTTGTCAAAAATGTATTTGGCCGACTTTATGTGTATTTTAGGGTCTGTTGGCCCTAGGTATTAAGTTTGAGTATCTAGAACCTTCTTGGGTAGCATAAAACTACCTATTTAAGAAAAGCCTGAACATTGTCTAGGACAACTCTAGGTGATAGTTCACAGCCTGTCTTGAAAATTATTGTAAGGTGCCCATGTGGGTTAGCATATTGTACTTATAAATTATGTAATTCTGCATTTGCGTTACAAATAAGAAGTCCATATTTTGTTCTCACATTTTCTATTGTTTCTATGTTTCTATTATGAGTTTATGGTATTAAGGGGAGCTCCCTGCATCATACATATGTAAGATATCTTGTCATATCCAAATGGGAAATAAAAAGAGACAGAGAGTGTCTGTAATAAGTATGAATGTAAATTTAAAAGTAAAGGCTACAAGTATAAGGAAAAGCAAAGTCTCATCTATCACAACAAGGTGATCATTTATACATTAAAGGAATCTCAATCAACAAACCAAGTTATAGAGTAGAGATCAGCCACTAGTTCATCCTAATAGGGAAGATCACCAAAAGTGATCATTTGTAAGCCTCAATAGGAAAATTTTATACTATAGTACTAAAGCTTGTGGGTATCATCCCCACCTCAGTTTTACTTTATATTTGGAAGGTTTCTGGGTTACCAAATATTGTGTCAACTATTATGAATGTTTTATTTCTTTTAGTATTTCATGCATGCAACTAGTTCTGAATAGTTAATTGGTGAATTAAAGTTAAAGTTTTATCGGTTCCTAATTCACAGCCCCACCCTCTCAATCAACTAGCCCACCATACATTTCCAAAAATTGGTATCAAAGATTTAGTTATCACATCAAAATTTTAGCAGCTTGAGAAAAGATCAAAGGCAATGGAAGTATATAGACTTGAAAAAGCTATTGAAAATAAAAAGTTGGATCTGCAATTGGCCATGGAACAATTCAAGAAAATGAAGGAGCAACTCTCTCAATCCTTGAAAAGAAGAAAAGACTTAGCAGCACAGATGAATAACAATCTCTACATAGAAGAAATAATTGAAGAGATTTGCCAAGATAGAAGTTCAGATGAAGCTAATGTAGCAATCAAAGACCCATTTGAGAATAATCTTACTCTTCATGAAGAAGTCAAAAAGTTGAAAAGAGAATGATAAATTCTGTTAGTCAGAATGTTTGAAGATATGGAACAAAAGGACAAAGCTAATGAAGAGAAGAGATAGAAGAAAAGGACAATGAAATTAAACACCTATCTCTTCAACAAGAAAATTTGATAAGTCAACTCAATTATGCAAATCAAGAACTTATCAACTTAAGGATATACAATGAAAGATTGCAAAATGATCCCAGCATAGAAAGGAAAACCAATAAAAGGATGATGAAATCTCAAGAAAGTATGAATCAATTGAATGAGAAAACTCAATTCAGACACAAAGGCAAAGCATGATTAGGATATACAAATAAAGGTAAATCATCTCAGCAACGAGCTCAGAAGAATGAAAGACCTACTTGTAATCATTGTGGACAAATAAGGCATACATAAAACAAGTGTTGGAGCAATGGTAAATCAAAATTTTGTGGAAAATGCTATACCTATAACAAGCAAGGTCATAGAGCAAGTGAATGCATAGAGAAAATCAAGTTTAAAGGAAAAAATTTCAATTGCAACAAACAAAGGCACAAATTCTCATAATGCAAGACCAAGAGATGGAATCCAACAAAACAGATTCTGAAATCTATCTTTGGTTGGGATTATACATGGTGCAAATGTCACTTATGTGGTTAGCATGGACATATTAGAGAAAATTGTATAATAACTCACATGAGGAAGAGAGACCCTACAAAGAGATGTTGTGTATGCACAGAACTTGGACATCTAGCTAGAAACTATATGAATCAAGCTAAAGTTGAAGATGGAAAGAAAGAAAATGCTAACAATACCAAAAGTCAAATGAGGCAGAAATGGATTAAAAAATCTCTAGAGAATAAAATTCAAATTCTTGAAAATGTTAACACCCAAGTCAATGATTTGGGTGATTCAACCATTTTAAACTGATTAGCCATGGAGATCACAAGAACTATGATTCTGAAGAAACATCTTATATCAATTCCAGACTGTAAGAAAGAAGATCCAAATCAGCATTTCATATGCATTGGGATCACTGAGATAAAGATATTACCAACCAAAGTCAAGTTGTTGACCTAACCAAGATTGAAGATAGATGGTGTATACCAAGTTTGAGACATAATCGAGCTTATGCATATCAAGTTTAAGACTTAGCCACACATCCTACGCCTACCAAGTTTAGCAAGTTATCATCGAGTTGTCCTATTAAGAGCAATAAGGACTGTTAGGTCCACCTTGAAAAAGGATTTATACAATACAATGAAGTATGCACTTGGTTAGGAGATTTAGCATAAGACTGTTAAGTCCACCTTGTTAGAGGATTTGACAAGATAGATACTGATATGAAGGCAAGTGCACATCAATTGTCACTTGACCCAAGCACTAGCTTTGCACATTTCATCAAGATCAAGTATCTAACAGACTTACAGGTGGAATTGTTGAGAGCAGAAGCCACAATCAGGGCTACATTGGCAGAGATACAAAGTATGATAATTCAAAACATGGATTTATGCATAAATATATTGTTCATGTTAAAACATTAATCCATGACAAAAACTTTTTTATTGTTGATCATATGATGGAATTACCAGTTGAAGTTTAGATAACTTTGCATACTTCAAATTTTTTGCAAGATGATTGGGACAAAACAATGTCCACAATTTTGAAGGTACCTAGTGATTTCCTTTCACATTTTGGTGTTACCTTGTAATTATGTTTTTTTTGGCATTTGTGTCAAAAAAGGGAGAATATATCTGTAAGAGGGAATATAGAATATAGCATATGTATATAAGGAAGAATAGATAAAGAGGGAAATATAGTTATGTATAGTAGAGCTACAAAAACAATTTTGAAAAAGAGAAAAAAGAGTTAGTGTCAGCTGAGTATCAACACAATAGTCAAAACTAAGTTATAGACCCAAGCACATTGATAAGGAGAGCTTTGACTTATCTTTTTTGAGAATTTAGAATTTTTGGTATAATAAGTCTTTTTATCACTAATGCCAAAGGGGGAGATTGTTGACCTTGTGGTCAAATCATTTGTCTATTAGTGCCTAAACACTTAATCATTTGGTTGGTCATATTGCTACCAAGCTTCATAGTGTTAATTGAGCTATTGTAGTGTTAACTGAGCATCATAGTGTAAATTGAGTTGTTGCAGTCTCAACCAAGTAGAAATTAAGTGTTAACTGAGAAGAATAGAGAAACAATGTAAATGGAGCTAGCTGACTAGAGCAATTGTAATGTTGACCGAGCTTTAGTGTCAACTGAGTTGTCTAGTGTTCAATGAGTCATCAGTGCTAACAAGTTCATGCCTACTCCCGAGTGATCAATGTGGATTGAGCACAAGTGTCAACAGAGTGCCAAAGCTTGCTGAGTTGATTGTATTGTCAAGTGTCATAATATCACCCAAGTGGTCTTCAAAACCCGAGTTTCAACATTGAGTCAGCTTAGTGAAGATTGTTGAATTTAGTTTTGTAGCTAACTTTAGAAGGGAAGTATTTGGATTGGTATATATGTAAGATATCTTGTCATATCCAAATGGGAAAGAAAAAAAGAGAGAGTGTAATGAGTATGAATATGAATTGAAGAGTAAAGGATATAAGCAATTTAAGGAAAAGCAAAGTCTCATCTATCGCAACAAGGTGATCATTTCTACATCAAAGGAATCTCAATCAGTAAACCAAGTTGCAGAGTAGATATCAGCTGCTAGTTCATCCTAAAAGGGCAAATCACCAGAAGTGATCATTTGTAAGCCTTAACAGGCCAACTTTATACTACAGTACTAAAGCTTGTGGGTATCATGCCCAACCCAATTTTACCTTCTATTTCGAAGATTTTTGGGTTACCAAATATTGTGTCAGTTGTTATGAATGTTTTATTGCTTTTAGTATTTCATACATACAACTAGATAAGAATAGTTAATTTTTTGAATAAATTTTAAAATTTTATTGGTTCTTGATTCACCCTCCCCCCCTCCTCTTAGTTACCTAGCCCACCATACATTTCCAACAAATTTTACTTTAAAAACAATTGTACCTTCAATGCCTTTTAAGAAAATAGCACAATAGGTGTCAAGTCTTCAAAAAAAATAGACCAGTGTACAATTTAGAACACAAAGAAACCATGCATAGTCAAATACTTACTCTCATGCACCTTTGACAAGGAATTATGCATGTCAACCTTCCTCCAAATTTTGAAAAATACAAGGAGAAGGGAGACCCAAGGGACTATACTTGAGAATTCTTTATTACTTATATCAAGGTTGAGCATAATGAAACTTAATTAATCTTTCACTTTCCACAAATCCTTAATCCAATACTACTCTTATAAAATCATCACAAAAGTCATAAACATGCATCTATGTAGCACCACAGAGAAAAATGGGAAGCCTTGTGCACTCTTCCTACAGTGATGGAGGAATATGGCTAGCAAAAGTCATCTTATTCTATAAAAGGATAAGATCCAAATGTTTATCAAGAAGTTCAAACTGACATAATGTGCTCTTTACACTCCCAATGTATGGAAGAAAATTATGAAGTGGGTGAATAGGGTCTAAAAGCTATAAAAAAAAGGACTCACCATCAAGGGATAACTCAAAAAAAAAAAATGCCAATAGGATCAGTCAATATAATCAAAATATTATCAAATCCAAAAATAAATTTTGAAACAAAAAATGTCACGAACAATGGTGTTGTTGACACCAATGATATATGTGTCATATAACATTGAGTGCCACAAGTTCAAAACCCTACTAACAAGCCCTTTGTGACTACCTAGACTTAGAGATTCATCTATGAGATACCTTGATTCTATGATTCACAACAAGAAAAAGAAAAACACATATTTCATTCTCTTAGGACTCCAAAACTTTTTTCTCTAATACTAGATTATATAACCATCCAAATGGAAGTTTCGATTAAAAAAATGCAACCTTCACTCACACATACACACACATATTGCATGTACAATTATGTCCAAAATCAACACATCCATATTAAAATTAACTTGATTCATTGTGTGTGTGTGTGTGTGTGGCAAGTTTTTTTTTTATATATTACTATTTGATGTGATAGGCATAAAACATATTAGGCTTCAACTATTTCATTGAAAATTATAGAACTCATAATATATTGTAATACAATGTTCTAATTTGACACCTATCTCAAAACTTCAACTTCAATACCTTCAAATTACTATAAGTGTTGCATATATGCCATCTATTATATAAGGAATAGTCTAGTTGATTTGAAGGTGGTATAAAGTTTAATGCTTGGTAAAATGCACTATTCACCAAATATGTGGGAAGAACCTTCTAGAATGTGTGAGGTAATGATGGATCAATAAAACTTAATGTGACTCATATCAAAATCTCACATGTGTCCAATTAGCTAGAAATGTGTATTATGTTGTTATTCCTAGTAATGATTTTAGGGATGAAATATTCCCTTACAATGGCCTAAATCTCTTAATTATTGAATAGGGAATTACCACCTCCAAGTAGACCATGTGTTCCCAACTAAATGACAAAATGTGTAAGTGTGATTAATTACAATGTGATTTTTGTTTATTGGTTATGTCTAGAATGCTACTAAAGACCTTCAAACAAAGCAAGTCAAAGAAAATATTTCTAGTTAGTGCAAGATTTCTCTTGCTCCCTAGTTTCTCTTACACTATATTTTATCTAAATTGGAAAAGGTTCAAGATTGTATTAAAGAGCAAGGTTTGATTAAGGATATGGACTAATTAAACATTCTAAACTCTAGAGTAAATTAGATTGAAAAGAAAAAAGCTCCAAGGGGGGATCACATGGTGTCATAGAATACTAAATGGTTATTTAAGGGGACAATTTCTTAACACATTGTTGTAGTTCAAAAGTATTTTAATGTTTTCAAAGGAATTCAAAAAGATGATGGTTCTAGTATTGGACCCATTTAAGATATCAAATTGGAGTTTGTCTCTCATTTTCATGAGTTGTATACAAATCCCTCACTAATTTCTTTGTTAATATTGGATATATCATTTTGAACTTTATTCTTAGACCCTTGTCTACTCAAGAGAATTCTATTAGGAATGGTTCTATTTCTATAGACGAACTATATCAAGAGGTCTCCAAAACAAGGGGGTTTGTTCAAAGTTGATGAACGATTAATGGTGATATTATTTCCAATAAGTTATCCATTTAATTCATACTCACAAGAAATGTTCAATGTTGATGAAACTTTTAGATTTATGTAAAGGTCTACTATAATCTTTTGGCACACTAAAAGAGGCATGCATTAGGGAGGTCCTCTCTCTCTCCCTCTCTCTCTCTCTCCCTCTCTCTCTCTCTCTCTCTCTCTCTCTCTCTCTCTCTCTCTCTCTCTCCACAATGAAAAGACTTGGCAATTTTTTAAAGCATCTAGACTACTTTGGCTCTATTTTTAGATTTCACATGGTTTAATGTGTGGATTCATGTACCCATATACGTGGTCAATAGGCAATGCCATTCTTAAGGAAGTAAATGCTCTCAGGCGAGCTCTTGAAATTTATATTAGTGAATTTGGTCAACTCTTGAGTAAATAAAAGGTTGGGTTTTCTTCTTCCATGTAAACCCTCATATTTAGGACCATATTGTTAATATTTATTATTTCTAGGTTGTGCCTTCTCCTTTCAAATATTTGTATACCCCTATTTCTTTACTTATCTTGAGAAAAATGATTATGATGATATTTTAAATTTTGTTAAGCATAATATCATTCATTGGAAAAATAAATACCTCTACTTGATTGGTTATATTATCCTTGAGATCTATTAGATTTCCACAATCCACGCTAATGCACTTTCAATTTCTAGATTTGATTGTGTTGAGTTTTTTTATCATCAACATTTTAGATCATACTATGTGATCCATCATCAAGATGCTAGAGGAAAAAGAACATAAGATGATGGATCATGTAGTATGATCTAAAATGTTGATGATAAAAAAACTCAACACAATCAAATCCAGAAATTGAAAGTGTATGCTATCCTTCTTAAAACTATTATTCAGTCTTTCCTAAATTATAGATTTATGGATCTCGTGGCTCCAAAAGGCATGCTTTGTACTTTGGACCAAAAGATGAAAATCTTGTTATGAGAAGAAATCAAGAATAAAGAAGAAATGGCATTTGATTAATTGGGATAAAATTTGTTAGCCTGAAGAGGGAGATGGACTAAGCTCCTTAACATTGTAACTCTTGATATAAAATTATATTAAATATGATATATGAAAGAACATGCTTTGATATGGGAGATAATTTTTATCCAAGGTACTTGATTTTAGAAAATAACTTCTTCATTCTAAGGATGTTGAACATTGGAGAGGATTTTATACATTCAAAAAAATGAATCTGGGTAGTGATTCGACTAAAGTTGACCTGTTATAGATGTGCAAAAGGGTGACCTTGTGTAAGACAAAAAAAACATCTACGTGTGGAATTATCACATCTCCTTGTATCAAATTATAAATGTGTTGAAGTTGGCTAAAGTTATGTTTCTAATTTTCAATACGAGGTCCTATATGATAGTGTGGAGATTTGGAAATAGAAACATAAAGATCTTTATCCATGAAAAATCCATTCTTCTCATTGATTGATTAGCTCATATCTCAACATCTTGAAAGGTCTATATAGATATACACTGATCTGATTAGGATCTAGGACTATTACAGAGGAATGCTAATTTATCACATAGAATTAATTTAAAACTTTTTAAAATCAAATTAACATAAATGAAATAAGAGAACATCAAGATTAAGCTGATAAAAGAGACAATGAGAGAAAGAAGACGCAAACAATTTGATCTCGGAGTTCATCCGTATGGACTACGTCTCCGGGTCCAACTCCAATAGGGGGACCGATCCAATTATCTCCAAAAATCATGTACAAATGTTTACAAAGTCATTCCTTTGAAGTACATCAACATCATGCTGTTTCAAAGTACAGGAATAAACGCTTCAACAAATCTCCCTTACTCTCAGCACTTCAACGTTCTCTCCTTTTTCTGAATTCCCCATATATTCTCCTAACCCCCCCATTTTATACACAAAATTAGCCAAAATAAGGCTATAACAAAATGATATAAATATAGGACCCTTAATTGATCCATATTCGATTATCCTCCTTTAGCCATTTTTTTAAATTTGGCTTTATGGCAATTTAAGGGTAACAAATTAACTATATACCTTATTTAACATAAGGCTGGCGGGTTAGATAAAGGAATAATTAAAAACTGTGCTAAATATATGTTAAAGCGCCAAAATAGCGCATTGGCAGTTGAACATTTTGAAAAAGGCGCCGGTCGGGGGTTCCAACCCCGCCGGCGGCTTCCTTTCTCCCCAATTTCCGGTGGGAAGGGGAGTCTTAGGACTAGGAGGTCACGGGTTCGACCCCCCCAACCATCACTTATATTTTTTGAATGGCATTTTTAAATTTTTTTAAAATATATATTTATATTTAATGCCACACCACCTTGGACTTCAATCGAGCGCCATTTTCACATACGATCTCCGTTTTTGACAAAACGAACATCATTGGAGAGCTCTTGACGAGACCTTCAATTTGATGTCGAATTTGACCAAATTTGGAGAGTTTGATTATTTTTTTTTGCCTTTTTAATAGCCTCTGTACCTGAATTTGACCAACCTTTGACTGGTCGTAACTTTTGTGTACGGACTCCTTTCTCACCCGTTCAAATTGCGTTGGGTCCAGAATTTCAAGGAGTTTAATCTAATGCTGATTGTTGGAGTTTTGGAGATACTTCAATTTTGACGAAAGTATCCCCCGGATCAAGCCTCCCCACTGAGGAGCTTTCGGACCACCGAAAGTTTGGATTACTCAGAAAGAAGGTGAGGGTATAGTTCCCTCACTTTACCAATCTCCATCCATCTTGCCTTGCTTGGATGCATCCCCTTCAATCCCACTCGGAGGTATTCAACTGGTCCTCTTCGTGAAGTTCTGACATTCCTGTCTAGGATAACATCTTCTGGCAATTCTGACATATACTCTGGTGAAAGATCATCAACTGATGGAACCTGAACACTGATGTCTTCATCCAAGATCATTGGAGGCTCATACAACTTCAGATTCTCAACATTGACAACTGAGTAAATTTGCATGTATGGTGGAAGATTAAGGCGAAAAGCATTAGTACCGATCTTTTCCAAGATCTCAAAAGGACCATATCTGATAGCTTTGAGCTTCCTTCCTTTACCTTGCATTCTTTCCTTGCTGATATGTAACCAAAATCTGTCACCAACTTGGAATTGGTGATCAATGCGATGCCTATCATGGCGAGCCTTGTATTTTTCTTGGCTCTGCTCTAATTGTGCTTCTACTGCCTAATGGATTGCTTGGACCTTCTGGATGAACTTTAAAGCCTTTTCTGCATCATGGTGTCCATCTACAACATCGTCCTTCCCAAAAGCAAAATCCATTGGTGTCTTAGGCAAGTAACCGAAGCAAGTCTCAAAAGGAGACCTCTTTGTAGAAGAGTGTGTCGCATGGTTGTAAGCATGTTGCACATAATGAAGACTTTCATCCCACAACTTAGGATGTTTGCTGCAGTAGCCTCTAAGTAGATGCACAATTGTCCTATTCACTACCTCTGTCTGTCCGTCGGTCTGCGGATGGAAGGCTGTACTCTTCTTCAGCTTGGTGTCCATGAGTCCCCATAAAGATGACCAAAATTCCCCTAAGAATCGAGAATCTCGATCCGATACAATAGAAGTGGGTAACCCAAAATGAACCCATACATTTTGAAAGTACAAATGAGCAATCAGTTCAGCAGTAACTTGCTTTTTACAAGACATTAAAATACACATTTTGCTGAACCGATCAACTACTACATACAAATAATCATGACCCTTCCTAGACATAGGTAAACCTCCCACAAAGTCCATAGATACACTTTCCCATGGACGGGATGGTACAGGTAATGGTGTGTACAAACCTAATTTCCTATTACTTGGTTTACTAGTTGCACACATTACACATCCTTTTATATACTTGGTGACAGTTTCTTGCATCCGAGGCCAGTAACAATATTTTTGCAATTGAGCCAATGTTTTACTTACCCCGAAATGCCCTGCAATCAAAGAGGTATGTGCTTCCCGGATTACATGTGCATGTTCATCTTTAGGAATGCATAGTTTTCCCAAGTGGTACAACAAATTATCCTGCACATAGTAATCTTTCTCTTCTACATGTTTACCCTGGATTAAAGCTGCATAGATATCCTTAAAGTTCTCATCATTAGCATATTGTTCCTGAAAACTTTCATGAACCATAGAACTATTCCGAAGGATTATCAAAGCATTCTTAACAGGAGGCCTAGAGAGCATATCTGCTACTTTATTATGGGAACCCTTCTTATACTTAATCACCAAATGAAACTGTTGTAGAAAACCCATCCACCTAAAGTGCCTACTTTGTTGCAACTTAGATTGTGAGTGCAAATATTGTAGTGGTTGGTGATCAGTGTGGATTACAGTTTCCTTTCCCATTAAGTAGTGCTTCCATTTTTTAACACTCTGAACCAAAGCATAAAGTTCTTTATCATATGTAGGATAGTTACTTACTGCTCCCGAAAACGTTTCAGAGTGGTAGCAGACTGGTTTACCTCCTTGCATGAGTACAGCTCCCATGGCAAACCCACTCGCATCTGTCTCGATCTCAAATGGTTGATGTAAATCTGGTAAAGCCAGAACTGGTGCAGTGCTCAACTTTTCTTTTAAAGTGTCGAAAGCCTTCTGTTGCGGACCTCCCCACTGAAAAGTTACCTTAGTACTGGTTAATGCATGTAATGGTGATGCAATGTAAGAGAATTTTGCAATGAACTTCCTCCAGTATTGAACTGCACCTAAGAAACTCCTGATTTCTGTAACTGTACTTGGCTTAGGCCATTTTACAATACATTCGACCTTTGCAGGGTCTACTTTCAATTGACCATTCCCTACGACATAGCCTAAGTACACTAAGGATGTCTTTGCAAATTCGCATTTTGACATCTTTACATATAGTTTTTCTTTTCTCAGTATTTCAAATACTTTCTTTACATGAATTACATGATCATCCCAAGACTTACTAAATACAAGAATATCATCCAAATAGACTATGACAAAATCATCTATAAAGGGACGGAAGACATCATTCATGACTCTCATAAATGTAGCTGGTGCATTACAAAGCCCAAATGGCATAACCAACCACTCATAAAGTCCCTGTTTTGTCTTAAAAGCAGTTTTCCAAATATCACTTTCTGCAATTCTTATCTAATGATATCCGCTACGTAAGTCTAGCTTAGTGAAATAAATTGCATGTTTCAATTGATCAAGTAAATCATCAATTCTAGGAAGAGGGCACCTGTTCTTTACCGTTATCTTGTTCAGAGCCCTGTAGTCAATACACATTCTCCAAGTCCCATCTTTCTTTGGAACCAACACAATAGGAGAACCACAAGGAGAAGTACTAGGACGGATAACTCCTTTCTCGACCAAATCTTGAACTTGCTTCTTGATTTCTTCATTTTGTAAGACTGATAAACGGTACATGCCGATATTAGGAAGTGGTGCATCTTGCTGCAACTGAATCTCATGTTGTATCTCTCTCTTAGGAGGCAATCCTTCTGGTTCCTGAAACAAGTCATCATAAGTGGAAACAACTTTGACTATTTCAGCCTTATGTTTTGGATCACATCCCTTAAATGCCTCAGATGTTTCATCTTCTTTGGCTTTTACAAGCATCAACACAAAATTCTTACTAGAGTTGACTAACCTTTTCATTTTACCAGCATTGACTAATGCCAGATTAGTCTTAACCTTATGTGCCCATACAATGTATTCAATCTTGTCTTTAAACAAATGATATTTATTTTCCCCCCTATAAAAGATAGCTTGACGATCAAACAAATAGGGACTCCCAAGTACAAGACCACATATATCTAAAGGGACTACATCAGCTTCTACCTCATCTACAAAGTTTGCAGTGATAGCAAATCTTAACTTGCATTGTTTAGTTACCTGTAACTGTGCATCATCGCAAACCCATCCAAGAGGGTATGGTTTTGGATGAGGTGTTGTAGTCAAGTTAAGTTTTTTAACAACTTCCTCAGATATCAAATTAACTTGGGAACCCGTATCGAATAATGTATCAACCTTATTATGCTTGATAACAACTCGAATGTGAAATAATTCATTCCTTTGCTTATCATTCTTAGGAGAAGATTCTTTACTTGTACTTGCACTTATGCTAGAAGAACTTGGAGCTGATGAAAGAGATATACCTTTTCCTTTACCTTGAATCCCGGTAGCAACAATCTTTGTCTCATCTCCGGAGTCAGATCCAAGATCTTGTTGAATTACAGCAGCAGTTTTCTGTTTACCTTTGTTTCCACCATATCACTTTGGCCTCTTTTCAGGATGTAACTTCCAGCACTTAGAATCATCATGCCCTTCTTTCTTGCAATGTGAGCATGTGGGTTTCTCACCCTCTTTCTTTATTGTTGCTATCTTTTTACCCTTTCCTTTTCCTTTGGACTTTTCCTCAGACTTAGATGGCTTTTTATCAGACTTATCAATGAAAGTACCCTTACCCCTTGATTCTAAATGTGTTGCCTGGACACATACTTCATCCAAATTACAAGGATTCAAGACGAGAATAGAATGCCTTAGGTAAGAATGAAGACCACCTATATACTTGAGTAAGGTGTCCTGGGTATACAATGGGACATTTAATGAAATAGCTTTTTTGCGAAATTCATGGGTGTAATCCTGGACAGACTGGCCTTTCCCTTGCCTAAAATGTTGCCAGTTCATCATTAACAGTTGCATATGGCCTAGGGGGTAGAATTGCTTTTTTAAAGCAGTAACAAATTCTGACCAAGACAAACTAAACTTACCATGTTGTGAAGTTTCATCCCGAGACCTACTCTCCCACCAAGTTAGGGCTACACCCCCTAAACGAAGAGTGGCTAACTGAATTCGGTCAACATCATCTACAAGGTTTTGAACTCTACAGTAGACTTCTACTTGCTGAATCCAGTCATCTAGTTTCTCGGCATTTAACTCCCCACAATATTTTGGTAAGTCAAACTTTACATCCAACTTAATTCGAGGCTTATGTCCTCCTTTGAAAATATTAGAAGACTCAGAATGGGTAGAAGAAGGAGAAGAGGGGGAAGAAGGAGAAGAGGGAGAAGAAGGAGAAGATGGAGGTGCCTTTGGTGGATCACGATCAGCTCCTTTCTTTTTCCCTTTGTCCTTTCGAGCTGCACGTCTTTGCATCTTCTCTTCTCTTTCTCATACCAAAACCTCTACCATTGTCTGCAAATTCTGAAGAGTCTTCTGAATTCTCTTATCTTGAGAAGCTTGTCCACCTTCGTCTGCCATTTGTGATGACGGTTTAGTCCTTCGTTTTCCAATCTCAGGATTGTATTCCTCAAGCTTTCCTTCGCCTTTCTCAATCCTGGATCTTGTTAACATTCAAATCTGCAATACTAGTCCAACAAAAGCTCTGATACCAAATTTGATCTGATTAGGATCTAGGACTATTACAGAGGAATGCTAATTTATCACATAGAATTAATTTAAAACTTTTAACGAATCAAATTAACATAAATGAAATAAGAGAACATCAAGATTAAGCTGATAAAAGAGACAATGAGAGAAAGAAGACGCAAACAATTTGATCTCGGAGTTCATCCGTATGGACTACGTCTCCAGGTCCAACTCCAATAGGGGGACCGATCCGATTATCTCCAAAAATCATGTACAAATGTTTACAAAGTCATTCCTTTGAAGTACATCAACATCATGATGTTTCAAAGTACAGGAATAAACGCTTCAACAAATCTCCCTTACTCTCAGCACTTCAACGTTCTCTCCTTTTTCTGAATTCCCCATATATTCTCCTAACCCCCCCATTTTATACACAAAATTAGCCAAAATAAGGCTATAACAAAATGATATAAATATAAGACCCTTAATTGATCCATATTCGATTATCCTCCTTTAGCCATTTTTTTAAATTTGTCTTTATGGCAATTTAAGGGTAACAAATTAACTATATACCTTATTTAACATAAGGCTGGCGGGTTAGATAAAGGAATAATTAAAAACTGTGCTAAATATATATTAAAGCGCCAAAATAGCGCATCGGCAGTTGATCATTTTGAAAAAGGCGCCGGTCGAGGGTTCCAACCCCGCCGGCGGCTTCCTTTCTCCTCAATTTCCGGCGGGAAGGGGTTATATAAAAACTGCGCTTTATATATTTCAAACGCAATGAATGCTTCAATGGTCATCGGTGGAGTTTTAGGACTAGGAGGTCACGGGTTCGACCCCCTCGACCATCACTTATATTTTTTGAATGGCATTTTTAAATTTTTCTAAAAAATATATTTATATTTAATGCCACACCACCTTGGACTTCAATCGAGCGCCATTTTCACATACGATCTCCGTTTTTGACAAAACGAACATCGTTGGAGAGCTCTTGACGAGACCTTCGATTTGATGCCGAATTTGACCAAATTTGGAGAGTTTGATTTTTTTTTTTTTGCCTTTTTAATAGCCTCTGTATCTGAATTTGACCAACCTTTGACTGGTCGTAACTTTTGTGTACGAACTCCTTTCTCACCCGTTCAAATTGCGTTGGGTCCAAAATTTCAAGGAGTTTAATCTAATGCTGATTGTTGGAGTTTTGGAGATACTTCAATTTTGACGAAAGTATCCCCCGGATCATACACTTAGATACCATTGCTTAGGTTTTAAAAGGTGTTGAGATCTACATAATTCAAAATCATTATAGGCTTCTTTTGATAGAAAAGCTTGAAGATAAGAATTTAATCTTAGGGAAAGGGTCTAATATCTCAAATGTTTACCAAAGGTCAATGCTTTCATATGGTTTTCAACTTTAGGTCAATTCTTCATCATTATAATATCTAGAAACATGTGCTTGTTCGTTTGAATTGATATATTATTTTCCTACAAGATGAACATATTGGATAGCATCTTCTTTTAGCATTCCCCTTTGTCATTTTCCTTCACCATCTATGGTGTGTTTTTGTTGGAAATTACATGAAATTATACCCTTTTGAATCAACAATGACCCTCTACAATGCTTAAAGCCCTTAATTTATTTCAATTAGATAAGTTGTATGTATATTACTAGATATATTAATCAAGTTTAGGATAGCCAGTAAAGTTCCAATTTAGGATTATCAAATGAGTTATTGGTGGGAATCAAGAATTTTGTCGGTTTCTCAACCTTTTTCTACCTTTTCCAATAATAAGCCTCAAGATTGGCAACTCGGTACATGAGATCTCATTTTTGGGACTTATATAATTAATGTTGATGGAGCTTCAAAAGATAATCCTCAAAATGTTGGCATAAGAGGTATTTATTTTATCGTGATCCTCAAAATGTTGGCATAAGAGGTATTTATCGTGATCATAGTGATAGAGCCAAGTTTTCACTCATTGATAATTTTGGTGTTGGTTCTAATAATTGTTCAAGACCATTAAATAAGATCTTTTAGAAGCTAAGCTAAATCATTTTATTGATGTTATATTAAAATCTGACTCTTAACTTTTGATTGATTATTTTGAATGGAAGTCTTCTCAATTTTAGTTGTGGTAGTTGAACGAAGGAAAGAAAGAGAGCAAAATCATCACTCATGGTTCCAATGTTGTTAAGTGAAATCATGTAAGGGAAATCAGGTTACCGGTTTCTTAGTTAAATCAACTTCTAATTAGACCAACATTAAGGTTGATATAAGAAATAATTAGGATTTGAGAAGAGACTGTAATCTTGTGAATACTAACTATCATGCCTCTTTGGATTATTCAATCTTTTAGGTGTTATTATTTTTAAAGATGAAGACAGACATTTCTTCGGACAATGGAAGGTATAACCTTCAAGAGATCAAGTAGTTTGCCTTGTTTATGAGTTTGGAGGGTTTCTCCTATCTTATAATTATCCTTTTTTTTTTTAATTTTGAAGTGGTATGCCAGTTTTTTTTTTTTTACAAAGTGGTATGCATTGAATCTTTTTAAGCCTAATCTAAATTTGTTTAGATAGACTTTTAACTTTATGAGTTTATCATTTATTAGAAATAAAATCTTAAACCAACCCAAAAATACATTATTCAGCATATTCATTGTCATGTGTATTTCTAACTTAGAGGCAAGTGTGTCAAGCGAATGATGTCATTCTTCTGGTGGAAATCTCCATTTAACAGTGCTAAAATATATAAGAGAATTAGCACAGTACTAAGTTTTGTGAGCTCCCCAGAAAAGTATATATGAGGAAAAGTTCTAAAAACCTGTAGAATTTTTTAAAATTTACATTCATTGCTCAGGCAAAATGAGATTTAGAGATTCCTTTACATGCCATGTTTCATTGGAATGATACATAAACTGAGGGAATTATTCTACTCTTACTTGCAACTTCACATGTTATTTATTAAAAATTCAACTTCTGCATTAACAATAAATCAATCTTGAGAAGCCACGTTCTTAATGGGGAGCCACCATGATTAATTTCTGAACTAAAACTTGAAAGTGATTTGTGATGTAGAGGGCTTTGGCTTTAACCGTCCATTTCCCATAGATAATATACAAGACTGCCCTGTCACGAGAAAGAAATACCATATGCAGGAAGAAGATTCCATCCAATAGTTTTCTTAAAAAGTCTTGTTAGGTACACTCAAGTTCCCTCAATGTTATGTAAATGGGAATGCATGGTCTTGCACTCCATAGTTGTTGACATTGATGGGATTTGAGTTATTTGGACAGAGGGTTGAAAACATCCTGAGTCAATGGCTGATTCTTTGCATCCAATCTGGTGTTCATCTTGGTTGATTTGATTTTTTTGAGCTTGCTGCAATCCTAACTTTCCTAAGTCATAGCAAGCAATCTTATCTTGGTCACTAGCACTTTTCTTGGCAGATTCTTTTTGGATCATCTGTTTGAAGAGAGGAGAGTGAAACAAGATGCTCAAAGCACTTGTCCTAGCTGGTTTATGCAATTTACCATGAGAAACACCAAGAGAAGGCAGTTGGTATGGATCACATGACCTTCCTGGGCATTCTGGTGTCTCTGGTTCTTCCACATTCACAGATCTTTGATCAGAAAATGAGTGAGACTCCTCAACATGTTTGGGAGTTACATCTTGGTGCAACTTTTTAGGCTGCCACCACTTCACATATGCACTCAAGTCAATGCTAGTGACCATGCTGAATTTTCTGCTATCACCTTGAGGCATGTCATATGCTGTAGCACTGTCCTCCCCTGCATTTATAATGAAGATACTAAACTTAGTTCACAAATAAAACCAAAGTAAGGATGTATTTATGAGCCAGGACCTTAATTTAAAATAACGAGGAAACAAGAAAGTAATTATATTCATGCTTCTGGGTAAGATTGTGTGAGTTTATCAACATCGACGTTTTCAATGATCCATCATCAATTCTTTACATTCTTAGCTCTCTCCTCCTGATAATGGATCATTGAGTATGATCCGAAACGTCGATGTTGATAAACATGTTAGGAATAAGGTGTCTCAACCTTGTATAATTCCTATTATTATTTGTTCTGTAAAATGTATTTTTGCAAATAATATGTAAATGTGAGTGTACATGTCTAGTTGGCATGTTGATCACTTACATGTGTCGACATCTTGAAGTGTGTGAAGGAGATCATGGCTGAAATGGTTATGACGGATTCCTATGACGCATAAGAGCTATTTAAGGAATGAGCTATGATAGGTGTAAGAGCATCTTATGACATGAGGCCTATTTGGGCGCCCAAGAATGAGTGGTTGGTGTGTGTAAGAGAATATGCCAAAAATAGGTTGGTATGACGGATTCCCTTACACTTCTCTTGTGACCGCTATTTTTGGCGGATTCTATGACAAGCTGTCATTGTCTATTCAAAGGATGGACGCCCTTTTCTTGGTATTGGATGTACATGTGGCATTGTGCATGTTTCTTGGTGGTTGAGCCATGAAAAATGCCAAACTCTATTATGGGCATTTTGTTGGGTCTTAAGATGTTCGTAAAAGGAGTATTGCATGTTGTAATGCAATAGTGTGAGAGTGAGAGATGAGAAGATATTTGCACAGGGTTATGCTGCCAGATTTTCTCTAGAATGGAGCAAGATGTAAATCTTCATGTGAAGGCTGAAAATGTATTGTAATTTGTTGCTGAATAATACATTAGCTTGATGGTTTGGAGGGTGGGGTTTTTTACCTGGAAAGGTTTTCCCCACGTATATCTGTGTTCTCTATTCTCTCTAATTCTTCTAGTTCTATGATTGTAGAGTATTAATCTGTAGGTCGTAATGCTGCTGAATTTTGTTTAGATCGGTAAATTGCAATCACTTTCCTTTAAGGTTTTAATTGTGGGAAATCAACTATGTCTGTTTCCGCTTTTATGGCATAGTAGTATGCACTTGTATTTGCTGATTAGAAGTTGTACAAGGAACTATTGTATACAGGATGTGCATACTGATCTCAGATGAATAAGTGGGATGCTCTCATTTCCCTTCAAAACACACACAACATCTTACCTAGAAGCATGAATATAATATCATGGATAGTGGAAATCTGTTATCGTTAAGAAAATAAATTGCAAACAATTTTATTACATGTAAATTTTTCCATACAAAAGCTTAAGAGATCTTACAGTAATTCCCAATGTTCAAGTATTCATTCCCAATACTTTGGTCAAACCTTGCATCCCACCTATTTTTTTGTGATGGCCTGAACAAGATCCAGGAGCATATGTCAAACAATCAATCAAGAAAATGTGAATACTCAATTCTGAATTACTAATTGAAGAGTTTTTATTGGACATCACTAATATCATTGAGCATTGTGGTCTGAATCTCCATTTATAAATTAGATGCGTGAGTGCGTGTCATATTGGTGTATGGCAAGCCTTCCTACCTGGTTCGACATTTGGACATGCCTCTTGAGAAACCACTACTTTTCCTGCAATGCAATGGCACCGTCCAAAAAGTCACATTTTCTGAAATATGTTATAATGTAAGCAAACAATGTTTTGCAACTACCTCCAGCAAATAATGCTTTGCCACTACCTTCTCAGAGAAGCGAGATACTCTTCTCTTGAGATATTCTGCATCTCATCAATATCCCTTGCATAATCGCTAACCTGCTCAAGGCTCCACAAGAAAACAGGAATTGCAGAAAACACTCTGATATAGCTAGATATGAAGCAGCATGAGAAAAATATAAAGAAATCTCAGTGGTGTGAAAAGACACAAGTTTGCTAAACCTAAAGCCATAACATTACATTCAATCCACACCAATTTAAAAATGCAATACTTACAGGAAAATTGATGAGGGTTCCAGGCCCCCAATACTTCAGGGCAGCGAGATCATAAGCTCTTGCTGCAGCTTCCTCCTCATCATAAGCTCCTGTAGGACAATAGCCAATCACCATTAAACTTTTGCACCAAAATATCTAAAATTTCATCATCACATTTAGGCCTAAAACATCTCGGATCAAAGATGAAAGAGCATTGGATAGTACTTACCTAGATAGACTGAATAAATAATATTGAGTTTCCGATGATGCCCAAAGCATGCAAGCAAAACATGAATGCAAAGATCAACCATTAGAAGCTTTCCTTATAAATAAAAAGCTAAAAATGCCAACAATTTGAACCTGATTGAATGCAGGAAAGAAATGTATTGAAAACAACAATTATCTAATCCTTACCCTGCTTGCCCTTCTTGTTCTGGTTATGATTCCAAGTGCTTTTGTCCCACAGATGAGCTTCATACCGACCAGTCCATCTATGCCTGGAAAAGTTCAAACAAAACCCATTGACCTTAAATGCAAACTATACAAATCTATAGGCATACCAGCACTAAATGCATTCCAATGTTCAAAAATTATCTAGCCGTAAGCTATGAACTTCATACAACAATGCACATTGTAAACATAAAACCCCAAAATTTATAGCTAGCTAGAAAATTCTACCCGTTTGCTGAGCGGATGAAAAAACACCCAGTTCTTTTCCCAATCTAGAAATTTTTTCGAACAACTTTTTTTTTTCCAAAAGCAGTGTAAAGCAACAAAGTTTGAAGGGCATTTTTGAAATAAAGCAGAATCCATGACCAACCTGGTGACTCCTCTGTATATTGAACTCCTCTTTCCCGCAACAGAAGGTGGCATTTTACTGATCCGCTCCTTTGCAGTGGAGCCTCTGCTTCTCTTTACTCTTTTTCGCATATCATTATTGGCTTCCCCTGCCATCTTCAACAAAGCTATTGCTTCTCCTTCCCATCAGTCTTTCACACACCTCCTTTTAAATCAATCATTAAATCCTCTTCGTCCACTTTTTACTGTTAACAGGGGTCCCCTGAATTACCCTTTTTTCATGCCCTCTCCTTCCCATAGTAAAGCTGTCCCTCACCCACAGAACAAGTCACTGTTGAGCAGTGGGGGACAACTATAAGGAAGAAAATCAATAGAGCAGGTGAAATTTTCCTTTTATTCAAATAAGTGCCTAATATATCATCGTAGGCTTCTGAAAGCAAAAATGTATTCTCCTCGCCCTAATTTGTATGAATAGAATTGACTGTCCAAAACCCAATTGTACTTTCTTCTAAACTACGGCTAAATTTTCATTGTAGTCGAAATGGGTACCTAATATATCACCATCGTAGGCTTCTGAAAACAAAAATGTATTCTCGTCGCCCTAAATTGTATGAATAGGATTGACTGTCCAAAACCCAATGGTACTTTCTTCTAAACTACGGCTTAATTTTCATCGTATTCGAAATGGGTACCTATTATATCACCGTCGTAGGCTTCTGAAAGCAAAAATGTATTCTCATTGCCCTAATTTGTATGAATATGATTGACTGTACAAAACCCCAACTGTACTTTCTTCTAAACTAGGGCAAAACTTGTCCCAGCCATGAGTGGAAGGTTCGCCAGTGATCTTGCTTGATTGGATTCATCCATGCACGAGGAATTCATTGATGTACGTTGCATGGCAGACGACCAAGAGATCCCCGAGGAAAAAAGTTGATAACCCAGGTCATAGCTCGTTATTTTGTCTCCAACGGCTATCACAACAGCCATGTGTTTTCCAGCCCTAGTCATACTCACCATGGTCCACCTCCCTCTTCTTCCAATACATAGCTGGAAACATTTTACCAAGATGCATTAGTATGAGGGAACAAAGTCACTTTTCCATAAACCTAGGGCAATCAAATAATTGCAAACAATAATTATTTTAATTAAAATTAGGTAGAGTTTGGATTTAAAATATAGGTATTTACAGTTTATATTGTTTTTGGATTATATTGTGTTCTTTTTCACATCAAAGTTGTAAATCACATTCTATGATCTCTTATTCGGAAAAAACACACACTCAAATTCAATAAATGTTGATCATGATCTATTGTTCAAATAATTAAACACGAATCCAAAAATGGTGACTATAAAGTGTGATATGAAGCATTGATGCAAGAAAAATAAACACAATCAAATAGAATCAATAACAAGAAAAGTTGGGATTTCATTGTTGTCACTAGTATAAATAAATATTGAAAATTAAATTGAAAATAATGTTTCTATGATATAAAAAAATTATTATATTAGATGTCAAGAAACTTCAAGAAACAACATTTGTCAAAGAAATTTAATTCTTGAACTTTATTGGGGTCATGTGTTCTTGGAACTAGTGGAATTTTGGGAGACATTTTGGCTCCTCGTCTTCTTGATGTGATAGCTATGGTTGTTTAGGAATCTTTTTGTATTTACTTTTGAATTATTTATTATAATTTTTTCTTTTTGTTAAAAATATATATAATAGATATCAAGAAATTATTTACCTTTATTTTGGATGTTTTGTAAAAGATCTTTTAATGAAATAATCACAATATGTCATTCAAGATTGAATCAACAAATTTAGAAGTGCTCTTCTCAACAAAAATAATCCTTTAATTTATGAATTTGATCTTAATAATTTATACAATTTGCAACATGTTGGTCTTGCATCCCTATTATTTAAATGTTATAAGGATTGATAGCATACAAATAAGTTTAGGAGTTTATTGAATCATAAGGGTTAACTTCTATATCAAACCCCTAGTAGGCTAACTTTATTATTCTATGTAAAGACTTTGAAACAACAAACAAGCATGAGAGTTATACTACATGCCTTAGAAATAAAATCATAACATGATCATTTTAATAACTCTTAGATTGCCTTCTTTATTTCTATATGATTTAAGATAAATTGGCATCTTTACATACAACTAAGCATACAAATCAACATAACATTATGGTGAAGAAACTACTAAAATCAATAACATAATCGAAAATATTGGAATGCGTTGTCAAGAACCCATGGAATACAAGGATAAAATATGCATTAAATTTTATTTTATGTTAACAAGTTACATAACATCAACATTAAGTAACTAAGTGAATCACTTAAGCATCTAAGCCTAAAACATAACTCGGGGGACATGATATACATCTCATGTTCACACACACAATCAAAAGTCTTACAGCACTTCCAAATATATCCAAGCTACTAAACATATGTTAGAAATAGAGAATATTAAGAGGGGAGCGAATCAGTATTTTACAAACTTTAGCCCAAAAGTGGATATTGTTAATTGCCTTATAATTTACATATGAAAGTAAACAAACAATGTTGAACAGTAAACATAACCATGCAATAAGAGAACTCATAACACCATGTTTTGTCAACTCGGGAAACTTGGGCCAAGGGAAAACCTCGATGGGGATGGTACCCACAAAATGATCCACTAAAAAAAAAATATGGTTAAGGATGTTGACCCTGTTTCGAGTCTATTACATATATATAGTGTCTTGGTCCTTGCTAGAGGGTTAGGCCCTGTTAAAAGCCTCAACCCTATTAGGAGTTGTTCCAACCCTGTTAGGAGTTGATATACACAATTACAAAATGTATGCAAGATGAGCCCACTGCCCAAACATGCAATTATACAATGCAATACTTTACACAAAAGAGATATATACAAAAATCTCTTTACAATGTTGATATCTTCAATATCTGATCTTTCCTTTGTTGCTCTTCACATACCTCTGATCATACATCATAATTTGCATCATATATAGTTCACATATGAGTTCGCATACCACTCACCACATTCTTGTACTTTGTGTATCATCATCTTTCCTTTATACCTTTACATTTTATAAAATTGTCCAATCAGCCTTCAAGCATTCACACACTTGGCAAAATGAAAAACTAATTATTGTTCTCTTAGGGTTAACATCTAAGATGTCGTCCCTAATTAGTCAAGTAATTATTTCATAAATAAAGTAATTCCTTAACTCATAATCCACACTTTTTTATACTTTGTTCTACCTGCACATTGTCTTTACTAGTATTTAATTCATAACTTATTCTGTACTATATGTATTGACTTGCACACTTACATACCTCATCTAGACACTATGTACTATACGTACCCAACTATGCAAGTGTTAATAATATCTCTGTCATCCATACATATCAAAACTATCTCTATTGTGTTGGATAACTATTTGATACTTAAACAATTTTCCTTGTCTAACTGTGTGGAATTTGTATATGTACATGGTATCTTCTTTACACAAGGTATATGTTGCCATAAATGACAACACTAATACTATTCCAACTTACCCTACTTAGCCATTTTGCCAACAATCTCCCCCTTTGGCATTTATGGCAACATATGGGAAAATTGGCTAAGTCCCAAAATGTCGTTCAAAAACTTTTACAAAACTTAGCCGTTGCAAAGTTTACAAAACTTCAAAATATGTGGATCATTACCTTTATGTAGATGCTTAAAATCATCCCAAAATACTATATTAATTTATTAATATTTCCCTTAACATTATAATCGATTATTTATTAATTAAATTATATTTGTCATTTTTTTTACTTATTTAATTAAATAGGTTAACTTCCCTAATGTATTTAAATTTAATTTGAATACTTCCCCCTAATGTGTTAAATTTATTTAATGCATAGTGCTCCATAAATTCTCTTTTAAATAAATTCCAATTTATTTATTTTCCCTCCACTTTATTAAATTCTATAATCCTATGATTAAATTAATATTATATTTAAGTTAATCCTAATCTCATTTAAAACCTGGCCTACCACACATCACTCTCATCCTTCTAAGTCTACCCACTAGTTAATCTCACTTTATTATCCTAAATACCCTCTTAAACATCTTTTAGTCCCTAAGTGGTTGTTCACACATGTGAGCAACTCAAAGCCCAAGAAGCCCCCCTTTCATTAATTACTCCAAAAGCCTCTTACACCCTTGTCCCCCGTTCTTTTATCCAAGGTTGCTCAAACATGTGTGAGCACACCTTGGGCCATCTTAATTATAAAAGACTTATGTTGACTTTTGCATGGCTTGTCCCCTTAGCCCATGTGTCTCCCTTGTGGCACCTCTATGGATGCTACATAGATGCCACCTCCTCAAGGTCTCCCTCAAGCCTATAAATAGAGCCCTTGTCTCAAGCATTTTTAATCTCCTCCATTGCATTGTTATCATGTTAGTATGGTGTTAGAGTTTTCAGAGATTTTCGTGCTTAATCTTTAGTAGTTGTTTGCATTGTTTCAATCCTTAGTTCTTGCATAGTTTCATGGTAGCATACTTTTGTTAGTTTACCTTATTGCATCTCATTTCCACGTTCAAATCCTTTAAAATCCTTTTAGGTTATCTTACTCATAGCCATTTCTTCAAGGTATTCTACATACATCTTAGTATAGATTCATAGTTGTGCTCTTGCATTCATTTGAACGATTTTGAAGGGATTCATTCATAGTTATGTTTGAGAATAGCACATCCACATCTCATTATCAACAAGGCCTCTTCTCGGTGCCCTTGTTGAGTTGCTCCAAGGTTGCATGGGAACTCTTGTGTTTCGGTTGCATTAAGTTTTAAAATTCAAGTGGAATTAGTTGTATTTTTATTTACCTCAATCTTTGATATACATGTGCAGCTAATGTTTGTTTGTTTACACGTGCTTCTAAAAGGCTAGGTTTTCATGCATACATTTTGGCATGCTCGGTGGGACCCACGTCCCTTTTTCACACTTAAATTTGATTAAAAACTCAAAATTTTATGGAAAAATTGCACACTATCATCTCTGTTAGGATGCAATGTCTTCTGCGAAGATGCTTCGTCATCTCCACGAAACCTTGTCTCCACAGTTTGGCATCTCTGCCAACGATAGACTCAATAACCACATGAAAGTGCAAATTTTGTTTTATCATCTCTGTAATTTTGATGTGTCTACAGATTTACCTCTGTCATCTACGTCTTCACAATTTTATGTTTTGTCATCTACATTGTGGGCGGCTAAAAGTCCCTAGTTTCATTTGATTGTCGTCTCTGCATATTTATGTTTTGTCATCTGCGTTGTGGGTGGCTAAAAGTCCATAGTTTCAATTGACAGTTGTCTCTGCTTATGTTAGCGTCTATGAGTTTTGTTGTTTTTGAATCTCTCCTGTCATTAGCAATCTGAAAGTGTAAGTATCAGGTATATTGTACTTGGTTATTTTTTGTCTACATTTTGGTCATCTTGAAGTTTTGTTGTCTACGCCTGCATTCTATCATCTTAGATTTTATTTTTTTAAACGAAAGTATAAAATAAAAATTGACTTTTAGTGGTTTTGTAGGATATGGGCTATTCTAAGTTTATTTACATATATAAAAAAAAACAAAAAAAGTTAAAATAATTTTTTCCATGGTCAAGCATTCATTTTGGGGATTCTGGTGATGCTAATCAAGTTGATTGTTTGCAACTTTACAAATTGGAGCGTTCTAGAAACAACTAATCATGTGTCTTGCAAGATTTCCTTAAAGTTTTGTTTTTTTGGGAATAAACTTGAATGCTTAAACACTTGTCTTGGGATGTTTGTTGCAATTAATTTGGTAAATCCAACACACTCTTGAGTGTCTTAAAGCTAAAGCAATTCAAATTAAATCTTGAAAGCCCTAAAGAAATTCATAAATATTTTTTGAAATGAATGCTTAGAAGTCAAATACACTCTTGAATGCATAAAGGTCAAAGAACAAGGTTATGATACACATTTCAATTTGGATTTAAAATGAATCTCACCAAATCTTGAATGCTTAAGGGACAAAGAAGATTTCTATGAAACATTTGGACTTGGTGCTTAAAATGAACACTCGCTCAAATTTTTTATATCCCTTTTGAATTTTATATGTTGACGTTGATCAATTTGTTTTTTTTAAAAACTCTCAGTTTCTTATATTGATGGCATTGTCAAGTTGGAAAGAACATTGTATGCTATAAACATGAGTGTCTTCAAAAATAGATTACTAAACCTAAAGTTTCATTGAGAAAAAACAAGTGTCTTTTAAACCCAAAACCACTTACGTATTCACTCCTTTCATACCTTTGGGTGATCTTGAGTGCACAAGAAATAAGTGGTCTTTTTTACACTTTTTTTGGGAGGTCTGCTTGAGGATTTAATCACCCCTTGGGATGACCTTAATTGTAGTGTTCTGGCAAAGTATAAATATTGAGAGGTGAATCGAAAGATACCTCTCTTGGAAGTAAAATATTGTTACACTTGGCTAAGTCCCAAAGAATTTTAAACCTTTGAGAAGTGAAGGTGGAGATTTGAGTTACCATCTCCTCCTGGTTGTCTGGCATTATTTTCTTTCATCTTCATATTTGGGCCTCATGTACCTTGTGTATATCAAGGACATCCCTAGTTGAGCTTGTATATCTCAATTAAAACCTTATAGGATTGTTGGTGTGTTCAACGTTCTTAAGTGTTCAAAACCCTCCCATTTGAAGGGGACACACCATCTAAACTTTTCTTGTATATATTTCATTGTATGCTTTGCATGTTATATTTCAAAAAAAATCAAAACCAACATAAAACTTTCAAAATCCAAAAACATTTCAAAAAAAAAAAAAAGCTCTTGTTTTCCACATCACTTCTTCTATTCATCCATTTCATGACACTCTTCAAAATATCAACCCTCCTAATCATTTCCTCATTTTTTTAATCATTCAATCAAATCCCTAATCTTTATCCTAGTCATGATTCATAATACACATCAAGATCCAATTCCCTCATTCAATGATTCATCCTTATGATTCTTAATCCAATCTCTCGTCAATTTCATTCCTTTCTAATCAATCCATTTACATCTTCATCCAAAATCAATCTTTCTAATTTCATCTATTCAAATCTTCTTCTAATTCAATTTTCAAAAAAATCTTCCACTTTGGACATGGGAGCACCATCATAAACCTTGGACTTTAATCCTAGCTATCTTGATTGACTCAAATCATTATCATCAATCGTCTTTCTCTTTCATCAAGATTCAATCCAATCTTTAGGAAGAAAGATTTATACAACATGTGATACTAGACCTTCATCCTTAGCAAACATTATCATAGTTACATTCTCTCACTTGGGATCATTTGTCCATCACCAAGTATTGAGTCATCTATCTTGTATCTTATTCCAACTTGGTATCATTTTTCCATCTCCAAGTGGAAGATGATATCATCATTTAAATCCAGCATCTACTTGTTTGCAATATCATAAGGTCTTTAACTACATCAAGGTTATTGAAAACCTTCATCGAATATAAAATTAAATCAAACCAAATTCAATCCAAATCAAATTAGAACAAAGTCCAAAATTGCTCCTAGTCCTAAGATCATATTTCATCCATCATCAAATATTTCATCACTCTTCATCTAAGCTCCATGGATAAGAATTATCTTAACCAAATGGTTGAAGATCTTCAAAGGCAATTTGGAGTTATAATTCCTATTCATGCTACATACCAAATCAATCCTCAAAATTTCATGTCTAATCCTAATCCATCTCACATTTCTTATTCTACTACCTTTGACAAGGGAAATCCACCTCATTATCCTTTATCCACATTTGATTTGCCTCATAGCCCACATAATTCCTCAAACATAAATTACATTGCCCAAGAATTTGAGGAACTCAAGAATTATGTCTTTGGCCTATCAAATAGGGGTAAAAAGAATAAATCTACCTTCCAAGACATATTTCCTCTTCTCCCATGCTTCCAAGTCCATCATCCAACCCAAATCCTCCATGTAATTCTCCATAATTTGAGCTTAATGTCCAAAAACATCATCTCAATCCCCTACCTAATGCCCAATCGCCACACAATCCTAATCCTCCAAAATCAACATCACTCCCACCATGTAATAAGTATGTATTTATCCCACAATCATTGGTAGAAAGCTTGTCTAAATACAAAACTAAAAATAAAGTGATCCAATCACCTAATGTCATTTCAAGATCTTTCTCTAAAGCATGCCATTATGGATTCCTCCTCTCCTTTAGATCCAAGCAATTCCCCATCTCATTATTCCCTTATCCCTCTTAATCCATCTCATGATCCCCTTCCTAATCAAGATCAAGACATTCCATGTACCACACACAGTATTGATTCCCCTCCATCGGATGACTTAGCATCCATTGATCTTCCACTTCATGAAGATTTTCCTTCCACTTCATCCACTAAGATTCCTCCATATCAAGATCTAATGACTCCATCTCATGGTTCCATTCCCTCCACTCCATTCTATGATTCTACTCTATCTCATCATCCAATCATTCCTTCCATTTTACACATGATGTTGTTATATGTCAAGATCAAAGTACCCTTCATTTGCATTTCATGATCCTAATCCATCCCAAGATCCTATTATCCCTCATGATCTTAATCATCCACATGATTCTATCATACCTATCCAATCCACTCGTGAACTCTATATACATGGACTCGCATCTTGTATTGAAAAAAAATAAGTATCCTATTGAAGAAATAATGTCTCAAGATGTTGGTACACCTTTAACCCCTTCCAAATCTAAAATTCCTCCATCCAAACCTAAATATTCCCATCATACATATTCCAAGTCCGTTTTGGGCCCTTATATCCATATTCTAATTTCTTACATATATTCATTGACCATATCCATGTTTTCCACTTCATCCTATCATATACCTATTAAAGATTAAAAAAAGGCAGACTTTATTGAATTCCTTCCAATGTTCGCCATCCACAATTTCATCCATAAGCTCTCCATCCCATTTATCCTCATATAGTTGTATCATAACTGATGAAGGCAAATTGGATGCCAAAGATAAAGTGAATGAAGCCAAAAATCTACAAAAATCAAAGGATCAAAATGTTCCCTTTGTAAGGCATGTTCAAGAAAATAAAAATATGATCCAAAAAAAAACCCAAAGGCCACACATGCTAAAAATAAAAAGTGCAAAAATTATGTGGATTCCAAAGCCACTTAATGAAGCAATGAATCTGAAAGAAAAATTCAAAATCCCACCCAATTTCACTAATCCAAAGGCTTCCCTCATTCATAAATAATCCAAGCTTCCATTTTCCAAATCCATTTTGGGTCCTTATATACCTAAATCCACCATCCAGAATCCATCATCTCCTTCATCTATTTTGGGTCCCTATATCCCAAAATTAAAACTTTTTCCTACATATCCTCCAAAATTTTGTCATGAGCCCAAATTTAAGGATATATAAATATTTGAATAACATATTAATTAATAATAATATTATTATAATCCATTATAATAGTGATATATTTGACAATATAAAACAATATATAAGATTATAGCATAATTGTAATGTAAAATATTATATTAAATAACACATAAATAATTTGATTATAAATGATATCAAACACTAATAATAATTTTACAACGTACCTACATTGGATAATATTATAATATAATTGAGAATTACATATTATTATAAATAATATACAAAGAAATATACTACGTAATAGTATTATGAATAATGGTATTATTAATATAATATATAATATGTTATATGTTATAATTACATAATAAATCTATGGCTGATAGTATATCTAACTATTATCACATTGATAACTAAAGGTAATGAATTGATTAACTAATTTAATATAACAACGTACTATATTATGATCCAATAATATAGTTAATATAATCAATTAATATATAGATAAGATAATATCATGTTCCCACATTTATAAGATTTAGTAATTAAATGAATAATAAAATAAATTATAATATAATTTATTATTGTCTATTATAAATATATAATAAGTAAATTTGTAGCACACATATAGATCAATATCACCATATCATGCAATTAATATAATAAATAAAATATTATAAATAAATAAAAATAATAATAAATCAAAAGAATATAATCAATATAATATAATGAGTACAATAATATAATATATCATTATTATAATTAGTCAATCTTAATTGTCAATATAATTAAATAATAATAAAAACCTTACACCATTCTAGTTATCAAAATAAAGAGAAGTAATCACTAATGAAAGAGTGTATCTTTGTAAAAGACATCTCTCTACATCAAGACACGGTGATATTGATAGGAAGAAGCATGGAATATAAAAGGGGGAATAGAAAATATAATGAAAGCAACAGATCAGATCAGGGGTTGGAAGGAAAAAGACATAGGGAATGAATAGGAGCAGAGGAAGAGGGCATAGAGTGAAAACTCAGAGAAGGGTACAAATACAATCACTGGAAAATAGCTTGTAATGGAATCTGGGATCTACATATCCATCAACTTCAATAATATGAATTCACTGTTGAAAGCAGAGTGATATATATTTCAGAACATGTTTTGGTTAGAGATCTAGAGTTGTAGATCACACAGGAATAAAAAGTTAAACATAGACACAGATGTATTACATTAATATTGGCGGAGATCATATACTAGACAAAAATAATAATGAGTCCTTGGCTATACAAATGAGCAAAGAATATAGAGCTTTATCGATTAATAAATAAACTAGCAAAGAACAGTATAGGGTTCCAAACAATGACAAGGGAGAGAAAGCTAGATGATAATCGGTCAACACAACTGGCGGTATTAAGGAGTATAGGAAGTGATTTGACTAGATAAGAATAAGTTGCAATAAGATTTGGGAACATAGAGACAATATTAAAAGGAAGTCTATGAGATTTATGTATGATAAATCGTATTCATAAAATATAGAGAAGTATGACTATAGAGAAGCAAAATAATTTTTGGAGAATAAAAGGCAAATTTGGGGGTTATAAATTTATTATTTCAGTCACAAAATCAAAGAAATATAATACAAAGGATACAAAGAAGAGATTAAGTCAGAAATAAACGATGGACTCCCAAATCGGGTTCATTGCAAATTTCCTCATGTCAATCATGCTTCAAGGTGTGTGTCAATGACAACCTTTCCACCTCCTTCATCCATTCATTCACAAGTCTTCCAACCTAGCATCCATCAACTGTGTCTTCCTCCTAGCCAGTCCACCACCTCAATCAAAACTTTTTCATAAATCCTTGACCTCCATTTACCAACCCATTTCATCATTCTTTTCACCATCCTACCAACATCTATGAGAAAATAGTAAAACTTCCTTGAAAATAAAAAAGAAAGAGAAAATAAATATCAAGGAATGCCATCCATGTATCTAGATGCTTGAGACCTCCCTTTGTATCCAATGTCTTCCAGTTCCACTTATCCATCCATTCACTTGTCCTCTTTCACTTGCACTTTACACTGGAGGCAAGCTCCATCCATATCACATTATCTTACATATCTTCCATACTTCCATCTATCATTCATCATCCTTTTCCATCTTTGATATTGAATATCATTTTCCTTACATCCATCTACTTGCACCTACCTATCCCTTCTCATTATCCACACATTATCCTACATACTCCCACCATCCTTTCACATTGAATAGAAATAAAATGGCAACCCTCTTCAACCCTAATTTCCAAAAGGAATGATCCAAATTGATTAAGCACAAGAAAGTGTTTAATGTAGAAATGGATCAAGTGATGGAAACTAGGGGAAAGAGGGTTATATGATCTTTCTATTGTGGAAGAGTATGTGCCAAAATCCTAAAATAGATAAAAGACAAATACTAAGCTTGAATCAGGAAAATGTTATATTCTGATGTCTGTACATAGTTTTGGGGAATCCTACAACCTATTCTGAACTAGAAATGTTAAGACGGAGAAAACCTAGAAATATTTTGTCTTTTCAAAGGGAGGTTGACCTTGACCCTGTTGTTGAGGCACAATCTTACCTTGTGGCACAATTATACACCAAAAAGTTGACCTTGACCTGCATTGCTCTAACAAAATTTGTGTTCACGGATCTCGCAAGTTCGACAAAAAGGGTATCCAAATTTGCTCTCTAATTTGTTGTTCTACACCTATATCTGCAAGAAAAATGGTTTTTTTATTGGATGGGGGGTTTGCCTTAGTAAAACTCCTATTGGAATTAACCTTAAAATATAATTGAAACATGTATGCATAAGCAAAGTAAATGGAACTATTCACCTTACTTATGTGGCAATCTTTGTGGAGGATTTGAATCCTTGAATCCACAAGTATGACTACTCCAAATATATGGAGACATGTATGTAGGATGTCTCAAATCAATTTCATTAGAGATCTTCAATAGAAGGGCTCCATAGAGATTGAATCCTTCAATGGCTAACAATGGACCTCCTTGATGAATTGGATGCTTGAACACTTGAATACTTGAATGCTTGAATGATAGTAGAATCTCACTTCATAGAATAATAGATGTAGAAAGGTAATAGTTCTTCTGATCTCATAATGCATCTTAGAGAAAAATGAGAGGAAGAGGCTTCCTTATATAGAGATCTAGGGTAGAAACTCCTAGAGAAGGCCGATATAGGAACATTAAATCTTGCTTAATCTTAAACCCTAGGAATAGACCTAGATTAAATGTAATTTAAGAGTCTACCATTCCAAAATCTAAAACATTCAACCCAGAAGTGAGAAAAGAAACTTTCCAAAGCCCAAGATCATGAAACTCCCAAAAATTAAAAATGGGACCTGGGGTCAGGGATGAGGTTGACCCTTCCCTAGGTTAGGGTCGAGGTCATCCTTGAATTAGGTCATAGTTGAGGTTGATCTTGACCCAAAAGGTTTTCCTTGACCCAAAGGCCAAAGTCCTTAGTTTCACAGAGTAATTTAATCAAAAATAGGTTGGAAATAAAGAGAGAGAAGCATAACAGGGGGAAAATAGCCAAATCCATGCAAAGATCCATTTAGGGCGCTTGACATGACCCCAAACCACCTAGAAGGCTAAATGCTCTTAACATGAAAGTTCTTCCATTTTAAGATGATACATTAAACCCCCACTTTAGCAAGAGTATGGACTCAATGCAAACTCTTGGTAAAGTAGATCGTAATAAAAAGATAATCTTATCAAAATCAAAGGGACAAAGAAATCCTCAAGCCCCCAAAGACTCAAGTCTTTGTCAACTCCAGATCACAATAAGAGAGACATCTCTAGAAAAAAGAGAAAAGGAATAAGAGTGTGATTAGCTCACCCAATGAGAACTTATGTCCCATTGTGAACCACACAAGGAAACTGTACAACTAGAAAGATGGAATTGAATTGCCTATTGAATGTTGCCACTCACTAATCAACCCATCAAGGATTCACCCTCAAGAATATTCTATTCTATAAGAGTAAAACCAAAAGAGATCCAATCTTAAGGAAACCTTCAACCTTAAGGGATGAACAATATTTGAAACTGGAGGGATCAAGAGATCCTAAAATATAAATCCATGCTTAAGGATTAGTCACTAATCTAAAAAGGGGAAAATTTTATTTTGAAAAATATATATGTATTGAAAAGTGTGTGTGTGCAATAAATGAGCAAAGTGTATGCCTCACATGAAATTCATTGCTAACACTTTAATTGTAGCAATGGCTTTGGTGGAAACATAAAGAACTCCACTGATTATGTTTCCACTACAAGATGCCCCTTGACAAAGACAACTCAAGGGAAATACCACATAAACATACAAAGAACACAAAAGGGATCCACCTATTGTGGGGTCAATATGATCATATGATTTTATATATATATATATATATATATATATATATATATATATATATATACATACATACATACATACATACATACATACATACATACATATGTATGTATGTATGATATTATTGCAAATGAATTGACACCATTTCCCAAAGAAAGTGGAACTAAAATCACAAAGGAGGAAAGATAACATAATAATACAAAGAAGAATATTTTCAAACCATGACCTATAGACCAAAAAGAATCAGTGCTAGCAATTCGTGGGTCCAAGCAGATTACACAAGGAAACATGTATGAACAATAGCATAAGTAAAACATAATATGAAACAACATATGAAAGAATAAAGATACATATAGAGGATTAATACAACAAGTTTGATTCTTTTATCACCTTGCACCAACAGAGAAATAAAGATCATATAAAAGAATCTAACAACATTTAAACACATCACGAGAGAAACACAATACAATAGAAAAACACACAATAAAGACTACCATGAAGGACTAGCCAATCAAGTGTGTCGTCTGCTCTTCCCATCTCATTTTTTATCATTTAGGGAAGGTGGGTAACTTGCAAGAGGGACTATACCCAACACAGTAGGAATGATACCCAGTTCCAAACAAGGATCCTCTTGAGAATCACAATGTTCAATACTAGGTGTAAGTATTAATTATGAGGAAAGAGTATTATGTAAATCTAAATCAATGTCGATAGTTTTATATTCATTATTAACATCATCAATATTCATCAAGAGTATCTTCATCTAAATTAATCAAAATAGGATCTAAGATACAAATAGAATCATTAGAATCATGCAACTTATTATCAGCAACAACTTCTTCTAACACATCATGCATAGTTGTACCCAAAGAAGATAAATATTTTTGAAAAATAGAATTAGGAGCTTTAGCTTGAGCATGACGCTTCTTATGGTGTTCATTAGCAGATCGATTACGTTCTGTCTTACTTGAAATTTGTTGAGAACTAGGAGGAACAACTACAGGATTCTTCATTGGCTCTTTAGGAGGATTAACAAGAGACTAACAAGCAATAGGAGGAGCTTGATTAATAGATGTAGAAGCAATAGATAAAGGAGGTATGGAAGGTGTAGGCAAAAGACCGTAGTTAAGATCCATAGGAGGTCAGATTAACTCAAGAATATTTTGCTACTTATAGACTTGATATGAACAGAAAAGATGATTAGGTCAAGCAGGACATGAATTAGGTAATGAAGGCCAAAAGAAGTTAGTGGTAGTAGCATCCCTGGGCCTTGAAGTATGGTATAAGATATGATTAACCATCTTCACTTCATCATCATAAAAAAACTTAAGATATTTATGAATAGGTGAAGCAACAACTTGCATGGCATTTGACCATGGTAAACCAAGATTAAATTGAAATTGATCAAAAGTAGGAACAACAATAAAGGTGGTGTTCATATTCTTTCCACAAAGTTCAACTAGTAAATTAATAGAACCGAATGATGGATAAAGAAAACCATTACAAGTTTGAATCCATACATTTGATTTATCATAAAATCACATTGCAAACTTTTCATAAAAATATTTTCTTCTATAATAACATTGACTAAGGAGTTGGAATCAACAAGACAACCATGAGTAGGTATCTTAGCAATCTTAGCATAAATATAAAGGGGACCATCAAGACCTTTAAAGTCTAAGAATCATCAAAAGTAATCAAAAGTTCCCGAGGTCATTTTTTCTTAGGTTGTTGTCAAGGTTTAGGTTGAGACTTCAATTTAGGCTTAGGTTTCAGTTAAGGTGGAGCTAAAACTTGAGATTGAAGTGGAGGTTGAAACTAAGGTGGAGATACAGATTGAACCACATGCTCCACTTTATTAACCACATGATTAAGATCATCCATCTTCAAATCATACACAGTATCCATAAAAGATGGTTCAGAAAAAGTATTAGTATCATATGTAGGTAAAGGATTCATATAGATTTACAAATTTTGATTAGGAAGAGAAATAGAATTATTCCCACTACCATCAAAATTATCAACATATAAAGCATTAGAATCAACTAAGTCCCAAACCGTATGTTTTAAAGAATAACATTTATCGGTATCATGACTATTATGGCGATGATATTAACAAAAAGCTTTCAGATCAAAAGATTTAGTCATCATTGTAGTAAGTAAGAGGATGAATAGGAGGTAAAGTAATCATATTAGTAGTTAACAACCTATTCATAATAGAATGTAAATATTTAGAGAGAGGAGTAAATGTATGATTTAATAGAAAAGAAATGGATGCAAAAGTGGCTATGAGTTGCAACAATAACTTGATCAGCAACTACATTTGCCTATCTATTTATCTTGACATAGTTGTTGAATTTTTGAATTTTATTTGGATTAGGAGCAGCATCACTTTTATCAATACGAACAGGAGTCATTGGAGTGGTGCTCTCAAATTGACTCACTTGTAATTGATAATGATGAAGCATTGCACAATTTTTGAAAAGAAGTAAATTCAGCAAGAAGAATATTATCTCTAATATCCTTTTGCAAATTTGAAATAAACATATGTTGAATATCAATATCAGGAATAGGATAGGAAATATGAGCATGCACATGCTTAAATCTACCAATAAATTCAGTCAATTTTTCCTTAGAATTTTGTTTAGAATGCATCAAATTAGTCAAAGACACTTGCGGGCCAATGTTGTTTTGAAATTGTTGAATAAAAGCATTAGCAAGTTGAGGAAATGAATGAATAGAATAAGGATTCAAAGAACAAAACCATTGTAATGCCTTGTCACAAAAATTTCTAGCAAACAACTTTGCTAAAATCATATGATCATGAGTGTAATCACTACAAAGGATTTGAAATATTTTAACATGATGAACAAGTTCTCCCTTACCATTATAATTCTTAAAATGAGGCATATCAGCTTGCTAAGGAATGAGAGTACGAATAATATCATGAGACAAAGAACTTCCCATGTCACAAGTAGGGATACTAAACTTGTTTTGAGTCAAGGATGCAAATTGTTGTTTTAAAGATGACACTATTTGAGCCAAATTGATAATTGTAGAATCATGAGAAGAAATAGGAGAACTATCAACATTAGATACACTAGGTAAAGTGTAAAAAACTATAGGAATAGAAGACACAACTAGAGGAACACTAGGAACTACAATTGGCATAGGAGTGGAATAAGTAAAAGGAACAGTATGATAAGAAGGTTGTGAAGTAGAAAGGGACACAGGAGGAACACTTGTAGGAATAGAGGGAACCATTGTAGTCACCAAAGAAAGAGTATAGGTAGGAACAATAGCGAAAGGAATAGAAGAAAGTTCTACACTAGTGGTAGGAAGAAACAACCCTAAATCTTGAGCTTCTTGAGTTAAATATTTAACGTTGGAATGCACAAGGTGAGTAATACCACACAAGAGATTAACACCTTGGTCACTATCAAGAAGAAATTTCTTAAGAGCCTCTATAGCTTGAATAGAATCTTGATTATGGTTTTCTTGAAGAACCCAATTATGCATTTTATCAAGTTTGTTTGAAAGTTTTTGGACTTGTTCAAGAGGAACTCTTAAAGCATCATCCTTATCATGAGATGAGTGAGAAGAGTTTTTCTACATAAGAGGATTAGAATTAGGAAGAATCAAAGTTTCATCTAGAATCCTCATGAAAGGAGAAGAAGACTCAGGCTCAAAGGTACCCATAAGTCTACGACTGTGTCTAACCCTAAGATTAGAAGTAGGACTAGAAGTAATAAAGTTCATAAACCAATATAAGGAAAATAAACTAAACTATAAAACAACAATATTTCTGTATTTTGAAAGAGATTTTGTAAATTTTTATGTTTTTTTGAATTTATGCAAGAGCATAAACTAAATATAATCTTAATGCAAGAAAAGACATAATGAAAGGAAATATAACACCACAAAGCACAATAGGGCATCTAATTCCATAAGATAAAAGAGGGTAAGTGTGTCGGGTTCACCAAAATCAATAGAAATAAAATGGAAACCCTCTTCCAACCCTAATTTCCAAAAGGAATGATCCAAATTGATTAAGCACAAGAAATTGTTTAATGAAGAAATAGATCTAGTGATGGAAACTAGGGATAAAGGGCGTTATATGATCTTTCTATTGTGGTGGAGTATGTGCCAAATCCTAAAATAGATAAAAGAAAAATACTAACCTTGAATCTGAAAAATGTTGTTTTTTGATGTTTGTATATAGTTTTGGGGAATTTTGCAACCTATTTCGGACTGGAAATGTCAAGATGGAGAAAACCTAGAAATCTTTTATCTTTTTCAAGGGAGGTCGACCTTGACCTTGTTAGCGAGGCACAATATTACCCCAGGGCACAACTGTACCCCAAAAAGTCAACCTTGTCTTTTTATAGATCTTGCAAGTTTGACAAAAAAGGGTATCCAAAGTTGCTCTCCAATTCATTGTTCCACACCTGTATCTACAAGAAAAATAGTTTGTTTCTTGGATGGGGAGTTTATCTTAATCAAACCCCAGTTTGGAATTAACTTTGAAATATAATTGAAGAAATATATGCATAAACAAAGTAAATGGAACTATTCACCTTGTTTGTGTAGCAATCCTTATGGAGGATTCAAATCCTTGAATCCACAAGTGTGGCTACTCCAAATATATGTAGAAATGTATTAGGATGTCTCAAATCAATGTCATTGGATCTTGAACACCAATATTGAATGTATCTTTCCATAGGAAAAGACTTGGATGAATGTGGATGAAATCTTCAACAAGAGAGCTCCATAGAGATTGAATCCTTCAATGGCTAAAAATGGACCTCCTTGATGAATTGGATGCTTGAACACTTGAATGCTTGAGTGTTTGAATGATAGTAGAACTTCACTTCATAGAATAATGGATGTAGAAAGGTACTATTTCGTTCGATCTCATAATGCATCTTAGAGAAAAATGAGAGGAATAGGCTTCCTTATATAGAGATCTAGGTAACAAACTCCTAGAGAAGGCCGACATAGGAGCATTAAATCTCATTTAACCTTAACCACTAGGAATAGACCTAGATTAAATGTAATCTAAGAGTCTACCATTCCAAAATTTGAAACAGTCAACTTGAAAGTGGGAAAAGAAACTTTTCGATGCCCAAGATCCTGAAACTCCAAAAATTGAAAATGAGACATGGGTTCATGGACGAGGTCAACCCTACCCTAGGTAAGTGTCAAGGTTGTCCTTGACCTAGGTCAGAGTTGAGGTTGACCTTGACACAGAAGATTTTCCTTGACCCAGAGGCCAAAGTCCTTAGTTTCATAGAGTAGTTTATTTAGAAATAGGTTGGAAATAAAGAGAGAGAGAGAGAGAGAGAGAGAGAGAGAGAGAGAAGTAGAACCAGGGGAAAATAGCCAAATCCATGCAAAGACCCATCAAAGGTGCTTGACATCATATCCATATCTTGTATCCCATAGTCCTTGGCATTTTCCTTTCCTCTATCTGTCGTCCATACTTCTACATACTTCTATCCTTCTTTCATATTTCCTTGTTCTTAGTTATCCCATCCATTTCATGCCCCACATTTCATCCATACTCTTCATATCATTATCTTTATTTTGTACCCTCCCTCATATATCCTTTATTTATTCCATTTTTAGGCCTATGCTCATGATCAACACTAGAGGCACAACAACAAAAATTTCATACATGCTTTGTAAATACACATGCCTTCCCTTCCTCCATACAATAGCCTTTGCACCATCTTTCCTTATTCATGCATCCTTTCCCACCATATTTCCTATCCTTGGTATGGAGGATTTTTTTTAACTCATTTGAAACATGGTCCTTGGATCCCCATTGTCCTATACTAAATCCTTTGGTCCCTAATATTATTTCACCATTCAAATATCCCCACCCTTTGCATCCATTTACCATTCCTTGGATCTCCCTTGTCAAGGGTCTCAATCTAGCCAGTTTCATCAATTCAATCAATTCATTTATCCTCTACTCTAATCATATTCCCTTCTTCTACTCTTTTCATACAAATCAATTTCCATCTTATCTAAGTATGTTTTTTCTTCTAACCCAATCTTATCAACATCATTCTTCTAATCCAGTCAAGTTCTTCCTTCATCCATCATCTTGTCCCAATTCTTCTATTCATCATCTAATATCATGATGTTAAGCTTCAACCCATCAAACTGAGCTTATCAAAATAGTGATTGCAAACAAAACTTACACAAATTTACACTGAGACTACATGATTTGAGAACCTTATTCCTTTCACACAATTGCCAGTGAACAATTACAAACATTTCAATATAATTCAATCAAACAATCAATTTTTGCCTTACAAGATGCATCCTTCCTACATGGGCTTAACAAATTCACCATTCATAGAAAGAAATGTGGACTGAATGGCTACTTGATCATAAGGTCTTTTTCTTGATTTTATCTTTATGTGTCAATGATAGCCTCCCCAAGTGTGCCCCGATCCTCAATATCTTGGTATCATTTTAATGGCTTAACCTAATTGTGTGGGTCATTTTGTGATTTTCATGATTCTTTAGCACATCTATGTCAATTTCAAGTTATGTTTATGCATTTCTCACTGGGAGCAATGGGCTAGCACACTTTCCACCAAGATCCCTAAAAAGACTTTAGGTGTGCTCAGACCTCTCCAGTGTGTATCTATCATTTATTCCCCCATAGCTACAAAATCGACATTGTGTAGGAGTCAGGTCCATGAAAAGGAACCTTGCCAAATATGCAACTATAGCATTTGATGCATAACTCCTCTTGCAATATCAAACTAGGGTATGCTCTCCCATATGAACACAACTAATTCCCATGAATTCATGTAGTTAAGATGTATTTAGATTCATTATCCAATTCACCCTGCTTCATTCTAGTCTTATCGACAAGTCATGCAAGGTCATCTTTTAAGCCTTCTTATTTCCCTTTTCCTTCTTGTGTCTATTTTCAAGAAAATGGGGCAAAATATATTACTCTTTCACCCCATTCCTCAAGGGGGCACCCTCCTCCCTCGTTGTCATTACAATGCAACTCCAAGGACTTCTCTCCTCTCTGGGGCAACCTACATTTTCTTTTATTTGATATAATGTCGTCCTGACATCACATTCAAGAGGGGCAAAATGTAGATGCTTAAAATCCACCCAAAATACTTTATTAATTTATTAATATTTCCCTTGACATTTTAATTGATTATTTATTAATTAATTATGTTTGTCATATTCTTTTACTTATTTAATTAAATAGGTTCACCTCCCTAATGTATTTAAATTTAATTTGAATACTTCCCTCTAATGTGTTAAATTTATTTAATGCATAGTGCTCCATAAATTCCCTTTTAAATAAATTCTAATTTATTTAATTTCCCTCCACTTTATTAAATTCTATAATCATATGATTAAATTAAATCCTATTTAATTTAATCCTAATCCCACCTAAAACCTGGCCTACCACACATCACTCTCATCCTTCTAAGCCTGCCCACTACTTAATCCCACTTCATTATCCTAAATATCCTCTTAAACACCTTTTAGTCCCTATGTGATTGCTCACACATGTGTGAGAAACTCAAAGCCCAAGAAGCCCCCCTTTCATTAATTCCTCCAAAATCCTCTTACACCCTTGTCCCCCATTCCTTTCTTGAAGGTTGCTCACACATGTGTGAGCACGCCTTGAGCCATCTTATCATAAAAGATTTATGTTGACCTTTGCATGGCTTGTCCCCTTAGCCCATGTGTCTCCCTTGTGGCATCTTCATGGATGCCACATAGATGCCACCTCCTTAAGGTCTCCCTCAAGCCTATAAATAGAGTCTTTGTCTCAAGCATTTTTGATCTCCTCCATTGCATTGTTATCATGCTAGTATAGTGTTAGAGTTTATATATTTTTTCATGCTTAGAGCTAATCTTTGGTAGTTGTTTGCATTGTTTCAATTCTTATTTTTTGGATAGTTTCATGGTAGCATACTTTGGCTAGTTTAATTCATTGCATCTCATTTCCACATTCACATCCTTTAGAATCCTTTGAGGTTTGCTTATTCTTTTCTTGAAGGTATTCTACATACATCTTAGTATAGATTCATAGTTGCACTCTTGCATTCATTTGAATGGTTTTGAAGCGATTCTTTCCTAGTTGTGTTTGAGGAGAGCACATCCACATCCCTCATTATTGAGCACACCAACAAGGCCTCTTGTGTGCACCCTTGTTGAGCTGCTCTAAGGTTGTATGGGAACTCTTGTCTTTAGGTTGCATTAAGTTTTAAACCTTAAGTAGATTTAGTTGTATTCCAATTTACCTCAATCTTTGATATACATTTGCAACTAATTTTTTTTTTGTTTACGTGTGCTCCCAAAAAGTTAGGTTTTCATGCACACATTTTATAGCCATATTTCCTTATATCTTCAATTATAATACTTTGCATAAGTACTACTCCCCCTTTCTATATATATCATACTTTTAATAAGTTAATGTTACTCTCCCTTACAATGTACTTTATACAATTTTCATATATTACTCCCCTTTTACATCAATGACAAAGGTGACAAAATCTATATACAATTCAAAATTTGTTACCTTTTCTCAAGCGAAATTTGAGATTCTAGATAGACAATCTGCAAAATTTATCATTTGTAGCTCAAATTCCTTCTGCCATGTATCTCTTACTACCTCTATTGTTTTGAGTAGTGCACATAATCCATGGGAAGCTACTTCAATTGCATTTAAATTTGTATATGAAAATTTCTCATAAGATGCCTTAGCTCCAAGACATTCTTCTAGCTTCTTTTACACATTACTGACCTTTAATGTTAGGCGTTCTCTAAGTAGAGAGAACCATTTGATCACCCTTTCTTTTCTAAGTTAAATGATTTTGATGTCATCATGAACTTTTGATACTACGACCTCAAGATCTTCAATAATTGTGCTCGAATATTGTAATGTTGATGTCATTGTTTGAAGTTTATTTACCTTTAAATTGATTTCGTCATTCATATCTTTCAGATAATTACATGACATTGTACATTGTCCATACAATCTTCTTCCTCCTTCTAGACATCTTCTCAATTCCTAGATGCTAGTATCAAGGGTCTACAAATAATTTCTCACATTGTTGCATACAGTAGCAAACAGTTTTGCATCATGACTGATCTGGGCTTAAATAGATGCAATGTGTGATAGACTAGTGAATTCCTTATCAAATTATTTCACTAACTCTTTTATCGTTAACTATAGGTCCTACTCTATCACCTTGGTTGTGACTATCCTTTATATTTTCTCTAGAACTTTTTCCAAGGTCTTCTCTATATTTCTAACATTTTTGTTCTTCTCCAATAGTTTTCTTAGTGATGATATAAGTCCTTTCTGATAATCATCATCATCTGATGCAATGAATGGAAGTGTTATCATAAAAGAATTTCCTTTCTCAGGAGTAGGCAACAGAATGTCAGCCTTGTGTTGGAACTCAACTTTATCATTTTCTATTGTAACATGCTTGAGATGAGGTTGGAATGTTGATTCATGCAACACAACCTTCCAGTTGTGAATTATTCTTTCATCTTTTTCTTTCTATTATTTTCTCCTTGTTTCTTCTTCTTTTCTTCTCTCTTCTTCTTCTTCTTCTTTCTTTTTCTTTTCTTCTTCTTCCTTCTTTTTCTCTTCATATTCCTTCTTTTTCTTTTTCTCTTCTTATCTCTTCTTCTTTTCCTCATCTATTTTTCTCTTCCTTTCTTCTTCCTTCTTCCTTTTCTCCTCATCCTTCTTCTTTTTCTCCTATTCATTTTTTCTTTTCTCTTCTTCCTCACTCTTTTTGTTCTCCTCATCTTCTTTCTTTTTATCCTCTTCTTTATATGCTTCCTCTTTTGAATTGAAGTAGCTAGTGATATTGCCATCAATGCTTGTGTCATAATCCTTAAAAGGATCTTACTTATCATCAATTATTATATGTGTACTATTTGATTGCATCATGTCAGTACCAATTATAATCTGCAGTGATGATCCTAACATTTTAATGTCCTTGATTGCCTTTGTTATTGATGTAGTTGTACTCTTCTCCTCTAACATGGGGATTGCTCCCCTAAGTCCTTTCTCTATTCAGAAATAGTGCATCTAGAGGTCATGAATGTAATTATTTCTTTCTTTGTTACCTCATTCACTTCCTCATAATTTCCACCCATCAACAAAATTATTCTTTTTTTATTCCTCAACAAAGGCTCAATGCCCCTCGTTATCCTTTTTATCTCCTAATCATTGTTAATTTCACAAAGTTTCCTTGTCTAGTTTTCCCTTATTCCTCTATCCTCTTCTACCACTCTTCTTCTTCTATTAATTAACTTATTATACAAGTATTGTGGTATATGTTTCTAAATATCTTCAAACTTTTTCTTAGTGAAAATCATATACCTAACTATTGCATTCTCTAGCTGCATTATGTCCATGTTACTATATAAATGGTAATACTTATTCAACTATACAAAGTTTTTATTATCAATAATATGAACATCCAAATTTTCTACCTTTGGTTTCCAGGGTTTATTACCTAAGGTTTCCTTGGCTTCAGCCACAATGTTCTTAATAGGGCTATCCTTTGATTCTTCCTTAGATTCATCTAACTCAATCATCTACAAATTTTTCCTTCTTTTTCCTGGTCCACTAGATAGTTTCTTGGTTCTCTTCTTGGAAGGTGACTCTACTACATCTTGATTTACCTTAGTGAGTCTTTTAGATTTCTTTATGCTTGGAGGAGTTATTAATTTTTCACCAATTATCTTAACATCCTCTTTAGCCTTTTCCTTTTGAATAGGTTGTACAATAGTAGGTTGTACCTTTGCTACTGCTTCATAAGGTGCACTTGGTATTTGTGTGGAGTGTCTAGCTATTATGACTACTTCTACTACTCCTGCAACTCCTATAGCTACCAAGACTTCAATTTTCCCATTTTCTCTCATTTCCATAGCAATTCCCATTGCCTTTTTATATTCCTCTATTGTCATATATGTTTCTTTAAGGATTGCATCTTTTTTCTTCTCAACTTTCTTCTTGATGTCCTTGTGAAGTTCACTATAAACTTCATTGACTTTTTCTTCATATGTCCCTCATCTAGGACATTTCTTATCTTTCTTTGATTTTGAGATAATCTTCACATAGCCCTCAATTATTTCTTCACTAATTTCATAGCCCACAAGGTCTATGAACTTCACTCGAGGTTCTACTACTTCCATATATGTGACATATGTTTCAACCATGAAACATATGTCATTCTTATATTTCTCTACTAGAGTGAGTGGAATTATGAATCTCTACTTCATTTTAGATTGGAATTTTTTCATCATTCTTGATATGTTTGATGTTACTCTTTCCTCTGATTTTTTCATGTAGTACTAAGTTATCAATCTCATAGTGCACTGATCACTATCCCATTCCCAGTCTGGCACACTAGGGAATTGTCTGATTACCTGAAAGAGTAGGTGTGTTAGTAGGGATTTAAATCTAAACATTGCATTCTTTTTCTTCTTCAATTTCTCAATATTGTCCAATAGTTTTTTCTTCACAATCTCACACATATTTACTTTTTCCTTCTTCTTTGTCATCAAATATGTTGCATGGATAAATCCACCAAGTACTGAGTTCACTCTAGAATTATAATTCATTTTGTAGCCAATGATCTTATAGATAATCCTAACATTAGTTTATGTTATCATATCAATCCTCATATTTCTTCCATCTGATTGTGTCTTTAGGTTTGTTTCAACTAACTTCTTCACATTCTTCTCATTGGCTAGGTATCTACCTTCATTACTCAAACCAATGAGCTTATGGATCATGTTTTTATCTATCATCATAAGGATGTCTCCTATCCAAAACATTCCTTCATAAATTCTTCTCAAAATGATTATGCTTCATTCATGGTTATCAAAGTCTATTTAGAACATATGCTTAATGATGTTCAAATTGTTTAGGTGTGCAAACTCTTGCTTTAGTAATAAGTCACAATTACACACAAGGTCTAGGTCTTTATGTAAATCATTGTCCCCATTACTCTCAAACTTGCAATCTAATACACCCTAATGTCTTCTACATGTAATGCATTATGTGAAACTTGTGAAAACACTCCTAGAGGATCATCTTCCAATGATAGATAAAAGCACTTCTTGAATTTATACCTTGGTCTTTCACTCACATCACAAATTGTAGGGTTCTCCATTTTACCAATTCAAAAGCCTCAAAACACAACTATAAATTTAGAAAATACCTAAGGGCCCGTTTGGTTGCAAGCGTAGAAATTGAGAATTAGAATAGAAAATTTGAATGAGAATGGAGAATGAAGAATAGGAATGGAAAACTGCAATCCAATCTTGTTTATCCCTTGTTTGGTTATGCAAGCTTAAATTGGAATAGGGTTAACTTGCAATCGGCGCCATTGAAAAATCGCTAAAATATTTGAAAATATTTTTGAAGATGCTGACGCCATTGGAAAATCATTGGAATATTTGAAAATATTGAAAACAGAGTTCCAGCGCTCACCCCAGGTCAAAGTGGATTTGAAAATTTAATCAAATTTGAGAAAGTTAAAATGAATGCAAGAATAGAAATTCTAATTATAGGTTTTTTTTGGAATGGACAAAAGCTCATTTTGGGGCTAAAATGAGAATACGTTTTCCTATTCCACGCACCAAACAAAGAATAAAAATCATATTCTAATTTCCTATTCCTATTCTGGTTGTATTCCAACAACCAAACGGGCCCTAAATTCTGTGAAACTAGGCTGCTTTCAATTCACACTTGAAAATACTTTAATTCACCTTCAATTTTTTGTCAAATTTCTCTTAACTCTTCACATAATCAAATGATACACAATCTTTCTCCCATGTCTTATATCTCACCAAAATGATCTTCGCATTAATTGTGCAAGTACGCAATTTGCAAAAAGTTGTTCCTAATTAGCAGTAAAATTTATTTTATTTGTGCTCACACATGTGATATCCAAATGACATGCATTCTTAACTATAGCTTCCATATATCATCTTCTACCTCATATTAACTTTGCAACTCTTAACTCGGTCTCTAACCTCAGTTTTATCTTTTTGATACTTGATCTTCAATAAGAAAGTGCTTAATTAAAATAGAATGAATCACATATAATAGTTGACTTCAATATTTCATCAAGTGCATCATAAATATTATTCTTTGAATACTACTTGTGAGTGTTATGGATCTTTTTCTTTGACAAATACCTCTTAGAAATCTTCCACGTGCTCTCTCAATTCATCTTTCTAACTATTTTTGTTGATATCATTTCATCATTTCTTTTATTATTCAAATTTGGATTCATGTTGATGTTCCTCATGTACATTCTACAAAATATTTCTATATGACCAAAAATTTTGCATGGTTGACATATTGGTACATTTATTCTCTAATTAGGTCCAAACTAGTTAACTGGTGCTTTGCAATTTTAGGTAATGTGTCCAAAGTTTTTACATTTGTAACACACAGTGTTGCTTCTTGTTCCATTAGATCTTTCTACTTCGTTAGATATTCTAGAGGATCTTCTTCTCTCATTACCTATAGGAATAGTATCTCTAAATATTTTATTATTTCTATTATTACTATTAAATTTGGGTTTCCTACAATTAATTTCTTTATGACCAAAACCATGACAATTATAACAATAAAAATTAGTAATAGGTTTGAATGAATTACATGTAAAGTCTCTCTTCTATGACCATCTTCATTACATATAAATAATCTACCTTTAAGTACATATATTATCTCTTTAGATAAGTCAACTTGTTATGTCTGCTGAGGTTCATCATTTTTCTTAGGTTGACTTGCTTGCTCTACTTCTTTGGTGCATCTTTAGATTGACTAGATTCAATCTTATCCCAATCATCCTTCTTATGTTTAGGAAGTTCAAAAACTAGATCTAACTCCTTTCTTGCTTTAGATTTCTTTGTTGACTATTCTCCAATGAAATGTCCAAGACCAATCTTATCATATGAAGGCCTCTAAAAATATAGTTGCTCATCTATTTTCTCACCACTGGAATATAATTTTTCTAATTGCTTCTTAGCTTGGGTTAACTCTCCTTCCACAATAGTATTATATTTCTCAATTTTTGCATGTTCCAACTTGATGGATTCAAGTTCAAATGTCACTTTTGTAAGATGGGACCTTAATCTGCATTCTCATATTTTAGATATGATTCAATATAGCTATCATCTTTTTTCAACCATCTCATATTTGGAATGGCATATTGGGGACTAAGAGCTTTGCCTTTGACAAAGCTAAATGAAAGCTTTGCAATGGAGAAGATATCAACTTTTGGCATGATGACTAGCTCAGTGTTGGCCATATCTAGGAAATTAAACCTTTCAATAGATGGGAAAATGTCTGCATTAATAGATTTGGGAGCAGGGTGAGTGACTACAGGAACCAAAATGAATGGATTGACTTGCCTAAGATATTCTTGGATCTCAAGACACTCATGGACCTGATTAGACATATCCCCTTATCTCTCAAGAAAGACACCATTATCTAGGGAGAGACTATTAATGGCATTTACAATATGGCCTCTGGCTATGAGAATCTACAAATTTTTGGTCCTTCTCTTGTGTGGGCCAAAGCCTGGTTCTTAGGGTTCATTCCAAAAATCAACATCTTCTTCTAGATTATACTCCAAAATTGCATTCTTGATGGTGGATAATCTCACAAAGAGGGGAAATATGATGCCTAACAGATGCATTCTTTGTAAAAATCAATGTGAGAGTGTTGATCATCTTTTCATCCATTGCCCTTTCATTAACATTATATGGTCTCTTTTTCTATCTATTTTTAACATATCCTAGTGTTTTCCTTCCAGCATCTTTGATGTGTTTGAGCAATGGAACCATGGTAGATTTGGGAGTCCTGATAGGGTTTTATGGAATTGGACCTTACCCCATGTATGCTAGAAGGTATGGAAAAAGCGTAACAATAGAATTTTCAAGGACAAGGAAACTCAAGCTGAGGTTGTTTTCCAAAAATTCTTTAATTCTTTGATGGAGAATTATTCTACTATCAAATGTCCTATCCCCTCTATTGGCACCATTGAAAATAATAAAAGCAAGAGGGAAGGGTGTATATGGTTGATGTCACCTAAGGGATGGTGTAAAGCTAACTTTGATGGGGTGGCCAAAGGCAACTCGGGAAAGGTTGGAGTGAGAGGTATTATTAGAAACAACTTTAAAAAAGGTATTGTTGTGGTGGTTGCTCCCCTTGGAACTAAAACCAACCATTATGGAGAAGCTATAGCGGCTCACTATATCACTAAGCTGACTAAAGATATGGGTGTGAGAAAACATTGGTTGGAAGGTGATTTGAAAAACATTATAGATTGTCATAATGGGAAGAATAAACCTACCTGGACAACAGAGAATATTATAGAAGAATGCATTATTTTTCTCAAATCTTTTGAGGAAATCTATGTGGCTCATGAGTACCAGGAGGCCAACCAAGTGGCTAACAGCTTGGCTAACTAGGCCATCAAGTACAATGATATGGCCAAGTGGACGAAAGGCAATAATCTCCCATTAGAAATTAAAGATATGATTGAATGGGAAAGGATCCCAGGAAGATTGGACATAATTAAAAATCATTATGATAGATAATACAAATTGGGGGAAGGTCAGAAACTTGATGTATAAATGTATTATGATAGTTAGTGCTTTATGGGGAATGTGCAGAAATGTGATGTGGAAGTACGATATCACTCGTACTTCTCAAATCAATCATCTTTATCCTCTTAATCCGATGATAGATTTTAGATTGCTTGATAATAAGACTAATAATAGGCTAAAGAAAATAAGAAGAGACTCTTTTACTCTGAGGGGTTTCAATACTAGGTTTCTGGTTAGCATCAAGGGTAAAATGGTTGGGGAAGGCATGGGAGGGAACTGGAGGATGAAGCCCAAAAATGGTGTAGGAGGTCAAAGGTTTGGGAAATTTTGAAAAAAGGGGATCTTACAACCTTTATAGAAATGTTCCATGGTTGGAAGCCCTCAATCACCAAGGCTATGGTGAAAAGTTGGAATGAAGGTATTGTGAAAATCGATGTTGTTAAGTTTACTATGATTGAGGATGTCATTTCTGTGGTCACTAGTATTCCCATGGGGAATAAATTTTATAGAGACCAGAAAATCTTGAGCCAAGCGGTGGTGGAATTTACTAAGGATCAAGAGGAGAAGAAAGCTCTTGCAAAGAGAGGTCCTCATTATCTCCCAAGTTCAATAAAGTGGCTATGGAGGTTTGTTTTAAGGGCTATTATCAAGTATATCACCCTTGATACCAAATTCAATCAACTATGCACTTACCACTTTGTGATTTTAAATCACTTTAGATATGGAGCCAAAATTTCTATCCCCTTTTATCTTTATTCTTCAATGAATGAAAATATAAATGAATATCAGGAGAAGCACACTACAATTCAACACTCCATGGGGAGCTTTTACTTTTAATTTATGAATTCTTCAAAGCTAGGACAATGGGAAAACAAATTAAACCTAAAAAGGATGGGAAGAAGGATAGAGTGGACTCAAAAGAGTCAGAAGATAACTATTTTCTATTAAACACAGAAGATAGCCTAGATATGCACATTGAATCGGATAAGGATGATACTCTACAGAGAGACTCTGGGAAACACAACATTAGATAGGAAAATAAAAGAGATACTACTCCTCAACCCAAGCATGATCTTGATTCCTCCTCTGATAGGGAGTATAATGAAGGGGCTAAAGGAATGGACATGGGGGAGGAGAGTGTTGAAGGCGCGAAGGAGATTAGAGAAGAGGAGGCTTTGGAGAGGAAAAAGGGAAAGAAAACCATCACTATAAAAATGTCGAAAAACAAAGAGGATTTTGAGAATACTGGCAGGGGTCAAAAAAGAAAACATCCTGAAGCCAAGAAGGAGAAAAAAGGGGTCGAGGGGGATGTGTCAAAAGGAAGCGAAAGGGATGATCAAAATCAAGGCCTTGAGGATTTTGGTACCATCTGATACAAGTGCTCGATTACTGGCAGAGACAGAAAGGTGGTATGGAGAAATTTTGACACTACCGTGGCCCAAATGGGATTCTGGTTATTTTTCAATGACAATGCTAAGGAGCACCCATATGTGGATGTCATCAACAATGCCAAGAACAATGTTGTTGATAATTTTTGTTCTACAAAATGGATCTTTCATGAACTCCAAGACCTAAAGTACAAGGTGTGCAACCTTAAAAGAGAAAACTACAATCTGAAGAATAAAATCACTAAGGAAGAAAAGAACAAGGATGACAAGGTGAAGGAAGTCATAAAAAGAGTTGAAATTATGGAAATCTTGATGAGGATCATTGTAGAAAAAAGCTACAATATCCTTAAGGAAGCCAATGAAAATATCAAGATCCTTAACAAAAATATGGAGGATTATAGAACCAGTAAGGATGAGGATATGACCTCCCACAAAACCAAGGAAAAGACCCCTAAGGACTGCTCTAGGAAGTGCACAAGATCTAGCATGAGGAGGAAGGAAACTATGGGTCTTGATAAAGAGAATTTAGAAATGAAGGAGGTAGTAGGCACAGAGCTCAAAATAAATGCAACAAAAATGTTAAGTGAGATTTCTTGAGCACCCTGGCTTTTTTGGGATGGCCTTACTTTTTGTCCTTTCTCCCTAGTTTTTCAATATTTCATATCTTTTTGTAGGGACATGTTTCTTTGGTATGATTTTAGTTACTATTGCTAATTTAAGCGATCTTTTATGACTGTTCATTTTATTGTATGGATTTTAGGGACCTGTTAAATCATGTTTTCCTTAATCAAAAACCTTAGCTTTAGTTCAATGATCTTCAATGCATGTTTTAGAATCTCATTTTCTTTCTTTAATGTTGATATCACATCACTATCTTTTGTCTGCTCTTTATGTTCCTTTCTAGATTTGTGATGATCAATCTTATCTTTCAATTTCCTGACATAGTCGTGTGCATCTTCATTTCTTCCCTTCAAGTTATATCTTTCTTTGGTAAGAAGATGAAATGTCCCTTTTCTGATTTTACATGATATTTCCAACCTTTAATCAGATATTTAAGATCAAACAACTAATATCACAAAGATCCTCCAAATTTCTCAAGAAACCCCAAATCGGGTATGCCAAAAATTGAGCCAAAAGCTTCACAGCTTCACCAATTATTAATAAATCTGAAAGTGGACATTTTTACAGAAATTTCAGCAGCATAACAGCCTACAAAATGACATTTCCAGATCCGTATAACCTTTACACAATAGTTCTCAAATGTAGGACAAAAACTATGCTCATCGGGCTCCCGAAATTAACACAAAAATGCCCGGAAACACCACACAACACTTAATAAACTATCTCAGAAGTTTAATCACATCCCAATAAATATATTCAGCTCTATTTTAATAGCTTAAAGTCTTAAATATAGCAGCAACCAAAACTGATATGAAATGCTCAACTGAAAACACCAAACTCATGCAAAAAACACACCCAAAAACCCACAAATCTACACTGTTCAGCACAAAGGCAAACTTTGTATGAGCATGCACATGGAATGGCTTCAAACTCCCATCCTTAGCCTTCCTAGAAACCTACAAACTCCCGTTCTTGGGTCTCCCTAGAAACCTGCAAACTCCCGTTCTTGGGTCTCCTTCTCCACAGGTTTGGCAGCCTCTGAAGAATAACAAAGAATGAGCAAAAATCAAGTTCTCCCCCCATCAGCCCAAAATGCCTCCAAACCCCTTAAAAGAGGGCATAACTGTAACTCACGTCCAAGAGAGGTTAATGAAACATATTTTAATAATAATTTTCATTTATTAGTCCAACGGTTTCCAAAGATTAACCCCCTTTTTCTGAAACTTCACTTTCTTGGGTCTGCCTGCCTTAGCAAAGATTATTATTTTTTAATTATTTGAAAAGGGGAAATGACAAGTCCTCCCCTCCCAAAAATTGCTTGTCCTCAAGAAATGGTTGAACAATAAACCAATCAATCCACCTGGATCCCAAATGTAGTCATGAACTATACTACTACCAATTAACATAGGCTCCTGCAATATCCTCTGCAATATGACCAAGAGGAATCCATAATCAAACTGACAATTATAGCTCAACCAAACTCCAAAATCACCACTACCACAATCAAAAACCCATGAGGCACAAACTCTTAGAACATCAGAACCCAAGAAAATTGGACAAATCAAACTACCAACACAGTAAATATCATCAACGCATCCCACTGGCCTATACGGAATGCACAATCCAACTCTGCAACAATGGTGAATGCTCTCGAATGAAAATGTACCAAGTATGGAGAATCCACACACTGTACAACTCCTGCAGTCAACACAACTTTGCAAATCACCGGCCACTATCTCATAACCATAACTACCATGCACCCCTGATGGTGAAAAGCCATCACAAGATAAATAGCAAGAATTGGAACCCAAACCAAATTTTCCTGCCATCAACTCCTCAACACAAGGATCAAATGCTAACTGATGTACATACCTTGGAATATAATGTTGATAAAAAAAACCAACCTTAGTCAACAACTCACCATGAACAAGTGATACAACCCACTGTGACTGATCACCAGCTAAGTCAGGAGATGTCATAGCCAAAGGAGTAGAATCAATAACAACACCCACTGAAGCATCACTCTAAAACTCCTGCTCTAAGTCATGTATTATCAAGCTGTCAACTGTAGAACCTATCGCCATGTCATGCCCATCACAACTCTCATCTTGAGGCATCAAATTGTCCCATAACTGATGATAAGCACTAGGAACCAAAGTACATCTCTGTATCATTATCTCATCAACATGGTCATCAAAGGTAAATTGATGAGCATACCTCACAGTGTAATGCCGATAGAATGCACCAATCTCAGTTAGTGGCTTAGACTGTAATCTAGATGAAACTAACTGCAATTGATCATTAACCATGTTGGAACTAACTACTACCTCTGAAAATATCACCAAGGGAGTAGTGTTACTAGTAGGAACCATGCCAACTGCCAACTCACCAACATCACACATGATCTTTGATACATCTCTAGTCTCTGTGCCATCAATACTAGAGGCCACCACCATGTCAGGCATACAACAATCTGCTACAACACCCAACTCAACTGAACCTAACTCTAGTGGGAATGAACCTGATATTCCAATGTTAGTATCAAGAATGGATGCATCCCCATCTCCACTGTCTCTGACAATCTCGGCCATGGACATCCTCGGATCACCAAACACCACAGCTTGTGACTGTATAGAATCATGTGAAGATTGTAGTCACTCTAACTCCATGGTCACCTTAGCCAAATGAAACTGTGACTCCTTGAAAGCCAACTGTGTACTCTCAAGAATCTCAGAAGTCACCTCAAGCTACTCAATAAGCTCATTCACCTCATCTTCCTTGGCCAACAATGCATCATATGTTGTACTACCCCACTTCATAAGATAATCTCTGTCGGCTACCAATTGCATATAATCCTGTCTCAGAATCTGGATAGCCTCCCATAAAGAGTGGAACTCTGTCAAGGGAAAATAACTGCCTCCCTGCTCATCACTAGTAGGAGAACCCCATCCATAAACTGCTAACAACTGATGAGTAGCATCAAAATTTTGGCAAGTGATAGCAATGTCTTGGTCACTAACTCTCAACTGATTAGACACATGATGGCACTGGCTTGACTGTCTCCTACAAACCTCCTCTGATGCACTGTCTAAAGGAGTATCCTCAAAGTTACTAGTCTTTAGAGTATTACCATCCATATCCTGTGAATCAAATCTAAAACTCATATCAACATACGGAGTATCAAAAACATTAGCATTGCTGTTCAACTCCTCTATACCCAAGGAAACTAAGTCTTCAAAATTGCCCACTGCATCCTCCTGGATGTCATCAATGCCAATATGATCCTGGGACTCATCTATACACACTACCAAATATGAAATATCATCAACGTATTCTAGCAAGTATGGTCGACTGGATATATGAACAAAGCCCAACATCGATGTATAAAAACTAATACCAACATTGGACAAGCTGCTAGCACAAGAAAAGACAACACCGTGCAATTTGCTAATCAAATCCATGATAGCACCCAAACAAACACTGCTACCAAAAAGTGTTAAAGATCTCCTGTCAACTGAATCCCAAATGCCAATATAACAATCTTGAGTCCATATCTGTAAACTAGAATCAGCTGGTAACTCAAGAAAAATCCTCACTTGAGTAATATGACCAATACCAACTAACTCCACATACCTATCATGATGAGATAATGAAGTCAAAATACTATCTTCACTCACCTTCAGCTGGCGGGATAAATCATGTGAAGTACTACCTGCCTCAACCTCATGTGATGAAGCATCTAACTGTGCCTGGTACTCTTTCTCAGCAAATTCATGAATGCTCAATGTTTGCTCATCTCTACTAGGTATCTCACCATCCTGCACAACAACATCCTCATAATCATCATCTGAACCCACTACACTGTAGTCACTACCTGTTGTAACTATACCATCCTGAATAGCTGTGGCATCACCCTTTGACAACCTATAAACAATTGTCTCAATTTGAGTATCAAGTTGACCGTTACTATCAATCTGTGTAATATCCTTTCCCACCACCTCCTGTGGTAGAGTAGAATCTGAGACCTCTACCTGGCTATCAGCTAGTTTCTCAAACTCCTCATGCAAGTTCTTGGGAATTATGTCATCTGTCCTGTGAGAAAATCTGCCAAATAGAAATCTAGTCAACTTATCCACCTTAGCTGAGTCAAATAACATGTCATTCATTATACGGTGGTGCTCAACCAACTGTTTAGACATGTCATGGCTTATTTTCATAAGTTTATCTCGAATGTCTAAATAACCATCCTTTCTACTATTTTGACTCTGGCTATCAATTGTCCAAGATCGTTTCCTCTGAGACTCTGTACTATACCTGTCCATTCTGGATAAAGTAGAGTGTAACCCCAATAGGATATAACTTCTTCAAACACCAAGAACTAACATGCAAATGATTAGAAGTAGCATGCAACCATAGATTTGGACATGCAATTGATTAGAAGCAACATGCAACCACCAAATTATGACATGCAAGATCTGGGTAGTTGTCAAAACTGACATGCAAACTTCTACAACCACCAAATTCACCAAGAACTAACATGCAAATGATTAGAAGTAGCATGAAACCATAGATTGACATGCAACTAATTAGAAGCAACATGCAACCACCAAATTATGACATGCAAGATCTGGGTAGTTGTCAAAACTGACATGCAAGATCTGGGTACTTGTCAAAACTGAAATGCAAACTTCTACAACCACCAAATTCACCAAGAACTAACATGAAAATGATTAGAAGTAGCATGCAACCATAAATTTTGACATGCAGCTGATTAGAAGCAACATGCAATCATAAATTATGACATGCAAGATTTGGGTAGTTCTCAAAACTGAAATGCAAGATCTGGGTAGTTGTCAAAACTGACCTGCAAACTTCTACAAACCCTCAGGCTGGCAAGATCATGGCTCTGATACCACTGAAATTTCCCTTTTCTGATTTTACATGATATTTCCAACCTTTAATCAGATCTTTAAGATCAAACAACTAATATCACAAAGATCCTCCAAATTTCTCAAGAAACCCCAAATCGGGTATGCCAGAAATTGTGCCAAAAGCTTCACAGCTTCACCAATTATTAATAAATCTGAAAGTGGACATTTTTATAGAAATTTCAGAAACATAACAGCCTACAAAATGAAATTTTCAGATCCGTATAACCTTTACACAACAGTTCTCAAATGTAGGACAAAAACTATGCTCATCGGGCTCCCGAAATTAACACAAAAATGCCCGGAAACACCACACAACAATTAATAAACTATCTCAAAAGTTTAATCACATCCCAATACATATATTCAGCTCTATTTTAACAGCTTAAAGTCTGAAATACAGCAGCAACCAAAACTGATATGAAATGCTCAACTAAAAACACCAAACTCATGCAAAAAAACACACCCAAAAACCCACAAATCTACATTGTTCAGCACAAAGGCAAACTCTGTATGAGCATGCACATGGAATGGCTTCAAACTCCCATCCTTAGCCTTCCTAGAAACCTACAAACTCCCATTCTTGGGTCTCCCTGGAAACCTGCAAACTCCTGTTCTTGGGTCTCCTTCTCCACAGGTTTGGTAGCCTCTAAAGAATAACAAAGAATGAGCAAAAATCAAGTTCTCCCCCCATCAGCCCAAAATGCCTCCAAACCCCTTAAAAGAGGGCATAACTATAACTCACGTCCAAGAGAGGTTAATGAAACATATTTTAATAATAATTTTCATTTATTAGTCCAACGGTTTCCAAAGATTAACCCCCTTTTTCCGAAACTTCACTTTCTTGGGCCTGCCTGCCTTAGCAAAGATTATTATTTTTTAATTATTTGAAAAGGGGACATGAGCGCCCTGGCTTTTTTGGGATGGCCTCGCTTTTTGTCCTTTCTCCCTAGTTTTTCACTATTTCATATCTTTTTGTAGGGACATGTTTCTTTGGTATGCTTTTAGTTACTATTGCTAATTTAAGTGATCTTTTATGACTGTTCATTTTATTGTATGGATTTTAGGGACCTGTTAAATCATGTTTTCCTTAATCAAAAACTTTAGCTTTAGTTCAATGATCTTCAATGCATGTTTCAGAATCTCATTTTCTTTCTTTAATGTTGATATCACATCACTATCTTTTGTCTGCTCTTTATGTTCCTTTCTAGATTTGTGATGATCAATCTTATCTTTCAATTTCCTGACATAGTCGTGTGCATCTTCATTTCTTCCCTTCAAGTTATATCTTTCTTTGGTAAGAAGATCAATCCACTCAAGAGCTTCTTCAATATTTTTCTACAACTATTCCATATCCATAGGGATCTTACTCAAACTATTAAGCCTCTTTAGAGTAATTGTGCTCTCATACCAATTGTTTGAAATAGGGAATACTGAGAGGGGGGTGAATCAATATTTTACAAACTTTAGCCTAAAATTGGGTATTGTTTTGATTAGGTAAAAATGGGTTTGAAGGGGACCGGAAACCCCAAACAAAAAGAAACAAAGTCAAGAATTATTTTTACAAGGACCAATAACCTAGAGTTTCGAGGAAAAATTTGAAGGTCAATTTTACAAGGACCAATAACCAAGTCAAGATGGTTTTACATGGACCAGTAACCAACATGATTCAACAAAAATAGCAAGGGCAAAAAGACCAAGAAAAATAGAGAAAAAAACTTAAACCAGGTCTTTAATATCTCTAATGATTAAAGAGCTAAGGATAACAACCTCTTTGAGAGAGTCTTGAATGCTCTTCATAGGGATCTGGAGGTCAGCTTTCTTAGTACTCTGTCTAGTGCACCTACTCGGACCACTAGCCAACATCAAAGCATAAGTAATCTAGAGAGGCTTTCCCTATTGATGTTGCTGTAGCTAGGATGGATGAAGTAACACCCTGCATTCCCATTTCACTATCCTTTATCAATTTTTTGAGGGAAGCTTCATACTCCTAAAGTTTAGTTGGGATGTTCCCGACCAAAGCTTCCAACTCTGTCCACTTCTTGTTTTCCTCATCCAACTTCTCCTATAAACTTAGGGACCTTTCTTGCAAGGAAGAAATAGAAATGAGGATTTTTTTAATTTCATTGTACATCCAATTGTCCAACTCCATCCCAATATTGGCTTCTTCTTCTTCTTTCATAAAATCTAGTACATTTTCATAATTGTTTAAAGCCTAAAATTGGATACTATTAATTTCCTTATAACTTGTAAATGAAAGTAAACTAACAATGTTGAATAGTAAACATAACTATGACATAAGAGAACTCATAACACCATATTTTGTTAACTAGGGACACACTAGCCAAGGGAAAACTTAGGTGGGGATGGTATCCACTAAATGATCGACTAAACAAAAGTATTTGGTTAAGCATGTTGACCATGTTAGGAGTCTATTACATACATATAGTGTCTCGGTCCTTGTTGGAGGAATAGGCCCTATTAAAAGCCTCAACCCTATTAGGAGTTGATATATACAATTACAAAATATATGCAAGATGATCCCACTTCCCAAACCTACAATTATACAATGCAGTTCTTTATAAAAAAGAGATAGATACAAAAACCTCTTTACAATGTTGATATCTTCAATATCTCATCTTTCCTTTGCTTCTCTTCATATACCTTTGATCATACATCAAAATTTGCATCATATATAGTTTGCATATGATTTCACAGATCACTCACCACATTCGCACACTTCGCCTATCATCATCTTTCCTTTATACCTTTACATTTTACGAAATTGTCCAGTCAGCCTTCAAGCATTCACACACTTGGAAAAATGCAAAACTAATTATTTCTCACTTAGGGTTAACATCTAGGATGTCATCCCTAATTAGTCAATTAATTATTTCATAAACAAAATAATTCTTTAACCCATTATTCACACTTTTGTGTTATACTTTGTTCTGTCTGTATATTGTCTTTACTGGTATTTAATTCATAATATATTCTATACTATATGTACTAATTTTCACTCTTACATACCTCATCCAGACACTTTGTACTATCTGTACCCAACTATGCATGTGCCAATAATATCTCTTTTTTTCATACATATCAAAATTGTATTTATTTTGTTAAATAACTATCTGATACTTAGACAATTTTCCATGTCTAACTGTGGGATATGTATATGCACATAGTATCTACTTTACAGAAGGTATATTTTTTCATAAATGAAAACTCTAATACCATTCCAACTTACCCTACTTAGCCATATTTCTAACAAAATATACTCAAAATAGAGAACAAATGTTCTTGAAGTTACCCTTCAAGGATCCACATTGCATCTATGAGTCTCAAGAAGCCAAGCTAGCAAGCATTCATAACTAACAGCTAGGGAGACACTAGCACTATCAATCCCAAACAAGGTGTTCATTTTAGGCCCAAATCAAAGTTCCTACAATGGTTAACCATACACGTTCATTTACATTTGTAACCATAATCAAAGAAATAACCAAACATGAAATCATAAACAAGCTTCAACAAGAGCTTTGTTCGAGCAAGAGTCCCTATCTATTGTATAAAGTACAAGGTGAAAACTATTGAAATATTATTTAAAGGGAAAAAAGATGTAAGATTGTTGTCAAATACTATGGAGTGCTTATCGCTCTGAGGCATGTGTATTTAAGTCTAATGGATAACCTAAAGTTATTGATTAGCTATATACTTATTAGAACATGCAAAAATAATAATGAATTTTTGAGCTTAGTGTATATATATATATATAGTTTAAAACTACTTCAAGAAATATCAAAGTAAAATGCTTGAGGACTTTCAAAAAGGGAATTTTTATCAACACTTCTATCTAAACAATATTAATATTAAATATCTTACAGGTAATCAATAGTCTCCACCTTATAGGAAGGAATTTCAATCAAATGCTCATGGAATTGCATGATTGCAAGATATACACAAAAAACTTATAGAGAAATACAATTGGTAAGCACAAAACTAACCTCCAAAGATCTTTCCCTAGCTTTCCCTCTTGTGCAAAAATGGGAGCTATAGATCAAGGCATGGGCTTCCATTAAAGAGGTAGAATGGTTAATTTCAAGTAGAATCAAGATAATACAAACCTTAAATAAATGCACATACATGCAACCAAATGAGAAGAATCAATCATGCTTCTCGGAAATATATTACTAATGTCAAGTTTGTGCAAATGTTGTGGACACTAACTCTACACTTGTTTTGTAATCTTAAAAATATAGTGAGCAAATGGTTCTCAATCTTGATGATCTTACTAAAAATGATCACTTTTGAGCTTTAAGTTGAGGGCATCCATCTCTTAACAACAATTACATTCTAAAGCTCTCATTACAGTCTAATTTTGATAAAGAATGTCAATTCACCCATGATCTGTATGTGGGATTTGTATTCTTTTAGTTAGGAGAAACTCTATTTTGGATCTTAGAGCTTTTGTGTAGTCTTATATTGTTTGGACAATTTTATCAATGGCTTTCATTATACTTAACCTTAAGTTTTGGTCTTTTCATGGAGGTTTGAATCGTGTTGGGATATTGTCATTGTGTATTTATTTAGAGAATGAGAATCCACATTTGTGACCTCATGAATTCATAGCTTGGAAAAGAATGAAATTGAATTCAATTATATTTTTTTATCTTTTTTTTTATTGATAAGCACTTTTTAGTCATTCATATTATTATTAAACATTAGAGTTTTTACTAGAATTTTAATTACTAATTTATAAATAGATACAACTTAATACAACAATATATACTTAAAATATTTTTTTCTTTAATATGCTTACACTTGAGTACCATCATCCCAACCAATAAAACAATCATGCCCTTACAAAACTACTTCACCTAATGCATGGATTTAAAATAATAATAACTAGATGCTCATTATATACCATAACACTTAAAATTGTTGGAGTATTAATTAATAAAAAACATGTGATAACTTTTTCAGTTTTTCATTTTCTTTTAATTATCAGAATGTTATTGGTGTGTAATAAAAGTTATAATAATTTTTTTTTTTTTATTGGTAAAAGGCTTATATTGCATTCATTTTAAAATAATTTACATTCTTGTGTTTTCCTCATTCAAAGTGCAAGCACTAGGGAAAAAGATCAATGAAGAAAACCTGCAATCTAGCCCAAGATGCTAGCGTCTTGTCTATTTTAGAATACATTTTCCCATGTTTCTTCACATGGGGCTTGGAGAAGGCATACCTTCTCTTACATATGAATCAGCATTTAGTACATCTTTTCATTGTTATAATATTTTATAATTTTAGCTTAATTTTATTTTTTGATATTTTTTCAAATGTTTTAAAAAATTCAATCTTACTAGACATAACAAGAAAACTACTCGTTAACTAACACACTAAAGCAAAAACTTCTTTAATTATAGTTTTAAATATCTTTTAAAAATTAATCTTAATGAGTATAATAAAAAACCTACCACTAAATCATAAACTCTTTATAATTATATTTTTGAAATGTCCTATAGAACATTAAGTCTGATGAACATAACATATAAAGTACCACTTAACTAACACAAAATGATAAAACTCTTTTCAATTATATTTTCTTAATGTCTTTATAAAACTTATAAGTTATTATTTTTTTAACTAATTTAAATAATAAAATCATGACATTTCTACATTTCATATTTGTTGGTATGGCTTTTTAAAATATTTTTAAGATCTAAGTGATATAAATGTTTATAAAAAAATTAACTTGATTTAGTTGTGTCATAAGATTCATATGGATGTAGGTAATTGACATCATGTTAATTCTTTTCTTTTTTAATCAAAAGGGAAAATCAACAGCCAATGGCGACAAATCAATGTAAAGACCAGCAACCAAACTACAAAAGTCTTTTTCCAATTTTTCAACAATCTGTTGCATTATTCTACTTGACATTTTTTTTTCCAATTTTTTGAGGCCATGGGTTCTTAAGTAATAGAAATTCAGAAAAAACATGGAATTTCCCTCAATTGTTACAATCAATGGTCCTTTCAGATTACAACTTGACAGAAAGCATCCTTTCTAAATTTGGTACGCTTCAAGAACTACAACTTCTTGATCTACAGAGAAATCGGTTTGAGTACAAAATTCTTCCAACTATACATAGTTTCTCTTTCTTGAAATTTTTATATTTGGAGAATAATCCATTATTATGGGGTAATACACTACCAAAATTGGGAAATTTAGAGATCTTGCAGATTTAGAGCTTTGTTCCTTATGAAATTGGGAATTTTAGTATCCTTATCTCACTTGATTTCATAGGCATTAGACTTCAAGGGCAACTACTGAAATGGATTCCACCCTTCCTCTATTCTACTAGGTGTGTTTTGGGTGCCTCCCTAACCTCCTTGTCATTTTATGACTCCTATGGAGGCTATTCTTGTTGAGTTCAATTTTAGCATCCATACGTGGCTCTTGTTGAATTCAATTTTGGTGTTAGCTATTTCCTTCCTATGGTTTCCAAGCATGATTTTTCTTGTTCACATGCACTTTCTATAATGGATTCTCTTCATATTAAGGAGCAAAGGAGCACTTTTTCTAAACAAGTCTCTTTTCATTGTTTTGGCCTTTCTATTAGCATATGGTTGGTTGTGATACCCTTCTTAAAATTGATGATTGTAAATCATGTTCACAACTTAAAAATGGTTTCCTTCTAGTAAACTGTGGCAACCAGGGTGGAGCTTTGAAGAGTGAGATATGGTACACGAATAGTGCCTTAAATGTGTCATACTCTAAATTTTACATTTTTAGAACAAGTTAACAATCCAATTTTCAATGAACTTCTAGCATGATGAGGGTCTGTGTTTCTATTTTTAGGGTTTATGTTTGTAAAAAATGGGTAGATGTGGAGGAAGAAGAAGCTGGCATTGATCTATTGTGAAAGAATGTATTCATAATTCTCTAATATTGAATGACTTTCTCCAGGTTGTCTCTGACAAATTTCATGGATGCTTCTTCACTTGTCCCTTGGGCTGCAACCACATTGGAAGAAGATCTGGTGGAGTATACTAGAACTTGGAGGAATATTCTAGAGATTTATTTTTGTAATTTTTTGTTTCAAAGTTCAATTTTACCCCTAACAAAATTCATATTGGCCAATAAGAATTTAGAAATTATTGTACAAAAATATATTTAAAAAATAAAATAATTTATACTTTAGAATGTCACATTCAGACATTAAAAAAATGAATAGGTAAGGGTCTAATCAAAATATTAGTTCTCTACCTATATATAGGAAAGGACTAATAAGGTCCTAAAGGCATACTAGGACCCTCAGTAATCTAGCCCAAAAAAAATCACAGAGTACCCATCTCCCAAAATTGCTTCCAAATCAACTATGGGCAAAGGCATTGATGAGTAGATGGAGATGTTGATTGGGGAAGTAGAGACACTAATCAACAAAGATGTCAATTAGCAACTAGTGAACTTTCAAAAAAAGTCTCAAACTGGCAAGGGTGTAAATGTCGGCTATGGGTAGGGATTCCAATCTGCAAAATTTAGATTTGTGAGATAAAAAATCTCATTCAGGTGAGGTAGAGCTATTGATCTATGAACTTGTTCCAATTTGGCTATATTATAAATTTAATTCTTAAGTCGACACCAATGTACAATAGTGAATGTCTATATCCACACTAAGTATTAGATACATATATTTTGAGGTCGTGAACTCTCCATTTACATCATAATACATAAATGAAGATAAGATGTCAGCAAGTCTACAAATAAAGAACATCAAATAGATACATGTAGATACAAATGATATAATGAGATAGAATATGTTGGATAAGAGTCTTCCAAGTCATTATGACCACAACTTACAAAATTGTTACTTTAGGAAACATCTAATGATATTTCTCTCTCCTCTAAGTTTTAGGGGAGGGTCCCTTCTTACCATAGGTGGATTCGACAAGAACTTGATTGGAATTATAAAAAGGGTGGTTCTCTTAATCAATAAAATAAAACCTTGAATATGAGAACATGCACAAAATTCAGCAACATAAAAATGCCTAAACCCCAAAAATACAAAACTACAAATGAGAAATGCTCATACCCATCTAATCGATTGGAAAAAATCAATAAACATGTGGGGGAATGTTGATTACCAACCCAAAAATCTATTGCATTCATTTGAAAATCAATTAATGAAGCAAAGAGAAAGATCTCAAGAGCCTTACCTCAACCATAAGAGTATAAAATCTAAAAGAAGAGTTCAAGATGCAAACTATGCCAAACCAAGTAAACACTTTGGCAAAGACGAGGACTTCTAGCTTGAATCAAATGACTTGGCTCATGAAGATTTGATGCATCAATCTCCCACAACAAACAAAATATGATTTTTCTCCAATAGGGTTTTGGAGAAAAAATCCCAAAGCATAAAGGAAGAAATGAGAACAAAACTCACTTTTGCAAATTTAAGCACTTTTCCAAAAGTGACTCATAAAATATGTATCATTTATATACTTAAATAATCAACTAGCCCCTTAACTTAAATGAAATTAAAATAATTCTAGGAATTTGGAATCCAACTATGGAAAATTAGGCACTAATTCAAAATTAAATAATAAAATTTTGCAAATGCATTGAAAATAACCATTTTAATTTAAAAACCTCTACGAGATTGCAGAGCTCTAAATACACAAACATGCTCATGGTTCAAATCACATAGTGCATCAAAAGTCCAGATTTACCAACATGTACTAGAAGGATAAAAATATAAAATTTAGATGTCATTCATACAAGGACGACATTGGCACAGTATATAAAGGCCAAAACCAATATCCCCTATGACAATGCTGAGAGTATAGACATACTCAAATCCTCCAAATACATAAGAATGTGTTTGGTATCTATTCACTAAAGCAAGAAAATATCAAGTGTAGATGCTTATAATATAATAGCCAAAACACATAAAAGATATGATAGTCATAGTGAAGGGGAACTATACATCATATAGATCTCACGAGTGACTACAACTTTGTCTCACGTGGTACCTGCACAAAGGAGAAAATGCATAAAAATTGTGAAGTAATGTAATACACAACATATCATAAATCAACATTGTACTTTAAATTTAAAGCATAAATCATTTCCTATCTAATCCGAGCATATATTGAAATGTAGGTAAGTACCTAATATCCACAACATAAAACCATGATGATGATAATTCTAATAATTATTGTCTTGATTTATAATTCGTAATTTGTAATCAATAATCTAAATACAAAATAAACTAGATATCATCATAAAGCATCATGTCATATAAGTGGAATCTTCATGCAAATATGATCAAATCAAAATATAAACATAATCCAACATCTAGCCACTATGGTACTACTAAAGCCAAAATAGAGCATTTTCATCCATGCATCTCATCATGCAAATAATCACATAATAATAACAAGAGTATATCTTGAATCAAAATAACCATGGAAAAAAATGCAAACATGGGAGGCTCTACAATTATGCTACAAATACTTGATATTATTGTTACTTTGAGAGGGATAACTTCAATAGTCTTCAACAAGAAAAAAATGTTCAATTTGATGATAATAACTAACCATAATTTCTTATACATACCTATTATGATTGGGATACTAACAAACCAATTTAGATACTTAATGTAACACCTTAAATGATCTATTTACCTATGTATGACAATAACAATTATTTTATAATGGTATTTTCTTAAAAGTTAGCACCCATTGATTTGGAATCTTTGAAGAATTCTTGGGGCCCATTTTAGCAATCTCCTAGAACATGGATGCATTTATGCTCAAACTCTTCCACTTTTTGAGTTTCTAACCTTTTTTATTATTATTTTCACCCTTGAGATCCTAAAGGGCATCCTAATATGGAAAACCCCATGGGAAAGGGTCGAGGTCATCCATTATTCAAGGAAATGTTCCTTAGATTATGGGCTTATTTGGGAATTTTCAATCTTTCTCCACCTGCATTTAGTCAAACTCTTTTGGATTTGACCCCAAAATTAGTATAAAGGAGGCTTAGTCACTTACTCTAATCATCAATTACTATCAACGTGATCCATCTTTTGTACAAGCAATCTATACATTCATGAGAAAGCATACATTCAAGTCATCATTTGCAAGCAAGACTTCAAGGTGCATTCAAGGAGTTCAAGTCTATAAAAAATTCATTGGAGGCCCTCATTTCATGTTATTAATCATGCATTTCCTTCTCAAGATCTATCTTATTTCTTCATTGGAGATAGTGAATTTGGCTTTAAGGGAGGAGATCTACATATATCAACATTACACAAGCATTCAATCATTCATTCTTAAAACATTCAAGAGCATAGTTACATCCATGAATCTATGATTTGACACTTGTAAATCTATTATATTTTTGGAGATATCCTACAATATACATCCTTCATACATATACATACAAGAATTTATATTATTTTGAGGATAATGGATCTGAATATATCCATAAAACTTTGGCAAGTAAGGAGAATATTTACATTCATCTTAATTTTGCATGCTTTCCCATTTTAAGGTTAAATCCTAAACAAGGGTTTGACCAAGGGAAGCCCCCCACCCCAAAAAAAAAAAATTATCTTTCTTGTGTAAAGAAGTAGATTTACAATTTTTTTGGAGCCATGGATTTGGATTTTGGATCTAGGGTTTTTAATTTTTGTCAAAGTTCTAAATTTGAAGGTTATTTATATAGAAAAGGTCAAGAAAGACCTCATCACTTACCAATTTATCCCTTACCTTAGGTTGATCCTTACCTAGAGCCTCTAGATTATTAAAATCAGCAAATTTCAATCTTTTAATTTTGAATCATGCCCAACTTCTTGTTTTGTTACAATTTGATAGCCAATTAGATTCAAATTGAAACTCCTCTACTAGCCTTTAAGGTGAGTTTTACTACTCTTCATTTATTTTCTAGCACTTACTTTGATGTATCAGATATTATGTTTCCCTATAGTTAGCCATCATATGTGGTTTTACTTTACTTGCATTTCAATTTTTTATTCTATTTGCATTTATTAAATTCATTAAACACTTAATCAAATCCAATCAATACATAAAAATAAGAGAAAATAGACAATAAATATAAATAGATCCTTTAAGTGTACTGTTCCAAAGGACTTAGATTTATCATTGGCACCCCTTAAATAAATAATCTAATTTGGGCCCTTTAGAAGGTTATGCTCGAAGGTCCCTCTTTATCTTTCCCTAATGTACTCTTGAAATTTGGAATTCAATGTTCACCTTATCATACATTATCATTATGCCCCCAATTTTTATGTTACATTTTCAAGGACATGCCACTTTCATGTAGTATAACTTTTGATTGGGTAGTTAGATCCTATTTTGTATCTGCATGGTCGGTTCACCTACACCATACATTTTGGTGAACCCTCCACTTTCATGCTTTATACCTTTTGGTTGGATAGTTATATCTTTTTCATAGGTGTATTTGGTTCACCTTCACCGTACATTTTGTTGAACCCTTTACTTGAATTATTTATACCTTTTGATTGGGTAGTTAGATCTTCCATGTGTGATACTTCTTTACGTGAATTATTCTTCTTTACACCTTTTTGATTTGGTAGTTAAATCCTCTCTTGGAGTTAGACTTCATATTTTCATATCTAGATCTATGTTGTGTGCACTTTTAGTATATTTCCGCTTAATGGTAAAAATGAGGTTCAATGAGTTTAATAATTTAAACCATATGATATTAATTCGTTAACCAACCATTCACACATTAAGTTGTTCAATACAAGAGAAGAGGGGGTTCCAAGGATAACTCTAAATATAAAACACATTGGATTAGTAGAATCCAAGTAGGATGAAGGGCTGTCTATACTAAACCCAAATTATATCAAGTAAGTACACAAGAAATTCCTCTTTCATGCAATGTTCATTAACTTTATGATGTGCAATTTGAATGTCAAATTAAACTAATTGAATTAATGACAACAATAAGATAGATCTAGGTGCAAAATGTATGGAATCAACCCAACTAAAATTTAAAAAGAGGTATATTCTAGGAGAGAACAAAAGGATGAAGAACTTGTCTTGAAATGTGCAAGAGAAGACGTATTTTTTCTTTGAAAGTCAAGAATATAAAACAATGGTTGTAATTCTGACTACGGATCTACGTTTAGGATAGAAAACTCAAAAAATCCTTTTTTTTTCATATCTCCAAGCATATTTTGACCTTGAGGAAAAGTGTTTGGATTATTTACGAGATGATGGACATATTCCTGAGGTACTATAGCAAAATTGACGTAGGTTCTTTGAAAATTTCTTTGTAAATATTTTCTGGCTCTATGATCACAATTTGGATATCCTACTCCTATACACAAGAAAAAATAAATTTATTTGTTGGGGAAGGGCTTCCTTAGTCAAGCCCTAGATTGAGGAATCAACCTTGAAATGAAATGAAGTGTAAAACATGAAAGGAAGATGAAACCCTTGTCCATAAGGATTTACAATGCTCATGTGTTGTAGATGTTGAACTCACAATGAAGGATGTAAGAAATTTCCACAAATGCAATGGATCTATAAAAACCACATCATGGATCCATGAATGTAAATGTACATCAAAGAAGAAGAAGATAAATGCCACAATGTAGATATCATCCCTTGATGGCCAACAAAATATTAGATCTTAAAGAGGAAATGCTTACAAAGGATCCTTGAATCTTGAATGCTTTAATAAATCTATGAGCTTGAGTATCCTTGTGCGAGTAATGGATGTCTTCTAAATTTATAATGGATAATTGGTGTGAAAATGAGGTTTGTATGCTTCCTTTTATACTATTTTTTGTGAAAGCAAAGCAAGCTGATGGAGTCATCTAATTTTTAAATTTGGAACCTTGAGACAAAACTGGTCTTGGGACTTAAGGTCATCAGGGAATAGATCAACTTGGGTCATCATTTTCCAAAATAGGTTGACCTTCTCTGAAATAGGTTGACCTAGGTTGAGTTATTCAAGGGTAACCATGAGAAGGAGTAATCCAAAATCTCATAAACTATGCAGATGAAAATGGAAGAAGTGTGATTGAAAGAGCCGAATTAATTGAGTGCAAATTCATCCATGATCAATAAAGTCACTAAAGGGTGGGAAATAAAAGGTATTGAGATGGGTGTTTCCATTTTAATACTTTACACTTATATTTTCTCTAATATCTTTGTGTATGAGCTTTATCACATTGAGTCACATCTATTGTATTTTAGTTAGAAAAAATTATGGACTCATTGGTTATTTTGATATTTAACCCACCTTCTTTCCTGTGACTCTTGATGAGAGAAACATTATTCCTCATGATCCAAATCCTATCATGGATAATAAATATTCTCATTCTTCTCATGATAAAGGTGAATAATTAAGATTTCCTCCTTCCAGAGTTCAAAATATTACTCATGAGTTCGAGAAATTAGAACATTCGCTAGCTCAAGAACATCACAATCCTAATAGTGTTATTTTCATATAAGCCTTAAGAAAACTCATTAGTAATTATAAACATTACATTATTCTCTTGTGTAGAATTTATTATCTAATTGATTTTAATGTTAACCATTAAAAGATAATGCTAAGGGATAGGATATGTTCCTCCTCCCACGAATGTTGACACTTCTTTACCAAATTTAACTTCTATGTATAGCATTTACACTTATGTTCCATCTCTTGTTACCACTTCAATTCAAGTTTCTAGTCTTACATATGTGAGTATTTCTCTTCCTACTCTTCCTATGAGTGTCCAACATGTTCCATTTCTTTCATCTATGAGTTCTTACAATAGTGTTCCTTTTACATATTTTAATCCTTTTCCTACCACTACTTCTAACATGCTTCATGCTCCTTTCAAATTTTCCTCTACTTCTAATAATTTTCCTAATACATCCAATGTGTCACTTTCTATCATTTTCTTCACTAATTTCATCATGAATAGCCTAGCTCAAACGGTAAATTCTTAATATAAATAAATTGCTTCATTAACTCATCCCAAGTTCAACATTCCCACATGTGACATTTTTAGTCCTTTCTCTTTTAAATTATTTAATTATATTTCGCATCATATTGAAATACCTCATCTTGAGACTCATGTTAAAACATTACAAACCATGTCTAGTGATTTTGCTCATAACTATAGGTTCATGACTAAGTTGTTTAGTGGGACCTTTTGAGACAAAGCTTTACAATTGTTTAGTTCCTTACCTCCTTATTCCATTAATTCCTTTAAAAAATCTTTCCAATGCCTTTCTTCAGCATTTCAAAACAAAATTGGTCCTCGAGTTTTTTTTTATTAATTTAAAGCATTGTAAACAAGGAGTTAAAGTATAAGTTAGTCACTTTATGGGTATCTTTAAACATTTGCATGCCCAGATTTTTTATCATGTGCCTAATATTGATATACAATATATAATTATAATTTTCAAAAAAACATTACAAAAATACTTCCTTTTCACAATTATGTGTATTGCTTCATCATTATCAACTACAAGCGAATTATTTACAGAGAAACATTTTGGAAGAGGCCCAAGTCATTTGTTATATTTTCAACATGGTTTAACAACCTTATGTGTCTTCTTTAAGTTTGGTGGTTGTATTAAGCATTCACATGTCAATCTTTTGGCATGACAAACCTAGTAGTTAATAGGTGGTGTTAAAGCTTGGCTACATGTTTGAATACTTATAGGTTATATTGAGTGACATTGAGAGGGGATTATTGGTAGTGGTCCAACTTCCCTCACTAGATTCATGACATGGTTTAACAAGATCTTGTGTCTTCTTTAATTCTAGTGGATGTATCAGACATTGATGGGTCAATGGTTTAGTGCAATAGCAACCCTAGCAGCTAACAAAATACTCCAATGGCTCTTGTTACGATTAATATAAGTGATTTTTCATCTCATCCTAATAAATTTCATAAGCCCAATAATTCCATCAAGATAATAAAAAAAATCATCCAACACTGCAAATGATCAAGTGGCAACAACATCCAAAGGTGTGACTCCCTTCTCCTATGCTTTTAGACCTAATTAAACTTATATATGATTATTTGAATCTTTTTCATAATTTGATGAAAAAGTTAATAAATTCTAACTTTATTAAGGTTCCTCCTACAAATCCAATTAACCCAAAAAAAAAAACCTCTTCCTAGATCCTTTGAGTACAAACTCTTTTGTCAATATCATCATCAAATTAGTCATGACACTTAATTGTGTTATTCTTTGCAAAATATTAGTCAAGACCTCATTGATTCTAATACTATATTTGTCAATGTCAGTTATAATCATGAAAGAAAATATGTTGTAGCTCCTAATAAAAGTTTAAAAATTTACACTAATTATTTACCATCTCATTCTACTAATACTATTGCACAACCTTATTTTGCTACCCATATATTTAAGATGATAAATTTGAAGAAGCCAACCATGTTGTTAACTATGTTAAGCAGGTCTCACCTCAACCTACACCTTGTATACCAAAAATAGGGTACATATCTATAATCCATTCTATCCAAGGGATCTAAGAGATTAGGAACCTTGAATGGTGATTTAGAGCTCTCTATCTATGGTGTGCAAGAGCTATGAGAGTGGATCTCAAATGAACCTAGTATGAAACCCTTGCAAGGTCCACCATAGAGTGAGATATTCAAAGACAAGAGAAAGTATGATAGTATCCAAGAATCATTTATGAGATTAAATGAAAAATCCAAGATAAATGAGAGATGCAATTACAATCTAAGATAGCAAGAATTGAAGTATTGTGAAACCTTCTAATAAGTCTATGTGATCTATGCATAAATGAAACTAAGCTAAAGAGTATGTCATAATGCAAGTAGAATGAGGACTAGCTAAGAATGAAAGAATGGTCCAAGTTCTTTGTGTGCTCCAAAGGCTATAAGAAAACTTGCAGCATAAAGGATAAGAAAACAAGAGATAAGAGAATGAGGAGAGAGCCTCCTTCTAAAGATAAATGGATGGTAGAGATTAAGAGGAAAGATCAAGGGTGGAGATTAAGCCTTGAGTGATCCATGTGCATAATAATATCACTTAAGAAAGATCAATGAATATATTTAAGAGGAAAAAGATGTGTGGAGGAGAATTAAAGTTATTTTGAAAATAAAGATTCCACTTGCACCAAAAACTATTCCCCTTATGTGAGACAAAAATGTCTTTTCTTTTATTTTCAGAATAGGAATAATGTTTTTCATATGCACACAAATGATAAGTGGGACTTTGCGGATTTTATTTAGTTAAAAGGGAGAAATTTCTTTCAATTAAATAAAAAATTTAGGATAAGGTGGTTAAACCATAGGTTATAATTGAATAAACAGCAAAGTGATGATTCGATCAAAGAATAAGCAATAGATAAATTAACAAAAAATGCTAGAAAGGGGAATTATAATCTAGATGATCATTTTTGGTTAATTATATTTCTCCTCTTTGACTAATGTGTGATCAATCTGGGAACACATTAAGTCAACGAATGAAGATAGCAAGATAGTAGTTGATAAAGATATCTAACTCCAAAGAGCGAACACGGACAAATGGCAAATCCTGAATTCACAATCAATTAGTGGAAAAACTAAACACTAGGAGAGAAATAGACCTAGATCAAATAGAAAGGTCAAACATAAGCTCTAGAGAGAATAAATAGCCATGGTAGAATCACTGTGTAGTACAAAAAGTAAATGATAGTGTATCCATGCCCCCTTGGATCAAAATCAAAATAAGGTAGAGGAGATGTAGAATGAGATAGATTTGATCAAATCAAGATAAAGAAAATTCAAAAATGAAAAATAAGTGATTTAGACCAAAGAGTGACCACCAAGAAATAAAGATATGCCCTAGTTTAACTAAGTTTAACCAAGAGAGGTAAAGTATCATAGTTAGGTCAAAACATGAAGAAAGATGAAATGAAATGAAATGGTAAGAATAAGAAGAGTGGAAGAGAGTAGAAATGATGAAGAAATGATTATTACCTAAGAAAAATTGAAGGATTAAGCCTCAAAAAGTTATCCAACTAGATAGAAGAAGGAAGAATTTCAAAACGCAATTTTGACCAGCAAGATAAACTAGATTTTTATTTTGATCCTGAAAATGGGTCCAAGATGTTGAAATTAGGTAAGGGTGCATTTTTTGTGGAAATCCAAGACTTTGAAAACTAGTTCAAAATGTTATATGAAGGATCCAAAAGGGTAGATAGATGTAATAATAAGATAAACCCTTTTGATGACATGAAAAGAAGAGAAGTGCTAAGATGACAAGATCAAAAGGAGTTGAAGACATGATCAAGAATAATCAAGGAGATTAATGCAATTGACCAAGATGTTCATGAAAGATAAAGAAGACCCTTTTGATACTCAAATGCAAACTAAGCTAGAATAAGCCTTGGAATGCAAGGTAGTATGCAAAGTGAAATTTTCAATGGTTATATAAGTAGGTCCTAGTTTTTATCATTGAGCCTTATTAGGGGCAACAAAAGATCATAAAACCATCACTGGCATAACTATGAGGATATGAATATGATATATATCAAATATGAATGTGGGAACCCAACCTATGTATCAAAGACATAAGGGTCAAGATGATAGTGCAGCTAGATTCCCTAGAATTAGTATAGCAAGATTGTGCTTGCCTCGAGACACAAAATGTCAAGTGGCCACAAACACAGTTTTGCAAAAAATAGACAAAGATGTAACCTTGTAGATCTTAAGTATCCAGTGGCCAAGAAAGATGCTTAATACATCTTAGATCTAAAAAATAGACCCACAGATAGAAATCAAAGAACATGATCCATACCTCTAGTCCTCTAGTTCATGACATCCTCAAGAGACTATTAGGGAAGGGACACTTAGGAAAGAAATCATGATAGACAACACACAAATAAAATAAGCCAACAAGTCTCAGTTAGTTTTTAGTTTAAGTGTGTAAGTGAATGTCACGTGACTATCCTCCTAGGACTCAAATCTAGTAGTGAGAAATATCATAACATCCTAGATTGTAGCCAAAGTATCTAATAAGTGTTGAGAAAAACTTGACACTCGATATCCAAGAGGAAGTGTTGAAAAAATTTGTTTGAGAGCTGCCAAAGAAACCCTACGCAACAAGGAGACCCATGATAAGCTTAGAAATTTCATGCCTCCTAGACATAGACGAGAATCAATTCCAAGCTAAGAAAGGAAAAGAAATATGAGATGAATGGTTCATGAGTGCAAAGTGAGATATTGAGAGACATAGATGCAAGAGTCTCAAGTAGCGCATGTTTTTAGATTTTCACCACTTGACAAATTTTTTTCCTAGGACTTTTATGATTTTTATTTTTTTTTGATATATTTGATTTTTTGGTGATACATCAAAGCACCTATTACTAGTATACATCAAAGCACCTATTGCTAGGTTTTCACTAAGATGATCATTTTTTTCAGGATTTTATATTCTTTTTAGAATTTTTTCAGCATCATATATGATTTTTTATTTTATTTTTCAAAATCATAAGATATGTACAAAATGTTGAGCAGCAAAGCATTAAACATAGAACATTTTTAGATGTAGTATGTTGATGGGCACAGACAATTGATCTCCCTTAGGTATAGAAAGTTGATAAGCACCAGAGCTAAATGCAATAGTGACTATATAAGAACTCAGCCAATTAGCCTTGAACTTCCCCTTATGTTCTCTATTTTGTTAATTCTTGAGATTTTCTCTAAGGACAAGATTGTCAACTTGAAACTCCCTAGGATGAACTTTCTAATTATAACTAGTAGACATATGTTTTGGATATGCTCTCATGTGTTCAAGCAAAGCCTTACAGCGTTCATCTAGGAGTTCAAGCTCTTGAATCTGGATAGCTCTATAATCTTCATTAGTAATTATCTGTTTCAAGGAGACTCGCAAGGAAGGAATCTCAACCTTTAAAGGTAGAATAGACTCAAAACTATAAACTAGAACAAATAGTTTAGCCCTAGTAGGCATGTATATGCTAGTCCTATAAACCCATAGCACAAGATTAATCTATAGATGCCAATCTCTCCTAGACTTACATACACTTCTATGTGAGATTTTGACCAATATTTTATGTGAAGTTTCAGCTTGACCATTCCCTTGAGGATGGTAAATAAAGGACCAATGTTGTTTGATCTTGAATTTCTTACAAAGTTGTCTAAGGGCCTTATTCTTGAATTGTCCTCCATTACCAATGACTATGGAGGAGGGAATGTCATAGTGAAAAATGATGTCATTCAATATGAACATAGTAACATATTTCCTCGTAGTAGTAGAGAGAGGTACAACTTCAAACCATTCAGTGAAATGCTCAATAGATATAATGATAAACTTGTGTTCACTAGAAGAACTAGGATATATCTTAACAACCAAGTAAAAATCCCATTGCTAAAAAGGCTAATGTGTGATAGATGGAATCAACTCACATCCAAGAGAATAAATTAGGTTACCATGTAGTTAACACTTTTTGAAGGAATTATCATAGCATACGACATCATCTTGCATAGTAGGCCACTAATAATCATCCCTAAGAAGTTTAAGATAAAGTGCAAGGTCATTAGAGTGAGACCCACAAATATCATTGTGGATTTCTGCTAACACTCTTTCAAACTCATAAGTATCTAAGCACCTAAGTAGTGTTTTGTCTAGACCTTTCCTATACAAGTCACTAGAGACAAGGGTATAGTGAGAGGAATTGCAAATGAGTTAGCATTTTTTATTGCAAGTTAGGTTATCCAGAGTGATTTGGTCATAGAGATAGTAATATATAGTGGAGTAGTGAGAGGATTCATGACCAAAAATAGTGCAAATAACTTGGTTATCAGGAGAATCATAGGTAGGGAAACATAGCTCTTTTACCAGGAATTCAAATGAAGATTAATGTTCTTAAAATTGTAAGATGGATACCAAGGTAGCCATAGCATTAGCAGCCTTATTTTTGGTTTGAGGAATTTGTGGAAAAGTAACAAAGGTGAAATAATTCCTCAAAGCAATCAACCAACTTCTTGTAGGGATCAACTTATCATCTTTTGTTTGATATTCATTGTTGATTTGGTTTATCACAAGTTGAGAGTCTCCATAAATGTGTAGCTCAGTTTCTCCATTCAATATCCAATTTGATACCATTGGTGAGAGCCTCATATTCTTCTATATTATCTGTGCAAGGAAACAATAGCTTGTAGGACTTAGGAATTGTGTAGCCATGAGGTGCAATGGACAAAATGCTAGCATCAAGACCACTCTAAGTATGGGAACCATCAAAAATCATTTTCCAAGTCCTTTATGTGACATACATGATAGAGAAATTTGAAGAATCTATCTACATAGGAGCATTATCTTGAAGTGGGAAATCAAAAAACTAGTCTATAATAGCTTGTCCTTTTATGGCCTTATGCCCAACATACTGAATGTCAACTTTAGAAAGAAATATCATCCATTTGGCAAGTTAACCGGTGAGTGCAACCTTACTTAGGAGATACTTAAGAAGATCAATTTAGCAACCAAGTGCCTAGTATGAGAAAGCATATAGTGTTGAATCTTTTGGGAAGCAAACACCACAGCAAGACAAGCTTTCTCAATGTTATTGTAATTGATCTCATAAGAAACTAGGGTTTTGCTGATATAATAGATAGCTTGCTCCTTTTCATTTTCATCATTTTGTGCTAGTAATTCCCCTAGGGAAGTAGTTGTAGTTGAGATATATAAAATTAAAGGTTTTCTCAAAATAGGAGACTTGGCAATATATTCCTCAATTTGATGAAGGCTCTTTTCACATTCTTTTTTACACAGACATGTAGACCCTTTGTGCAATTTATTATTGATGGGTTATGATCTATTAGTCAACTAAGAAATAAACCTCCTTATAGATTGAAGGTGCCCTTGAAGACTTCCATATTGACTAATTTTGCAAGGAGGTGTCATTTCCATGATTGCTTGTAATTTTTCAAGATCAACTTCAATTCCCTTAAGATATATGATGCAACCTAGAAATCTACCAGAAGTGACACCAAAGGCACATTTCATAGGATTGAGCGTAAGTTTAAATTGTTCCATACAATGCACTATCAAACTCAAGTCATATAAATGAGTGTAGTATTGTTTTTCTTAGACTTAGCCAATGTGTCATCTACACAGTCTTCCATGTGTTATGCATCATATCATGAAAAATGGTTGTCATAGCTCCTTGATAGGTAGCACCATTATTTTTAAGCCCAAATGGCATGACATTCTAGCAAAAGGTACCTCATACACAAGTGAAAGTGGTCTTTTTTTTAATCTTCAGGAGCTATCTTTATTTAGTTATATCCTAAGAATCCATCCATTATGGAGTATATTTCATAGCTCATAGTGATGTCCACTATCATGCCAATGTTAGGGAGTGGAAAATCATCCTTAGGGTAGGGATTATTTGGATCTCAAAAATTAGTGCAAACTCGAATGGATTTGTCATGTTTTGAAACAATGTTTGAAATTTATCATGTGTAATCTATAGCTCTTGTGAATTGTGCACTTAGGAGCTTCTCTAATTTAGCTTTCACCAATAGAAAAATATGCGAATGAATTTTTCTCAATTTATGCTTAATAGGCTTGATACCAAGAGCTATAGAAAGATGGTGCATGATAAGATCAATGTCAAGACAAGTGTGTCTTCATATCATGGAAAAACTAGGTGAAATGTTCATTTTCCTCAACTAATAGAGATTGGGATATGTGTATAATCTTTGGAGACTCTTCTGTACCAAGATTGATAGGCTACATGGGCTCGATCATCACTAAAAATATATCTTGAAAGTAGTTGGGAAGACTACCAAGTACATCATCCTTAGTAACCTCAAATAGGTTTTCACCCTTGGATACAACTTTATTTTTACTATTTTTTGGCTCTAACATTGCCACAAAGTGGTTTTTTCCATCAAAGCGCCTTTTTGTCATTTTTATTTTGAGTTTATGACTAAGGTACTTTATATCTATTTTAGTTACATTTATAGTTGGTTCATTGGAGGAAGATACTACATGTTGAATGACACTATGATAATGAGTGATCTCATAGTCATTTTGGAAAGATAATAGCTTAGGTGGTTGGCTTTGTATAGACCAATTGATGAGGTCAAGGTGCACGATCAAGAGAAATAGCTAGGTGGAGGATTCTAGGTTGGTAATATGGAAGGAATCATCTATGGTGACAAGAGAGTAAGAATCTATAGGGAATTATTCAAGGGTACCCAAATCAGGGTAAGGCCTAGCAGAATCAGTGTAGTCCACTAAAGTAAGTTGAGATTGTGACTCGTCAAACTCTACAAAAGAATCATTAACTACATCAATTTGATTAGAATAGGTGTATACAACATATATCGTCAACACATGAGATTTCACTGAAAGAGAATCCCACTCATATTCATTTGATTTGTTTCTTTGGTCATGAGATATAAGGCAAGAAATATTCCTTCTAATTAGATCTCTATTAGGATTCTCTATATCTACCTCATCAAATTCAAGTTGTCTAGAAGTGGAATCCTCAGTACTATGATCAGTATTTGGTTCATCCCCCCTGCCTCACTCACTACCCAAAGAACAAAAGTAGAAGGTATGAAATCCTCATCTTCAAAAGTGGTGGTAGCAATAGAAGGTTCCTCATCTTTAATGGGTGGATTTTTGTGAACATCATAGCCCAAACCAGTAGTGTCTTTTCTTTTGTGTCCCTATGTATGACTCATGGTTTCAATAAGAGTATATTTTCTATCAGTCAAAAGTCCATGACCTGAATAACATATTTTTATAAGGAACTCATATCCTTTGACATATATCTTAGGAGAAATAGGATTTGTGAGCATGACTTCATCAAATGTGTCTTCTTCCCTATAAATCCAATTTCTAACAGCTTGATCTTCCTTTTCATCTTCTAAAGAAACTAAGGATTGAACAAAATTTCCATAGATAGTCATAGCTCAAGATGAAGGTTTCATGGTGTTAGAAAATTTCCCATAAGAGCAAGGGGAAATTGGAAGCGCAACAATTGAGTCAAGTGTATATTCTCCCATACCAATGCTCATCATCTTAAGTTTCTTCTCACAATCAGCAAGCATGTTTCTAGCTTCATTAAAAGTTCTATTATTTTGAACTAAGGATTCAATAGAAGTGAGTTTGTTTATTGATATAACATTATCTCCAGGAATAGAGACCTCAATACCATTAAAGGGAAACTTGATTCATTGGTTATACATAGATGGGACAACTTGCATGTCATGTATCCAAGGCCTTCCTAACAAGATGTTGTAAGAAAGTGAGATTTCAAGAACTTGGAAGACCACATCTTTCTCTAGAGGACCTATGTGAATAGGTAGCACAATTAACCCTTTGGAAGAATGCTCACCTTTATCATAATCTTTGATAGTGATTTTTTGTCTAGGGTTAATAGGAAAATTAGAGAGACCCAATTGTTTCACAACATTGAAAGAAATGGTATTTGACCCCACACCATTGTCTATCAACATATGTCAAACTTAGGTATGATAGATTTAAACTTTAATATGGAGTGCAAGATTGTGTGGGTGATTGAGCATTATTTCATCTTCTTATAAAAAGGTTAGGTAATGCAAAGTAGAGATATGGTTGACCATATCTTGGAACTTTTTTGCATCAATATCATTAGGGACAGTAGTCATTCATAACATTTTTCTAAGATCTCCTTGTGCAGAGGGGACAAATCTAGTAGCTCAAAGATAGAGATCTATGTGGGGGTACGTTGCAATTGTTTCACAAATCCATAGGAGGAGTTAGCAATGGTAGTTGTTTTCTTATATGAGGAAGACCCTTCTTGTTTAGCATGATCTTGTTTGGAAGTATATGCAACCTTAAGGACAACCTTGGATTGACCTCTAGTAAATGTGTTTAGTCTTTCACCATAATTAGAAGAGGTGTGTGGGACCAACGACTCTTAAGGTAACTTTAGGCCTTTCATCATTTGTGTCATAGTTAGGCTCCTCATCATACTTAGGCCCCATCATATAGACGTTCTCATCATGGGTTTAAGTATGTGTATAACTTTGTTAGCATTGGTATATGTGTAATTGATCCTAGCATCATAATTTTTCTTGTTTGCAATTGATGTCTCTACTTTCTCATACTTAGGGAGAGGTTCCTTGAAATCCTTATGATAGGAATTTCTAACCATCCCATCAGTGGAAACTCTTCCTTCATCAATAAGATCTTGTATAACATCCTTAATCTTAAGACAATGATCAGTGTAATGACCTTTGTTCCTATGATAGTTGCAAAAGTGATCTTTTCTCCACCAAGGAGGTTTAACAATAGGACCATAAGGTCTCAAGTTGTCTGGCAGCATAATGATTTTGTTAGCAAGAAATTTTTTTAAGATCACATCATAGGAATAAATCAAAGGAGTAATAGTATGCACTTAGGTGCTCTTGTAAACTTAGGTTTTTTGGCATCATTTTTTTTTGTAGCCTCTTGTTGTTTGGTAGCTAGGATAACATTAGCTAGACTGAAGATGGGTTCTTTGGTCTTAGGAACATCCATTACCCCATCATTGAAAACATTTTCTATTATCCTAACCATTTCCATTGCCATTGGTTTTATCCTTGTTTAATACTATTTCACCCTTCTTAATGGAAACATACTCTACTTGATAAGCACTCATAATCATGTCATTAAAAGTGAGGAACAATTGCTTTCTAAGGTCATAATGTAGCTCAAGGATGAGATTCAAAGATGTTAATTTCCTCATTTTTAGGTATTTGTCAAGGGTACCTAGCATACAATTTTCTCCATCTTTTCAAATATGTGACTAAAGGTTCCCCCTATTTTTGTTTGATATTGCATAAATGCAACATAGTAACAAGGTGTTTTATGTTGTAATACTAATGTTGAATGAACCTTTGCACAAGCTCACCAAAGGACTTAAGAGGAGGAAAAAAAATTTTGAACCACTCCATGGTTTGTCCATTTAAACTTCTTGGAAAGATCCTCATGAGATATGTGTTTTCCTGCATAAAGTCCATGCTAAGTGCATAAAATTATCTAGCATGAATAAAGAATAATTAAATTCACACATAAGGGTTTCAACCTGAATATAAACTGAAACAATTCTAATTAGACATGGAGAAGGCAAATATTTTTGATGAAATAACTATTGTGCAAAACCCACAAGATCCTACCTGGATCTGATGCTAAACAACGGATGCACGGAGCTCACAAGTGAGTTCTTTTTCTTTCGAAAGACCTCTTCTTTGAAATTGGCTCCTCCAAACCTGTGTGTGAAGAAATGAGCTCTAATTTCCTAATAAAGAGCTTTCCCCAAATTAGGGCTTCGATTTTGCAATCACATGAAACCCATTTTTCTTTATTATTTTATTATATTTTAATTTCACGTAAAAGCTTTTTACAATTTAATTAAAATAATCTTTATTAAATCAATTCTTTCTCTCTTTTATTAAATCCTAAGACATTTGTAATAAAATATTTATTAATTTAACTAATAATAATATTTAGAGTTTATTATAAAAATGAGACTCCTAAATATATTATTATTAAATTAAATAACTATGATTGCGTTAAAATTAGAATTTTAATTAAATCTTTTAAATTTATTTCTTTTATTTATTTAATTTCTTGATTAAATAAGTGTAACTAAATATTGATTTTTGTTTATAAATTTTGTATTAAATAAAATCATGAAATTACCTTTTAATTTGATTTAATTATAACTGAAAATCACCAAAAACTAATAAGACTAAATACAAAAACCCATTAAAAGAATAGAACACAGATTCAAACTCAAGGGTTAAAATCATGAATTTATGTCACTTGACAAATCCATAAAACTCAGATACGTGTCCTTCTTTCTAGGACAATTAGCTTAAGGTTAGGATTTTGACTCGAGAATTATCTCCCCTATATTCCCATTGAGATACTATGATAGGGCACGCTCATCTTGGCAATTCAAGGAACCAAACAAGATTTCACATTAGATACCATCAAAATGTCGCCACTAGGAAGAATCCTTTTCCTATTGGCTATGGTGGCGTAGAAAAATATTGTTTGATCCCCCACTTTGCCAGAATCATAGCTAAATAAAGGAGGATTCACTAATGTCATAGAACTTACCTTTTAAGATTAAAAATCAACTATGACGTAGTTTTAGTGCATTTGATTCACATTGAGGATTAGGTTGAGTTGAATTGAATTAGGGATTTGTGTGCTTTGGATATCAGAAATGGCGACCATGAGGAAATCAAAGAGAAATTTCCATCATACTTGTCATATTTAGAAATTTTCACATCTTTTGGAAAAGGCATCATGTAAATATTTTTGTCAAAAGGGAGCGCACATATAGTTTCAATGAATGAATATTTAGGCTTTTCCTTTTCCTTTTTTATGTGTGAAAACTTTTTCCATAAGTCTTGGACTTCTTTCCTTGAGATCTCATTTTTAGTTAGTTCTCTCTTTTGAATGATCCTTTGGATATCATCATCATGGGGTAGCTTCCATCCTCTAGAAGTCAACTATGAAAAGTATTGGTCACCACTTTTATCTAAAGCCTTAAGAATAAGCCTTTGAAGGTAGTCATCTTGTTGGAACTTTATGAGTTCATCATGAGAAACTTCATTTTCTACTTCACTTCCATGTGGAGTAGGTTTTCAATGTTTCCAAACTTCACATGACTCAAAAAGAGATTTCTATAGGTATCATTAGCACTTTGGTTCTCAAAATTATATGTGTGATGATTCCCAAAACCATGAGCATTATTTTTGTAAGCATGGTTTTCCTCATACGTATGAGTGTTCATCCTAGAGCCAGCTTATCTTTCTTGTTTGAGTTTTTCTTGCTCTATTATATCTTATTCATCTTGTTAAAATTTATTCTCCCTTTTGAGTTGTTATCTCATAAAGACAAAGAATTCATCTAAGTGTCGATATCTCACTTCTAGATTGATGGTGAAAGATGCACACTTTTCAGCCCTAGCAGTATCAAGTGGAGTATCAAAGTGACTAAGAGGATCATACCAAGTGGAAGATTTGTCTTCCTCTAATTTGACAAAGATAGGTTCATCTTCAAGAGGTTTCTTATGTGGATGCCTAGTTGGAGAAGGTAATTTTTCAAATCTAAAAGAGGGATGACTTACTTGACCAAATTGGAGCCTAGTTGTAATCAACGAGTAATAGCTAGTTTTTATAGCTAAGCAAGATAGCACAAAGCACTTGGAATAAAAATTTAGAGAATCAATATGTTCACTTGTCAAAAGAGGTAGTAATGAGAAAATTAGAATGAATTTTCAAGGGTGTCCAAGCATCTTACAACACTGATAACTCAAGTTGGGTGTTGGGCTAGAAGCCAAATAGCAAAGTAGGTAAAAATAAGCAAAAATGACAAGTGAACAATATTTCAAGTCAAGTATGTATCAAAGGAGCCAAGGTGATCATTTTTAGATTAGAACATAGATTAACATGTAGATTTTAGACTAGAGACACAATATGATCAAGTATGGACACCCCTACATCAGTTAAGAGTGCAATCAAGGTCAAATTAAGCAAGGCCAGGGTCCAAGCAACAAAATCCAAAAAGTAATATGATGAAAAGGCAACAAAAATTTTCATATAATAGTTTTTAAAAATAAGTACAATAGTCTAGAGTAGTATGACATTCCTTTTATGACACTACGATAGACCTCAGTATAGTAGTATGACAGACTTTGAATGGAAGAATGATACTTTTCAAGTTTCAAAAGTATCATACGATATATTGGTTCTCAAAATTGTTGGTTGAATTCCTACAAGCCTTTCTTGCTTGATGCTAGGAATCTCAACACAATCTTGGTCAACAAAGAAGAAATGAATGAAAATAATTCAATTATCCACACGTTAGACTCTGTAAAACCTAGGTGGTTATACCTAAATCATTGTTCCTTGAGGAAATCTTAAAGACTAATAATGTAGATTTATAACTAATACTCTTAAGATGGAAAGTATTTCTCAAGGAGAAATCAAATATGTAAACATTTTAAGTGTGAATGAAATATTGAGAATAAACTTATGTAATACTTGTGGATAGAATTCCACCAATCTACAGCTGTACATATCAACTTATAATGATGATACAAAGACTACTCCTTAACTCATTTGGGAAGTATAGAATCAATCCCAACATAATCTTATCATCAAACCTTTAAAGATAGTTTGCACCCCATCAAACATTGGACGGATAAGAAATAAATTCAATCCTTAGTCTCATGCATTTAACCCCAATCAAAGGATACCTATTACATAGATACCATAAAGCAGTAAGAAAGTATCTAATAAACCAAATTCATGCATTTCTCTGATCCATCAAAACACTAGTATACCCTGAAGGGACAATGAAGAACATGAGTAATTAAGAAACTATATGCCATCATAGATATAGAGGAATCATCATTATATTAACTTCATTCATAACAAAATATGGTAGAGTAGTCTCATTGCATATCCAAAACAAGTAATTGCATAAAGTGAAAAATCACTTCATATCATTTCTTTTTTTTAGCAATATTATGTATCATATCTATAGCTTGAAATTGCTTCTTATTAAATAGGGGTCTTGGGTACCTTCTCCCATAAAAATGAAAAGGTGCAACATAGCTTCAAACCTGTTCACAAAATAAATAGCTACTAAATAAAAGCATAACTACATAATACTTTAAAACATGAAAATTTGTTTAAGCCTCTTCCATTTATTCAATAGATACAATTTCTTCAAGAGCCTCTTCAAGAACCTTCAAGTAAAATTTGATCCACTTGTAAATCTAGGCATGTGTGGGCTACACGAATTTGTGAACTTTTGGAGCAAAGGCATCTAGATCAACCCATCTCTTTCCTTGAACAATTTTGACATATGTTATAAACTTTGTGAATTTGGCCTCCACAAAAATGGTTTTTTTCAATACCCTATGGAATTAATCTATTTGAAAACTATATTCCTCCTTCAACTTGGTTGTTAATTTTTGGAGAAACATTACAAATCCATGTCTCCACTCTTCAAATTATTTGATTTTACCTTCTTCATTCTTCTTGATAGGAAAACATGGATGATTAGTAGAAGCAATTACTTTTAACTTTTCATCCAAATTTAGATATTCTTGATTTATATAACTTAGATTCATTATAACATTGTCAATGAAATCAATGGTGGCCTTAATTTGTGTACGAGCATCTATATCCCTTTTTGTAACTTAAAAGAACTTGTTAAATTCATACCTTGATGGACCCCGCTTCCTTTCTATCTCAGAAAGTATGTATTTTCCCTTAGCAAAAATCCAACATATTGCATATGCTATTAAACCCTTCAAACACCTCATCACATTTAGGCAATATAAGATTCATCATTTAAACAAGAATCTTTCCTAATACCTTAAATGTGCAACTACAGTATTTATGATTAACCTCTAAGATTAACTCTTTGTCTTGGCTTTCTTTAATATCAATTTCTACAAGTTTGTGAGCCACAATAGCCTAAGTATTTCTAGTAGATTTTATGTCATGTATTTCTTTTTCCAACCTTCTAGTTTTCACTTGCATTTTATTTATCATAAATTTCATATCCATTTATCTCCTCTACAATTCTATGATGGTTTCTTTCACAGGTTTAATCTGAGATTGATTAAACATAGACTAATGTGTTAATTGTGATGCAACAAGCATAGGGTATGTATTTTCTATAGTTTGCACCAGGGCCATCTTTTCTTCTCCTTTATATATTTCAATCATTTTAGGTTTATTTCCCTTGAATGTAACCCAAGTGGCAGGGTTTATGTTGTAGGGTCATACCGTATCCCTTCTACTTTGTCCAAGGATTCAAATTCTGACACAAATATTGTGTCTTCTTGCTTCCTCACTTGATCTAGTAAAAATAATTTCTTTAATGTTAAACCATGGAATATCAAGATGTCACTTTTTTAACCATTTATCAAGCCTCCTCCTTGGTACATGAAATGTCATCCAAGTTCATCTCATCCATCATCTATTGAAAAATTGAGGCATGTTGAGACTCATCAACACCTTCAAGTATGTTTTCTCTTTCTATCCTCAAAGTCCCTCATTTTATATTTATTCCAAAAATCCTTGAATCATGTGTTTGAGTGAAATTATCTTGCTCAATCAATTTGAGATAAATTGCTTCCCTTTCATCTTCAGTGTCAATTAGGACATCATTCTCCATAGTCTGAGAATAATATTCATGTTCTATTTCTAAAAAATTTTGAGGTAGCTTTGATGCTTCAATATTCTTACCCTCCTTTAGATATTTCAATCATTTTATGTTTATTTCACTTGAATGTAACCCAAGTGGCAAGGGTTTATGTTTTAGGGTCATACCCTATCCCTTCTAGTTTGTCCAAGGATTCAAATTCTAACACAAATGTTATATCTTCTTGCTTCCTCACTTGATCTAGTAAAAAAAATTTCTTTGATGTTAAACCAAGCAGTATCAAGATGTCACCTTTTTTTACCATTTCTCAAATCTCCTCCTTAGTAAATGAAATTTTATCCAAGTTCATCTCATCCATCATCTATTGAAAAATTCAGGCATGTTGAGACTCATCAACACCTTCAAGTGTTTTTCTCCTTCTATCCTCAAAGTCCCTCATTTTATATTTCATCCAAAATCCCTTGAATTCGTGTGTTTGAGTAAAATTCTCTTGCTCAATGAATCTAAGATAAATTTTTTCCCTTTCATCTTTAGTGTAAATTGGAACACCATTCTCCATAGTCTGAGCATAGTATCCATGTTCTTTCTCTAAAAATTATGGAGGTAGCTTTGATGCCTCAACATTCTTACCCTCCTTCATGTCTCTTAGAATATTTACAATCTTTGTTGAACCTTAATCATCTAAATCATCATATGCCATTAAAGGGGCACTAGTCCCTTCTCAATGAGATTTAGGAGAAAGGGAACCAAAACTTGAACCTGTCAAACTCAACTTTCTTCTTTTGGTTTGAGGGGGCAGAGGAGATGCTTTCTCAACTCTCTTTTCCTTTCTTGCTCAACATAACTTGCTCAGAATTCTCAAAATCCTTAATACACTTTTGAACCCTAAGTATTTCAATATTCTTCTTCAGAATGAAAATGAGGCAAAGCTAAACTTAACCTTGATTCTCTATCTTATTCAAAACATTTTGTTTTTTCAACCTTTGGTATGCTTCTTGTAAGTCATTAAATTTTCTCATAATGTCAACTTCAATGTTCATCTAGTGAAAATACCTAAGTTTTATGGTTTTAATGTGCCCCTCTAGATCATAATCTCTTCTTTTATCACTAATCAACCAAAATTTATTCATGATGACTTCTTGAACATCTTGGATCTTACTATATCCATTTGTATATCCATCAGACTTTATAACGTGAGGCATCATGTTACCCTTTCTTCTTGGAGAATAAATATATTTCTCAACTAATAATAATTTTCATACAAATTCCAACAATCCTAGTCTTTCAAGGCCAAACGAAGGTAGTCTATGAGGTGGTTATCTACACCCATATAACATTATCAATGAATATTTTGGCTTGAGAATCCAGTTACCAAAGTTGTATTCATAACCTTTATCATCCTAGTGTTCTTTGGGCTTTTATATATCATTAATTGACTATAGAAACCTTGTGATAGTTCCCCCAAGTACCCTTACTATCCACTGCACAAAATCATCTTTGAATATTATGAAATCGTCATCCCTTGCATGTGTATTCCAAAGTGGGCACCAGAGCTGGATGGGTTGTCTAACACCTTCTACATTAATTGTAGTCAATTTCATACAATTCCTAAATTGACTAACATTATAATGGAGAATTAAGTAACAAAGTAGGGAATAATTCTTGAAGGACTAAGAAGTTTTCAATCTAACCAGTTGAATGTGAAGGGTTTTCTCAATCTCACTAGAAAAATCAAACTCCAGATAGGTGTGAGGGTTTTGGATTTTCGTACACATATACATGTAGTCAAGTGAAATTTTGTGTTGCTCATCTTCTCCAAAAAGTTGTGACCATGCATAGAAAGTGTACTTATAAAAATCCATAAAGGATTCAATAGAATGAGGACCCATATGATCAACATATATTATTATGTTATTGTGGCCCCTATACATGAAATGTGCAATTTCTCTATATTTACCAAACTTCATGGTTCTTTGATATTCACATTTAAAGTGTCCCCTATCATTTTTTGTAAGGACTTGGGTGCTCAATCCAAAGCATTTGTATATACAATATTTTGTGATAACTGGTAGTGGCATACCTACCATTTTTCTTAGAGTCTTGGTGGCTCATTCATAATGATTGGCTACAATGTCTATAAACTTTGTATCTACAAACACATTTGTGACCACAAGTTTTTACCTAAATCTAATTCCATGGGTTATCCCTTGGTTCCTTTTTATCTCTATTTGTCTAGAAATACAAGAACAAAGATCTACCATGCAATGAAAGATTAGAATCTCTACGATTCTCAAATTCATCAGCAAAAATAGTCATTTGACCTCTAGAAGAAGAACAAGGAAAAATTTCCAATAATATATTTTGAATCAATTTCTCAGTGGGTACTTCCTTTGATTCCTTAACACTGGTGTCTTTCTTTACATACATTTAATCAAATAAACTATACCCAGAGCAAGAGAAATTAGAACTTACTATTTTCTACAACTTCCCAAGGATGCCTTCAAACCTTCACCGCCAGCTCGTATCTCAACTTCACTTGAATGAAAATACTCATTTTTGCCAAAAGCTATTAATTTATTTTTGTTTCACATTTATGATCCATAACTTTTCACACATACATTTACTTTGTAAATTTCCCATCTTGTCACATCATCGAAGTACTTTAAGCTATTTAATGATTTGTACATTTAAAAAATTTAATGGAACATGTTTTGCCTTTTCAGTCCTCCATTTCAGGATCACTTCCAAAGTTGCGACTTTTGAAACTAAAAAAAGCTTCTACAAATGATTTTTTGAAATCATGTTTTTGCAGCTTATCTTTTAAGTTGTTAGCAAAATATTAATTTTTCAAACCTTCAAAAAGTTATTATCCAAAGTAGTAAATTTATCGCCTTTTCACAAGCCTTATACTTTGAACGCTCTAAAATACCAATATTTTTCATTTTCACTAATACCTTGATATTTCCTCTCCAAAATGGTGAAGATATCTTAAATCATCATCTATTCTACAAAGATTCTTTCTAGGCTCCATCAATGGCTCTTTTTGGGGACACATGTCTACTTGAGACATGATGAGATCTCAGTTATCTTCACCAAGAGCATGTTAGGATTAACCTCGGATAGAAATAACAATCACATTAAAATATAAACAATATTAGAAAAAAATAGATCGCACAAAAGAGAACACAAGAAACTAAGATTTAATGTGGTTCACCCAAACCCTGGGCTACGTCTACCAAATAGAAAGTCCAATATTATTATGAACTAGTGATTACAACCTAATTACAATCTATAATCCCTTACAACTCAATAGCTCCACAAGAAGAAATTTTTGTATTACACATTATGAAAGATACCTAACCCTAAGCACTTTTATACAAATATTTTTGCCACTTTAGGGTTATAATTAATTATTACATGTCGGCCCAAAATCTTGATAAAATAGGGCCCTAAACCCCAAAGAATTATGAAGTATGTATAGTACTTTCCTAATCAGTCACCACAAACTAATAGAGTAGAGCATGATTTTCAATTTCTACCTCTATCAAAAATTGTGTGTTGTCTACACAACATCATTCCTTCTCTAAATATATTGCATTTTTATATTCTTTCAATGTATCGTATGAGTAATGTTGGATTTTTTAAAGAAGCTTCATCATCATAGTGCATATTATCATGACATGATTCATGTATTTCAAGGACCTTCAACATTTTACTATCCCATTCTGAAAATATACTCCTTGTGTCAATATGTTCTTCATCACAAATTTATCTTAAGTATGAAAGATATTCTAAGTATTGTTTGCAGGAAACAACACTCCTTTTAACTTTAGGTTCAAATTGTTTCCTCCTTATAATATCACATTTTTTAACTTGGCCATCTTGTTTAATACAATGATCTCTTATCATAGTGATTTATGTATGACCCAGATTTTCAATCCTCAAGCAACTGGGATGCAGAATTCCATTTGTGTAAGTGGTGTTGTTCTAGGCTATCATTGTCATCATACGCTAATCGCCAATCTGTAAAAGAAAAATTATCATCCTCTTCAATATCTAAGACTATTCCATCATATATTGGATCATTTATTTGTGAAAAAATATCATTATTCTTTAGGACTTTTTTTGATATTTTGCCTCTAGCATCTTTGAAATTTCATATTTGTTAAGGATTTCATTTTTCCTTTACATGAATTGATCTTATTCCTATGTGTGTTCAGAGTGAGAATCACCTATGATACCATGTTCATGGTCCCAATCTTCCATGTTATCCTCTTGAAAAATATACAAGAACTAATTCTCCAATTGCATCAAGGATGACATATTTCTAGAGAACAAAGATTCATATCCATTCCTTGCATCGCCTCTCAATTATTTAGCTCTAAGGATCATTATAATTCCTTCATTATATATCTTATTTTTATTTATAAATAGATAGAAGGCATTTAAATGGTTAATTGTTGATTGTTTCCATCTTCCATAAAACTTTGGTACATTATTAATCAAAGTTGAACATAATCCATCTAGTTTGTAAATGAATTTTCTTAGATCTAATGGTCTAATACCATTAGGTATTAATGGTTTTCTTTGTGAGGTATACATAAAAAACCTTTTATCTCTTTTGGTTACTGAATGGTCTAAATAGAGTCACCGCCTTTAAGGAAATATTCACTAGATCTTCTTGGTTCTTCCTTCCATCAGAGTGAAATATTTGTTTCTTTGTTTTGATCTGCAAAACTTAAAACTCTAGGTAACTTCAAAAATTAAATTGTGAGCAACCCTCCCCATAAGAGTCACCAATTTGTTTGTTATCAAAAAAATTGATTGAATTCCTACAAGCCTTTCCTGCTTGATACTGGCAATCTCAATACAATCTTGGTTAATGAAGAAGAAATAAATTTAAAAATTTATATTCTCCACACTTTAGGCTCTACAAAACCTAGGTGGTTGTACCTAAATCATTTTTCCTTGAGGAAAACTTAAAGACTAATAATGCAGATCTATAGTTGATACTCTTGAGATGGAAAGTATTTCTCAAGGAGAAATCAAAATTTGTAAATTTTTTAAGTGTGAATGAAATATTGAGAAAAAAATTATGCAATACTTGTGGATAGAATTTCACTAATCTACAACTGTACATATCAACTTATAATGAGTATACAAAGACCAATCATTATTCCATTTGGGCAATATAGAATCAATCCCTACACAATCTTATCATAAAACCTCAAAAGATAGTGTGCACCCCATCAACCATTGGATAGATAAGAAATAAATGTAATCCTTAGTCTAAATGCATTTAACCCCAACCAAAGGAGACCAATTAGACAGATACCATAACTCACTATGAAAATATCTAATAAATCAAATTCATGCATTACTCTGATCCATCAAAATAAAAGTATAATCTCAAGGGAAAATGAAGAACATGAGTAATTAATAAACCATATGCCATCACAGATATAAAGGAATCATCATTATATTAGCTCCATTCATAAGGAAGTACAATAGAGTAGTTTCATTGCATATCTAAAAGAATTAATTGCGTAAAATGGAAAACTACTTCATATTGTTTCTTTTTTTAAGAAGCATTATCTATTATATCTAAATCTTGAAATTGTTTCTTCTTAAATAGGGGTCTTGGTACCTTGTCTCATAAAAATAAAAAGTGCAACATAGCTTTAGACCCATTCATAGATATGACTAAATACTAACTAAAAGAATAATTACATAATACTTGAAAATATGAAAATATGTTTAAGCATCTTCCATTTCTTCAACAAACATGACATGTTTAGGAGCCTCTTCAGTAACCTTCAAGTATACTTCGATCCACTTGTCCATCTAGGCATGTGTGGGCCACAAAAATTTATGGATTATTGGAGCAAAGGCATGTAGATCAACCCATCTCTTTCCTTGAACAATTTTGACATCTGTTATAAACTTTGTGTATTTGCTCTCCACAACAATCATTTTATTCAATATCTTATGGAATGAATCCATTTGAAAACTTTGTTCCTCCCTGAACTTGGTTTTTAATGCTTAGGGAAACATTACAAATCCATGAATTTTACCTACGTCATTCTTGATGATAGGAAAACAAGGATGATCAGCAAAAGTAATTACCTTTAACTTTTCTTCCAACTATGGATATTCTTGATTTACATAACTCAAATTAGTTATAATAGTGTTAATGAAATCAATGGTGGCCTTAATATGTGCAAGAGCATTTGGGTCCCTTTTTGTAACTTCAAACAGCTTGTTCAAATCATACCTTGAGGGACCCCACTTCCTTTCTATCTCAAAAATTATGTATTTTCCCTTTGCAAAGAAATCCAACATATGCATGTGTTATTAAAACCTTCTAACACCTTATCACATTTAAGAAATATAGATTTACCCTGTAGACAAGAATCTCTTCTAACACCCTAAAAGTACAATCTTTATGATCAACCTCTAGGATTGCCTCTTTGTCCTAGCCTTCTTTAACATCAATTTCTACAAGTTTGTGAACCACAATAGCCTGAGTATTTCCAATAGATTTTAGGTCATGTAGTTATTTTTTCAATCTTTTAGTTTTCACATGCATTTTATTTAGCATAGAACTTATGTCCATTTCTCTCCTCTACAATTCTATGATGGTTTATTTCATATGTTTAATATGAGCTTGATTAAACATAGACTAGTGTATTAATTGTGATGCTTGGGCTTGAATTGTCTATATTTTGCACCAGGATCATTTCTTCTTCTTCTTTAGATATGTCAATCATTTTAGGTTTATTTCCCTTGAATATAACCAAGGTGGAAAGGGTTTCTATTTTAGGTTCATACCTTGTCCCTTTTATTTTTTCCAAGGATTAAAATTTTGAATAAAATGTTGAATATTCTTGCTTCCTCACTTGATCTAGTAAAAACAATTTCTTTAATGATAAACTAGGCAATATTAGGATGTCAATATTTTTTATCATTTCTCTAGCCTCCTCCTAAGTACATGAAATTTTATCCAAGTGCAGCTCATCCATCATGTAGTGAACAATTGAGGCATGTTGAGACTCATCAACACCTTAAAGTCTTTTGCTCTTTCTATCCTCAAACTCCCTCATTTTATATTTAATCCAAAAGTCCTTGAATTCTGTATTTGAGTGAAATTATCTAGTTCATTGAATCTAAGAGAAATGGCCTCCCTTTCATCTTTAGTTTCAATTGGATCATCATTCTCCATAGTCTAATAATAGTATCCATGTTCTTTCTCCAAAAAATTTAGAGGTGGCTTTGATGCCTCAACATTATTATCCTCCTTCATATCTCTGAAAATATTGATAATATTTGTTAATCCTTCATCATTTTAATAATCATAGGCCACCAAAGGGGTACTAGTCCCTTCTTCATGAGATTTAGGAGTAGGAGAACAAGAACTTAAACCTGTCAAACTCAACTTTCTTCTTTTGGTTTGAGCACTTGGAGGAGATGCTTGCTCAACTCTCTTTCCCTTTTCTTGCTCAAGAAATTCTTGTTATAAATTCTCAAAATCCTTAATACACTTATGAATCCTAAGGATTTTAATATCTTCTTTAGAATGAAAACAAGGCAAACCTCTACTTAACCTTTAATTCTCTATCTTATTCAAAACATTCCATTTCTTCAACCTTTGGTATGTTTCTCATAAGTCATCACAATTTCTAATAATTTCATCTTCAATGTTCAATTGATAAGCATACCTGACTTTTATGGTTTTAATGTGCCCCTCATGATCAGAATTTTTTTCTTTTATCACTAATCAACCAAAATTTATTCATGATGACTTCTTGAACATCTTGGATCTTATTGTATCTAACTATATATCCATCAAAATTTATAAAGTGAGTCATCATGTTACCCTTCCTTCTTAGATAAATAATGTCTTTCTCAACCTATAATAATTGTCACACAAATTCCTTGAAGTCTAATCATTCAGGGATGAACAAAGGAAGTCTATGAGGTGGTTGTTTGCACCCATATAACATTATCAATGAATATTTTTTCTTGAGAATCTAATCACCCAAGTTGTATTCATAAACTTTATTAGACTAATGCTCTTTGGGCCTTAATATATCCTTAATTGACTGTGGAAAACTTGTGATAGTTTCCCCCAATACCCTTACTATTGTTAGAGAACAAGGTTTATTTTATTTTATTTATTAAAGTACCTTTTCTCCCTTCTTAAGATTTCACTTTATGCACCTTTTTCATTCTCATTTAATAACTATTCAGTAATTACTAAATAGCATTTATCTTTTAAGTTACTTTTTTGGGTTTTGATCTCCTTCTATAAGGGTAGATCATTTGTAAGTATCTTACATCTTTTCTTTTTCTAAGAATACAATTTGCATATTTTCAAAGAAAAACCTTTGCCTCCTCTCATCTTTCTCTTTTTGTGATAGGTTTTTTACATGCAGGCATTCTTTAGGCTTTGTAGATTTGTATTGATTAAATCCTTCATGGTATCAAAGCCAAATCTATTGTAGCTTGTTTGGTATTTGGAGGAAAAGGAGATCGAGGGTTTAATAGATCATATATGGTGTTTTTCAAGTTTTTTTTGCAAAAATAGGCAGGTTTCTAAAATTTATAGCACTTTGAGGTCAAACCGACCACATGGTTGGAATCAAAAGGAGTCAAAACCCCTATTTTCATATAAAGTTTGTCAATTTTGGACAATGTGGAGGTAAAAAAAAAAACCCAGGTCATACGACCTCTTGCACACATCTCGATGCCAATTTTTCAAAAATAAATTTTTAAAATAAAAAAGAATGGATCATAGACACGTTTTTTTGGTGACAAAATTACTTAACAGCATGCAGCCACCATTTTTTGGTCACCAACACCGCTGCCTTCATTTTTTTCTAGCCCGCAAGATGTATCAATCGTTGGCAATCATTTTCCATCGTCGGACGAGCCCGGCTATCGCTGCTCTGCTCGTGAGCCTCCATGGCTCCACCGCTAGTGGTACCACCACCACCTGTGGCCACCCATCTCCACCGCCCAAGCGGCTCAACAACTTGTAGCCAGTGCCTTTAGCGCCTGCCACATGGCACTTACACCATGTCAGCACTAGCCATGTATCACATGCCACATTAGTAGTAGGGCCCCCACTGCCACATGGAAGTGTTTTTTTGCTGGGATGGCCCCCGAGCTGTCAATTTTTATGTAGTGATGTGCTGACATCAGCACTACATCATCCCACCTGCATGTCCTTAGGCCCTTTTTTGACCACCTGTTAGTTTTTTGGTCATATCTTGAGCATACAGGGATCCTTTTATGATATGAAAAAAGTACCAAAAATTTGATTCTATGATCGAGACAATGGTGTAAGAATTTTTGGGTTTTGGTGTAGTTTGGTTGCCTATTTGTGTAGTCAAAGCTAGACATTCTATTTTTTACTACGAAGGGCATATCTTGAGCATCCCAACTTCTTTTTTCAAAAATGTTATATTTTGAAAACCTTATTTAGTTCTCTTTCTAGAAATGTTGGCTTGTCTTCTAGATTTTTATCCAAGCTCTTTCTATTATAGTTTTTTCTTTATTTTACTATGGTGGATATCTTGATTATTTTAGGTTCAAGGATCAATTTTGTGGCATGGGATTTCTTTTTTTGGATTGTACTATTTTTTGTAACAGGTCTTTGCTCTTTTTGAGATTTATTGATATTATTTGTAAGCATATTTATGCAAACGCACTGAGATAAAGTGTCATACAGAATCTATATTTTTGTTTTAGTTGTTTGCCTTGTTTTTCCTTCTGATTTGAGAAGTCTCATCTAAGGACACTCGTGCAGATTACTGCATTCTTGGGATTCACCATATCTTGTGTCTTAATGTACATGCACTACTCATGATTAAAGTGTCATAGGGCATTGATGTATTGCCTTTTTTTCCATCTTCCTTTGTCTAGTGAGCTTCCCTTCTATGGCATTATCCTCATGGCGTGTCTGAGATTGATCACCTCAGTACACACATATGTACTGTTTTGTGCATCTTAATCGTGGTTCCTTAGCATGCAGTTCTTTTGACCACTTTTCCAGTTGCCTATCACCTCACACTTTTTTGTATTGGGGGGTTCTTCTATTGTTTCTCATGCTTCTGTGTTTCGATGGAGTGAGTTGTGTATTTAGTTTTTGTTCCTATGTACTAGGTGGATGGAATGGTTGGGTACCTATGCATTTCAGTGAGATGAATCATTTTCCATATGGACACTCTTCTTTTCATTCCTACTTTGGTTCCAATCTTTCATATTTGATTGATCGGCTCTTTAAGCTTTGGTGTTTCATGTCATCTATATCTTCAAGTTTAGTTATTTGTCTTTGTGTGCCTCTTGATTTGATGCAGATTATAGTCTTCTCTACCTAGTCAAGTTCTATTTCAGTGGAGGTTCTTTAGATCAGTAGTTACTTTCAATAGAGCTTTGCAACTTCTTCATGCTTCAATGATGTTTCTTCATGATTGCTCTTTGTTCCTATTTTATCGAACAAGCATCTAGTCGGAAGCTTTTGCAATCCTTCACTAGGTTTTCAACTATCTCTTAATGAAGTAGAGTTTTTCCCACCAAGTTTTCTCTATTTCTCTATTTCATAGATATTTGATTGTGATTGAGTACCTCATCAAGACTTGTTGTCGGGACCCAAGTTTGCTTTCCGCATTGCATTCTAGTTTCCTTGCTCTTTCTACATTGTTTGTAGCTGCATTATTGTTCATCTTAAGGTGGGTTTTCAAGAAAAAGGTTAATTTCATTTCATTTATTAAATTACCTTTTCTCCCTTCTTAATATTTCACTTTATGCACCTTTTACATTCTCATTTAATAATTATTTAGTAATTATTAAGTAGCATTTACCTTTTAGGTTACCCTTTTTAGGTTTTGATTTCCATCTATAAGGATAGATTTTTTGTAAGTATCTTGCATCTTTTCTTTTTCTAAGAATACAATTTTCATATTTTCAGAACAAAACTCTTTCCTCCTCTCATCTTTTTCTTTTGTGATAGGTTTTTTTACATGTAGGTATTCTTTGAGCTTTGTGGATTTTTATTGATCAAATCCTTCAACCATCCACTACACAAAAACAACTTGGAATACTATGAAATCACCATCCCTTACATAAGTAACCCAAAGTGGGCACCAAAGTTGGGTGGGTTTTCTAACACCTTCTTCATTAATTACAACCAATTTCATGGAATTCCTAAATTGATTGACATTCTGATGGAGGATTAAGTAACAAAGTAGGGAATAATTCTTGAAGTACTTAATATTTTCTATCCAACCTATTAATTGTGAAGGGTTTTCTCAATCTCATTGGAAAAATCAAACTCTGGATAGGTGTGGGGATTTTGGATTTCCATACACATATACATGTAGTCAAGCAAAATCTTTTGTTGCTCATCTTCTCAAAAAAGTTGTGACCATGCATAGAAAGTGTACTTGAAAAAATCCATAATGGATTCAACAAAACAAGGACCCATATGATCAACATACATTATTTTGTTATTGTGGCCCCTATACATAAAATGTGCAATTTTCGTGTATCTGCGAAACTTCATTGTTCTTTGATATTCATTCCTAAAGTGCTCCCTATAATTTTTTGTAAGGGATTGGGTGTTCAATCCAAAGCAATCTTCTATAAAATATTTTGTGATAACTAGTAGTGACATACCATCCATTTTCCTTATAGTCATGGTGGTTGGCTCATAATGATTGGCTCTAATGTCTATATACTTTGTACCTACAAACACATTTGGGACTACAATTTTACCTGAATCTAATCTCCATGGATTGTCCCTAGGTTCCTTTTTATCTTTGTTTTCATAATAATACCAAAAAATAGATCTATCATGCAATGGAAGATTAGAATCTCTATAATGCTCAAATTCATGAGTAAAAATAGGCATTTAACCTCTAGAAGAAGAATCATGAAATATTTCAAACATCTTTTGAATCAATTTCTCAGTGGGTACTTCCTTTGATTCCTTCACACTAAGATCTTTCTTTAGAATAATTTTATCAAATAAACGGTATCTAGAGCAATAGAAATTAAACCTTACTATTTTCTGCAACTTCCTAAGGATGCCTTCAATTAACCTTCACCGCTAGCTCATATCTCACCTTCACTTACATGAAAATACTCATTTTTTCCAAAAGCTATTACTTTATTTTCATTCCACATTTATGATCCATAACTTTTGGTACATGCATTCACTTCGTACATTGTCCAACTTGTCACATCATCCAAATATTTTAAGCTATTTGATAATTTTTCCCTTTAAAAAACTTAATGAAACCTTTTTCACCTTTTCGTACCTCCTCAGGATCACTTCCGAAGTTGCAATTTTCAGAACTTTGCAAAGCTTCTACAAATACTTTTCCAAAATTGCAATTTTGGAGTTGATCTTATTAGTTATTGGAACTTTCAAATTTTATATTCCTAAGTAGTGAAGTTATCACTTTTTTGAAATCCTTATACTTTGAACCCTCTAAAATGTCAATAGTTCGCATTTTTGCTACCTAAATTTTTCCTCCCCGAAATTGTGAAGATATCTGAAATCATCATCTATTGGATAGATTTATTTCTAGGTTCCATCATGATATAGCTTTCTATGTTTCAACCAAGTTTTTGACCAATTTGTGTAATTTGACTATTGTAGCAGAGTTTTTTCCAATTTTTAACAACAAAGTGATAGTTTTGAAAGCAATTTGGGTACGCAAACACATGTCTTCAAAGAATCAAACATGGAACAAAGCAACCTTTCTGATACAAACACTTGTGAGGTTTGAAAGTAAAAGTCCTATAAAGACTATTGTTATGTGTATGTTCAAATATTTCACATGTTTTAGCACATTTGAAGATACAATGAAGAAAAATCTAACTAAAGGACACAATTCATTACTCAATACCTTGTCCAACACTTGATTCTCCTTCACCACACACAAAGTGGTTACCCACAAAAGATATTGGATTTGTCATATATGGGTTACCCACATCTTAAGGAACACATATGGTGAGTGTAAAATGTTGGGGTGATCTAAATAGTCCACTACAATCGATCTATGCACAAAGATATTGAGTGGCCTAAAAGGGTGGCCTCTAAATCCTAAAGTGTTTAGTAAGGGTTTTGTTCATAGCACTACTCTTACACCTAATACGGGACATAATAACGGACCTTACAGCCACAAGAGTACCTTAAGCATACCCACCTTGTGATTTCCTCATGGTCACAATCTCACAAGTAATCTCACCAAGTAAAGTCAAGTGTTATGCCCCCCAAGGATTTCTCCTTGTCAAGAGGTTTTGATTATAATTGGTCGGATTAGTTGAGATTTTTCTTGTTCCCACTTTGGGTCATTCCTATTTGTATCTTTCCACCAATAGAAGGCCCTCTAAAGGTAAATTCTCACTAGTGAGATTGAAAAAATAGATCCACACCAAGGAGGTCAAGATTTATGATTCACCAAGAAGGTGAAAAGCATACTCTCCTATTCCTCAATGCCTCCCCCAAACATGCCAAAAAAATTAATCAAGATCACTAAAGAATGGAATATACCACCCACTTTCTTGATTCAATGTAGGGTCAAGATTTCTAATTCACCTAGAAGGTGAATAGCATACTTTCCTACCAAAAGAGAGCCCTTAATAATGTGTTTTATGTGTCTATGAAAGGAAAAAACTAGTATATGTCGCACATGAAATGAAATAAAAGACAGACAAAAATATATTTTTTTCTTTTTGCTTAGGCAGCCCTACAACAACATTAGTAGCCCTTTTTTATTTTGCAATTTTCCTTAGCAAGAAAGCAAGGAATAAACCCCTACAAAAAACAATGGTTAGGGCATCAAAATGGTTAATGAAAACTGAAAATAACCTTGCAAAATTGTTGTTAAGACCTGTCAGAAAACCAAAAAAATAAAGTATGAAATTTTGGAAATAAAAAATGCAAACTAAAAGTTAGATTGAGAAACAAAAATAGGCAAAATGATAATATTGGTTGAAAACAAGTATTGTACGATACTCCCAATATGTCTAAGAAATAGTTCTACCTAGTACAATACTTTGTATAAAAATCATACTATTTATATCCAACTATAGTACGATACAATATACCAGTATGATAGTTAAACAAGAACTATATCGTATCACTTCATAGAAAGTAAATTACAATCATAGAATAAATATCATACGATATTTTTGTCTACAAAACTTGAATTTGGACTTGCAAATGCACCAAGTGACAAAAATATGCAAAATGGAGGTAAATAATGATGTTCAGCCCCACATTGGATGACAAAAATGCATACCAAAAATAAGGTGCACTTCTATAAACTATTATATCAAAGGGATCCAATAGATTAGGAGCCTCTAATGATGACTTAGAGCTCTCTATCTATGACATGCAAGAGCTATGAGAGTGGATCTCATGAACCTAGTATAGAACCCTTGCAAGGTGCACCATAGAGTGAGAGATTCTAAGACAAGAGCAAGTATGCTAGTATCCTAAAATCATAGATGAGTTGAAATGTTAGATGCAAGATAAGATAAAAATAATTAAAGTATTACAAAGCTTTCAAATTAATCTATATGATCTATGCTAGAGCATAAAGGAAACTAGAATGAGGACTAGCTAGGAATGCAAGAATTCTCCAAGTGTTCCAAAAGCTATAAGAAAACTTGTAGAATAAAGTTAAAATAAGTTAATAAGAGATGAGAGTGTGAGGAGAGAGGTCCTTTTTGAAGATAAATGGACAGTAGAGATTAAGAGTCAAAATCAAGGGTGGATAACGAGCCTTGAGTGGTCCATGTGCACAAGAATCTAACCTAAGCATGATCAATGGATAATTTAAAGAGGCAAAATGTGTTGAGGATAATTAAATTTATTTTAAAAATAAATAATCCAATCACATCAAAAAGTGTGCCCGTCGTGTGAGACAAAAATGTAATTTCTTATTATTCTAAAATAGGAATAATGTTTTTCATGTGCACACTTACGATAAGTGGGACTTTGAGGATTTTATTTAATTAAAAGGAAGAAAGTTCTTTTAATAAAATAAACAACTTAGGATAAGGTGGTCAAACCATAGGTTATAATTGAATAAAAAGAAAAGTGATGATTTGATTAAAGAATAAGCAATAGATAAATTAAGCAAAAATGCTAGTCTAGATGACCATTTTTGGTTGATTACACATCTTATCCTCCACATGAAACTACTTTTCATTACCTTTGATCATGCTAAGATAATTAAAACATCTAATGGACATCTTTAAATTACCACTAGGGCTACTTGAATTCCTTCTAGTGATATCCTTGTTGACCCTTCTTTGTAGGTGAATGTTATAACTGAAGAAAAAAATTCAATATAATCTTACAAAAGGTTTTATATAATACATATGATACTTTGATTCAAAATTTTAATGATTTTCTTTATCATCCTTGGCGATCTATTTCTCTCCCTATAGAAGATTTTGGTAAAGTTGTGGATACTACTTTCATTGTTTTTCCTACTTCTAATCAATTTCAAGTTAAGCTTGGTCTTCCTTGATTCTCTTGCATGAAAGTTTTACCTTCTCCTATTCATAAATTTTTTAAGTTTCCTCATGATGGTGAGATCAAGACTATTAACCATAGTCTTTATCATCATTTTAGACCTCTATACTATGTTGGCGTTGATTTCTTTTGGCCGTCTATAACTTAAACACCACCAACTCGTCCTAATTTTATCTTCTAGTCATATCAAGATTTTAAAATCCAAAATATTTGTGAACTAAGTAAACCTTAGCTCGATTCTAGTTGTGGTATTCTTCCCATTTTACCTATTCATCCTTTATCAACTTCTTCACCTCTTGTTCAAAATCCTCCTATTTATGTCTGTCAACCTAGTGTGGATCCTTATGTTCTTCCTTCACAAGGAGAAGGGGGTCTGAGATCTATTGATCATGCCCCACCTCAAACATCTACCAATACCAAACATAATTGATATACTCGTGACCATCGTTGCAAGCATCAAGGTAAAGCCTATTCTTGTACCTTTCAAACTATTTTATAACCTCATACACCTCCTACTTTGCTTCCCTTTGACCATCCTATGATCGAGCCTATGGAGGAAGTAAATTTGAACAATTTTAAATGGATGAACATGATAATACTATTTTTATCTTTGACTATATTACGATTAATCTAGATGAAGATGCTCTTGATGATGTTCATGATACTAAAAATGATATGTATGCTAGTGATTCTGATGATTTATATGATATTATCAATCTTAATCATTTTTTACTACATATTATTTCTAAACATTTATTAATCATTCCTAGTATCAAACATAGTGGTATGTCTTCACAACAAAGACCTTGTTTACAACTATTTATTTCTCCTCTTGTGAGTTGTCCACCTTTTCTAAACATTGTAGACCAGGATCATAGGGCAGGTGATGCACTTGATTATCCCCTCTTGTGGAGTAGAACTTATGTGTTTTCCTATTGTAATGTGATCCCCCATGATGTGTTGCTTGTTATATGTTCTGTTTAGATTTCATTATAAAATCCTTGTTAATATGTTGTTGTAAAGTGAAAAAGGAATCAAACATATCATTATAATTCTTCTATTTTTACATTACTTATTTTGTTTGTTGTTACATGTGTTGTACATTTTTAATTGTTTGTAGATGTTCCTTTGTGTAGTCCACTTGGAATGATATAACATAGTAACTCCTCATTATTTTTTGTCTCCATGATGTTGGCCCAAAAAGACTATTCTTCATAACTCTTGTGTCCTTCCATTATGTTGCTTCCTTTTGAGAATGATGAAATTTTATTTAGACATAATATTTGATATATTATCATTTGATTATACTGACCCTAAGGTTAGTAGACTCCTCTTCTTCTACATTTTTGTCATGTGCTCATTTCCCTTGATGTGTCTTTTCTTGAGTCATTTTATAATAGCAACATATATAGTGTATGCATGTACACTTCGTTAAAACTATTGCTCATGTTAATCTATTTGCAATTTCTTTAGTGTGAGGGTGTTGTTGTAAATACGTATTTACTACTTACACTTACTTAAGTTTACTTAGGTTAATGCATTATTTTATTATTTTGCATTATTTTATTATTTTATTTTGTGACACTTAGGAGTTTGCACACCTTTTTGAGTTGTCATGTTGACAACATAGAAGTACGCAACTCTATTTCAGCACATGGTGTCTACAATACTGGAGTTTACATCATTCACTAAGTTGTCATGTTGACAACATAGTTATTCACACTCCCTTTTTAGCACATGTTGTCTACAACATTGATTTGTGTGTTACACCCTTGTATGCTTATCCTCTCATCATCACACTTACTTTCATGCTTCATGGAGGATAACCCATATCTGGTGGACATGTGTCTACATGTATCTTAGAGGCCTTTATATACAGGCACTCTTAGTGTACTCAAAACACATATTGAATGAATATATCGTCATTCTGATCATACTCTCTCTTTCTAGTCTACAGTTGTGCTTGTGTTTGAGTTCTTAGTTCCTAGGTGAATTTTTTCCTAAGAAAAATTCTTACATAGTATTAGAGCTTGGAGATTTTCTCATCACATAGTTGTTCAAAACAATTGAATTTTCAGCACCATAGCCTGAATCTGAAAGTACTACATAAATTGGGAGTGTCTAGAGCTAGATCTAACCTCACCATTGTGTCTAGAATGTTGATTCAGTGAAGATTGACTATAAATATGCCTACCTTAGGCCAAAGTTGACCGTGAGGCAAAAAAAATTGCAAATCAGCCCCTGGAGGCCCCGATTTGCAATTTGGCTATGATCATTTGTAAATTTAACTAATTTATTCAAATTTGTATTTTTTAATTATTGGCAATTTATTTTTCAAATTTTATTTTCAAAAAAATCTTCCCAATCGAGCAAGTAACAGAGAAAAAAATTTGCAGGTACCGGGCTATTAGATCCCGACCCTACACAGAGGAAATTCCTCTGTTATTTATTGCAACAAGCTATTATACAATTTTTTGTGGGCATCTCATTGTTTCTAGCTATATTGCATAATTTTTGGCAATTACATTCCAACTGGACCGGCCAAATACCCACCAACAGCAAGTCTCCTTCCACAACTGTGGGCTCTTTGCTTTCGTAGTGGAGGCTTTCATATTTTAAAGACTCCCAACATTGCACATGAAACAAATGTGGAATATTTCCCAAAGAAAATTCGTACTTGTTTTCATTTCTATTCACCAGCAGAAAACTTTTTAGCAATGGCAGTTTGAAATTTCTTCAGGCCCACGTAAACGAGATTCCCCTGGCAGTAGAATATTTTAGCCTCCACAATGTTAATAAATCCCAGCACCGCCAAGCAAAAGCTTTTCCAGTGCGACATCCATAGCTCACCACGTAGCATCCTCTAGACTCCTCCATGTGGGTGTTGCAACAGACCCGCCATGTCCGTAGTTAAACCCTTAAACATTGCCATGTGATGTAACTACACGCTGCCACGTAGACCAATTTATAGGCCACACAGCATACACATCTATGCACAATCAGCAACTAGTGTAAAGTCAACACCAACTGAGACATAGGATGCTCACTCTGGAAGCCAGCCACGTTAGCAGACACATCACCCGTCTGTATGTCGTACGATTGCCACATGTACAGTCTGTACCGTATGGACAACATAGTCACCCTGTCCTAGAAATTTTGAACTATTGTGATGACCAATTGACCATAAAATTTAATCTAGCAGTTTTCCTTCCAAACCCCTCTCCAGATTGCTTTTTGATTTGGCAACCTGACTTTGTGAGCCAGTAACTTAGTGATCCAGACTCTAATTCAAGTGCAATTTTTTTGAAATTGGGTAGAATTTTCCAAACTTTCCAATGGTGGTGTTCTTTTCTAGTTTTGGAGCAAGGATTTTTTACAAATTACATTTTTGGTAATTGTACCTGCATAATCCTACATTTGGCAACTTCAAACGCTTCATACGGGATCATCTAGTCATCTTTTCATGTTTCATTTTTTTGAAAGTGCATTATTTTTCATCTACTTTCTAGATCTGCAGTCAGATTCTAGGGTTGTGTGGACAAAATTCTCACTTTCAAAACTAGGGCTTTTTCTACATTTTAAAGTTTTCATTACATTTCAAAAGTGTTGTATATTTGACTTACAATGCTTAGTGACTGATTTGGGCCTTAAAAGATAGTTGTACAAGCAAAATCAAAAAGTCCACTCTATTCATTTTGACAAGTGGCCCATTGTACATGCACTACTTATAAAGTGCCAAAAGCATCTTTTTTGGGAGGGTCTTTTGATTGAGTGAAGGGGGGGGGTGTACTGTGTTCATATGTCTCTCTTTTGTCCTCTTTTCATTTTATGCATCATGGGTTCATTTAAATGTCCACCTCTAACTTCATGCAATTATTCTACATGGAAAGATATTGCATCGAGTAGATTAATGGAAAAAGGTTACAATGTTTATGTTGATGGTACAATTACCAAACCTACTGATGCTAAAGAACTAATTGAATGGAAAAAACAAGACCAACAAGCTTTAGGAATTATCAGGAGTTGTGTACATAGAGATCTCTTCTTTCATATTGCCAGTTTCACAGAATCCAAACCAGCTTGGGAGAAACTTGAACCATTGTATGGTAAGGTGGATAAGGAAAAGGGATTTTAGATTGAGGACGATCTACTTCTTTTGGATCCAAAGAACTTTGACACAATTCAGGATTACATCAACAAAGCCAATGAGTATAGGGAACTTCTTAAAGATTGTGAAAATCCCATGAAGGATGAAAAGTTGATTCATCACGTCCTGAAGAGGCTACCTTCAGAGTATGCTTCATTTGTTTCGACTTTTAATACTCACAAGTTGACCATGGGAACTACTTACCAGAAGCCTACATTTGATTCATTCAAAGAGATGCTGATTGTTGAACAATCTCAATTGATGGATTTAGGACTTCTCAAGTCATCAAAGACCAAAGCCTTGGTGGCTAGTGATGAGCACCAATCAAGTCAAGGAGGGAAAATTTCTAGCAACAACAAGCAGAGGCAGTGGAAGTAGAAATCACAATCTAAGACACAACAATTCTCCTCACAGCAAGGCAATTCTTCTTCCAACAAGAAGCGAAGTAATGAAAAGGACAAATGTTTTTATGCATGTTCCAAAATTCCAAATCATGATGAGCATCATTGCAAGACTAAAAGAATCGATGAGTTAAAAAATCTACTCAGGAAGAACAAAATTCAAGTGCTAGGTACTTCCAAGGTTTCAACTCCAACCACTTCAAAGGGAAAAGGGAAAGCAATTATGGCAAACACAAGTTCTTCTTTGGAATGGATACTTGACATAGGTGCTTCCTATCATATGGGTTCTTCAAAGGGAGACTTTTCTTCATTGAAGCAGTCAAAGGTACCACATCTTCATGGAAGATGATACTATAATGGAAGTCGAAGGAAAAGGACATGTGGAAATGGACAATGGGAAATTCAAAGATGTTCTCTACGTTCCAAACCTTAGCTCCAATCTCCTCTTAGTTTACCAAATCACTCACCTTGGAGATGGTCACAAAGTTGAGTTCCTTCTAGATTCAATGATGGTGTGCAGTCTAAAAGATAATTCATTGGTTGTAGTGGGGAAAGTTAATCATGACAAGAGGCTTTATTCCTTCTCCCACTTTGTGCCTAAGTCTCCTTCTCAAGCCTTGTTAACTCACCCTACTTCACAAATCACTTTATTGCATAAGCAGTTTGATCATCTTGACTTCCGCTCTCTTCAACAACTTTTCTCAAAACACATGGTCAAAGGTCTACCTAACATCAACTTTTCTAAGGGTAAGTGTTCCTCCTGTTCAGTAGATATGCATCTCGAGGAGAAATATGATAAAGGGAAGTCTTCAAGAGCACCAATTGTTCTCCAGTTAGTTCACATGGTTTTAGCAGGTCCTTTATATTGACTTTAGTCAACCAAGGCTGCTACATCCTTACTTTTGTTGATGACTTTTCATGATTCACATGGATCTGCTTCCTTCATCACAAGAATGAAGTGGTTGATAAGTTTCAAGCCTTCAAGATTCATGTTGAACACAAATCAAGGAAAGCCATCAAGGTTCTATGGATGGACAATGAGAACAGATATGTGGATAGAAGACTTAGAGACTTTTTCAAACTTAAGGGAATTGATTTTCAGAATCCACCAACATTTAGTCTGCATAAGACAAATGTTGCAACACTAAGGATTAGGACTCTCAAGACCATGGCAGGTTGCATGAAAAAAGCCAAGTCTCTTGATCCTACAATTGAAGTTGAAGCCATTAGCAGTGCTACTCACATACTTAACAGGTCTCCTCATAATGTCTCAGATGGGAAGACTCCTTTTGAGGCATGGTGTGGTAGAAAACTAGTTGTGAGTCACTTTAGAATCTTTGGTTGTCCAGCATGGGCAAACCTATCTTCCAGGGTATGCAAGGCACCAGCACCTAGGCCTTGTACTTTCATCAGTTATGAAGACAATGTGAAGGCATATAAACTTATGGATCTAGAGACTCACAAGATTTTTGTGAAGGATGTTCACTTTGAGAAAAGTTCACCCAGCTTATCCTCTACTCCTCTCCACACTTCATATACAGTGGAAATTGATAGTGACACCAACGACAGTGCTTCAACAGATTCAAACATGTGGGGTTCTATTGATAGTTACAGTGAGAGGTAGCATCATCAGTATAGTCCACATGCTTATATTGCCACAGTGAAAGGTCCAGCACAACAGGGTACACGTTGTCTTCCAGCTCCAGCTTCAGTTGATGACTACATGGCAGAAAATGTAGGTTTTTTTGTGGAGTCACACACTGCAAATTTGGGAGACAACCTTGAGGACTTACATCTTCTCACTGATGTCAATGATCCTTCTACAGTTGTTGCGAGGGCTCACTCTGACCCTCATGTCCATTCTCTACATGATCAATCTTTACAAGTTGGCATGATTGTGGATCCTTATAAACAGCAATTTTCGGAGGTCTCTCTATCAATTAAGGAGATAGATGGCTCATTGGAGCAAGTTCAATAGACATCCTTGCCAGATATGCATTCATTCTTTTTAGCACATTTGGAAGGGGCGACCACCAGTATCAGCACGGGGACACTTGAGCAGGTTTCAGAGCCACCATACATCTTCAAGATTGTATCTTTACCTTTGTTTCTTCCAAAGGGGAGGAACATCATCCAACATTCATGGACCAGCTTCTTCCTTGGAGCGGCTTTCACTAACAGGCATTCTTCCTTTTGGGGGGGGGGACTACTTTGTCTCTCTTTCCCTTCTTTCTTATGGGGGGGGTGGGGGACTTTTTCCTCTTATGAGGTTTTGTCTCTCTCCTTCTTTCACTATTGTATATATTGGATGTATGTTGTAATGGGGGTGTCTTGATTACTCCATCCATCCATGCATCTCTATTCATCTCTCTTTTTAGGGGAGGGTTTTTCCCATGAGGTTTTCCCTCTTTCTCTGCTTTATGAGAGACTGTATTTTCATTATGTACATGGGTACCTAGCATGGCCTAGTAGCCAGGACCCATTTTACATTTCATCCTAATTTTTGTAAGCTTAAGGGTTTTCCCCTAAGTTGCACTTAAGGGGGGGTGTTGGTGTAAATACATATTTTCTATTTACACTTACTTAAGTTTACTTAGGTTAATGCATTATTTTATTATTTTATTTTGTGAGACACTTAGGTGTTTGTACACTTTTTTGAATTGTCATGTTAACAACACAGAAGTACACAACTCTATTTCAGCACATGGTGTCTACAACACTGGAGTTTGCATCATTCACTAAGTTGTCATGTTGACAATATACTTATTCACACTCCTTTTTTAGCATATGTTGTCTACAACACAGATTTGCATGTTACACCCTTGTAGGCTTATCCTCTCATCGTCGCACTTACTTATGTGCTTAATGGAGGATAACTCATATCTGGTGGACATGTGCCTAGTTGTATGACTTATCATGTAGTTGATTTTGAGGCATTCTAGATGTATCTCATAAGCCTTTATATACAGGCACTCCTAGTGTACTTTGAATGCATATTGAATGAATATATCGTCATTTAGATCATACTCTCTCTTTCTGGTCTATAGTTGTGCTTGTTTTTGAGTTCTTAGTTCTTGGGTGAATATTTCCCTAAGGCAAATTCTTACAGAGGGCATATACTCCACTTAATTTTTTCACATCTGAACTATGTTTGATGATTTGACACATTTTTGGATCCCTTCTTGGATTATAAGGTTGGATCCCTAAACTTTGGATCCCATCATGGATTACTAATAATCATTTAAGGTTTAAGCCTTACATTTCCATCTTTGGATCCCCTTTGGATACCCAAACTCCAATGCATGTATTGCCTTTATTTGGAATCTCCTTCTAGGAACACAAATTGTTAAGGATGAATCTTTGATGGATTGACTAGATGCTACACAAACCTACTAAACTATCAATGTCATCTATTTTTGTAGCATTGCCCTTTTTTATGCACTTTACAGTAATATGAGCATTATTACTTGGTAGAGGTAATCAGACTCCCTTTTTTTGGTAGTGATATTTCTCTTGTCATGATTTTAGATTTGACGAGAACTCAAGGGTATTGGGTGATTGATTGATTATTCTCTCCTTAGTTTTGACAAGAATATCTTATGCATTTGATTTACTTTACCATGAGTTTGAGTTTATCTCATACACTCACTAAAGTGGGGGATAAATGTACCCTCTCAAAAGTTATCTCCCATTAATTTGAAATCTCTAAAGACTTCTACCCATTTCTAAACATTTTTCTCTACCCCCAAGATCTTGTAGGGCATCCCAATCTGAAAACCCCCACAATAAGGGTCGAGGTCATCCCTTTCCCTAGGTACAGGTCAATTTTGTCACTTACCTAAGGATTTTTTCTCCTATGTCAAGATTATTTTAGAGTTTTCAATCTTTTGTCACCCAAGTTTAGTTTGTCCCTCTTAGATTTAATCCTAAAATTTGTATAAAAGGAGGTTTACTCAATTTATTTTATTATCCACATGACCCACCAATTTTGCAAGCATTCCATACTTTTATGAGAAAGCATACATTCAAGTCATCATTTGCAAGCACACTGTCAAGGTGCATTCAAGGAGTTCAGGTCTGGCAAGCAAGGATTCATTGGAAGACCTCATCTCATGTCATCAATCATGTATTTCCTTATCACAATATAGATTATTTATTCATAGGATAAAGTGAAATTGTCTCTTAATGAAGGAGATCGAAATTCATCAAAATTGCACAAGCATTCAAGCATTCATCCTTCAAGTATCCAAGAGCATGCTTACATCTATGCATATATAATTTATGCTTATAGATCTATTTCATTTGTAAGCACATCCTATAATATACATTCTTCATGAATCTACATACAAGCATTTATAAATCATTGTAGATAACATATGTGAATCCATCCATAGAGGTTTGGCCAGTAAGGTGAATATTTACATTTGTCTTATTTTCACATGCTTTCACATTTAAAGGTTAATTCCTATGTAGGGGCATCCACATTCCTCGCCATTATTATTTTTTTCATTTATCTATTGCTCAAGATCTTATCCACTACATGATTCAAGTATTGATCCATCTTGAGATCTAATTAAAATTCGTGAGCATCATGTCTTGTAAAAAAACTATCTCTTATTTTCTATTATCTGTTTATACTTGTTTAGAGTTCTAATTACTTATTGCATGTTATTTATATGGTATTTAACATGTTGATTGTGTATTTTTGTATTAATATCATTATCACATATGTATGTTAGACATGCAAGTATGAATAAAAGGTTTAAAAACTATCCAACTTTGACTTATACATATCAAAGGCATCTAGGTTGCATACAGAAGTTGATATACTCAAAATTGATTGGGCTTAGAATTTCCTAACAACCAAATCTCTTCCATATCACATTTGTAAATAGAAAATTGACCTCTTTCCATATTGTCTTCTTTGATAGCAAAGATAAATCCATAAATATAGACATTAGCTTAGATTTGGACATGACATGGTTTCTAGCCCAAGTTATTTTCACCTATCATTTATTCTTTTTTATATTAACAAAAAAAGGGTGTTTATCCTTACAAAACTACAACTCAAAGGCATAAAGACACATAGCATGAGGACATAAAAAGAGATCAAAGACACATTAATTAAAGGTGTTGGCAATTACAAGTCTATGTCATGAACAACACACTAACAAAATATGTTATTGGCCCACCTCAAGAATGGGTGATGGTTCACCCATAGTATAGGGAGGAGAACAACAGAAAAAAGATCATTTTTCCTACATTGTTAGAAAGTTGTACAACTGATGTTATCACTAGGATTCCCACCACAAGGAGGAGCGAGTATGAAATCTCATTAGAAATATTGTCAGCACAAGGGGAAATGTATTGACAATATCTAGCATTGTCAACCACATATTGGAAAAAAACTATGAGAAATTGATTAAGAATGATCCAAATGGCCAGATGGGGTTGTATTAGTAGCAAGAGGATGCACTGGGGTTGTAGAGACCAAATCTATAACATAAGCATCATCAAATATATGCAACTATATAATTGATCTAATCAATTAGTTATAACAACACATTAATATTAAAGGTGTTGGCAATTACAAGCATAGGTCATGAACAACACACTAACAAAATATGTTATTGGCCCACCTCAAGAATTGGTGATGGTTCACCCATAGTATAGGGAGGAGAACAAGAGAAAAAAGATCATTTTTTTCTGCATTGTTAGAAAGTTGTACAACTGATGTTATCACTAGGATTCCCACCACAAGGGGGACCAAGTATCAAAACCCATTAGAAATATTGTCAGCACAAGGGGAAATGTATTGACAATATCTAACATTGTCAACCACATATTGGAACTAAGTATGAGAAATTGATTAAGAATGATCCAAATGGCCAAATGGGGTTGTATTAGTAGCAAGAGGATGCACTGGGGTTGTAGAGACTAGATCTATAACATAAGCATCATCAAATATATGCAATTATATAATTGATCTAATCAATTAGTTATATAGTTCAATTAATTAAATAAATTTTCCCATTCAAATCCTCCACATGACTAATTTAACTAATTGTTGAAATTAATAAATCTTCTTTTCCCTCACCAACCACAAAATGAAAAAATTAAATCAGCTAATGGGAAGAAAGTAACATGCTCACATGAATCAAGGATAATTCAATTATCCACTAGTCATTTTGAAGTTGTATCTCAACCACACATTTCGACTTTTTGTCCCAACATTTGCAACCACTAACTTGTCCTCATCTAATCATGGTTATCTTTACTCTACTACCTACCCTTGGAAAAATATATAAATAGGAAGCATTCTACGAATAATTCATCATATTTTTAAAAAGCATGTAGTATTAATCTAAGATCAATTTTGCATAATTTACATATCATGTAGCTTAATCTTCATTGCATCCTAGGAATTGTCACTTATGAGTTCTTACAAGTCTGAGAGTATGAGAGCATGATTAGTCATTTAGTTCAATTTGAAATGTTCATCAATTCATGTTAATATTTCATGAATATACATTTTCTAATATACAACCACGCCAAAACTTTTCAGTAAACAAAGTAGAGGGAGCACCAAGACTAGGGACAATGTACTCTAAAAAGCGCACTTATCTATGTCCTTCTATCCAAGGTTGTCTCATAGGTTGAGAGCCTCAAATGCCCACATAGAACTCCCTAGTCGTGGAGTGCAAGTAGGAATGCATAAGTGTTAAATTAGCTCTCAGTTTGAGTTGTAGGAGCATGCCTGTTGCTAGTAAACCGTGAAATGGGAGATTCTTCAACAAGAACAAGAGTCTAGATGCCAAGAATTTCTTAGATATTCAATGCAAGATGCATTATGCCAAATGAGATGCAAATTACTCTAGAACCATAAAAAACAAGTGTTACAACATTCCTAATTAAGATAGATGTATTAACTACAGCAAGAGAAAGAATCTAAACTAAATCCAAATAAGCCTAAGCTAGCATGAAGATGCAAGCATGAGAGAAGAAGTAGACTAGAAGATAGAAATTCTCCTCAAAGATTCAAGGTAGTGATGTGTTGGTAAACAGATTTTTTCTCTTCAATCTTTCGTGGAAATGTGACTCTTAATGCCCAGTCAGTGAACAATATCTATTTACAACAGCTGAAAAAGCCGTTTTATGATTACTGGCTTTTCTTTGAATTGGTAGGTATAGCTCCCTATATGAATGGTATGCAAGGAATTATGTTTTATTCCCAAGATTAATGCGGGGTATGCTCTTAACCCGAGAGCAGGAGAGGAAACCAAGTTTCACCCAGACAAGTGAAACTCAGGCAGGGATTTAAATGTCAGGGTGTTATGTTGATGATCTTCACAGTCTTATGAATTTCATAACACAACGATATGAAATGCAGAGTATGAAGGTATGATAATGAAAATGGAGAAACTGACAGATACTATTGGATTCAAAATCTCACAATCTTATGGTTTTCGATACGCAACAGAGTAACACGATGCTTAAGAAACGAACTCAGAACAGATTAGAAAGATATGACAAAATGTACATAGAAATGAAAGTTAACAGAAATATTTCCCACAACCAATTCCAATTCTCTGATTGATTTACCAGCCCTATCAAACTGAAATAATGAAATGAAACTCTGTTCATTAAACCATTCCAATCTAATATCAAAGGAAATACAACATACACAGATGGGGAAAGCGGGCAGTAAAGAAATGGCACAAAACTTCGTTGTCTCTGCAACCTGATTCACACCAAAAATTTGTCGACCCTTTATTAATCATTCAATTTTTACACATAGGATGAGAGAGATGACCATTACAAAAGAATTTTAATCGATTCATCTCCTCCAGATGACAGATGGCAAAGATGCCAATGTTATCATTTTGACATAATTACAAAGTTAAATAACGAAAAATGGAAAGAGGGGAATCTTGAATCATTTGGACTTCTTTCCCTTTTCAGTTTTCGCCCTATATGCTTTAGCAGCCGCCATGATTGGAATTAATTCATCATGGCTAGGTACGTGTACATTAGTGAATCTCAAGAGCCATCTTGCATGTTCTTGAGCTAACTCCTTTACCTCATTCTGCAGATTTGTCGCTTCTTCAGCAGCCACGTACACACACCCGCCAAGTGTTTGTAATTCTGATACTCTGTTTTGGTTGCTCGAAGTCATCCCGGACAGGTTGCTCAAATACACAGAAAAAAAATTTTCATTACTTCTATGTTAATGAGGGATTTCCCTTGCCCACTGGTTTGTGATTTGGTGTGCATTTTTCCCATGAGCTGAAATGATCTTTCCTGGGCTTTGCTGGCTTTATCCAATGTTCCTCTGAGACCTTTTTCAGCTTCTCGAATCATCTCTAGCTTGAGTTGCATGCTTTGGAGCCATTCATTCAGGGGCTCATTTCCTTTCTTCAGAATCTTTACTTCAACTACGTCCTTGGCTTTCATTTGAATGACCATTTTTAAAAGAGAGACGCACTCAGCACCTTTCGTCTCTTCTCCAGCTAAGATATTACTATTGTTCATAATGTTATCTTTCTCCATTTCTAACCGGATGATCGCATTTCCAATTTGGTCAATTAGAGCCATTCCATCTACATCGAGCTTCTCAATCCATTCTTTCCCAATTTGGCCTAAATGCCTATCTTTCTGCAACTGAGATATGAAAGCTTGCACCTCCTCTGCTGAAGGATTCCCAGTGGCAGGCACACCAGTAATAGTTGCCAATGGGACAACTAGCTATCTGATAAATTTCCTTAATTCCTCAATCTCTTCTTTCATCTTGATCTTCGACAACTTGAGGTTCTCTAGTTGTTCTTCTATTACATCATTGGTCGTTCTCCATAGGCCCACCTTGGTATCGTGCCTGGCTTCTCTGAGATCAATAGAATGTAGGGTGAAGTCTCCTGGTGTCATATCTTCAATTCTCCCCGCCTTTTTTGGTTTCGCCACTTCCATAATCAAATGCCTTGTTTCTGCATCTTGTCCTAGTATCGACAGGGTCCTCTGTTTCTTAGCTTTCACTATTGTAGATCCTGTGCGAGCCGCCTGAGATACAATATCTTTTGCAGGAGTACTTTCCTCTTTCCTCTTTCTTTTCTTCTCCAGAGTATCTTCAAGCCAAGATTCCATGATAATTATTTTGGAGGCGGTTCCAAGAGACTCTATGTTGAACATCTTCCTCTTTACTTGAGTTGTCGCCACTGCAGCTGCTGAAAAAGGATTCTTTGGATCTCGAGAGAGAAGTCGGGATGAACCAAGAGCCTTTCCTTCTTCTTGAGTCTTCTTCGTAGCTTCTTCAGACTCAGTGGATTCGCTGCTACTACTCTGATCATCTCCAACTTCCACAATTTGAACAGGGGAATCAGCAGGCTTTATAAGAGGAGTAGCTACAGATGGAATAGGGCTTTGATGAGAAGGTAAAATAGGAGCTACATGAGATGATGGAATCGGGGCGGATTGTGGAGATGGAGGTAGAGTGGAAGAGGAAGGTGAAATTGGAGCAATAGCTCCATCCTTCGGCTCTTTGGCTCCTTTTTCCTCTGCTTCAGTTTGAGCTCCGATGACTGGTAGCGATCCACCTTGGCAAGTTGGAGTTATTTGAATATGCTTCTTCGAGGGTTGATCGCCTCCTCCTGTAGACTGAGTTGGTCCTTGAACCGCTATAGTTGTGGCACTTGGAGTAGCACTCTGTGATGAAGCAGGGGTAGCTGCAGCTGGAGAAGCTTGAGTAGCTTTACTTCTGCTCTGACCCTTCTTAGTTGTCCATTCGACCCATTTTTCGATTCTTTTGATGATTCTTGCCATCATAACATCAAAATCTTCTTCAATGTTGACATATGGCTCGAAACTGATTGGTGTATCTCTCAACTTAGTCAAATATGTATTGCTATACATATTTTGACCGTCATCTTCTATTCCTTCCATGTCCAAATTGATGTCATACATCTTCACTTGGTCCACCGTGAATCTGGCAAATGCACGATCACGACTTTCCAACTCGTTCTTGCAGTACGCCCAGTAATCCTCCATGGTGATTACATGTTTGATCACGCTCCCAATTTGAAGCACATCTCGGGCATACCCCTTTGGATCGAACATAGGCCTTACAACGTCATACTCCTCCAATTTATACTTACTCTCAAATACTTTGAGAATATTCTTTGCATATGTTCTGGCCTCGCAGCTGTAAGCTCAGACCTTAATGGGAAATTCATATCCCTTCTTTCGCAGACTGGCGCTCAACACGTTCACCTGAACAGCTTGTCTCACGATCTCCACGAGCACAATCATATCATCTGGGTATCTGGGCAGCTTCATAGGGAAGCCATCAAAAGCTGCAAGACGAAGATATGAAAAGGATGAGAATTGTATGAAATAGTAGCCAAATTGGCTGATGACCGCCATCGCTTCTGGGCTGAATCTCCGTTCTGGGCATCCTTGAAGTTCTCTGCAAATTCTCATAGTGAAAGCATCATTAACTCTCACAAAGTCCGCATAACTATTCTATAACTATAAGCATGGGTAAAACTCATAACTTTTAACATCATCAGGAAACTCTTCAACTCTAGGGAGTTTCGGCCATAATTGGAGGGAAGCCAACATGTATATTAGGAAAGAAGACATGTAAAAAGAATTGTAAAACTTAGCTACATCAAGAGCTAGAGCAAGATGTTCACTGACCTCATGCGCCCAGTCTATACACTGCGTATCCGAGCAAATAACTTGCACTAAAAAGAAAAATTGTTCTACAAAATTAAAGGCTTCTACCTCACCTTTGAGTTGATGCAACAGAACTAGGATGTCCACAATCTCTGGCTTGAGGTCAGTATCAAAAAGGGTTTTAAGAACCTTACTCTTTGCTCCCCTTGGTTTCTGGAACCAAGAACTCATGATCTCCCTCCTCCAGACCATCTTCTTCAAAGAGAATTCTGACATGGCCCCTCTCATTGTTAAGTCGGAAAATTCTTCCCTCTCGGGAATTCGCAAACAATTCACGACTGCTTGCCTGTCAATTGAAATCAAAACTGATTGATCGGGCAAGAGAATTTGCTTTGTGTCCGGGTTGTAATGGTTGATGCACTCTAGAATCAACTCTGGGGCTTGTACTGCTATAGGGAATCCGGTTGCTTCCACTAATCCGCTTCCTTTAAGTTTCTCTATGATAGGATGAACGGGCTCTGTTCTCAATCTCCTTTGAAAGTCCTGCATGTAGTAGAAACAGAGTGAAGTATCCGTGATGGTCGACCACGCAAACTTAATTCTGCCCAATCCATCGAAACCCACGAATCTTACTGCATTTTTTCTTGATGCGTGGTAACAGATATCAACAGTTGAAAATGATATAAGAAGCACACTCAACAGTTTGAAAATTATTGCAAACACTATTCAATCAAAACAGTATCACAGTAATGCGGGAGTTTGAAAGTCTGTTACATTTCTCTTTATAGAAAACCCTAGATTTGCCCGTTAAATTTCATAAATCGCGCCACACGAGCGAATTTAAGGTTGAATCCGTTGGATCAATGAAGGTAAAAATTCTAACGGACTTATCTTTGTCTTTTCACTATTCCTGTTGGCTTCAACGATAACTTTCATTAATTACAGTCTTACCTCCCGTTTTAACCCTTCTGCAAAAAAATGGAAACGGAGTACTCCCTAGGGCAAAATCTGCACGATCTAATTCTGCTTGAGATAACCTGGCGAATTCAACTAATCTACTCTCAATTCATTCCCAAAAACAATCCGCGATCAATCCACATACTCACCATGCTTACAGTTACGATTTCTCACCCAATGCAGAAAATCACCTATGAGGGTAGAAAACCCGCAATGGAGAAGCTGATTTCTGATTTTCCGTCGATGTCTTTCCTTTGCTCACCTTACCTTAGTTGCTTTATTTATATCCTTTCGGAAAATCCCAAAGTGACTTCGCCGTGGAAAAGGTGGGACCCATCATGTCGATTTCCCTTCTTGTGAAAGCCTTTGCGGAGAATTGACTTCTGACTTCGAAACCCGCCGCGAAGAGGTTCTCTCCTCATTTTTTGCCGATCATCCTTCTGATCGTTTCATTGAATTTTGATCGATCCAAGTGATGAGATCATGACGATGTATGAAGGATGTTTCAAAAAAAAACACAAATTACTTCGCACCGATTAAGTTTTTGACTACATATACAAGGCCTTGCGGAAAATAACCTTCGGGGTGCCAAATTCGCCAAGGAGAAGGCGATACTTAATTTTTCGCCAATCCAACTTTCTTTGTCCAGATTGGAATAGACTGCAAGTAGATCATATGAAATAGCACAGTCCGAGAGTCTTCATCCGGTAAGGATCTAAACTACCCACGCGACTCATGATAAACAAAGAAAACCCACCCGGCTATGCATCGCGAGGGAGAAGGCCAAAGGTAAAAACCCGATGAAGAAACTCATCACCTAAGAGAGTAAAGACTTATTGACCCGACTGAATAAAACAAGCCACAAGGTACTCCACTTTGTAAAATTGGTACAAGGTGAAAAAGTGGAGCAACATGATGTTTGCAATAATGGAGTCTCAAAACCTGCAACATAACCTTAAGAGAGTGAGCCTTTTTTTGAGAGGGAGAGAGCCCTCCTTTTAAAGTTGAACAGACAGTGGAGATTGAAGTCCAAGGGGAAAGATCAAGGGTGGAGATTGGTCAAGAAGTGAGTGGGTGTGTCATATTTATCATTTCTTTATTGAGCACTTTGAATATTCAATATTAAAATGAGCACTCATAGATCCATTTTGAATTCCATCATGACATTATGGTGACACTTCTCATTCCATTATGACATTTTTCATTGAATCTTGACACCTCCAATTCCATTATGACATCATGATTATTAAATCAATTTCCAATATTAAATCAATTTCCTTGATCCAAATGTGGTTCCACCATAAATATTAAATGAATTATAGATTTTCCAAATATTTAAAAGATAAATATCCTTTTTAGCTTTATTTGGAATTAATAATCATGTGTATTTTCTGAATGGGTTCAAGTAATTAAATTAAATGAGAATGCCTAACATTTGAATTAATTCAAATGTCTAACATTTTATAGATGAGCATGAGTGATTAAGAAGCATGAGGTAGACCAAATCTGATGATTATCTGATTTTGTTTGATTTCATTAATAGAAGCAATGAATTTAGCAATTTGAGATTGTGAGGCCAATTTTGGGTGATTACATTTGCCCCTCTTTGACTAATGTGTGAACGATAAGGGAACACATGTAGTCAAAGAATAGAAAGCACTAAGAAGGCAACAGATAAGTAGATATTACTCTTTAATCCATGTGTGATAGATATGGGAACACATCAAATCATAGAGTAAAAGAGACATGCAGGAAGCAAGTAGATAGAAAGTTATTCTTCGTCTAATGTGTGGTCGATGTGGGAACACATTAAGTTGAATGAAGAAGCCAAGATAGAAAATAGATAGCTTCAACTTCAAAGAACGAAATCGTACTCTAACCAATGTGTGATTGGTATGGGAAGACATGCAGAATAGAGAGATCAGTAGATACATCCGCCTCCATTTAATGAAGTATAGAGAGATATACAAAGCATTAAGTGCTCAGACTGATAGTGATAGTCTTGAGTACTAGTAGATAGTTGAAAAGAGCAAATGGAAATGGTCTAGCATATGCCCCTAAAAAAGAAGATGTTGCCAAGCATAGCGATGATAGATTATGCCTACCCCCTCAGGATTGAAATTGAAATGATATAGAGGAAGTGTAGAGACTAGAAATGTATGATCAGATAAGAAAGATCTAAGATAGATCGGTCAATGAAGGTCAAGAACAATCATCAATGAAGATAAAATGATGTAGAAGTGAAGAAAATGCCCCAATGATAGATTAGTCTCAATTGAGTCAGCTAATCGCATAAGATGTAATGAATTTTAAAACACCAATTTTGACCTTAAAAATAAATTTTAATTTTAATTTTGATCATGAAAAATGGATCTAGGACATCAATTTTAGCTAGGGGTGTAATTTTTATGAGATTAACACCTTATGATGACAGCAAGTGAAAGTGAATGAAAGACTTGAAGAGCGAAAGACAAGAGGAAGAAGAAATAGAAAAGATGGATGTAATTAGCTGACATGTCTATGAAAGGTTAAGGGAGAGCTCTCTCCATATGCAAAAATACAAGACTTAAGCTAAGCATGAACCTATGATGCAAACTAATATGTAATATTGGTTTACTGGCAAGGGACATGTAACTTTTAAACTCTAATTTTTTATCATCGAACATTTTTTGTAAGGCTACAAGATGTCATACAACCCTTACTGATATTGCTATCATGAGAATATGAATATGGTGTTAGTCAGAGTATTGTTGGAATGAGATGTAAGCATTTAAGGCATATAAAGCCAGAATGACCAGAACACTTATTCTATTTGATTTAGCAGTGAACATAAGCATAGATGCTACAATGACCAAAATGTTTCTTACATGTGAGTACACCAGACACTTGAGCCATTCTTTATATGGATTTGGAACTATATCGTAGGCAAGAAGTAAATAAACTCTAACATTCCCCCCAAATCTTTGTTCTTTTCCCTTTCATTTTGAATATGGAATATGTGACTAAGATAGGGGCCACATGATCTTTTTTTATTTTGTTGTAGTTTCTTTTCTCCCATACAACTGGAGAAGTCCATCTTTTGATCACGGAATATCCCAAGATTGTGGTGCTTTTATAAGATAGTATGTGGCATACATATCAAACAGTGCAGCGTAGAGACACCTTTTATCTAAAGATAGGGTATGGAGCGCACGAAAATGGATCAACCCAAGAACATGTAACATCATTAAGGATCCAGTATCGGTCTTTCTGTCAACACTTTTTCTTATTCCCAATACACCCTTGGCATGTAGCGACCGCGGGGTAGGAAAGTGACATGCAAATACAATAATGTTTGTCATGGTTTTAGCATAAATACATGGCTAGGCCCATATGGACAATTCACAAGTCTTTAAGTTATTGAAGTTCATTGAAGAGCTTCATGAAGATTTTTCCAGAGAGTTGAGTTATGGCCAACCCACAAGAGAAATTGCAGCAAGATCTCGGAATGGTAGAAGTGATAGTGGGAGAATGGGTTGATGAAAGTCTAAAGAGGGGAAATGGGTGAGGAGGCAGTGGAAAAGGACAAAGAGAGGCCATCAGGAGCCAAGCAGAGCCCATTGAGGTATTTATGGAGGCAATCCAGAAGTGACTAGAGCAAGTCAAGTGGAATCGATGGTCCAAAGTCAACCTGAGTCCAATACAGATGATCCTACCTTACTCCAACTCTTAGTTGAAAGCATAGCACATCTTATTAGGAAGGATTCGGCTAAAGAAACAAAGTCTCCAAGTGTAGTGGTGCTCAGTGAGATAGCTGGTGTGCATATCAGTTTCCTAGATAGCTAGTCGGAGGATGCAGTTCTAGAAAAGATGGTCCTACATACAGATCTAGTAGTGATGGTAAAGCTAATGGCATCACCATGGAGGCAATCAAAGAATATCCTTGGGGGAATGATGAATCGTGTTCAAGGCTCAATGTCATCCATTCTTCAAGAGGTGCAGCCAACTCATGATGCAATGGTTGCTATGGACATGGAACTGAGGAAGGCTCTTGTGACCGAGAAAGAGCGGGTTGATAATGCAGAAAAGGATGCCAAATTTTTCCAAGGTTTACTGGAAAGAGCTTGGGAAGATGGGGCACAAGCTGAGGCGAAGCGTCTAGAAGCTGTGATTTAAACAAAGCGAGTTCAAGCTGAGACAATAGAGACTGCTTTGGTCATGGAAAAGGAAATTGTGGAGAAGAGTCAAAATGTGGTGGTGTTGTTGCAAGCTAAGGTGGAAGCATTTCGGGAGACAATGATAAAGACTAATGATGTGGCATATCACTCACAAGAATAATTAAATGCTAGTAGCACAAGGCTTACCTGGTATCAAAACTAGATAATTATAGTAAAGCATGAGTGAGAGTCTTGGAGGCTAGCAGCAATTAATTACCAAGGCAAGTGAGATCGTACGCAATAGGCAAACACTCTTCCTAGGGTAGAGAGATTGTGAACTGAGATGAAGGAGATGATAGTGACATCTACCATGTATGTATGAGAGGTTGTGTATTACTTGGGATTGTATCATCAATTTGTGGCATGGGAGAATAGGAGAGGAGATATGTTCTTCGATACTTAGTTAATGAACCAAATAAATAACTTGTTACCTCATGGCAATATCCCTATCCTAATGGATACAGTTTGGTTTGGTGGGAGGGTAACTCCAGGGGCTTCGTCATCAATAATTGTTCAAGGGAAAAAGTCGCCTCCTAGGGATCCAAATGTGCAACCTCCTCAAGGAGGGCCAAAATGAGTGTTTGCATGTTGCTTTTGTGTTGTGTGTTGAGGTGTTTTGATGGAACATTGTTTGTGGAACATTGTGTGTGTCAATAAAGATGTGGTTTGTTTTCTCCATGTTGTCCCACTTTGAGATATATGAATGAAAATATCTGATTTTGGTTGTCAAAATGTGTTTTAGGATACATCCATATAAATTTGAACAATGTTTGAAAATGTACTTTTTATGTGGGACTCTAATCTAAGCATTGAAGACATGTAAGTCAACATGACTAAGTGATCATATTTCCTAGATTTAATATAGCAAGATTACACCTGTATCAAGGCATAGGCACCAAGATAACTCTTGAGTGTCGTCTTGTAAAGATAGACAAAGATGATACACTATGAGTCTAAGGTGTTGAGTAGGACAAGCACAAATGCTCTAAACATCTTAGGCTAATAATATATAACCACAAGAAGAAAGCAAGTAAAAACATGTCCCATGCCCCCAGTCTTCTAGTCTATGACATCCTCAAAAGACTATTAGGGAGGGAACACTTAGCAAAAGAAATCGCCATAGACAACACACAAAGAAGATAAAGTTCATCATAATTCAGAAAGTTTGATATTCAAGTGTGTGTCTGTATGTCACATGACCATTGCTTCAAGACTTGAATCTAGTAGTGAGAAATATCACAACATCCTAGACTGTAGATAGAGAATCTTAGAAGTGTTGATAAACACTTGGTGCTTAAGGGGTAGTGTTGAAAAACATTATTTTAGGTGAATTGCTAGAGAGACCTTTAATGCACAAGGAAACCCTAATAAGCTAAGAAGCCATGCCCCTAGGACGAGGACAAGAGACACTTCCAAGCTCGAAAATGTGTTGGATGAGCAAAAAGAATTGAGACTAATAGACATAGGTGTAGGGGTCTCAAGCAGCATCTATTTCCAGATTTTCACCACTTCGTAGATTTTTTTAGGACTTTTTTTCAATTTTTTTGTATTTTTTGAATTTTTGAATTTTTTTGGTGATACACCAAATCACCTGTTGCTAGGTTTTCACCAAGATGATCATTTTCCTCAGGATAGTTTTTGACTTTTTTAATTTTTCAGGATCAATATGTATATACAAACAGTTGGACTATGAGCCTTAAGCCTACAACTTTTTTAGATGTAGAATATTGATGGGCTCAGTGAGTTGTTCCCCTTTAAGAGTAGAAAGTTGATAGAAACTAGACCCAAATGTTGCTATCATAATATAAGGACCCAGCTAGTTGGGTTCAAATTTCACTTTCTGCTCTCTGTAATGTTGATTTTTTGGATTTTTCCTAAGCACAAGTTCACCCACCTGGAATTCACAGGGATGAACTCTCTTGTTATAGGTAGTAGACATGCACTTCTAATAAAGCCCTCATATGATCAAAAGTAGCCTTGCAGCATTCATCAAGAGTTTCCAATTCTTGTACTCACATAGCTATGTGGTCTTCATCAGTTATCAACCCATGTAGTGAGACTCGTAGTGAGAGAATCTCAACTTCTAAAGGTAGGACAACTTCGGAGCCATACAATAAGGAAAAGGGTGTAGTGCCTCTATGATTTTGTATAGTAGTTATGTATACCCATTGTGTTGGGTTGACTTGCAAGTGCCAATCTCTACCTGACTTGTTTACTATCCTATACAAGATTTTTAGGAGTATTTTATTTGAGGCCTTTACTTGGTTGTTGCCTGGAGGATAGTATATGGAGGACAAATGTTGCTTTATCTTGAATTTCTTCAATAGTTTCTTTAGATCCTTATTTCTAAATTGCCCTCCATTATCTATTATTACTGAAGAGGGAATACCATACCTACAGATAGTGTGAGTCAGTGTAAACAAGGCAAGATGTTTGCATGTAGCCACAGATAGAGGAACAACTTCGACCCATTTTGTGAAGTACTCAATGGTTGTTATGATGAACTTATGACCACTAGATGAACTTGGATGAATCTTACCTACCAAGTCAAAGGCACATTGCTAAAATGACCAATATGTAATAGAGGGTATGAGCTCTTATCCAGGAGCATGAATCAAATTACCATGAAACTGACAATTCTTGTAGGATTTAGCATATCAAACAGCATCATTTTACATGGTCTACCAATAATAACCCGCCCTAAGTAGTTTTCGAGCAAGCACAAGGCCATTAGAATGTGTCCCGCAAATGCGGTCATGGACTTTGGCTAATGCCTTTTCGACATCTTCGAGTTCTAGAAACCTAAGGAGTGTTCTATCTAAATTCTTCCTATACAAGTCACCACAGACCAAGGTGTAGTGTGAGGCATTTCAAAGGAGTTAGTTTTGTGTGAGATCCTCAGGAATAATCTGATCATGCAGGTATGAGAAAATGGTTGAATAGCGAGATGAATTGTGACCAATAATAGTGTAGAGCACATGGTTATCAGAGGAATCATAAGTGAGATGGTGTAATTCTTCCACCAGGAACTCAAATCATGATTCATGTTCTTGTAGCTCGAGAATAGATGCTTGAATAGCCATAGTATCTGTAACCTTGTTTTCAACTCTCGGGACTTGTTGAAATGTCACAAATCTGAAATAATTTTTCAAAGAATCAATCAACTTTTTATAGGGTACTAAATTGTCATCTTTGGTTTGATATTCATTGTTGACCTGGTTTATGACAAGTTGAGAATCTCCATATATATGTAGCTCTGTGATCCTCCATTCCAAGGCCATTTTGATCCCATTTGTTAAGGCCTCATACTTTGCAATGTTGTTAGTGCAAGGAAACATGAGTTTATAAGATTTCGAGATTGTATAACCATGATGAGTGATAAATAGAATGCCTGCTCTAGCTCCATTCTATGTGTAAGAACCATCAAAGAACATCTTCCATATTATTTCAGTGATGTACATAATGGAAGCATCTAGGAATTCAATTTTCATAGGGGTTGTATCTTCTAGTGGAAAATCAACCAATTGGTCAGCTATGGCTTGTCCCTTGATAGCTTTGTGTTCAACATACTCAATGTCAAACTCAGAGAGAATCATCATCCATTTAGCCAAATGTCTAGTAAGCGCATATTTACTCAATAAGCATTTTAAGGGATAAATTTTGGAAATAAGATGGACCATATGAGCCAACATATAGTGTTTGAGCTTCTAGGAAGCAAATACGACTGCTAGGTAGGCTTTCTCAATATTGTTGTAATTCATCTCATAAGCCACCAGAGTGTGACTAATGTAATAGATAGCACCTCTTTTCTAGTCTCATCACTTTGTGCCAAGAGTGCCCCTAAGGAGGAACATGTAGCTGAGATAAATAATATCAAAGGCTTTCTTGGTATGGGTGGCATTAATACTGCAGGTCTAGCCAAGTACCCTTTGATCTGGTCTAAGCTTTGTTGACAATTTGTGCTTTAGATTCAGTTAGAACCTTTATGCAAATTCTTGTTCAAAGATTGAGCTTTGTCGGCCCACTGAGATATGAACCTCCTAATTGACTGAAGGCATCCCTAAAGACTTCTAAGTTGACTGATATCTCTAGGAGGAGGCATTTCCATGATGGCTTGTACCTTTTCAAGATCAACTTTGATGCATTTTGCCGATATAATATAACCTAATAGCTTGCCATATGTAACACCAAAGGCACACTTTTTCTAGTTTAGCCTGAGCTAAAATTGTTCCACATGATCCAATATTAAACTAAGGTCATCAAGATGTGTGTCTCTTTTTCTAGATTTGGTAAATGTGTCGTCTACATAGTCTTCCATGTTTTTATGCATCATGTCATGAAAGATATTTGTCATGGCTCGTTGATAGGTAGCACCAATATTCTTTAACCCAAATAGCATAACATTCCAACATAAGCTACCCCAAGCACATGTAAAGGTTGTTTTCTCTTGATCTACAGGGGCAATTTTGATTTGGTTGTATCCAAAGAACCCGTCCATCAAGAGTACATTTCATAGCCCACAGTCATGTCCACTATCATATTTATGTTGGGTAGTGGAAAATCAAAATCATCCTTAGGGCATGCTTTATTTAAGTCTCTAAAGTCAGTACATACTCAAATGGACTTGTCATGTTTAAACATAGTTACAATATTGGAAATCCATTCTGCATAATCAATGGCTCTGATGAAGTTTGCACTGAGAAGTTTCTCTAGTTCTACTTTCACCAGGAGAGCTACATGTGGATGCATCTTTCTCAACTTTTATTTAACAAGTTTGACATCAGGGGAAATAGGCAGGTGATGCATAATTAGATATGTGTCAAGACCTGGCATATCTAAGTAAGTCCATGCAAACTTGGTTTTAGTCTCTTGAAAGAACTTGGCAAATCTCTCATTTTCTTCAGTTGATAGTGACTAGGCCACATGGATAATTTTAGGAGATTCTTTTGTACCCAAGTTGATAGGTTGCGTAGGTTCAATGAGAACCGAGGATTGGTCCTGGAAATAACTTGGCAGGGTCCCAAGTACCTCATCTTCCAGTGCCTCAATGAGGTTTTCACATTTAGATGTTAGAGTAAAGCATTAATTTTATTTTATTTATTAAATTTTCTTTATTTCCTTCTTAAGGTTTCACTTTATGCACCTTTTACATTCTCATTTAATAGTTAATTAGCAATTATTAAATATCATTTACTTTTTAGGTTACCCTTTTTGAATTTCAATCTCCTTCTATAAGGATAGATCGTTTGTAAGTATCTTGCATCTTTTTCATTTTTTAGAATACAATTTGCATATTTTCATAGCAAAACCTTCACCTCCTCTCATCTTTTTCGTTTATGACAGGTTTTTTAATGCACGTATTCTTTAGGCTTTGTGGATTTGTATTAATCAAATCCTTCATGGTATTAGAGCCAAATCTATTGTAGCTTGTTCGTTATTTGGAGAAAAAGGAGAACAAGGGTTTGACAGAACATATCTGAAATTTTTTAGGTATTTTTTGTGAAAACAAGGGGGTCTCTCATTTTCGGAGCACTTTGAGGCCAAACAGACCTCACAGATGAATTCAAAAGGTGTAAAAACTCCCATTATCATATAAAGTTTGTCAATTTTGGACAACATTGATCTCAGAGGCCAAAAAATTGCCCAGTAGGGTCGTACAACCTCTTACACGTGCTACGAGGCAATTTTTCATTAAAAATTTAAATATTTAGAAAATAACCTACTTCCAACCCACACACCTATTTTCTAGTGCCGAAATTGTTTTCTAGCCCGCAAGGTACCTTTCCGGCACCACTGCCTCCTCTAGTCATCAGTTTTGTGTTAGCGGTACAATTTCTTTCCTTTCCAGTCATTGTTTGCTATTTTTCTGACACCACTACATCCTCTGCTCTGATGCGGCCTCCACACCACCTATCATTGCGATGTTTTTCAATTTTATTTTTTTTTAGAAAATAAATTATTTTTCACGTCATTCAGGGGGGCCTGTAGTTTTTTGCAATATCTGAGCATACGAGGGTATTTTTTCATTCCAAAAGAAGCACTAGAAAGCTGGTTTCAAGATGGAGATGATGGATCAGGTATTTTTACGATTTTTTTTTCAGTTTGGTACCTATTTTGACACTTGAAGTCTTTCGATGACTTCTACCTTCTAGGGGGTATAACTTCTTCATTATAGCTCTATTTTCTGTTATAAAAAAAGCGTTAAAAATCTCTTCTCGAGAACTTTATTGATTCTTTGTCATTTCACTAGTATTTTGTATTAGGTATTTGTGATTCATATCTGAAGCTATTTTACTCTTTTCTCATTTATGCTTTCCTTCTGTAAGTTGGGATTAGGTTATTTGCATTGTGGGAGGTGTTTTTATATTACTTTTTTTTATTTTATCAACATATCAGAAAACTTTTTAAAACTTCTAAAACAATGGCCGAGACCTCTTCTAGTCTAGTACTTCTAAACCCACACAACTATCATACATGAAAATCCCATATGCAGCGGCTTCTTCGTTCAAAGGGATTGTGGTCTTGTCTAGACACAGTATAGCCAATTTTTCAGAGTCAATACCAAACTTTGTAAAAAAGGAATAAGATGGATGAAGCCATGGGTCTGATTTCTTTGAGTGTTTTAGACAACTTACAATTTTATCTTGAAGAATGTTCCACTCCTCAAGAATTGTGGGACAAGTTTAAAGACTTGTTTGGTACCATCAACGAGTTCATAGCACTTCAAATTGAGACAGAGCTTACTTATCTTGTACCTGATGCTTTCCCCTCTATTAAGGACTTTCTTATGACATTCAAATAGTAGAGGAATTTGTTACAGGGATGTAGGAAAGAGAAGCCAGATAAGGAGTGCATCTACCTGATTCTCTCCAAGCTTCGAGGAAACTTTCAAATTTTCTCTTCTACCTTCCATTCCACTATGGATGCCTTGGGTCGTAGATTTACCATGCCCCCTTTTGACATCTTTTGTGATCAATTGACTAGAGAGAAATCCAAGCTTACACAGTTGGGCACTATCAACGGTTCAAAGACTTAGGCATTGGTTGCTCAGAAATCTACAGGGAAACAGAAGAAGAAACTGAAGCCCAAGACAAATTCAGCAGCCAATGAGAGTTCCTCCAAGCCTACTCCTAAATCAAATGCTCAAAAATTATTTCAAAATGGTGAATCTTCTAAGTCTGGTGAGTCTTCCTCCAAGACTAAGAAGTTCACAAGTGATCCTTGCAATTTTTGTGGCAAGGAAGGACATCTAGTTTTCAGGTGTTGGAAACGTCTTAAGGCTTTAGAGGAGGCCATGCAGTAGCATAGTATTGCTTCTCTAAAGCCACCACCTCCTCCCTTAAGGAAAGGACATGCTCTTTCTACATGATCATTATCCTCTACAGCTACTTGGATTCTTGATTCTGGAGCTTCACATCATATGACACACTCACCTTATTTGGTTACCTCACTTGCTTAGAGTGTTACTAAACAGATTGCAGATGGTGATTCTTCTCAGCTTTCAGTTACAAGTTTAGGAACTATCTCTTTAAAAGGTGGTTCACTATAGGATTTTCTCTTAGCTCCGGCCATTTCTACGAACCTCATGTCTATCTTTTAGATTTGTCATTCGGGCTTTAGAAAGATAGTTGAGTTCTCACCACATGATGTGGTTATTCGAGACCTCCATGATCCTGACTTGATTATTTCTACAAGGAGTGTTGATCTTCAATCTCACTTATATCGGTTTGATGGCTTTGAGAGCTCTAATTCTACAGGTGTTTCTATCATTGCTCATGCAGACACGGTGAGCAAGCTTTGGCATGAGCATTTTGGCCATGTCAACTACGGATATCTACAGTAGATGAGTACATAGGAGTTGGTGATTGGATTATCTCAAATCTCTTGTATTGATGGTGTGTGTCAAGGTTGCACACTTTGAAACCATCATAGAGATCATTTTTCGATAGGCAGATCTACACATGCTAAGGCACAATTGGAGTTGATACATAGTGATCTTATTTCATTTCCCACTCCATCTTTTCAGGTGCTTGATATGTGCTCACCTTCATTGATGACTTTTTCTTTAGACGCACATGGGTGTACTTTTTGAAGTACAAGTTTGATGTCTTTGATTCATTTCAAATCTTTAAGACATTTGTGGAGAAGCAGTCTGGTCTTTCAATCAGACTATACACATTGACAATGGGGGGGAATATGTGAATCAGTCTTTCAGATATTTTTGTACTGAGCATGGTTTACAACATCAATTCATAGTTCCCCACACCCCACAGTAGAATGGGGTTGCGGAGAGAAAGAATAGGACATTACAGGAGATGGCCAATTATATGATACAGTCTTGAGCTATGAGTTTCGCATTTTGAGCTAAGGTTATCAATTGTGCCAACTATATTCAAAATCAGATGCCTCACAAGGCATTGCAACACTTGACTCTTGAGGAGGCTTGGACTCATGGCAAGCCCGATGTTTCTACTTTTTGCATTTTTGGTAGTGAGGCTTGGGAATCTATTCCAGATGCTCAATGGAAAGCCATGGAGAAGAAGAGTTCGCCACTCACTTTTGTTGGCTGCTATGAGGATGTGAAGCCATACAAGTTTTTTGATCTTCATCCTAGAGATGTCTTGTTTCAGCAAGATGTTCAGTTTGATGAGTGTTATCCTCCATTTCCAACTTCTTCCTCACTACCAAGTATTTCCTCTACTCCTCCACTGGATTATGCATCCTTTGAGGAAGATCTTGATATTGATCCCCCTTCACCACCTGCATCAGATATTTTGTGAGTTCCCAAGTGGGCTCGTGATACTGTTGATGCAGTTGCATGTTTGGTAGGTGATCCTATAGGTACTCATCGTACTTATACTTAGACTGTTGGTAGTGGCCTTTTGGTTCATGTCATTTAAGATGATCCTCAGAGTGGGATAGGGCTATGGATGAGCAGTACTCTTCTTTAATGAAGAACCACACACGGGATCTTTGTCCTCTTCCAAAAGAAAGAAAGTTAGTTAGGTGTCGTTGGGTGTACAGTACCATGTATGATGCAGATGGTTCTATTGATAGGTATAAGGCATGTCTTGTTTCCAAGGGTTTTTCACAAGTTGAGGGTATTGATTACTCTGAGACCTTTTCCCCTGTTGCCAAGATGAATTCTATTTGCCTTGTACTCTCTCTAGCAGCTTCACAGGGATGGACAATTTTTCAAATGGACGTGAAGAGTGTTTTTTTGCATGGAGACCTTCATGAGGAGATCTATATGGAGCAGCCTTATGGTTTTGTGCAAGACTCTTCATTGGTATGTTAGTTTCAGAGGTCTTTGTATGGTCTCAAACAAGCCCCTAGGGCTTGGTATGAGAAGATGGATTCCTTTTTGCTTGCTTCATAGTTAACTCATGGTCATTCCGATCCACAGTTTACATTCAACATCATGGGGTTAACTTATTGATACTTGTGCTTTATGTTGATGAGCTCATCATCACAGGAAGCTCAGTCTCCATGATACAGAGTGTTCAGTAAGCATTGAGAGAGCAGTTTGAGATGACAAACCTTAGACTTCAGCACTATTTTTTGGGCCTACAAGTTGTTCAATCTTTGGATGGGATAGCCATACTCTAGCAGAAGTATGCTCTTAATATGCTTCAAAGATTTAGCATGCTTCATTGCAAGCCTACTCCCACACCTTTTCAATCAAGTGTTGTTTTATCTACCACTTGCCCTACTCCTATAGTGGATTCAACTCTATATAGATAGCTTGTGGGTAGTTTGTTGTACCTAACACACACTTGTCTTGATATTTCCTTTGCGGTTGGTCTTGTCTCTCGATTCTCCCATGATCTGTATGAGAGTCATTGGAAAGCTTCCAAACATATCTTAAGGTATATTAGAGGTACAACATGTTATGGCATTCACTACACATCAGAGGATCCTCACATTGTTGGTTTCACAGATTTAGATTAGGCCGGTGATATTGATGATTGAGAATCTACTTCTGGTTTTGTATTCTATCTTGGTTCTACTCCTATCACATGGTCTTGTAAGAAGAAGCATGCTCACGCATTATCATCTACAGAGGCAAAATACAGGGCATTTGTATTGGCTAGTCAGGAGGTTTTGTGGTCTCAACAGTTGATGACAAAGTTTGGATTTTCTCCTAATAGTCTCACCTTTCTATGGTGTGATAATCAAAGTGTTATACACATTTCACGCAACCCAGTTGAGCATCAACGGACCAAGCACATTGTGCTTCACATGCACTTCATCATGCATCTCATTCAAGATGGTGCCTTAAGCTTGGAGTACATTCCTACTGCTGAGTAGGTTGCAAACATTTTCACCAAAACTTTTGCATCTCTGTGGTATCTTTAGCTATGTTCTATGCTTGGGGTGAAGGAAGTTGTCCTTGGGAGGTCTCAGTGATGAATCCTTCCTTCTTTTTCTACTATCTCTTTTTGGAGTAGAGTTTTTCCCACTGGGTTTTCTCTATTTCTCTGTTTCATAGAGATATGGTTGTGATTAGATACCTCATCAGGCCTTGTTGCATGTACCCAAGCTTTCTTTCAGCATTTCATTGTAGTTTCTTTGCTCTTTATGCATTGTTTGTAGTTGCACTATTTCTCATCTTAAGGGGGGTGTTAGAGTAAAGTGTTAATTTAATTTCATTTATTAAATTCACCTTATTTCCTTCTTAAGATTTCATTTTATGCACCTTTTCCATTCTCATATAATAATTAATTAGTAATTATTAAATAGCATTTACCTTTTAGCTTACCCTTTGTACCTTTTCGGGTTTCGATCTCCTTCTATAAGGATAGATTGTTTGTAAGTATCTTGCATCTTTTTCATTTCTGATAATACAATTTGCATATTTTCAGAGCAAAACCCTTGCCTCTTCTCGTCTTTTTCTTCTGTAACAAGTTTTTTACATGCAGGTATTCTTCAGGCTTTGTGGATTTGTATTGATCAAATCCTTCAGATGCATCTTTATTTTTATTTTTTTGTAGTTCAGATACCACCAAAAAGTGGTTTTTTCCATTTGAACTCTTTTTCTTTATTTTGATTTTATGACTAAGGTACTTGATATCTTTTTCTGTCATATTAACCACAGGTTTGCTGGTGGAAGATATTACAGGTTCAAAGCATTAAGGTAGCATGTGATCTCATAATCATTCTGAAAAGACAGTAGTTCAAGTCTTTGATGTTGAACCGACCAATCTATGAGATCATTGTGAGTCAAGGAAAGTGATGTGGAAGCTTCTAGGTGTATTGATACGAAAGGAGTCATCTCTGGTGACTTGAGAAGTTGAGCATATAGTGAAATTTCCAAAGGGATCCAAATTAGGAATAGGCCCAAAGGGATCAGCGTGATCCACTAAAACAATTTGTAGACCGAACTCGTCAGACCCTAGGCTAGACTCTTCACCTACACTTGTTTGGGTAGCATAGGCCTATATAACATTCACACCTATCTCACAAGATACGTTAGAAGGACTATCCCATTCATATTCACCAGAATTTGTACTTTGGTTCCTAGATATCAAATGAGCAATAGTTTCTCTTGTATGTCCTCTGTTTTGATCTTCATTACCAAATGTATCTAATTGGCACTGTCAAGAAGTGGAAGATTTGGCAACATTAGAAGACATTATATGTTCTTCTCCCCAAAGTAGGGAAGTGGGAGGCAAAAATTCCTCACTTGATAAAGTAGTGGCTACAGAGGGTGGATCTCCATCCTCTGATTCGCTAGACATAGGAGCTCGTCTGTCCAATCTAGGTAGTCCATCTTCTAGACCGAAGCCTAAGCTAGCAGTATCTCTATGGTTGGGACCCTCGATATGACTCAACGGTTCTATGAGAGATTTATTGGCACCATTTAAGGATCCTTGACCCTGATAGCCCATGTTTTGTAGCATCTTGTAATCATTCCCATAGCGCTTGGGAGAGATGGGGGTAGTGACTATAACCTCATCATTATTTTCTACTTCTCTATAAATCCAATCCCTTAGAGCCTAATCTTCTTTTTCTACTTTTAAAGGGATAGGTGACTGAAAAAAAGTTCCAAAGACAGTCATGGTGGAGGCTAGGGGTTTTTATTTTTTTAAAGTTCTGACATATGATATAGGAGAGAATGGTGGAGAAGCAATAGAATCAAGAGTGTATTCCCCCATATCAAGACATCATTTTTAATCTTTGTTGAGAATTTGTAAGAGGAAGCCGAATGTCATGAGATGACTTATTGTGAGAAACAATGGTTTCAATAGTAGGCAATGTATTGATAGACATTGAGTTGTCACCCGGGATGACAACTTGTACACCATTGAATGGGAATTTGATACATTGATGATATATTGATGGCACGACTTGCATATCATGCATCCATGGTCTCCCCAATAATAAATTGTATGCCAATGGAATGTCTAAGACTTGAAATACTACATCTTTCTCAATTGGTCCCACACGAATTGGCAACACAATCAGGCCTTTGCAGGGTTGTTCAACTTCATCATAAGCTTTTATAGTTATTTTCTTTTGAGGATCGATAGAAAACTCAGACATTCCAAGTTGTTGTATAACATTATAGGAAATAATGTTCAACCCAGCACCATTGTCTATTAGGACTCAACGGACACGGATGCGAAAGATTTGAACTTCAATGTGAAGAGCTAGGTTATGAGGATGGCTTAATGATTTATCATCTTACTTAGAGAAGGTATGGTAGTGAGGTGAAGAAATGTGGTTCACCATAACTTGGAATCGTTATGCATCAATATTTGTGGGGACATTGGCAAAGCGTAAGGCCTTTTCAAGGATTTCCTTGTGCAAAGGAAATAACTCTAACAATTCAAAAATGGAAATCTGAGCTAGTGTTCGTTGAAGTTGACTAACAAGATCATAGTTAGAGATGGTGGGGGTAGTTGTTTGTTTGGATGAAAAAGCACTCCTAAGATCATTGGCAAGTTTTAGAAAAACCTTTGATTGCCCCCTAGTGACAGCATTAAGCTCACCATGTGAGGAAGAGGATTCTGCCACTCTAAGAACTACCTTTGGTCGCGTGTTGGTATGTTGTCATTGAGTATTTTGAGTTCTTAATACAACTGTAAGCCTCTCATCATTTGTATCATAGTTGGGATCTTTGTCAATTTTTGGACCCATCATGCAAAGATATTTGATGGGTTTTATTATTTTAATGATGTCGTTGGTGTTAGGATAGGTGTAATTGATCTTTGCATCATGATTTTTCTTATTAGCTTTGGAGGTTTCGCCCTTTTCGTACTCTAGTAGTGGTTGCTTAAAAGCTTTATGATCAGAGTTTTTAACAAGGCCATCTGTAACAACTTTGCTAGCATCGATAGATCTTGGATGACGTCTTTGAGCTTAAAATAATGTTCAGTGTGTTGGCCTTTACTTCTATGATAACTACAGCTATGATCTTCTCTCCACCAAGGAGGTCTGATGGATGGGTCATAGGATCTGGAATTGTCTGGAATTGTAACCAATTTGTTTGCAAGAAAAGTCTTCAAAACCACCTCATAGGGTTCAACCATAGGCATGTAAACACGCCTTTTCTTCACAAATTTGCTATCGTTTTTGTCAGATGTGAGAATTTTCGAAGCCTCTTATTGTTTAGTAGCATATATAGCATTTGAAAGATTGAAGGCCAGTTCTTTTTTAAGCTTTAGAGGTATCCACCACACCATCGTTGACAAGATACTTGTTCTTGTTCCAAGACCAATTTCTATCTTTCCCAATGTTGTTGCCATTTTTATCTTTGTTTAGTACTATGTCACCTTTTTTAATGGCAACATCCTAGATTCAATAAGCGCTTTCAATCATTTCATTGAAGGAAGTGAATAATTATTTTCTATGGTCAAAATAGAGTTTAGGCACTAAAGTGTTGACAAAGATGTCAATTTTCTCAACTTCAAGTATTTGTCGAGGATATCTGGAATATAGAACTCTCCAGCATTGTAGATAGGTAGAAAAAGGTTCTCCTTGCTTTTGCTTAATGTCACATTAATCCAGCATAGTAACAAGATGTTGAATATTGTACAAATACTACTGGATGAAACGACGCACAAGTTCATCAAATGTCTTGAGAGGTGATGATAGCTTTGTAAACCATTCCATGGTTTGTCCTTTCAAGCTTCTAGGAAATAACCTCATAAGGTATCCTCATGCATAAAATCCATACTAATGGTGTAGAAGTGTCTGACGTGGTCATGGGGATCGCCATTCCCGTCATACTTATCATACTTAAGAATCTCTATGTCCCTAGGAAATGGGACCATAAGAAGACTCTTGTCGAAAGGGAGTTTACATATGGATTCTACAAAAGAAGTTTTAGGTTGTTCCTTAGAAACTTGTAAGTGGATAAGTTGGTCTCTAAGTTCCTTCATTTCTTCTCTCAATATTTAAGCCTCAGTGGGCTCTCATTTTATTTTTATTCTCTGTACATCAAAGCCTTGGGGGAATTTCCACCCCTTTGCTGCCATATATTGATCCTCATTTTGTTCTAGGGCTCTAAGCATTAGTCTTTGTGCAATTTCGTCTTGTTGGGACTTCATCAAGTCTTCACTAGTGATTTCATCATCACTTTTATGAGGTGGTTGTGAGCATCTAGGTGGTGATGGACATGTTGTTGTGTTGACCCTATGAGTCATAGGAGGCGTGTTATTCCCGTCATTTCCACCACCTATGTCATTCACAAAGGGATTGCTACAATAACCATAACCAAGAATATCAATGTTGTGTTTCATGCCATGCATTTCTTTGATAGAGATTTGTCTAGCCTCTTCCAACCTTTCCCTATCTAAACGTGTTTGTTCCTCTTTGAATGCTAAGTGTGTCAAAGGAGTAATTTCTTTTCTCTTGGTTGTTGGTGAATGCCATATCAGTGCTATCAACATTTGTTTCTAAGGAACTATTGAGACTGAAAAGTGGGTTCTACCACGTAGTGACACTAGTTTCTTGCAAAGGTTCTCTATCACTAGTCTACTTGTGTGGATGCCTAGTGGGAGTAGTCGACTGTTCAAAAGAAAAGGGACAGCTAGCTTGATCGACTTGGAGCCTAGTTGTGACTGGCATGTAAAGATATATCTCTAGTCTAGGGATAGATTGAGATTTTTGGATTAAAGCTTAGATACCAAAAATGTTTACCTATCAATTAAAGAATGGCTTGTCAAGGATGTTCAAGATCTTACAATGTCAATGACTCGAGCTGAGAATTTGAGCAAGAAGCCCAGTAGAAAATAGCTTGAAGTGATAAGGTAACCGAAACTTGACAAGTGATTATCAATGATAGTTGCAACTTATGTCCAATTAACTGGATCTATCTTTTCGACTTCAAGAACATGACCATAATGCAAATTTTGAACCAAGCTCAAGCAGGACGTAGTTAAGAAACCCCTAGAAAAACTAAGGTACAATTACGACTCAATTCTGCAAGTGACTGAACTAAGGCGACACTTTTCAACAGGATGTGCAAAATTTTTCTAGAAATAACTAGCGTATGACAGTTTCTCTTTAATGATGCGACACTTTGTGACAATGCAGCAGTATATGCAAATCAATGGGACTGAATAAAGGAATTCATGCAACAGAGTTTATAACTAGATGCTACAGAAAATTTGATGTGAACTATCATGCAACAATATATCAGCAAATGTAGTTTAAAGTTTCAAAACGTCTCTATTTTAGCTTGATTTCTTGATTGTTTCTGATCAGTGTATGACAATAGTGATAGAACGTTTTAGTTTGTAGTTTGAAGACAACAAGGGTAATAAACATGACACAAATAGTTGATAAAGGGACAAAGCAACCTTGTCAACACAAGCACTTGTGATATCAAAGAAAAATCTTATGCATGCTACCATTGTGTTTGATGTTCAAGAATGTTTACAAGGGTTTTTCACTTTCGAAAATACATACCAGGCAGATCTACCTAGAGATCATGGCTCAGTACTCAACAATTTGGCCCACACTTGATGCCTCTTCACCTCACACCAAGTGTTCACCCACGAGAGATATTCGCTTTTTCGTGGAAGTGCCAATGGCACAACCAAGGAGACACAAATGGTGAGTGTAAACTCTTGGGGTTATCTGGGTAGTACACTAGGATCGATCCTTGCACCAATATGTTCATAGCACTCCTCTTGCACCCAATTATGAGACACCCTTGCCTTGCGGCAAGTAAAAAACTTTGAAGTCACAAGAGTACCTTTAGCATTCCTCCCTAGTGATCTTCTCATGATCGCAATCCCGCAAGCAATCACACTAAGTAAGACAAGCACTATGTCTACCGAGGTTTTGTGTCCTCGATAGCCTTGAGCTTGTAGTGGGTCAGAATAGTCGGGTTCACTTGTCCCCACTTGGGTCATTCCTCTTGGTTGCCCAAGAGCAAGCCCTCTAAAGAATTCTAACTAAAAACAAATTGGATCCACTTTCAAGAGTCCAGATTTCTGATTCACCGCAAAGGTGAAGAGAATACTCTCCTATCTTGATTGTTTTCCCCAAACATGCCAAGAAGATTCAATTATCCCCTTGCTCTTGAAATCCAAAGGTGAGTTAAGATTTGTGATTTGACACAAGGGTGAAGAGCATACTCTCCTATCACCAAAGAATCCCAATTACAAGTTGTATGTGCCTAGGAAACGAAAACAACTATTAAAATGTCGCATATGGAATAAAAGAAATAAAAGCACGTATTTGGTTTTTATGCTTTTAGGCAGCCCTACAAATAATCATTAGTATCTTTTTTGCATTTGAAGCTTTAATATGTTATCTTCTTCTTTTTTAAATCCCTACAAAACCACAAGTTAGAGCATCAAAACTGCATAACAAACATGAGTTATGAAAATGTTAACAACTTGACATGAGTGATGATGTCTAACATCCCAAATGAAAGTTTGACAATGGGAAAAAAAAAATTTAACTTTTTTTGTTATTTTTTATATACGTAAAACAGCTTAGAATATCCTAAATCCTACGGAACCACCAAAAGTCAAATTTCTTCTTTTGAAATTTTAAAAAAAAATACAAGTTAGAATAGCAAAAATATAACCAAAAATCTGTAAAAGAAAACTCTGTAAAACTAGTGATTAAATCTATCAAAAACTAGAGAACTAAAGAGATTTGAATTCAAGTTCCTTTAAACAAAATAGAACAGTCTAGAACAGAATAGAACAAAATGGAACAGTCCCTTTAAATAGAACAGGTGATTAAGTCTGCTAAAAACCAGAGAACTCAAAAGATTGAAATTTAGTTGCAATATGATTGGAGAAATATCAAAATAGTTAATGGAAATGGACTACAATAGAATTGGACAAAGACCAAAACAATCAATTGCAACAGAATTGTGAAGCGGTATTTTATGTTGATGACATAAAATATAACTCACAGGTGATGGTCTCCTGTATGTTTGTGCGATGCTTTTTGGAAAAGTGTGGCCTCCAATTTGAGATCCCTTTAGAGAAACAATCACCTGATTATCTGCAAAATAGAAAGCAATTCGAACAGCAAAATCGAAGCAAAATAGTTAGTTATACCTGCAAGGCAAAAATGTGTGCTCTAAAAAGTGCACTTATCTATGTCCTTCTATCCAAGGTTGTCTCATAGGTTGAGAGCCTCAAATGTTGACATAGAGCTCCCTAGTCATGGAGTGCAAGGAGCAATGCATAAGTGTTAAATTAGCTCTTAGTTTGAGATGTAGGACCATGCCCCTTGCTAGTAAACCATGAAACAGGAGATTCTTGAACAAAAACAAGAGTGTAGATGCCAAGAATTTCTTAGATATGCAATGCAAGATGTATTATGCCAAATGAGATGTAAATTACTCTCAAACCAGCGAAAACAAGTGTTACAACCTTCCTAATTAAGATACATGTATTAACTACAGCAAGAGAAAGCATCTAAACTAAATGCAAATGAACCTAAGCTAGCATGAAGATGCAAGCATGAGAGAAGAAGTAGACTAGAAGATAGAAATTCTCCTCAAAGCTTCAAAGTAGTGATGATTGCACCAATGGAGTCTCAAAACCTGCAGCATAACCTTAAGAGAGTGAGCCTTTTTTTTGAGAGGGAGAGAGCCCCCCCTTTAAAGTTGAACGAACGGTGGACATTGAAGTCCAAGGGTCAAGATCAAGAGTGGAGATTGGTGAAGAAGTGAGTGGATGTGTCATATTTATCATTTCTTTACTGAGCACTTTGAATATTCAATATTAAAATGAGCACTCATGGATCCATTTCAAATTCCATTATGACATTATGGTGACAATTCTCATCCCATTGTGACATTCTTCATTAAATCTTGACACCTCCAATTCCATTATGACATTCTTCATTTAATATTGACACCTCTGATTCCACTATGACATCATGATTATTAAATCAATCTCCAATATTAAATCATTTTCCTTTATCCAAATGTGATTCCACCATAAATATTAAATGAATTATAGATTTTTCCAAATATTTAAAAGATAAATACCCTTTTTAGCTTTATTTGGAATTAATATTCATGTGTATTTTCTAAATTGGTTCAAGTAATTGAATTAAATGAGAATGTCTAACATTTGAATTAATTCAAATGTCTAACGTTTTATAGATGAACATGAGTGATTAAAAAGCATGAGCTAGACCAAATTTGATGATTATCTGATTTTGTTTGATTTCATTATAAAAGCAATGAATTTAGCAATTTGAGATTGTAAGGCCAATTTTGGGTGATTACATGGACAACACCCATAACTTGGAGGGCACCACATGGAGTTGTTCCAATAGAGAGCGATAGCTCTTAGATGCACCAGAGGCTAGCAAGGCAACTAACATTACAAAAATAAAAACAATGGCATTGAGTGCAATGCCAATACCCAACAAGGGCTGAGGAATGCCAATAGTTGGTAGCCTCAGAGACAACAAATTTCTGAAGGACACACAATCCCTCAACAAGAGGGCATGTAATGCAGAGGAAACAAAGTTGACAATGATGTTACTATTATGCATGCTTAAGTCCTTTTTGCTCTATGTAGAAATTGTATTTACTCAAGATTCTTATTTCTAATGTATTGTTTTCCTCTATAGGAATGTTTTCCATGCTAGCACATATATAGCTTATTATTATTATTAGAGTTTACATACATAGTTTTCATTATTTTTCTTTAACAAAACTCAATGTTTACTTATAAATTGCCATATAAGAATGTATTCTTAAGATCTTTTTTTATGAATTAAACATCTATTTAAAATTAGCAAATGTAAAATAAATTAATAATGCTCATGCTTGCTACAAGTGCAAATTAATAATCATTGTTGACTTTTTCATTAATAAAAACCTCCAATTGCTAAGGTTCATTTTCTTCAACAAGGCTCTCTATAAGATTACCCTCAAATATTACTTTTCCTCGATGTTGCATCATGTCCAAAACTTTTTATAGTCCCATCCCTTTTAAATTGTTATTTATGAAGAGAGGTGTCTATATTCTTTCATGTACAAGTTTCTACCATATTTTATTCCCTTGTTTCTCCTCTTATTATTTTTTCCCTTTAGCACCCTACCCTTTCATCTCTAGCACAATTTCATAGTTAATACCTAAGCATCCATGGATCTCATGTGTGACACTAGTTGGTTGTTTGAAAACAACAAAAGAAAGAAAAAAATCATCATCTCAAAGAAACATTGAAATTGAAAGAGGAAATGAAATGAAAAATGAAAAATGAAAGGCTACATTCTCCCTTATGTTTTATGGGCATATTTAAATCAATTCCAAAACAATGCACTAGAATCATTTGTTCTATTTGTCAAAAGACTTTTAATTCACGTAATTGGGTCTTTCATATTCATACCCTTTTTATAATTTCACATGTTTTAAAATTTTACTAAGATGCATAACTCTACGACCATTGTCAATTTATTAAGAAATTTTGGTACTTTTTTTTAAAATTACTACAATCTTCAACTCTACAACTCAACTTAAATCCCTACTTCACATAAATTTGATGTTCTTGTTCACACCAATACATATTCATGTCCATTTTAACAATGTTGAATGGTCACTAAAAGAATTATATAACTTTAAAAAATGTAATAGGATGCATAATTCTACAAGCATTGCCTAATTTAGCTACCCACAAAGAACACTTGATATTTCAATCACTTTGCAAAGTATGTCTACAACTATTTCTTATCGAATTCCTTCTATAGTGACATATATATTTACTTAAAAGTATATAAAAACCTTTATGAAAATTGCAAAAATAAAAGATGAGGAAAAAAGATGCTTGATTTCAAAAAGAAAACAAAAAATCATTTTTGATTATTGCTTTAAAAGTTATATTATTCTAGACATGGAAACAAGATGTTTCAATCACTTTGTAGGTACGTATACAACTCTCCCTTGTGTGAATACTTCTACTATGAACATATATCTTAAAAGTCACAAGTATAAAAATCTTTATTAAAATTAAAAAATTTAAAACACAGTCATTAATCATTTCAACATTTACTTAAATTTTTCCAAGTGAACTCTAATTGTTGTCCCTATTTCTACTAGTGCAACTCCTTTAAGCCACAAGGACCTTTTGGCTCCTAATGCTTTTGCTTCCACTCTGCAACAAGTTTCTATTGCAATGCTCAACTTCTTCATCACTTTAACCATTATACTCACAATTACCCTAGCAAGGTGATGGAGGAGCACCCATGACACAAACACATCAAGAGAATAAGGGTCACAAAATGATCAAATTTGAGTCATTATCGATATCTTGAGAGTCATATGAATGTATTTGAACCATGAAATGTGTTATAAAATTGCTAAAGTTGTCATGAATAACTCATCTTTGGTCAAATGGTCAAATGGTCAAATATTGTGAAAAAACTTCTCATGAAAAGGTAATCATAATGTAAAATCTTGTGTATTGTCCATTTAGATGTATTGAGATGGTTTATGCAAGGTCATTATATGTGTAAGAATTTGCCTAAGGGCAAAATTCACCAAAGAACTAAGAACTCAAACACAAGTACACAGTAGACCAAAGAGAGAGTATGATCAGAATAACAATGTATTCAATAACTTGCATTCTCATTAAGAGTACACTAAGAGTGCCTGAATATAAAAGCCTCATGAGAGCTTCTAGAATGCATAGAAGTTAGCATCATGATGTGTCATACAACCAAGCGCATGTCCACCAGATATGGATTATCCTCCATTAAGCACGGAAGTAAGTGCGGTGATGAGAGGATAAGCCTACAAGGGTAGGATACGCAAAACAGTGTTGTAGACACCATGTGCTCAAATAGAATTGTGTACTCCTGTGTTGTCAACATGACAACTCAAAAGGTGTGCAAACTCTTAAATGTCTCACAAATAAAAATAATTAAATAATGCATTAACCTAAGTAAACTTAAGTAAGCGTAAATAATAAAGTACGTATTTACACCAACAATATGCAATAGTGCAAAAATTGCAACAACAACAAAAAAAAATTTAACTCTGCAAAAGTAGCAATGTTAGACAAGAAGTTGTAACTTTACAAAAGTTGCAATGTTAATGGTCGTTCCTTGAGGTAGTTAAATATGTTGGTAACTGATCCAATGCTTTAAAAGGAAAGTGTAATGGTCGAAGTGTAAGGGGACAGTCAAAGAGTTTCATGTATCCATGGCAATGGATCTCCATGGAACGTTAATGAGGAGAAGATAATGGGTGAGAGGCACAATCAAGATGAACAGTATAATATATTTTATTGAATAGGAATAAAGCTCTTATTGTTGAGTGCAAAAGTATTTAACATTTAATGAATGCAGAGGTAATTTTTATTGTTTCATGGCATTTATTGATACACAACAGATTGGGTTTTGTCTGAACTTGATTTGGTAAAGTGCATTGAGAGTTTGGTTAAATCTTATTAAAACTGTTGCAAAACCCTTTGTAACATAGTATCTCACGAGGGTTTGATGATATCTGTAAATGTAACCAGTCAAAAAATTTGAAACTCTCGTGTTTTACAATAGACTCGGGTATCCTTAAAACAAACTCGCTTTTGTATTAAAAGATTGAGGCATGTGCAAGTACAGCGATCCCCTCGCAGGTAAAACTCGGGGAAAATGCCTTGTTTGGACAGTATGCCATTTTATCTGATGGATTTAATGGCTGCAAGGAGTTTTTAAGGACATGAAAATGATCTCTTAAGATAAGTAGACGTGGAAAGATCCCACACTTGGTAGGAAGATTAAAACATTCAGTCTTAAAAGGTTTTGATTGTGGGAAGTTATCTAAAACTACCACATTAGGACAATCCAACCAAGTCTGATCCGAAGTATCATACATTATTGGAACATGATTGTTTGAAAGCTATGCTTATGGGAATGTAAAGCATAAGCTGTAATGGTCTAATAACTTCAATGCCAGGGATGGACTGATGCTTTTGTTGATTATGATGTATATAGAGAACAATAAGCTCCTTATGGAGTTACTGAACCACAATAGGACTGACCGACAACATGTTATCTTTTGTGTGGGTAAGTCATACTAGAGGTTATGAATTGGTTGATAGAATCATTATATTAACAACATGAGTGTTGCATGATTTGTTGACAAGACCTTGTGGTGGTTTGATGATCAGTGCGCTACCTATAATGTGAGACAAAAGGCCTTCGATAAACTAATGTAATTAGGGATTTGAGATTCTGAAGATCGATTGTTGCATTGGATTGATAAACATGTTGTTTTGCCTTTAACAAGTTGTTTATATGATTTAGTGTTGATGGATCATCAGAACCCTTGAAGAATGGTTGAGTTTCAGGATGCTCTGCCAATATCGCCTGGACAATTGTCTGATCATGTAAGAAGAATTGTCCTCAAAACTCTTAGTATCCCTTGTCATGTAAGTTTGGCCTGAAATTTTACCTTCAAGTATTGTCTTTGTAAGGGTCATCCCATTTGTTAAGCTGCTTACCCAATCGAAAACTTTTACTTAAAATGACAGTAAATTTTTAAAATTGATTTATTATTTATTAAAGCTACTTCGTTATTCAACAGTAATGTAATTAATCATAGAAAGCACATAAAAGTTGTCACATTAAACCAAAACACAGAGTTCAAATGTATATCTAGAGTTATTATAACCCTAAACGTATTACTCATTTTACTTGAATTATTTTGAGTTATTTTCAATCTAGACAAACACCTTTGGAATGTTAAAAAAAAAAATGTCAATGATAATTTTTGCCTGCTTAAATCTGATATATATATATATATATATATATATATATATATATATATATGGGACTCAAACTCACCTCTGATTCGGAAAGTCAAAATCTAACTCGAACTCGAAATTGGCAAATCAAAAAATCCATGTAATTCAAAAATTTTAAAAATTTAAAGATTTTTCCATTCATCATTTAATCAATTAACACCAAATACACAATAATTTAGATAAATAGAAGCTACTTAACACTCATACAAAATTTTGCATAGATCACATAAGTATAACAGCGAATTTTTTAAAGAAGAAACTGAATAACATAATATAAAGTTAAACGTAGTGTCACTCTCAAATGTCTACAATATATGAAATCCATGAAATCAAAAGTCGAAAACATTTATCAAAATATCAGCTAGAGTGTAGAAGACTAAGGTTCATAGTAGCCTATGCCCTCCTACGAATACGCCTAAAATAAGTCATGGAAGACTCGAATATTGAGAAATATGTGTGTTACAACTTATGCACGCATTGTAGACAACAATAGAGCTCTCAAGTATGTCTATCAATTTGCTTGGTGAAACAAAATCTTCAACAGTAAAAAAATTTTAATAACAATTATAGTTGGCTTACAAATTTTTGCCAAAAAAATGATCAAGGACATAGCCAACAACACATACACATGTAAGTGTGAAAGTTTATAACTTTATGTACAAGACTAGAGAGTTCTAACATTCATGAACACGTAAATCTAAAAAAAATAGAAAAACTCATTCATCATTATAGAATTCTAACACGTATATATGTAAATCTGAAAATATTTATACAGCATTACTAAACTCTACAATGCTGAAAGCAAATTCTTCATAATGAAACCCAGATAGTAACCAATATTGGCAGTGAGCTTTCAATTTGGGTAACTATCCTTCATTTTGAGATGCAAGGCAATTCAGCTGTGTAATTTGCTATACCCTGGTTAACGACATTTGAATATTTATAGTTAAAAATTAAATTTCCTATAATATTCAAGAATTTCAGACATAAATTTGAAAATTTAAGATTCAATCCTTAATAATATCTTGACATACCACAACATCATTTTCAGAATTAATATACAATAAAAAACAAAAACAAAACCTTCCAGAAATCTATCTTTGAAAATTTTTTAAAAAAATTAAAATAATTTTTTTAAGTTAAAATTTTTTGGGGGAGTCCTGGGTTCAAAACTCGACGAATCCACATGGACTCTGCCAGGACTCGGCCAAGTCAGAGTCCAGAAGCCATTTGCCTCAGAAAATGCTGGAACACTGATATATATATATATATATATATTATTATTATTATTTATTTTTATTTTTTGGTTTTTATTTTTTGGTTTTTAATGACATGCATGCATTGACACGTGGATGGTTAAATAGCAAATTTGAAAAAGAAAAATAGACAACAATCATTTTAACTTGAAAATTATTCTATTAATCATAGAAACCTACATAAATTACCGAACAGATTGAAACAAAACAAAACCATTGTAACTTTTGCTTCAATAATTCAGACAATAAAAGACAATTAAATTTAAAAAGTTTTAAACAACTTAGTTCTACAAAATTTGTTACGACTTCTTTATTTTTTTTTCCTGTTGATGTTTATTCGGCTACTTATTAATTACATGTCAATAATTAATTATATGCATTTATTAAATATTAATAATTTGATGTCCAAATGAGCGTCGAATTAAGTAAAGAATTGTTTATGTGCAGGATCACAATTAAAAAACTCAGTGCTGCCACTACTGAATGCTTCTCAACAATAAAAAACACCTTGCTTCCTCTGTAGAATGCCTTTCAAATTAATAATATTAGAAATGATGTATCAGCAAACAGATTCCAAAATACATTTAAGGTCTTCAAAACAATTCCATTGAGCCATATTGGATGGAAACTGAATTAGCTGATAGGGACTACATATTCAGACATCTCTTGTATTTTATTCATTCTGAGAATACACAATATTCTTACATTTCATTCTGAGGGCAGTAAAAGCTGCAGAGCTTTCGAAATATTGCGCTTTGAACGCCAAAGATTATTCCAGACTACAATCTGGTTAAAGCTAATTGCTGGGTCACAACAAGGATATCAATTCTTTCAAAATCATCACTACATAATATATGACGCCTGCATGTGAAGGTTTCCCACTACGAAATTGTGCCAGAAATGCTAAAATTACTTCCGAGGATAATAGTAGTGATTCCATAAACAATTATTTTGGAATAAGTACCATAGAAATACCCTTGGTTTATTTAAAGCACGAAATGCAAAGAGACGCACATATTGAAAATGATTTTTGTTCTAATGGCCACAATTTGGGTCACAATTTGTGCATTGTGCAACATAAAGTGCCCAACAGTAGAACATTTTCTTGACTGTATGATCACTGGTAAGAGCATTATACCTAAAAAAATTCAAAGACGTTCAAAGAAACAACATACAGATGCCTTAAACACTACCATCATATTTCCTGACTTGGAAGGCACCTAAATTACATTTGATGGAGAAATTAGGTACAAATCTAGAAACGGCTAATTCCAACACAGACTACAAATGTCTACCATTTTCAAATTTCAGAGACAATTGGCATCAAAATTTATAAATATATGACCAATCTTCACACGTACAGCAAAAATGGGTAAGAAGCATATCCAAATAACATACCTCTGGCTAGAAAATCCCACAACATAGAGATCAATGTTTAACTCTGTCAAAAAATCTTGACATGACTAACTTTATTGCACCTCAATCAAGTTGCAGGAAACCATAGCCCCAAAAAGAACAGACATATTTGGGGAAGATTTGCCAGGTACTTATCTGCAATTATAATTGAGAAAATTAGCCATAAGCTGTAAATGTATCTAATCGTAGCAAGCACTTCTATAGAAGACAAAAGAATACCAAAGAGAATAAACATGCACATTAGCTGCATCATAAACAAAACAAAAAATTCAAATTCTCATGGAAAAATGTATTATTCTTCTTTGTAAGAAAAATAATCCACTTGCTTGTTACAAACAATATATTGCATTTAAATGGTTAGAGATGGGAAGTTCAAACCCCAGGAAATTTCCCAAGCAATAAATCATTAAACTGAAATAGCAGTGTAATGCATCACATTATCATTAGTTTCCTAACAATTATTACAAGCTAGTGAACTCATACTTCTAACACTAGGCAGAAACGAAATTCTGTTGATAAACGTCATCCAAGCACAAATATACTCAAAACAATAAAAATTGTTTGACTATGAAAATCTGTCTATTCAATCATAGATGTAGTGGTTTGAATCCCCCAACATCAGCAACTATTGCGATTTCTAGGGCAGGCTTAAAATAGTTGTGTAATGAAGGAAACAAGGTTCACTAGCTTGTATGCAATGATCCTTTGTTATTATGGAAAATGACAACACAAATGTATTTTGAAAATGCAAGGTTTCGAGATAGGTAGAGAGAGAAGATGGTTTTCTGCATGCATAGGATGACTAGAGATAGACCAATTTCGGGAACAGAGCCTAGAATCAAAGACTGTAACTGACCTGCAAACTAAATTTTGGGCCGACAGGTATGGGGCAACTCGCTCACCCTAGGACAGGTCATAAGCAACTTGCTCGCCCTTGGCCTGACACTTTTCAATGAAAACAGATGCTGACTATAGCCTTTCTCCTGATCAATTCTGTTACCCTGGAATTAGTCTGGTCCAAATTTCAAAATTTCATCATTTTTTTGGTAAAAAAACATTAAAAAGTAACATTAAAAAATTTATGAATTAAAAATGGTGAATCATTTATGGGAATTTTGGTGATTTTATGTTTCTAAACATCAGGTTTCCAGCCAGCTCCATCCTGTATTTTGAATTTTAAAACCAGAGTTCTGGGTCAAAAGTTGTGCCACTTCGAAGTTGAAATCTTAACTTTTTAAAAGTTAAGATTTGGGTTTTTAACTTTAAAAAAAGATAATGGTTCGGATCTTAACTTTTAAAACAAAGAGGTTAGAAAGTTAAGATCTTAACTAAAAATAAGGTTAAGAAGTTAAGATCTTAACTCAAAAGAGGGTTTAGAGTTAGGATTCCAGCTCTTCTATATTTTTTGGTCAAAATCTCAACTTACAGTCCAAATCTTAACTTTAAAGAAGTTAGTTGGGATGATAACTTCTTTCCAGAATTTGCCCATAATCTTAACCTTGAACGATATCAAGATTAAAACCAAGATCCAAACTCCAACTTCGCAATAACTACCGTCTGGCAACTCATGAGAAAATACAATGGCAAGTACAGGTTCTGCAAGAAGAAAAATTTGTTAGCAATCCAATGGAGAAACTTTCAAAAGTGGATATGAAGTCAAGGTGAAAAGAATGTGGTTTCATGGAACTCCGTGATTATGGTGAACCATAGACTATGGAATCTTATTGCTTGACAGATTGTCATAATAGATGCTGCAGTATATATCTTTGTAAAAACTAAAATGTGGAAAAACAGGAACCCATGGGATGTTTAACAGAATCCTTCAATGATATGTGTTCTATTGAAGGTTAATACTTTTTATGATTATTGTGAGATTATGCACAACATGAATTTGTTGAGGCTTCAAAAATTATCAGATGGATGCAATTGGCAGATATGCAGTTAAATTCTACACCCTTTTCCAGCCTTGATCTTACCTGTATCTGCATGGAAGCTTTGAAATATGCTGCAAAAACTTCTTTCGGAAGTTGCATCTGTAGTATATGTTGATCATACATGAAAGAGGCACATAAACTGTTTGACCAAATCCCTCTGTAGCGTGGTTATTTGCAGTCCTTAGGATCTCCAAATGAACACCTCTCAAAATGCAATGACTGGAGGATGCACCCCATTGAGATGTTATAAAATGTTTTAAAAACATTAAATTTAGCCATCAGAGGTATCACATAATATGTAGGAAATCACCACACAGGGCAGGAATATTGAATATGCCAATGATAAATTCCATGGCAGCAAATTCTAGGGCAGCAGAGAAATTGAAATGGATCTTCACACAGATCTTCAGGAACATGGTTTCTATGATCTTCTGCTTGGCTGTCTGGTTAACGGATCGTATTTTCCACGGTCTCCATACTTTCCTACCATCTCATATTTCAATGCTTACAGACATTAGCCATCAAGGAGAAAGACATGTTGCTACCACTCAATGAAGAATTGGCAGACATGAAAGACAAAGAAGCTGTGTGACAGGGTATTTATGTCCTTTCTATGCATATGAGGAGCGCAACCATGGAAGACTTTTTGTCAAATACACTTGTTGAAGTTCTTGTAGAACTTCATTCAAAATGTGGAATCATAAACCTAAGTCACAAGGTTCGAATTCGAATTCAAGTTCGTCGATCATAAACTTCGGATGGAATTCAGCAAGGGTAAATATTCGGAAAAAAATTGACATTAAATTGAACTTATATATTTTTCTATTTTTAAATATAAGTAATATATCCACAAAATTGTCAAATACATTGCTAAATAATTAAACTTATTATAAATAACAATTATATGTTAAATATATCATAAAATTCGGATGAAGTTTGGAAAGGGTAAAAATTCGCTGAAATTCAAGCTTCTGGGATTAAATCCGGCAAATCTTGTGGCTTAGTCATAAACAATGCTCCTGAATTGTTTGAATGAATGTTTGAGAAAATACAGGTTATTCCAAATGGTCTATGCATGCAAAATGTTTAATATCATATAGTATTATACCTTAACAGAGATGTTATCATAAGGAATGCAATGACTGTGAGTGGATATTAAAAAACTGCCAGACCCACATTCAAGAAAGTGCTCTTCCACGACATGGATCCATGCCAAGCATGTGTGCATTGTGTGGATTCATTAAGAGTGCACAAATTGTTATACAGATAATCTTGCTGAAGAAGCCTATGCTCAAATGTTCAGCTCTTGTAGAAGTTCTAAACTTTAAAACAAATGAAAATGGCATGTGCAAGGGCACCATCCACAACCTCTGCTCCATCCTCCTAGTGTGAGCCATGGTCAAAGCATTGACTTGATCCAAAAATAATTTGACAACGTGCATAGAAGTGATGTGGCTTTATAGAGCACTCACAGAGCCAAAACACAAAGCGGAAGGCACTGAACCTTTTAACTGAATGCCTTGGTTGCAAGGTACACTGAAACCAATCTATTGAAATAGCCTCATAAATTCTCAAGCAAAAGAAATTGGCAGGGGTGCCAAATATTTCATTCTCCCTCCTCAAGGGTTGAAGCAGGAATAGTCAAGCAATGATTGTCATCTTTCAAAGCATACTTAAGGTGGATTTTTACAGAAGTGTGCGAAGACACACACCACAGTGAGCCATTCAAAATACCGCCAGCTATGTGAGAGTATGCCTCTTTCCCATCAAGAACCACTGTGAAAGTGTTGGACAAAGCATCAAGGTGTTTCACAGAATGCTTTGAAGAGATCCCATGTCATGGAATTAAACAATCAAATCGCTCAAATACGTAGCACCCGAGTTGCTTCATGAAATTGTGGACCATGTAACACAATGATTGCACATTGTAATTATAATTCAAAAGTCATGGTGCAATTGCTAATCATGCAGATGCTTGTGGAGTAGGCATTTTGGGACAGGTTATGGACATCCACCAAAGTTTCAAAGTTTGAAGATACATACTGTACAATCTAGCCGCAAACCACAATCTCTCAATGGACATACAGATAAAGTGTTGAACTTTGACAACATGCCTGAAAGTGCTATTTCATAGCAATGCTCACAGTAGGGTGGCCTTTAAACTACTGTTATTCTATTTTGTTATCAATTAAAAAGGGTCCTAGAATGATATTCTCTCATGAATTATGGACCCACAGGTCATGACACGAGCCTTGTGGGGATCCACCGCGAGCCCAGGGCATACCCGCTGAGAACTCATGCGGACCTGCAGCAAGGGAATCCAAAAATTGGGGAAAAAAAAACAATGTATGACTTTTCAAATATGTTTTTTCTGCTAACCCTAAAAGGAACCTAATAAAAAACATTTGACACATTCAATCACTCATTTGCTCTTTCATTTTGGTGTACCCATTTTGCAAGTTTGAAGAGAAAGTTGTAGATATTGTTTCTGAAATCTCAAATCCTTCCAATAATCAGTGTTGAGAGTTCCATGTATGCATTTGATCCTTCCTTCTGCTTCTTTGATAATTTGTTTCAAGTTATTTTATTCTTCTAAATTTTATAAAGTTTTTGTATACGTTTTGAAATATGTTTTTTTGGTTATAAACTGCAAGAATGAATAGTCAGAACTCAATAGGTGGGGAAAGATCCCACAACTTTAAAATTGATAAAAGTTTTCCTTTCTAGAAGGGGTTTATATGGAAATGCAATTTTTCCAAAATCCAATATAGAAGCTCCTATTACCGCGTTAAACATCATTTTATAAGCCCTGGGGTAAAGGGATCAATATGTGTGAAGGCTCAAAGACAAAGAATAAGGGGTTGTCGGCTTCTCAAATAAAAGCCATGTTAAAAGAACAAGAAGATGCTGATAGGTTAGTGTCAAGGGGGAAACAAGAAAAATCAAAGCACAAACCACAAACACCACCCTCTCAAACAACCACTAGACATCATCCCTTCTTACCTATCCCTTCTATGGATGAAGAAAATGTAGAAACACCCCAAAGCACCACTCACAAGAGAGGCCCATTACATAGGGCATTTCAAAGTGAATTGAGAGAAATTGATGATGTAATGGTTGGGTGTTGCCTCTTTGTAAATGGTCTTCCATTCAATCTAGTTAGATCACCTTATTGGAGAGAGATGGCGCAAGCAATAAATGAAGCACCTTGTAGTTACCAAGGTCCTAGATATGAAAAGGTAAGAACCACCTTATTGCATAGTGAGATAAAAATGTAGTTAACCTCCTCAAACCAATAAGAGATTCTTGGATCCAAACGAGGGTGAATGCTGTCTCCCCCAAAGGGACAATGTTTTTGAAGGCAGTTGATTGTGAAAGGGAGGTAAAGGATACAAAATTTATTGCCTGGATTCTCATTGAATCCATTAAGTCCGTAGTAGTTGATAATGTTGTCCAAGGAGTAACGGGCAATGCAAAAGTTTGTAGGGATGCAGGTACTCTGGTAGAAGCGTGACATGATCATATCTTTTGGACACCATGCAACATCCACTCCTTGAATTTGGTGGCGAAAGGGCACACAAATTGAATGGGTGAAAAAAAGTATACGAGACTGAGGAGATCCAAATATTTGTGGCAAACCACCATATGTCATGAGCAATTTTCAGAACTTTCTCCCATTTGGAATTTTTAAAGGTAAATTCTAAGATTTAATTTACACTTTATTTAGTTTCATTTATCATTGTGTCATACTTAACATAATTAAATTTAAAAAAATTGTCTTGTTTGCATATTTGAAATATGCTATTAACTTACAATGAACATGTCATTAGGTTGCTGAAACTCGGTTTGCTTCAAACACAACCGTCCTTAGAGGACTTTGAGGGATAAGGATGCATTGTCCTACATGGTTATTAGCAACCAATGGAGTGTATGGAAGCAACCAAACACAACAAGGGCATTGGATGATCTTGGATGATGATTGATGGGGTTGGGTGGATTTTGCATTAGAATTCACCGAGTCCATCATGTCTATGCTTTGGTTTGTCGACACTAATTTGCCTTGTTTGGGGGACATCTATGATGCCATGCACTCATGCTAAAGGAGGTGAAAACAGTAAGTTCAAATTTTTATACGATACTCTTTGTTTATTGAGATATTGTAAGTTTTTATTTTAATTAACACTACATCAAGATAACTTACATGAACATTATTTGACATCACAAGTCGTTCATAGGAGAGACCATATTCCTAAGGATAACTTGTACAAAAAGGTGTAGTAAATTATTCTTCATTATTGGAACAAGATGACTAGACCTTTTCAACCTCCTGGCATATGCACTATCTCCCAAGGATTACAGCAGTGAAATACTTATTATTCCCAGAGACCACCATATAGAAATCCTAAGGTTGCTAGTGGGTATAAGAAGGCATTCAACAGGCTCTTTAGTGATCCTAAGGCGGCATCAAATGTTAGAAGACAGTTTGCAGAGTTCGTTTCAAAGAAAAATGCAAACCTCGATGCAATCAATGACCAAAGTAGAATGGATGCCATTAGATGGCAGTACCTACATGGGCAAGATTATATGCACCTCCAACCTCTTGCCATTAAAATTTTAGGGAAACTTAGCTTGTACAATTCACACTCATAAATCTCTATTGTATTGCAATTTCTAATTTTTTTTAATTTTGTTGGTTGTCATTAAATTTGTTGTTGGTTGCCTCTCTAGGTTGTGAGCTCTTTTGCTACTAAGTGGAATTGGAGTACATACTCCTTTATCCACTCGATGAAGCATAACCAATTGGGCTCCAAGAAAGCAGAGAACTTGGTATATATGCACAACAACTAGCGCCTCTCGTGACACAAGGATACAAGATACAAGAAGGGGCCAGAGAAGTTGTGGGATGTATTACCCAAATCTGTTGACTTAGATCCGACCATCCAAGATCTAGCTAGAGCTACCTTGCTAGATGTTGAGGATGATGATAATGGTATAACAACATCTGGGGCTAGTGGAACCAGTTTGGGTTCCAACGATAAGGATCCAAATATAGTTGCAATCAGCGATGAAGCCACTAATCCCTCATTTTTTGATGACACATTTGACCCTTGAAGGGCATTGATAATATGATAATTGTGATTGTAAATTTGATTTTGAGTGGGAGGATTGAGTTACCAAAATAAGGTGGGTAGCCTTAGGAATATACCTCTCCTAGCCATTCCAAGGTGTAAAGCTTGAAGGAGCTGACAAGGATTTAGGTATCCCACATAAACCAAATCACCATTACACTGTCCAAATTTCGATTAATTCTCGAGGTCAAGGACAATTCCTAGATCAAGGGCAACCCAAACGTCTACCCAATATAGACCTAGGTTTGGACAAGAGGTCTATTTGGTATGGAGATGTCGAAAATGTGTAAAATAAAGGTAGGATAAGCATAAACATATGTGAGAGGCCACAAATGCTAAAATGGGGCGTAGGTAAGCAAGAAATTGTAAAGGGATACAATTTACGATGCTACAATTAGCACCCACTTTACTGAGTGTGAATCTTAGAAGCATACTCGTGGTAAAGTGAGAGAAAAAGAGTGAATGAAAGATGATCATGGGCAAGATTTAAGGAGATAAGACACCACTAAGTTTGGCGGAGCAAGCCCCCAAGCCAAGAATCTTAACCCATACAACTATGCGTAAGGGCACACATAACCAAACAAAGAAAACTAAAACTAAATCCCTAACAATATTATCAAAATGTTATTGGAATAGTATACATCAAATATGAAGCAAAAATTCTATGATCCAACTAACTAGCAAGGTATGTTGTGCTATTAGATTTTGGAGGAGAGATAAACACACCATGAATTATATAGACCAGCAAATCATGTTATGCTAGGTGATCAATGAAAAGAAGGAAGAGTTGAGGGGCTAGCAAGTTGCATTATGCTAGTTAACTCATCCTAAGAGAGTTGGGAATAAAGAAGTTGATGGTCTAGCAAGCTACTCAAATCATCTTGAAAAATTACATAAAGGAGGGTCAAATCTCTAGACAGTTGCACTATGCTACACAACTGAGCCTAAGGATAACCAAGGAAAGCATTGTATCCAAAGAAATTTGCTAGAAACGTTGTGAAGGAGAATCATTTGTATCTAACAAATTGTGATAATCTAGAAGATTCAACCTAAAATATTTTGAATAATGATAAGAAGAACATTTGTAGCAACAAGGCCATGCATGTGCGTGACTTAAGATATCAAGATAAGATTATGTTGATGCCTTGAGGAAAATAACAGCGATAAACACCTTCAACACTAAGGTGATATCATTTAAGCAACAATGTTCATTCAATACAGCTTAAAGGGAACATAGTTCTTATGAGGCGAGGAAGAGATGGTTGTAAAGAGATATCATACAAGTGTTAAAAGGATCCTTTCAAGGGATTAAAAAAAAGAGGGAGGGATCTTTGCTAAAATACATCCACTTCCAAGAGACCTTAAACAAAAACAATACATAATTGATTTAAAGATAAGGAAGATAAAAATTCACACCGTCCTCCATTGCATGGTAAAGGGATTCTTCATGGAGAATAACACACTTAAAGCCTCCAAGTGACAAATTTCTTTATGACTGACATACAATTGTAAACAAGGAAGACATCGTGATCAAGAATCCAAACATCTTGCATGAGAGAGAATCCATCAGCAAAACAAATACTTCCATGTACCAAAGAATGTCACATGATAAACAAATACTACTTCACCAAAGGAATGTGGATCCTTCAAAAGGATAGTAGATTGAAACACTACCATTTTACTTCAAGCATTAAGACAAGGATAAAGATGACTCTTATGTTGCTTACAAAGTATGATTACAGCAGAACTTGTACGACCATGAATGATAATGAGCCCCCATGAGATTGGCTAATAATGTCGCATTGTCTAGAGCAACATAATTGGACTTCAAATGTTATTTAAAATAATCGGAATAGAAGTACAATTCATCATTATTACACGTTATGTAAATAATATCACAATCAATAAGGTTTTTATTCTTATAATGCAAGGCATGACATTCATTAGTCTAATGGTCATGATATTGTTGATACATGCAAAAAGGTAGATTTTGAAGATCTTGTTTATATTTCTTCTTTTGTTTGGGTTGGGTTATCGACTTGGCACAAAGAAGGTCCATCAATATTCTATCTTGGTTAAATTGAGGCATGAAAGATATTAAAGAATTAGACAATAGAAGAGGGAATGGTGAGAAAGGAGGAGGTTGCAAACTTACCTTTCCATAGGCTAGTGTGACGTAAGTTTCTCATAAATCTCTATGCTTTGCTACACACATTCTAAACCATGTCCAAGATAAGGTGTTCAAATGTCACGAGGGGAGGGTTAAAATAATGACACACTAGTCCCTTTCAAGGCTCCTTTGTATGCTATAAAATATAATGGCCCCCAATCATTTTCTAGAAGTTTTTCTTGAACTGTAGGAATAGAAGGATGTTCCAATTATAAACAACTTTGTAATTTATGATTGGTTTCAATGTTATCGAGAATATTGTTATAGATGAACTTGACTTTCTGAGAAAGAGTTGAAGAGCCAATGCACATAGCATGAAGTCAAGGTCTAGAAAGAGTTGAAGAGCCAATGCACATAGCATGAAGTCAAGGTCTGTCTAGAAGAAGATCATAGTTAAACATGACATGTATAGGAGTAGGGGAAGTCATCGGACCTCTTGTAATAGGTAAGCTGACTACACCTGAGGATCCTCTAGCAACATTGTTAAGCCAAAATATTGAGAAATAGAGGGTTGGCTAAGCCTACAATTTATATTGAATTTATGTAATAAAAAAAAAGAAAGTCAATGTTATAAGCATTAGGACTCGATTCACTATCAACCCATGTTCTTCAAATAGCATTATCGTTCACAAGGACCGCAATCATAAGGGGATCATGTTGATTTTGAAAATCTAAAGAAGGTAAGTTATCTTGGGAGAACACAATCTTGACTTTAGTTTATGTTGTATTCATACACTCCAACAAAGTTACCACATCATTAGGTCCCATTGGAGAAGCAACAATCTTTGGTAACGTGTCTTTAAGCATAGTATGGTGTGTAGGTGAAAGTTGAATCAGATCTCAAAAGGATTTAGTAGTAGTAGAGTTGTTCAAGAAGATTATATTCCTTACCAACAAGTCGTAAAGGACTAGGGGATGAAGGAAGAAAAGATTAACAAGGGAAAACACTGAAATTTCGATTCTTGTTCCAGATGTAATATGTGTGAGCTACCACATGATAATCGTGTTTATGAGTAGCTTTTACCAAAGTCACCAATTTATTTTGAGGTTGGAGGACATCTTGACAAAGGTGGATAACGATCTTAGTCTTCTCACAACCCTAAACATGGCTTGTATTAACTTGATGGTGTTCATCAAAGATTTCATTTTGGGAAAGGAAAGCACCGAGGATATGAATGTTATCCTCTTTCTCCAAAGTATCTTTCACAAGTGGAAAAAGCTTTGGGAGAGCAACATACATAACTCATTAATGCTTCATCTCTAGATGGGAGGTCATTGAAACGTAAAGTGTCATTAAGAAGATTGTCGACCATATCAATCTCCTCTACCACCTATCATCTTCTTTCACTAAGTTTCTTTAATGTGGGAGAGAATAATCAATATCCATCTCCAATGGTTGATCCCAAATAGGGAGATCATTATTAGTGTTAAAATATCTTCTTGCACCAATATGTCCTTATAGAAAGAAGGGACCTTAGGAGATGGATAAAGAGAGAAAAGAGAGGGTAGGTCACTATCACCTTTAAGAAATATTTGCATTATCAAACCAGTCTAATTGAAAATTCAATGATAACATATGCTAAATGCATGAAACAACATAGAATTTTGTCCTTATTTCAATAATGTAAATGCATAGCAATAAATAAAAGGATTTAAATGTGCATAAAATGTAACAACACAAACGAAATAACTACTAAGAAGGTGCACACAAAGTAGATATACTCATCCAAATCAGAAATGAGATGTAAGTTGTCAAGTTCACCAAAATGTAATGACGGAAACAGGGTTCACTAGCTTGTATGGGTAAACTTGTTGGACTAACCACCAGCATTCCCCTTGGGGATTCGTGACATGGCTTAACCGCCTCATGTGTTTTATAAGTCTAGTGGTTATATTGGGCATTGACAGGTCAATCTTTTGGTGCAACAACAACTCTAGCTTGCAACAAAACTAAGAAGCTTAGACCTATTTCATCTTTACATTGGAAGGAAGATGATCCACTTGGTTTTAAGAGGAATGAAGTACTAGTTGGATGCAAAGATCCTTCATTGTTATGGAATATGCCTATACAACTCGAATCTGGAAATGCAAGATCTAGGGCTAAGTAGAGAGAGAAGATAGTTTTCTGCATTCAGGACAATTGCAGACTGACTAATGAATTCTGGGACAAAAGCTGAGAACCAGAGACTATAACTGACCTGCAAACTGAATTTTGGGCCAAAACAGGAGGTTAAAGCCTAAAGGCGACTTACTCACCCTAGACCAAAAGAGGGGCTACTTGCTCACACTTGACCTGAAGCTTTTTCAATGAAATCAATTACAGACTGTAGTCCTGATCTATTTGTAGCTCATTTAGCACATGCACAAGCTGTTCCTATACAGAGAAAAACAGGAAAAGGTTGTCTGGAAAGGGATTTGCCTATGCCAAACTCCACTTTTGGAAACCATGAAATCAAAGTGAAATGTATTTGGAAAGAAAGTGTGTTGACATATCGCAGATGCTATATCTGAGAAATAAGATGTCTTATAGCTTGATGATGCAAATGCTCTTTAAATGTGATCACAAGTGTTGATGCAATAAAATGACTTCACAATGACTTAAAAGAAAATCATAAAAGATATGCTTGTATGAAGGTTGTTGAAGCTTGCCACAACAAAAAAATATGGTGGGATGAAATGTTTTGAATGCTTGAATGCTGCTTCTTGCATCTTGAATGCTTCAGTTCATTAATGCTTAATTTTGGGTGAATGGATTTGGTCTTGATGATTAGACCTAAGGAAGTGATTTGAAGAACAAATAGGCAATGAGGATTTAAACTCAATTCAACTATTACAGCAAAGAAGACATGGCAATGAGAGAAATTAAATTGATATGCAAGGGTGAACTTCAATGGATAAGAACAATTTAAGGCAGATTAGAAGTATAAGTTAAAATCATATCATGATACAAAAATCAGAAGAGGGCAAATTCAATCAGCTAAAGATACAATGAGACTTGTAGATAGAAAAATCCAGAGATAAATCAGAACCCCTAGTAAATTAATTTTCGCAAGAAGGATAAAATGTCATTGAGGGGGGTTTGTGCAATGAGTCTTGAATCATCCATTACATTTGAGTATTTAGGATTTTATTTAAAATTGTGATTCAAGATATCTTCTATTTTAAAGGTGTGATTGCATGGAATAATGATTATACAAAAAGTGAAAGGGAGGACTTCACAACTTCAAAAATACAAAGGCTGTCATGAAGAAGAGGATGGAAGAACTTGACAATGCAAGGGAAAACCACAACGCATTCAAAGAATGCAAGATGCATAAAGAAGGACTGCAATCACCATCTTGGATTTCCCTTGACAATTGAAGATCAAAATGAAAGAACCAACAACATAAGGGTAAAGAAGATATAAAGATGAGGAGATATTTGAAATAATGAATTCTTAGAACAATCAAGACATCTAAAGGATGAAGTACATTTACTAAGATGAGGCAATTCGAGAAAATGAACTATTGCAAACATTCACAAGAAGTTGATAGGAGTTTATCGAAGTTAGAAATGTTAAGCATCAAGAGGTATTTCTTCTTTGTAATTAAAGATATGAAAGGTGAGATGGACCCACTCATCTTCATCCAATCAACTGATTTGAAGTTGATGTCTAAGTTTAGCCAAACTAAGTCATTCACAAGTGGACATGTGGAAGGCAATTGATGTGTTACTGAAGGCAATTTTCTCTTTGCTTCATTTTTGGAAGGATAGGAACTTGAGATTTGTACAATGGTTAGCACTAAATGCTGGTAAGCAGTGGTTGTAACTCACCCTAACTAGGGTTTCTCTAGATTATCTTGGTCATTGATTTCAAATCAATATGGCCCTTCATTTTAATTGTGAGGTCTATAAAAGGCATGGCCACCTTCTCATTTGTCAAGGGATTAGATCATTAGAAGATTAGAAGATAGAATAGTAAGAGGAGGAGATCACAAAATTGTTTTTGAGACTATGCTTACATTTTTATACAATATCCATTGAAGATATGGTGGATCTTTGTGCGTTGTTTTCAATATTTTAGATGTTTTCAACTTCTTGAATTTAAGTTTAAGTTCATTGATTTTGACGTAAAAGCATGGCAATATGCGATGAATTCCTTGGTTCAAACCATTTATAGTTTGTCTGTTGCAAATTGGAATGTATAGTTAGTTTGTACCAAATCTAAGCACAAGTTCAATTGTGGATGTTCATTTAGCTTGCCCCAATATTGGGTATTTGGATGAACATTAACAACATGGATATCATTTGTTACCTTTGGAGATTACAAAACTTTGTGTGTGGTTGTTTCCTCATGGTGAATCAAACCTTAGTTTAAGGAATTCTAATATCTGAGCACTATCCATGGTTTCAATTGTCGCTAGGTGTCAAAGAGTAGTTTAGATTCTCCAAACACTCATTCCCTGTCTTTTCATTCAAGTCTAAAGTAGTTTGATATTCAAGTTCTAGAAACTTTGAGGAGAAAGAAATGATTAATTCCAAGATCAATTGCCTCTGTCCCCTTTGTGAGAACTAACAAGATCACATCATATTCACTGAATTATATCTAACACAAAGTCGCTAGTTCGCAGTGTAAATCTTCTAATTGCCTTAATTGATCACAGAAAGCCATATTGTTTACTATTTGAGGTTTACTTGTTCAAGAGGTGATTAAGTATTTGGTATTTTATTCTGTGTTGATATGTGTCACAAAATACGCATCAACATAATCCTAATTGTAATCATTGATTTAATGAATTGTATCTTCAATAATTGTCTCAAATGATTGCAAGATCTCAACACGACTCTATCTTCACTGAATTATATCCAACACCAAGTCGCTAGTTCGCAGTGTAAATCTTCTAATTGCCTTAATTGATCATAGAAAGCCATATTGTTTACCATTTGAGGTTTGCTTGTTCAAGAGGTGATTAAGTATTTGGTATTTTATTTTGTGTTGATATGTGTCACAAAATACGCATCAACATAATCCTAATTGTAATCGTTGATTTAATGAATTGTCTCAGATGATTGCAAGATCTCAACACGACTCTATCTAGTTCCCTGTTTTTTGTTGAATTTGTGATTCTAGGGCAAATTATAGGATGATCACAACAGGGAACATTACAATTTCTTCAAACATATCTTCCTCTTGACATGTTACCCACAACACTCTTATAGCTAGAAATAATGTTACATATTACAATCATTAAGAGATATATGACTCCTAGATCAGCTTAAAGATTATAATCAATTAATAGATATATATGACTCCCAAATCAGCTTACAGCTAATTATGACAGGTGTAATCATTTCTTAAGAGCACTAGAAGTCTAAATTAAGAGAATATGGTCCCAGATGTTTAACAAATATTGAAATTATCCTCGCATTTGCTTGATATTCTAGTTGTAGTAAGCTCTAAGATAATTTTTCTAATTATCATTATCATCCTAATAATTATTCGCTAACCATTATCATCTCATTAATTATTATAATCATAATAATATCATTTATAATTCTTTATTATTTAATTAATACGAGTTAATTATTCATTTAATAAATTAATTAACTTCAGAACTATCCCCTCACAAGCTAATTCCATCAAATTAGCAACTTCCTCATTAAAAACTTTATTTGATAAATTAAAAGATCCAACCATTATCCTCTCATGAGTTTGAATTAGCAATTTCCCCATCCGGTCGAATAAATTGGTCAACCTCTCGTCAATAACCACACTTAATGAAGTTAAATCCTAATCAATGATCAAATCTCAACTGTCAAGTTGATTATTAGTATAACTATTAACTTGTCCTCTCAATAATCTTCAATGCAAAATAATTCTGTCAATTTACTTATAGAATGCTACTGTTGTGTAACATGTTGATGCTAAGAGCACCCACATACCCTTGAAAGCTTGAGCACATTGCTTCAATATGCTCAAATGAAGATTTGTGTGAGTTAGAAGAGAGGATTTAATTTTGTTTTATTTTTAATCCTTTATTGTTGTTTGATATTACTTTTCAACTTCAAATTGTTGTAAATGAGTTTATATGTGCATGCAAGATAACCAGGTGTAAGCATGCTTTCAGTCCCTAATTTTTTAAACCTTGCAAATTGGTCCTGTGGAGAAACTGCTTCAGTTTCTTGTGAGTTTTGTTGCTAACAGTGTCATTGTAAAGTTCGATTTACAAAGGGTTAGTGTTCTAGGATCATGTTGAGCTTGAACTTGAACCTTAAAATTCAAGGTTTGAATTTCAGAACCAGGTTCAAAGCTCAGTTCCAAATTCAAAGGTTCAGATGCATGGTTCAGGCTCCAGATTCAAGTTCAAGGTTTAATTCATAATCATGGCATGCAGATTCAAATGCTCAAGAATTCAGGTTCAGTGATCAAAGTTTAAATTTGGGAGCACAGACCAGAGGTATAAGTTCAAGTTACAAGAAAAATGATGGTCAAATTCCAAGAGTTCAACGGTTCGAAGTTGAAGATTCAAGAAGAAGGTGCAATATCCCCCTAGCAATATAAGATCGACATCGTAGTTGTGATCCGTGCATGTGATATCAGGTTCATATGGCCTGAATCATTGCTTTCCCCGTCTACAAAAGGGTGAACTAAGTCACAATGATAACAAAACCATTGATGGAAGTATGCTTACAGGGCTTCCGAACATGATTGCTCGATAGCAAGTAATGTCTCTTGCTCAATGATCAATTGTTCTGAATCTCCCAATCCATGAAACCAAGTCTAGAAGTCCAGGCCCGTAGCATTCAGGAAGTACAGATGAAACATGTCCAACATGTAAGTCGGTGACACGCATTTCATTTCTCATAGCAAATGCCAGGATAGCGCCTTTGGGTTCAGTGATTATGGATTGAAGGTTTGATTATGAAATAAATATTCCCTGCAAGTTGCCCGCATAGGAGAAGCACCACAATTGTTTGACAAAATGTCACTACCATCAAAAGAAAATTAAGCATAGAAGAGATCATCATAGATATATTGAAGGCAGCTACATTTCCTAACAGGGACCACAATCTAATGAAGATTGAGTGACCTCATTAAAAAGAAAATCCGTGCTCGATAAACCAAATAAGCTCCAAACAAGACAGAACAGGGCAAAGCAAGGTAGCTTGCGACAGTATGATACCTCAACATTTCGATTTGGGTATTCACCCAAAGTTCATTATCCCTGATGGAAAATCGGGGTTTGGCTACCTTGATGATACAAGGGTGTAGAGAACTAATAATGAGTTTTGAAAAGACTGCTACAAAGTGCCTCAACATAGTGATTTCTATATTCATATAAATGAACACACCTACCACATTGATCATTTCCATGCGGCATTCTTTGGAGGCACAAGTGGTCAGAAGCATGTGAATTGCTTGACAAAATGTCTGTGATAGCTATAGGAGAATATAGTTTGGTAGCGCTAAGTTCTAGATAGCCATTTTGTTAATCACATGCACATCATCGCAATGAGCACTGCAAGTGCATATAATGCTCAAGGTTGAACAGAAGTTCACCTCGGTTATAATGAATGTAGACGATTGATGGTAGAGTAACTTTGAAGCAAAAATTGTGAAATGATCAGAAGTCTCCAAGCAGAAGAACACAAATAAAAACCCACAGTTGACTTCCTAGTTGAAAGGTTGATCTATGATCATTGTTAGCCGACTGGACGGTCCGGCGGTGTTTTCTGTAGCCGACGGTCCGGCAGTGTTTCTGTAGCCGACGGTCCGGCGGTGTTTCTGTACCCTGTAGCCGACGGTCCGGCGGTGTTTCTATATTCTGTAGCCGACGGTCGGCGGTGTTTCTGTATTCTGTAGCCGACAGTCCGGCGGTGTTTCGGTATTCCGTAGCCAACGGTCCGACGATAAATAGTTTGTAACGGATAGAATAATTGTGGCCGACGGACTCCTTCAGGAAGGTTCGGCAGTAGTATTTATATCCCGTCTGGGATCATTGTAAATCATCATTAATCTACTATTGCGAATATAATTCTGCTGTTCGTGTTCATTGTCTGTATGCGTTCATTTACTTTACCTGTATGGTAAACAATCATTGCCAAAGGAATCGTGGGAAGAGCCGATATATATGAGATCAGTGGAGAGACTCAAATAGTCAAAAGTTATTAAGTCCCTAGATGTCACTCAACTCTACATGGTAATCTCAATAGAAGAGGCACTCAATATGGGTCCCCGTGGCTAATTGATGTGTCTGCACATAATCGTAGCTCACCTCTAAGAATTCAAACATTTTCATAAAAGACATTGGACTTTAATCTTATTAGCTTTCAGTTCAAATGTTTGAAAAGTGGTAAAGTTCCAAGAAATAAAACCATTGGGAAGTCATGAAAAGATTAAGGAAGACAAATCAGGGTATTTCCAAGAATCAGTTACTAAAACTGAAAGAGATCATCGAGAGGTAAGAAAGTTAAAAATGTAGAGAAAGACAAAATCAGGGTTCTTTTTTCAGCAGTCTTGAGAGTTGAGACTACCAGAGAAGACATATTGTAAGTGTTAATTGTAACAGAGAATGGGGAGTTGGTTTTATTTTCTATATTCCATTTGTAATTGCAGGGGCAGGTTATTGTATGGTTTTCTGTTATGTGTTCATAATAAATATAGGATATGTTTATCAGATTTTGTGGTCTGAAGATGTAATTCTTGGATCGTTGTTGATCGTATGGTCACATCTTTCGTGTTTTGAATCCAATACTGTAGTTATTTATAGTTGCAGAATAAAATTATGTTTTTCTCCATTTCTCTGTAATTTAAAAAGGATTGAATGACTGGTCATATGGCTATTTTCTATTCTTTCACTCTTTATTCTATTCATAAACCTTGTAATCACATTCATTTCATGTTGATGGTGAATGTTAGCAAACCTGCATGTCTTCAGATTAAAGACATAACCAATTTATCTAATTCGTTCAATATCTTTTTATGAGGGGGTTGTACCTCTCAATTCAGAAGAAAGTTATCGATCAACGATAACTTGTCCAACTGTTAGTAGCTTTTTGTTCTTCTATTTGGGGGTTTCGAGTCATTTTGCAGTTCATTTTGAAGGACAAATCTGTTTACTAACATGTGGTGTGCTAGTTGCCAAGATATTAGAGCAGCAGCAGTAGTCCTGTGCACAGGTTGTGTTCTGCTGCAGCACCATGACTTCCCCTTTCCAGCATCACAAACATGGTGGAACTTGTTGCAGTACAGCAGCAAGGCCCGACTGCCATTTTAGACCTCCAAGACCATACTTCAGCCTCAACAAAATAAGCACTCGGATGAGTACAAGTGTGTGCATGTCTGCTTGCCTAATAGTGAAGAATTGTGTTATCCATAGAGGAAGCACAAGTTTGAGTCCAAAAGAATGTAGTGTATTGTACCCAGTATGAACAAGATATGAAGCACAACCTGAGCGAGCCAATGGTGAAGATGCTTATGCAGCTAATACAATACAGTGAAGGCACAAGATCAAATCTGGATATAAATTTTATATCCAGAGCATATGTTATGTAATCCTTGTTGAACAATATATATAAACAAAAAGGATCAATTCCCTTGCGGGCAATCTTGTTTCATGCACCAAAAAAATACCTATAACCATACCTTTAAACATGCATATGGGGAGATTTTGGTTCATTTGAAGGAAAAAAATGCATGAATAAGCATGATAAAACAGATAACATTGGAAATCTGGCAAGAGGAACAAATCCAGGCCTATAGCACTTCTTATGTCACGAAACTATGTGTCTCCATCTCATTCAGCTCAACATATCACATTACACTCAAACCACTTGCGATAATCCAAAAAATGAAAAAAACCAATTCTAATGCACATAAATCATACAAGATGCCTATTGTCCAAGTAACAATTAAAAGGAAATAGTGACATAAAACTAAATGACAGAATTCTAATCAACTTCTTCCCAACTAGCAAGAATAATAAATATGTAAGATGAAAGAAGCGTTACCTTCTGTTCATAAAGTATATTACGCCAAAACCTCACTCAATTCCAGCAACCTTATATCTCAACTTCATATTGTGCTGCTCCTGCAGCACAAGAAACAATATCATTCATTTTAACTGGTGAAATAAATTAGAAAAGGATCATATCAACCAATAATCAAACTAGTAATAACAAAAAGTGATCTGAGGGAAGAGAACAAACAGTAAGAAATAAAAAAATGAGACAACTCATATCAATAAATTAGCCAGATCGTAGTTAGCAAAGTTAAAACACAAATGCTTAAGGAAAATAAGACAAAAAAAATACATAACTGATAATAATCAACAAACAGTATACAAAAGGAGAGAAAGCAGCTTTATCCTTATAATCTTGTGGCTAATGAAACATGGATGACAAGTGCAAATTAAACCAGATAACAAGTGCACCAAAACAATTCCACTAAAGATTGACATTATATGTAGAGTAATTCACTAATTCTATATATTGAAAATAAAAGTCGGAATTGATTGTAACTTTTTTCAACCAAATTGAAACATCCAAATGATTGTAGAATTTATTCTAGAAAGGTGGAGGAAAACAATCATAGTGCGTAATCTTCCCTTTTCCGATGCCCTAAACTTACTATTGCAAGTTAGAAAGAGTTGGAACAGAGTTGGTAATATCATTTACCAATTGTAGAATAAGATAGATCCTGGTTGAGACCCTGCAATCATGTAATAATCATTGAAACATAGTCCTTGAACACTTTTTTCTTGGTAGGGTTACAATAACTAAGTCAATCATATGATATAACTAATTTCATTGATGCAGTTCCTTGGAAACATATAGGTGCCTCAAGCTTATTAGCCTAGGTCAAGAATGACACCTACCATTTGGCCTCCCAGTCCCACCCGAGGTTACCACCACCCAAATGGAGCTTAGATGCTACTTGCATCCCTTATATGCACAAGGAATTCCCTGAAGGCCTTTCCCAACCATCCATCCACATTATGAAGTGCTGGGGGAAATGAAACAAGGTGACTTGAGCCAATCCATCAAGCCCAGGTGCACAGAATTACACCTGCCATGCAGCTTCCCAGTCCCTCTCGAGTCACCACTACATGAATGAACTGATGTTACTTGCATTCCTAGCATGTAACATTTCTCCACTCCATAATGGGACATAAGTTTTAAAGGAAGCTACATCATTGTTAATTGTCCATACATTACTACTTCCTATTAATTGGAAGATGAGATAATCAAGCAGTCAAATTAGAATGCACCATGCTGCTGCATGCACCATACCAATACCTTTAACACAGTATATAAACTGCACCCTAATTTATTGTGAGACTGCATATTTCTTTCTCAGTTGCATACTTATTCTTTCTTTGATTCCATGCTGACTTCTTCTTTGATTTTTTGTTTCCCTCGAGAGATGCAATCTTTGGAGGTATCTGCTCTTCTGTAAGGGATCATGTCCTTTGAGTCTGACTCTTGATGATTCCTTTTCATAACTATTATTCATCAATAATTATTCCTTTACATACTTGAATTGCAGGAGTAAACTGTTCTTCTTTCTTCCACAAAGGTCTACCCTGAATAAGCTTGAAGGCCTGCTCTACTTCTATCTTTATCTGTTCTTAGTTCTGCTCAAACACTGCTTAAAGATCTGATTGTGTGTTGCCCTTAGATCTGCTAGAAGTATTCATAAAGATCTGCTTTTATTGAACTTTCACCTCTCACGCAAGTCTGCTGCTTTACACATAATACCTCCCTTTTTTACCTCCTCAAATAAAACCTTCTTCCCTTTCTAACTTCCAATGTAAGGGAGAGATCACATCTCTTCATCATGTCTGCCTTTTGGCAAAAGACACAACCTTTCACATTTATCACCCTTTGGATGTGTACAACTCTTTATAATTTTTGCCCTTTGAAAGAGTTAATTCCTTATTTACTTCTCATCTCTTTATTAATTCAATCTATTAATGTCTATCTAAGTAAGTTGTTGTTCTTTTAGCTGTTAATGTGTGTGTATAAATTTATAAAAATACTCTTAACAGGTATTGACCTTCCAGATTCCCTGTAATTCTCAAATCTAAATTTGTGATTGTCCAAGCCACTTTCACATTCTTGTGAATTCTTATCCACTGAGCTGTTTGGAGAAGCGCAAAGATCTAATTGAGTAGATGCATGCTCAGACTTTTCGGCAATATTGACTAGAAATCCATCACGCATTATACAATCTGCTGTGCCCAAATCATGTAAACAGTGAATATCCATGATAAAGTTCACAACCATTTTTTCAGCTTTAAATTCAGCACTCGTGCTTGCAGCACCTAGTGAAATAGCGTCTTTCAACTTTATTGATAACTGACTAGTCAAAAGAAGAGAAAGACGAGACAATTTCAGACGACTATTTCCAGATATCATATATTAATTTTGGAGGTAAGCAGCTTCATTCATCTTGTCTGAGATATTCCAGAACTGTTGTAGCGCAGTAACATTGTCATAGGAACTGACAACTTTAATGCATCCAGGACCTTCTGACAAATCTAAAATCAGCTCTAATCTTATATAAATTGATATATAATGTATGCACTGAATGTCTTATATATGAAAATTTGAAATTTTCAATATTACTACCCTTTTAATTCTTGTCCCCTAAATAAAACCCTCCCATCTGCATTGTTCTGAAAATGCATCTGTAATGTCCCTTTCTCCACACTAGACCTAATGGCGCCTAGTTGGTCTATCTTTCCATCCAGATAAGCTAACAGCAATTGTTTTAGGATGCCAGCTAGTCATGGGAGTCTTTTGGTTTCAGTAGAGTAGATATTTAAGTGGGAAATTCTAAGGTTAAAGTCACATTATTTTATTAAGTTGATTTATAAAATACTTTATTATTTAAAGTCACTTATGACAAAATGACATAAGCAACTAAAAGACAATAGGCTTTTATCCCACATTGCTAATTTGTTCGCATCTCCCCTCACTTCAAGGTTATAAAAGAAAGCAGTTGCATTGGGATTGATACATGAAATATATTATTTTCTCAAATACTAAAAGTTGCTTAATGTGACTGGATATTTCCTAAGGACGAAATCTCTTCAGGAAAGTAGTGAGACCGGACGCAAACCTAGTATCTCACCCTTGTATACACAGAATTGAAATTGGACATAGCACATTGGGATCTATCCGTACATTGGAACTCAAACAACTGGTCGCTGGAACAGACATTTGAGTGGCAGACCAGAATAATAGTGACCCCCATGGGGATCACAAGCAGGAAGACAAACAAGTCGGCAGACAGGATAGACAATTCCAGCCCAAGAGTGTAGAGGTAATTCCTTGAATTAAGTGTATTTTGCATCAGTATGGGTTCAATCATAATCGTGGGATAGGCAGTGGAGTAGACATGAGATGTTGGAAGCAGCAGGTTGGCCCTATGCATGAAGCACACAGCAGATGCCACATGAAGTTTGTAGTCCCATCAACCAGAAAGCAGCAACATGGCATTATAGCAGACATCCTCACCATTCCGCAAGAAACATTCATCTAGTATGTGCATGCCCACAGTGAGTTCTGCAGATTGCGTGAGTGAGTATAGTTGCAGCCGGGCCAAGCAGACTACAGGTGACGAACAGCATAGAAGAATAGGTGTCTGGAAGTGGGCGCTGGGCAAACACTCACAGTACAGCTGGACCTCCACAGTGGCACTCTCCATTGCTAAACAGGTTTTTACTATATTTACCCAACCGCATGCCAGATGTTGTATGTTTATGTTATTCTTTATATGAATTTGGAGTTCTGTAAATGGTGCCTTGTCTAACAGATCTGGGTTTGATAAGGAGATATGGGTTTATTGTTACTGCTATAAATCAATATAACAAATTGATGTTCTCTTGCCTCTATTATTGTATGTTCTTGAAGTCACCATTTCATTATTAATCTAGCTATTCTATGACCTTCATGCTGATATTCAGTAAAGTGATGTGACAGTAGTACCTTTGCTTAAGATCTGTGATTGCATATCAATTGTTTGACAAAATTCCACTAGTACAAGTTTAAATTATCTAATCAAACCGAGCAGGGATTCTTACAATGGTATCAGAGCCATGAGTCCTGCCAACTTGTGGGAAAATTTATTATGTAACAGGCTGGATTAAATGGCAAAAATTACAGCCGGGTATGGAGAGGAAACCTTCTAAATTTAGTGACCTCCGACCTGAACAGGCAGAATCTTCAAATCAGATTGACATTGAGGATAGTTACTCAATTGATGAGGAGTTAATTTTTGGAACAGGTTGAACAGGTTGAACCGATTGAGCAGATTGAACCGGTACAGGACACTCAAATGGCTCATAATGAGAATGAACAAGAATGGGAAGTGGGGGAAACTTTGAAAGCTAATAGAGATGGGCAGAACAATATAGCTATAGCACTTCATCAACTTGCAGGTGTTATGCAGCAGTTAGCTCCACCTCACAGGGCAGCCCCATGTCATCACAATAGATGTGGCAATGTAGCAAGATCACCCCAAGCTGCCAAGGCCCCCACATAGAACACTGACAGGCCTTTGATGCCCATTTTTAATGCAAAGGAAGAGGTATCACCACCCACAGCACCAAACTTACTGCTAGATATCGTTATGGCAATGTATAATGAATGGGATTTATTCCCTGGTCCGGTAAAACAGAATTTGTCCTTTGTTCAATACTTAAATCAAAAGAGAGAGACAGAGAGACCACAGCAAGACAGGACACCTAGAGCACAGAATAGGGACTTGAAGAATGCCATTAACAAACTATCTCCTCCTACTTTTGATGGCAGCAGTAAGACATCCACGAGAGCCTCAATTCACAAGCTCGACACTTACCTAACACTTAAGCTCATGTCAAAGACAAAAGCCATTAGATTCGCTACGATACATTTAGAGGGAGCGGCATATGCTTGGTTGCATCATGGGTAGGTCACCCAAGATCATGGTCTCATTACATCTTATGAGACTTTTAGCTCTAAGGTGATCACTCACATTGATAGGAAGGATATAGAGGTCTATTACAGGGATTTAGCGCAATTGCAACAGGGTGGATCTCTAGATGATTTCATCAATGAGTTTCAGTAGATTTCGGTGATGGTTTTGGATATGTCAAAACAACGTACGGTAATGTTTATTGAGAGTACAAAACAGATATAGAAGTTTAGTTAAGGTACTTAAGCCAAACACCTTGGATAATGCTATTAAGATCACACATGATCTAGATTCACCCTCTTCGATATTACAACCTCCTAAGAAGTCTTATAAGGGGTCCACTTTGTTCCAAAAGAACAAGAACCAAAATAAGGCTACACCTCCCAAGATGGACTTTGAGACACAAAATAAACTCAGGAGGAAGAAACTATGTTTCACTTGCAAAGAGTCATGGACACCAGATCATAGATGTCTTGGCGAAGACAAAATACATTATGTCGATGTACTTTCAGAGGAGGAGGGTGATCAGCAGGAGGGCAGCCCTAAGGAAGAAAGTGAGGAAGGGCCACCTAGAGAGAAGGAATCCATTCAAGGACAGCCTTCTATCATAGCTTCCCTTTCCAGGGATCCCACAGGACATCTCTTTCATTTGAAGGGAATAGTTAGGGGACAACGTATTGTGTGCCTGTTAGATACAGGGGCATCACATAACTTCATAAGTACACAATGGGTTACAAAGAGGAAGTTATAGATTGATGACATACCCGAGTTTGAGGTTAGAGTGGCAAGAGGTGAGAGATTTAGATGCACAGAGAAAGTGTCGGGACTTTCGATTCATTTTGATGACTTCCTTCTTGAAGCAGATTTTTATGTTGTAGATTTGGATGGATTAGATGCCATGTTGGGAAGACAGTGGTTGCAAACTAGTGGTAGATACATCGTTGATCACGATAAGATGCAGCTAGAATTCTTACAAGATGACAATCAGGTGATCCTCAAGGCTATGCCAGAGGGTGAACCCAAGTTGATTTAGCCCATAGGATGGAGACTATTATGAGGCATAATAACATGGAGTGGGCAGCACACTATTTCATTTCCTCTAAGGCTACCTTAGATTGAGGACAGCAGTTTCATATTGATATTCAGCTAGAGCTTGATAAGCACAAGAGGGTTTTTGAGGACATACCTCTGGGCATTCCCCCAGATAGAATGTTTGAGCATATCATTGAGTTAGAGGAGGGCGCCAATCCTGTCATCGCTACACCTTATCGTCATCCCAGGCACTATAAAGAGGAGATAGAAAAGACGATTAAGGAACTTTTAGACATGGGACACATCAAACCTAGCTCCAATTCCTTTGCTTCTTCAATCATATTGGTGAAGAAGAAGGATGGCACTCTTCGCATGTGTATTGATTACCGTGCTCTCAACAAGAGGACAATCAAGAACAGGTACCCTATCCCTCACATTGATGAGTTACTGGATGAGCTACATGGGGCAATTTACTTATCGAAGATTGACCTCAACTCGAGATACCATCAAATATGGGTTTGTGAGGATGTGCATAAAACAGCTTTCCAATGTCACTATGGACAATACGCATTCTTGATTATGTCATTTGCACTCACAAATGCACTGGCTACATTTTAGTCATGAATGAACCATAATTTTTAGAAAACAATTGCGAAAGAGCATGTTAGTATTTTTTGATGACATCTTGATTTTCAGCAGAACTTGGGAGGCGCACCTCCAACATTTAGATGAGATACTTAGTATTATGGAGGAGCACTCATTGTTTGCGAAGGAGTCAAAATGTGAGTTCAGATTACTAATATTCTTTACCTTGGTCACGTGATTGGTGCAAATGGGGTAAAGGTACACCAGGAAAAGATTCAGGCAATCCTAAATTGGCCACCACTTTGGAACATATCAGATTTGAGTGGCTTCCTGGAGTTTTGCTCTTATTACAAGAGGTTCGCTAGAGGTTTCTCACAGACAGCAACTCCCCTCGCCAATCTCACTCGGAAAGGGGCATTCAGGTGGACAGTTGATGCAGAGGTGACCTTTGATAGGCTCAAACAGGGGATGAGCACATGCCCAGTCTTGGCACTAGCCGATTTCTCTCCATCGTTTGTACTAGAGTGTGATGCTTCAGGGAGAAGGATTTGCATAGTTCTAATACAAGATAGGCATCTGATCACTTATGAGAGCAGGAAGCTCAAGGATGGTGAGAGACTATACTCCACCTATGAGAAGGAAATGTTGGCCATTATGCACACTTTAGCCAAGTTTAGATAGTACTTGGTGGGTGCCAAATTCACAGTTAGGACAGACCACAACAGTTTGCACTACTTCTTAAAACAGAAGGATCTAAATGAAAGACAAAAAAAGTGGGTCAGTAAGATTCAAGCCTATGATTCTGACATCGAGTATGTCAAGGGTAAGAACTATGTAGTTGCTGATGCGCTTTCCAGGACACCTTCAGTGGTAGAATGTTATACTATTTCCGAGATATTGGCAAATTGGAAGTCCTAATTGTTGGTTGAGTATTATGTCAAATTATGGACGGACAGCTTCAAGATAGCAGGTACAAGGTAATCGATGTTGTGATTTTTTATAAGGATGGGATCTACCTCATACCAAGATCTAAACTCAAGGGTAAGATTAGGGAAACTCTTCATGATGCGTCATAAGCAAGACACCCAGGTTTCTTCAAAACCTATAGACAAGTTAGGGAAAGGTTTTCATTGAAGGGCCTAAAGGACGATGTCTTCCAACATATCAAAGAATGTCAGACTTGTTAGCAAAACTAGTCAGAGCACAAGTTTCCAGCCGGACTATTACAGCCTCTTCCTATTCCAGCGCAGAAATGGGAGAGTATCTCCATAAACTTTATTACAGGGTTGCCGAGGGTGCAAGGCAGATATTCCATTTTTGTGGTGGTGGACAAATTGACAAAATTCTCTCACTTCTTTGCCATAGCAGCAGATTGCCCAGCCTCTAAGGTAGCTAAGTTATTCTTTCGAGAAGTTTTTCATCTACATGGTCTTCCTTGCACCATTGTGAGCAATAGGGATAGCAAGTTCCTCAGCACCTTTTGGCAGGAACTATTCAGATTGACAAGTACGAAATTGACACCCAACACGAGTTACCACCCCCAGGCGGACAGACAGACTAAGTAAATAAATGTGTTGAGGGTTATCTCTCGAGCTATGTAGCAGGACAACAGAGAGCTTGGGTTAAGTGGTTATATCTAGGGGAGTATTGTTACAACTCCTACCACATGTCCATCCGGATGACTCCATTTTGAGCTCTCTAGGGCAGCAAGCCTCTTTTTTTCGTAGATCTGGATTTGCAGGACAGCAGGGCACCACTAGCTAGGGATTGGATACAAGGCTAGCAAGACATTCTCAAATCTCTTCAAGAGAACATTGTACAAGCTCAGAATCAACAGAAAATGTACGCTAATTGCCGGCGGACAGAGTAGAGTTTTGAGTTGGGCAACATTGTTTATCTTCATCTCCAACCATACAGACAGAGTTCCTTGAAGAAGAGTGGGTCTCAAAAACTTCAGCCCAAATTTTTTGGTCCCTATCGCATTACTCAGAGGGTTGGGGAGGTTGCTTATGAGCTAGACTTGCTAGATGACAGCAAAATTCAAAACGTTTTCCATGTTTCCTACCTCAAGAAAGTGATTGGTCAGCATGTAGTACCCTCCATTGGATGCCTCCACTTGATGAGGAAGGGAAGCTAGTATTAGTACCAGCAGAGGTGACAGAGTTCAAAGAAAGGAAGCTACATAACAGGTCCATCAAAGAATATCTGATTCACTGGAAGGATTTGCCATATGAAGATGCCACTTGGTAAAGTAAGTCAATCCTGCAGCATCCGGCATTGAGATTGCTTAAGGGCAAGTAATCCCGCGAAGGAAGGACTGTAATGTCCCCTTCTCCGCACTAGACCTAATGGAGCCTAGTTGGTCAATCTTTCCATCCGATAGGGTAACGGCATTTGTTTTAGGATGCCAACCAGTCACAAGTCTTTTGGTTTCAATAGAGGAGATATTTAAGTGGAAAATTCTAAAGGTAAAGTCACATTGTTTTATTAAGTTGATTTATAAAGTACTTTATTATTTAAAGTCACTTTATGACAAAATGACATAAGCGACTAAAAGACAATAGGCTTTTAACCCACATTGCTAAGTTGTTCGAATCTCCCCTCACTTCAAGGTTATAAAAGAAAGCAGTTGCGTTGGGATTGATACCATGAAATATGTTATTTTCTCAAATCCTAAAAGTTGCTTAATGTGACTGGATATATCCTAAGGACAATATCCCTTAAGGAAAGTAGTGAGGTTGGACGCAAACCCAGTATCTCACCCTTGTATACACAGAATCGAAGTTGAATGTAGCACATTGGGAAATATCCGTACATTGGAACTCAAACAGCTGGTAGCTGGAACAGACGTTTGAGTGGCAGACCAGAATAATAGTGACACCCAGATCGCAAGCAGGAAGACGAACAAGTCGGCAGACAAGATAGACAGTTCCAGCCCAAGAGTGTAGAGGTAATTTCTTGCGTTAAGTGTATTTTGCATCAGTATGGGTTCAATCACAATCCTGGGATAGGCACTGGAGTAGACATGGGATGTTGGGAGCAGCAGGTCGGCCCTAGGCATGAAGAACACAGCAGATGCCGCATGAAGTTTGTAGACCCATCAACCAGAGAGCAGCAACATGGCATTGTAGCAGACATGCTCACCATTCCGCAAGCAACATTCATCCAGTATATGCGTGCCCGCAGTGAGTTCTGAAGATTTCGTGAGTATAGTTGCAGCCGGGCCGAGCAGACTACAGGTGGCGAACAGCATAGAAGAATAGGTGTCTGGATGTGGACGTTGGGCAAAAACTCACAGTACAGTCGGACCTCCACAGTGGCTTTATGTTATTCTTTATATGAATTTGGAGTTCTGTAAATGGTGCCTTGTCTAACAGATCTGGGTTTACTGTTACAGTGTTACTGTTATAAATTGATATAACAAACTGATGTTCTCTTGCCTCTAATATTGTATGTTCTTGAAGTCACCATTTCATTATTAATCTAGCTATTCTATGACTTTCATGCTGATATTCAGTAAAGTGATGTACAGTAGTACCCTTGCTTAAGATCTGTGATTGCATATCAACTGTTTGACAAAATTCCACTAGTACAAGTTTAAATTATCGGATCAAACCAAGCAGGGATTCTTACAGCATCCCATCATTCCAGCCCCATATATACCTCATAGGTTATTTCCTTATGCAACTGTTAGGGTAACAACATCTTGTGAATATGACACAAGTGAAGTTTTTTAACTTGTTGTATTATGAAGAATTCGGAGCTATATCCTGATAACTTTGTGTTACTTATTGTCAATATTATTTACTGGTCAATATTGTAACCTAGTGTAAATATTGGACATTAATATTTTAATCTCATCTTTATCTATTTTACGAATGCTTCGTTATAGAGACATCTGTTTTGTAATTCTTTAAATAACTGTTTGATCATTTCATAATTCATTCAGTTATTTTACCAAAACATGGTATCAGAGCTTAGGCAAAGGGAAAAAAATATCTATCATTCTAATTCTTTTTTAGTGAGTTTTTCAAATCAATTTTTTGAGGGCATCCTGATTGCAGAGGTTTTGTATTTGCAAGGGACATTTCTTTCTACAGACTTTTGTGGTCCTCACACCCAACCTGTTTGGAATGCTGTTCTCTCACACAGGCTCATTTTTCTTGTTTACAACAGCCATGTTTCTCTGGCTCTGACTGGACTCCCACAACTGTTCATGCGTCATATTTGAGAATGTTGGCTTGATTTTTGAGTTTGTTCCTCCTTATTTGGAAATAAACAAGCTCAAAACTCCAGTTTCTGAGCTATGCACATGACCAAATATCTGATCAATTCTTCATTCGTGACCCTTTCTGGGTTGTTTTTTATGCAAAAGCCGGCTTGTTTTCTAAACTTTTTGGCTCTCACAACCATACCAGTGGTTGTTTTTGTTGCAGACAGGATTCCTTTCGAGTTTTTTGTGGCCGTCCATTCACGTATTTTTCCTTTTTTAACATGATTTTCTGTGTTTTTTTTTAGAATCATGGCCCGTATTCACTGTATTTTTCCAAGGATTGAGGAACTGTTCTTTGTGCATCTAGGGTTTGTGACAGATTTCGGTGATTTTCCCTGCCCTTATTTTGTGTTTTTCAAACTTCTGCATCGACCTAGAGTTCTGGTTTACACCCAACTAAGGTTTCTGAAAAATCATCAGATTTTCACCCAACTAATTTTTTGAAAAACCCTCACAGATATTTTGGTTGGAATAAATTTTAACCTACAAATTATTTGTGGGCTTTTTACAAAAAATTCTGGTCTTCATCAGAACATTCTAGGTTTGTGAAAAGTCTATACATTGGGATTTGTAACAGCTGTACTTCATACTTTTTGAAGTCTACCTGTATCCTATGAGCACTTCATCAAGATGTTAAACATTACTGCATGTTGACTTAATGTTTCTAGACTTGTGCAACGAACTTCTGCAACAGGACCATTAGAAACAGCAATTTGGTAGCAGTGCCACCTCATCCTGCTCAAAACAAGACTTCGTAGCCAAATCTTTTCACAAGGATGAAAGCATATCTCGATCAGCTCATCAGAAAGGCTCCAGATAGCCTCAGGATAGCTCAAAGAAGAAGAAAGTTCAGTGTAACTACTGCCACAAATTAAGTGACTTGATAAAGGGTTGTCAGAATCAGATTGCTTCCAAACTCCGAAAGCAGCAAGGGTCTCAGCCTAAGGCCAATGTCACAGAGCATTCAAAGCAGAAATAATCTGCATTTCATGCTTTCGTGGTGAGACACGCTGCAGATCACAAAAACTCAGTGCTTCTCGACACTTCAGTCATCGTCATCATAGGTTCTCAAACTTCTTGTTTTCCATTGATCCCATCATTCTTGGAGAAGAATATACTGTTGTCAACAAGGGCAACATACAGATACAGTCTCATGGAGGAATCTAATTTTTCTCGATGTAAACTGCATCCATGGTATGAAACTAAATCTTCTCTCAGTGAGCCAGATTACGCTGCAGCCTCTTCAGCTTGATGTGGTAATCTATTCGCATAATTGTTTGATTGTACTTGTCAAGAGTTTAGTCACCTTTGTACTTTAATTTATACACCCCTTTGTAGCTAATGGGCTTATTCCCAAAAGGTAGATCATTTAGAACCCAAGTTCTAGGGCTAATACTTGATTGTTGATTGTGGACAAGTACAATGCTCATCTCGTTGCTAGGGATTATTAGTCCTAAGTTACCAGATTCTCTCCTGGACCTAGGAATTCCTGGTTCAATTCTCTCAAAAGTCTGGTCTTGAACAAAATTTAGAAAGATCTTTACTGTGGTTAAATCTAGATCCAAAGCCTACTTTCTTGGCTTAATCCACTCTGATCCAAAGCTGCTGTCTTTGAACCATCGAGTATGACAATTAATGTGTGAAGCTTACAATATGGCACAATCCAACATTGGCCTTAACAGGCCTATAGCATTACTTTTTGTGGTTCTAATTTGCAACAGTAGAATGATGATGATTTGCTTGATGATTTTTGATAATATATGATCAACATAGCAAAAAAACCACCATATCAATGTTTCAGTTCGAAAACAATATTGTCACCATTAATAATCAGCCATCACGCTTTAAAACTAGCACAGTGGTGTATTTGCTGCTACATATATATATATATATATATATATATATTCTTCTACAGGTGAACCCAAAACGAATCCCAACCCAAAAAATTGAATGAATTTTGAACCCAAACCTCGAACCCGAATACAAACCAGCAACTTAGGTTATTACAAAAAGAAGGGATTGACTATGAGGGGACTTTTGTTCCGACAGCCAATATGAGTAACCATATGATTCGGCCTTGCCTTAGCAACTGAATTTGGATGGAAAGTCCATCAAATGGATGTTATGACTGCCCTCATCAAGAATGAATTGCAGGAAGAAGTCTACATGATGCAACCTCCACAGATTAAGGCTGCCGAAATAGAACATCAGGTGTGCAGACTAGTGAAAGCACTCCATGGCCTCGAACAAACTCCTTGGGCTTGATACATCAAAGTTCACAAATATATTACAGATAATGGCTTTTAGGAAGTCCATCTAATTCAATATGTATGTCAATAGCGGTGGTAGTGATATGCTTCTTCTTCTTGTCAATGTTGATGACCTTATTATCATTGGCAGTTCAGCACTTATGATCGATTAGTTCAGCACTTTTGATTGATTAGATCAAACAGAGTTTGTGTCAATCATTTGACATGGCAAACTTAGGACTTCTACAATATTATTTAGGTATTGAAATTTGGCACACCGAAGGGAGTCTGTTTGACAAGTTTTGGATGTAAGACTGCAACCCTGCATCCACACATCTAGAGAACGAGCTGAAGCTAACAACCAAATCAGAGTCACCTGGGGTTCATGAATCGGCATTCAACCACTTGTTGGACCGTCTCATTTACCTTATTGCTATTAGGATTGATCTCAAGTTTGCAATGAGCTGCATTTCACACTTCATGGCAATCCTCAAGGCAGATCATTAGGTAAAGGGCACTTCTGATTTTGATCTCTTGTCCAGCTGAAGTCACGATCGAAGACTAATTGGTTTTTGAGACTCAAATTGGGCAGGTCAGATTGATGATAGAAAATCAACATCTGAGTATGTTTTCAGTCTGGGATTTAGTGCAAATCACATAGACTAGCAAGAAGCAGCCTGCAATGGTTCTTTCCTTGACATAAGTATCAAAGAACAGTTAAGGCCGCTTGTTAGGGAATTTGGACAAGAAAATGCTTGAAGCAAACTCCTGAAGCAATTGCTACTCCCCTCAACTAATTCTGTTTTCAGTGTGTTTTTCCGCAATTCCGCATTCAAAATGAATTATTCTTTACAGAACAGAAGTCAAAGATGTGCACATGACTACATGATAAAGGCCAAAGGTCAAAAAGATAATCTGAGGATAAGACCATTTTTCAATACTGAAATAGTGAAGAGTGCACAGAGCTGCAAACATCAACAAGTTCACAAGGGAAGAAAAGGCTAGAAGGAAAGGGTTCGACAACAAAAGCAACCAAAGAACAAGCACTCGCGACAGTACATGCCAAAACTGATAAACTTGTGCCCAGAGAATCTAAGCCTTTCCAAATTCAGTTTCCAGCTCAAATGAAAACAACGATTCTGAAAATGGCCCAACAACAAATATTAAATCCAAAGACACGACTTCATTAGGACCCAATCCCCAGCTTCAAATGTTCGCTCAATCCGATTTTGACCAGCATAAATCTTTTGTTGGTTTTGTGCATGATGGAGATTATCTGAGTGCCCTCATAATGTCCATATTTTGCTCTACAAAATCCTTAGTTCTGGGTACCCTGCTTTCAGGGAGGATCAAGCTTCCAAAAAAAGTGGCTTCGTAGTTGTATAATGCCTTGAATGGACTCATTCCAATAAATAAATGATGTGTGGTATTGTAACAGTATTCACCAAGGTGTAGTCACTTTACCCATACATTTTCCTGCCCTGTTACATAATTCCTTAAATATCTCTCAATCCATTTATTGACAATTACAGTTTGGTTGTTGGTTTGAAGATGATAACTTGTACTGGGTGTTTATTCGGTGCCTGCCAACCGAAAGAGTTCTTGCCAAACAATGCTCAAAAATCTGCTATCTCTGACACTGACAATGTAGTCTGGTAATCCAAGTGTCTTAAATACTTTTTTGACGAAAACTTCTGCAACTTGAGGTGCTTTATATTAAGTAGAGATGGTCATGAAGTGTGCATGTTTGGTCAATCAATCCACTACCACGTATATACAGTCTTTCCCTTGTACTTTGGGAAGGCCCACCATAAAATCCATGGAGATACTTTACCATTTTTTATCAGGAATCGGTAGGGGTTGAAGCAAACCTGCTAGATGTAATTGTTCTTCTTTATTTCTTTGGCATGTCATATAATCTGGAATGTGCTTGATTATGTCCTTTTTGAGTCCTTCCCAGGATTAATTTTCCCTTGTTTGTATGTTTTGTAATACCCTTGATGTCCTGATAGGGGGCTGTCATGGAATTCTTTAATAATTGATACTTTCATTTTCGAACGTGGAGTATGATACATTTGATTCTTATATAAGATGATTTCCTCCACTACTTTATAGTCTTTGGATTGTATATTTCCTTCCATGATATCTGTTGCAAGAGAATCTTTAGCATATTCTGCGATGATGGAGTGTTTCCAATCTGCTGTGATGTCAATTATGGTGTACGAGTGGGGTCCTTTGGATAATGCATCAGCCACAGTATTATTTTTGCCCTTGACATATTCTATGTCAAAATTGTAAGCTTATAACTTGCTTACCCATTTCTGTTGGCCGTCATTAAGATCTTTTTGGCTTTAAGAACTGTAGACTGTTGTGATCTGTTTTAACCAAAAACAATACATGGAACAAGTATTGTTTAAAATTTGCCAATGCATGCATGATTGCCAACATCTCTTTGTCATAGATTGAATAAGATCTTCGGTGGGATGGAGTTTCTTGCTTTAAAACGCAATTGGGTGTTTATTTTGCATGAGAAATAAACCGCTGCCTTCTTGTGATGCATCGCACTATAGTTCAAAGATAAAAGAAAAATCAGGAATGGCTAGTATGGGGCATGAACTCGTGATCTTTATGAGGTCTTCAAAAGCTTGCTGAGCTTGTTCATTCCAACCAAAAACTCCCTTCTTGGTCAAATCTGCAAGGGGTGCTGCTAATTTTGAGAATCCTTTCACAAACCTCAAGTAATAGCTGCAAGGCCCCATGAAGCCTCTTAGTTGGGTCAATGTTTTAGGTTTGGACCATTCCTTAAAAGCCTTGATCTTTTCCTCATCAACACTTACTCCTTGCTCGCTGATTTTGTGGCCTAAGTAAAGGATTTACTTCAACCCAAATTCAAATTTTGAAGCTTTTGCATACAATGACTCTTGCTCGAGAATTTCCAATACCTCATCAATGTGCTTAAGGTGTTCGTCCCACATTCAATTGTATATGAGGATATCATCAAAAAATATTAATAAATACTTTCTTGAGTTGTTTCCTAAAAGCATGATTCATGCAGGATTCAAATGTAACAGGGGCATTAGTTAACTCAAAAGGTAAGACCAAAAATTCTGAGTGTCCATAGTGGCATCTAAATGACGTCTTTGGAATGTCCTATCTCAATATTATTTGGCATATCCATACATTAGGTCAATTTTTTAGAAGTATTTAGCTCCATGGAGTTTGTCAATAAGTTCATCAACCCTAGGGACAGGGTATCGATTTTTTATTGTTTTCTTATTCAAACCTCTATAAGCAATGCACATTCTCATTGTTTTGTCCTCCATTTTGACTAGTACAACTAATGATGCAAACGGGCTAGCTAGGTTGGATGTGACCCATCTCCAATAATTCATTTACAGTTTTTTTGTTTCTTCTTTAAATTTGTGTGGATGTCGAAAGGGGTTGGTGATTATTGGTTGTCCTCCTTTCTCTAAATCTATGATGTGCTGAAATCCTCATTTGGGAATTAGTCTTGGAGAGATATAATCAAAAACCTTTTTATGCTTCCTGGATCTATATCGATGTGAATTGATTTCCCTTGAGAGGTGGATTTGTCAAGGATCATGTATGGTGTTGCTCAACCCCCTTGATCTTTTCTAATAATTTTGTCCATCTTACAAGACACTACCTTCGGAGACCCATTGGGTAGTCCTTTAGATGTTACTTCCTTCCCTTTATGTTGGAAATGCATAGACTCTTGCTCGAGAATTTCCAATGCCTCGTCAATGTGCTTAAGGTGTCCCTCCCACATCTACTATGTATGAGGATATCATCAAAAAGTATTAATATAACTTTTTGAGTTGCTTCTTATACGTATAATTCATGCAGGACTAAAATGTAAAAGGGGCATTGGTTAACCCAAAAGGTAAGACCAAAAATTCAAAGTGTCCATAATGGTATCTAAATGTTGTCTTTGGAATGTCGTCACTCATCCTTATTTGGTGATATCCAAAACATTAAGTCAATTTTTGAGAGATATTTAGCACCATGGAGTTTGTCAATAAGTTCATCCACCCTAGGGATAGGGTGTCAATTTTTTATTGTCTTCTTATTCAAAGCTCTATAATCAATGCACATTCTCATTGTTTTGTCCTTCTTTTTACTAGTACAACTAATGATGCTAACAGGCTAGAGCTGGTTTGGATGTAACCTATCTCCAATAATTCATTTATAGTTTTTTCTATTTCTTCTTAAAATAATTGTGGATGTCAATTGGGGTGGTGATTACTAGTTGTGCTCCTTTCTCTAATTCTATGATGTGCTCAAATCCTCGTTTGGGAGGTAGTCTTGGAGGGAATAATCAAAAACCTTTTTATGCTTCCTTAGGATTGCTTCTATATCAAAGTGCATTGATTTCCCTTGAGAGATGGACTTGTCAAGGATCACAAATTGTGTTACGAGTCCCCTTGATCTTTTCTAATAATGTTTTCCCTATTCTTACAAGGAACTACCTTCAAAGACCCATTGGGTAGTCCTTTTAATGTTCTTTTCTTCCCTTTATGTTGGAAATGCATAGTTAGGTTGGTTAGATCAAATAAAAAGCATCCCAATGAGTATATCCAAGCGGTACCCAATATTATGTCAGAATCCAATGGTACCACATAAAAGTTTGCTTTAATAGGATGTGTTCCAATTAGTATTGATACTTGTAGAACCTTCCTTGTGCATTTAACTAGGGTTCTTGTTGCTATTGCTGCTGAAAATCTTTTGAACTCTTTAGTATCTAATTTCCTTTTTGCCAAGGATTCACTTATACAGTTATGAGAGGCCCCACTGTCTACCAAGGTGATAATTTTTTGTCCTTTATGGGTATCCTTTATAATAAACTTGAAGGTGTTTGGCCTTCCGAGAAGTGATCGTGGCTATGGTTACTTGTTCTTTGTCATCATCATCCTCATACTTAGCTTTCTTTTGGGTTTTTCCTCATTCTCATCATTGGAAGATTCTTCAATTTTGTGGACTTGGATTTTACATTTGCTGCTAAGCTCCCATCTATCCTTGCATCTACGACATGGGTTGCACCCTTTCTTATGGCATTGGTGACCCCTCTCCCATGGCTCTCGACATTTAAAACGTAAGTTTTTCTTCTTTAATTCATCCATGACAGAATTGCCTTCTTGGGGATGGTCTCTCTTTTGGAAAGATTTAGCATGATCGTTTGAACTTTTGTTGTTTGAGCCTGCTTTTTCGACATCCAGGGTTGTTTCTATTGCATCATCAAAGATAGTTGGCTGGAAGGTGGACACTAATCCTTTAATTGAATCTTTTAACCCTTCTAAGAATAAGTATCTTAGTTTTTCCTCATCTACCCCATTGATTCCCATAGATATTCTTTGAAATCTTTGAGTGTATTCGTCTACTGATCCTGTTTGTCTTTGTTGAGTTACCTCTCTAAAATAACTTTGGGGATGTTTACCATCAAACTGGTAGGAGTTAATATATTTGTATCCTTGGGTACAAACACTATGGTGCTACCAATCATGAGCAACATCTTCAAAGTGTAGAATGGCAAAATGGACTGCATCCTTTTCTGTCATGGGTTAAGATTTGAGAATTTGTTTAATTTCTGCAACCATCCATGCGTTGTGATCTTGCCAAAACCGTCAAAGTTTGGAATAGTGTCTTGGCTTGCTTTGTGTTTCAAGTTTTTATTAGGTTGTCCTTTTTCTCTTCTAGGAGCTTCTAATCTTTTTGCTTCAAAATAAGCTATAAAAGATATACTCCTAATTTCAAGATTTAATTTTGAGTAAGGCTAGCTCCTCTATGATGCTAGGAAGGCAATTTGTTTCTTCCTCTATTATATTGTTTTGAAAAGGTAGAAAAGAGGGCTTCTTAATTTGGGGGGTATTTGTTCAGCTGTTATTTTCTGCATGATTCGTGCTAGTGTCCTTCCCACCAGAATTTCTGTCGCTTATTTAATTATTAACATGTTTCAATTCTCTCGTGAATTCTATGGCCATTTCATTTTAATCTGTTAATGTTCTCGATGTCATTTCCATGAATGCTCTTAGTTCATTGTTTACAGGTTCACTCATTGTATTGTTTGATGTTTGTTTCTTTTTCCTCTATCTAAGGCCCTTTGCGTCATTTGGCTTTCTTGCATTAACAAGATGGCACGATGAAAGCTCTCATACCAACTGTAATGTCCCCAAGTAAGTTTAACTAACCATACATAAATGAAGCTATGTTCTACTGTATTTGAAAGAGCTTACTTCAAACCATAAAGATAGCAATTATAAGTGAGTTAGAAATTTAACTATATGTGAGTTAAGAAAGCATGCTCTTCTGTTTATTATACTAGTTTAGGAGGACGGGGAGATGCAATGGGTTGCTTGGACACCAAACTCAACAGCTTTCCTCAAGGTTTTATAGATCCAAGCCCTTGAGCCTTTCCTGGACGTGTCCTCAAGGCACTCGGGGACACTGATCTTGTCCTATCTGGAAAATGACCTGTTGGCTGGATTTACAGACCTCTCCCTTATTGCATTTCTGCTCATTTTTCCTTAGCTTAGAATTGATAACCAGTTTGAGCATAGGAGTTAATTAAGGATAATATTCAGATTTGTATGTTACTATGATAGTTAAAGTGGTATTACTGATCATAACAGTCACTGGTTGTGCAGAGCTCTGTCTGGGCAATGCTGTTTGTGTATAGGTTCCAATTGTAGAATATAAATCAGACTAAATTTTCTTTCTTATCTAAATAATATTTCTTAGGATGCAGTATCACTGTTAGATCCCTGTCGTATTGCTAACCACGGCTCTGTAATGCATCGCTGTATTTTTTGCTTTCCTTATGCTGTTTTATGCAGATGATAATATAATTCCTTTTTTTGTTCTTTTTGTTGTGTATCATCCTGTTCCCCTCTTCCCTATCTTATATCGAATGTCCTATTCAACAGACGTGATCAGGGGAGTCGCATCATTTAGGAATCAGACTGTCCACTAGTCTTTTGTGGAGCATGATAATTAATTTGCCACCAGTGATTATTGGCTCCCTTGCTACATTGGAAGTTAGGAGCTTTGTCAACATTCCCCAGCGGAAGATAATGGACACGGTGATGTGTTTAATAAGATATTTCATACTATAATTATTTTATTAATAATGATTTGTTTACCATAAAAGTTTTCTGGATTCAATTGTGCTTGTGTTTTTAGCATCAAAGTTTCAGATCACACTCCGTGATCCATCATCAGGATGAAAGTGAGCAAGAGATGTAAAACAGATGATCCATCAAGTTTTCTGCCACATCTCTTGTTTACTTTTATCCTGATGATGGATCACGAAGTGTGATCCGAAATGTTGATTCTAAAAACACGCACACAATCGAATCCAGGAAACTTTTATGGTAATTATAATGGATTGTGGAAATCTGATATCTCTGAATGGTTTGATTGTTCAACTATTAAATATGCATATTTATTATTTAATTAAATACCAGTGATATTTATTTATCGGTATTTATTTGTTTATTTATGAAATACTGAAATTGATTAATTTATTTGTTTATCAAATAATATAATTCATTTATTTATTAAATTATTTATTCATTTATCCATCAAAATAATAATAAAAACCTTATCACGAGCAGGGGATGTCCCATAGAACTTTAAAAATGCAGCCTTGAGAGACATATGGATGATCAAACAATTGAAAATGTTACGCTGCGTAGGGACGCATGTATTCATATACATGTGCACAAATATTTAGATTTTGAGCAGAAATAGAAAGTAACAATTACAAGTTGTTCCTAGGTTATGTACTAGCCTGGTCGCAGCACACCTTTGACTAGACTTCTATTGGCTTTTTGATTTTCTAAATTTTATTTAATCCCCTCAATTACAAGGTTATAGTTACCAAAACCTAATTGGGTTCATAATTAGTGAACAGACAAATCATTTCATGTGCTTCTATGATTGATGATGATAGGAAGAGAGCTGCACAGATACAGTGGAAGCAAGACTTTTTCACTTATATAAGCCATTTAAAAACTCAAACAAAGTCCAAACTATTCGGATAAGTTTGATCAGAAAGGTGGTTCTTTATACTATATTGACAACTTGTACTTCCAAAAGAGATCACAGTTGAAGAACCAGCTGTTATCTGGGATACATACATCATCAATTGTTGGGCACTTCAACTCCCCCAAAACTTATTGCGGATCTACAAATGATTTTTTTTTGGGGTGAATGGTTACGCTGCAATGTAAAAACTAAAAACATGTTACAATAAGGTGTTCGGTGCACTAGGGAAACAAATGTGCCAAAGTCTAGGCCCAGAAACTGTTATTAATCTAAACTCAAGCAAGTGCCCAACACTATAAGTTAAGGAGATTAATCATGCAGGAATTCACTTTGACGGAAATTTTATCCTACCTTCTCAAATAAATGAGCCCTGAAGCTCTCCATAACATCAATATCACAAAGAAGTGTTGGCAACAGCAATAGCAATGTCCATCAGTGGTGCAGTAATGGTACACTCTTAGCCCCTCACAAAATCTGTATCACTTTGATAAATTTGGTAGACAAGGTAGATCTTAATTAAGCCAGGATTCTATGATGAAAAAATGAGTCTGTAGTCCTCTTGGCTGACACAAAATTATTGTAGCCATAGCAATGGGATAACCTGCTACTGGATAACAAATGAGATCAAGTAAAGGGTGCAAGTCTGGAAAAGATTTTAGCAGAAAAACGACCCATAAGGCCCAGTAGCTTGGCTAAAGAGATTAAATTCAATTACGGTCGACCAGTGAATCCCATAGGGCATGTTTCAGGCAGCTGTTTTAGTTTGTAAAATTGCAAATAAGAAATCGCCTAAAGAGGTCTGAGTCTCAAGGTCTGCACACCAAATGGATAAACATTGGATACAAATCTTTGACTGCACTCCATTTGAGTTGAACTTCTTTGCTGAAAAAACATAATTAATTCCATGTATGCGATAAAATCCTCATATAGCCTATTTCAAGCAGCACTTCTACTCAAATAAGCATTTTTGACAATGGACAAAAATGTGCAGGAAATGACAATCACATCTAAAAGAAAGCTCTTGATCCAGTGCTTGGATTCATAATTTGCAAAAACGACACCAAATTGAACAATAAATAGAAATGAAAAACTAGCAATTGTTGATTTCATTCGGGAGACAGGATGGAATTCAATCATTCACGAGAGTAATTTTACACATAAGTGAGATAGATTGCTCAAAGCAAAATTCATTTGTTTTCAGAGGAATATACCCTAAGATATCTAAAACGTTAAAAGAAGAATTTACTTGCTTCACTTTTCTAGCTTTCTTAGCTATCAAAAGAAACTCCTTTTTCATCTTTAATGCTGAAGTTTTCTCTGCAAAAAGATAGAGAAAAACAAAAGTAACTGTTATTTACCTGTTTCGCAAGCACCTGCGAGCTCTCCGCCACCTGCTTCGCCAAATGCTCCATCTGCGAGATCATTCCCCCATAAAGTTCTTCAACCTCGGCGACTACATGCATTGTGTCCGATCTCACCAATTTCCCAAGCCGATCGACCGAATACCCTGCAGAATACATATCCAACGGCCGTTGCCCCCTCTCGCCTTTCTGCCTATGCCCGTCTTCTCTATTATCATATCCATGGCCATCGTCCTCCTGTAGGGGCTGAAAACCACTAGACAACAAAGGAAACGCCGAAGCAGGCGCAAATGCACTATAAACACTACGAAATCCGGGACCTATGTTAACAATATCCAAACTCTTCGCCTCAAAAACACCCGTTTCACCTTTACAAAAATACTGAAACCCTCTGTACTCGTGCGTATGAATGGAATGTTGGGCAAACGACTCAGAAAAAATCAAAAACACGCATGGGGAAGAAGCGGGTATTCCACAATTTTTACTTACAACCTCCTCCTTAACGACTTTATTTTTAACAACCACGCCCTTTTCACGCCTAGGGCTGCCCTTGCTGGCCTGCGAACTGCTGCTGGACTCGGTCGAATACGGCAGCCCTAAACCACTCTTCGAAACCCTAGGTGAGTAGCCCCCTTCCATGACCCTGACACCGCTTCCTTCACTGTCCGAACCCACAGACAAGCAGTTTTGAGCAGCAACGGGAGCATTGCTAGCACTTTTCCTGAGCCAAGATGTGACCGCGGATTCGCGCATGGAGGGCCTGAGAGGCGTATTTCTGCGGGCAACAAACCAACCAATGAGGGGATCGTGATTGTTTTTGGGACCAATTTGTTGACCGCTGAGTTTAGCGAGTTTGGCATGGTCGATTCGACCAATGGAATCGTAGAATGAATGGAGAAATCCGGAGGTTGTGCAGGCGGTAATGGTGGCCACCAGGTCCTGCCGGAGAGCGGATTCATCGTCGTCGTCTGCCAAATTTGGGGAGGAGACAGAGCGGAGATGGCCGAAGAGGAGGCCGTCGAAGTCTGCGTTTGATGTGGTGAAACGTTGCATTATCGTTGCCAGTGTTGGCCCTGGAATTAAGATTTTCTCCACTGGAGGATCTGCCATTGAAACGTTCCCCTCACAGAATCTTACGGATTCGTATGTGCAACTGGAAATTGTGTTGTTTTAAAAACAGAAAAAAATTGTACATTCAGCGATTTCTCTGCAACCACGTGTTTTGCTTTTTGAGATTAATATGACAAACCCTGCCTCTTGTTTTCTAAGATTATTACTATGATTCATAATTTAATTATTGTTCTGCAATTTCATATCATAGTGATGAAAAAAGATTTACCACATTTAAAGAGTTATTTATCTTTATGGGGTTGTATAGAAAAAGCAAGTTGTTAGTGGTACAATTAAAATACATCATATTGTATCATATTGTTACATGTGTGAGAGGGTTTGGATCTTGGTTATAAGTACTATAAACGAAAAGTCTCACCATTTCACCACCTACTAGCAAAGAAGTTTAACTTAAATTAAGTGCAATCAAAGATTTGTATCCAATGTTTATCCATTTCGTGTGAAGAACTTGAGACTCAGACCTCTTTAGGCAATTTCTTGTTAAGTAACTTTTTAAGTATAGATTCATTTTTTCATAACAAATTAGAATATAGGCGAAGAGACAAAGCATAGCAATTGCAAATTCAACAACCTTTTCTAGCACCCTCTCTACTTGTGCCTAAATGACAGCGTAGAATAGGGCATGCAATCTATTTGATCAATAATGTCCTCAAGAATGAACAATATTATGGGTGTCATGATTTCAAAATTAAGGGGAAATTGTAATACTTGTATGAAGGGGTAGCATGATGTTAGGAATTGAGGACATTGTTGACACTTGGATGAGTTTCAAAGATGTTATATTTGTTAAGAAGTAAAGTCCACACACAACTGAGAGAAGGGGGTGAATCAATTGTGAACAATTATACTTAAATCCAAACTTATAAATCGTAATTCCAACAATTAAAATAATGACGCACAACAAGAGAAATCATACACCATAACACAAAGATTTGTTGACTAGGGAAACCCTTGATTAGAGGGAAAACCCCAGTGGGGATGACACCCACAAGATAGTGTAATAATATATATGTTCCTTGTGAAAGGATGTGACCCTGTTAGGAGCCAATTATAGTGTGTTCAGTACAACAATCCTTGTTAGGATACCTTGAACCCTTGTTAGAAGTTTCTAACTAGGTTAAAGGTTAATAAAGAAACAAGTAGGCTTACAGCCTAAGTGCTCCAACAACTATGAAGATCAAAATTTAGGATAACATATCCAAATCAAATGAATTGAATAATATGCAAGTTACTTGCCAAAATAGTTCCTTTGAAGCCCAACACCATCAAACAAATCAATTGCTACTATCTTTGATCATCTATCCTTCAAACTCGCGTCAATTGACAATATACATTACATGCATGATGATTTACATCCAATAAAAACAACTTTCATGTATACCATATACAATTAACTAATTAGGTCGGTATGTTAAAGCTTCTTCAATGTACATTTAATTGCATGGACCACACCAAGGCATACAGGTCTTCATGGGCATCTTTACAATGATTACATTGAGGTTCCCACACATTATAATACAATTATTACATTTTACAATGATATTCAACACATTTCCTCAACTCAGTTGGTTGTCAATAAAACATATTGCATGTTTCACAACAGTGACCATTCTATAATTATCTCTAAACCTTGTTATCACAAACATAGGTGCACAAACAAAACTTATACCATGAACTAAGCTTGTTGATGTTAATTCCACCTTGTTGATAAGATATATTAAATAAGCCACTAGTTGTCTATGACATGATTTCCTGCACACGAGTATACTACTAGTATTTACCAAATGAAGTGTAACTTATATAGAACTCAATATAAAACTAAGCAAACATAGATATGATATTTATACTCATCCTTCTTTGTAAATCTAAGCTCATGTAGCTCATCATGTTATAAGCCAACTTTGTTGTCCCAATAATCACCCTATAATATACAAAAAAAAAATGTCATGATCACATAAACATATGTTGTCACTAATGACAAACATGTCATCAATACAATACATAAACAATGCATTCAAGCGCCAACCAAACCTCTATTTCTAACAATCTCCCCCTTTTGCATTAATAGCGACATATGATTAAAAAAACATCAATCCAGACATAATCTTTTGAATATCCTCAACAAATACAACTGTTACAATTTTTTGAATATCCTCAACATATATAGCCTTTACAATAATCTCCCCATATACATTCATTGAGTTTCTCCTTTTGATAGCTCTTTTGGTATTTTCATTTTATTTCTCGCCCTTTGAAATCAATGACAAAGGTGCCAATATGCCAAATATATACTATCAATTTGAAATACTTCCCCTTTGATGAACATTTTCATCAAACTAACTTCATTGGATAAAGCCAATCTACAACCAAGAATGTGTCAAGTGCCAACAAACATTGTTAAGCCAAAAAAAAATCACAAGACCTCAATGAGTAGCTATGCTCACTATGATCACTCCCCTTAAGGAGCAAGACCAAGCATCATGCCCAGATGAATGAATAATGCTTTAGTTATATTGGACTAATGCAATGCTACATCAATTACTTTGCACTAGGTGGGGACATTGCCCAAGCATACCTCGGAGAAAACCAAAGGTCTCCTTAGCTAAGGCTTTAGTGAATGTATCTGTTATTTGTTCTTTCATGCTCATGTATTCCAATCTAATTTCCTTCATTGCAACCTTCTCTCTCAAAAAATGAAATTGAATTATAATGTGTTTAGCCTTTGAATGTAAAATAGGACTCTTGGACATACTAATTGTACTTGTACTATCACAATGTATAATAATAGATTCAGAAAAAAGTAATGCCAATATCCTTCAACATTTGGTTCATCCATATTATGTGATTACAATTGTTAGTTGTTGGAACGTATTTTTCATCTATTGTGGACTAAGAAATACAATCTTTTGTCTTACTTAACCAAGATATTAACCTTCCTCCAAGAAAGAATGTTCCTCCACTTGTGCTCTTTCTGTCATCATTTCCTGCTCAATCAACATCAATATATGCATACAATGTGAAATCATCAGATATGTCATACCATAAGGTGAAATTCATAGTTCCTTGTATAAATATCTAAAAATTATCTTACCACTACAAGGTGTATCTCTCTAGAATCTAATTGGAATCTTGCTATAATTCCAACTACATTAAAGCAATATTTGGTCTTGTATGAGTCAAATATTGTAATCCACCAATCATTGATATGTACCTTGTTTTCATAGCACTAGGTAAATCATCTTTGTTTGACATTCTGCATCTAGTTACAATAGGTGTTTTAATAGTTTTGCAACTTTACATACCAAATCTCACCAATAACTCTTTAAGATGCTTAGTCTGAGATATAAAACTATCATCTTTAGTTTTTATTTGCAATCCTAGAAAGTATTTCACCTTCCTAATTATGAACATCTTAAATTCATCTTTCATCTCAACAAAAAACTTTTTACTTGCCTCATCATTACCACCAAAAATGATATCATCAACAAATACTTCAATGATTAACAAGCCATCAGAATTAGCTCTCAAATAAATGTTACTAGCTTCAATACCTTTCTTAAATACTAAACTCAATAAATATTTATCCAATCTAGCATACCACGCTCTAGGTACTTGCTTCAATCCATGCAATGTCTTCTTTAACTTGCATACTATGTATTTTCTTCAATAAATGGAAATCCATTAGGTTGTTGAATGTAGACCTCTTCCTCGAGTTTTTCATTCAATAAATTTGACTTCACATCCATCCAATACACTTTGAATTTTTGTTAGATGCATAAACCCAAAAAATTCTAACAACCTCAAGTTTTACTACATGGGCAAAATTTTATTTGAAATCTATACCTTCTTGTTGTGAATAACCTTTACATACCAACCTTGATTTATTCCTTACAACTTCACCTTGCTCATTCATTTTGCTCAAGAAACCCCATTTTATACCAATAACATTCTTATCCTTAGGTCTAGGGACCAATTCCCATGCATTATTATTTTCTATACTCTCAAGCTCTTCTTTCATTGTATTAATCCAAAATTCATCCTTATATGCTTCATCAATAGTCTTAGATTCAATCTGTGAAATCAGACAATTATTTTCTCTTACCTTTCCTCTTATCTTTCACTCTTCTAGTAGCATTACCAATTATTTTATTATCAGGATGGTTTCTTGCAACATATTTAGGTATTCTTTGTTCTTCTCTAGGTTCTTCAATCTATACCTATATTCCACCATACATTTCAATGAAGTTTTCTTGCTTTGTATTCTAATTCATCATTGGTCTTTGACTTGTACTAACCTTATTTGAATCATTGTTAGAGTCATATTCAAATGTTCTTTCGTGTATCTAAAATATTTCATCAATCCTGACATTTGCACTCTCAAAATTCTTCTTTAGTCTTTCATTGTAACATCTATATGCCTCACTCTTAGCAGAATAACCAAGAAGTGTGCCTTCATCACTTCTAGGATCAAATTTCCCTATATCATCTTCTCTTTTTGTATAAAATTTTCTTCCAAAAATTATGGAGTATTTAATACTAGGTGTACGACCAAACCATAGTTCATAAGGGGTTTTACCTGTTCCTTGCCTGATCTGAACTTTGTTCATAGTACATATTATAGTAAATTAACTGCTTTTCTCTAATGTACATGTGATACTTTACCCTCAAGAAACATTGCTCTAGTTGCTTCACTCATTATTCTACTCCTCCTTTATGTTATACCATTCTGATGTAGTATTAGAGGTGTTGAAACTTGCCTATGAATACTATTATCCTTACAAAATGCATTGGACTAGTTTTTTTGATATCCTTCTATATGGATTGATCTATTGTACTTTTCCATTCATTCTTTTGGCTGATAATAAACTTTTCATATTATTAGAGCGAAAAACCCTAGTCTTGTCTTATGAGTACTTTTGTGTGATAGGTTTTTTTGCATGTAGTTTTATTAGGCTTAGAAAATTTGTTTTCAATCAAATCTTAGATGGTATCAGAGTTGGACCTGCTATAGCTTGTTTGTGTTTGAAGGAAAAAGAGGAACAAGAGTTTGAAAAAATAGATCTCAAATTTTTTGGGTATTTTTCTATGGAAATGGGGGGATTTTTGAAATTCAGAGCACTTTGAGCAAAAACAGACCTCACTATTGTGCCCACAACATTCGAAAACCCCCAAATCCATGTAAAGCATGTTAGATTTGGACACTATAGCTTGGACAGTACGACCTTTTGCACACATCCTAAGGCAATTTTTTTTTTTTTAAATGCAAAAGTTTTATTTGATAAGGGTTTTAAATAATTAATTAAAAAATCTCCTTTCAAAAAAAGCACATGCTTTTTTTAAAAAGCCTTTCAATTTTTATTTTTTTATAAAAAAGGTAAAAAGGATGCTCCATTATCATGTCAAATTGTTGACATCAACAATTTAGGTACACCTATAGGTACAAGTCATGATGTCGACAACTTTGGAGCCAAAATTTGATGGTCATTTAACCATCATGTAATTGATTTGTTTTGTCATAAAAAGAAGTTGATGGTTTATTTGAAATAACTTGAGCATATGGAGGCATGTTTTGGCAAACAAGATATCATTGAAAAGTTGATTCTAAGACGAACATAATGGTGTAGATTTTATCTGGGTTTTTTTAGTATAATTTCTTTTTTGTTTTGTTGAAGCCAGATGATCATTCTTGCATTCTAGAGGGCATAACTTGCTCAATTTTGTTCCATTTTTTTATCAAAAAGAAGTATCAAAAAGCTCTTCTCGAGCACTACCCATTTTTCTATTATTTTAATTAGTTTTTATTATAGTACACATGATCTCATACTTAAGTAATTTTGAGCTCTCTTTCTTGTATTTTCTTTCCATAGTTTACTAGGGTTTCTTTATATTTATTATGGGGGGTGTTTTTCTTGCTTTCTATTATTTATATCAGAAAACTAGCATTTAAAAACACAAAAAAAACCCTTCTACATCTTCTATCTAGTTATGAAAGACTACAGTAATAATAATAATATGAGCAATTGAGGCACCACTTGCAGCATGGTAGACTCCTATTTAGTTGAGCCTCTTACTCTACATATCTATCATCTCTGGAAAGATCGCATGACTTGACTTCTCAGATCATGAGGGTTATGGCCTTGTTTGGATGAGGTTCAACCTCAATTGATACACCCTTTTGAGGTTATGCAACACAGGAGCAACATGGGTCGGGCTATGGGATTGCTATCACTACATGTTATAAACAGTCTTCTTTTTCATCTTAATGGTTGTACTACTCCTCACAAGATCTGGAACAAGTTCGAGAGGTTGATTGGCACTGTTAATGAGTTTAGAGCATTTTAGATTAAGGAAAAGTTGACATCATTGGTACCAGATTTATTTTCCACTATCGAGGGCTTTCTAATGAAGTTCAAACAACAATAATCTTTTCTTCAAATTTGTGGAAAGAACAAGACTAATAATGAGTGCATATATCTAATTTTGTTTAAGCTTCTAAGAAAACTTTTAGATTTTATCCTCTACTTTTCACTCCATTGTGAATGCCTTGAGTTCAAAATGTCCACTTTTAAGGTGTTTTGTAATCGGTTGACTAGAGAGTAGGCCAAGCTTACATAGTTGGATTCTCTTACCAAATCAAAGAACCACACATTGGTTGCTTAGACATCTAAGGGGAAGAAGAAGTAGAAATATAAGCCCAAATCATATTGAGCAGGCAGTGAGCATTCCTCCAAGCCACCTCAAAACTCAGATAACAAGAAATCACCTACCAAAGGAAAATCTTCTGAGTCTAGTGAGTCTTCCTCCAAGACTAAGAAGTACATAGGTGATCCTTGCAGTTCCTGTGGCAAGGAAGGGCATCTAGTTTCCAAGTGTTGGAAATGACTTGAGCCTCTTGACGAAGCCATGCTGCAGTATAGTCTTGCTTCTTCAAAGCCACCTCATTCTCCTCTAAGGAAAGGACATGCTCTTTCTACATGATTTGTGTCTTCTACTATTACATGGATCCTTGATTTTGGTGCTTCACACCATATGACACACTCTCTTGATTTGGTTACCTCACTTGCTCATAGTAATACTACACATATTGCAGTTGGTGACTCAACACAACTTACAATTTCAAGTTCAAGCATTGTTTCATTAAATGGTGACTTTCTACAAGATGTTCTTTAGGTTCCTGCCATTTCTACAAACTACCTCTCTATTTACCAAATTTGCCATTCTAGCTCTAGTGAAACAGTTGAGTTCTCCTTAACATATTGATTTTCCTAATCAAGTTTCAATCTAGAAATAAACTAATTTCCTATTTCATTTCTCATGACTATGAATTGCATCAATGGTATAAACTGAAATTTGAAACTCCTTTCAATATATATAACATATTCTACGAGTTTACAAAATGTAATATTAATATTTAACTTCATAATCAATTGAAATTAAATATCAAATGTTCTTGAAATGAAATATCAAATTAAGATATTATTCAATGAAAATAATTATCTACTTCTAATTATTCAACTGAAATTAAGTAACATATATGTAATTAAAGTAAAACTATTTGCAAATAAAGAGATTTCATCTTGAAACGAAATAACTAACATTCAGAGGTTAAAAGAACATACAGTATAATTTGTGAAACTTCTTTTACTTGTTGTTCAAGCCCTGGCATTGGTGAGAGGAGAAGCATAGACATAGGCTTAACCTCCCAACCGTGGACCTTACTTATCCCCATTTATTCTAATTTAATAGAACGACCATCCCTACCCTGAGGTCAAGCTTGGGATGTTCATTAATCTAGCCATCAAAGTATTTAGGTGGGTTGAATTCCCAACAGTTATTCAACAAAATAACTAAAGCGTCTAGATAATCAACAAAGATCACTTGTTCGACAAATTAGCCTAATTCCACCCTGGCCAAGGATTTCAAAATGTGGGTCAACAAATCCGATCTCCACCACTTGACTTGACTACTTCATGAGTGGAACATGCATGAGCTAATGCATATTTATTTTATTATTTATTTACTTATGATGTCATTCTTGTTTTGTAGATATCACTACACCTCCTCACCTTTCTTAGGCCATCAAGTTGGTGATTCCTTGGTGTTTTCAGATTAAAAATCACAAAGATGCTTTACACCTTCTTCACCACATATTGGCATCTTAGCCTAGTGAAATCCTTGGTGTTCTGATTTTAATATCTCACTCTCAATATATATATATATATATATATATATATATATATATATTTCAGGATTGATTCCATTTGGAAAGATAAATTTTATGCAAATGAATTCAAAGATTTCTATTGAATCATCTCACATATTTGATTATAAATGGATAAGAAAATTGGCATACTTTTATGCATAAAACAATATCATTTTATTACAAGAAATAAATTAGACTGTATAAGCAATATCATATTATCTCAAGGAAAACGTCAAATTTGGTAAAGGGAAAATGATATCTTTATGCTTTAAACAATGTCTTATTACTGACGGCTTTAAGGAACAAAATCTAAAATAATCAAGTGTAAAGAAGGTTACGAGTTGCATCATATATCTTACATGACCAAAAATTTGAGTCTAGACTTGCACTGGAATAAATTTGCCAATCCTACTTCCTGACCCACGATTAATGGAAACGATTTGAATTAGAAAAGAATGAATTGAAACAAAGGTAACTAGATAAAGTTATTATAGTAGAGCTCAGTCTCAATAGTGATATTTAGTAATGAGCTCGATTGCCAAGGAAGGAAGGATGCTGAAAGAGTTGAATGCCAAAAGACAATTAAGGGATTCATAATATAGATCGAGCCTACCTCTACGATTTCCTACAGTTACAAGATTCAATTTAAAATCCATTCAAAACAACTTAAAAGAAAGTGAGAAAGAAAGAAGATGAAAGGTTTTTAAAAATTAATATTATTTTATTATTGTTTTATTTTCTCAACTATGCTTATGTGTACATAATGATAAAGTGGCATCATTGGATTATTATTATTAACGTAGTGGTGTCATTTTATTATTATTTGCATATGATCATATTTGAGAATGTGAAATAATAATTAAATAATATTAATATTTGATAATACTTTAAAGGTAAGAATTTATGTTTATTTTACATTGTTTTATTATAATGTTCCACTTTATAGCTCATGTTGTTCGACCATGAAATATGTTGCCAAGTCCTAGTAACCTTGCCAAGATAGTTTTAGGTCAAACCTGTCGATTCTAATGACTGAACTATTCGACCATCCTCTTTCGATGGCCCCGTTTCGCAATGCTTCCCCTCTCTCTTCAGTCTTCATCTTGTAATCATTCAAAACAACATTATCGCCAAGACATCAATTCAAGATTTATAAATTTCTAATTCAAAATCATTAAGTGACTGTTAGGGATTTTATCAATGTCAGAATAACTAACTTTACATGCTCATCATATATATACGACGGCTATAATTAACTAACTCAATTTCACATGGATGAAGGAATGAACAACAACTATAATTAACTAACTCATTTCCACATATTATAACAATGACTATAATTAACTAACTCAATTTCACACAATCATGAAAAAAGAATTTGATTCAACAACTATCATCGGTTTTAATAATTAGGGCAAAATTTGGGATGTAACATACCCACCCCCTTAGATTTTTCATCGTCCTCGATGAAAATAATAACATATTGTACTTAATCAATTAAAATAAAAGAAATAAAGTATTCAATTTTCAACTTCAGAGAAAAGGTAGGGATATCTTTGAAGAATATCATGATAATCTTCCCAGGTGGCATTATCTTCTGTGTACTGGTCCCACTGGACCTTGCACTGTGTTACTTCTTGATTTCGTAAGCGTAGCTTACGTACCCTGAGTATTCTAAGCGGTTTTACCTCTACCACTCCTAGCTCTCGCATCTGCACTAATTTCCAATCAATCATATGCTCATGGTGACAAATAAACTTTTTAAGGTAAGACACATGGAAGATGTCATGCATCCTGGCAAGGGCTGGTGGTAAAGCAATCTTGTAAGCTCTGGGTTAACAACCTCCAAAACTTCAAAGGGTCCTACATATCTTGGAGCTAACTTAGCATTCTTGCCAAATTTGATTGTACTTTTCTGAGGTTTAACTCGTAGTAACACCTTGTCCCCTACAAAGAATTCTCTGGGTGTTCTTTTAGCATCAACATAACTCTTATGTCTGTCGTTTGCTTCCTTCAATCTCTGACGAATCCAAAGTACCTGCTCTTCCATCTCCTGAAGCATTTCAAGCCTGATAATGACCCTATCTTCCAATCAATTCCAACTTACTAGAGTTCTACACTTACAACCATACAAAGCCTCAAAAGGAGCCATTTTAATTGAAGACTAATTAGAGTTATTATATGCAAATTCGACCAAAGGCAAGTATGTTTCCCATTGATACTGTTGATCCATACAATATACCCTTAGGAGATCCTCTAATACAAGATTTACTCACTCGGTCTGACCATATGTTTTAGGATGATAGGCTGAACTTATATTAAATTTGGTGCCCAAGGTTGTAAATAATGTTTGCCAAAATCTGGAAGTTATCCTAGCATCCTTATCTAAAATAAATTTCTCTGCAACCCCGTGGAATCTGAAAATTTCTTTTATGAACTTATGAGCAATCGCAGGTGCTCCATTAGATAAATTCCCTGGTATGAAATGTGCAACCTCAGTCAATCTATCAACTACAACCAAAATAGTGTTGTGTTGATTCTGAGTCATAGGTAGCCCTTGTACAAAATCCATGGATATTACTTGCCACTTCCATTCAAGTACCTCATTTGGATGTAACAAACCTGTTGGGTACCAATGTTCTGCCTTCACTCTCTAACATTCTAAACAACCTGCTACAAACTTGATTCTTTCCCTTTTCATTCCCTTCCAGAAGTGTAAAGGTTTTATATCAAATGACATTTTCGTTACTCCTGGATGTCCCAAGTATGAAGCTAAGTGATATTCACCTAAAATTAATCTTCGTAGTTCAGGATTATTTGGTACATAGATTCTGTGGTGATATCTCAACAATCCATCTTCTTCTAGGCTAAACTCTGAATACTTGGGATCCTGCAGATCTCTAATAAGTGCCATGTTGATTTCTGTATAAAACTCATCATGTTCCAAATGCTATAAAATTTGGTCTCTCAATCTAAAATTTACCATAGTCATTGTCGAGACATGTCTTCTCTGGCTTAGGGCATCAACCACCTTGTTTTCCTTTCCTTTAATGTAGCTTATGTCAAACTCATAATTTACCAAAAATTCCAACCATCTCCTTTGTCTAGCATTAAGATTCTGTTGGGTGAAAATATATTTTAAATTTTGATGGTCGGATCTGAGCTCAAAAGGTTTTCCAATTAAATAATGTCTCCACATTTGCAAAGCATGTACTATTGTTGCTAGTTCAAGGTCATGGAGTGCATAATTTTGTTTGTAATTTTTCAATTTCCTAGACTTATAAGCAATGACTTTTTCTTCCTGCATTAATACACCCCCTAAACCTTCACCTGATGCATCAGTGATAACCACAAATTGTTTCTGCGGATTGGGTACCCTCAAAATAGGTGCACTAGTCAATTTTTCTTTTAGAAACTCAAAAGTTGATTGACACTTTTCTGTCCAAACAAATTTCTTTCCCTTCCTCTAGAGTGATGTGATAGGATAGGTTATCCTTAAGAAATTTTTGACAAATTTTCTATAGAATCCAGCTAATCCCATGAAGCTCCTGACTTCATATGCGTTTCTAGGTATGAGCCAGTCTTTAATTGCTTTAATCTTAGATGGATCTACTGCTATACCCTATGCTGAAATAATATGCCCTAGGTACTGAATTTCTTTTTGGTAAAAAGCACACTTAGATAATTTCTCATATAACTTGTGTTTTCTAAGTCTTTGCAAAACTATTTCTAAGTGTCTTTGATGTTCCTCTTCATTCTTGTTATATATTAAAATGTCATCTATAAAGACAAATACAAATTTGTCCAAATAATCCTAAAATATATTGTTCATTAAATTCATGAAAGTTGCGGGGGCATTAGTTAATCCAAACGGCAATACTATAAACTCATAATGTCCATATCTAGTTCTAAAAGCAATTTTACGTATGTCCTCATCCTTAATTCGCAGTTGATGGTATCCTGATCTTATATCAATTTTTGAAAACATAGTCGCACCCTTCATTTGGTCAAAAAGATCATCTATCCTTGGCAATGGGTACCAATTTTTTATGGTGACTTTATTAAGCATCATGTAATCTATACATAGTCCCATGGTTCCATCGTTCTTTCTTACAAATAACATTGGGGCTCCCCATGGTGAGACACTAGGTTGAATCATCTTCTTATCCAACATATCTTGCAGTTGAATCTGTAATTCCATTAACTCTGTGGTTTTCATTTTGTATGGGGCCCTAGATATGGGTTTCGCTCTTGGTATTAAGTCTATGGTAAAATCAAATGCCCGAGAAGGAGGTAATCCAGGAAGTTCCTCAGGAAATGCATCTTGATAATTCTTCAAATAGGGATATTTTTCTTCAAAAAATTCTTTTAGTTTTTGCCTGATTTCTCCATCTTCATAAATATAATCATCCCCATATGTGGATTCCCTTATATCTTCAACCTTAATTGTGAATATTTCATAGCCTTTCCTTCCATATCTCTTAAGTTGCATTGCAGAAATCCCTGAAATACGTGTGGGTCTACATAGATCATCTACACAGTTTACAATTTTGGAAAGACAATCTACCTTAGCCTTATGTTCACTAAGCCAATTAATTCCAATGATAATGTCATATGACCCTAGCAGAGCTACATATAAGTTCAATTCTGTAGAGAAATTCAAAAAATCAACTTGAGCTTCAAATAGGCATTACTCTACCTTGGCCCTTCACTGATTTGCATACTCGACTGTCCATGGTTTTTCCATAAAACCAAATCTTTTCGGAGATCTACTGAACAACCTAGGTGATATAAAACATTCAGTGGCTCTAGTATCAATTAATATGGACATAGGGTTTTCGTAGATCTTACCCAGAGTTTCAATGGGGCCTATCTGTTGCTCTGCTTGCCTATTATCCAAGGCTGCATGAATCCTCTACTGAAAAACTTCTTGTTGTTGTGGTGAAGATGGACGCTGAGACTAGTTGAAGTTAGGGCATTGCTTCTTAAAATGATTTCCCTCGTAAATAAAACATCCTCTCGGTGGTCCTTTGTTCTTATTATTTCTATCATTTTTGTTCGCATGAAAATTTCCTTTGATATCTCTTGTTCCACCACTTTTATTTTCAGGTTTTTTATTCTTATAATCCTTAAATTATTTTTTTGATGGTCCAAAATCAACGCCTTCTAAATTCCAGGTAGTCTTTCTTTTGTTGTCCCGGATAGAATCATCCCTTCTAATCTTATGCTCTTGTCGGACAACCTTTTCCAAAGCCTCTTCCATGGTTCAAGGTGCAAGAACATCTACAACCCCTCCTATCCTGTTATTCAATCCCAAGATAAACTTTCTCTCCTTTAGGTTGGTGTCCTGCTGATAAGGTGGTACATATTTAAGCAACCAAGTAAACTTCTCCCAATATTTATGCACTGACAAATCTCCTTGTTTTAAGTTTTGGAAATCCAAGAGTTTGTGATCATAAAATGTCTGAGGCAGCCAACGTCTCTTAAATATGTGAAAAAACTTTTCCCAAGTGATATCGGTTATTCTAATGTTTTGCTCAACCTTAGTGTTTCCCTACCAAGTTCTAGCTTCCCTGATGAAATGATATATACCCCATACTGCTTTTGAGGTCTCAGAGAAGTTTATAATCTTGAAATATTGCCCCATTTCAATCAGCCATGCTTCTGCTTCTTCTCTAGACTCAGAACCAGAGAACTTAGGTGGTTTAATTTTCTTTATATCTGCTAATAAATCAGCCACTATTTCCTTCTTCTTTTACTTTTTAGATCGTTTGGGAGAGGGGGTTTCGTTACGTTCATAGATTTCCGTCTTTGCTCTAAAAGTGGGTGTAGTTTGCACTTCTTCATGATTTTGCCCCATCTAGACTACCATTTCACTCATCCTCCTTTCCATGATTTCTAGTTTTAATTATGTTTCTTGCAAAATTTGGAGTAACAGTTCACTGGAGGATTGGGGGTTCTCGCGAACTATATCTTGGTTTTCTGGATTTTCATTGTTATTCATTTTTATGTTTCAGGTTTCCCACCTGTTAGTTTACAATTGTGTTGATGTGTGAGAAGAAGAAAAAAATTACAAGCAAAAAGGTATTACAACACATAATTTTAGATAACTCATCTGAGTAATTTGATTTACATAATTTTAATTTCATTGCTCGACTAAGCAAAATGTCATTTCCATTGCTCAAAATTTCATTTTCATTGCTCAACTAAGCATTCTTGTTTACAAAATTCATTTCCATTGCTCAAATAAGCAATCTTTATTTACAAAATTTTCCTCTATTAACGAAATCTACATTCACAAATCATTTTTATTCCTGCTTTGCAACATTACATTCTAGTTCAGACTAGTACATGTCTCGTACCATCCAAGACCTATGGAAATGGAAAAGGGGACTGCTCTGGTGAGTATGTATTAGTTTGTTTCTATATGTCACCTTCTTGGTAGGAGTCCATCTGACTCTCTCCTTCTTCATCTATTGAATTGCTTGGCTCGGGGATTCATTATCTTGAGGTTCAGAACAACAGGAGTAGTCATACTTAGTCATGTTCTTAATAAGATAGGGGAAAATAGGATGCCGAGTTTTCTTGCAGGGTGTTTTACATACTAACACCCTGTAGTCATTTTAGATCTCCATTAAGTTTTTAAGAAGGTGATGTGCCCTAGGTTCAATGTTGAACCTAGTGCTCTGATACCATATGTAACATACCAATTTTTCTAATCAAGTTCAAATCTAGAAATAAACTGATTTCCTATTTCATTTCTTATGACTATGAATTCCATCAATGGTATAAACTAAAATTTGAAACTCCTTTCAATGTATATAACATATTCTACGAGTTTACAAAATGTAACATAATCAACTAAAAGTAAATATCAGATGTTCTTGAAATGAAATATCAAATTAAGATAGTATTCAATGAAAATAATTATCTACTTCCAATTATTCAACTAAAATTAAGTAATAGATATGTAATTAAAGTAAAAATATTTGCAAATAAAGAGCTTTCATCTTGAAATGAAATAACTAACATTCAGAGGTTAAAAGAACACACAGTATAATTTGTGAAACTTCTTTTACTTGTTGTCCAAGCCCTAGCATTGGTGAGAGGAGAAGCATAGATATAGGCTTAACCTCCCAACCGCGGACCATTACTTATCCCCACTTATTCTAATTTAATAGAACAACCCTCCCTATCCCAAGGTCAGGCTTGGGATTTTCATTAATCCACCCATCAGAGTATTTAGGTGGGTTGAAGTCCCAACAGTTATTCAGCAAAATAACTAAAGCGTCTAGACAATCAACAAAGATCACTTGTTCGGCAAATCAACCTAATTCCACCCTAGCCATGGATTTCAAAATGTGGGTCGACAAACCCGATCTCCACCACTTAGCTTGACAACTTACTTCATGAGTGGAACATGCATGAGCTAATACATATTTATTTTATTGTTTATTTACTTCATGAGTGGAACATGCATGAGCTAATGCATATTTATTTTATTGTTTATTTATTTCTGATGTCATTCTTGTTTTGCAAATATCTCTACACCTCCTCACCTTTCTCAGGCCATCAAGCCGATGATTCCTTGGTGCTTTCAGATTAAAAATCAGAAGGATGCTTTACACCTTCTTCGCCATATACTAGCATCTTAGCCTAGTGAAATCCTCAGTGTTCTGATTTTAATATCTCACTCTCAACACACACACACACACACACACACACACATGTATATGTATGTATGTATGTATCAAGATTGATTCCATTTGGAAAGATAACTTTTATGCAAATGAATTCTCACATATTCGATTATAAATGGATAAGAAAATTGACAGGCTTCTATGCATAAAACAATATGATTTTATTACAAGAAATACGATAGATCGTATAAGCAATATCATATTATCTATCTCAAGGAAAACATCAGATTTGGTAAAAGGAAAACAACATCTTTATGCTTTAAATAGTGTCTTATTACTGATGACTTTAAGGAATAAAATCTAAAATAATCAAGTGTAAAGAAGGTTATGGGTTGCATCAGATATCTTACGTGACCAAAAATATGAGTCTAGACTTGCACTGGAATAAATCCACTAATCCTGCTTCCTGACCCATAGTTAATGGAAACGATTTGAATTGGAAAAGAATGAATCAGAACAAAGGTAACTAGATAAAGTTATTAGAGCAGAGATCAGTCTCAATAGTGATATTTAGTAATGAGCTCGATTGCTAAGGAAGGAAGGATGCCGAAAGAGTTGAATGCCAAAAGATGATTAAGGGATTTATAATATAGATCGAGCCTACCTCTGTGAATTCCTATAGTTACAAGACTCAATTCGAAAGCCATTAAAAATTACTTAAAAGAAAAGAAAGAAAGGAGGAAAAAGTGAGAAAGAAGGAAGATGAAAGGTTTTTAAAAATTAATATTATTTTATTATTGTTTTATTTTCTCAACTATGCTTATGTGTACGTAATGATAAAGTGGCATCATTGGATTATTATTATTATAGTGGTGTCATTTTATTATTATTTGCATATGATCATAATTGAGAATGTGAAATAATAATTAAATAATATTAATATTTGATAATACTTTAAAGGTAAGAATTTATGTTTGTTTTACATTGTTTTATTATAATGTTCCACTTTATAGCTCATGCGATTCCACCATGAAATATGTTGCCAAGTCCTAGTAACCCTACCAAAATAATTTTGGGTCAAACTTGTCGATTCTGATGACTGAACTATTCAACCATCCTCTATCAATGACCCCGTTTCGCAATGCTTCCCCTCTCTCTTCAGTCTTCATCCCATAATCATTCAAAACAACATTCTCACCAAGACATCAATTCAAGATTTATAAATTGCTAAATCAAAATCATTAAGTGACCATTAAGGATTTTATCAATGTCAGAATAACTAACTTTACATGCTCATCATATATGTACAATAGTTATAATTAACTAACTCAATTTCACATGATCATGAATAGATTGATACAATGGCTATAATTAACTAACTCACTTCCATATGATAATTACAATGGCTATAATTAACTAACTCAATTTCACATGATCATGAAGGAATGAATAACATCTATAATTAACTAACTCATTTCCACATATTATAACAACGGCTATAATTAACTAACTCAATTTCACACGATCATGAAAAAATAATTTGATTCAACGACTATCATCAGTTTTAATATTTAGGGAAAAATTTGGGATGTAACATCTCCCCACATGATGTGGTTATATGAGATCTTCTTGATCCTGATTTGGTTATGGTGACTGGGAGTATTGACTCGGAGTCTCACTTGTACATGTTTGATGGCTTTGGGAGTTTTGATTCTATAGGTGTTTCTCTTGTTTCTCAAGCAGGCATTGTGAGAAATTTTTTGAATGATCACTTTGGCCATGTTGATTACATATATCTACAACACATGAGTACATACGAGCTAGTGATCGGGGCTCCTCAGATCTCTTATATTGATGGTGTTTGTCGAGGTTGTGTTCTTGGAAAACATCACGAAGATTCTTTTTTGATAGGTAGAGCCTCATGTGCTAAGGCACCATTGGAGTTGATATATAGTAATCTTATGTCATTTCCCACTCCTTTTTTTGGTGCTCATTATGTGCTCACCTTTATTGATGACTTCTCAAGATGCACATGGGTGTACTCTTTGAAGCACAAGTATGATGTCTTTGATTCAATTCAAATCTTTAAGACATTTTTGGAAAAGTAGTCTGGTCTTTTTGTTAGGCTAATAACATTGACAATGGGAGGGAAGGTGAATCAGACTTTCCATGATTTTTGCACTAAGCATGGTATACTACATCATACGATAGTTCCCCATACTCCTCAATAGAATGAAGTTGCTAAGAGAAAGAATATAACATTGCAGGAGATGGCCAATTGTACGATTTAGTCTCCAACTATGCAACCTTCTTTTAGGGAAAAGCTAGTAAATTGTGCCAACTACATTCAGAATCAAATGCCTCATAAGGCATTATGACATATGACTCCTAAGTAGGCTTGGTCCCATGTCAAGCCTAAAGTTTCTACATTCCAAGTTTTTGGTAGTGAGGCTTGGGCATTTATTCTAGATACTCAGAGAAAAAGCATGAGAGGAAGAGTTGACCACTAATATTTTTTGGGTACTGTGAGGATATGAAGGCATACAAGTTGTTTGATCCTGATTCTATAGAGGTCTTCTTTTGACAAGATGTTTAGTTTGATGAGTGGTGTCTTTAGATGGAGCCTCCATCGCCAACTTTTCCCTTACTACCTAGTGCTTCTTCTACTCCTCAGGATTCTATATCCTCTAAGGATGATTTTCCTTCCCCACCTTCTCTAGATATTTAGCGTGTGCCTGGGTGGGCTTGTGTTACTATTAGTACAGTTGGCCCCTTGACAACTAACCCTTTAGCTAGTCATCACACTCATGCTCATACATCTGGTACTAGTTTTTTGAGTCACGCCATTTGTGATGATCCTAAAACATTTTCACAAGTGGTAGGGCACCCTAAGTGGGATCAGGCTATGGATGAGGAGTACTCTTCTTTGATGATGAGTCACACTTGGAATTTTTGTCATCTTGTGAAAGGAAGAAAGATGGTTCAATACAAGTGGGTGTACCTTATCAAATATGTTGTAGATGATTATATTCATAGGTATAAGGCACATCTTGTTGTGAAGGGTTTCTCATAGGTGGAGGGTATTGATTACTCTGAGACCTTTGCTCCTATCACCAAGATGAATTATATTTGCCTTTTCCTCTCATTTGCATCTTATCGGAGATTAATAGTATATCAAATGGATGTGAAGAGTGCCTTCTTGCATGGGGATCTACATGAGGAGATCTATATGGAGCAACCTCAGGGTTTTTTACAGGACTCTTCTATGGTGTACAAATTTAGGAGGTCATTATATGGTCTCAAATAAGCCCCTCGGGCTTGGTATGAGAAGATGGACTCTTTTTTGCTTGCATCACACTTCATACACTATCATTCTAATCCTACAATGTACATTCAATGTCATGAGGTTGATCTTTTGATACTTGTGTTATATGTTGTTGATCTCATTATTACAGTTAGTTCTTTCTAGATGATACAGAGTGTTCAACACACTTTGAGAGAGCATCTTGAGATGAATGATCTTGGACTTCTACACTATTTTTTGGACCTACAGGTTATTCATTCTTTGGGTGGGATCTCCATACTCCAACATAAGTATGCTCTTGATATTCTTTAGAGGTTCAACATGCTTGATTGCAAGCCTGCTCCCACACCTTTTCAGTCAGGTGTTATTTTATCTACCACTTGTTATACTCCTATAGTGGATTCCACATTATATAGACATCTTGTGGGTAGTTTGTTGTACTTGACTCATACATGTCCTAATACTTCCTTTGTAGTTAGTCTCGTCTCTTGATTCTCACATGATCCTCACAAGACTCATTGGCAAGCTACCAAACATACCTTGAGGTACATTCAAGCTACTACTTCTTATGGGATCCACTAAACATCAGGAGATCCTCATATTGTTAGTTTCATAGACTCATATTGGGCTGGTGATACTAATGATCATAAGTCTACTTTTGGCTTTGTTTCTTTGTCTTGGTTCTTGTCCCATCACATGGTCTTGCAAGAAGAAGGCAACTCTTGCATTATCATCTACAGAGATAGATTACTTAACAATTGTCCTAGCTAGTCAGGAGGTTTTATGGCTTCGATAGTTGATGAAAGAGTTTAGTTTTCCTCTCGATAGTCCCACTATTCTTTAGTGCGACAATCAGAGTGTCATCCTTATTTTCTACAACCTAGTTGAGCATCAATGGATTAGGCATATCAAGATTCTTATGCATTTCATCAGGCAGTTGATTTAGGATGGTTCTCTTAGCTTGGAGTACATTCTTCACTAAACCTTTTGCATTCCATGTGGTACCTTCAACTACATTCTATGCTTGGGGTGAAGGAAGTTGTCCTTGGGGGTTCTTTATGAGGCCTAACTTCCTTCTTTTTCAGCTTTTAGCATCTTTCTATCTCTTTTTGGAGTAGGGGTTTTCCTTGTTTCTCCATTTCATAGAGATTTTTCTGTGATTGGGTACCTCATCAAGCCATGTTGTTGGGACCCAAGTTTGCATTAAACATTATACTTCCTTTTCTTTATTCTTGTGTTGTTTATTGTTTCATTGTTGCTCATCTCAAGGGGGGTGTTAGAGTAAAGTATTAACTTAATTGTATTAATTAAATTAACTTTACTCCCTTCTTAAGATTTAACTCTCATGCACTTGCATTAGTCATTTAATAATTAAATGCCTCTTTTCCTATTAGAGTTTCCTATTAGATTTTTTAATCTCCTTCTATTAGGATTGATGTATTGTACTTTTTCATTCATTCTTTTGGCTGATAATAAAAAATTCATATTGTTGGAGCAAAAAACCCTAGTCTTTTCTTCTAAGTACTTCCACGTGACAGGTTTTTTGCATGCAGGTTTCTTGGGCTTAGAAGATTTGTTTTTCATCAAATCTTATAGATCCATTCTCAACTTTTACCTTAAATGTCTTAAACTTATCAAAAGTTTTAGATTTATTCTAATAAATGTAATCCACATCATTCTAGTGAAATCATCAATGAAAATAATGAAATATCTCGCACCATATAAAGTTTTAGTCTTTGTAGGACTGTATAGATTTGTATGACCACTTTCCAACTTTTTCAAGTAGTAAATGTCTTTCTACAAAAAAGTGTTTTTCTTTTGTTTATCCATCACACATTCCTTACACATCATGTTAGTAGGTTTCACAATCTTTCGTAGATCTACCACAACATTAGAATAACTCACCTTCACTGTAATATCAAAGTTTATGTGAAATTTGTTTATATGTCATTTCCAACTATCATTAACTTTTGCAACCAAGCAACTGGCCTCAATAAGATTAATTAAAGTACAATACCTTTTATTCTTATACTGGGGCCAATTAGTTTTCCATGATTATCCTTGATCATTCATTGCTTATTACTAAATTGTAGATGATATCGCTTGTCTACAAGTTTTCCAACACTTAACAAGTCATGTTTCAAATTATCAACAAAATGTACATCTTCAATGTTAGCTTTACCATTAAGAGTAATAGAACCTACTCCCTTAATAGGATTAAGGGAATTTTTACTAACTCAAACTACACCTCCATCATAGCTTCTAAACTCGACAAATCTATCTCTATTACCTATTATATGATGTGAACATCCACTATATATAATTCAATATAATGTCTTATTCTCGATGCTGGAAATAAGTGTATTTTCTTCTTTAATAGGACTCTTTTCCTTAATATCAACAGATCAATTTTTATCTATGTCGTCAGTATAAAGAAAATTAATCTCTTTGACTTAAACTTCATCACCCTCACATTCAAATATTCCTTGGGAATCTTTGATTTGTAAGGTCTAGGTTTCACCTTAGGTTCTCTCTTAGGACATTTGTAAGAAAAGTAATCAATCTACTTGCAATGCCAACAAACAAAAGGAGCTTTGTTTCTGAAAATACCTTTATCTTTAGGCTCCCTTTTAGCAATCAACGAAACAAGTTGATAAATATTCTTTGGTTCTTCCTAAATATCTTCCCAATCACTTGAATATCTCCATAGATTCTATTGGTACTTACACTATTTGTTAGTACTCTCTCGTCCTTATGTGTACTAGTTCTAAACATAGTCTCAACTCTAGGCAGAACATATTTCAATGTACTAGTTTCAAAAACTTGTAAATCCCAATCAATGTTTCTATATTAAATTATTTCATAAGAGGAATAACTTCTTCAATAGCATTTACCTCGTTGTCATAAGAAGGAGCCAAGGATCTCAGGATCTTTGAATAGACTTTAAATTTTGATATAGTTTCTCCATAACTTTTTACACCTATAGTAATCTCAATAATTCTTTGCACATATGACCTAATAGTTTCATCTTCTTGCATTCTACCATTCTCTAACTTAGATTTCCATTTTTCCAACTTTGCTTTCTTTGTATGTTGACCACCTTCATATAATCTTTCTAACCTGGTCCAAATATCAAATGCAAGATCAAAATCTTTTATCTCAATGAATTCAACTTCTAAATTTGCACTGATTAGAGCTTCTCTTGTAGTCATCTTACACTAGAAAATCTATTTTTCTTCATTTGTACATGAAGATAGCTCACTCTCTTAATTAACTTCAACTTATTTCTTTGTAATCAACCTATAATCAATTCCCATGCAAATCAAGTGTGTTTGCATCTTATTCTTCTAATTATCATACCTCTCAACATCAAATCTCAAACTTTTATTCATATAAGTCATGGATCTCCTCAAGATGTAATTCTTCCTTCTCAAGAGGATATGATGCTCTAATACCAATTGTTAAGAATTAAAGTCCACACAAAACTAGGGGATGAATTAGCTGTGAGAAAATATACTTAAATCCATCCTTACAAATCTCAATTCCAACAATTAAAACAATGATGCACAACAAGAGAAAAGCATACAACATAACACAAAGAATTATTGACTAGGGAAACCCTTGATCAGAGAGAAAACCTCATTGGGGATATCACCCACAAGATAATATACTAATATATGTGTTCCTTGTGAAAGGATGCAATCCTATTAGGAGGCAATTACATTGTATTCAATACAACAATCCTTGTTAGAGGAAAGATCTCTGTTAGGAGACCTCAAACTCTTGTTATATGGTATTAAACTTGTTTAAAGGTTAATAAAGAAACAAGTAGGCCAACTGCTTAAATGCTCCAATAACTATGAAGATCAAACTTTAGGATAATATATCCAAGTCAAGTGAACTAAGTAATCTACAACTTACTTGCCAAAATAGCTCCTTTTAAGCCCAACACATATCCAAATCAATTTGTTATTTTCTTTGATCATTCATCCTTCAAGCTCACATAAGATGACCATATATATTACATACGTGATAAGGAAAACAACTTTCGTTTACCCTATACAATTAACTAATGAGGTCTACCTATTAAAGCTTCCTCAATGTACATTTAATTACACAGGACCCTAATAAGAGATACACGCCTTTATAAGCATCTTTAAAATGATTACATTAAGGTTCGCATATGTTATAATAAAATTATTATGTTTTTCAATGATATTCAACACGTTTCCTCGACTTAATTGACCACCAATAAAACTATTAGAAATTTGTTCACTGCTCTCCTCAAGATTCGTGACAAGGGCTTAACCGCCTCCTATGTACTATAAGTTGAGTGGTTGTATTGGGCATTGATAGGTCAGTCTTTTGGTGCATCGACAACCCAACTCTAACAAGTGGTATCAGAGCTTGGTCACATGTTTGAATCCTTAGACCCTCGAGTAACGCTGAGGGGGAGATTGTTAGAAATTTGTTCAGTGCTCCCCTTGAGATTCATGACAAGGGATTAACCACCTCTTGTGTACTATAAGTTGAGTGGTTGTATCGAGCATTGATAGATTGGTCTTTTGGTGCAACGAAAATCCCACTCTAACATAAAACATATTGTACATTTCACAGCAATGGTCATTTTAGAATAATCTCTGAGCCTTGTCATCATGAACATAGGTGCACGAAAAATTTGATAGGACAAACTAAGCTTGATGACGTTAATTCCACTTTGCTAATAAAATATATCAAATAAGCCATTAACTATCTCTAACATGATTTCCTACACACTAGTTTGCTACCAATCTTCACCGATGACATGTAACTTATCTAGAAATCAATATAAAATCAAGTGAACATAGATATAATATCTATACTCATCTCAATATAAATCTAAGCTTGTATAGCTTATATTATTATATGCCAAATTTTTTGTCCCAATAATCACCTTATAATATACAAAATCTTTGTCTTTCACAACCACATTAAGATATGTTGTCCTCAATGATTAAAAAAAAAAAAAACTTGTCATCAATACAACACATAAAAAATGCATTCAAGTATCAACCAAACCTCTATTTCTAACAATATTGATGGAAAGCTTTGTTGTTAATGACAATATATATTCTTATATTAATGACAAACACATATTATGTATATCACAATTAAATTATCAGATCAACAAAGGTAGTGGTTGACAAAATTATGTATACGAGCTTACATATGTGTAATATAATGAGTATAGATATGATATCTATGTTTGTTATGCTTTATGTGATGATTTGATTAAAGATACAAGTTGTTTGGTAAAGATTGGCAACAAACTAGTGAAAAGGAAATATTGACAAAGATAGTTACAAGTATTTTGGCTATATTTTATTGGTAAACCTGAATTAACTTTGGAAACCATGGAAGATGGTAGAAGACATGTTTGTATGCCTGTGTTCAAAAGTGAGAAGCATTTGGATTATTCCAGAAAGGTTGCTAGTTTGTAATGTGTGGTATATTTTACTAGCATTCTATTGTGTTAAACAAGCATGTGATTTATGATTCACAAATGAAATATTCTCATTGTAATGTTTGGAATACATTATGTAATAGTTGTATTGATTCTTATGAAGGCATTTATGCCTTAGAATGCTCCTATGTAATTAATTGTACATTTGAGGAGCTCTAACAGGTTGACTTAATTAATTATTAGTAAAAGGTTAAAAATAGTTATTTTCCTTAGTTGGGTATGCATGTATGACCTATGAAAGGTATTTCTCGATATCTATGATGCGAGCTTTTATGTTTGATAATCAGAGCATAACAAATATGTTGAAAGTTGGTTAAGAGGACTTCAAAGGAATTGTTTTGGCAAGTAAGTTGCTAATTAATCGATTCATTAGATATCTTATCCTAAAAGTATTATTTTTCACATTTTTTGGACCATTTAGAGAGTGGGCCTACTTGTTCTTATCACCTTTAATAGGGTTAGAACCTTCTAACAAGGGTTCAAGGTCTCCTAACATGGATCTTTACTTTATCAAGGGCTATTGTACTAAATGAGTTGTATTTGACTCCTAATAGGGTCACATCCTTTCAAAAGGAATTTATATATTAATACATTATTTTGTGGGTACTATCCCTACTAGGGTTTTCCCTTTGATCAAGGATTTCCTTAGTCAACAAATCACTATGTTATGGTGTATGATTTCTTTTTGTTGTGTGCCATTATTTTAATTGTTGGAGATCATTTTTTATTTTTTATTTTTTGATTTAATTATATTTGTTCACAACTAAATTGTCACATCGCTCTTAGCTATGTGTTGACTTACTTCTTAATAATTAGCATCAAAGCATTGGGTCCTTTCTAAGAAGGAAGATTAACATCTTGAGGAGATCTACTATGGCTTATAGGAAGGAGAGTCCAAATTTTTATGGTGATAACTATGACTGCTAGAAGAATAAGATGCAAACACACATGATATGTATGGGAATAAATTACTAGTTGATCACAAGGGATGAAGTTGATGTTAAAGTTGAAAGTGATCTCTCTTCATGCATTGATGAGGAGAAGAAGGTATTCTAGTACAATAGGATTGCAAGGGAAGCATTCATAAGGACTCTATCTGAATCATAGTTTATTGAGGTAAAGGAACTTGACTTAGCACATGATATTTGTGCTAAATTATAAAATTTATATGAAAGTGATGAACATAAAAAGAAAACAAAGTTTCAAAATTGGAAAAAATAGAATATAGGATGCTAGAATGCAGAAAGTTGTAAGTATTAGAGCATATGTGCAAAATATTACTGGAATTGTAACATGGATAAAGAGCACAGGAGGAACTATAGCAAAACATGAGGTTATTCAAAAAATTATAATATCCTTAAAACTAACCTATGAGAGCAAAATAAATGAAATCAAATAATTCATTCCTCTCATCAAAGGTTTCAATAGGGAAATGTTAATTGGCAAGTTACAAGATTTTGAAACTACAAGATTGAAAAACTCTTTACCTATAATTGAGTCTACATCTAGACCTAGTGCACATAAGGATAAAAAAGTGCTAACCAAGAGCGCAAACATAAGTAGTAGAAATCTTGGAGAATATTCAAGTGAATGGGAAGAAATTCAAGAATAGGATAGAAAAATGGACAAACTTGAAGCCTTGATTGCAAAAAGGATAGAAACGAGGTATGGGGGTATTCAGAGGTAAGCTACCTATACATTGTTATAACTATGATAAGATTGGTCATTTTGCATCGAGATGTCCTACTAGAGAGCTAAGGTTAAACCTAGAACTTAAAAGTTAAAATTTTCTAAAGAATGTCTCTATGTTAGTGACCATGAGATTGAGATTAAGGATATTAATTTTGAGGACAATAATGATGAGGATGAAATAGGATTTGTTTCCATCAAAGATAGAAGTCCCATTAAATGGAAAAAAGCATTTTTTCACATGTTGAGAAAAATAGAACACGTTGGATTATGGACAATGGATGTTCGCATCACATGATAGGTAAAAAAGATAGGTTTTTGAAGTTGAAGAGCTATGGTCAAGGTATTATTGAAGTTGGTAATGATGCACCTTGGTTAATAAAAGGAAAAGGTTCTCTATCACTTGATGGTAAGAATGACACTAATGATGTATTATTGGTTTATGGATGGAAACATACTTTGATAAGTGTTAAACAAATTGTAAATAAGGTATATCATTTACAATTCATTGATAAGAAATATTCAATTAAGGATATAGAAGGAAATGAGATTGCAACCAGTATAACTAGAGGCGATGTATTTTAGTGGAATCCCTTTGAGACAAGTTATTTTTTTGTAAAAATCGATGACAACTAACCATGAAATAGGAGATTTGGTCATAGGAACTTTGATAACATAATGAAGGTAAAAAATTCCAATGTAGTATGAGATCTACCTAAGATTGTAAAGCCCTCTAACACAATGTGTAAGGAATGTGTGATGGAAAAATAGAAAAGGAATACATTTTTGAGAAAAAAAATTACTACTTCAAAGAATTTTGAGATTGTACGCACAAATGTATGTGGACATACCAAGACAAGAAAATTTTATGGTGAGAATTATTTTATTCTTTTCATTGATGATTTCACTAGGATGATGTGGGTTTCTTTCTTGAGAGATAAATCAGAGGAATTTTATAAGTTTAAGGTCTTTAAGACAAAAGTTAAGAATGAATCAGAATTAAGGATAAAATATTTAAGGTCTGGTAGTGGAGAATTCACATCCAATTAGTTTAATGCACATTATGAGGATAATAAAATTTCTAGAAAAAATTCAACACGTAAAACACCATAATAAAAATGGAGCAGCAAAGAGAAGAAATAAAATGATTTCTGAGTTAGCAAGAGCAACATTGCTTGAAGGTAAAGTGTCACATGAACAATGGAGAGAAGCAATAAATACAACAATATACACCATGAATAGAGTTTATATTACACAAGGGACAAGTAAAACACCTTATGAGATTCAGTTTGGTCATACACCTATTGTGGAGTATTGTTTGAAATGCTTTTAGAATAATTGAGAGGGGGGGTGAATAAGTTATTCAAGGTCCAAATGTCCTATTCAAACTTTTTTTTTACTAAGTGTAGTGAACCCATTCAACCATTGATTCATCCAAGCATTAATTTTTCTAATTAGCAAGTTACTATAAATCAACATGCAAGCATAACACATAAAAGATCAACACATAACACAGTGATTTACGTAGAAATCCAATTTGGAAAAAATCACCAATAACATGCTACTCAATTCTTTCTCTTCTAAAGTGATGCCCTGTGAAGGGCCTGCCCTATTAAAGGCTTACAACACACTGTTAAATGTGACCCGGTTAAAGGATTTAACCACCCTATTAGAAGTGGGCCTGGTAAGAGGACTTTAGAACATTCACTTGGAATGCTACCCTGTTAAAGATTTACAAATGGCTATTAGGCCAATATAAGTCCATAGGATTTTCCCTCTATCCTAACTAATACAATTTCTAGAGAGTAACAATTAGGGATTTTGACATGATTGCAGAATACAACTTAACTTGTAGATCTCAAATCACTTCTCAACTCATACCATTACCTGGCCTTCAATTTTTGCAACTTTGACAGCTTGCCCTCCTTTCAAGCTTAGTGTCCTAGAGTCTTTGTGCTCAATGTACTAGTGCAATCATCTCTTCTTTACCACTTGTAGAAATAGAGCCTCTATGCTCTTCCTTGTAATGACCCTTACTAAAAAGGCCACTAAAACCCTTAAACTGGACTTATAGCTCTGATACCACTGTAATGACCCTTACTATAAAGGCCACTGAAACCCTCAAACTAGACTTAGGAATTTTGTAAAACAGTTGGCATGTAACCGAATAAGGCTGCAATATTACTAATTGTTGTACAACGAAACCTCAATATATGATGCCAATAATGTATGAACAACAATTCCAGATTATAACACTACCAATCTAAGAGATAGATGACAATATGAAACTCAAATATGAAGTCCAATGCAATTCTGATTTTATGACAGCAAATAGAACTGATTACAATGAGAGACTGTCACAACTATGCACTTCTAATACATCAAGCTCTTGACAATGCAATGTTATGACATGAACAATAACCCAGTTCAGATTTGGAATGCAAATGACGAAACTTTTACAACAGTTATTAATGACTGGAAATAACTATTTATGCAATGACAGTGTTGACTGTTCTAATCCATAACATGCAATATTTTGGCAATCAAAACTTCAGTTTGTGCACCTAGAATAGCTCCAATTTTGCTGGATATGAATGCTGAATTGATGCCACACGAAGACCTCACAATCTGCCCCAAACCGACTCACAAAATTGCTGCTGCTGCCCAACTGACAGGGCCGTACAGGTACGGCTGCTAGATAAAAATATTGCAGCATTTTTGTCACTCCAAAAGCAATAAATCTGGGTGCCTAGGGTTGCTGAATAACCCCCTAAAATATGAAATTCATCCGTCAAACCAATTAGGAGTTATGAGCAAAAACGTGGGTCCAAACCCTGGACTGGTAGTCTGAAAATAATGCACAACTGTGTCTTCAAACCCTGTTAATCAATCCACAAATGCTAGGGCACAACTGAAACCCTTATTCCAACCAAAGTAAACCCTTATAACTGAATATCAATGAAGTCCAAATGAGATGGCTGAATTACCAACTCCTCAAATGCAACAATTCAAGTGATATTTCACACCCTCAAAGTCGCCAATCCAAGGGAGTGATTCGTTTCCAAAGATCAAATAATAATTTGCAGACCCAAGAGACTACAAATTTGCTCCACAATGGAAGTAGTAGAAGAAATCTCAAATCCAAGCATGTCCAAAATGAGAGGCCCAGCCCTCTATTTATTTACTTTTCTAAGAAGTTGCTAGAACTTCTAGAAACATCCTTTATAAAATCTCATTATAATGCACTTTTTCTAGAACTTCTAGAAACATCCTTTATAAAATCTCATTATAATGCACTTTTTATAATAAAGTAATTTTATAAAATAAAAAGTGCAACTCAACTTAAAATTATAACATGTAGGCCCCAATAACACATAATAATAAAATATAACCTCTTAACACTTCTTCAAGAGCAAGATATGACCATTTGATCTGCAGAATTGACTCTCTCTCCACACCATTTGCCTACGAGAGTCTGGAATAGGAAAAATCCATGATCAATGTCATGTAGAACTAAAGAGGGGACATTACAGTCCACCCCTCCTAAAATTGCTTGGCCTCAAGCAATCTCAACGCCGGGTGTTGCAAAATAGCTTCCCCCTCCCAAGTAGCATCCTCAACAGGTAGATCTTTCCACTTAACCAAGTATTCTCTGATCACTCTTCTGCGAAGCTGCTTTTCTCTGCTCTCCAGGATGGATTCTGGCACTAAAATCAATTTTCCCTCATCGTCTAAAGGGGTAATACTGCAGAAGGCACCACATTCTGACCCAACGCCTTCTTGAGGCGGGACACATGAAACACATTGTGCACCCTGCTGTCTGCCGAAAGCTCCAACTCATAGGCCACCTCACCAATTCGCCTGATAACCCTGAATGGTCTGTAATAGCGTGGCTTAAGTTTCTCTGCACCACTCTTCTTAAGAGTAGATTGCCTGTATGGCTGCAACATGAGGTAAACCATATCATCCACCTCAAAACTACGCTCAGTCCTCTTCTGGTCTGCATACTGCTTCTGCTGGTTCTGAGCTCTCGCAATATTATCTTTGAGAGTAGCAACTATATCCTTACTCTCCTGTAATAATTCTCCTGCACTGGGTACCCGGCTGTCGCCCAACAACAAATCCAAGAAACTAGGTGCTTCATAACCGTAAAGTGCCATGAAGGGTGTCATCTGTATAGTGATGTGATAGGTAGTATTGTAACAATACTCGCAGAGATATATCCATCTGACCCAAGCTCGCTGCTGAGCTGCCACATAATTCCTTAAATACCCTTCCACCCATTTGTTCACAATCTCTATCTGACCATCGGTTTGTGGGTGATAGCTAGTGCAGGGTGTAAGCTCCGTGCCACATAATCGGAATACCTCCTACCAAAAATGACTCATGAAACAGCTATCCCTGTCACTCACAATGTTCCGAGGCAATCCATGCAATCTAAAAACCTCCCGAAAGAAAACCTCTGCCACCTGAGCTGCTGAGTGGGTAGTGGTGATAGGAAAGAAATGAGCATATTTTGTTAATCTATCTACCACCACATAAATACAATCTCGTCCTTGTACCTTGGGCAAACCTGTGATAAAATCCATGGAGATGCACTCCCACTTCCTGTCAGGGATCGGAAGTGGCTGTAGGAACCCTGCCGAATAGGTGTGTTCTTGTTTGTTTTGCTGGCAAACAAGACACTCTCGAACGTACTGCAAAACATCAGCTTTCAGCCCCTTCCAAGTGAACCGCTCTCGAACTGACCTGTAAGTCTTGAAGTACCCGGGATGGCCTGCTGTTAGTGAGTCATGAAATGCTCTCAAAATCAGTTGCTTAACCTTCGATCCTGGGACTAGGTAAATCCTGTTCTTGTAAATGATTAAATCATCTACAAGTGTGTATCTGGTATCAATCACTATTCCCTCCACTATATCGGAGGCCCATGTATCCCTGGCATACTCTACTATAATCAAGTGTCGCCAATCCTCTGATATCTGAACCATAAGAGTGAGGTGTGGCCTTCGAGAAAGAGCATCTACAACAACATTCTGAGTTCCCTTGACATATGAGATGTCAAAATCATATGCCTGCAACTTACTTACCCACTTTTGCTGGCGATCATTCAGGTCTCGCTGTCCCAAGAAATGCCTCAAACTATTATGATCAGTTTTAATACAAAACTTGCTACCCACAAGATATTGTCTGAATTTGGCCAAAGCATGCATGATGGCCAACATCTCCTTATCATATATACTGAATAAACGCTCGGGGCTTCTGAGCTTCCTGCTCTCATAAGCTATGGGGTGCTTATTCTGCACAAGTACAACACCTACTCCCTCTCCAGATGCATCACATTGAAGTTCAAATGGCTTCGTGAAATCAGGTAATGCTAGAACTGGGCACGTAGTCATTATCTCCTTAAATCTCATAAAACAGTCCTGTGCCTTATGAGTCCACACAAATTCCCCTTTTTTCAGTAGATCTGTCATGGGAGCTGCATGTCGTGAGTAGCCACTGACAAACCTGCGATAGAAACCACATAAACCAAGGAACCCCCTCAACTGTGTAAGGTTCTCTGGTGGAGGCCAATCAACAATAGCGTGAATCTTTTTAGGATCCATCCGCACTCCATCTGCACTAATAATGTGTCCCAAATATAACAGCTCGGTCATCCCTAAGTCACATTTGGATTCTTTTGCATACAAGAACTCCTTCTGTAAAATGCTCAACACTGTCTCCAAATGATCTAGATGCTCCTGCCATGATCGGCTATAGATCAAAATGTCATAAAAAAACACCAGCACGAATTTCCTCAACTAATGGTGGAAAACTCTATTCATAGTGGACTGGAAAGTGGCAGGTGCATTGGTCAGGCCAAAAGGCATGACTACAAACTCAAAGTTCCCACAATGACATCTGAAAGCAATTTTCTCAATATCCTGTTCACGGACTCTGATATGGTGATATCCTGATCTTAAATCAATTTTCGTGAAATAACAAGCCCCATGCAATTCATCTATCAACTCATCAATGCGAGGAATGGGATACCTGTTCTTAATGGTTCTCTTATTTAATTCCCTGTAATCAACACACATCCGAAGAGTTCCATCCTTCTTTTTTACCAAAACAACAGAAGATGCAAAAGGTGACTTACTTGGTCGGATGTGCCCCATAGCTAGCAACTCCTCGATGGTCCTTTCGATCTCATCCTTGAGTCACTTTGGGTATCGATATGGTGTGATCATGATAGGCTTAGCACCTTCCTCCAGCTCAATAACATGCTCAATGCCTCTGTTCGGTGGTCTGCCTGGTGGAATCTCACTGAATACCTTTTCGTACTTAATCCTCAATTTCTGAATATCAGGATGATATTCCGTCTTATGTTGCTCCTCCTGTGTAGGTGTCAAAGTACAAACTGCTGCCTACTCTATATCATTATGCCTAGTTAATCTCTCTAGCCGCCTAAATGAGATAGTCCTGATGTCTCCATTACGGATAGCCTTAAGCACATGAGTCCTACCATTCACTTCAAATTGTATCTCCATATCCTCTAGTCTCAGGGTAACCACCTTCAATGAATGTAGCCACTGCATTCCAAGTACTATATCCATGTCACCCATGTTGACCACATGATAGTCCGCCTTAAACTCATAGTTGTTCAGGCGCAAAGGTAGGTCTCGTACCATCCTGTCACAATGAAGAGTGTATCCATCAGCTACCTTGACTCTTAGTCCCACGAACTCCTCAGTAATGAGTCCACGCTTCTCCACGAATCGTGCATCAATGAAATTATGTGTGGCACCTGTGTCCAATAATGTAATAACCTTCTGCCCAGCCAAAACTTCCCGAAGTCTGAAAGATCCCTCTCTCTGGATACTAGACAGTCGTGCTTCCTGTAAATGTAGCTTTGTTCCCTGCTGTTGCCCTGCACTGTCTATCTCCTGCTCTCCCTCTGCTTCATCAAGATCCTCATCATGATGTTCTGAACTATCTGAATCTGAGCCTTTGTAATAAGCCCACATTGCTCGGTTGGCCTTCCCTTTTGGCCTCATAGGACAGTCATGGCCATACTCATACGGGCCTTTGCAATAGAAGCATAGCTTCTTCCTACGCAAGTCATTAAGTGTCTCCTTGTCCAACCTCTTACTTTCCTCCTTAGGTAGTTGTGCCTCTCTATGAAAGGGTTTCCTGTCCCTATCTTTTCCTGAAGGGAAACTCTTTGCCTGGAATTTATTTTTAGAAGCTGAAGAGGAATCCATGTCACGAGCTTTCTTAATGGCTTCCTGCAAAGTGGGAGGGTTGAGAGCTTTAATCCACCCTCTCAACGGATCAACTAGCCCATCCATAAATAAAACCAATAGCCTCCGTTCAGATACATCTGTTACTAACACTGCAAGTTTCTAAAATTCTGAAATGTATGTTTCCAATGATCCCCATTGTTTAAGCCGAGCTAACTCCTTGAAATGGAGTTCTGGATCCTTCTTATCAAAACGTTCAATCAGTCTCTTCGTAAACTCCACATATGAGGTAATGTGTGCATGACCCATAGTGATCATACCATGATGCCACCACTCGTGTGCTAACCCATCCAGGTGAATTGCTGCATACTTAATAGCTTCTTCCTCAGACATAGGGTTCAATTGAAAGTATGTGTCAAGTTTTTGAACCCAAGCTCTTGCTGTAGACTTCCCCGAGCCATCATAATATGGTAACTGAAGTTTCCCTACTTTCTTTCGTAGCTCATAGCTCTGAGTCCTGTCATGTCCATGGGGCATATGCTTCATCCGCACATCCATATACTCTCTAAAGGTGATTGCAGCTGTAAAATCTGGACCTCCTGCTTCCCAATCTCTCCTCAGCTGATCCTGTATGTTAGTGATCTGGGGTTCTGGTACTGGCTGCTCTGGAGCTCTAGGAAGGAACGTGGGAATCATAGGTCTCGAACTCATTGTCCTAGCTTGCTGGGGTGCATGACCGAAATTGTTCCCAATTTGTTCGCCTCCATTATGTATCCCATCCTGATTATTCCCATTCTGATTGTTACCATTCTGATTATTTCCTCCACCTATGTTAGCGTTCAACCCCATTTGACGAGCCATCATCTGCATCATAAGCTCCATTCTCTGATTCTGTTCCTATGCTCTTTGTTCGGCTAATCGCTGTCCCTGTGCCAAGGTGTCTAATAACTGTAAAAATCTTTCCTCTCGTTGATCTGGACCGGTATTCCCGCCTCTATCCATATTGTAGTCATAGTCTTGATCAAAGAATACCTCCCCTGTGTCTATATGACTGGATTCTATGTCCACCTGTACAGATGAGCTAGACTGTTCGCTCTGCAGGTCTGAAATCCTATCTTGTCTTGCTTTGGTATTGCAGAAATTATAAAGCCTCTGTCACATGATCAAACATAAATGTTCTGATTTTAGTGTTTTGACATTTCGTCAAACACTTTCCCTTCTATCCAGCTGTTCCAAATTCCCTATAAGACCTCCACAGGATGGTAGGACTTATAGCTCTGATACCACTGTAATGACCCTTACTATAAAGGCCATTGAAACCCTCAAACTGAACTTATAGCTCTGATACCACTGTAATGACCCTTACTATAAAGGCCACTGAAACCCTCAAACTGGACTTAGGAATTTTGTCAAACAGTTGGCATGTAACCGAATAAGGCTGCAATATTACTAATTGTTGTACAACGAAACCTCAATATATGATGCCAATAATGTATGAACAACAATTCCAGATTATAACACTACCAATCTAAGAGATAGATGACAATATGAAACTCAAATATGAAGTCCAATGCAATTCTGATTTTATGACAGCAAATAGAATTGATTACAATGAGAGACTATCACAACTATGCACTTCTAATACATCAAGCTCTTGACAATGCAATGTTATGACATGAACAATAACCCAGTTCAGATTTGGAATGCAAATGATGAAACTTTTACAACAGTTATTAATGACTGGAAATAACTATTTATGCAATGACAGTGCTGACTGTTCTAATCCATAACATGCAATATTTTGGCAATCAAAACTTCAGTTTGTGCACCTAGAATAGCTCCAATTTTTTTAGATATGAATGCTGAATTGATGCCACACGAAGACCTCACAATCTGCCCCAAACCGACTCACAAAATTGTTGTTGTTGCCCAACTGACAGGGCCGTACAGGTATGGCCTGGTACAGCTGCTAGATAAAAATATTGCAGCATTTTTGTCACTCCAAAAGCAATAAATCTGGGCGCCTAGGGTTGCTGAATAACCCCCTAAAATATGAAATTCATTCGTCAAACCAATTAAGAGTTATGAGCAAAAACGTGGGTCCAAACCCTGGACTGGTAGTCTGAAAATAATGCACAACTGTGTCTTCAAACCCTGTTAATCAATCCACAAATGCTAGGGCACAACTGAAACCCTTATTCCAACCAAAGTAAACCCTTATAACTGAATATCAATGAAGTCCAAATGAGATGGCTGAATTACCAACTCCTCAAATGCAACAATTTAGGTGATATTTCACACCCTTAAAGTCGCCAATCCAAAGGAGTGATTCGTTCCCAAAGATCAAATAATAATTTGCAGACCCAAGAGACTACAAATTTGCTCCACAATGGAAGTAGTAGAAGAAATCTCAATTCCAAGCATGTCCAAAATGAGAGGCCCAGCCCTCTATTTATTCACTTTTCTAAGAAGTTGCTAGAACTTCTAGAAACATCCTTTATAAAATCTCATTATAATGCACTTTTTCTAGAACTTCTAGAAACATCCTTTATAAAATCTCATTATAATGCACTTTTTATAATAAAGTAATTTTATAAAATAAAAAGTGCAACTCAACTTAAAATTATAACATGTAGGCCCCAATAACACATAATAATAAAATATAACCTCTTAACACTTCTTCAAGAGCAAGATATGACCATCTGATCCGCAGAATTGACTCTCTCTCCACACCATTTGCCTACGAGAGTCTGGAATAGGCAAAATCCATGATCAATGTCATGTCTAACTAAAGAGGGGACATTACATTCCTTCTCCTAGATGCCTTCTCCTTGACACCCTTCTAAAAACTTCGCAATTTGGCTCTTTAGCAACAGCAACAACATCAACAACATTTGCTTCTTGGTCTGTGACTCCTTAAATAGAAGTCTTGAAGTTTCTTTTCCCGCTTGATTCTTTCATTCTTTAATTTCAATTTGTATGGATTAGGTAGGATTCATTGTAACTAACCCATATTTTGTTTCTTTTAGAAACTTCTTGAATAATCCTTTTGAATTCACCCAAAAATGGTTTACATAGAATTTTGTGCCACCAGCTCATCATCATTATCCTCCAACTAGTTTACAAAATTCAAGACAACAACTTTGTTGGCTTAGATTTGGTGAATCTTCATCATTTCAAATAATGCAACAGCTCGACACTATTAAAATACTGGTGCTCGACACATATTGTGTTACTTGGCATCAACTATGCTTTTCTTGATGCTCGACACTTGAAGTTCACTCGACACCAACTAAGATTTTCTGATGCTTGACACTTGATACTTTTCTTGGCACCCACAAATGAACTTAGTTTAAGATTTGCAATCAACCTTGTTACAACTTATTCCTCCAATGTTTCTAAGTGTGACCAACCTCTATTTCTTTGAGTATGTTATCAATACATTATTTAACCATTGTCTTAACTGATCCTTGCACTTCATTACAACATCATAACTCAACCTTTCCCTTGGGTGCTCTTGTTACATCTTGTTGATCAAATCCTCTTCATCAATCAACTAAGTGATAATACTTGGATCTTATAAGCAAATGTCATTCCTACAAGTAGTAGGTTTGACATCAATGACAAAACAATGATTGAAAACATTCTATTAATAACAATCTCCCTCTTTGGCATTGATGGCAAACCAAACTGATCAACCATCAAATTAAACTATTTAACCACATGCTATTTGGGTTAGAACAGTAAGTCAAATGCCAAAAAGTAATTGTATCACCATTAGTTTTCACATCTCCCTCTACTATCCTGATTGCTTCATTTCTGCTTCTCCCTCTTAGCTGTTGTATCATCTTCCTTTGTTTTCATTCTCTATATTGCTCATCTTCTATTGTTCTGATCAACTTCTGCATTTTCTTGACATTTCTCCCTCATACTTTTGATTATTGTATTTGATCAGATTTTTAATATTTCTCCCTCTTTCTTTATTCTTGATCTACTCAATATTGTTGATCAGTTTCTTTGACATTTCTCCCTCTTTGACAACAATGCCAAAGACATATTCGTATCTTACCATGTAAGTGTAGCATTTGCAAGTTCATTCAATTTCTCCCTCTGTCACCTTTCTTGTGACTAATTTGGAACTTCAACACTTCAATTAGTTTAGGCATGAATCCTAAAGTGAACATCCTTTGCATCAATGTGTAATATCTCAGCAATCAACTCATTTGATGCAGGGGAGTCTTGCTTTTGCTTCAAGTAGCCTTGGTTAGGGGTATCACTCTTAACTTACCTCTAAGATACTCAAAAGCATCTTTAGGTAGTGCTTTTGGGAAGATGTCAACAATCTGTTCCTTTGAGCTAACATATTCCATCTTCACTTGTTTGTCTTCCACCAACTCTCTTACATAGTGATACTTAGTTGCAACATGCTTGGTCTTAGCATGCATTACAGGGTTCTTTGATATGTTGATAGCACTTGTATTATCATAATAAAGTATCACAGGCTCATTTACCTCTTCCTTCATTCCTTGTAGCAAATGTTTGATCCATACAATATTGGTGCAATTTACAGCAGCTGCAACATATTCAATTTCTGCGATGGACTGTGAGGTACAAATTTTATTTTTGTTGGTCCATATAATCAACCTTTTTCCTAAGAAAAGTGCTCCTCTATTGGTACTTTTTCTGTCATTAATGTTACCTCCCCAATCTACATCAGTGTAGGCTCTTAGTTCAAACTTTTCACTTCTCTTGTAGTACAATCCAAAGTCATCAATTCCTTTTAGCTACCTCAGTATTCTCTTTACTGCCATCAAGTGATTTTCTCTTGGATTTGCAAAAAATCTTGCCACTATTCCAACAACTAATGCAATGTCTGATCTACTATGTACAACATATTGCAGCTTTCTAATCATTGATCTATACAATGTCTAATTTATTTCAGCTGATTCATCATTCTTGGATAGCTTATGTCTTGTTGCCATTGGTGTGCTAACTGGTTTGAAATCTTCTAATCCAAATGTCTTAAGTATCTCCTTGATGTATTTGGATTGGGTCACAAATATGCCATGCTTCAATTGATGTACTTGCAATCCAACAAAGAACTTGATTTCTCCAAACATTGACATCTCAAATTCATGCTTCATTTGATCAAAAAAATCTTTGCATAGAGCATCTTTTCCTCCAAATATTATATCATCAACAAAGATTTATGATATCAAAATGTCTTTACCTTTTTCAACTTTGATATACAAGTTGTTGTTGTCATCTGTTCTCTTAAATCCTATCTTCACAAGATATTTGTGCAGTCTCTCATACCATGCTCTTGGTGCTTGCTTCAACATTTAAAGTGCTTTGTGTAGTTTTTAGACCATATCCTTGTTCTTGTCATTAACAAATTCCTCTAGTTGTTCTATGTAGACTTCTTCTTCCAGTATACCATTTAGAAAAGCATACTTGAAATCCATTTGGTAGACTTTGAAACCTTTGTATGCAACATATGCAAGTAATGTCCTTACTCCTTCCATTCTTGCAAAAAGGGAAAATGTTTCCCCATAATCCAATCCTTCTTCTTGTGCATAGCCTTTGCAAACTAATATGGATTTGTTTCTTGTTATCTCACCATTCTCATCAAGTTTGTTTCTAAACACCCATTTGGTACCAATCACATTCTTATCAGTTGGTCTAGGAACTAGGGTCTGGGTTTTGTTCTTCTCAATCTGATCTATCTCCTCTCTCATAGCTTTATACCAGTCATCATTTTGTAGTGCATCACTATTTTGGGTTCAACCTTGCTCAACAGACATGATTCATTCCTAAGCCTATTCCTTGTCATTGGTCTGGCATCCCTGTCACTAATCATTTGATCGGTAGGGTGATGTCTTCTTACATATTTGCCTAACCTTAGTTCTATCCTTCTTTCCATGTTTGATTCCTTAGCTTCAGAGTCATTTTGCTCTTCTTCATCTGGTATTTCATCATTTCTCTCCTGTGTACTGATTTCAGAGTCAGAATGTGCATTTTCTACATTCTACAACTCAGCTTCTAAATGCAGCTCGACATTCATTGTCCGTGACTCGGTTGATACTAAGATTTGTTGTTGATTCCCAACTTGATTCGTAGTATTGTCTTCAACAGTCATTCCTTCATAGAAGTATACAAAAAATCTATAATCTTCTAGATGTTTGGACTCATCAACTTGGACTTCTGCATGCTCATCAAAATTTACATTTGCACTCTCCACAATTTTGTTAGTGTTAGTATTCAAACACTTATATGCTTTGCTTCTAGTGGAGTATCCAAAGAATATGCCTTCATTACTCTTTGCATCAAACTTGTCATTTCTAGTATCTTTAAGAATATAGCATTTGCAACCAAAAACTTTGAAATATTTTACATTAGGTGAGTGACCATACCATAGTTCAAAAGGTGTTTCATCTATACCTTTCTTGACTTGAACTCTACTCAGTGTGTAGACTGTAGTGCTTATAGCTTGTCTCTAGTACTTTAGTGCAACATTTTTCTCCATCATCAAAGTTCTTGCATAGTCTAATACTGATCCATTTCTTCTTTTAGCGATACCATTTTGTGGTGGAGTTCTTGGTGTTGATGTTTGCTTTTTGATACCTTTATCATTGCAGAATATCTCAAACTTCTTTTATGTGAACTCACCTCCTCTATCTGACCTTAGGCATTTTAGATTCTTTCCTGTTTCCTTCTCAACTTTGGCCAAATACCACTTGAACATTTGAAATGCATTAGATTTTTACTTTAAAAACATAGCAGTCATCATCTTTGAATAATTATCTACAAATAGCATTATGTATCTATCTCCTAGGTAGCTTTGCACTTCTATTGGACCACATAAGTCTCTATGGACTAACTTTAGTACTTCTTTAGAAGTGTATGTTTTGCTTTTGAAACTACACTTAGTCATCTTCCCTAGTTGACATTGTTTGCACATTGTGTTTTCAGGTTTCTTCAATTTTGGCAACCCTCTGACCTTCTTCTTCTTGTTGATGCTAATTAGATTATCAAAATTAACATGACATGACCTTTTGTGCCATAACCACACATCATCAAGTCTAACAAAAAGACAGGTTGCATCTTCCATATCTAGGTAAAATAGGTTACTCCTTGTTTGTTCACCTTTTCCTATCAGATTTCCATCAATATCATAGATCTTGGCAGTTTTGTTTCCAAACTCTACTTTGCAACCTACATTGCCTAACTATGATACATTCAACAAGTTGTAATTGAATCCTTCAACATAGTATGCATTATCACATGAAATTTTCTCAGTAAGTTTAATAGAGCCTTTTCCTTTAATTTGACATGGAGCATCATTACCAAATCTAACACTATTTCTATCATATTGAGTAAAGGTAATGAACTTACTTTTATCTCCTGTCATGTGATGTGAGCATCCACTATCTATGATCCATTTGTCATTCTTGTTCACACAGGTTACCAATACTGTTGCTTCATCTTCATCTTTATTTGATTCATCCTTCATGGTCACATAGACTACTTCATCATCATTCTCATCAGAATCTTCTTCAACAATGTAGCATCTTTTGCCTTTTTCCTTGTAGTCTTTGCTATCATCTTCTCTCTTGTTCTTGTACTTGTTTCCTTCTTTGTAGTTCTTCTTTTGTGTACACCTTGTAGCAATATGACCTACTTCATTGCAATTGAAACATATGATAGGGAGCTTACCCCTAAATTTACCTTTGTCTCTATGGAATCTCCTAGCCAATAGTGCTTCTAACTGTTCCACATCTTCCTCATCTACGCTACTATCACTGGATGCATGCTTTCCTTTTCTTCTCTTCTTGCTTGATGTCTCCTCCTTAGTGTCTTTTATTGTCATCTTGGCCTTGAAAGCAGATTCAAGGTTCTCAGGTCTATAGTTATCAAAGTTGGACAATTCAAATGTAGTAAGTCTTCCCACTATTTCCTTCAAAGGTTAGTGTGTTTCCTTGTACACGCCTTAGCTCTTGGATGGCTGAAATTCTAATAGCATAAATAGGGAGTAGAGTTCTTAAATATTTTTCGATGATAGTTTCTTCTTCCAATTGACCACCTAGACTTCTTATTACACTTACCACTTCTTTTATTCTAATAGCATATTAAGCAACATTTTCTCCTTCCTCCATTTTCATATCATCAAACTTTCCTTTTAGGCTTTCTCTTTTTGCTCTCTAGACATTCTGATCTCCTCCATAGATATCTGATAGGGCTTTCCACATCTTGAATGCAGTGTCACAATCTTTAATGTCATCATATTCTGCATAGCTGACTGCAGAGGCAATCTCCAACATTGCTTGATTGTGCTCCTTCCTTTTGCTCCAATTGTCTGTAGTAAGAGGTCCAGTTGGATTTACATGTTTTTTTCTAATTGAGGTTTGTGCATAGTCACCTATTGATCCAAGGTGTAATTTTATTAGACTTTTCCGTGCAACAAAGTTTTTTTAGTTGAGCTTGGGAACTTCTCTCTTGGACATCTTGATCTTCCTGCTTCTAGTACCTTGAAACTAAATCAATAGATGACTCTGATACCAATTGTTAGAAATGCTTTTAGAATAACTGAGAGGGGGGGTGAATCAGTTATTCAAGGTCCAAATGTCCTATTCAAACCTTTTTTTTTTACTAAGTGTAGTGAGCCCATTCAACCATTCATTCATCCAAGCATTAACTTTTCTAATCAACAAGTTACTGTAAATCAACATGCAAGCATAACAAATAAAAGATCAACACATAACACAGTGATTTACGTAAAAATATAATTTGGAAAAAACCACCAGTAACATGCTACTCAATTCTCACTCTTTTGAAGTGATGCCCTACGAAAGGCCTACCCTGTTAAAGGCTTACAACACACTGTTAAATATGACTTGGTTAAAGGATTTAACCACCCTGTTAGAAGTGGGCTTGGTAAGAGGACTTTAGAATATTCACTTGGAATGCCACCCTGTTAAAGGATTTACAAATGGCTGTTAGGCAACCTAAGTCCATAGGATTTTCCCTCTATCCTAACTAATACAATTGCTAGAGAGTAACAATTAGGGATTTTGACCTGATTGCAGAATACAACTTAACTTGCAGATCTCAGATCACTTCTTAGCTCATACCATTGCCTAGCCTTCAATTTCTACAACTCTGGCATCTTGCCCTCCTTTCAAGCTTAGTGTCCTAGAGTCTTCATGCTCAATGTACTAGTGCAATCATCTCTTCTTGACCACTTGTAGAAATAGAGCCTCTGTGCTCTTCCTTCTCCTAGATGCCTTCTCCTTGACACCCTTTTAACCACTTTGCAATTTGGCTCTTTAGTAGTAGCAGCAACATCAACAAAATTTGCTTTTTAGTCTATGACTCCTTAAATAGAAGTCTTGAAGTTTCTTTTCCCACTTGATTCTTCCATTCTTTAATTTCAATTCGTATGGATTAGGTAGGATTCATTGTATCTAACCCATATTTTGTTTCCTCTAGAAACTTCTTGAATAATCCTTTTGAATTCGCCCAAAAATGGTTTACATAGAATTTTGTGCCACCAGCTCATCATCATTATCCTCTAACTAGTTTACAAAATTTAAGACAACAACTTTGTTGACTCAGATTTGGTGAATCTTTTTCATTTAAAATAATGTAGCAGCTCGACACTATTGAAATATTGGTGCTCAACACATACTATGTTACTTGGCATCAACTATGTTTTTCCTAATGCTCAGCACCTGAAGTTCACTCGGCACCAACTAAGATTTTTTGATGCTTGGCACTTGATACTTTGCTCGGTACTTGAAGATTACTTGGCATACACTAGAATTTCTTGTTACTCGGCTCCAACTAAGAATTTGCTCGACTTCAATTAGCTTGCTCGACACCCACTAATGAACTTAGTTTAAGCTTTGCAATCAACCTTGTTACAAATTATTCCTCCAATGTTTCTAAGTGTGACCAATCTCTCTTTATTTGAGTATGTTATCAATACATTATTTAACCATTGTCTTAACTGATCCTTGCACTTCATTACAACATCAAAACTCAACCTTTCCCTTAGGTGCTCTTGTTACATCTTGTTGATCAAATCCTCTTCATCAATCAACTAAGTGATAGTACTTGGATCTTATAAGCAAATTCCATTCCTACAACTAGCAGGTTTGACATCAATAACAAAACAATGATTGAAAACATTATATTAACAACAATCTCCATCTTTGATCTTCAACAATGATCTTTACAATCAGATTTCCAACAAGTATTTTAGAATCTTTGGAAGCAAATGTTATATCAAAAGAGATGATAAAGTTAGAAAGTTTGATCCTAGAAGTGATGAAGGCATATTCCTTAAATGTTGTACTAAAAGTAAGGCTTACAAATGCTATAACTTAAGGCTAAAGAAAATTGTTGAAAGTGCAAATGTAAGAATTTATGAATGATTTTAGGTACAAGAGAGAACTTTTGAGTATGATTCAGGTGATGATACAAATCAAACAAACACAAGTTAGAGATTAGTTCAAAATTAGAAAGAAGAATAAGAACTATTCTTTGAGATTGATAATGGAAATCATGTTCAACTTCATAAACCTAGAGAAGAACAAAAAACACCAATATATGTTGCTATGAACCATCCTGATACTTAGATTATTGGTAACGTAAGTAGTGGAGTAATGAAAAGAGGAAGAATGAGAAATGAGATTTTTTTGATTTCACAAATTGAACCTAAGAATACTAATAAAACACACAAAGACGAATCTTGGATTTAGGCTATGAAGGAAGAGCTTGAACATATTGAAAAGAAAAATGTATGGGAACTATTCTTTTGCCTAAAGCTAAGAATGTTATAGGAACTAAGTCTATATTCAAAAAAAAAATGAATGGTCAAGGAGAAGTGGTAAGAAACAAAGCAAGATTGGTATGTAAAGGTTATTCACAATAGGAAGGCATTGATTTTGAAAAAACATTTTCCTTTGTAGCAAGATTAGAAGCTGTTAGATTATTTTTGGCATATGTAGCTAACAAGGATTTCAAAGTGTATCAAATGTATGTAAAACCAACTTTCTTGAATGAAGAACTAGACTTGAAGAAGTTTAAATTGAGCAAACTTGATGGATTTTAATTGATATAACAAGAAGATATGGTATGCAAGTCAAAGAAAGACCTTTATGGATTGAAGCAAGGACATAGATCTTGGTATGGGAGTTTGTACAAACACTTGTTAAACTTGGGATTCAATAAGGGAATTGTAGATACTAATATGTACCTAAGAGTTAATTCAAATGGATTATTGATTATATAAGTTTCTGTGGAATTTTTGGAGTAAATGATGAGGCAAGTAATAATTTTTTTGATAAAATAAAAGGAGAATTTGAGATGTCTATGATAGATGAAATGAATTAATTTTTGGATTGAAAATAACTCAAAAAAAGAAGATGGTATGTTTATATCTCAAACTAAGTATCTTAAGGATATGTTAGTAAGATTCGGTATGAAAAGTTACAAATCAATTGGAACACCTATGGTCATAGGATGCAAGTTGACTAATAATGATAATTCCCCTAGTACCATTTGGACAAAATATATCTCTATGATTTGCAATCTACAATATTTGACTCGTACTAGGCTTGACATAGCTAGTGTAGTTGGTATTGTTGTCAGATATCAAATAGATCCTAAGGAATCACATCTAGCAGCACCAAAAAGAATATAAAGATACTTGAAGAGAGCCTTGGAATATGGTTTATGGTATGATAGATCAAATGGCTTTACATTATATGCTTATATTGATTTCTATTGGGTAGGAAATGTTCATGACGAGAAATGTTGATGTAGGAGCATCTTGGTTACTTTGGCAATCTTGCATCAACCAAAAAGATTCATTGTTTACTATTCATGTTTGTTGTTCCTTGAATGATCTTTCTTGTTCGTATTTTCTCCTTCTGCACACTTGGCTCCTTAATAAGGACCTATCATAGATCTTTTTCCTATGCTAGCAATAATTAATTCCATTATATGTGGGAGTTATCCTTCTCTTTGAGCATGACGTGCTTATTGAAGGATTTGAGCAATACAAAATACAAATCCACAAAGCCCAAAGAATACTTGCATGTAAAAACCTGTCACAGAGAAGAAAAATACAAGAAGAGGCAAGGGTTTGCTCTAAAAATATGCAAATTATATTCTCAGAAATGACAAAATGCAAGATAATTACAAAAGATCAATCCTTATAGAAGGAGATTGAAAGTCAAAAAAGGGTAACCTAAAAGGCACAAAGGGCAACCTAAAAGGTAAATGCTATTTAAAAATTACTAATTAATTATTAAATATGAATGCAAAAGGTGCATAAAATGAAATCTTAAGAAGGAAGAAAAGGTAATTTAATTAATGAATTTAAATTAACCTTTTTCTCTAACACCCTCTCTTAAGATGAGCAACAATGCAGCTACAAACAATGAAATTTTGAAAGGAAATTTGGGTCCTAGCAACAAGGCCTGAGGAGGTACCCAATCACAATCAAATCTCTATGAAATAGAGAAATAGAGAAAATCCAATGGGAAAAACTTTACGCCAAAAAGAGATAGATAAATGATGCACAAATGAAACATCTCAAGAGAATATCTCAAGACCATAAGTACAATGAAAGCCTCCATGATAGTAGCTTGAGACTCCATAGTTCCCCAGAATGGAAAAACTCCTGTGTCGATGAACAATTTGGCTCCAATTTGAAGGAAACAAAGGTAGTGGACAAGGATGATAAAACCAATGTATGCAAGGTGCAGTTGTAAGTCCTAATTGATGCTCAAAGGAGAAAGCATGAGAATCCTGAAATGGAATCTCCAATGAAGGTGGAATAATAGTAGTGTTGAATCTGTCATCTAAAAGGAGATGCATGTCCTCTGATATATCCTCCATAATTGCAATATGTGGCTCAATGACTAGAGCTGCAATAGTAGGCAATGTTGAAGAGTAATCCTATAAAAGAGATGGAATCTTAACATGAGGTGGAGGTGTAGAAGACACAACATTGGTCTTAGGAACAATACATAAGTTCAAGTGACTTGACTTCACCCCAGTAGACTCTCATGAAAAAGGAGAGTGAGTCTTCAAAAGTGGAGATGGTGGACCAAAATGTGAGAAGGAATATAGGTGAGAAGCATGATCAACAGTCCCTATAGCAATAATATTGCATGTCTCAATATCTTTGATATGCACTAAATCCTATGCAAACTCAACTGTCTTCCTTGTCCCATTGTGTGTAATCTAATAAATAGAGAGAAGGTTAGAGGACAAGGATGAAACATAAACTACATCATGAAATGTACCATCATCAATGTCAATAGAACCTTTCCCGCATACAATCATAATAGTGTTATTCCCCATCAAAATGTGTGGAGTAGGAGAAGCCTCAAAAGAAGAGAATAGATCTTGAGAAGATGCCATTTGGTGTGAAGCACCTAAATCTAGTAACCAAATAGAATAATGAGGGATAATAGTTGCACATAGTGCATGACCCTTTCCTACATCTTTACCATCAAACTGAAATGATGATGATGAAGAAGCTCTATGAGAAGAAGAAGGAATATCAATGTTGCTCTTCTGAAGGAGAGTTGTCAAATCTAAAACCTATTTAGCATAGCCATCTAACTTCTTCTCATAGAAATGTGCTTCATCATGATTAGGCTTATTACAATAAGCACACTTTTGTCTTCCTAACTTTAATTTACCCCCATTAGGAGGAGGTGTCCCTAATGAACTGAGTGCTAGAATAAACCTGAGACTCTGTAGAATGAGATTTTTGATTCTTCTCCTTCATTCTTGAAGATGGTTGAGCTACCAATGCATGAATCTATGAACTTGTGAGAGAATCCAACTGAGAGAGCTTAGCTTTCTCTTGAGTCAACCGGTCACAAAACCTCAAAGGATGGCACGGTAAATCTGTTACCCAAAGGGTCTTTGGTGGAATAGAAGGTAGAAGAAAAAATATAAAAGTTTCCATGAAGCTTTGAAAGAATCAGGCAGATACACTCAGTTTCAGTCTTTGTTTTCCCACAACCCTGCAATAAAGATTATAGTTGCTTGAATTTCATCAAGAAGTCCTCAATAGAGGGAAAATAATCTAGTCTAGCACAGTGAATGAGTTCAGGGCGCTTCAGATTGAGATAGAGCTTAATGCTCTATAGTCCAGATAGAACACTTAAATATTGGTCCATAAAAGATAACAAGACCTAATCACGAGTCATAGGATTATCCCCAAAATGAGGCTTAATCCTCAGGAATCCAAATAGAACACCTAGATACCTGTCCATTGAGCCATGACTAGAATTTTATGAGTTTGATCAATTGATCAATAAGTAATATCAGATAGCATATGATGCTAGATAGAGGGAACACAGATGCCCTGAGTGATCAGATTCCCTTAGCGATAAGGACATTATATTTAGATTAAGTTGAAGCTAGATTTGAAAGATTCAATGATGTAATCATCTTGCCCCCTCAGGAGTGAAATCAAAAGATGACAAACCATAATAGTGATGCAAAGCATTAGATTGGAAGATACTAAAGTGATCAAATATTCAAAAGAATGTAGAATAGATCAAAAGAGCATGAAGAAAATTTGGAGTTGATTTGAAGTGATTTGAAGGTCTAGTTGACCAAGTTTGACCAGAGTTGGAGAAATGTTGAATTGATGATGTTACAAGATTCATAAAGTATTAGAGAGATAGATAGACTGCACAAGTATTGAACCACGTCGGTCCCAAAAAAAATTAAAATTAAAATTTGAGTTGTTTAAGTGTGTTAGATTTTGATTTTGATCTCGAAAATGAGTTCAGAGTAGTCCAATTAGCCAGGGGGTGATTTCCACATCAATAGGATCACTTTGAAAAATTAGGTCAATACCTATATAAGGGCCCAAAGGGTCATTTTCAAATCATTTATGCATTTTTCTTTTGTGGAGAAAGAGCTCTGAGGCAAACATGGTGGTCCTCGTACACTCACAGTTTTAAGCGATCTAGGAAACACACCAACTGACAAAGTACAGACCTCCCACGAGTAGTTGATAAACCACATAATCTTTTCAAATTTCATTCTTTTCTATCAATTATTATCGATTTTAGTATTTTTTTAATGTTGTGTCATTCGGAGTCCTTACACAAGGATTTGGTTTCTCGCGCAAGACTCTAAGATAGCTCACACAAAAAAGTGCCACTAGGGCACTTTCTCGCATAGAGTTTAGGGTTTCCTCATGCAGTAGACATTCATCTCTTGTGTGAGTGACCCTAAAATAGGGCCATTTTTTGCTTAGAGGGAGTTTCCTCACGTGAGCCAAAGAGGTTTCTTGTGCGTGAATTTGCATGTATGTGTGAGATTCCAAGGAGCTAAAAGTAATATTTTGATGCAAATTATGATGTTTTTCTTCCATATTGCATTGTATTAGATCATTGTAGCATGATTTTATGATTTTTTTGTTTTGTAGTATATGATTAGCAATGTTTTTGTTCAAATTGAATACTGACCGTGTTATGTTGTTTTCATGTTCGCAGGTTGACTTTCCAAATTTAGAATTTCAGTCACATTATCTTGGCATTGGGGCACTAATTAGGTAGTTAGATGTCCAGAGCTGACACATATTGATACTCTCGATCTCTCTCACCTATGTGATATCCTTGATCTATGGGTGAATTATGGATTATTAATAGCTTTGTTAGATTGTTTCTAGTCAGAGATGAACACTTTTCATTTTCCCCTCAGAGAGATGAATATCACACACTAGCACATTTTGACTCATTTTTTTATGAATATTGGTCAAATTTTCAACTCATGTTGGTCGAATTTTTGACAAATAATTTTGTTTCTATTTTTGTTGTCGAAAACTCGACCAATTTTTTGTTTTGGTCAAATTTTCAACCAAATTGCTAATGATCACTATATGTTATAGTGATAAGCCTCCTTTTCACTCACCAAAAGCACTCATTTCCATGACTTATAGTGATATCTCCTCCTTTTCGATAGAAGAGTTTACTATATTCAATAGCAATAAGCGTCCTTTTATCGATCACCAAAAGCACTCATCGCCATGACTTATAGTGATATCTCCTCCTTTTTCGATAGAAGAGTTTGCTATATTCTATAGCAATAAGCCTCCTTTATCAATTACCAAAAACACTTATTGCCATGACTTATAGTAATATCTCCTCCTTTTCGATAGAAGAGTTTGCTATATTCTATAGCGATAAGCCTCCTTTATCAATTACCAAAAACACTCATCGCCATGACTTATAGCAATATCTCCTCCTTTTTGATAGAAGAGTTTGCTATATTCTATAGCGATATCTTCTCCTTTTTTATCACTAAAAACACTCATTGCCATGACTTATAGCAATATCTCCTCCTTTTCAATAGAAGAGTTTTCTATATTCTATATCGACATCTCCTCCTTTTCGATCATCGAAAACACTCATTGCCATGACTTATAGTGATAAAACATCTCTATCGCTTATCCCTATAATTATTATGTTTGTTTTCCATTTGTCTATGATCGCTATATGTTATAATGATAAGTTTCCTTTCTTGCTCATCACTATATTTTTTTTGTAGTTTCTTGCATAGTGATATAAGGGATTGCTATATGTCATAGCAATATACTTTCCTCATTGCTCATGGCTATGTCAAGATTAAGCCTTCTTCGTATAGTGATAAAAGAGTTTTCTATATTCTATAGTGATATCTCCTCCTTTTTTATCACCGAAAACAATCATCACCATGACTTATAGCGATACAACATCTCTATCATTCATCATTGTAATGATTATATGAGGTGAAAACACAAAAAAGATATAGAAATCAATGATAAATTAAGGATATATCCATGAGATATAACGATTATTGCTAATCAAAATGACAAGATTTCAACTTTGGAAATTAGCGATGAGATGGAAGTTGTCACTATAATATTTAGCTATTATCGGTGATTAAAGAGTGAATAGATGTGCTCTAGCAATAAGTAATGAAGCTTGGTGATCATTATAGTTTATAATGATGAATAGATGCATTATAAAAGAGGTATAGCTATAAGTTATATTGATAAGTTAAAATTGATTGCGGATCACATTTTGTGCAATGGAGATATAACAATTATCTTTAATAGAAATGACAAGGTTTCAACTTTGGGGATTAGTGATGAGATCACCATGAGATATACCAATTGTCACTAATCAAAATGACAAGGTTTCAACTTTGGCAATTAGTAATGAGATGGAAGTTGTCATTGTGATATGTAGTGACTATCAATGATTGGAGAGTGAATAGATGTGTTCTGGTGATAAGTGATGAAGCTTGGTGATTGCTATAGTTTATAACAATGGATGGATGTATTATAAGAGAGGTATCACTGTGAGTTATAGCAATAAGTTGAAATCAATCACGAATCACATTTTGTGCAATGGAGATATAGTGATTATCGCTAATCAAAATGACAGGGCTTCAACTTTGGCGATTAGCGATGAAATCACCATTAGATATTGCAATTATCACTAATCAAAATGACAAGGTTTCAGCTTTGGCAATTAGTGATGAGATGAAAGTTGTCACTATGATATTTAGCAATGATCAATGATCAAAGAGTGAATAGATGTGCTCTAGTGATAAGTGATGAATCTTGGTGATCACTATAGTTTATAGCGACCACAACTACAAATTAGAATCCCTCCAACATGTAGGATTACAAGAAAGCCTAGGATGCTCCTACATCAGAAGGTTCAGTGACTAAGTGAACCTAGATTATGAAGACAATAACAAAATCGTAGTAAATCAATATGAAAAAAGGCAGAGTGTTTAGATCTATTTGGCTTCCTTTTAAGTGTTATGTCACTTCAATATTGTAAAGTCATGTTCTCGAGTTGGAATTTGATTCAGAAGATTGTTTGGATGTAGTGGTAGTTGATTAGGTCCTCAATGCATCCATTTAACACCCAACCAGATTGCTATTTATATTTATTTTCATGTTGCCACTCTTTTATTTGTCAATTTTAGCCCATTGATGCTAAGGATGGTTGTATGCAAAGCAATTCCATACTCTTGCACTCGGTCACCAAAGGAGTGGTGCTCGATCGTTATTGGGAATAGTTTATGCCTAGGAGCTCGACATACGCTATGGAGCTCGACATGGTCTATAGGGCTCAACATGATCTATGGAACTTGGTAAGGTCTAGGAGCTCAACAATGTCTATGGTGCTTGGCATGCATTGAGAGCTCGACAGTGCTTATTATTTATTGGTGCTCAGTTTGGTTTTGATGACACTCAATTTGGTCTTGGTTCTTGTTGGTGCTGAGTTATCTATGAGTCAACTTTTGGTATTTAATTTATGCAGGGGTATTTAATTTGTATTGTAGCCAACTTGTGGCTCAACATATATTTAATGTAAGGGATTAAATTTAGTTCATAATGAGTTGGGCTGACTTGTGGCTTAGTTGGGTATAAGTAGGGAGTTTTGTGGAGTCTTTAGGCAGAGAGTATGGGCATGATCATATAGCTTGGAGAAGGGGATGAAGTGTAGATGTGAATTTTGAAGAGATAATAGCTACGACTTAAGAACCAGAGGATATCTTGGTGGACCTAAGGATACAAGTGTGGATTCTTCTTGGTGTTCTTATCCAGTTATGGATTTGGACTAGCTGAGATTGGGTTTGGTATTGTAAGTTGGATCTTGCAAAACTGATATTGTAATTGTTGTTTGTATTTGGCCCTAACCCAAAAGGCCTTACAGTTGGGCATATTACATGTAATTGGTTATTTTATGAATAAAGAGTTGTGATTTAGTATTAGATCTTGCATTATTGTTGCTTTGTTGTTGTGTTTCTACTGTATGGTTATTTGCTGGGGGCTAGGACATCTCCTTTGGGGATTCTCCCACCTTGCACTGTGTCACCTTCTTAGCTAGGGTTTAGGAATCTCATACCCCTTCCCACCAGTCAAAAGTGACACCTTTAAACCTACTTCTAACTTTTATGACAACTTCCTATGACCTTATATGCCCATAAATTGACATTCGGTGATGATGATAAAACACAGATAAAAACATGGTATCCCAAGTATAAACTTGTAGCAATGTGGGAAGAGAAATAAAGTCTTGACTAGAGCAAGTTCTCAATCACTTGAAGCACTTGAAAAATAACTGAATCCATTTAATGAGATTTCTAATGTTATAGAAAGAACAATAATATAACTCTACATGTATGAATAGACAAGAATGCTGAAGAAATGTGCAACAAATATCTTCAAACTCACGTCACTCACAGACCTAGCTACAAAGTGCATATTCACATCTTTTGTATTGGGATTAACATAGCTGAATCTCACAGCCACAAACGTCCAAAGTGTGCATTCACGTCTTCTCTGTCAAGATCAATTAACATCATTAAATCTCACACTCTTTGATATATGAACAATAATTCAGATCCAGTGGAATATTTGGGCATCAACATGATTATGGACAGAACATTAGAAATTCACTCCAATGAGGCCAAAATGCCCCATGACCCATCAACTTCTTCATCCTTCCCCCCCTCTACAAGCACTATAAACTCCCCCTAGAATTAAAAGCCCTCCCCCATCTACAAGTTCAGTTCCCCAAAATGTAGACCTCCAAAGTGATCAGACCTCCAAATTAGCTCCCACCTAAAATGCCCAAATTGTGAAATAAATCTTGCACGCACCCTTTTTTTGGGTTTATAAGTTTGATTTGGTCAGAATTTTGACCAAATTGGGCATTTTGGTCAAACTTTCAACCAAATCGGGCTCATAAACCAAAAAAATAAAAATTAAACAAGCCAAAAAAAGGCCTTGGTCAAAATTAAAGGTTAAAATTTGACCTCAAATGTACTTGTGACACCCGAGGATATCTATAGGATACTCCAAATTCCATTCCATGGACAAAATGATAGGTTTTGACTAAATTTGAAGAGATTCCAGTAAGTTCTAACATATTTTGTACAAAGTATCGACAATGTTTGTAGTTTTCAGTCAAATGTGGACATCATTTTCATATTTTGACACCATTTTGGATTATTTTGACAAGTAGATAGTTGATTTCTAGACAAGGGATGCAAGTAGTAGTCCTAAATAATCCAACCAAAGACAAAGCAACTTGGAGGGATAGGGGAGTCTTAACCTTTTTGTTTAGATAGTTTGGACAATTTGTAGACTTGAAAAAGACACTATTTTATCCCTATAACTAGAAATGGTAGAGGCAACAAAATCTTTGTCTCACAACTTATGTGCATGCATTCACCTCACATAGCCATGTCACCCCACTGGAGGGCACCCATGTTTTTGGTGTATTCCAGGACTCAATAACATATACACTCAATGAGCAACCTTGTGGAATGGGTTAAGGGTGTATACCAACTTCCAATGTCCAGGTACATGCCTATGGTGAGGATCTATAGGAGAGATTCTAAACCCTTCTTGCACAAAGATTATGCCCCCTTTTAGAGGTGAATCGGGTAGCAACTAACTACAAAGTTTTTAACAGGCATTTGTTCACATTAATCTTTGGTGGCCTCATGAATAAGGTTAAGGTCAAAAACCTACATCGACACCTGAAAGTGCACACACTTGACTAGCAAGACTAGGGGCAGTGTTGCCTAGTGCAACAGACAAAGCCTCTTCTTGAGATGATATATCAAAATCAAAAGGAAGAAATTAACATGGCTTTGGAGTTTTTGACTCTACAAAGCTTCTCTATTATAGTGAGGTGGAATCACCAATGTTAGGTGCGCCCTCACTTGGGTGGTTCCCAAAGGTTGGATTGCTTCGGTAGGCCCTCTAAAGGTTGAGTCAAACTATAGCTTGGATTCAAGGGTCAAAGTTTTTGATTTTCCCAAAGGGAAAAAGCATACTCCTCTACCTTGTCACCTTACCTAAACACACAAAACATATTCATCACTAAGCTAGCTTATCAATCCCAACTTTTCTTTTTCCAGGATTTTGATTTTCCTAAAAGGAAAAGAGCATCATCTCTTCATAAAAAGCTTTACTTGGGAGAAACACTACCTTTCTTGCCTCCCTCAGGTACTGTCTTCCAAAGGCATCTAGGTTTTTGGTTTACTCTTGGGCATCACTTCCAAGTAACAAAGAGCATACTCCTCCATTCCTTTGTCCAGAGCCCTATGAAGTTCACAAGCCTTATTAAACTGTGTATTGAAAAGCATTAAAATAGACACATTGTTTGAGTAGGTTTGAATTTGTTCTTTAAAAAGTGGATCTTTTAAAAAACGTTTTGCAATCAAACCATTAGTACTGTTTGTATGTTTATTTCAAGGTATCTTCGACAATCATCCTACAAACTACTGTTAAGTTGCTTTAAAAATCAGAAATCATAAAATAGATGCTTCAAAAATAGAGGTTAGATAAAAAATCAAGACCAAAAGACTTATAAATGCAAATTTTCCATACTCTATTGTCAAGTCTTGCATGAGACTCTGCACCATGCCATGTGAGGATTCACCTTGTGTCATACAAGAAAGTGCTTTCACTGCATGAGCATATGATTTCCCACATGAGGAAGTATAGAAACCAACACAAACTTCTAGTTTTCTCATGCGATAAAATTTCTTAGCATGCAAGGATTCATTGTGTTGTATAGACAATAATTTAGAATGTCTAAAATGAATAAAAATGAGGCCAAAAAATTGATTTTTTGGCCCCATAGTGGGCGCCAGAGATGTGAGTGTTAAATATGGGCCTTTAATTCAACCACACACTTCAAAATGATCATTATTTGTCAATAAAATCCCATAATGAACATGAGATTGTTCATTTGGTATGTCAATACAAGGTGATCTATTGCCTTCTAACTAGACAGGGTTTTACTATATACTCTCAAAATTGAGAGTTCAGTAACTAGACCAAACTAGTACAAAGGATTTGAAGGAATGCAAATTCAATCTAATCTATGTTTTTGATATTTTTGTATGCAAAGATATGGATTAATCTAAATGATTTTCAAATTAATGGAAGACCAAAGAAAAACAAATTAAGCTAAATGAGTGCATTGCAATCTAGATGATGAGCATGTAAAAGCAAAGGAGATTCGAATGCAAGGTGCTTGAGTAATAAATCCACCAGTGATTTGATACTCTTCACTTGCATCCTCCCAAATGAGAGGCTAGGGGTCTCTTTTTATAGAATCTTGGATTCGATCAACAATCAAGATTAAATCAAGTGTATGATTTAGATTGAATGTGACATTGAGTCCTCCATTTTTTTATGGAGTCGAATGAGATAAAATAAGAGATAACATTGATCCATTCAAATATGTGCTCATAATTATTTTCTAATTAATTAAATAATTAGTTTTAACAATTATGATGAGCATATTCGATTAAATCAATATATTTAATTCCTTTTTCATATGAGATGAATTAGGAAAGAATATTGATCCATTCAAACATGACATCATAATTTAATATTCTAATAAATTAAATAATTAGTTTCAAAACTTATGATATGTATATTTAATTAAATCAATGTATTTTAATTCATTTTTTATGTGTATTAGCTAAAGAGGGTAGAATTTAATTCAATTAAAGTACTTAGGACTTTTAATTCAATCAATTCAATTAGGATGGAATTTAGCTAATTTCAATCAATATTTAGGAATTAAATAAAGTATGTGATTAATATAGATTAGGGATTTTATGCATTTGATACTCAGGTCAAGTAAAGATGACAAACATCAGAAATGCCTAGTACAATAGGACTTAATTTGATCAACAAATTGATGTTGCAAGATTGATGCACCAAAATTAGTTCAGAATGTCAATGTATCAATTTAGGGTCATGCATTGTGATAATACAAGTATAGTCAATATTTTTAAGAATCTTGTTTTATACTCAAAGACTAAGCATATTACAATTAAGTATCATTTATCTAAGAGAGAAAGTTGTTGAAGGAAATCATACTGGAATATGTGACCACAAAAGAGAAGGTAGTACATATATTCACTAAACCTTTGGCTAAAGACACATGTGAGTAACTTAGAGGTATTCTTGTGGTAATAACCCCACTTGTGAAGAGTACTGCATGCAGATATGCATCAGTCCAGTGTATTCAAAACTTCTTTATTCATTTGAACATGATGCTTGGTACTACTCCTTAGAGGGAGCAGTCACATGGTGCAGAGCTAATCTTATAGATCTTGCATAATATTTTTGGAATAATATTTTTTTTTGGCACTTAAAAATATATATTTTTAAATTGGCTTGATCCAACTACATGTACTTTGATGAAGATCATCATCAAATAGGGAGAGAACTTTAGAAAATGAGAAGATCAATAAAATCTTGATATTTGGCATATTCACACTTGTTCCACTGATGTCAAAGGGGGAGAAGATCAATCAAAAACATTTCATCAGGGAAGGTATAAATAGGGAAGTATCAACTTGATAATCAAGGACTATATATACATAGGTGAAGACTATATGTGTTAAGGATATTTAGAAAATAACATGTTGTTGTTTACTTTTAAATTAATGGTTTTCACCATATATTGCCATAAATTTCAAAGGGGGATATTGTTTTGAATTGAGTACTTTCTTGGCACTTGGATGAGTTTTAAAGATCTTTTATTATTGGCAAGTTTTGTTATTGATGACAACATACTTTCTTATGTTCACGACAGATACATATTATGGATATCATAGGTAAATTATCAAAACAACGAGGATAGTGGTTGACAAAATTATGTATGCAAGCTTACATATATGTAGTATAATGAATATAGATACCATATCTATGTTTTTTATGCTTTATGTAATGGTTTGGTTCAAATACAAGTTGTTTACTGAAGACGAGCAGTAGATTGGTGTACAAGAAACATTGGTAGAGATAGTTACAAGAATTTTGGCTATATCTTATTGGAGAATAGGAATCAACTCTAGTGAGAAAGGAAGGTGGTGGAAGACTTGTTTGTGCACTAATGTTTGGAATTGAGAAACATCTAGATTATTCTCAAAAGTTTTCTAGTGCCTTAGCATGGTCCCATGTAATTCATTGTACATGGGGGAAGCTTTAATAGGACAACCTAATTAATTATTTGTAAACGGTATATTAAAAGTTATTTTCCTTGGTTGGATATGTATGTATTGTATGAATGGTATGTATGGATACAAATGATGTGATCTTTTATGTTGGATAATTAGAACATAGTAGAGATGTTGTTGGTTGGTTAAGTGGACTTCAAAGGAACTATTTTGGAAAGTAAGTTGTAGGTCAATTAGTTCCTTGGATATGTTATCCTGAAGGTACTATCTTTAACATTTGTTGGAGCATTTAGATAGTGGGTCTACTTGTTCTTATCATCCATTAGTATGGGTAGAACCTTCTAGCAAGGGTTTAAGGTCTCCTAAAAAGGATTTGTCCATTAACATGGACTATTACACTGAATGAATTGTATTTGACTCCTCATAGGATCACATCCTTTCAATTTTTTAAATATATTAGTACATCATTTTATGGGTACCATCCCCAACGAGGTTTTCCATCTGATCAAAGGCTTCCCTAGTCAATAAATCACCATATTACGGTGCATGGTTCCTTGCTATTATGCATAATTATTTTAATTATTAGAGTTTAGATTTATTATTTTGGATTTAATTATATTTGTTCACAACTAATTCACCCCCCTCTTAATTGTTTATGGACTTTACTTCTTAACAATTGGTATTAGACCATCAAGTCCCCTTTGAGAAGGAAGATTAGTAGCTTGAGGAGATCTACTAGGGCTTAAAAGAAGACAAATCTTAAATTTGATGGTAATAACTATGAAAACTTGAAGAACAAGATGCGAACACATCCAATCTTTATGGGAATTACTAATTGATCACAAGGGATGAAGCTGACGTCAAAGCTACAAGAAATATGTCTTCGTGCACTGATGAGGAGAAGAAGATGTTCTAGTATGATATGATTGCAAGGGGCACATTGATAAGTGTTATATCTGAATTAGAATTTATTGAGGTAAATGAACTTAACCTAGCATATGATATTTGGACAAAAATAGATTTTTTTTACAAAGGTGATGAATATACAAAGAAATTAAAGTTAAAGTTAGAAAACTAGATTAGAGAATGGTAGAATGCAGGAAGATGAAACTATTGGAGCATATGTACAAAAGATTACATGAATTACAACATGGATAAAAAGTAAAGGAGGAACAATAATAGAAGATGAGTTTTTTCATAAAATTATTAAATCCTTAACACCATCCTATGAGAAAAGGTAAATACAATTGAATAATTCATTCCTATTATCAAAGTTTTAAATAGGGAAATGTTAATTGGCAAGTTACAAGCTTTTAAAATTGGAAGATTGAAAGACTCTTTGCCTAGAATTGAGACTGCATTTAGAGCTAGTGTGCATAATGATAAAATAGTACTCACCAAGAGTGCAAGAAAGAGTAACAAAAATCTTGGGAATATGCAAGTGAATGGGCAAAAATTCAAGAATAAGAACGAAAGATGACTAAATTTGAAGCTTTGATTGTAAAAAGAGAGAAAAAAGGTACACGAGTATTCAACGGTAAGTTACCTACTCATTTTTATAATTATTAAAGATAGCCCTTACAAGGCAAAATTTTACAAAGAATGTCTTTATGTTAGTGATGATGAGATTGATATTGAGGATATTAATTTTTAGGATAGTGATAAAGAGAATAAAATGGGATTTGTTGCTATCCAAGATGAAAGTCCAATTAAAGACGAAAAACAAAAAATTTCACAAGATGAGAAAAAAAGAACAAATTGGATTATAGGCAGTAGATGTTCACATCGCAAGATAGGTGATAAAGACAATTTTTGGAGTTTAAGAGCTATGATGGAGGTATTGTCAGAGTTAATAACAATGCACCCTACTTGATAAAAGGAAGATGTTCTATATCACTTGATGGAAAAACTAAGATTGATGGTGTATTATTTGTTGATGGCTTGAAACATATTTTTCTAAGTGTTGGACAACTTGTAAACAAGGGATATCACTTACAATTCACTAATAAGAAATGTTTAATTAAAGATAAGGAAGGAAATGAGATTGAAATTAGAACAAGGGCCAGAGTTAATATAGTTTAGTGGGATAAATTATTTTATTAAAGAAATTGATGACACTTTGTTATGGTATAGAGTGTTTTTTCATATAAGCTTTGATAACATAGTGAAGGCCATTAATTCCAATGCAGTAAAAGATCTACCAAAGATTGTAAAACCTTCTAACATAATGTGTAAGGGTTGTGTGATAGAAAAATAGAAAAGGAGTACATTTTAGTGAATAACATGTACTACTTCATAGAAGTTGGAGATTGTACATAAAAATTTATGTGGACCTACCAAGACAAGAACATTCTATGGTGGGAGATATTTTATTTGTTTTATTAATGATTACACTAGGATGATGTGGGTTGATTTCTTGAGAAATAAATCAAAGGCATTTGATAAGTTTAAGGTATTTAAGGAAAAAGTTGATAATGAATCATGATTAAGGATGAAATGTTTAAGGTTTGACAGAGGTGGATAATTTACATCTAATCAGTTCAATGAATATTGTGAGGATAATGAAATTTGTAGATAAACTTTAACATCTACAACACCACAACAAAATGGAGTAGGAGAGAGAAGAAACAAAATAGTTTGTAAGGAAAAAAGAGTGGTGTTTCTTGAAGGTAAAGTGTCACATGTATATTGGAGAGAAATAATAAGTACCACATTATACACCATAAACAAAGTTCAAATTATATAAGGAATATGTAAAACACCTTATGAGATTTTGTTTGGTCATACACTTGTTGTTAAGTATTTATTAATCTTTGGAAGAAAATAGTATATCATAAGAAGTGATGAAATAGTAAAGTTTGATTCTAGAAGTGATGAAGGCATATTCCTTGGATATTATACTGAAAGTGAATCTTATAGATGCTATAACGTAAGGATAAATAAATTTTTTGAAAGTGCAAATGTAAGAATTGATGAATGATTTCGGGTATAAGAGAGAACTTTTGAGTATGATTCAGATGATGATGCGAATCAAACAAGAAAAACTAAGATATTAGTTCAAAAGTAGAATGCAAAACAAGAACTATTCTTTGAAATTGATAATGGAATTCATGTTCAACTTGATGAACCTAGAGAAGAAAATAAATAACACTAAGGTATGCTACTATGAACCATTATGGTGATTAGATTATTGGTAATGCAAGTACTGGAGTAATGAAAGGAGGAAGAATGAGAAATGAGATTTATTTGATTTCACAAATTGAATGTAAGAATACTACTGAAGCATACAATTATGAATATTGGAGTAAATCTATGAAGGAATAACTTGAACAAATTGAAAACAATAACACATGGGAGCTAGTCCTTAGGCCTAAAGACAATAATGTTATAGGAACTAAGTGGGTGTTCATAAACAAAATGCATGATCAAGGAGAAGTGGTAAAAAATAAAGAAAGACTTGTATTTAAAGGTTATTCAGAAAAGGAAGATATTGATTATTAAGAAACATTTCCCCTTGTAGCAAGATTAGAAGTAGTTAGATTATTTTTGGCATATGTAACTAACAAAATTTTCAAAATGTATCACATTGATGCCAAATCAATTTTTTTTTATGGAGAACTAAAAGAAGTTTACATTGAGTAGTCTAATGGATTTCCATTGACAAAATAAGAAGATATGGTATGCAAGTTGAAGAAAAACCTGTATATATTGAAGCAAGCACCTAGAGCTTGGTATGTGAGTTTGGACAAACACTTGCTAAACTTAGAAATCAAAAAGGTAATTGGAGACAATAATTTGTACCTAAGATTCAATTCAAATGGATTAATAATTATAGAAGTTTTTTGTGGAATATATTACTTTTGGAGGAAATGACGATATGAGTAATAAATTTTCTAATGAAATGAAAGGAAAATGTGAGATGTCTATGATAGATTAAATTGAGTACTTTTTGGGATTGCAATAACTCAAACAAAAGATGGTATCTTTATATCTAAAACTAAGTATCTTAAGGATCTGTTAGTAAGATTTGGTATGGAAAATTTCAAACTAGTTGGAACACCCATGGCTACAAGATGTAAGTTGACTAATAATGATGATTCCCCTAGAATTGTTTAGACAAAACACAGATCTATGATTGGTATTTTATAACATTTGAATCATACTAGGTCTGACATAGCTAGTGTAGTTGGTATTGTGGTGAGGTATCAAGAAGGTCGCAAGGAATCACATCTAACAATAATAAAAAGAATAGTAAGATACTTGAAGGGAACCTTGAAGTTTGGTATGTGGTATAATAGATCAAATGAATTTACATTATATGTTTATACTGATGTTGATTGGGTATGAAATATTGATGATAAGAAAAGCACTACTAGACGAACATTTTTCCTTCGAGGAAGATTAGTTTCGTGGTTGAGCAAGAAACAAGATTGAATTTTACAATCTACAGTAGAAGTAGACTATGTAGTAGCAAAAAAAATTGTAATAAGTTAATGTGGATGAAACAGATGCTAAAGGATATTGATATAAAATTCTTTGAGCCTATGATCATGCATTGTGATGATAAAAAGTATAATTAATTTGCCTAATAATCCACTTTTACACTCAAAGGCTAAGCATATTGGAATTAAATATTATTTGTGAGAGAGAAACTCATTGAGAAGGAAACTAGATTGGAATTTGTGAGCACAAAAGAACATACATCATATATATTCACCAAGCCTTTTCATAAAGACATTTTTCAGTACCTTAGAAGTATGTTTGTGGTAATGGCCTCACCTTATTAAGAGTCATTAGTGCATATAAACATCGGTCCAATATATTTAGAGCACATATTTTTATCTAGACATGATGATTGGTGTTGCTTCTTAGGAGTGTTTGTATGGTGCAAAGCTAATCTTAGAGCTCTTACATAATGGATTTTGGAATAATATTGTTTGTTAGCACTTGACAATTTTTTGGTTGCAGATTGGCTTGGTCCAATATAAGTATTTTGATGAAGATCATCATTAAAGGGGGAGAAAAATTTAGAAAGGGAGAGTATTAGTAAAAATCTTGATATTTGGTGTATTGGCACCTTTGTCATTGATGTAAAAGGGGAGAAGATAAACGAAAAACCTTTCATTTGGGAAGGGATATATTAAAAAGTATTAGAGATAATCAAGGAGGATATAGGCACATGTGAAGGCTTATGTGTTGAGAATATTTAGAAAATTGTATTATGTTTTTTACTTTTAGATCTATGTTTTTTCACCATATCTTGCCATTAGTGCTAAAGGTGGAGTGTTTTTACAAATTAATGAATTTTTAAGCACTTGGATGAATTTCACATATGTTATATTAATACGAAAAAAATCATTGATGATAAAAAATGTTCTTACATTCATGACAGACACTATTTTATTATATTGTAGGTAAATTATCAAATACATGAGGACAATGGTTGAAAAAAACTATATATGCAAGATTACATATGTGTAGTAGAATGAGTAAAAATATCATACATGTGTTTTATATGCTTTATGTGATGATTTGTCTAAGATATAGGTTGTTTAGTGGAGACTAATAACAAACAAGTGTATAGGAAACATTGACAAAGATAGTTATAAGCATTTGGACTCTATCCCATTAGCAAATAGTAACTAACCATAGTGAGAATGGAAGGTGGTTGAAGACTTGCTTATGTGCACATGTTAAAAAGTGAGAAGCATCTAGATTATTCTTGAAAGGTCACTAGTGTGTAAGGTGTAGTATATTTTAGTGTCAAACGACTATGTTGAGAAGGTGTGCGATCTATCATTGAAAAATATAATATTCTTTCATGAATCAACCTATGACCACCTATTATCCAGGACATATTAGAAAGTTGACTATGGTTGAATTTGACTTTATGTTATGACATTGAGTAGTTTTATTTGGTCGCATTTTGATACATTGATAGTTGATGTTGTTAGATTATTCAACTTATGTTAACATGTTAGATCTTTTTTATTAGACTATCTGGTTGAATGTTATCATTATTGATGATCTCATGATTATTATTCTTTGATGTTATAAAATTAATGATGCATCTTTACAATTGTTTTATGATGATTTTATGATGATTCATGCATATTTTAAATGAGCATAATATGTAATGATAAAAGATTATGACATCTTACCAAATACTAACTCATTGTGTGTTGACAAGTGTATGAGTTTTGCAGGTTGAAGGTGAGTGTGGTTGAGGTAGAGGAAGTTAGCTCCTTGAGAGGATTGGTTTTTGATTATTGGTGTACTCACATACACACTTTGGAAATAATATGCATTGTGTTCACGAAATTATTTTATCTCTAACCCTACTCCTAGTAGTAATAAATGTGATGGTAATGCACTTACTTATTTTTCTTTTGGAGAAGCATTAAATGAATATGTGTGTAAAAAAAAATCATACAATTTATATATAAATATCAAATCATAAGTAACTAGAATTCAGTGTGTCATTAAAGTTTTGGTAAACTATAAATTCCATATGAGAGTGAGATTTTGGGAGATAAGAAATGTGGAGTTTGTTAGTAATATCAATGAGACTATTGATTATTTCTTCCTCATAACCAAAAATGGTTAAAAAAAGGGGGAAGAGACGTGATAAAGACGTTGAGGGGGTCCAATAAAAGAAGGCAGTCTAAAAAAGAAAACACGCAGGAGAGTGTTATATGAAAGACTCATACCATCAAACTGGAGGGGGGTTGGAACTTTATTTTTTTTCATAGAAATTTATGGGAAGATTTTCTAGATCATTCCTTTTCTATCTAAATTAGAGAATTGGTACATAAAGGGTGAAGTATATTTAAAAATTCATTTTTATTCTCACTTCATAGGAAGGTTCAAATAAAGGATGAGAGAATTACGAAGGGGAGGTGGAAATCTCTTCTCAACTTCTTCTTTTCAACCAATCTCCGGCACATCCAGGTTCCCTTTATGAATAACTTTTGCTATCAGTCTAGTTTGCAAGTCACTTTCTAAATAAAATGATATGAGTTGAGTGGTCAAGTTTTTCCTCTTTTTTTGTTAATCATTTATTTGTTTCAATTGGTCTTACTTTAGTCATAGTCCCACTTATTTTGTTCAACTTTTTCCCCTTTTTAAAAAATAATGGAGAAATAAAATTTTCAATTTTTTAATTTTTAATGTCCATTTTATCGTTTATTTAAAATGCTTAAAATATAGAGTTTCATTCCCTCCAAACAAATATATGCAAAGGATCATATTTTTCTCTGATTTTGTAATATGGTATAGTTGACATGTATATCTAGTGGACAAAAAAAGAAAATTTGATTTTGGGTGTATAAGTATTCAAAGTCACACTTATCAGAAATTGATAGTCCCCCCACCCCCCCCCCCCCCCCCCCCCCCCCCCACCCCACCCCACCCAAATTTTCCTATTAAATCTACATATTTAAAAAAAACAAGTTACATATTCTTGAAGAGGATTTCTCCTTAGAGGTACATATTTTTTTTTCCTTTTTTGAACATGGTTTACTATTTTTTTTTTCTTCCTTTTTTGAGCTTACATCTTCTTGAATCTTAAAATACCTACTTGTAATATTTTAAAAGTATAGCATATTATAACTACTCAAAACACTATTAAATTTATTTGACCATTATCTTAACTCCAAGATCTACAAAAGGGTATTTTTAGTTTATGAAGAAACTTAAATTTTTATGGAGAAATTATCCTTAGAAGTGAATTAAAAAAAAAAAAAAAACTCTGTTTTTTGCTTGTGTGGCTACCACATAGACATTTTTCAGTCGAAACCCATGGTGACTTTTTATACCTACTTATGTGACCTCATATAAGAGAAATACTTTTCTTCATTAATTTTCAAATAACAATTTTGACCAAAAGTGTTACGACTGAATTAGTTTTGGCTGTAACCATTTTGCCACCTTTCTGCTATGTCGATGCCACTTGACACCACATGGGTTTAGTCGTAACACTTTCGGTCGTAACCCTGTCGGATATCCTCAAGGGTGATACAACTTTGTGCTATTACCCATATGCTATATAGAATGAGTGGGTATATGATATTTTTAATCTATTTTGAGTTATTAGAAGTTGAATTGGTACATCTAGAACTAGGGATAACTAATTAAGCCCCCTAGTTATTCTAAATCATTATAATAGAAACTATCACTGAAAGTAAATGTGTGTCTCGACAAAAAGGCTTGATGAGGTACCCAAGCACAACCAAATATTTTTAAATAGGAGAAATTGATAAAACCACATGGGAAAAACCCTACTCCAAGAAGATATGGAAAGAATGCTAAAAGAACTAGTGAAGGACTAAAGAGGCCTCCAAACTAGAGAATGTCCCAGAAGATGGGAACGAAAGATGATAAAAAAGAACACTATTGAAGAATGTAGAAACCACAAAGCTCTGTCAAAAGAAATTGTTGATTTGAAGAACCTCCACTTAAATAGAACTTGACCAAGTAGAGAAGACTATAATTTGCATGAGAGCTCTTAGAAGACACTACTTGAATCATAAGGCACACAAAGGAAAATGACTAAACTCGAAGATATAAATGACATGAAACATCAAAGCCTAAAAAGTTGATCAATAAAAAATGGAGGGATGTATCCAAAGTAGGAACGAAAAGAAGGGTGTCTATATGGTAAATGATCAATCTCATTGAAATGCATAGGTACCCAGGCACTGCATCCGCGTACTACATAGGAATAAATACTAAATTAATAGCTTACTCCATCAAACCAAGGAAGTATAAGAACTAACAAAAGAACCCCCATAATGCAGACAAGGATGATGTGTGAGGAAACTGGAAAAGTGGGCCAATAGAACTACATGTCAAGGAACCATGATCAAGATGCACAAAAGAATACATATGTTTGTATTGAGGTGATCAATCCCAAACACATCATGAGGCCAATGTCATGAATGGAATACTCACTGATAAAGGAAGATGGAAAACAAAGGAAAAACATCAACCCTCAATGGTACTTTAATTAGAGTAGTGCATGTATAATAAGGCACAATATATGGTGAATCCCAAGAATATGATAATCTATATGAGTGTCATAGGATGACATTGCTTAAATTAAAAGGAAAAACAAAACAAAAATAACTAAAACAAAAAAAATATGGAATATGACACTTTATCTTAGTGTGTTTGCAAGAATGCATACAATGGATCTCTACAAAGACCAAAAGAGACATAAGACTGATACAAGAGATGGTATTACCCATGATGAATCATTTGAAGCAATAAAATTGATCCCTAGACCTAAAACAATCAAGATATCCACTAGAATTTAAAAAAATAAAAAAATGAATAGAATGTGCTTGGAGTAGAATTTGGAAAAACAACTTACATCACTAGAAAGAGCTTTGAAAAACCTTTCCAATAATATAAAGAATTTCCAAATCAAAGATCAGATGCTCAAGATATGTCTCCTAGAGTGTGAAAAGGAAATCCTAACTTTGACAACACAAAATGACATAAAAAAGCATCAAAACTAAAAATAACTTGAACCAATATGACAGGTTCAGAACCAGCTTTCTGACGATGTCTCATTTTCCAAAAATAGAGTCTGGATGAGCAAATATGGCAAAAAAATCATAGATAGATCCAAACTAAGGTAGAAGGGCTTGTAGGGTCACTGATGACGTGTTGACATCAGCAAGCGACGAGCTCAAATTTGATTATCAAATGGTCATTGAGGAAAAAAAATGCCAAAAAATCCCTTGTTGAAAAAACTACATGTCACCAGAAAAACTCATCAAAAAAAAATCATGTGCCAGAAAAAGGACGTCAATGGTGAAAATTATTTCGGTGGCCAAAATAAGAAGACATGTGTTGAAAAAAACACCAAAATTGCCCATGAAAAAATGCCTTCAAAATCTAGAAAGGCAAATGTTGGAGCTGAATTTTTTTTTTTGTGACCATAAAGGAAATGCCATGTGTCAACAAGTGATTGGGTTGCAAAAAAAACAAGCCTCCCATGTCATAAACTACTTAAGATCCTAAAAAATGCAGGTAGATCATCCAAACTACTAAACCATTGTGAAATTTGAAAAGAGGGCCAAAACTGCCATCCATAAACACTGGTTAAAACAACCAAAATCACCTAAAATCACCAATGAGGAACAACCAGAAAATGCTAGGGTGGATTACACGGTGTGCATGGGTGTAGGCAAGGGGTAATAGGCCATGTAGTTGGTAAGGAGAAAGCTAATGGTGGTCAAAGGCAGAGGTGGACACAAAGGCAGATCACATGTGGAATCCCAAAAAATACCTATATCAGTAAAAAAGAGGCGCATGGACCACAAAAAATCTTGACCCAAGAACAAAGATAACTCCACCAATTGTTAAAAATGCTCCAGAAATGTTGAGAGAGACCAAAAAAAATGGTCTTTTCCCCATAAAATCATTTCTCCCCCAATCAAAAAATTATGAGTTATGCCTTTCACTTGGTCAAAGCTTGCATGCCATAAGACAAAGCATAGATACAAGTTTGCAAGGGCCAACATGGCATGTCTATCAAATAGATGACATGGTGCACATGTGAAAAATGCCCAAGACAAAGTGCCAAACAAGAAGAAAATGTCGCCAATCAAGGAGAAAATTTTGCCAAACAAGGAGTAATGATTGAGATTCCGCAAATTGCAACCTCTAAAAAAATGCTTCCCCATACAAACCACAAGTCGTACAACCTTCCCCAAAAAAATGAAATCGCCACTAACAAATGCACAATGCAGAGGTGTAGAGAGATCGAGCCTAAACAATAAGCTATGCATAAAAAAAAAACATGAATGTGTTTTGACCTACACAATCAAAATCCCAAGCAACCCATTCGAAGGTGGACACATGGCCAAGCGTAGGAGAAGAAATATCGCTGACAAGTACAGAGCCATGGTGGGTCTCTTCATGCCCACACATGGCATTCCCAAAAAAGTTATGCGAGCTTTTAGTGGGGATAGGAGCCCCCAAAAAAAGGCCCTTGTAAAAATCACCCCCAATGAGATGGGCCCTTAAAAAATGCATAGTGATTTTTTATTAAAGAAAAAATAAAAAAGTCCAGCATTTAAAAATGCTTTGCAATGATTTTTTATTTAAAAAAAATATTTTCACCTCATAATGCGTGCTAAAGTGGAAATTTTTTTATATGGAAATAGGGCTTTTTGAGCACTTTAAGCTCAACATTGATATGTCTATTTGGGCTCAAAGTGAGCAAAAACAAAGATTCTGCCATATCCAATACGAAAAACCTCTAAAAACTGAACCCTTTGAAAGAAAGAAAAAATACAAATCTAAAAACCAAGCCAAACCTCTTATAAATAGGACAAGAGCACGAAGATCTTGAGCTCTAATACCATGTTGAAGTTGATGAAAGATCAACCCCACAACTCCCAAGAATCACCTACATGCAAACACCTATCATACAAAGAGAGGAGCAAAAGCTATGGAGGCTAGAATTCATAGATCCATAGAGGAGACAATCTTGATAAATAAAAAGAAAAATTGTTATTAATCAAAAGTGAATGAATTTTAATTACAAAGAGAGATCAATCCTTATAAAAGGAGATACAAAACCCTAAAATGTAAAACCTAGGTTGCATGATAATATTTAATAAAAGAATTAATTATTATATGCTAAAGTTGAGCTTAAGTAAAATAGAGTTAATTAGAAAATATCTAATTACTCTAAAAATTTCTATATCTTCTCACTTGATGTGTAGGTCAAATTTTGTGTAAAATTATAAAATTATCAGAATAAGTTATTTACTTATTGATTCATCTATCTGTAGTTGACTATTGACTTCAACTTTTCTACTATTGATGGAATTTTGCCTATGTAGCATGTGTATCAAAATGTGGCCTTTACATATTCTTGTTGTAGTATGTAGAAAACTTAATGTAATGGTTGTATTGATACTTATGAAGGTATGTATACTTTAGCATGGTCCTATGTAATTAATTGTATGTTGTGGAAGCCTTAACAGACCGACCTAATTAATAATTTGTAAAAGGTATATAGGAAGTTATTTTCCTTGGTTGGGTGTGTATGTATGGCATGAATAGTATGTCTAGATACATATGATGCAAAATTTTATGCTAAATAATCAATGCAGAATAAAGTTGTTGTTGGTTGGTTAAGTGGACTTTGAAGGAATTGTTTTGGCAAGTAAGTTATAGATCAATCAGTTCATTGGATATTTTATCCTAAAAGTATTGTCCTTTACAGTTGTTGGAGCATGTAAACAATGGGTCTACTTGTTCTTATCATCCTTTAAAAGTGTTAGAATCTTTTGGCAAGGGTTTATGGTCTCATAATAGGGGTTTTTCCTTTAATAGGGACTATTGTATTAAATATACTATATTTGACTCCTATCATGGTTGCATCCTTTCACAAGGAATTCATATATTAGTACATTATTTAATGGGTACCACTAGGGTTTTCCCTCTAATCAAGGATTTCCTTAGTCAATAAATCATTATGTTATGGTGTATAGTTTCTTTTCATTGTGAAAAAATATTTTAAGTAGTGGAGATTAGGTTTATAAGTTTGAATTTGTTCATAGTCGATTCACGACCCCCCCCCCCACTCCTCAATCGTGTGTGGACTTTACTTCTTAACACATGAATCGTCATGACTACAAATATGTATGAAAAAAAAAACTTAACTGTGGTTATGTGCACAAAGTTGTGGAACTAAAAAGGAGCCACTTACTTTCCCCATCCAAAGTATAGTGTGATTATGATATGCTTTGGATGCCACGAGTCTTGGGATCATTAAATTTAAAACATAGCTTGCTTACACTATACAATGCAATCACATTGTCAAAAAAAAAAAAATCACGAAACTTGCAAACCATTTCCTAATGTCACTTTGGTAAACTTGTTTTCTTCCTTATTTCTTGCTTCTAATAATGTAAGCACACAAAAGGTACTAATTTCTTGGTCAAACTACTTCAAAAATTCCTCCATGTAAGTGCCAATAAAAATATGGTGGAAGAAGTAAGCTTTTTAACAATTGGTTTTGATAAATTTTAAGTTTTTTTTTTTTTAAAGTTTTCAATCAATTTTAGTTTATGTTTTTTAAATTTTTTTTTTTTTACAAAAGTACTTTTTAATTGTCAGGTAATGTGCAAAATCCTCCAAGTAATCCTCAAGAAAACCCTCCTCCCAATCCACCACAAAACTCTCGACCAGTTCAACCACATCCACTACAAAACCCTTAATCAAACCAACCACAAAACCCTTCAAGAAAAGAACAAGAACCTCAATGATCTCTACTAATTGAAAGACCTCCTCTTGGAACCCAAGAAAATCTATTGAATGAAATTGAAAGAGAAACATTTGAATTAGAAACTTTGGTTAGGAGGATAAAAAATTCAATTGAACCAAATCCTGGTAGGGCACAACAGACACACTCACTTGAGACCATTTTGACCTATGCAACCTCATTTAATGGGAAGTTGGATGTGTGGCATAATAAGAGAGAAGCTAAAAAAATAATATTATGCAAAACAATTTTCCTACGAAGATGTAAAAAATAATTTTTTTATAAAAGATGACATATGTTCCTTGTTTAAAAATCCAGGAGAAGAGAACATTTATAGAACTATAGTGAAGAGGTTCCTTGTTCATTGGTGCATCAATGATGGCATAAAAAACAACTATGGGGATAAATGGTGAATGGTATTTCATGCCCCTCCCTTTAATAATTTCAAGGTTCCTATTTATTTCTTAAGGAAATTATATTGTGAGTTTATCCTTAGGGAGATCCCCAATTATTTTGATATGCAAGATTCTCAGGGTAGAGGTACTTGGTCATTATTTGAGAGGCAAGGAGAACATTATGACCCTAATGCACCTAGGGTGCCTATTGGCAAGCCCCAAGTGGAGCATGTTACTATTCTTTCTATTGTGAATGAATATGTAGGTGTCGACACACTAGGCATAATTAGTGCTCTAAATCATAAAATTATTCACTGTGTTACTTCTTTACTGAAGGATAAACCTCATCTATGCTAGTCATGTGGATCTCTCTGCTCATTTGGCACTATCGATAGAGATGATAAGGAGGATGATGGACTGATGATCGATGACTACCTCAATGCGACATTTGGCATTGGTAAACTAATTTGATCACATCCCATATGTACATGAATGGCTAATAAATTAGTATATATTGACTATGTTAAAATTTAGGGCAAGATTGTTGGTGGCACTAGTAATGATTCCTCTACCCTATTTTATTGTATGTTAACGACTCTACAAGTGTGTATCAAATTAACCATTTGAATTCATACATTTGATGATTATGTAATCATATGAATGGTTGACTCAAAAGTTTTATTCACGTGCATTAGTTATTTGTTGGACCATCAATGTTCACATTGGACTGTGGGCATGGATGTGATACCATTTATGTATATCTCTTTGCATGTTAATTTAATTTAATTGATTATGTTTATTTAATAAATGAAGCAATAATTAAATGAATTGGCATATTATGATACATATATAGAGTCAAAATATTCATGATGATGTTGAGTTGGGGTCACTTGGCTTTTTGACGACATCATTTTCCCCACAATTATATACATGTATTAATGCATTATAATTGGTATGTCTATAATACATTATTGTACATGAATGGTTGTCTAATAGATTTACATATATTTGTAGTAGGTAAATGTTGTAGCTTCAACATTGACACCGCACAATGAAGGATGCTATGGTAAATACATAGAGGTCACAAAATTTATTAATTGATGATGTTACTCATGTTATATCATTTTCAACTATTGAAATCTGAGACTCCTCTAAATGTTTGTGAGGCTATTGATCATGGAGTTGCAAGTGCAATGGTTATGAAGCATTGACTAAGCTATAAAAGAGTTCACATAATTATATTTGTTATTTATAATAGTTAGTATTGGAATTTAAAATGATATTCATATATGTATTTTAGTAATTATTTTGATTGTAGTTACATGGCCTTATTACTCCTGATCATCTATGCATCCCCAAGGTTGATGCATAGAGTGATTGTTTGGTAGCGGGAAGAAAATATTTTATTTTGTGTACTTATATTTCATTTTCAATATATAATATTTATTGATTCATGTATACTTTTGAATTTTTCAGCTCAAGTTGCATAAGAGTATAGATCAAAGGACTAGAGAGCGTATTCAGAAGACCCCCTCATCTGCAATGTCTCCCTTTATGTGACAATTAGAGACAACCAAAGATTTGTTTTCTTCCCCTCATAGGAAGAAGTAGATTAAGGATGCACATTCTATGCCTATACAACATTAGTGGATATGTTTTTTATATATTGTATTTGATGTATGACAATTTTTACATATATTAGACATATACTTGATGTATATTTGACCTATTTTTTGTATATTATATTTGATGTATAACATATTTGACATATATTTGATGTATGGCATTATTATAAATATATTTGATGTATCAAATTATGATATACGACATTGTTGGCTATCAAAATATCTATCTTATTTATCTTATTTACATTCAAACTAATATTAGCATTTGAATGCAATTTGTGTCCAAAATATCAAAATATATGTCTCATTATGTTTTAAGTATTTTTTGTATGTCATTTGAATACAATTTGTGTCTAAAATATGTTAGCCTATTAAAAAATGTCAATATAAGCAATATGTTCACGATTTGACCATGTTTATTGATCACAATTTACTATTCTAAGATTACTTGCAACTATATTTCACTTACATGAATCAAACCACCCAACCACAACTACCTAAAAAATTGATTGTCATGACTTCATGGATCTTCGATACCTATCACGAGGCATGAGATACCATCTTCCAAAAATTGCTGCCCGATTCTACTTAGTCCACCTTGGGAAAACTTAGGCCCAACATATTTTAGAGTGTTCTCAATGCTAAATGAATGAAATGAGGTCTCCACTATATTTTAACCAACCAACCAAAGCTAACAAAGCTTACAAATTGGTCCCACAATTAACAATTTGGAAAAGGCACCATTTAGCAACTTTCAACCAATCAAGCATATAACTTTTTGCACCAATTGAGATGTACTCACCAAAATGAGACCATGTGTAGTATCCCAAAATTGAGCCACATATACTTAGGCCTTCTTGATATTTTCCTTATGCACTTCACAAATATTTGATACATGTCTCGAGGTCTGAGATATTGCCATCAAAAAATTGTTGCCTGATTCCACTTAGTGCACCTTGGGAATGCTTAGGTTTGACATGCGTTGGAGTATTCTTGATGTTAAATAAATGAAAATATCTCTCCATGAGTGTTTACTCAGCCAACTCAAGCTAACAAAGTTGATATATTAGTCCCACAATGAATGGTTTAGAAGATACACCATTTAGTTACTTTCAACTAATCAAGAATGCAACTTTTTGCACCAACTAAGACATTCTCACCAAAATGAGACCAAGTGGAGTATCCAAAACTTAGATATGTTCACTTAGGCCTTCCCCATACTATCCTTGAGAACTTCACAAATCTCTAATACCTTTCACAAGGTCTAAGATATCACCATCCAAAAATTGTTGCCTAATTCCACTCAGTGCATGTTGGGAACACTTAGGTCTAGCGTGCACCAAAGAATTCTCAAAGCTAAAAAAAAAAGAAGGTTTCTAATAGAATTTTACCAACTTACCAATGCCAACTTAGCTGAAAAATTGGTCCCGCGATGAATGGTTTGGAAGATGCACCATTTAGTAACTTTTAACTAATCAAGAATGCAACTTTTTAAACCAAGACATGCTCCCCAAAATGGTATCATATCCTAGAATTTATCTACATGAAATTAGGTTTTCCCAACACTATCATTGTACACTTCATGAATCTCTAATACCTATCATGAGGTATGTTTTAGAAATAGGTAATATTGAGGGGGAGGGGGGTGGGTGAATCAATATTCTACAAACTTTAGCCCAAAATAAGATATTATTAATTTCCTTGTACCTTGCATATGAAAGAAAACTAATTATATTGAATAATGAACATAAATATGTAATAAAAGAACTCATAAAACCATATTTTGTTAACTAGGGATACCCTAGCCAAGGGAAAACCCCAATGGGGATGGTACCCACAAAATGATCCACTAATCAAAAGTATTTGGTTAAAGATATTGACCCTGTTAGGAGTCTATTACATGCATATAGTATCTTGGTCCTTATTAGAGGACTTAAGTTTTATTATAAGCCTCTAAAGTTGTTATGTACAAATACATAATGTATGCAAGAAGAGCCCACTGCCCAAACATGCGATATACAATGTAATTCCTTGATACGAAAGGATAGATCCAAAAATTTCTTTGCTTGCTGCTGATATCTTCAATATCTGATATAACGTTTACTGCTCTTCACAAAACTCACAATCCTTTTATCATACATTAGAACTTGCACCATGTAAAGTTCTCATAGTCTTCCTTAGAAACACACTTAACTTCATATTTACAAACTTTCCTTTATACCTTTGTAATTCTTAAAATATTATATAGTTAGCCTTCAAGCTCTCACACACTTGCCAAAATATATTATTATGACGTATTGTCTTAGGCTTAAAATCTAGGATATCATCCCTAATTAATTAAGTAATTATTCTCTAAACAAAATAATTCCTTAATCCATAGTTACAGATTTCCTGTAATACTTTGTTCTTGTCTATATACTATTGTAACTGGTAAAACTGTTGTATCTCCTTTCGTACTGATCGTACTAACTCACGCACTTGAACACATCATCCTAACACTCTATCCTATCCATACCTAAATACACACATGCTAATAATTCCTCAATCAATTGTGTGTATCAAAATTGTATCTAATCTACTAGATAAACTATCTAATACTTAGACAATTTTCTAAGTGTGGATTTCATAACTTCATCTTCAAGGTTTTCCTTCTTCACACTAAAGATATGTTTCCATAAATGACAACATTAAATATCTACCTTATCCAAATTTCCAACAATCTCTCCCTTTGGCATTGATGGAAACATATGGGAAAATTGGTTGTCCCAAAAACTTTTAGTCATCAAAACTTTACAAAAATTTTCATTCTCAAAATATTCAAAACTCAAAACTTGTGGATAATTATACTTAACCATCCTTCCTTATATCTCCTAATTATATTATATAACTCCCCTTTTTACTATAATACTTTACATTATTACTCCTTTCTACATACATCATACAATTTTTCTATATTACTCCCCCTCTAACATTAATGACAAAGGTGTAAAAAAAATATATATAAATCAAAATTTGGATATATACCTTTGCATTAGGTAGATAGTTGTGTCATGCAATCATCAGAACTTATCTTTGAACTCTTGAATTTTTTCTCCCATGAATCTCCAACTCCTTCAGATATGCTAAGAAGGACGCAAAGTCCATAGGATGCAATTTCAACCACATTCAGGTATGAATAGACGAACTTCTCAAAAGATGTCTTTTCCCTAAGACATTCCTCTACTTTTCTTTCTAGAGTTTCTATTCCAAAAATATATTTTCTCCAAGAAGTGAAAAACTCTTACCAATTCTCTCTTTATTCATCTCAATAAGACTGATCTCATCACTAGTCTTTCCAATCTTAGCCTCAATATCTTCCATCTTTAGATCATGTTGCTAAAGTGGATTTACTAGTACTTGGAGTTCATCTTGCTTCTTTTTAGCTCTTCATCATTTTCTCTGGTGAACTTAAATGATAATGCACACTTTGCATACAATGCCTTTCCTTCATGTTCACATCTTCTCAACTCCTTAATACATGCATCAAGAGCTTCCAAATTATTTTTGATGTTTTGATAGACAATGTCAAACATATGTGCATCATGTTTGGCCTATGCTTGAACATTTTCAATATATGATAAATTTATAAAACCTGCATCAAAAGCTTGCACTATAGCTTTTGCTCTATCCTACAGATTTGACTCTGTCATCTTCACTGCTAGATTTTTCTGTGGTCTCTCTCTTACTTCCATCAGAGAACTTTTTAGGCTTTCACCTTTCTATTCTTCTCAATGATCTTGCTAAGTGATGAGATCCGTTTAGTTTGAACATTATTATCTGATCCTGTCAGTGCTGCTAATGTAAGGGGTGTCCTAGAAGAACTAGGCACATTGGGTTTTTTCTCATCTTCCTCCTTTTCTTCTTCTCCTCTTCTTCTTTTCTTTTCTTTTCTTTTCTTCTTCTTCTTTCCTCTTTTTCTCTTCTTCTTCTTTCTTTTTCTCTTCCTCTTCATTTTTCTTTTTCTCCTCTTCTAATTTCTTCCTTTCCTCCTCAATTTTCTTCTTTTCTTCTTTAAACTTTTTCCTCTTTTCATCTTCTTCAAGTTTCCTTTCCTTTTCTTCTTCTTCCTTCTTCTTTACTTCCTCTTCTTTCCTCTTATTTTCTTCCTTTACTTTTTCTTCTTTTCTTCATCTTCCTTTTTCTTCTTTTCTTCCTCTTCTTTTAGTTTTCTTTCTTCTTCTTTCTTTTTGTTTTCTTCTTCCCTTAATATTTTATTTTCGTCGTCCTCTTTTCTCTTTTCTTCATCTTCTAGCTTCTTCTTTTCATCATCCTTTTCTTTTGAGCTAGTATAGCTAGTCAAATTGCCAACATTTGTGCCAAAATCCTTGAATGCATCTTCTGTTGTATCAACTGTGATATTTGTGCTATCAATCTACATTGTATCAATGTTAATGGTAATCTGTGGTGCTGATGTTGCTGCCTTATTTAGATCTACCATAATATGTATTATGGCTTTCTCCATTTCTTCATTAACTTCTTGATAATTACATCGCATAATTAGTATACTTATAGTATTATTCTTAAGATAGGGCACAAGACTCTTTAGTAGACTTACTAGGTTCTCATCACTGTCAATTTTACATAGTTTTTTGAATTGGTTTTCTTTGATTCCTTTAGTTCTCATCTGCTACTCTCTTTCTTTTGTTTATCAACCTCTCATAAAATTCTTTAGGAATCTCATCCTTAACATCTTCAAATATTTTATTAGAAAACATCAAATGTCTAATAATTGCATTCTCAAGCTCCAATCTATCAATTCCAATGTATAGATGATAAAACTTGTTTAGTTGCACAAAATTGTCTTCATCTACGATTGCACAATTTAACTTCTTAATTTTAGGCTTCCATACCTTTCTTCCCATGCTTGCAACTTTAGGTTGCTTCTCTATTGGTTTTTCAGGCTCTATTTGTCCTCTCATCTTCTTCTTGGGTATATTTAGCATTATCTCCTTATGTCTCTTCCTAGGTCATACTACCATAACCTTAATTATTTTATTCCTTGGGGAGTAAGGAGACTCTTGTTTAACCTAAGCCAATCTAACTAATTTTCTCTTGACCTCAACTATTTCCACTTCTTCTCAAGATGGCTTAGATAGTAGAATAACAGTTGTAATAGGTGGTTGATCTCGAGATACTACTGCATAGGGTGCTATGGGTGTATCCATAGATGGAACTACAATGGTAACATGTTTTGATGGTCTAGTTGATGCCAAGGGTGATAGATACATCATTCCTTGTTGACCTATCTGCCTCATGCCTATTATTGTTTTCTTCACTGCACTCATCTCTTTTTTTGTCATGCCTACCTCATGCATTGATTTCTTCATTTTTGAACTCACTTTCTTCTTAGCATATTTTACTATCTTTTCTTGGCTTGCTGATTGCATTATCTCATCATAGGTTCTAAGCCTATAGAATTCTTCATATTTGTCTAATTTGAGGATTATCTTTGCATACCCTTCAATTTCTTCTTTTAAAATCTCATAGCCAAGTGGCTCAACATATAACATTATAGGTTCTAGTGTCTCAATGTATGAGAAATCTGTATACACCATGAAAAAAAATCATCTTTGAACTTTTCTACCATAGGGGGTGGGATTCTCAATCTTTCTTTCATCTCATTTTGAAAAGCCTTCATATTAAGTTACGCACTTCTATTGATTTTGTCAATAACATGTCTAGTATGCATCTTTGTTATCTTCTCCATAGTACTCTTATCATTGCTGAGAAATTTAGTTATTGACATAAAAGGAAATCTCTTAATCAAATGAAAAAAACATATGTGTGATCACTGAATGGAATCTAAATTAATTATTTTTAACCTTCTTAATCCTTTCAAGATTCTCAATCAACTACATTCTTAGGATTTCACTCAAAATGATCTTCTCTTTCTCAATACAAACTTTATAAGTTGCTTGAATGAATCTAGTTGCCATGTCATCATCTCTGGAACTAGAAAAAACCTTAGTTTCAACCATTTTTCTCAAGAAGCTTTCATCATCTTGTTTGATCTTGCTTATTACTACACCTCTTCCATTATAAACTAATTTTGTGTTATCCAAAACTATCTTCTTAACATTCTTCTCATTAATAGGTATATTGCCCTCATTGCACAAATAGTCACTTCATGGATTAGGTTAGTAGATATTTCTACTACATTATCTCCTAACCAAAACTTCCCAACATGAATTCTGTTGAGTATAATCTTAGTCCATTCTCCACTATCAAATTCGTAATAAAATTAAAATTTCACTAGGTCATTATGCTTTAGATGCTCAAACCCTTGTTTAAAACTCATATTCTAATTGTAAACTAAACTAAATTCCTTAGAAACATGTTCTTATCCTATTGTTTCAAACTTTCTTCTACTATAGCTACTCACATCTTCTGGGCAAATGACTCTTTTTGGAACTTTAGAAAGTGTGACACTAGGGTCATCCTCTAAGGGTTTCACTTGATTCTTCATGTAATTAGGGTTCTATAAACTTCACACTTCAATTCACCTTTAATTTACTTTGAATTCTATCTTTACTTCTCCTTAACTCTTCACATGATCAAATGATACACAAGATCTCATTCACATCCTTTAAATATTACCAAATTGATCTTTGCATTAATTGCATAAATACACAATTTGTAAAAAGTCGTTTCTGATTACCACTAAACTTGTTTTCTTTTACACACACGAATATGATCTCCAAATCATATGTTCTCTTAACCACACCTTCAACTGATCATGAAGTACCTCATACTAACAACACAAGTCATAATTCACCTTTTGCTACCTTTTATGTCTTTATGATGCTTATTTTAGTTATAAAAGATGTTCAATTCAAATAGGATGAATCACATATAATTGCTGACTTTAGTCTTCCTTCACGTGCATCAAATGACTTCTCTTCTAATATAGTATGTGAACTGGATGGATCTTTGGCTTTGATAAATACTTCTTTGAATTCTTCTATATGTTCTCTTAACTCATCTTTCTAATTATTATTGTTGCTATCATTCCTTTTGACATTTTTGTTATTGTTCCTTCTAAAATTTGGGTTCCTGCATATACATTCTACAGAATCTTGCTTTATGACTAAAAGTTACTGCATAGTTGACATATTGGTGCATTGTTTATGTAATTAGGTAGAGGCTAGTTAATAGGTTCTCTAGAATTTGAGGAAATGCGTCCAAGGTTGTTGCATTTGTAACACACAATGTTGCTCCTTGCTCCATTGGATCCCCTTCTTTCTCCTACAAGGTTAGTACCTCTAAACATTCTACTATTTCTATTATTACTATCAATTTTAGGTTTCTTACAATCAACTACTCTATGACCAAAATCATGACAATTGTAACAATAAAAATCAATGACATGTTTGAATGGCTTACCTGTGCATTCCCTTTTCATATGACCAATTTTATTACATACAAAGAATCTAACTTTAAATTCATACCTTACTTCCTTGGGTGATTCATTATGCTCAAGTTGCTTTAGGTTCATCAATTTGTTTAGGTTTGTCAACTTATTCAATCTCCTTAGGTGAGTTATCAGATTGATTTTCCTTAACTTTGTTTAGTTCTTCTTTCTCTTGTGTAGGTTGATGAATATCTAAACTAATTTCCTTTCTAGCTTTAGATTTATTGGCTGAATTTTCTCAACAAAATATCCAAGACCAATCTTATCATAGGAAGGTCTCTAAAAATGTAACTTCTCACCACTTTTCTCACTATTGGAATATAACTTCTCTAATTGTTTCTTAGTCTGGGTTAACTATCCTTTCACAATAGTGTTGTACTTCTCAAGTTCTACATATTCTAACTTGGTGGATTCAAGTCAGAAGTAACTTTTGTAAGATGGGATCTTAGATTTGTATTCTCATATTTCAAACCTGACTTAATTTTTTTATCACCTTTCTTTAAACTTAACTTCAGTTCAATGATCTTCAACTCATGTTTTAGGATCTCATTTTCTTTCACAATCTTGAGATTTCATCACTATCCTTAATTTGATCTTTAGGTTCCCTTTTGGATTTTAGAGGATCAATCTTGTCTTTTAACTTACCAATGTATTTTTTTGCATCTTCATATATTTCTTTCAGGTCATCTCTTTCTTCAGTGAGAATGTCAATATGCTCAAGAGCTTCTTCTAGGTTCTTTTGTAACTTTGCGCTATCCATAGGGATCTTACTAAAGCTGTAAAGCCTCTTCTAAGTAACTAATCTCTGATACCAATTGTAATTAACAAGGAATATTGAGAGGGGGGGGGGGGGGGGGGGTGGTGGTGATGAATCAACATTCTACAAACTCTAGCCCAAAATTGGATATTATCAATTGCCTTGTAACTTGCATATGAAAGAAAACTAATTATAATGAACAAAAAACATAACCATGCAATAAGAGAACTCATAACACCATATTTTGTCAATTAGGGAAACTTTGGCCAACAAAAAACCCCTGTGGGGATGGTACCCACAAAATGACCCACTAATCAAAAGTATTTGGTTAAAGATATTGATCCTGTTAGGAGTCTATTACATGCATACAATGTCTTGGTCCTTGTTAGATGACCTAGGCCTTGTTAGAAGCCTCAACCTTGTTAGGAGTTGTTATGTACAAATACATAATGTATGCAAGAAGAGCCCATTGCCCAAACATGCAATATACAATGTAATTCCTTGATACAAAAGGATAGATGCAAAAACTTCTTTGCTTGTTGCTGATGTCTTCAATATCTTATATAACTTTTGCTACTCTTCACAAAAATCACAATCCTCTAATCATACATCATAACTCACATCATATAAATTTCTCATAGTCTTCCCTGGAAGCATACTTAACTTCAAATTTACAAACTTTCCTTTATACCTTTGTAATTCTCAAAATATAATCCAATTGGTCTTCAAGCTCTCACACGCTTGAAAAGATATATTAATATGACTTCTATCTTAGGGTTAACATTTAGGATGTCTCATCTAATTAATTAAATAATTATTTTATTAAAAAAAAATTCCTTAATCCATAATTCCCTATTTCCTATCATACTTTGTTCTTATATGTATACTGTTGTAACTAGTAAAACTATTGTATCTCCTTCCATACCGATTGTACTAACTTGGGCACTTGAACACGTCATCTTGACACTCTGTCCAGTGCATACCTAACTACACACTTGCCAATAATGCCTCAATCACCTGTGCATATAAAAAATGTATCTGCTCTACCAAGTAAACTATCTGATACTTAGATAATTTTCTAAGTATGGATGCCATAACTTCATCTTCAAGGTTTGTCTTCTTCATATTGAAGATTTGTTGCCATAAATATTCAATATTTACCTTAGCCAAATTTCCAACAGTATCACCATTTGAAAATTGTTGCCTGATTCCAATTAGTGCACCAAGACATGCTCACCAAAACCAAGACCAAGTGGGGTACCCCAAAAATGATCTATGTGAATCTATGCCTGCTCGACACCATCCTTCTACACTTTATGGATCTTCAATATTTATCATGAGGTTTGAGATATCACAATCCAAAAATTCCTTCCTAATTCGACTTAGTGAACCTTAGGAATACTTAGGTATGACATGCGCTAGAGTATTCTTGATGTTAAATGAATGAAACAAGGTATCCACTAGTGTTTACTTGGCCAAGTGGAGCTAATGGAGATGATAGATTGGTCCCATAATGAATGGTTTGGAAGATACATCATTTAACAACTTCCAACTAATCAAGAATGCAACTTTTTGCACCAATTGAGACGTGCTCGCCAAAATGAGACCAAGTGGAGTATTCCAAAACTAATCTAGGAGTACTCATGCCTTCCTAATACAATCCTTGTGCACTTCATAGATCTTCAATACCTATCACAAGGTTTGAGATATTGTTGTCTAGAGATTATCATCATATTCCACTTAGTGCACCTTGGGAACACTCAGGTATGACATACATCAGAGTGTTCTCAATCCTAAAGAATGAAATTAGGTCTCTACTAGTGTTTACTGGACCAACCAGAGCTAACAGTTTGGTCCCTCGATGAACAAGGTGAGAGATGCATGAATGGTGCTATTGTGAATGGATGGAAAATCAACTTTCTTTTGATTGTAGAAGTGTATGTAGAGTCTATTTAATTTGAATCTAAAAGTATACAATTAGTCTTGAATTTTATTTAAGATAAATAAAAAAATCATTAGATTAGACTGTAATATTCATCTCTTTATATTAATGATATCAATGTGTATTTACAACATGGATTTGAAAGACATTGGTAGGAAAGAGCTAAGGAGAAAAAACCTTCGGTCTTGCCAAAAATAATAATATGAAATATAAATATTACATCAAATCTTCCTTCTATAATTACATTCAATCCAATGAACTAGATGGATATGCTATACACTTTATTGTCTCAAGTATTGCCTTGTGGTATGACTCGCAAACCTTCTAAAGGTTCTTATTGTGTGATTTTCTTCCATATTTGATCAAGTAGACATTTGATGCAATGAAACTATTGTTAAAATGAAGAATCTTCCCATGTGTTTATCACTCTTTGAATAACCACAAGTTAGGGTTCTTCATACCATATCATCTAAGCCATGTATTTATTACAACCATTGCACCTATAAGGTATTCTAAACCTTCACCATCTATAACTGAGTGATCCAATATATTTTCCCCTTGACACAAATTATAATATATCCCTTCGTTGTTGTCTTCATGAGCAATAATAACAAAAAATAATGGCTTGTAGTGATAGAAACATAAAGTGCCCATTAATTTACCAAATAGTTAGCTCAAAGTAAAAAATTACATATTAATTTGACATTGATATATTACCTGGTTGCACCAAATTAAAAAAGCAATCAAAGTTAATGGATTATTTCATCTCTACCATTTCCAGTACTTGTAGGGGATGATAGGTGTGATTTGTGATCAAAATTTGTATATACCACTTATCCACCTATTTAGTTATCTCACACACGTCCCAAAATTCCTTTGCACGTGATGAAAAAAAGTATGTCATTTATCATTTGTGGATATTCCATGAACCTACATCAAAGCTTCTAGAAGTGTGTAGCTCACTTGATCCTATCAGTATATAAGAATCCTCATATGGTGCAATGTTAGTTTGAACTATCAATTAAAAAAAAATCTTTGAATGTTAGATTCACCTTCCTAACCTAGCCCCATTGGATTGTTACACCATTGGATGATACCTCTTCCATATGATAACATTTCTTCATCTTTGTATTTCAATTCTTCATGAATTAAGGCATTTTTGATACATGCATCTACACCATCGTTCTCTTGCTTTCCATGAATAGCCTCTACAAAATTCTAGATATATTGAATATTAGTGATCTTATGCATCCTTCTTAACCAATAAAATGTCTGAGAATTCTTGAATTATGATGCACAATAGTTTGACCAGATGATGTATTCACGATATGATATGCCCCTATTAGCTAAACTATCATAAAATAGTTTAAACCATCCATGTACAAACTTTATAGAATTTGAGTGATCATAACTAATGTAAAAATGACACTCCCTTAATATCTTCCTATCCTCCTCTATTTTATAGGTGAATGCATGAATGTTATATCAACAAATATGGAAACTTGTTGAGAAGTATAATACTTTGCTTGCACCTCATTTTGAGGTTATAATTTGCAGATCTCTATGATGTCCACAACTAAAACAATGGTATCTAGTACAAAGGTGTTCTTGTACGACTTGAATTGTAAATCCAACCATTGAGCCCTATGTGCATACCTTGCATACTCGTAAATAATTTTTTCACAAAAGATATTTATAAAATCATAGACTGAAATCTTTTTAATCACTAAATAAAATATTTTTCCCTCTTTCCCATCTTTTAGAGCATATGTCTTATATTTACCAAAGCCTAATATTTCATTTCAAATTGCATGTGTAATATCCATATGTTGACAAGTTGATAAACGGTGCAAACCAGCACAAATTATGCATGTACCATTTAAGCATGACATCTTGTAAAATTGTTGACCATCCCCTCATTGACATAAAGTGGTAGACATGAATCTCCCTAAAGATCTAGGTGGTTTATTTATGTTACAATCTTGCAAAATAATGTTAGAATGCAAAAGCACAGATATGTGCCTATAAACATCAAATTGTTAGAAAATTCAATATGTGTCCTACAACAACATGTTGTGTGTGTGTGTGTGTGTGTGTGATTTATTTTCACATAAAAAGGTTTACCTATTTTAGAATATCTTTGAATAATTTTAATTTGAGGATACATATCTATAAATTTTGTAGAGAATTTTGTCTTAGTTGAATCCAAAAACTACTTTGCATGTGGATCATAGATATGACTACAAATCCTCCTCCTTACAACATCTCTTTGATTAGGGGAAACACATGTATTATTCTTCCAAAAATATTCAATCAATGATTTCAAAGCTTCACTAATTTCTTTATCCTTTTATGGTAGTCTACCAAAAAAATGTTCATACCTCATTTTTGGTTGGTTCTTCCACTCTTTCATGCCTTCCCATGGCTCTCATCAGAGTACATCTACCTATTTTAAATGTTGTTCTTGTGTTTTTGATGATTCAAGATCTCTTCATTTGGATGCTTAATATTATTGATGTAAGTACACATCTTGTGACGTTACTATCTTTGGTGCACGATGTAGATCCCACTTTCTCTTATGCACTCATTAGATTCTTTAAAAAAAAATTGTTTGACTCATCCATAAGTCTTAGCCCAAGAATCTTCATGATGGGAAATTTACATCATTTCAAAAAATAGTTGACATCTTACTATCACATTTAATTCTTCAAAAAAAATCTCCATATATGGTTAAATTTTGTTTGACAAGTATGCTCTAGAATCTTGTTAGGCATTGGTTGCAAAATACTAGTATCAATATCAATCAAATATTTTGGATTTCTAAAATGAATTGTAGAATGTGTTCTAATCTCTTGATTGTGCTCAAAATTAGGAACAATAACAACATTTTGGGTTAATTGTGTACCTTCAATCAAAGATGATGTGCCTTAACAGTAAGATGTGAAAGATGGATTATCACCAACTTGAGAAATCATAGATGAATCTTCACAATTCAATTGTCTTATTGAGCATAAGAGTATTATTTGTTCTCTTTGTGTTTCCAATTCTAATTCTCTATTTCTTTCTATTCATAGTTCATCTTCCTCATCCAAAGAAAAAAATCATCAATGGAGTGCAATTTTTTTTGTTCACAAAATAGTCGCATTCTATCCCTTTTATTTGTCAATTCTCTCTTATGCTCTTCCATGTTTGAATTTTTACTTTTTCTCTTGGCATGATGATGATGATTTTCTTATATCAAATCATCCAAACGTATGACTTACAATTAATAGACAATACAATTTATCATATTAAAATTTTAATATATATTACAACATGTCAAATTAGAATAGAAAAGACTCTTTGGTCACATTTTCCATTTTAAAAAGATAACACTTAGCTCAAATGATCAATTTGGATGATGAATGGTTGACTTTCCCACTACAATGTGGATTATCACTTAAATAATGGTATAAAATTATATAATATTGTACTTTGTGACCTCCAACACCATGAAAAGCCAGTTTCAATTTGATATAATGTAGAGAATAGGCAGAAAAATATAGAATGTGGGCCTTCCTTGATAGTAAATTGGATTTATTACTATTTTTTGTGTTTTTCATAGTGCGACAACACTATGTGAAAATACAAATCTCTCTCTCTCTCTCTCCCCCCCCCGCTCTCTCCCCCCATACCTCCCTCCCCTTATTTTATTTATTTCTCTATCTCTTCCTATCCTCTTCTCTCACTTTCTTAACTCCTTTCCTCCCTCACCTCCTTTCCTCCCTCTCTTTCACCTTTGTAAATTTGTTAAGTAACATGTACATCCTATAGTGTGTGTGTGCTATAATGCACTCACACTATAGGGAATTTGCGCTTCATAATGCATTGGCATTCACGAATCCTAAGGATTTCCTTGGCCTTGGATATCCAACCCAAATCCTTAGTGGTATCAAACAAGTCTCAAATGTGCTTTCTAGAAAACATACAAAAAATGCTTAAATTTTTCTATGTGCCCTTCTTAAAGTTTCCTCAACTTTCAACATTGAGAAAATCAATTGCATGATGTTGTAGATCTCTATGTTAGTTATTTAACCGTATAATTTATTTTGTATTTAGGCTATTTTAATTTCAACTAACTATAATTTCTTTTGAACGTATGTCCATTTTTTTGTCAAAAACTAATGTGCATTATTTGGGGGTTATATTTTGGATCGTTCATCAAATTTTGTAACAAGCTAGCTTTTTAAAAACTAGATTGCATTCTACACACTTAAAAAAAAAAAAAAAAAAACTTTTTTATTTATTTTCAATGATTTCTAGGGGGTGCACATAGATATTTCATGTTTTTGGGATGTGTCCATTAACAAAATTTGTACAAACTAAAATATACATTAAAAAGTTAGCAAAAAAATATGGGATAGACTACATGGTGTTAGGTAACTTCTGACCAGAGTGATTAAATAATTTCAAAATAAAATTGGTATTTTAGGGGAGAATACTTGACACTATGTTATGTTTTTACTATAAAAAACATACTACTTTGTGTGCTCCCCCCTTTTAGGGCCTTAAAATCCACCATTTAACAAAAAAAAGTAGTTTGGAAACTAGATTTAGAGGACTACTACTTTTGTTTTTGTGCCATCTCAGAAATTGTTGATTTCAAAAGAAAAGTGGCATCTTAAACCCCCTTTTGGTACCACATCTATGTGCACTTACCCTGCTTGATTTTATAAATCCAATCCCACTCAAAATGACCAAGTGCTAATACAATGTGTTGTTGGAATATTCAAATGTGGAAAGAGTACTTATGAGAGGGGGGGGGGGGGGGGGTGAATCAGAAGTACTAAAATTTGTCTTATAAAACTTTTATGTGGAAATAAATTGCATGCATGTAAATACATTAAGTAAACATGAAACTAACACATGCATCAATAACACATAACACCTGAAATTGGTAACCCAGAAACCCTCCAGGAATAAGAAGGTAAAACTGGGGTGGGGATGATACCCACAAAAATTACTGCAGCAATATTGTTTAACCACTTCTGATGGTTTGCCCTGTTAAAGGCTTTACACTGTGTCAATAGTGACCTGGTTAGAGGATTTACAAACACTTAACATGAAGTGTCACCTTGTTAAAGGATTTAATCACCTATCTCTAGGATCAATGAAATAGCTGTTAAGCTAACCTATCACCATAGGATTTCCATGCTAATACAATGGCTAGAAAGTATTAGGTAAAATGAACCTGATAGTTTACAATCTTTGATTGCTGAATGCTAGCTTTGTTCTGCTTCGTCTGATCTTGATCCTTTGTGATATGATATCTTTCGCTTCTGAAAATAGTATATCAACCACTCTATATCTTCTCCTCTATATCATCATCTTCATCATCTCCTTCTCTATCATGTCTTCTCTATGAGATATCGTCTTCCTTATAAAGACATTCAAGGATTTAGGGTTAGGTCTGGATCTACGATCCATATTCAATCTTCATTTTCGCTTAATACTTATCTTTTGCTGATTGGTTGCATGCCTTTATCATTTTTCTTATTGGCTGCATGCAAATTACATAGGAAATATAAAAGATTCGATTTGATCATTAAATCCTTCGAGATTTCCTTATGTCGGCTGTAAAGACTGTTTTCATCATAGTTTGTGCGATTCCAAACTCTTATGCTGATATCTTGGATTAGTCGGCTCCTGAAATATTTTTGTTGCTCAGCACATGCTGTTCTACTAAGTTACTCGGCACTTACACAAAACTGTGTTACTCGGCATCTAAACTTTTACTCGGCACCTGATCTTCACTCGGCATTTACACTTTACTCGGCACCTACACTTTACTCGGCACCTGAAGGTTACTAGGCATCTATTGCACTTGGCACCTATTCTTGATCTTGGTTAAGTGTATTGACACTCAGTTGTCAAATTTATTCTTTAAGCTAACAATCTCCCCCTTTGACATGAGTGGCAAAAACACTTAACCCATGTGACTCAGTAATTAATCCTTCATTCAAACTTTGCTTCCCAAAATTCCAAAATTTGCTTATCTCTGCTATCTCCCTGTCAAAATTTCAAAATTGGCTATCTCTGCTATCTCCCCCTTTTATTATACTTACTCCCCCTTTTATTATACTTATCATTTCATTCCTGTACTCAACTTCTTTCTTTAATTAATTATTCTCCCCCTTTTTTGACACTTATGTCAAGGGTCTTTACAATGAAATGCCATATTTGGCCAAAAATGTGCTATTTACTTCAAGGAGTATCTTCAGAGCTGCATCCCAATTTGCTAATGTGACATCTAATGTCTTATGCTGGATGGCAATCTCTGCTGCTAGATGTACAAGTCCATCAAATGAAGAAAGATTGGGGTCTTTCCTGAGGACTGTCTCTGCATTTATTTGCTCCTTATGAAGTAATCCCAAATGAGGAGTAATTGATGATTGCATTTGTATCAATTTGGCTGTTGTAGTCACCTCCTCTGCTGCCAAAATGACTAGCTCTCTTTGTGTGTGAAGCGATTGGACAAAATGCTTCTCACTCTGAGCTAGATCTGTAGGGAGTTGCATACTAGAAGTTTTTAGATTGCTTTCCAAACTCAGTATTTTCTGGCTAGTGTCTTGTGTGAATGTTGAAAAATCACACAACTTGTTGTATAGGGAAAAGATGTTTCCTAGTACAATTTTAACTGTTGTAACTTTCTTTGCCAATTTTTCTTGTGCTAGTGCTATATCACTAGATATTTTATTGTTTACTTTTCCTTGGAACTTCTTTTCTGACCATTCAAGTAATTTTACATTTGTTTCCTGGTCTTCATTAGTCACCTGGTCAACTATATCAGAAAGTTGTTCCATGATTGGTCTTGACTCATCTGGAGATTGTAAGCAAAAAGCTTCTGTGAATATATCCTTAATTTCATTCAATGTACGCTTATGCTTGTATTCCTTTCTTAGTGCTTCTTGTCTCCTTCTTTTCTCTAGTGCACTCTGAATTTCATTAATCTTTTCTTCTGTAAGAGTGCTAGATTCATAATATGGGATTTTAATTTCTTCATCAAGCTCAGGGACTCCATAGTGAAGTCTCCTTACTGCTTTTGATGAACTCAAGCCTGGTGTTCTGATTTTCAGTTGTAATCCATCTGTGCTCGACTACTGAAGAGTTTGTGTTGGAGTCCCAGATTTGGTTAATGCAACCAGTGTTTGTATTGCAGTCTCCTCCTTTTTCTGTGTCTCGTTTTCTTCAGCTTGAGTATCCCCTTTTTGAATGCTAGATGGGGTTGAACTTGGTGGCTGTTTAGATTTTTCTTTTGTTTCCCCTGCTGCTGTACTTGGCACTTGGAGTGTATCAATACTTATACTTGGTGAAGGTGGTGGTGGAAGGAATAGAATACCAGTAGTTTGTGTGATCAAAGGTGGCATTTGTGCTTTTACCCTTGCTTTTGCTTTGACTTTTGGATTCTGTAATTCATCAACACTGACCAATATAGGATTTGAACTTAATTTTGCTACTAAAAATGATTGGTCAAGGATTTCCAAATCCTCTGCAGTTAATGGATTGATGTTTTGAACTGAAATTTCTGTAACATCCTTTATTTTTATGAAATCTACAGGTGTGATGGTGGCATGAGGAGGACTAGGAGGAGATACCTGTATGTCTTGCATACTTTGATCTTGTGGCTCAGCTGTATCTTTCTCTTCCTCTTTCTCCTCATTGAGTGCCTCTCCTTCCTTTTCTCCTTTACTCTCCTTCTCCACTAGTTTCTTCTCTTTTATTTCTGATGCTCCCTTTTCTTTTATCTTGGCAATTTCTTCTGCCTTATATTCCTCATTATATACATCTTCAATCTTCTTGTAAACTATTTTCCACAATCTTGTGGATTTAGTAACTACCTCTTCAATTTTATTCTGTAGAATACTGAATGATCTATACTTGGGAGTGAATCTATTATTATGCCTTTTTATGGCATTTATTATTTGATTTCTAGTCAAATCAGGCAACAATCTTGCCAATGTTGACTCCCTTATTTCTTTTTCCATTTGTAAACAAAAATGCCATTTATCCTCTATGATTGTATACAGTTCTCTCGGCATAGAGTCATCTAATTCTAGAGGTGTGTGCTTATATTCAGCCATCATAGCATACACAGACTCCTCTAATTTATTTTGCTCTCCTTTGGTGAGCTTAGAAAAATTCAGATTCTTTAATCCTTTCAAATCATTATTTCTAATTTCTGTACATAATTTATCAACATCAATCTGGGGGATTTGTCTTACCTCTTGAGATTGACTGTTGTCTTCTGACTTTGTTTCCTCCTCATCTGTTTCAGGCTGGGGAATGAACTTCCTCTTCTTTGACTCAGCAGCAGTCTTCTTTGAGTCTTTCTTCTTCCCTTTGGCCTCTTCTTTTTCTTTTTAAGTTGTGACCCTTGTGGTTGGTCTTTTTGGTGTTGGGGTAGCTACTTTCCTCCCTTTGGATTTAGGAGCAGATGGAGTTGTGGTCTTTTTCTTGACTGGTGCTTCCTTGGCTACTTCAACCTCAACACTTTCCTCTTTGTCTCCTTCTGACCCTTGAATTTGATCCTGAAGTTTGTCTTCTTCTTCTTCAATGACTTCTTCTTCTTTTTTAATGTTATCTCCTTCTTCTTCTGCTATCCCTTCTTCTTCTACACCAAACTTTCTTTTGATTTGTCTTACCATTTTCTCTTTCTTCTTTACTGCTGAAGTAGTCTTCAACTCTGTTATTATCTTTGATTTGACAACATCATAAGTTCCAAAGATTTTTGCATTTTTGTCTACTTCTTCTGCAAGTAAGGCTGTTATTGCTGCAGAGGCTTGATCAGCATCAAGTTCATATCCTAGTGGCCTAAGCCATCTTATTCTAGGTATAACTGCTTGCACATAAGTATAATCTATATCTACAAGAAAGAAAATATCTTTTTCATATTTCTCAGTCATTGAAACTGGAATTCTCATTCTTTGTTTCATTGACTTTTTGAAGTCCTCAAAATAACCAGTCATTTGGGCATCAAAATTTTCACCCATCTGTTCAATGTATCCATTAATTTGTTCAACAATTGTTTTGTCTGGATTCCATTTAACTTTCCCTATAGAAGGAAATTCTTTCATCAGATAGAAAAACATACATATCAAAACTGATCCAAATTTACATTGAGCTCCTTTGCTCTTCCTTATAGCTCCCAGATTTTCACTAATCTGTTGAAACATGAGCTCTGCTAGATCATAAGTGTGATCCCTTTTTATTATCTTGTATGCAACATCAACTGCTATACAAGGTACACTATTTAATCTGCTTGATTGATAGAATTTGTGTGAAATAATTCTTACAGCAAAGTCTAGTAGAGGATCAGTGACTGTGTCGATAGTCATCCCTTTATTGTTCCATTTTGCACCTGTATTTCTCTCAATTACTTCCCTTTTGTCACTTCGCAGGGTCTTTGGCCGATCTAGGGTTGGAATACTAGTAACCCTATGAACGATTTTCTTGGTGAATTTTACTGGCCCTGACTCTAACCAAAAATCTCCGTTATGTATTCGGCTCAAAACTATCCGTACCCATTCTATTTTGAAGACAGTCGGAAATGCTAGGGTTTTGGTTAATCCTTTTCTTTCTACAATGGAAAACTCATTTTTCAGTACTTTGTTTTCACATAATTTATCATATGCATTATGAATTTCTAAGTCTCCTATGGCACCAATTTTACAATTGTAGCATCTGCGAACATCTTCTACCATAACAACTTTATCTGGAATAACTGATAATGCACCTGCAGGATCATTCTTGTATGCTACTTTAGGTATGGGCTTAAATTCAGGTTATTTTACTTCGTTGCTGACCAACTGAACTTCATGGCTTTCTAAACCCTTGGTGGTTCCTGACCTGGATGCCATTGTTTTCCAAACTAGGGTTTTATAATTCAAACAAGTTTGTGAGACCTACGTAGCTCGACACTTAAGAGAAATACCTTGAATTGACAAGATCGTTGTTGGAATCTTTCACAAATTGCTTCTAAACTTTTCTTGATCTTCTCCGCTCCTTTTTCGGCTTTGCTTCTTGATCGCGATGTGAAAAACTGATTGAAATCGCGATGCGAAAAATTGATTGAAATCGCGATAATATACCCTGATTTCATCGCATTAAATGCTCAACTACCAACTCGGCTTCTAAAGAAATTTCAACCTAACTCGGCGTCTACTAAATTTCCTTTCTACTCGGCTTCCATTGGAGTTTTTTTTAACTCGGCATTGGTTATCAGCTCGGTCATTGTTGGGAGCTCGGCATCTGTTTTGAGTTTTGACTCGATATCCAAAGGTAGCTCGGCATCAACATTTAGTTTTCATCTTGACATCTTGTTTCATGTAGATTTATACTTTGAATTGCTTCTTTGTCTTGGGACTGATGTCTGATATAACTTTGTATATCAGTCCCATACACTTCTCATGCTTAGTTTGATGAAGTGTGATCACTTGACCCATTGGGTGAAGTGATCCCTTCACTTGATGTATTGCACTCATCTCTCTTTTTCCAAGTCTTGTTCATTTGCCCCCTTATCTTTTCAATATCAATCTTTTCTTTGCCTTTATTCTCTTCAGACTTGGGTGCCTTTGATCTTGTAGGACAGTTTTTGCTGATATGACCAGTTTTCAGACAACTGAAACATGTGGTTTGGTTCAACCATCTTTTGTAGTTCCCTCTGAAATGTGTTCTTATGCAGTTCTGTGGTGTATGTCCATATTCTTGACAATAATGACAACTGTACCTGGTATTGTAATCCCAATGATGATGACTTTCTTTTCCTTCTATTTTTGCTGGTTGATTTGATGTCCACATAGGTTTTGATCTACATTCAAATGCCCTATGTCCATACTTATTGCAATTATAACAATGTCCATCAAATCTCTGAGTCCTTGTGAAATTGGATCTGCAATATTGTGTCATATGTCCTTGCATCTTGCACTTGTGACATAAACTCTTACTCTTGGGTGTGTTTGGTTGATTGAATCTTCTGCTCCTGTACACATTAGCAGTATGTCCCTTCTTATTACAATAATGAAAAGTGGGTTTAGTATTCTTACCTTTGTCACTTCTTTGTTCAACACTTTTTGATGATTCTCCAACTTCAGTGCTATTGTAACCAAGTCCTGATGTATCATGGGTAGATCTTGGAGTTTTCAACAATTGTTCAAAATACTTGATGGCTTCACTTGACTTGTTGAGATTTTCTGCTACCTCTTTTTCTCTGTTCAATTCATTTTGCATTTGTTCATTCTGCATCTTCAGAGTAGAGATCTCAATGTCCTTCACATTGAGTTCATGATGAAGGTTCATCATTTGAGCAAGTGTATCCATCTGCATGTTTGAGATCCTTGTCAGTTCAATACATTTTTCTTCAAGTCTTTTTGCAAGATTCCTTTTGTCATTTTCCATCATGACCTTATCATCAACTGCTCTTTTCTTTTGTTCTGTAATTTCACATATCATTATGGCCTGTGATTCATGTTCCATCTTGAGAGATCTAATCTCTTCTGCTTGAATTTTGTTTTTCTCCATCAGTTCTGCTATTGCTGCATCAAACTCTTTGGTATCTCCGTTGGAAAATATGTTGGTGGTATCAATTTCCTTGTAGTGTATATCATTCTTAGCTATGGCCAGATCTTTCCTTTTTTTTAATGAGTTTCTCAAATTGATTCTAAATTCCTCCAAGCTATGCAGAGAAAGTTGCACATCTATCACCTGATTTTCAATGATCTTTCCAAGTTTGAAAGCTTCCATCTCTAGATCTTTTCCTCCAAGCTGTTAAACTTTTCCTTATGAGAACCTGGTAACGCTCTGATACCAATTGTTGGAATATTCAAATGTGGAAAGAGTACTTATGAGAGAGGGGGGGGGGGGTGGTGAATCAGAAGTACTAAAATTTGTCCTATAAAACTTTTATGTGGAAATAAATTGCATGCATGTAAATACATTAAGTAAACATGAAACTAACACATGCAACACCTGAAATTGGTAACCCAGAAACCCTCCAGGAATAAGAAGGTAAAACTGGGGTGGGGATGATACCCACAAAAATTACTGCAACAATATTGTTTAACCACTTCTGATGGTTTCCCCTGTTAAAGGCCTGCCCTGTTAAAGGCTTTACACTATGTCAATAGTGACCTGGTTAGAGGATTTACAAACACTTAACATGAAGTGTCACCCTGTTAAAGGATTTAATCACCTATCTCTAGGATCAATGAAATAGCTGTTAAGCTAACCTATCACCATAGGATTTCCATACTAATACAATGGCTAGAAAGTATTAGGTAAAATGAACCTGATAGTTTACAATCCTTGATTGCTGAATGCTGGCTCTGTTCTGCTTCGTCTGATCTTGATCCTTTGTGATCTGATATCTTTCGCTTCTAAAAATAGTATATCAACCACTCTATATCTTCTCCTCTATATCATCATCTTCATCATCTCCTTCTCTATCATGTCTTCTCTATGAGATATCGTCTTCCTTATAAAGACATTCGAGGATTTAGGGTTAGGTCTGGATCTACGATCCATATTCAATCTTCATTTCCGCTTAATACTTATCTTTTGCTGATTGGTTGCATGCCTTTATCATTTTTCTTATTGGCTGCATGCAAATTACATAGGAAATATAAAAGATTCGATCTGATCATTAAATCCTTCGAGATTTCCTTATGTTGGCTGTAAAGACTGTTTTCATCATAGTTTGTGCGATTCCAAACTCTTATGCTGATATCCTGGATTAGTCGGCTCCTGAAATATTTCTATTGCTCGGCACATGCTGTTCTACTGAGTTACTCGACACTTACACAAAACTGTGTTACTCGGCATCTAAACTTTTACTCGGCACCTGATCTTCACTCGGCATTTACACTTTACTCGGCACCTACACTTTACTCGGCACCTGAAGATTACTCGGCATCTATTGCACTCGACACCTATTCTTGATCTTGGTTAAGTGTATTGACACTCAATTGTCAAATTTATTCTTTAAGCTAACATGTGTTTGAAAAAAATGAGTACACAAAATTGTTGAACCCATTTTTTTTGTTGTACTAAATTTTATCAATATTAAATACTTTTTCCACACACAATCCATACACTAAATACTTAATTAATGCCACCTACAAGTTTGTAAGTGGACCTAGATGCATATTTAATATGGTTGAGTACATCTTTTGAAGATGCATGACAAATAAATATTTATCTTACATAATTAAATTAACACATTTTACATGCAAGGTGTACACCATGTTTTTCCTAACAATAGTGATGCCCTCTATCCTAAAGATCCTAGATTTGGTACCATCATAATCTCCTTAATTTGGCACACTTATCAACTCTATTATCCACTCAAGTAAATCAACATATTTGTGCAAATATAGTGTTGGTCCACTCACAAGTGAATATACTAGAGAGGGGGAATCAATATATTCTAGATAACTTCAAATTTTCTTACCTGTCTATGTTTACACTGGTCTATAGTTTAATGAAAGCTATAACTTAGCAAGTTATGATTAAGAAAAAATAATGAAGACAAACATAAAATCACATAACACATGTATTTATCTTGTGGAAACCTAGCTAGGGTAAAAACCACAATGTATGAGTCGATCCTTACAAATTTTGCACTCTCTTGAAGTGCACTTGGTCAAGAGCTCATCTTTGTTAAAATATTACAAGGACACTGTTAAATGCCACATGGTTAAGGGAGTTAGATAATACTTGTGAGAGTCTTTCCCAATTAAGAGCATCCTGGTTAAGGACTTTAGAACAAAAACTGATGTGCAACCTTGTTAGGGGATTTAATAAAAGAACTTGTTAAAGTCCAACCTCAACAAGATTTTCTATTGTAGATTATAAAATAATAGAGGGCATGAACTAAATAGAATAGAAAATTTACTTAGCTTGAATATACATCACTTTGATGCTCCTTGGACCTTCTCCAATGTTTCTTTTCTCTCCCCATTTCTTAAAATCAAACACAGTCACTTATGTGCTTGGCTTTGCTAGCTATTATACGCTTCGTCACTTGTGTTGATCGTGCACACTGGCTTCTCCCCAACACACTGTTCTTCACACTCTATTCATGACTTTCAATGTCACACTTCTCACTTTGAGATTACACTTATCTCAGCTTTGTGACTCTCTTTCTATTCATTCTGCAATCTAACCTTTTTCCTCATAGTAATGTTCTCTTATATAGTCTTTGCATGCTCTACTTTGAAACCCTAAGTTGAAAATTCAAATTTGGATTCTCAAGCCTATACCTAGCTTGTTCTCTAGTTACTATCATGCTTCATTTTTGTCATATGTATCATATATGAACAAAATCCACATATGTTCTATGAACATGATGACTTACTTTGATGGAAATAATTTTTTCTGGTTTTATAACACACACCCCATTTTTTATGTCGCAAATGGGGACCCCCTCTTTTTATTTTTTCCTTACATCTTGTAGCTCCTTGATATTTCAGATTATGGTCACTTCCAAGAAACCTCAACAATGACGAGGCTCTAGGTCATGTTAGTTAGGCTTTTGGGTCAGTGTTAATTTCATTTTTTGTTGATTTCCTAGTTTTTATCTCTGTTTTTTTGCGTATTTCATTTTTCATTCCTAGAGAATGATGGTGACCTTAGGGATCCATTATTCTTAGCATAAATTCATAACTAAGATCATAATTAGGTTAACTCAACAACTATTTTCAATAAAGTGCTGCTGATAATGGCATTGCATGTGCAGATTCAACATAAGCACCTTAGGAGTTTAGATTGAAGAAACACAAGGAGGTCAAGTCCATGCCAATGTTGGACTTGAAGGAGGGAATATTCATTAGAAAAATAAAAAATAAATACATAGGAGTTCTCCTAGACCCCAAATGAGAAAAACCCAACAACTATTTTTGAATCTAGAAACTTTGATTTTTTGGTGATTTGCACACCTTGCACACATGCACATGTTCACAGGTCCATAGTTTTGAAGTTTTGAAGTCTTGAAGTCTTGAAGATGTGCAAGTGTAAGACCCCCCAAGGTCCCCAAGTTTGTAGGTGCACAAATGGAAATAAAATCATATGAAATATTAGAAACAAATACATAGGAGTGCTCTTAGACCCCATCTAAGCAAAACACAAAAACCATTTTCAAATCTAGAAAATTGATTTTTAGGCAATCTGTACACCTTGCACAATTGTGCAATTCCATAAGGTGTGTATGTCTATAGGTTCCCCAGGTGCACAAGTGTATAGTTCTACAATTTGAAGTCTTGGAGATGTGCACCTTGCACAAGTGTGCAATTCCACAAGGTGTGCTAGTTTGTACGTCTCCCAAGTTTACAAGTGTGCAGGTTTGCAATTTGAAGTCTTGGAGATGCACACATGCAACGTCCCCCACGTGTATCCAAGCAAAACATAAAAACCATTTTCAAATCTAGAAAATTGATTTTTAGGCAATTTGTGCACCTTGTACAATTGTACAATTCCACAATGTGTGTAGGTCTATAGGTTCCCCACGTGCACAAGTGTACAGGTCTACAATTTGAAGTCTTGGAGATGTGCACCTTGCAAAAATGCACAATTCCACAAGGTGTGCTAGTCTGTAGGTCCCCCAAGTTTACAAGTGTGCAGGTCTACAATTTGAAGTCTTGGAGATGCACACATGCAACGTCCCCCACGTGTGCAAGTTCACAATTTTGAACCCTTAGAGATGTGTAAATGCAAGGTCCCCAAGGTCCTCTAGGTGTGATGATTTCAAACAACTTACAATTGCGCCACTAGTTAACTGTTAGTTTCTAAATTTGGCATTTTCATGCATTGAAACCACATTTTTTGAGCTCCGCAGTGGTTACTTGGTAGATATGCATGGAGAAGGTCAAGTTCCTATTTTTGAAAAGCTCCTAAGCTCTAGATACTACTTGGAGTTGGTTCCATTATATCTTCTACTTCTTTTTATAGTTTTGAGTCATGTAAAGGCTCATGCACCATTTAATTAATATAAATAAGAGTGCAAGTCTACTTAATACCATATTAGGGGTTAGTTTGATAGTTTTATCATACTCTTTGCAAGGGCAAAATACTAGCTGTAATGCCCACTCATAGTTTATTTTTCTGTTATATTTATTAAACTCTTTTATGCCTATTTCATGGATGTGTTAATTTCAAGGATACTATTTTATAACTTGGACTAGAGATATATCAACAATGATTACTTAGTTGACTATATTTCACGTGTTGTTTAATGATTACAGTTATTGGTGCATTAATGATTCGTAGTTAATAAATGTGATTCCTTTCATAGCAATGTCATATGATTCTTTAATGATGATTACTTCATATTCATAATGATGTATTATTTTATCTGAGCATTTGATGTTTGACTTATAACTATTAAGGTACTCACCCCATACTTGCATGTGTATGGTGCGTGTGTCTGTTTTATCTTTCTGTTTGTCATGTTTGATGTGGTTAAGGGAGGGAGTCATAGTCACCTGTTAGTCAAGATCTACATGATGTATCACTCCCTGCCATTGCTTCTTTAGTTCAGATATATTTATATACATGTACATGTTTTTCTTTTATGCAAAATGTAGGTATCGGGCATGGACTTCCCTGAATTGCTAGGATGAGTGTGCCCTATCACAATAACTCAATGGTAAGAATGAGGAGATAATGTTCAGGTTCAATCCTAGCCATAGCCTAAATACTTGTCTTGCAATGAGGACTCATAACTAACTTTCCACTCATTTTAAACCTGTGAGTTTATCTTTGTCTGTGTTGTTTGATTTTGAGTTTTGGTTTATTTTGGTAATTTTACTTTTTTTGTGAATTTCGCTATGTGATTTATTTGGTAAATGATTTAATTATAATATTTTGATTAATCATATAATATTGATAATTATTAAATATTATTTGATTAAAAGGAAAATATTAAAGTATGAGAATATTTAACTGATTAAAAAACTAATTAAATATGTGCTTTAATTTAAAAGTCTTAATTTAGAAGTCTAAATTAGAAAATTGGTTAAATAGAAATTAGAATATGATGATATTTAATTAATTATTAATTAATTATATATGTACTTTAGTTTTTCAAAAATAATTTAAAAATTTAATTTAAGAAATTGGACAAAAAAAGAATTAAAATTTTAAAGATTTAATATTACTTTATTGTAATTATTTATTTAATAATAATTAAATTAGAGTTGCATGTAAACAATGGGTTTTGATTATTATTAATAATTTAAATAATAAACTATGATTTAATTAGAGCTTACACTAATTAATAAACTAAGGAAAATAAAATATAAAAGAACAAAATTTAAAGATAAAGTTATAATTCTAATTGTGGCGTAGTTATATTTATTTAATTTAATGATAATTATTTAGGAGATTTATTTTAATAATAAATGCTAAATAATATTATTAATTAATTAATAAATATATTATTAAAAATGCTTCAAAAATTAGTTAAAGAGAGAAAGCTAATTATTTAAATTAAGATATTTTGTAATTAAATATCTAAAAGTATTATGTATGAAAAGGTAAAAGGTAATAAAGTAATAAACAATAATTGATGAGTGAGTTCCCTCACATGATTGCACAATCAGAGCCCAATTTAGTGGAGAACTCTTTATCAGAGATCTAGAGCTCATTTTGCAATTAAACAAGTTTTGAGAGTGAAAATTCAGAATTGGATCAAAATAATTGTTGAAAGTTTCAGAGGGTTTGGATTTGCATGCATTCACATATTGTCTCAAATTTTAGCAGTGATTTTGAGGTAGGGTTTAAAAAGTCATTGTAGAATTTTTTTAAAAGATCCGTGTACTTCATGTCTTCATGTGTGCTTGTATTATGCTTATTAATTTATTGTATTTATTTTGGATAAATAATTATGTTGTAGATTTTTAAAAGGGAAAACTTATTAATCAAGATAACTTGTCTGTTGAAAAACTGTTGAAAATTATTGTGACTGTATTCTTATAAACCCCTTTGTAATATCACGAAAATTTAATTATTGAAAATTGGAAGAGAACAATAAATTGAACAGTTAGGGTTTCAACTTTAAATTTGTCATTAGAACAATGTGATTATCATGAATTTTCTAAATATACATGAATATTCTTCTTATATCGAAAATAATTTAATTGCAAAATTTATTGGAAAAAGAAAAAAGATTAATTGAGAGGAAAGCATGTTGTAACCAAACTTATGCATGCATGCTAAAAATAGAAACTAAGTATAGTATGATTACATGCATGTGAAAATAAATATGCTAAAAATAGAAGCTAAGTATAGTAAGGTTACATGCATGTGAAAACAAATATGCTAAAAATAGAAAACTACGTATAGTATGCTTGCATAATTTGAGAGATCAAAGACATGTGAAAATACTAATTGCATATATATTTTTATTTTACAAAAATATAATATAATTTTTAAATTTATTTATTTAAAATAAAAATAAAAATTATTATTAATTAATTTTGAAAATTAAATTAATACTAGTCATTTAGTTATAAAGTGAATGTAGTATTAGTGATTATTGAAGTCTAATTCAATTCTTAGTTGCATATTAATGATTTTATAATTATTAATGCAAGAGGGAAGTTAATAAATAAATATTTATAATTTTATTATATTTTAAGAGAGTTGTGGTGGAGTTCACTTTGTAATCATTTAGTTAATAACTATTTGACTTAATGAGAGAAATTATTAAATTAAATTTATAATTTTATCTCTAGTTGCATTATGAATTAAAGGAATATTAACTATTAATATTGGACTTAAATAGAAGTCAAATTGATATTTTAGAAATGAAATTGATATTAGTATTTAATTTAATAATTTACATTTATGTTATTAATTAAATCATTTATGATTTAAGATTATTTAAATTAATAACATGATAATATTGCATGATATTTTGTATGCACAAAAAGATTGGATATTTAAATACTTATTATTTTAAATAAGTATATTAACATAACAATTTATATTAACATATATATTCTTACTTTATTTCTAAACAAATTCTTATGACCCAAACTAAACAAGAGAAATTGGTGGAATTAAATCATGTGGTTGAAAACTATGTGTTTTCTAATATTCTATTTATAGTCTTGTGATGTTTATTTTCTAGTTTTTCTTTGTGGGTTGTTTAGTTGACCAAGTTAGGATGTGCATTAGAGACATTTTTTAGAATTTTTTTTATGATTATTTAACTAGATGTCATGATGAACTTTATGATTTGAATTGAAATTTATGTTTTATGAGCTTTATACTATTGAGCATTTATGAGAACTTGGGTTTAGAGAACCAATGTTATTTTTAAATTGGCTATTAAGGAACCAAATTCAATCAATATTACTCTTGTGGTATGGTACACTATTGTGGTTTGTGATTTTTGGAAAGGTAGTCTAGGTGCATATCCATGGGAGTGGCTTGCAATAGGGGTTGGGACCCAAAGTGGCTGCCAGGGTAACTCATTGCAAGTTGTGTAACAACTGATAACATAGTAATTAAAATATCTTGCCTAGCCCCTTCTCCTTGAGATACATTAAAAAGATAAGTGAGAGTTTTTTCTCGTTCATGCCTTGAGTGCTTGTATAGACTAAGGATGAGATGGAGATGATACCTTGAGAGGTATGCCTAGTTTCTTCATCATCACAAGAGGGTATTCTGATTTTGCATAGAGTCACTAAGGGGCCAGGGTCTTGAGAGACTACTAGGGTAACCTTAGAGTTGGCTCATGTGATGACACTCCATAGTTTGTAGCCTAAGTCTCTTTTATGGTTTTGTTAATATTTGTTTCTAGTGGTGTACTTGTTGGATATTACTTTTGATAGTGCATTTATTGTGAGTTGTTACTCATTGATTTGATGTCATTTATTGTTGACAGTTGGCTTTTATTAATAAATGATCAGTTATCCATTAGTGGTATTTTTATTATTGGAGTTAGTGATTAGTAGTTTACTTTTATTGATGACAGTTGTTATCTGTTGGTCATTGTGCTTGTGACACTTGACATTGATTTTGAGGTGGTTGTATATTTTTGGTCTTGGTATTTGTATGTTGACTTGGTATGTGGTGTTAGTATTGGAATGAGTGTCCTTTTAATTTTGATTATCTCTTCTTCTTGAGTAGTTTGTGTTACCCTTGAGGTAGTTTTGGCTATTATGATTGTTTGCACAAGATTATTTTATGATTTGATTATCTATGTGTGGATTGTACATTATCTCTTCTATACGGTGGGAGTGGGAGCTTGATTGGGTGACCACGCGGTTGGGAGGTAGTGTATTCTTACCATTTGGGTCCCCCTTAGATTGATAGATTTTGGATGCTTCTTGATACAATAGTACCATTATCATTCTTCCTTTTATCTTGAACACTTCTATTCATTTGATGTATCTATGTATCAAGTGTTTTGGAGATCCTATAGGATATTGTATTGTATATTGATGTACTTGTATCTATTTTTACATACCCTGTGGCATGTGCAGTGGATGTTTTTCATTAGATGTGCTTTCATATTATTAGTTGTACTTATGTACTTGATTATATGACTATGTATGTGTTTATTCATTTTATGATTATATGACCATTGTGCATTATTCAATGTGAAGGAACCCTTGAGGAGTTGAAACTGTAATTGTAATTGATTGCGTGTTCTTGATGTGTATGTATATATTGCTTCCACATTATTGTTACTTTGATGTTGTTTAAAATATATTAAAAAAAATTTAGTAAACTTTGTAACATATTAGGTTTATTTCTTTTGGGTTCCTGAGTGGGGCATTACACTAGCTCCAAAATTTACGTGAAGGAGAGTGTTCACTATAAATAGAAGGATGTAACATTTATTCCAGGCTAACATTTTATGTAATAAAGTGTGCTATTGGTGCTCTCATTTTGTGTATAGTGATTCTTGTTAGAATGTGCATTCTTGTTGTGAATTAATAGTTTATGAATAACAAAGGAGCTAATAGTCTTATTGCTTTTGAGTACTTGTACAATTTTAGTTTTTTGGAGCTTGTCATGATTAGTCACACAATACCTTTGTAGTGACGAATCAAAGATAGGGATTACTACAAATACATTAATAGTAATTTGTCTTGTGTGTGTTTACTTCCATGATTGCATGATTTTATGAGTTGTAAAAAAACATACTTTCTTATAAAGTTTCATTAATGATTTCATCAAGGAGATTACAATTGCCCTACTTTGAATTTTGTTGGTTTCCTACCATCCCCTTTGAAGATTTAATTTTCTAATGCATGGTTGATGTGGCTTATGTCCATTTATATTTCATTTTTAGCAATTTATTTATTATCTTGTTACCCTATCTCTTTGTGATTTGCGTTACAACCCCTCCAGCTAGATTAGAAATTCATATTGGTTTCATGTTAAAATCACATTCATCAAAAAATAGAAAACATAAAAAAATACTATTTTCCACTAATTATTTTTCAAGTTTGTAGAATTATAGATTTGACTTTACATAACCAACAAAGGCCTCCTCATGAACACAAACATTTATCTTCAAATGGGCTACCCATTTGGTTGAAAAATAGCCTCCTAGAACCTTGGAGTTGACATTCATTAACTTTTCAAGAGAGAGATTCATGAGAATTTCTATTTTTTTCATTGTGCAAACACGACGCACAACAAAAGTGGCACTAGCAGGAGGGCCTGAACCCAATTGGTAATATGAAATTTTGTGAAAGCTAGAAAGTTCTAATATTTCCTCCTCCCCATCCAAATTTGAACAAGTAGCATGACCAAAAAGGAGTTCCAAATTCATTCCATCTCTTCAAATTCCATTACCTCCATCTCTATTTTGGTAATTGCACAACACTTATATGTAAACTACTTCTCCTTCCACCAACTTTCTGACTGCTCAAAATCAGCCACCGCCACCATCATGCACAATGTCATTCTTTGCTAATGCCCAAAATTTTCCATTGAACCTAATTAGTCAATCACATGATCTACCAAAGAATATTGAGATATTTTTTTTACACTTTATGTATGGATAATCATTAATAAAAAATAACACATTCACGCCTTCATAGTAATCTACAATTATGAGGGATTTACACATCAAGATGTGGTCTATTAGTTGTTTCCATGCACTTTGGGAGAATTCACATTTAATTGGTACCTAAATATGTAGCTAGCATCAATCATAGATTGGAACTCTTTTGAGGGCAAGTTCCTGGCCCAAATCAAGGTCTACATTGATCCAATTATCCTACACCATCAGTTTCTATTTATCAAAAGGGACCCCTAAGAAACTATTTTCAAATTCAATCATTATTTCCATATGATGTACCAGAGAATAGAGTCCCCTTATATAGTACCACTTGAGATTGTGATACAAATATACCTTAACTTTATCGATCAACTTATGACCATTTTTTAAAGAATGCTTCCTCCCAAAAATATTGATACATTATAGGTCTTCCAACAGGTTGTCACATTCACAAAAGAAGTTAATCCTAATGGAGGAGGGAGTATGGTGGCTCCCCTGCCTACAAATACTACAACAATGATACCACCACATCTTGTAGGAGCACCTACTATTCCCAATCAAATGCCCTTGTTGAATTTGGTACCTTCACTAAAACAGGTTACTACTACTCCACCACCAAAAATCACATATTTAGGGTATGATCCCTACAATATTGTGTTCTTTAAGAAAAATTTTCTCCACTTGCTAAACTCAGAACAATATGGGTAGTGAGTTTGAGGTGATGAAGAAGACAATATCTCATTTGTCCAACAAACTCATCAAAATGAAGTTGAGTTACTTTGGAAATCAAGGCAATCGTCCAAGACAATTTGCTTCCCAAGATAATTATTCTCAAAATCAGAGTAGAAATTATGGCTCCTATGATAAGATTAGCAATGAAAATAATAGTATTACAGGTATGAGACCAAGTAAAAATGGATACGAGAACAATGAAGTTTCAAACAAGCATCCCCAAATCATGGAGGAATAACCTTTGCAGTTTAATACTAAGTTGTTTGAATCATAGGATAAATATATAGGAGAACAAATTTATGAATATGAAGAACCTGAACATTCTAAAATACATGCACATTGCAGTGATAATAGGGATACACACAATTTAAATGTAGAGAGGATTATCTAATGAAGGATGCCTCTTTATGTTTACATCTTACTCCTTTAGATCTACAAGTTTGTAACACTCTGATGCTTTATGAGGCTCCAACTAACATTACCCTAACATTTCAAAAGGAATTACATGTAAAAGATGATATTTTCAAAAGGGCTTGTGGATAACATAGCTAGGAATTTGAAGTATCTTCAAGAATGTTAGAATCAAAACATCCTTTTGCTTCCCAATTATTGTTGCCTCCATCAAGAGGTTCATTCTAAGTTGAAATGTGCTAGTTGCCAAGATGTAGGCACAGATGGATCAACTTACTGAAATTGCCACAAATAGTGAAATTGCTACAAATTTGGTGGTTGCAATGAGTGTGGATATGACATAAAAATTTAAGAAGCATACAAAATTGAGCTTCCAAAAGTATATGGAGTTGCAAAAAATGATGGAAATGCAAAAAATCCTAAGGTTGCTGAAATTTCTGAATCAAGAAGTAGTCAAGATGAAGATACCAATGCTTCCTATAATTATATTGATCCCTCATTGGATAATTATAAGATACCTCCCTCAGAACAAGATATGTTATCAGATGAGATGGATAGAGTGCTTTATTTGGTCTCAATCTTGACTAAGGAAATGCCATTTTGTGGGTATTTTATGCATATGTTAGACCATGCAGTAACCAATTCATGTAGAGAGTTAATCCATTTGAGCTACATTCTAAAGTAAGTTTTCTTGAATTCTTATTAGCTTGGGAGATTGCTATGTAAGGTAAGTATAATTAAAAACCTATTTATTTGACACTCAAGGGAGAAGGTTCTTTGATTGATGATATTAATGAACCCTACAATTTAAAAGGCACACTTATGATTGAGATTGCTAGCCCCAAGGATCCTAAATGTGACAACTCATGGTTTAGGGCCAATGATAATGGTAGCAAGGATCATAAATGAAATGCTCTATATTTTGTGTCTTGTTTTGATAGCTATATTACATCACTAATGCATATGTTTCCATTTGTGTGTGGAGTTGTGTACCATGAGGTAAGGCCACCAGGAGGGAAAAAATACAATGTGTGAGTGTACTGCTATAGTGGGGAACTCACTAAATTAGGTGATATCTTTTCATTATCCCTCTCAATTTGATGATTTTCAGTTTAAATATGATTCTTAAGGTAAGAAAAAAATCTTTGTGGATTAATCATGACAATGTTGAGTTACCGCAACTTCTAATTTGTGTGATTTGTGCCTAGAATTTGAACCAAGATTGCCCAAATTTTGTTTTTCTAAGTACAAATAGAAGTCAAATTTTTTTAGAACTATATGGGGTGGGTTGTTACTACTGGACATAACGAGAAATATACTGAAAACCAACCCATGTTCTTATTTTTCATAGTTTTTGCATATAATTTTTTGTTACTTTACTTTTGAGTTTAATTAGGCAACTGTTAGTTTTTTTTTTTTTTTTTAGTCTATTTTGTTTGGGCTTTTGCATCCTTTTTCTTCTTCTACTTTTGAGTCTTTGAGCCAAGGAGTCAGTGTTTTTTTTTTGGGTTGTTTCCAATACATGGTCCATCCCAATTGGTTCTAATTTTTGGAAGAGGTATTTCTTAGTCAAAGCACTTAAGGCTTTTATCTTGTAATAAATTTTATACAGCTCTCATGGAAGGAAGTGTTGGTCTTTGGTTATCAAGCTCACATCAAAAGTTGATCATTCTCATCACTCTACATAATTAAGAGTGATAAATAGGTTTTTCTTGATCCAGGTGAGAAATGATTAAGATTTATCCAAGTTAATTGGTATGAGTAACGGTGGTGTCTAGAGCCTCTCTATGCTATTTCTTGGCACGAGTTTCCCAAAATTCAAAAAAAGAGGAATGCAAACAATGAGAGTCAAAGAAAGTAAAGAGATTGAGAAAATTTTAAATGCTTTGATGACATAGTCTAAGTATTTCACAAGAATTTCAAAAAAAAGGGGGGAAAGAAAGAAAAAAAGAAAAGAAAAGATCACACAGGGTAGCATGGTCTAATCATTTCCCTATATACACAAAAGAGTTCAAAGAGCAATGAAATATAAACATGTGAGATCTCTCAAATTACAAATATTATTGGAAAGGAAAGCTAAAAGTTGACTCATTAAAAGAGCCCTCTGAATGGATTCTCACATCTAACCAAGAGTGACAGAAATGGGTTTCTTGAAGATTATCAAAGCTCTTGTTAGTTGGTGAAGATTGGTCTTTGTTATAGCTCACTTGTGGTTGCCTACGCTTGAGAATAAAAAAGAATGAAGACATTATGCATTCACTAAATGTGAAAAATAAAGTTTTGGATTGATGGTTGATATACTTTGTAACCTCTTATGGAATCAATGTTAAGTTTTTTGCTTGATTGAGTCTGAGGATGCTTGTTGCTAAAGAAATGTCTTTGTTATTACTTCCTTTTGTTGGGGTTATTTATTGTTCCACAACACACAACCCATTAATGATCTCGCGAATGGGGACCCACATTTAAAAAAAAAAGTTTCCTTGCATCTTGTGGCTCCTTAATTTTTCAGATTATGGTCACTTCCAAGAAACCTCAATGGTCAAGAGGCTCTAGGTCATGTTGGGTAGGTTTTTGGGTCTATGTTGTTCATTTCATTTTGTGTTGATTTCCTAGTTTTTATCTAACTGTTTATTTGCATCTTTCATTTTTCATTCTGAGGGCATAATGGTGACCTTTGGGATCCATTATACTTAGCATATATTTAGAACTAAAATCATAACTAGGTTAATTCAGTTATTGTTTTCAATAAAGCAGTACTCACAATGGCATTATATGTTCAAATTCAACACTAACATCTTAGGAGTTCAGATTGAAGTAGCATAGGGAGTTCAAGTGCATGCAAATATTGGACTATAGGGAGGGAAGAAATCATTATAAATGTCAAAAGTAAATATACAAGAGTTCTTCTAGATCCCATTTGGGAAAAACCCAGAAGCCAATTTTGAATATGGGAACTTTGATTTTTTTGGCAATTTGCTCACCTTGTGTATGTGCATAGGTTCGCAAGGTGCATAAATGTGCACATACACATGTTCATAGTTTTCAAGTTTTGGAGATGCACAAGTGTAAGGTCCCCAAGGATTATAGGTGCACAAATGGGCATAAATCATCAAAAAGATTAGAAATAAATACACAAGAGTGCTCCTAGACCTCATTTGAGCAAAACCTAGAAACCATTTTCAAATTTGGGAAATTTGATTTTTGGGAAATTTGTGCACCTTGCATAGATGCACAACTCCACAAGGTGTGTAGGTCTATAGGTCCCATAGGTGTGTAGGTTTGTAGGTCCCCTAGGTGTGCAGGTCTGTAATTTTGAAGTCTTGGAGATGCGCATGTGCAAGGTTCCTAAGGGCCTCGAGGTGCGCATGTGCGAGGTTTCATATGTACATAGATTCACAATTTTTAAGTCTTCAAGATGCACATGTGCAAGGTCCCATGGTTGTACTAGTGCAATGATTTCAGACAACTTATAGTTGCACCACTAGTTAAGTATTAGTTTCTAAGTTTGACTTTTTCATGCACCAAAATCACATTTTTTGAGCTCGGCGATGGTTAACTTGTAGATATGCATGGAGGAGGCTGAGTTCCTATTTTTGGAAGGATCCTAAAATCTTGCTACTAGTTGAAGATGTATCCCTTATATATTCTTCTTCTCTTTATAGGTTTGAGTCATGTAAAGGCTCGTGCATAATTTAATTAATAAAAATAAGAGTGCAGGCCTACTTAACACCATATTAGGGGCCATTTTGTATATATTTAGCTTTATTTTAATAATTTTAGCATACTCTTTGCATGTGAAAACCCTAGCTCTAGAATTTACATAAAGGAGAGGGTTCATTATAAATATAAGAATGTAACATGTATTCAAGGTCGACATTTTATGCAATAAATTAGTAGACTATTGGTGCTCTCATTTTGTGTGTAGTGACTCTTGTTGGAATGTGCATTCTCATTGTGAATTAACAATTCATCAATAAAAAAGAAGCTAAAAATATTATATTTTTAGAGTGCTTGTGTGATCTTAGTTTTTTGGAGTTTATCACAATTAGCCACATAATACCTCTGTAGTGACAAATCAGAGAAGAGGATTTCTACACGTACATTCATAGAAATTTATCTTCTATGCACACACTTCCATGGCTGAACAATTTGATGAGTTGTGAAAACTCATACTATCTTATAAATTTTTGTTGACAATTGCATCAAGGATATTATAATTGTGTTACTCCAAATTTTGTTGGTTTCCTACTCTCCTTGAAAGATTTAATTTGCATACGCGTTGTTGTTGTGGCTTATGTCCATTGAGATCTCATTTCAGAAATTTATTCTCTTGTTACCACCCCCCCCAACAACGAGATTAGAAATTCATTTTAGTTTCATGTTAAAATTGCATTGATCAAAAATCAAAAAATATAAAAAATATTATTTTCCACGAATTATTTTCCAAGTTTTACAGAATTATAGATGTGACTTTAAAAAACCAGCAAAGGGCTTCCTATTAACATAAACATATATCTTCGAGTGAGCTACCCAGTTAGTTGAAAATAGCCTCTCAAAACCTTGGAATTAATATTTATTTATTGACTTTTGAAGAGAGAGATTCAAAAGAATTTCTGCCTTTGACATCGTGAAAACATGACACTCAATAGAATTAAAATTTAAATTCTTTAATCTATCCTTGATGTGACAACACCATCACCATTAAATGAAATGATGAGTGCACTCTACTTGCTTTGTTATGAGGCAATCACACTTATCTTGGTATTTTATTCGTCTTTCTAACTTGTCCTATCCATTCTACATGACTACCAGTCACACCATCTTGTTTGCATACTTGACATCTTCTATCATGTTCTTACTTAGAATGACTTTGTCTAAGTGGTTTTCCTTTGTTACAGCCTCTTCTAGGTTTGTCCTTCTCATTCCTCTAGTCACCCTTGTGAACTAGAGTCACACATGTGAACTCAATGTGCCTCACTATTCTTAGCTTCATACAAGCCAACTTTCCTTCTTCACCTTGACATAAATGAGAACTTAGTCATAACTGAGTACACCATTAAATCCACTAGTTAGTCCTTAAAATTTTTGTCAATTATTCCAATAATCTCCCCCTTTGGCATTGATGACAACACTTTAATTTCACTTGATCACATATTTTATCACTATGTCATGCTTAGAAGATAATGTCAAGACTTTACCTTCTTCATCTTATCTTCAATCAACATCTCCCCCTACGATGATTCATCTACATCCTTTGATCACTTTGAGTCATCTTTGTAGGTTCACTTGGTTCTACTTGACTTCACCCTTTTTCATTCCAATGCTTTCTACTTTCATTTGAGATTCTTCCCCATATACGGTCTTGTTCGCTTTTGACCATCAATTTTTAACTTCTCCCCCTATTAACTTATTCCCCTTTTGATTCTCAACTTTTCCTCCTTTGACAACAATGCCAAATGTGTGCAACACATACTTTTGACTGCTTCCCCTATGGAGTAGTCCCTATTTCTCATCAATGCATACTTGTAATTTGGTCATTTTTGGATCATGGATTGATGCTTTCCCTAGTATCTCTACTTCAAGCTTAACAAAGGTAGTACTCCTAAGTTCTCTCTCAAATATTTAAAGGTATCCTTCTAAAGAGGTTTTATGAATATGTCTTCTAGCTTTTCTTTGGTTGGTACATACTCCGACCTTACCTCTTTCCCTTTCACTTGATCTCCTAGAAAGTGATATTTTATTGATATATGCTTGGTCTTTTGGTGCATATTTGGGTTCTTTGATATGTTCATTGCACTTGTGTTATCACAATTGATAACCATCAATTCCTCCATCTTCTCTTTAATTCCTTAAAGTAGTTGTTTAATCCAAACAACCTCAGTAGAGTTCATTGCTGTAGCTACATACTCTTCTTCTATTGTTAACTCTAATATGTCATTTTTCTTCTTGCTAGCTAATGCAACTAGTCTTCCTCCAAGAAAAAATACACCATTGATTGTGCTCTTTTTGTCATTTATATTCCCCATGCAGTCAACATCGATAAAGACACTAAGCTCAAATTTTCCTTTGTGAGGATACCATAAGCCATGTTCTTTAGTACCCTTTAGATATCTGAAGGTCCTCTTTTAACTACCATGTGTTATTCCTTTGGGTTGGCTAAGAAAATAGCTACTATACCAACTATCTGTGCAATATTTAGTCTATAGTGCACAACATACTACAATTTACCAATCATAGATTAGTAAAGGGTTTCATTCACCTTGGGGCTCTCATCTTCTTTTGATAGTTTACAACTGATCACCATTAGGGTGCCTACTAGTTCAACTTCTTCCATATTGAATTTCTTCAAAATCTCCCTTACATACTTTATTTTTCCTATGAAGATTTCTCCTTTCAGTTGGGATACTTGAAGTTCAATGAAAAACTTAGTTTCACCAATCATGGAAATTTCAAATTCTCTCTTCATTGCTTCAACGAATTTGATACTCAACTTATCATCTCCTCCAAAGATGATGCCATCTACAAATATTTCAACAATCAACAAACCAAATCTTGTTTCTTTCTTTAGATAGATGTTGTTGTTGTCACTTGTTCTTACAAAACTAATTTGTATCAAGTATGAGTGGAGTCTCTCATACCATGCTCTTGGTGCTTGTTTCAATCCATAAAAGGCTATCTTTAGGTTGCACACTTGGTTCTTTCCTTCTTCATTCTCAAACCCTTCTGGTTGTTCAATTCATACTTCTTCCTCTACAATTCCATTCAAGAATGTTGGTTTCACATCCATCTGATATACTTTAAAGTTCTTGTACACTGTGAAGACTAGGAGTATCTTGACTCCTTCTAGTCTAGCCACTGATGTAAACATTTCTCCATAGCCTATGCATTCTTTTTATGCATATCCCTTACAAACAAGTTTGGCCTTATTTGTGACTTCTTCTCCATCCTCATTCATTTTGTTTCTAAACACCCATTTTGTGCTGATGATTTTTTTTCTTCCTTTGGTTGAGTTACCAAGGTCCACCACTCATTGTTTATTATCTAATCAATTTCTTCCTCCATGGCCTTTCTCCAATCTTTATCCTTGTGTGCTTCCCTTGTCGCTTTGGGCTTTATGTGTGAGAGAAGACATAATATCTCTCTTGCTTTTCTCCTTTTCATCACTCCAGCATCTTTATCACCAATAATTTGATCAACTAAGTGGTGTCTTCTTACATACTTTACTAGTGCAGGTTCTACTTCATGTTCTTCTGCCCTTGGTTCTTTAGGCTGAACTATTTCTGTGTGTGCCAACACAACTTCTTGTACAACTTTTACTTCCACTGATATTACTTCTACTAAGTAATTTATTGGAATTTATTCAAATTATTTGTAGTCTTCCAATTCCTTCTTGCTATCTTCCTCATTCTTTTGTAAGAACTTATCTACCTTTACACTGGAAAATTCCACAAATTTATTTTTCTAGAGGTTCAAACACTGGTATGCTTTGATTTTGATAGAGTATCCCAAAAAGATACCTCACCACTCTTTGATTCAAACTACCCTTGATATTTGTCTCATTTGATGTATAATTTGATTCCAAACACTTTGGAGTAACTCATTGAAGGTGAGTACACAAACCATAGTTCATAGAGTATTTTCTTAGTACCCTTATTTACCTCTATCCTATTCAATTTTTATACAATTGCACTCACAACTTCTCTCTAGTAAATTTTTACAATATTTCTCTAAATCATGAATGTCTTGCTACAATTTATAATTGTTCATTTTTTCTTTCTTTTTGCAACACCATTTTGTTGTGGTGTCTTGGAAGCTGACATCTACCTTCTGATCTCGTGCTCTTAAAAGTAGCTCTCGAATTCTTGTGAGGTTAACTCACCTCCTTGGTATGATCTTAGACATTTCAATACCTTACTAGTCTCCCTTTCTACCTTTTCCTTGTAGGCCTTGAACATGTAAAAGTCTTTTGAATTTTTCTTAAAGTAAATAATACACATTATTCTGGAAAAATCATTAATGAACAACATAAAGTATCTATCACCAAATACATTCTTAGTCACCATAGGACCAAACAAGTCAGCATGTACTAATTCTAAAACCTCTTAAAAGGTGAATGACTTGCTAGAAAGACTATAACTTGACAACTTTCCCAGTTGATAGTCTTTACACGTTACACTGTTGGGTTTAGTAATAGGAGGCAAACCTCTTCACATTTCTTCTTTCCTACCTTAACAATGCTTTCAAAATTTACATGAAATAACCTTTCTATGCCATAACCAACTACTACCTTTCTTAGCTACTAAATAGTTATTCTCTAAAATATTGAGATAGAAGAGATTACCTCTAATTGTTCTTTCTTAGGTAGTAGTTTACCTATCTTGTCAAAGTTTCTATAAGACCCTTTGTTTAATTCAAACTCATAACCTTCATCCATTAAATGAGCTACACCTAGTAGGTTATACTTAAGACCTTCCACTAGATATACATCTTCATAGTTAGTGGATTCATTTAGGGCTATAGTACCCTTACCCATTATCATGTATGGTGAGTTGTTGTTGATCTTCACCATTCCTCCATTATAGGCCTTCACATCATGGAATTTTCTCCTATCACTAGACATGTAGTGTGAGAAATTTTTATTGATTATCCAATTCTTGTTGGCATTGGTACTTGTTATTAGGGATCTCTCTACCCTCTATTTTATTATAGAAACAAGAATATTTCATCCTCATCTTCATCATCTGTATTGGTTGACTCTTCATCAATCACACCTTCCTCAACAATGTAGCATTGCTTCTTCTCCTTTCCTTTGAAGCTTGGCCATTTTTTTTTCTCCTTCTTGATTTGATCCAAACATCTAGTGACATATTGGTCCTACCTTTTTACACTTAAAAAATTTGAATGAAATCTTACCTTTGTACTTCCCTTTTCCTCTTGTCATTATCTTCACAAATAAAGCCTCCATGTCTTCTTGTTTGACTTCTTCAATATAGATATTGTCTAGGTCTCTTATGTATTTGGAATTTCTTTCTTCCTCTTTACCTCTTTGGTCTACAATAGGTGAAACTATGGAATTGAATGTAACTTTAACCTTTGGTTGACTATTTTTGAAGTTACTCAGTTCAAACATAATGAACTTTCCTATCAATACATCAAGAGTTACCTCCATTTTCTTTATTAATCTCAATTCTTGAATGAATGAGACTCTTATCATGTATTTGGGTAGCAAGGCTCTTACTATCTTTCTCACCACATCATCCTCATACAATTCTCCTCCAACAACTCTGATGGCTAACATCACATCCTTCACCTATTTGTCATACGTTTCGATGTCTTCTCCTTCCTACATTCTCATCCTATCATACTTTCCTCTTAGGCTATTAGTTTTGGAATTTTGAACATTCTTATGACTTCCATAAACAATCTTAAGATTTTTCTACATCTCATAAGCCATCTCCATCTCCTCTACATATTTGTATTCAATATAAGACAAAGTGTTGTCTAGAGCATCCATTGTAGTCGTGTGAGTTTATTTGTTCTTTATCTGATTTGCACTAAGTGGAGTGTAGGTTCCACAGTTTGGTTATCACATGACCCTATTATGAATTTCCAAGAGTTCTTAGATGTAACATCAATTATCTACACCACAAGTTTTAGTTTCTCTTCAAGAACTTTGGTGCTTCTCTTTTCAATATTTTGATCTTTGCCTCAAGTTGATAGACTCCTTACCTCAAAGGACCTAGGCTCTAGTACTAATTTTTGGTCCACACACATGTGAATATACATAGAGTGGGTGGGGGGGGGGAGTGGGGTGAATCAGTATATCCTAGATAACTTGAACTTTTCATATATGTCTATCTTTACACTAGTCTAGAGGTTAATGCTAGTTATAACTTAACTGACCAAGATTAAGAAAAAATGATGACAAACATAGAATCAAATAACATAGGTATTTATCTCAAGGAAACTCATCTAGGGTAAAAAAAAAAAATGGCATCTAAGTCAATCCTCACAAATTTGCACTCTCTTGAAGTGTGCCTCGTCAAGGGCTTATCTTTGTGAAAAGATTTCAAGGACCCTATTAGGTGCCACTCAGTTAAGGTAATTGGATAAGACCTATGAGTTTCTTGCTTAGTTAAGAGAATCTTGGTTGAGGGACTTTAGAACATCAACTAATATGCTACCCTATTAGGGGATTTAATATAAAGAATGTGTTTAAGTCCACCCTCGACATGATTTATTGTTGTAGTGATTAGAAAACAACAGAGGGCATGGCCAAAACATGATAGGTACTTTTCTTAACTTGAATATAGCCCACTTTGATGCTCCTTGGACATGTCTACAACTTTTCTCTACTCTCTCTTGGATCTACAACTTAGACATGATCATTTATGTGCTTGGCTCTATTGGCTATTACACACTTCATAACTTATGTTGATCAACCACATTGGCTTCTCCTCAATGTATTTTTATTTACACTTTGTTTGTGTCTTTTAAATTTCACACTTCTCACTTTGAGATTACACTTAACTCAGCTTTGTGGCTCTATTTCTATTCACTCTGCAATCTAACTTTTTTGCTCGAAGCAACGTTCTCTTATATGGTCTTGTGAGGGTGGAAATGTGAATCAAGGATATGAGGCCTAAGTTTATCACATAACCACATATACATATGAATAATAGAGGGAGGGAAATCAAGGAAAAGAGTCATTTCAATCCCAATTCTAGAGAACTAGGTCTAGAGAGATTAGTGCTAACCAAATAAGCAAGGAGCACTAATGCAAATGAGGTCTAGGAAGCATAGGGGAAAGGTATCCACGTCCTTGAAATTCCTAGATGAATGAAAGAAGCTAGAGTTGGATACATGCAAATGTGTTGAAAGGATAAAGAAGGCAAAGAAATCACCTTTATTGTATGTTTTATTAATGTTTTTTTGATTAGTATGAATGGAAATTGTTGGATATGGGCCTCAAATTGTGCAACAAAAAAAACACAAAAATCTTTTAACAATCTATCACGGGTAAACTAAATCTTCATGGGAGAAATGGACCATCAGGGGTATAGTGCACCCTTGATGGATAGTGTGTGATGCTGATTCTAATTTTGTATTTTTGAAGAAAGCTAAAAAGGCTACTCAAATGTGCAACCTATTTATCAAATTGATATCGACAACCTAAAAACAAAAGGGTTTTTTGTTGTTGACAAGGAGTTTTTCTTGGTCAAACCCCAGTTTAGGAATTAACCTTGAATCAAAATAATTGAAATAACATGAATGTAAACAAATGTATGGATTCACCTTATAATAGCTTGATCTCTCAAATTGAATGCAATGTACTCACTTTACCAATTGATTTGCATCAAGAAGATGAAGATGCAACAAATGTTCTTAAATAGATTAAAGAAGATCTTGAAGATAAAATCCTTTAATTGATTGAATTCTTTAACCCTTGATCTTCAATAGAGGAATGCTTGAATGCTAGAGTTCTTGCAGATATGAATCATGGATGAGAAATAGAGAAAATGGAAGGGTTTATATAGAGCTTGGAATTGACTAACTTCTGTAGACTTACCTACATAGGAATTAACTATTGGAAACTACAATTGGAAAAATTGTTATGTTGTCATTGATGTCAAACCTTACTAGTGAGACATTTGCTAACAGTGTAGAGTGCCATACCAGTTGACTAATGAGGAGGATTTGAAAAGAGAGATAATTAGATGAGCTAGTGAATTTTTTGAGTAAAGAAAATCAATTATGACGGAATTGCAATGGGTACTTGATCAATTAGTCTTTAACAAGATAATGCATTTTTAATCATTATATGAAGTGAAGAAGATAATTGAGTAAATGTATAGAAGATAAGACAAGAAGTTGAGCAAAACACTAAGCTTGATCGAATGATAATTTTACTAGGTCAATGAAGTAGAAGATTAAGGAGCTTAGAGATAGTCAAGCAAGCAATATCAGCCGAGTGATAGTTATGGTCAAGCAAAATGAAGTAGGAAAATGTACTAGCGATTGAGCATAGTGAAGACCAAGAAAGCCAGTATAAGTTGATCGAGACAAAACAATAGAGATTGAGCTATGTAGTGTTGAGCAAACTGAAGAACATAGTGATGACTGAGTATCAACATTTTAAGAGTTTGTAAAGAATCTAGTTTTGAGGCCAACGCAGTTGAATTTTGGATTGATCAAATTGATAAGGATTGATGAGTTGGCATATTTAATGCATGAATCAAGTTTTTTAAAGTGATCTAAGGTGAGGGTTTAAGGAGAAGTTTCTAGAATCTTCAATAAAGGAGAAGAAGGAAAAAATGATGGACAGATTCAATGAATCTAATAAAACCCTAAGATCTACTATTTTAAGCAGTAAAAGATGAAAGCTACATATTTAAACAGGGACAAGAGATGTTTATGTTGGTTTGTTGTAGATTGGAAAATTTGTAAAGAACATAGTAGTAGAGGAAAAGTGAGAATATTGGTGAAATGTGATTGCTTGAAGGGTTTCTAAGAAGATTAGAGATGCAGAGTACAATGAAGTCCACTCAATGAACTAGAAATTGAGCCAATTGGAGATCTGAATTTGAAAAGTAAGTTTTATATTGACAAATCAAACCTAGTTGTTACTTTCTAGCCATTGTGGTAGTAAAATCCTTTAATCAAAGTTAACCTAATAGTCATTTGTTAATCCTTTAGTTAAGGTGACATTTAAATGGAATGATCCAAATTCCTATAACTAGGACAATCCTAATAGGGTGATTAAATGCTTTAATAGGGTCACACCTAATAGTCTATTTTGTAACCTTTAATAGAGTGGGCTCTTCATTGAGCTCACTTTAAAAAGAGTGAAAAGTGGTAGCATGTTACTTGGTGGTTTTTCCCAAAATGGGTTTCCACATTAAATGTTGGTGTCATAAATGTGTGATTTTTTTTTTGTGATGCATGTTATTTACTATTGTTTATTCCTTTTGGTCAACATATACTGATCAAATAGCTAGTGATGAATGAATAAGTTAAGTTGATAAGTTTCTATATTGACTGAGTGATTTTATGAGATTGATTAAGTTGTTTGAAGTTATTAAAAGTTAAATTATACATCTGGACCTGAGGATAACTAATTCACCCCCCCCCCCCGCCAACAATTATTTTGAATATTCTAATAATTGGCATCAGAGCTTTGGTGCTTGTAAGGAAAGTTTGAATGGACATAAGCTAAAGATCAAGATGTACAAGAGAGAGGTACCTGAGATGAACAAAGAGAACTTCCTTCCATGGAAATGATTGATGGGATTGCATCTATCTAGAGTTAGAGATTCTGCATTATACTACTTGGACAATGAATACCTTGAAGTACCTAGACCCATGACTATCAAGAAAATCAAGAAAAACCATCAGCATAATCAAGTGATGATAGATTTAGCATCTTCCCTAAGTTATGTTGAATTTGATGATGTAAAAGATTGCACTATTGCAAAGAAAATGTGGGATAAGTTGGCTTAAATTCATGGAGGAGACAAAAATGTGTTAAGAGCTAAAGGAGAAAGATTGAGAGGTAAGTTTGATGACATGATAATGAAATAAGGAGAGACTATTGCACAATATTGTGGTCAATCAAAGAGGTTCTCAATGAAATTAGAGGAGCTAAAGGAAACATATTTAATGAAATTGTAATAATCAAGGTATTAAGGACTTTACTTCTAATATGTGCAATTAGAGTATCTGCAATTTAAGAATTGAGATGTACACCTAGTAATGATATGATCTTGGATAGTCTAATTGGTAGACTCGCTACATTTGAATTGTGAAATTTTGATAACTATACACCTTCTACTATTGAATGTGCTTTCAAGTCTCATATGATCCTTAATGGATCTAAAAGAAAGAAAAACAACAAGCTTGTGGATAGTGATTGTGAATCAAATGATGCCCTTGATGAGTTAGAAGCATTATTGGAAAGAAAGATACCAAGGAAAAAAGGAAAATACAAAGTGGTAAACTTCTTATTATCTATTGACATGTTACAAAATTGGTCATATTGTTGCAAGATGTCCTGATAGAGATGAGCAAGAAGAAATGAAATACAACAAATACTGAGGAAGGAGAGAAAAAAGAGACAACCTATGTAAAAAAGACTACAAAGGAAAAGGTAAGAAATCCTATTACATTGCTGAAGAAGATGGTTCTGATAGTGATACTAATGAAAATGATGAAGAAGTTGTTTATGTTGCAATGAAAGGTGAATTTGATGAAGACGAGAAAACTTCTCTAATATCACATGTGAAGAAGAATGACAGATGGATAATTGATAGTGGTTGCTCACACCAAATGAATGGTGATGCATGTAAGTTTGAAAAGTTAGAACATTATAATAGAAGCAATGTTAAGTTTGCAAATGATGCACCATATTTTGGATTATGGTAAAAACAAGTTTTGAGGGGACTCGAAACACCATAGGAAAAACATAAATAAAATGAGATAGAGTCCACCAAGTTTTACAAGGACTTGAAATCTATAGTAACATCAACAAAAGAACTAGATTTTATAAGGACCTGGAACCTAAATAGTAGCATACAAACATAAACCAATTGGTAAGAAAAAACCATAGTTAAAGAAAACTAGCAAAGAGATAAGATCATATGTGAATAGTTTGGGCTATTGAGTTGAATTTCAAAATAGGAAGGCAAAGATCTATGATGCTACTAGTGAACTGATTGGAAGTGAGGAGAAAACAAGAGGTAACCTATTCCATCTAGACCTATATGAAGATACATGTTTATTTGCACAACTTGAGGATGTTTGGTTATGACATAAGAGGTTATGTCATGTGAACTTTGATAATTTGGTAAGCATTAGTAAGATGAAAGGAGTAAGAGGGTTACCAAGATTGAGAAAACCTAATAAAGTGATGTGCAAAAAATGTCAAATAGAAAAAAATGACAAAGTCTAGTTTCAAGAGAAATACCTAATCTTCTAATGATATTTTGGAGTTGGTTCATACTAATTTATTTGGTCTTATTGAAGTGCAAATCTATTAGGGTGACAAGTAATTTATTTTATTTGTTGATGATTTATGTAGAATGATGATTGTGATGTTTCTTAAACAAAATTATGATGCATTTCAAATGTTTAAGTGGTATTTGGGTAGAGTTGAAAAGGAAAAAAGTAAGAGTCTAAAGTGCTTGAGATCAGATAGATGAGGTGAATTCATATGAGATGAGTTCAATATATGCTAAATGAAAAACTCCACCATAGAATGGGATAATTAAAAGAAGGAATAGATGAATAATGGACTATGCAAGAAAACTGATGATGGAAAAGAATATTTCACAAAACTATTGGACAAAAATTGTAAGTACTACAATTTATAGACCGAACTGAGTTCAAGTTAAGAAATGTACAAACGCAACCCCTTTTGAACTTTGGTATGGCTATACACCTAATGTCAATCATTTCAAAGTGTTTGGAAGAAAGTGTTACATATTAGATGATGCAAGCAAAGGAGAACTTGATACAAAGAGTGATGAAGGTATATTCCTAGGATATTCCACTAAAAGAAAGGCATATAAGTATTTGAATACTAACACTAAAAAAATTGTGGAAACTACAAATGTTAGAGTTAATGAATTTGTAGAAAAGAGTGAAGAAGAATGCAAGAAAGAACATGAAGATTACAGAAACATTATCTACATCTATGAAGCAGAACCTAGTACATTACTTGAACCAAAGAAAGAGGTTTTCAAGCATCAACAGCCAAATATTGTTGAGGTTCAACAAAAAAGCTCTCTCAAGCATCAAACTATAGGAGTAGGCACCATACACTAGATCAAATTATTGGAGACATAGATCTAGGAGTCATGACAAGAAATGAGTTGAAGAAGGATACATGTTTACTATGTGAGTTTGAACCTAAATAAGTTGAAGATGCTCTAGAGAATGAAAATTGGATTAAAGCAAAGAATGAGGAGATTAATCAAATAGATAAGAATAAGACATGGATATTGAAACCAAGGCCAACAGATAAGAATGTGATTGGAACAAAATGGCAGAAACAAGATGAATGAGAAATGAGAACTCACAAGGAACAAAGCAAGACTAGTTTGTAAGGGATATGCACAAGAGGAAGGAGTTGATTGTGGAGAGACTTTTGCCCCAATTGCAAGGTTAGAAGGAGTGAGAACTTTGCTTGCATATGCTTCTTACAAAGGATTTAAGGTATACCAAATGGATGTGAAATTTGTATTTATAAATGGAATCTTGGAAGAAGAAGTCTACATTAAACAACTTGAAGGATTTATTGATCTTGACAAGAGGAATATTATATGTAAATTGCATAAAGAATTATATGGATTGAAATAAGACCTTAGAGTATGGTATGAAAGGTTACACACTTATTTGGTTAAAATTAGTTTTGCAAGAACTAATGACAATAGCAATTTGTACTTGAAAAGTGAACTTGAGAGTAAGATATTGCTAGCTAAAATTTTTGTCGATGATATCATATTTGGAGGACATGATTTATTGTAAAAATAATTTTCTAATTAGATAAAGAAAGAATTTTAGATGTCAATATTTGGAGAGATTAAATTATTTGTTTGTTTGCAAGTTTATCGGATGAAGAAAGGTATTTACATTACAAAATCAAAGTATATCAAGGATATATTGAAGAATTTTAGAATGGAATATTCAAGAATAGTTGGAACACCTATGATGACTAGTCACAAACTTTCAAAGAATGATGATTCTTCTAAAGTTAATCAAACATTGTACAAGTCGATGATTGGAAAATTGCAATATGTTGTTCATAGAAGACCTAACATTATATTAGTTGTTGGTATAGTTGCAAGATTTTATACTTATCCTAAGGAGAATCACATGATGGATGTAAAAAGGATATTGAGATATCTAAAAGGAATTGACAATTGTGGATTATAGTACAAGAAGAATGACAAGTTTGAGCTGGAAGTTTATACAAATGTTGATTGGGTTGGAAGCATTGATGATAGAAAGAGTACAATTGGAGGAGCTTTCTTTCTCAAAAAGAAATTGATTTCATGGACAAGCAAGAAGAAAAACTGTATTTCTCAATCCATGGTAGAGGCTGAGTATGTTGCTACAACAATTAACTATTCAAACATTATGTGGGTCAAGCAATTATTGAAAGGTATGAAGGAGGGGATTACTAAACCTGTTGTGACATATTGTGATAACACAAGTGCAATAAACATATCTAAGAGTCATATGATGCATACAAATACCAAGCATATTTCTATCAAGTATCATTACTTAAGGGAATTAGTGCAAGACAAAGAAGAGTATGTGAACACGAAGGATAAGATAACTGATATATTCACTAAGGCATTACCTAAGGATGCATTTGAGTATCTAAGAGGTAAGTTATGGGTCCTTCCCCTACCTGAAGCAAGATGAGAAGAGATGAAATATTGCATCAATTATTATGATAAGAATATCTTACAAACTAATGTTCAAGGTCACACTTTAGGAGCTGCCTAAAGTTATGAAAAGATGGATAGATGTATGAGTAGATGAAGCTACAAGTCAAAAATGACAAAGGGAGTGATATTGCAAGATTATTTAGGATAGTGAAAAGAGGAGGATGTGTATGAATTGGATGATGTCTTTGGCATTATTGTCAAAGAGGGAGATGTATGATAGTTACCATATTAGTTACAAATGAGATGTTGTGTTACCATCCAATAAAGAGAGAGAATATGGATGCAATATTTGAAGAAGAGATGCTTAAGAGGGAGTCATTACAAGTGTCAATACAATTAGCATCACATTGATGGATCTAAAATTGGTATCATAGAGGGAGAAGTGTAATAGAAACAAAGAGGAAGTATACTGAGGTTGCATGGATGAGAATCATAATGAAATTAAGGATATTATTGAAGATCTAATACAGACTACAGAGGGAGCTATTAATGATAAATCATGAGAAGGTCTTTTGCATTTTCATGGTAAATAGAGGTGTTTCCATCAATGCCAAAGAGGAAGATTGTTGGAAACTACAATTGGAACAATTGTTTTGTTGTCATTGATGTCAAACCTTACTGGTGAGACATTTGCTAATGGTATAGAGTGCCATATCATTTGACTGATTAGGAGGATTTGAAAAGAAGATAACTAGATGAACTAGTGAAGTTGTTAAGTAAAGATGGGCAATTATGATGGAATTATAATGATGGGCACTTCATCAATTAGTCTTTGACAAGATAATGTGTTGTTTGATCATTATATGAAGTGAAGAAGACAGTTGAGGTAATGTATATAAGAGAAGACAAGAAGTTGAGTAAAACACTAAGCTTGACCAAATGACAGTTTTACTAGGTCAATGCAACAGAAGATTAAGGAACTTAGAGATAACTGAGCAAGTAGTATTAATTGAGTGATAATTATGGCCGAGAAAAATAAATAAGGAAAATGTAGTAGCAATCAAGCATAGTGAAGACTGAGCAAGCTAGTGTAAGCCAAGTGATATAGAATTGTAGAGACTGAGCTACCGAGTGTTGACCAAGCTGAAGAAGATAGTGATGACTAAGTGTCAGCATTTTAATAGTTTGTGAAGAATCAACTTTTGAGGTTGACATGGTTGAATTTTTGGGTTGGTCAAAATGCATAATTGATAAGGATTGATGAGCTGACATATTTAATGCATGAATTGATTTTGTTAAAGCGATTTAAGGTGAGGATTCAAGGAGAAGTTTATAAAAGTTTCAAGAAAGGAGAAGAAGGAAAAAATGATGGACAAATTCAATGAATCCAATCAAACACTGAGATCTATGATGATATTTAAGTGGAAAAAGATTAAAGTTTCCTATTTAAGAAGGGACAAGAGATGTTTATGTTAGTTGGTTTGTTGTTGATTGGAAAATTTGTAAAGAACCTTGAAGAACATAGTAGCAGAGGAAAATTGAGAAGATTGGTGAAGTGTGATTTCTTAAGGGTTGCCAAGAAGACAAGAGATGGATTGTATAATGAAATCCAGTCATTGAACTAGCAATTTAGTCGACTGGAGATCTAAATTTACAAAGCGAGTTGTATCTTGACATATCAAACCTAGCTATTACTTTCTAACCATTGTCATAGTAAAATTCTTTAATCAAGGTTGAAAAATAGTCATTTGTAAATCCTTTAATCAAGGTGACATCTTAACGGAATGATCTAAAGTTCTCTAATGATGCCATTCCTGACATGGTGATTAAATCCTTTAACAGGGCCACACCTAATAGTGTATTTTGTAATCTATAGTAGGGTTGGCTCTTAACCAAGCTCATTTTGGAAGAGTGAAAAGAAGTAGCATATTACTTGGTTGTTTTCCCAAATTGGGTTTCCATGTTAAATCTTAGTGTCATATATGTGTGAATGTTGTTTTGTGATGCATGTTATTTACTATTGTTTATTCATGTTAGTTAGCATATATTGAACAAAAAACTAGTGATAAATGAATAAGTTATGTTGCTAAATAGGCCAAGTGATTTTATGAGATTGATTAAGTTATTTGAAGTTGTTAAAACTTGGTACATCTAGACCTGAGGATAATTGATTCACCCCCCCAGTATTCTAAATATTCCAACATTAACACCCCGAACATTTATGGACATGGGACCTGAAGAGGAGACCCAAAATAGGTCCCAATTAGGGGCACATTGCACCCCTAAAAACCAGGTCATAGAAATCCCAAAATAGATCCTAGATCTCCAAAATCAGGTGCAAATTATGAGATATAGTTGTTACGGTGCAAGGAGTAGATTCCAATTGGATAGATGAAGGGAAGGGAGGACCTAGGAGGATAAATCCCATGTTGAGCTTAATGCTATGAAAATAGGAACTTTAAAGATGATCTATTAGGTTTTACCCCAATTCTTCCTAGGAAGAAAGATGGAAAAGGGAAAAAGGAATGAAAGACATGAGGAGATTAATGATATTGTATTAAATAGGTGCTAAGCCTCCGTTAAATTGGAATGTCTCCAATTTAAGATAGTGCATTTAGCTCCCACTTTAACAAGAGTATGGAATCAATCCAAACTCTTGTAAAGTAGACCACATGACATAAGATATTCTTATTCAAATCAAGGAGACAAAGAATTCATCAAGCCCCCAAGGGATTGAGAATTTGCTAACTCCCATATCATAATAAGAGAGAAATCACTGACTAAGAAGAAGAGAGGAGTGCTTATTTCATCCAATAGAGTGCCCACCGTATTGCGAATCACTAAAAGAGCTATTGTAAATAGATGGCATTGAAATATTCTAATAGGGTGGTAACCCACTAGTCATCCCGTCAAAAGGCCTACCTATAGATCAACATTCTTCATATCACCATGGTAAGGTCTATTAAGAATATTTTACCCATGTATGGAACTTGGAAAATTGTTATGCCTTAGCCATAGATGAGATCTAGCTTATGTGCATGTAAAGGAAAAAGAGTCCCAATGTCAAGGATGCTCAATTCCAATATTGAATATGTGCATAGAGAATCCATTCTTTATGATTCCGCATAATCCACAAAGGGATTCATAAGATGTATGTATTGAAAAAGAGGATGAAGTATTAATTCATAAATTTGAGGATAACTTAGGAAGCATACTAAGTATCCAGGACTAAAGTACCCCAAGCTATACTTAGAATCTGCATTCACTAACCCATGATTGGAATGCAAAAATGAGCAGAGCATATGCCCCCACATTAAAGTCATTGTTAACACTTTAACATGAGCAATGGATTTAAAAAAGTATATGTACAATCATTGAAAGATGTTTCCATGATGAGATGCCACTAGAAGAAGAGAAATCAAGGGAAATGAGTACATAACATGCAAGATAACAAAAGGGATCTACTAAGTTTGGGGTCAATAAGATCATATGATAATATGTAAATACTATATCAAGTATAAAATATCACCATCCCCCAAAGGAAGTAGGACTACAATACAATGGAAGAAAGACACATAAGAGTTATGAAGAAGATTCTATTTGCATTGCCACCATGAAGACCAAAATGAATTGGTGCTACCATGTCACAAATACATGCAAATAACACAAGGATACAAGTTTGAACAATAGAACATGTACACAATAGCATATATGACATATAGAAGAGGTAAGATACAAATAGAATAATGATCATCTCTTTGATTCCTTTATCACCTTGTGTTAATGAAACAAAAAGGGTCGTTTAAAAAAATCTAAACAAACATTAAGCAAACACGATACATGGGAAGAACATACTAACAAGTGAAGACACAAAAAATTACTATGCTAGAGTACTCACTTCAAGCATGTTTCCCTCCTCTATATCAGTCAGTAGTAATAAGAGAAGGTGGATAACTTTAAAGAGGAGCTATGTCCAACATAATACAAATAATAGCTAAATCCAAAAAAGACTATTGGGAGAGTCACTATGCTTAGGTGTAGATGTAAGTGTAAGTTGCACATAAAGTATGTTATGTAAATCAACATAAAGATAAATAATCTCATGTTCATCATCATCTAAAGTAACTTCTTTATCTAATTAATAGAAATATAATCCAAAATAGGGATATGCATTCCATTATTAAATTCCTTGACAAACATGAGCTAATGAGAAGTATCCATATGAGATTTAGCACAAGCTTGAAAATACTTTTGATGTTCATGAGAATGTCAGATGAATTTAATTTTGTTAGAGGCTTTTTGAGAAGATGAAGGAGGATCAACATCCATAGGTTCCTTACCTTTTGATTGCCCAATAGGAGGAACAAGAAAGGGCTGAGACACAAAAGGAGGAACTACACTAGGATAAGGATCCACTCTAGAAGAAGGAATTACACTAGAAGAAGGAACCATACTAGGAGGATTAATAGATTTAAGAGGTGGTTGACCATTATAAATAGAATAGAAAGAGGAAATAAGCATAGAATGTGTAGGTAAATTACCACAAGAAATAGCCTTAGACATACTTAACTCAAAAATCTTTCGATGTTGATGAGCTTGATAGGTGCATAAAACAAAATCTAGATGAGTATGAGGAAAAGAAGGAATAGAAGGCCAAAATAAATAAAAAGTAGCACAATGTTGAGGTCTATAAGGATGATAAAGACTATGATCATCTTAATCTCACCAACATAAGGAAATTGAGTGCATTGATGAATAAAGTAAGTAATGGCATGCATGATAGTCAACCAATGTAAAACAAGCTTCACTTGGAACTAATTGGAACTATGAATGAAAAAAAAAAGTACTATTCACCACTTTACCATTGAGCTTAATAGGGAAAGAGATAGAATGTTGTAGAGGATACAAGAAACCATTACAAGTCTAAATCTAAGCATCATTTGAATCATAAAAATCATGATGTTTTTTCTTAGTATACAAACATTCCTCAATAATAATATTAACCATAGAAGTAGGATAAAAAAGATACCCATTAGAAGTATATTTAGCAATCTGAGTAGTAATATAGAGAGGACCATCTGGAGCGTTGAACTTATCAGCATTAGTGAATGAGATAGTAAGGGCTCTAGAATGCTTTTGATTTAGTTTAGGTTTAGGTTGATGATTATATGTAGAGGGAATTTCTTCCTTTGGTGGACATGGAGGTTGAACTAAAAATTCCACATAATTAATAATATTATCATTCTCTTTTTGTAAAATATCATAAGCGAAATTCACTTCTGGAGGAGTAGAAGAAGGATGTTGAATAATATTATTAATTGTATGCTAAGGTAAAGGATTAGTGTATGTTTAAAGATTTTGATTAGGAGGTGACACAAATTTATGCCCATTATCTTGACTATCAACATATAATGCATCAAAATTAATCAAATCATGAATCCTACATTTCAGAGTATAATAGGCCTCAGTATCATGTCCAAGTTGGTGATGAAATTGACTAAAAACTTTAGGATTAAAATGTGGACTCGATGTAGTAGAAGGAATATGTAGTTTAAGAGGAGGAAGTGTAATAATATCAACACTAACCAACCTAAATAATAGAATGTAAAGACTCAGAAAGAGGTGTAAACTTATGATTCATCCAAAAAATAGAAGAAAAAGTAGTGACACCTTGAGATGCAACAACTACTTAATCATCTAGTGCATTCATGGATTTGTTAACCTTGACATATTTGTTGAGTTTCTAAAATTTATTAGGATTAGTTGTGGCATAACTCTTATCAACATGTACAAGATCCATTGGAGTGGTACTCTCAAACTAGCTCACTTGTAATTGATAATGACAAAACATTACACAAAGTTGTGAAAAAGAAGTAAACTCAGTAAGAAAAATCTTTTCTCTAATGTATATTTGTAAATTCACAATAAATATATGTTGAATATCAAGATTAGGCACAAAAAATACATGTTGAATATCAAGATTTGTAAATTTATTGAATATTTGATTCAATAATTGATTTTATTGGAAATTTAATTCAATTTAATCAATTTAAATTCCTTTTTGATGTGTAATTAACAAATGGTTTAATTTAATTAATGTGCTAGGATATTTGAATTAAATTAAAAAGGCCATGTTGATTTATTTCTAATTATCATTGTATATTTAGGAAATAATTGATTTTTTTGGAGATTTAACTCAATTAAATTATTTTTAATTTCATTTTGATGGGTAATTAGAAAATGGGTTTAATTTAATTAATGTGCTAGGATATTTGAATTAAATTAAATAGTCCATGGTGATTTATTTGTAATTATTATTGTATATTTAGGAAATAATTGATTTTTTAGGATTATTGCATTTTAAGTGTTTTATGCAATTTGACACACTGATCACATTAAGTGATAGAAATAGATTGCCTATTGTCTTAGGACTTTGATGATTTTTGTTTGATTTTTGAGATTAGGAGCACTTGTTTGATTGTGCCATTTTTAGGTGATTACAGTTGACCCTCTTTGAATGAATGTGTGAGCAACACATTTGTTCAAAGAAGCTTTACTATTTAGAGGTTAAGGATAGCTTGATATGGGTCTTGATGAAGCTTATTCCGAAGAGAGTGAGGAGTCAACTTTGAGCTTGATTGGATGGAGTTTGGTTGATGTAAGTATCATCTTTAACTTAGAAAGATCAAAGATCCATTCAACATCACCTTTGACTTACTAGGGTCAAAGGGTCATTACACATCGACTTTGAATTAGAATGGTCAAAGTTCTATTGAGCATCAACTTTGACATACAAGGGTCAAAGGTCTATTAAGGAAAGATTGTCAAGAAGATAGCTTTGAACTTGATTGAACTAAAGTTGGTTAAGCATCGACTTTGACTTAGAATGGTCAAAGGTTTATTGAGTATGAAATTGAATACAAACAACTTTAAACTTGATCAAACTAAAGTTGATTGAGCATTGACTTTGACTTAGAATGGCCAAAGATCTATTGAATATAAAATTGATTACAAACAACTTTGAACTTGATTGAACTAAAGTTGATTGAGCATTGACTTTGACTTAGAGTGGTCAAAGGTCTATTGATATTTCAAACTTATGACTTAGAATGGTCAAAAGTTTTTGTTTTAGCAATGATTTGGCTTAAAATGGTCAATCATGAATGATATTATGAATTTATGATTTATAGTGGTTAAAATTCATATTGAGATTGATATTTAGGTTGACCTCGACTTAGAATGGTCAAAGATCATTGAAGTTGAAGAGTGATCAATAGTTTATGATATAGATTAGGATATTGAGTTTGATATGGGTTTGATGAATTGAGATTTCCCCAGTTATAAGAATGCCCCTATTATGAGGACTTGATTTTTGTTGATAAGAATTCCCCTAGTGATGAGGACTTGAGATAGTAGGCAAATTGAAGTTATGGATTCATCTTGCCCCCTTGGGAGCAAGATCGGATGATGATATCGTAAATGATTTATCCAAAGAGGAATCATAGTATAGAAGAATGAGATTTGATAGATTCAGTTGAGAAGAAGTGAAGTAGCATAGGAATAAAGTTGATGAATTTTGTTAAGCCAGATTGAGCATTTTTTTACCTAGTTTGACCAGGGTTGACCAAAATGAGGAATATTTTGAGGATGGTTTGAATTTTGATTCTTCTACAAGAAGATCATGTTGGTAACAAATATTTAAAGTACAATTTTGAGTTGTTTAATGATATTAGAATGTGATTTTGATCCCAAAAATGATGAGTAATGACACAGTGCTTAGGGATTCTTACCTTCATTTCTCATAGTCTCATAGAATGAGTATCATTACAATGCTTGATATAAAAATGCAAGTTCAAAAATATATGCAAGTTTAGGACTTTAGTCACTAAACCATAGCTTATATTTCATCATTGAGCATTTTTTGGTAAGGCCATAGGATGTCGTACAATCCTCACTAATAAGACTATCATGAGGGTATGAATATGAAATTAATATTAATTTGTCAGAACTAGATGTAAGCATTAAGGCACAAGAAGCCTCATAGTGACCCATACATTTACTTCTTAAGATGAGTATCAATATTTTATTGTAGCATAGAGAATTCACTCAAAACAGACAAGGAGTATAACCAACCTCATTGATGTTTCCATATGAAATGAGTTGAGGTACACATGGCCATCCAACATGAGATAGAGGTTCTTATAGTGGACACTCCTTTTATATGGATCATTTGGATAATTAGGAATAAACCAACAAACAAAAAATAAAATAAAATATCATTCCCCTAGTCCTTTCTCCTCTAGTTAAATTTAGAAAGCCTGGAGTTGCTTGAAGGGAAATGACAAAGCAAAAGCAAAACACACGAAAAAAAAGATCAACATAGCTCAAACAGTTTCAGTGTTCAATGTTAGTTTCAATGTTAGAGGACTAATGTCAAGTGTTGAAGTTTTGGATGTGTTTGGAGAAATCTCTTCAATAGATGAACAAAAATAGACATACTTAGTTAGGACACCTAGTGACTGATGCAATAAAGATCTTCTTTGAGAGGAATCTCACTAGTAGACTAAGCAACATTAGGTAGAAATAGTTAGAACAATTGGTGACAAATGAAAGAGAGATCCTTTTCAAGAGGAATCTCATTAGTAGACTAAGCGACAATAGGTAGACAAAGTTAGTACAATTGGTAACTGACGCAAGAGAGATTCTCTAAGAACATAGGGCATTTCCCCCTAGACCAGTTTCAATCCATGTAGGTACGAGCAAAGTCTCAAGATAACTAAGAGAGATGAGAACAAAAAGCTAAAGTGGAAAGCAAAGAACTTAAAGTAGGAAAGTGATTCTACAAAAGCTAGAAGATGCATTAATAAATGAAGCATTTTGGAACAAGAGGTGCTTGTTTACTAGGTTTTTATCAAGACACTTTTCTTTCCTCTTTTTTATTTATTTTTTGGTTCTTTTCTCCCTTTTTTTGGACTCTTTATTATTATTATTATTATCGATATTTTTTTGGTATTATCAAGGTACCTATTGCTAGGTTTCCACTAGGATAATAGATTTTTTTAGGACTTTTTATAATTTTAAGTACTTTTTTGATATTACTAGCTCTTAAGCAAGATCATATCATTTTGTTCCAGTGTCTAGCAAGGTGTAGGAGAAGATGTAGTAGCAGGCTAGTGGATAAGCAGAGATGGATAGGCAAGGAGTATGAAGTGAGTGAAAGTGATCCTCAAGAACTAGCTCTTCAACAGTACCCAAGCTAGGGAAAAGGTGAGATAGCCATATGAATTAGGTTTTAGATAATAAATGAAAGTCAATAAGTGAGATAACATGATGTCATGAAAGCAAGTAATCAAAAAGAGTGGATATGTCAAGAGGCGTCTAAGAACCATGTTTTTCGTCTTTTTCTTTTGATCAAGACCAAGGGGTCAAGTGGATAAGATACTGATAAGATATCATAGTAAGAGAAAAGTTCATTATGGAGGCTATGAGTGAGTGACTTGGGATAAGAAGGATCATGACAGGAAGCCTAGTGGATAAGATAACCAATGCTCATGAATAACTCAATAGTGTCAAGATCAAAGAGAAAAGATGGAATGTATATATTATGGAAGAATTATGCATGATGCTTGTTTGCCAAGTTTTCATCATGGTACTTGTCCAAGGTGCCACAAGAAGAGGGTTTTCCATGGCACAAATTTATTTATCTTTACTTTTGCTACCAAGGCACATGTTTCTAGGTTTTCACTAAGGCACATTTTTTTCTTTTCTTTTTTTTTTGGGATTTTTAGATTGTTTGGAAAGAATTCAAGCCTTTTATAATTTTGAATAGTACTCTTACTGGAAGGATAAGTTATAATAAGCCAAGCCCATAGAAAGGTATGCTCAAATATGTTATTAGGGAAATGGAAGGGAGATAGTAGGAAAGAAAAAGCAAAGGAGATAGAAAGGGATGTGCGAGGGTAGAAGGAAAAGTGGGCAAGATCAACATCGATACACACTTTGAAGGGTAGTGGGATGATGGAGGAAATATGGGTGAAATAGCTTGAGGTTTAGATATATGAGGTGGTAGAATAATTTTGGAGGAAGATGTAGTGGAAGACTTCAAAATATTTTGAGGAAGATGACTAGATGAAGATGAAGTGGAAGCCTTTGGAAGCTTGAATGTCAACTTTGATGTGTTTTCAAAGTTCAAGTCTTTTAAAATAGACTTGGGAATCATATATATTTTGACTTTTATTTTCCTTTGAATGTTTTAGAATGCATTTTCTAAATGACAGATATAGGAACCCATATTTTCTTTGATTTTTCTCTTTGGTTAGTGGACCCTTGTGGTCTCTTGAATAGTTCTTTTCCCTTTGTATTCACATGTCAATTAGAGAAGACATAGTGATCTTCATTTGCAAATGGATTCTTGAGTTTATTCTTAAGTTGACAATCCAAATTGCTTCCAAATGACTTGGGACTTATGGATGAATAAGGCTGATATGACTGGTTTAGATGGAAAGGTGGATATGAAAGGTTTAAGGATGAGTATATTTTTTTTATCTTGAGGTATGATAGGAGAAGTGGGTGATAAGCTAGGAGTGGGAGTTGGAGATGGAGGGATGTAAGGTCCCAATAAGGAAGGAATATTTGAAAGCTTTAGCTTAGATGGATAAGGACCAAGGATAGATGTAGAAGATGCAAATGGATAGTGAGTGGGGATATCAACATCTTTAGAGTGAGTAACATGCCAAGACCATCAATTGAACCATGAGTAACTTTGATAGGAGAAACACCTTTTATAGGAGCATTTAAAGCTTCGGTATAGTTTTGAAGTGGATATGAAGAAGTATAACAAGAGAAAACATCACAGTTTAATAAGTTATTACATTCATTGTTAGCCAAATCAGAAAGCAAACAATATGAAAAACACCATGTGAAAGTACCTTATTGGCTTCTAATCAATAGGAGTTTGTAGCTCTCAAATCCAAAGTTATATTAATGACTAGACATTATTGAAATGAAGGATTTTAGTATGAATGCATATCTAAGCTATATTTTTGTATTCTTGCATGCAAATATGTATGAAAACTAGATGAATGACAGATAAAGGCTAATAGAATCTATATGATCTAACAAAGCAATATTTGATCAAATTCTAATGCATAGTATCTCTAAAGAAATTCCAACATTGTAATCTTACTCTTCAATTGCACATACATCTTATGAGAAATGAAGGTTATGAGGCCTTCTTTCATAGAGATTTCTAGGATGATGAAGAGTTGGGTTCAACCCCACACACCTTTTGTTAGATAGAGTCTTTGTAGGAGGTGACAAACTAGTTCACTACCCCTGATTGGGAGTGATTGAGAGTGATTGAGAGTTCATTGTGTTAGATTGCCCAGTTAACTTCCTAAAATGGTAGTATAATTCCCTTGACTTCCCTTTTTTATTTATACATGGGCAAGTTAACTATTCTATTTAATATTTGATTTCCTTGTTATGAAATTAGAACTCAACTCAATTCATTCAATCAATCCTTGTTTTCATCAATTTTCAATTTTTGGAGAAGATAATTAAAGATAATTGAATTTAATTGAATATTTGAACTCAAGTCAACTCCTTATTTTAATAAATTTTCCATTTTTGAGAGGACAATCAAAGATAATTGAATTTAATTGAATATTTATCTCTTTTAGTCAATTTCTCTGAATTTATTGAATATTTAATTCAATAATTGATTTTATTGGAGATTTAATTCAATTTAAACAATTTGAATTCCTTTTTTTATGTGTAATTAGCAAATGGGTTTAATTAAATTAATGTACTAGGATATTTGAATTAGATTAAATAGTCCATGGTGATTTATTGCTAATTATCATTGTATATTTAGGAATTTTTTTTTTTTTTTTTTATAGAGATTTAATTCAATTTAATGAAATTTTAAATCCTTTTTGATGTGTAATTAGCAAATGGGATTAATTTAATTAATGTGCAAGGACATTTGAATCAAATTAAATAGTCCATGGTGATTTATTACTAATTATCATTGTATGTTTAGGAAATAATTGATTTTTTGAGGATTATTACATTTTAAGGGTTTTATGCAATTCAATACACTGATCAGATTAAGTGATAGAAATAGATTGCCTTTTGTGTTAGGAATTTTGATGATTTTGGTTTAATTTTTGAGATTAGGGGCACCTGTTTGGTTGTGCCATTTTTAGGTGATTACAAGGAGGACCTAGGAGAATAGATCCCACCTTGAGCTTAGCACTATGAAAATATGAGTTTTAAATAGGATCTATTAGGTTTTAACCCAATTACACCTAGGAGGAAGGATGAAAAAGGGAAGAAGGATTGAAAGATACAAGGAGATTAATGATCTCACATTAAATAGGTGCTAAACTTTCAGTAAATTGGAGTGCATTCAATTTGAAATGGTACATGTCGTTCCATACTTTCACTAATACATTTGGTACCAAATTGCAACGACAATGCCATTGCAGTTTTTCTGTCACAACCTTGTCGTCGTCGCAATTGCGACGATCTATCATTGCAATTGCGACAACAACAAGGTTGTGATGAAAAAATTGCAACGACACTGCCATTGCAATTTGGTACCAAATGTATTAGTGTTTTCTTTGAAACCCTGAACTATGAATTCAAAATTAGAATTCTCAAGCCTATACCTAGCTTGTTCTCCTATTATTATCATGCACCATTCTTGTTAGATGCATCACATATGAATGAAAGTCACACATTTTCTATGACCATAATGACCTTCTCTACTAGAAAGAATTCAAATTTGAATTATTTCATCTGTCCTTAATGTGACAACACCATTAAATGAAATGATGAGTGCACTCTACCTACTTTGTCACGTGGTAGTCACGAGTATCTTGCTATTATCTTCCTCTTTCTAACTTGGCCTTAAAATTCAACATGATTACTAGTCACACCATCTTGCTTGCATACTTGACATATTCCTTCATGTTCTTAATTAGCATGACTCAATCTAAGTGTTTATTCTTCATTAATACCTCTTTTATGATTTTCTTTATCATTCCTATATTCACCCTTGTGAACTAGAGCCATACATGTGAGCTCAATGTGACTCAGTGATCTTGGCTTTGTAATTTTTAACTTTCCTTCTTCACCTTGACATGAATGAGAACTTAATTATCATAACTAAGTACACTGGTAACTCCATCAGTTAGTCCTTGAAATTTTAATCAGTTATGAGAACATATAGTAGTTTCTTTTTACACAATTATGTTGTATATATGAGCATACAAGGTACTCGCAAAATATAACAATACTTCCTAACAAAATACATTTTCTTTATTTATCACTCAACCCACAACTTCTAAGGATAAAATTAGATGGTAAGCAACTTAGTAGAATATGATAGTGTGAAATTTGGGAAGATATTAAAACATCTAATTATTGCATAGTATTATATTGCAATTAAGACTAAACAATTAAAGAACAATATGATTAGTAATAGAGGGATAATATATATATATATATATATATATATTAAAAAACCCATGGTTAAAACATCTACCAAAATGTGAAACACCCTAAACATTCTAAAAATGCTATGCTCGGAAGGCATCTAAGAGATCTCAAAGATAACTAAACTCTCACCATGACTTATTTGTAACTCCTTAGTAAAATCCCTACCCTTCTATAGTTAAAAGTAGGCCCATAGATAGCTCTAAAAAATAGGGATACAATGCTAGATTTAGTGCTCATTTATGCTTAATTTAACACCAAATATAATAGTTATGGATTCCAAGACATGAACAAAGCTAACATGATAATCGAAGAGAGAATGAAACTAAAAATATGAGTTCTTAAACACCAAAAGATGTATATTATCATTTTGTAATGAATTTACTACTTCCACTAGTACAAAAATAACATCATAATCTCCTTACTCTAGTAGATTCTTGTTACTCAACTATGTTGTATATACAAGGAGACAAGGTACTCACAAAACATAACAACACTTCCTAACAAAATGAATTTTTTAATATATCATTCGAGCCACAATTTCCAAGGATAAAATTAGATGGTTACCAACTTTGTAGAATATGATAGTGTGAAATGTGGGAAGATATTTAAGCATTTAATTATTGCACAATATTATATTGCAATTAAGAGTAAACAATCAAAGAAGCAATTATTAATCATTATAAAAATGCTACGCTAAAAAAGCATCTACGAGATCGTAGAGATAACTAAATTCTCACCACAAATTACTCGTAACTCCTTAATAAAATTTGTACCCTACTATAGTTAAAAGTAGGCCCATAAAGAGCTCTAAAAACCTGGGATACAATGCTAGACTTGGTGCTCATTTATGCTTAATTTAACACCAAACAATATAGTTATGGATTCCAAGACATTAAAGAAGCTAACATGAAAATCTTAAGGAAAATGTAATGCCCTACCTAGAGATCCTTGGAACACAAGGATAAAACATGCACTGAATAATTTTTTTCTCAAGATAAGTTACTTAACAACAACATAAAGTAACCAAGTGCAAGAATGAAAAACATGGCTAAACTCACATGTTCACCTATACCAGTGGAAGTCTTACAAACACTTCCAAAGATCTCCAAAAACTAAACCATAACTTACAAACAAAATATCACACTAATCATGAGAATATACCAAGGGGATGTTCTTTTTAAAACCCAAAGTAAAAGTTCCTGACATGGTTAGACATACAAGTCCATTACCACTAATCATAATGTAATCAATAATTACAAGCAAAGACCAATAATGGTCATGCACAAAATGAGGGCTCAAAGTTACAACCACTCATCTACTAGACACTATGCTAAAAGACAAATGTTGACTCCTTAAATTTGGCCAAGTCTAAATTTTTGAAGCCTTGAAATTTCATATAATCGTTAGCTTAACTTGGAGAGGTTTGGAACCTATCTCAAATGAATCTTCACATATATTAAAATATATCTTAAGTATAAGGCATTAAATATATGCCAATTTATACTTATATGATATATCTTATTCACCTTAAAGTTGATCTATTCTAAAATGGGAAGATGCAAGACCCAAAAGGGTAATCAAAACCTTATTTCACATATCCTCAAAGTGTGTGAAAAAACTCACTATTTGTCTTGCGAAGAAACAACCAAGATGCTCATGCGAGTCAGGATTCTCTCTTGCGTGAGCCTTCCCAATGATTCACATGAGTTCTACCATCAGATCCACATGAGGCTTTGTTTCGCTACGTGAGGAAGTATATGCTTGTGCAAGAGATGTATGCTCATGTGAGGGAAAATGTTTTCCTGCGTGAGACAATACATTCTCACATGAGAAATTACCCTTCCCAGGCAAGAAATGCTAACATTGCACCAACAAGGCAAGAAGAAAATGCATAAAAACATGAAAGCTTCACACTAGGGAGTACCAGATCCATGTAAATCGAGGAATGATGATACAAGAGCATAAAGAAGATCAAATAACTCAACCTCTAATCCATAGAATCAAATGTAATTGTTACTAAAATTTTGCACATGTGTAAAATTTTAAGTATACATGTAGTGAAAATACAAAAAGTGCTTTTCATTTCATTCAAACAATAGAAATGTCTTTGTATTTATTAACTTTCGAATATACATTGACATTTTCAAATAATGAAATGAAATGATATGCTGAAAAGAAATGATCTCACACAAGCCATGAGTATAGCTCACTGTATTAAATTTATTTCATAAGGAAATACATGAAGAAATACATATGAATGAAAGAAATAAAGAGTAGAGATAACCAGTCATTGCTTGTTGCTTTGACTGGTTATGCACTCTTTCCCCGACGCAGCAGAATCTAGCTCCAAGCTTCACATGATCTCCAGTCTCCAAAAAAAATGAAAGCAACTAATGTTAGATCCCGAAGGATCTAAGCAATGACTACCTATCTCTACAACTACATACTCTATCTGTTGATGCAGCTCATTATGAAAGACAAGAAGCTGAAAGATATAAAAGTCATTTATGAGTGTCACGAGCCCATGCTCAAACCTTATGCAATACAATTTATACAACATCAAATAATCAAAAGTATCCTAACAGTCAGGAGAGCATCATTTCAGCATACAAAAATAGAGATTTCTCAAATGAAATGTGTAAAAGAGATCCTTCAAGTGAAAGCAACTTAAAAAGGGAATGGAAAAGGAGCCAAATTACAAACGGCTCATGGTGGAAACAATGTAATCTTTATAAGTGCAGCTCAGCCATCTATTGCAAATTACTCATTTACAACATTATTGCCCAAGGTTTAATATCACTGAATTATGATGTTACTACATTCAAGGTACAAAGAATGTAATAAGTATGGGCCCTAAATGCAAAGTCAAGAAGCTTATCTATACTAGCTCTCCAAGTGTTGTCCTTGATGGTATTCATAGCATATATAATGGTGATGAATCTTTATTTTATTTTGACAAGCATAATGATATTTATAATGAAATGAAAACAGCAATAGAGGCTTTAGTGTTATCTGTAAGTGGAAGAGAAGGGTTGCTTACATGTGCTATATGTCCCAACAGCATATTTGATCCCAAAGACAAAATTTTATTTTTATTTTGTTTCATCTCAAAGAACAACAACAGACATTTACAACCATGGAAAAGAATTTCAATAGCATAAAAGTATTATTCAAACAAATCATCTCAATAGTAAAAACATGTGTTGATCACTAACAACAAAGGAGTATTCACAAATGCTATAGTCAAGAACAAAGAATAAGAGTTCCATCTTCAGCTGGGTCAGTCAAGCAAAGCAGATTGGCAAGAAAAGTTGTGTCATTTGTATCGCTTAACATCACAGGGGGGCTTTGTTTTAAGTTCTTTTGTTGATTTTGCAGTCTACAATAATTGTAGCAGGCCTTAGGAATACCAATCACAGAGAGTGCATGGTATAACGCAACTTTGGCACTGGCTAATAAGAGTAATTCAGTATCATGCACTGGACCAAAAAGACATGGAATCCTTCAAGTGAAGGCAATTAGCTGTAAGGAAAATAACTGGAATGACTATTTGCCTGAATATCTAGAATGGAAATTACGTTGTGGAAGCACTTGTACATGCTCCAAAAGATAAAGATGACACACAGACATTCTGAATAAATCCAATGAAGAATCCAAATTTGCTAGAATAAAGATTGCAAAGAATGTAAACTTGTGAAGCTTTGACCCAGATTTTGATTATGAATACAGGACACATAAGTACCTAGCAAAAGATCACATGTCACCAAGTAATAAACTCATTCAGATTTTCTTTCAAATCCATTCAAAAATTGTCTCCTACAGTAGTATACAGGTTAGAAAAGAACATCTTCAGTGAAGAAGAAGTTCATCCATCAACAGAAATCCCAAACAACAAAGTCAAAGCTCCAACAGACGTATTCATGGCAGCCAATAAAGCAATACAAGCAACAGCAAAACATTTTAAGCAAACAAATGCTTTAAAATACCTTTTGAATGGCAACTTTGAAGTTTTTTTGCTCTTCATCCTAAAAACGTGGAACACATGTTTCTTAAAATGGTAAACTCTTGTAGCCGGATTCAAGCTTTTAAAAAAAAATAGTATATTCATCATGACGGCTGTAAGAAACCCTCATCATTTTTCTCCACTGCTCCAAGCCTCTAGAAGTCAAATGAAGATGAAAATGATTCATTTTAGGGCATTCAAAATATCATATCCTTTTCAACATTGTAATTCTGTTTGGAATCCGTCGCTTTTAGTGGGATTTTACATTTTTTTTAAAAAGTTTTTTTTTTAATATTTGAAGGAGGGGGGGTTGGTTTATACAATGCCTTAGTAAAAATTTGAAATAGATAAAACATGCCTTTTAAAGTTTTTTGTGCATTTAGAAAATAATAATGATATTAAATGATACCAAGAAATCATTTAATATTATCCTTTTGCTAAAATGCACATAAAGCTTTTATTTTTGCATTTAGTTCCATGTAAATAGGATATTAAAGTGATTCATCATTTTAATATTTTTATTTATTTTTAATGCAAAACAAAAAAGGTTACTTTATTTATTTTTCCTTTTGCATTAAAGTCTAAAATGTAAAGGAAAACTATTTTAATGATAACTTTTATAAATCATTAAATAGTTCCTATTTATCATGCAAAAAGAAGATGAGTCTTAAGTCCTTCATATCATGGTCTTTAAGACTGAAAATGGTTAGGAAACATATGCATGGAATATAGGAGGTCGGATTATGACTTTGCTAAGTCAGTTTAGGGGTCTTTATGACCAGTTTAAGCATTTTGTGGACAATGGAAGGTGAGTCATAGTGTTCTTTATGACTGAGTGGAGCTTTTTGAGCAAAATATCATTATTTTAGAAGTTTCCAGTACCTCTTTTCTAGGCTATCTTTCTGCATGTGACCCAAACAATTGGGCATTGTACTTAATGAGTTTTCTAACTCATTGGAAAGGGGTTCTGATTTTATGACTAAGTTTGGAGACATCTTTGGAGTCCTGAGCTTTGTTACAGAGTCTGCAATTCAACATTTTAAAGAAATAATGCTAGTGACAGTAGTGTGATTATGCCCTATGAAGTAAATTGTCAAGTTCTTTTTCCTTTCTACAAATTTTGTGTGTGTTTTGAATGATTTGATAAGTTAACCTGTGAATGTTTACATTATTCCTTGTTTTCTGTCTCATTCCAGCACCTTTTTGTGGAAAAGTAAGTCTGCTTGCAGGTTATGATATGTGTTTATAGGTGAAATTAGTCAAAGTGAGATAGTAATTTATCCTCTTTTTGTAGTTTCAGTTTGAAACCTTATCATAAATCACTTGTGCAAGCCTTTACAGGAAAATGTGCTTCATCTGTATTTCATAGAACTATAATCCTCTTTGTTACATGTGTGTTACGTCTTCATAGTAACTTTTGGTGTATCACCTCTTTTCTTAGTTTAAGTTTTAGGTTTTAGGTTTATTTTTTGCACTTTCTTACCTTTTCCCTTTAAGTTTTCATTAAGTTTTAGAATGTTTCACTGAAAGATATAATAGGAGCCGGCCTAGAATCTGGAGGTTTCATTTCATTATCTAGTCTCACGTAATGAAATGACTCCCATGTTAAGTAAGGATTACTGAACATTGCCAGTTTAGTAGGGTGCAAATCCTGAAGCTTAACAGTAATCATGTGGAAACCAACATCACAATGAACATAAATGTACATTAATTAACTATCACAAGAAGGAAAGCACAAGCAATGAAGCTACCAAACTAAAAACAACCATGCTCATTTCCTCCCAACCATAATGGCATTATGAGACCTCAAAGACCCTAACCATATCCTGAGCATAAATCTCAAATTGCCAACAAGATAGTTGGAGTTTTCTCATGGAATTATTCTTACATATAACCATCAAATAAAATCATAAGAACAAGTATGTACAACTTCCTAATCTACCAATAGCATCACTAATCCAAGATAGTGATAAGAAACATCATCTAGCAATATGATATAATATCATGATAAAGGAATGCATAAAGTAAACATACTAAACATCATATAGAACATGATATCAATGCATCCAAGATAAACCATAAATCACAAGAGAACATAATCTATATACATTGAAGTACCAAGTGAATATCCAGCACTGACCTCAAATTAGAAACATACCATCTTTGGTACACCAGTCCCCAACAATGGTATGGGTAGCTACACCTCCCAACCACGTGGTATCCGTAGGCCCACTCCCATCATGTTGATGGAGATAATGATCCAACCATAGACACACAATATAATCATACATGGCTAACACTCACATCAAATAGTATAGAGGACTGAAACCAAGATCATGAGATAATGCAAAACAACAAGTCCTAGTTAGATGCTCTATGGGTCTGCTATGTAGGGACTCTAGTGGAGAGTAGATCACTCGGCATCACAAATCCCAAGCTAAACATCATGCATAAACTCTTCCTCGGGACTCCCTTGGGAGGCCATCACACTATATCCTTGGGATACCTGTACAAACACCTGCCCTTGAAACACTTGTACAGACACATACCCTCAAATCAACTAGTACATGTATTCTCTTATCTTATCTTTGTTTTATTACCCATTAAATTTATTTAGTTATCACTTATTAGATACTTCTTCATATTTACCTTGTTAAAGATATTACCTGGGGTAATGAGAGAAGCCCCTTCACTTGTCTACTCTACATACCCATGCTCATCACATGATGAGTGCCTGTAGGCAATGCAATTTCCCAACCCAAGCCCAACAAACATAATTCTACTAATACAAACTAGGAGTTTGGGTCTTGCAAGAACCCAATAAGTGGACGCTCACGTGCTCATGTGTGGGTACACCAATTACATGAATATCATAAACAACAAGGGTTGGATGAGAGACAGTAAAAATACCAAGTATAACAAGATCACTCAACTGGTCTATATCTAGGAGTATGGATTCTACACGAATCCTAATGATACAACAAACCATACATCATGAACTCACTCAACCAACCTAAATCTAGGAGTATAGATTCTACATGAATCCTAGTGTCCATGAAATAACAACATAACATGCAAGGAAACATGGAATACAATCCATTTCCACCATCCAAGGATAAAATGCCAAAATCTCAACCAAATATAGGCAACACACAAAATGAAGCAAGAATAAAAAGTCCAAAAATCAAAGTTCTGAGATAACAATGAAAATAAAACCTCAACTCAAGAATATGGTCACAAGACCAAGGGTTTAATAGAATTCACCAAAAAGACTCAGATTCCCAATCCGAAAAATTTGACAAAAGACACTAGTACAGAAAATCCACTATGGAAACATGAGTTTAGATCGAGAGATAAAATACTCTGGAATGTCCTATAACCATTCCAATTCTAGGATCCTAATACTTAAGGCAAGGGATATAAGATCCAATCTCTAAATAGGTCAAACAAATAAATGGGCGAAAAACCAAACCACACACAAAATGAGACAATCCCAAAACACCCAAAACTAAAGCATCTTGGAATTTGACAAAATTGAAAACCCATTGATCAAATAGTTCCAAACTAAGGAATATCAAATAAAATTTGACTTTCAAGAAACCACGTAAAATCTGGCAGCATAACAATGCTTAAACTTGCATTTTTAATTTCATACAAAATATAAATGCTCACCCCCTTCCAAACAGGTGATATGAATGCATAAAAATTAAGGGGAACACTAGTTCTATACTTCCTAACATAGCAAAACCAATAAAACCCAAAAGCCTTACCTCACAACCAAGAGGGAAAAATGAGAGATACCACTGTATAATAGGGATGCCAAATTAGATGAAACCATTGGCATAGCAAAGCAATCCTAATACAAATGCAATGAGGCTGATCTTGCAACGATCCACCGAGCCAAACTCCCACAAAAAGAAAAACACTAATTTCTCACAAGAGGGTTTGGAGGAATTTCCTCCAAAACCATGGAATAGAGAAGTGACAAGTGAGAATAAACTCACTTTTAGCCAATATATGCACTTTTGCAAAGTAGCATATAAATTAGCTTATGTAAATTAAATAATCTAATTCACCCACTTAATCCAAATTAGTTCAGGCAATTCCAATTGAATCAAAATTCAACTACAACAAATTAGTCGACAATAAAATAAAGATTAAATCAAATAATTAAACCCTTCTAACCCATTAAACTATTGGAAACTTACAATTGGAACAATTATTGTTTTGTTATTGATGTCAAATATATTGATGAGATATATTGCTACCTAATCTAAATGTCATATCTATTTGATTGATGAAGAGGATTTGAAAAGCTACTCATAACAATAACACCTAGAGGAAAGGTTGAGTTATGAAAAGGAAGTTACAATGGACATTTGATTAGATAGACTTTAATAAGGCAAAGTGATTTTTATGTCAAGAAAGCTAAGCAAATTCAAGCAGAAGTATATAATATAGTTAGTCCTGAGTAATGCTAGTGTTAACCAAGCTACAATTAATGATGAGAAAATCTAGTGTTGAGCAAGCATTATCATTAGTTGAGCAAGATAGTTGATGCCAAGCCAGAAAGCTTTACAATGATTGAGTACCATATTTTAGAGATTGTTGAGTGATAGTATAAGAATGAATTCAAGGAAATCATGAGATCAAGCTAACTCAGTTGATTTCTTGGGAGATGTAAACCACGTCGAAGATAAGATTGATGAGTTGTATCATTGAATTCAAGAGAGAATTACGTAAAGACCTAACAATTGAATTCTAGAGAAGTTTCTAGAAGAATATCAAGAAGATGGACAAATTCAATGAATCAAGTTGAATCTAAACATAAAACCTAAGATCTATGGTGCACGTAGAAAATTGTAAAGCACAAGTTATTTATTTAAAGAGATATAGAGCCAAACAAGTGAAGTGTGTGTGTGTGAGCATGTGCATGTGTGAATGCAAAGCTTGTATGTGAAGTGAGGCATACAGAGCAAGGTTGATTAGAAATGCATGAGTGAGTGAATGCAAAGCTAACAGAGAAAGCTTGTAGATATAATGTTGTTATTGATAAGTACGTTAGAGCATAAGGCTTAAGTGTGGATGAGAAGAGTGGATTGATTGCTTGAAGGGTGTCCAAGAAAATCAAGATCATAGATGTCAATAGAAGACTTATTAGTAAACCATCATAAGGACTAAATAGAGATCGGAATCTACAAAAGTGAGTTGTGATCACAGAGATCAAAACCTAATATTTTCTTTCTGGTCATTGTAAACAATTTGTATTAAAATTCTTTTAACAGAGGTTGACCTAATAGTCATTTCAAGACTTAACAGTCTATGTAAATCCTTCAACTGGTTGACATTATAAATAGAATGATAAAATTCCTCTTACAAGGTGACTCCTAATAGGGTGCTTAAATCCTCTAACAATGTTATATTTAACAATGTGTTTTGTAACCTTTAACAGGGTTGGATCCTAACAGAGCTCACTTTGAAAGAGTGAAAAAGAGTGACATATTGCTGGTGGTTTGTCCCAAATTGGTTTTCCAAGTAAAATCCTAGTGTCAAAACTAAGATGAATGCGTTATGTGTTTACATTTGATAATGTTTTCATTATGCAATGTAAGTTATGTTTATGACAATTTTACAGTATAGACCGAGCAACAACGGGAGAAGCATAATAGTGAAGTATTTATTGTTCAAATGGTACATATTAACCTTGAGTAACTGATTCACACACCCCCCTCTCAGTTATTGTAAACATTATAAACTCACTTTTAGCCAATATATGCACTTTTGCAAAGTGACATATAAATTGGATTATGTAAATTAAATAATCTAATTGGCTCCCTTAACCCAAATTAAATCAAGCAATTCCAATTGAATCAGAATTCAACTATGAAAAATTGGTTAGCAATAAAATATAGATTAAATTAAATAATTAAACCCTTCCAACCCATTAAACAACATTTAATTTAATCTTTTCTGTAACCATTGCGGAATCTTAAATGCACTGACACACTCGTGGCTCTAATCACATAATGTATTATGATTTTCGATTTAGCAATTACCAGAGGATTAAAATAAGAATAAAGGTGCATCACTAACTCCATGTGCCATTGCCAGGGATATAAGTCCTACACAATAAATGAACACAATCAAGTGTAGATGTACAACAATAATAGCTGAAGCGACATTTACACAAAATCAAGTAATTAAAGCATCTAATTAATTTCATTTACATAATCATTTAAATAGCCTATTTTGCATAAATTAATAGAATAAACAAGGTACTTATCCGTAGCACTATAACTAATGAATCCAACATGGACAAATTCATTTCTAATTATTTAAGCATTTGATAATAGAATTAATAATAGTTGTTCAACAAACTTAAATGACACTATGCACATTTGAGTCAAAATGGTCAAACACATGAATAAACACTACTGCAAGAACCTAGTCAAATATAGTAGGACAAACAACAGAAAATGCAACCATTGTTCACATCTTAGGGTAATCATGAAACAACATTGTGATACCAAATCAATCTAGGTAACCACTAGCACAAACCTTAGTAAACTCGTCTAGTACATCATCATCTCATAAATCAGCCATAAGCATAATCAATCCAACTAATACAATAACATAAATCTAATCATCCCAAGGGTGTAGACCACTCATGGTCCCAATCATGATCACTCACAAAGAAAGATCATTAAGGTTGCATCCATCAGGATGACTTATAGAAATCAAATGGGAGAGCCGCCATAGAAAATGAAACTAAAAATATGAGTTCTTGAACACCAAAAGATGTATAATATCACTTTGTAATGAATTTACTACTTCCACTAGTACAAAAATAAAATGGTAGTTTTATAATCCCCATAGTAATTTTGTGATCGCCACTTCCCTATAAAGTCCAGTACACATATATTTATATTTTCTCCATTAATTAAAGATAAATAAATGTCACATTTCACCTTAAGTAATGACCTTTCTTTTTGTTCATTCCAACATCCTTGTAAGCCCCCCAACTTTCTTGGAGCATGCAAACTTTATGAGAGAGTTTCTATGACAATTATAGAGAGTTCATAGAGATGAGATATTTTTATGTGTATATTTTGCATTTTGGAGGAACTCCACAATTCTTATCTAGAATTTATTTATCTTGGAAAAGTATTAATTTCTATATAGATTGATATCTTATGCTTGTAAGGTATTGGCAATGTGGTCATTAATTTGCATTATGTGTAATTTTATTGTTGTTTATAACAAAAAAAAGTGGCTAAAATTTTATTCATGAAAAAAAAAAAAATACAGAGAAAATTACAACAACAATAAAGGTCTATTTTAGAGGAAATTTTGAAATTCTCTTTTTAGAGGTCTATCTTGGTCTCCCATTAGTAGTATAATATATCCCATTGTCAACTAAATTTTGTTTCCTTTCTATAGCCATATCATAAGACTCCACGGGTGTAGTCACATCATACTTTGTTGAAATACTCTCCTAAAGCCTACTAATTTTTTTTATCCACACAAAAATAATACTAAATTTTCATCCTTAGAAGATTCTCCAATTCCTTTCTATTCATAAATTTCAAATAATAAATTTAGACCAAGAATCCAAGCAACCGCAAAAAGAGCAGTCTTAGCTAGTAAGAGTTTCACACATTTCCAGATTTCAACTGAGGTGACATGAACATAATCATGATTACATGCTCCCCACCATTGATGCCAAATCTCCTTACCATGTGAATAATAAAAAGAGAAGAGAAGTATTTTATTAATTGTTTTTATAAAGAACATGTATTGAAGGGCCTATAAAGCACATCTTCCTCAAATTATCCAAATTTGGACCACAAGCTAGAGAAAAAGTTACACATATGCCAAGACAGATTATTCCAAACTTTCTTCCATCAAGGTACACCTCCTTGACCATACAACTTACTATCCAAGTCTCGATATCTAGAAGCAACCAAAATATCCCTTTAGATATGGATTGCAAACAAAAAAAACTGTACAACCATTATCATTACAAAATCTACCAAATAAAATCTTTGCTAGTTCATGTTGACTTTCTTTAGTGCCCTTGATAAGTCATTCATGAGGATCTTTTCATAAAGTTACTTACAAACATCCCTTGAGAGTTGTGGTTTTAAAATCTATCACTTTTTCCAACCAACCTTACTTAAATGATCCTAAAGGGTCTAGAGATGAGGAAACTTCAAAATAATTAGGGGTGCCTATCCCAAGAATCATTCTAGAAAGGAGCATCAATACCCCTATTTTTATCCAAAATAGACCTTGTTTGATAAGTTTGGACCCTCTTCTAAGAGTGTTCCAAATCATGGAGAACGAAGATACTTTTGGGGGAAAAAATGCCCTAGGAAGTACATCATCTCTAATATAACGTTGAAGTCAAAACTTGTTGAATCATACCTATAGGAAAGATACCAAGACCACCTTCTTTTTTAAAATTGAAAACTAAATCCCATCTAACCAAAATTTATTTCAAAAAGATCAAATTCTTGGACCATATAAATTGATGAGAAATAGTATCAAACTCCTTTGAAAAGCTAGAGGCGTAAACTAAACAAAACACCCATAAATAGGTAGAGCTTTTACCACCAACTTTAAAATAATTAACGTACTAGTAGATAGACCTCTCATACCAAGGGGAGTCACAAGAACGATAAAAGAAGAGAGACAATTTGGAAATTGATAATAGGAACAATACTATTTTGAATGGACCAAGGAGTATTGAAGAAAATTTTAGAATATCTCACCTTATTAATTTTTTTTTTCCAAATATGTGTCTAGGGATTTCTTGAAATTAATAGCTTCACAAATTTTGTGTCTTATAATTAGAGTCATGTCATCAACAAACTATGGATAAGAGTAAGTAGGCATATTGTTTTCATAACTCCAACCCTTAATAATGCCTTATATAATTGTAGACGCTTAAAATTGTCCCAAACACCATATTAATTTATTTAATATTTCCCTTGATATTATAATTAATTAAATATTATTAATTAATTATATTTGTCATATTCTTCTACTTATTTAATTAAAATTATTTAATTAAATAGGTTCACTTTCCTAAGGTATTTAAATTTAATTTAAATACTTCCATCCCTAATGTGTTAAATTTATTTAATGCATGACCCTTCATAAATCCCCCTTTAAATGAATCTTATTTATTTAATCCCTTCCATCTCATTAATTCCTCTAAACCTATGATTAAATTATATCTTATTTAATTTAGTCTTAAATATAGCCTAAAACCTAGTCTACACCCATCACTCTCATCCTTCTAAGCCTACCCACCACTTAAACCCACTTATTTATCTTAAACACCTTGCTAATCACTTTTTAGCTCCTAAGTCTTTGCTCACACATGTGTGAGAAACTCTTAATCCAATCAAGCTTCCATTTTATTATTTTATTCTTACACCTCTTACATCTCTTACACATTTGTCCCCATTTCCTTTCTCCTAGGTTCCTTGAGCCATCACTTTCATCCAAAAGGCTTTTGTTGACCTTTGCATGGCTTGTCTCCTTAGCCCATGTTTCTCACTTATGGAACCTATGTGGATGCCACCTCCCCAAGACCTCTCTCAAGCCTATAAATAGAGCCCTTGTCTCAAGCATTTTCTATCTCCCTCATTTGCATTGTTATCATGCTAGTTTGAGTTTAGAGCTTTGTAGTGATTTTCATGTTTGCATACTAACCTTTGATAGTTGATAGCTTTCATTACATTTGCATTGTTAGATTAGCTTGTTTCTTGCATTTCCATTCTCATTTCATTTGCATTATTAGATTAGTTTCTTTCTTGTATTTCCACCTCCATGTCCTTGAATGCTCTCAAGCATGACTACTTCCATAGCCATTGTTTGAGGTGTTCTTCATTCATTTAGCATAGGATCATTATCACACTTGCATTTCCATATCAAGAGGTTCAATATAGTTGTGGTTTGGGAGAGCACATCAACATCCCTCTAATCTAAACACACCAACAAGGCCTCTCATAGGTGCCTTTGTTGAGCTGTTTGAGGTTGCTTGAGGACTTGGTTTTTTGGTTGCTTTGAGTTGCAAAACTCAAGTAAGTGTTAGTTAGTTTACATTTTTATTATTGAACATTTGATATATGCATATTGGCTAATGTTTGCTTGTTTTCTCTTTCTCCCAAAAGGTCTATTTTTCTTGCATACATTTTGGCACGCCTGGTGGAACCCATGTCCTTGTTTTTCTTTCAAAATTCTGTCAAAAAAATTGTAATTTGTCACCAAAACCTAGCATTGTCGTTTGTGTCAAACACAGTGTTGTCTATGAACTGTTGTTTATGTAGATTAGCATCTGCACAGACCAGCGTCTATACAGATCAACGTCTCTACATCTACATTTTGAACTATTCTACACTAGACACAGAGTTTTTGTGTTTGCGTAGGTTATTCTATCATCTGCATTACGGGCAGTTTTCAAACTAAAAAAACTAAATTATTGTCTGTGTGGTATAGTTTGTCATCTGCAACCCACAATTATATCATCTGTGACCATAGTTCTGTCGTCTCCACCTATAGTTCTATTGTCTGCATTGTGCGCTGGAAAAAATTGTGTTGTCTACGTATTTTGGCATCTACATCTAACAAAAGTACCAACTAAAAAGTGTACCTTTTTGCTTTTTGTCATCTATGCAGTTCAACATCTACGAAGTTTGTTGTTTGTGAATTTTAGTGTTTGCGAAGTCTGTCATCTGCACCTATCAACTATCATCTACAATTTTTGACAGAGTTATTAAATTTTAAACACATTATTCATTGACTGGTTGTTTGCAATGATTCCTAACAAGTTTGCATGCAAGAAACAAGACCTTGGAACACTTAAAAACAAACCCATAGTGATTTTTTATCACTTAGAAAATTCTAAGTGATTCTTATCACTTTATGATTAAAAGGTTAATGAACTTGCATGAATAACCACTTGTCTGTTGAATGCATGTTGCCAATTAACAAGTAAAATCCAAACACACTCTTGAATTTTTTAAGGAAAAAAAATCCAATCTTGAATGTCTTAAAGGAATTTACTCACATTTCATTAGAATGGATGTTTAGGTAGAAAACTCAATCTCCTTAAGGAATGAAAAATATTTTCATTGGAATGTATGTTTAGGGTAGCAAACATGCTCTTGAATGCATTATGGTAAATTGACATACTTTTCATTAGAATGTATGTTTAGGATAGCAAACACACACTTGAATGCCTAAGGTTAATGAAGCTTGCGATGAAACATTTGGATTTGGTGCTTAAAATGAATTCACACACTCTTGAATGCCTTAAAGGAAATTGACTTTCATTTTGAATAATTTATTTATGCATACGCTCGATTTACTTTTTGTTGACAAATCCGCGCTTTTATTTATGTTGGTGACATTGTCAAGTTGGAATGAAAAATGCATGCTTAAACACGTGTTTCTTCAAAGTAGATTACAAAACCTAAAGCTTCATTGGGAAAGAACAAGTGTCTTTTAAACCCTGAGGCCACTTACATATTTTATCCCCTTGCACCTTCGGGTGATCTTGGGTGCACAAGAAATAAGTGGTCTTGTTTTTCTTTTTTTTAGGAGGCCTACTTGGGGATTTCATCACCCCTTGGGATGACCTCAACTCCATTGTTCTGGTGGAGTATAAAAATCAAGAGGTGAATTGAAAGACACCTCTCTTAGAAGTAAAATCTTGTCACTCTTGGCTAAGCCCCAAAGAATTTTATACCTTTGGGAAGTGAAGGAGGAGGTTTGGGTTACTGTCTCTCCCTAGTTGTGTGGCACTATTTTCTTTCATCTATAGATTTGGGCCTCACATAACTTGTGTATATTGAGGACACCCTCTAGATAATCCTTGTACATCCTAGTGGTAGCCTTATTAGGATTTTTGGTGTGTTCAGCGTGCTTGATTGTTTAAACATCCAAAACATACACCAAACATCAAACAAGTTCTAAAAATGAGGTGAAATTGTGAGCTAAACTTCATTGAATGATTTGTGCAATTGAATGATTTGTGCAATTCAATGAGGTTTAGCTCACAATTTGTGAAATTGTGAGCTAAACAACGTTGAACATCATGCCTCATTGAATGATTTGTGCAACACAAAACAACAAAATGGTGAAACATTTGCCAACTTTCTACAATGGTGAAGACATCTTGCTAATCACATGCCATATAAAATTGAGGATTACCACCTTGTGGATATATTTATCAAGAACTTGATACCGGAGATGTCTTTCCACATGAAGATGGCTAGTCCTAAAGACTTTGCCACCTTAGTCAAGAAAGGCAAGAACGTTGAAATGGGCTTTTAGAGAAAGGTACCATTAAACATTATAGCTCATCATCCTCACACAATGACACAAATAACAATAGCAAACCCAAATTCTGGTCCAAAAACAAAGGTGTCACACATGATGGTGTCACCGATATTAAAAGTTTACAAAACCTTCAAGAAGGGAACAACAACAACAACTATAGTAACTGAAACAACAACAATTTGAATCATGACAATTAGAATCAAAGCAATCAACAATCTCGCAATCAAACATAATTTTTTCCTCACAATAACAACAATACCAACAGCAATTACAACAGTGACTATGATTGAAATAGGAAGTTCACCAACTTTCATGAACCCTTGGATGCCATATTTCAAAAACTAGTGGATCACAATTTGATGGTATTTCCCAACACACAACCCTTTGATGAAAATCAACCCAAATCAAAATGGTATAGGGAAAATGGATATTGCAAATACCACCACATCAAAGAACATGACACAAACACATGTATCAAGCTCAAATTCTTCATTCAAAATCTTGTTGATGATGGAGAAATTGAGGTAGAAGGAGGACCATCCTCTAAAAATGCTAAATTTAAGATATTTCAAAAGCCATCTCCTGACCACAACAATGACAACAACAACAATGTGAATAATGTAAATCAAGCTTCCACATCAAATTCATTACACTATAACTATTCTACTAACCACATATCAAGATTTGATTCCTTGTGTGGTAAGATAGAAACCAACAATATATGTGGTTTTGAATCTATGTGTGGTTGCATTGAAGAGGTAGACACTCATGTGAATACCTTTGTCCTACAAGAAATTGATTGTGGTGCAACCACTCAATGGGGAAGAATCACTTTGCAAGCTGCCACTCGCAAGAACACTAATCCATTAGTTCCACATGCACCCACTACGCCATCCACCTCACAAAGACTTGTTTCTTGCTATGATGCATTGTCCTAGTTAGGTAAGACTCCTGCACAAATATCCATTCTCAAACTCCTCACCACATCACCCATTCATAAAGAGATTTTGTAGAATACTCTTTTAGAGTCTTGTGTTCCTGAAAACATTAATGCCTCTCAATTCACCGCCATGATCAGAAACCTTGCTGCACAACAATACCTTGTCTTCATAAACAAAGATTTCCAAGGTCCTAGTCTACACCATAATATGTTGCTCCACATTGAAGTCCTTATACAATGACATAAGATAAAAAGAGTCCTTATAGATAATGGATCCAGTTTGAACCTTTGTACATTGAAGATGATTTGTTTCTTGGGACTTCCAAAGCACCTCCTAGATATCAATAAAAGGATAACAATCAAAGCATACGATGAAAGGGAAAGAGAATCAAAAGGAGTTATCATGTTACCACTAAAGTCTGGGCCAACCATCATAAATACTGAATATCATGTCCTAGACTTGGACTTGCCATATAATATTTTGCTTGGTAGACCATGGATACACACACTCAAAGTAGTACCATCTACATATCATCAATGCTTGAAATTTTCTCACCAAGGAAGAGAGGTCACAATCCTAGGCGATCCCACCCCTTTTTCCTTTTTTAAAAGGTTGGAAGGTGCACGAACAATTTTTTGTCCAATCAGTGAGTTTGCTAAGGTTATACCTAAGCCTCTCACCATAATCAAATCACCTTCCACAATAGTACCTAAGTTATCCAATAATGATTCCAATTCCTATGAAGGAAAAGAGAAGGTTGAAGATACTAAGGTCAATACCATAAGAAAGAAGGTTACCTTTGCTGACATAGAAATGGAAGAGTATAAGTTCAAAATGCCTTGTGTGTTGAAAAACTACCACTCTACCCCCATTCCTTTGGAAAACCTTCACAATTACCACCTTCTACAAATAAGGATACTATGCAAGTTAACAAAACAACATTTGAACATTGGGGTTCACTTAGTGATGAGCACATGGAATCTAATATTCTAGATTGGCTATATTTTGATGGAAAAGATGAACTTGTGGAATTCCCCAAAGATAAATATGTTAATGCCTCTCCCATCATAAAAAACATGGGATATCATGGTATCAAACTTGGACTAAAAGAAGACAGAATTAGACAACCCCTTAAGGCTAATAGTTATCCTAAAGGACATGGTTTGTGCTCCACTAAATCCAAGGTGAACTTTTCTGACAACTATTGTATGGTTGAACTTGATTCTGAGACTAAAGAGGAGGAATTCTTTGAAGTACCCTTCCAATACATTGAGGATGACCTAGATACCTATGTCCATGCCATTACCATAACTGACCTTTCATCCACCTACTTACCTCTCACCAACCTTGATATGATAGACTAGGACCTTCAAGAAACACCACCAACTCTCAATATTTGTAAGTCTGATGAAGTAGTGATGGCACTCTTTGGCCTTAAGAATCTCCAAGTTTATGAACATGAGATCCAATACAATAAGGAAGCCTACTTTGGTAGCCAAGTCAACTCTCTTAGTCACAAAAGTGAAAAAGAAAATAAAAATGGAAAAATAGAAGAAATATTCTCTAGTGAAAACTCTTTTAGGGAACTTTTGGATGAAGAAAAAGATAAAATAAAGGAGGCATCTTCTGGTGAAAATATCCTAGAGGCACCAGAAGAGGGAGAGCTTGACTTGCCATTCAGATCTTTACCACCAGAAAAGTCATCTATTTTGAATGAGGACACAATTCCAATCAATTTGGGTACAGAGGATAATCCAAAAATCACCTACATTGTAGCTACCTTAAGTCCTAAAGAATAAAAGGCAATGACTGAATTCTTGAAAAAGCATAAAATTAATTTTGCATGGACATACAAAGCAAAGACATGCCTAGTTTAGAAATAGATTTGGTTGTGCATCACTTAACAGTAGATCCAAAGATTAAACCTGTGAAGAAAAAGTTGCGCAAAATGTATTCTAAGGTAGCACTTTTAGTCAAGGTAGAATTGCAAAAAATGTTAGACGCAAAGTTCATTTTCCCTATTGATTATCTTGAGTGGGTCTCCAACATTGTTCGTGTAGGGAAAGCATCTGCATCTATTCAAATTTTTGAGATTTAAATCTCGTCCTAAGGATGATTTTCCACTTCCTAACATAGACATCATAGTGGATTTGAGTACTAAACATGAGATGTTATCTTTGATGGATGGTTTCTCTGGTTACAACCAAATGAAAATTACAGAAGAAGATCAACATAAAATGACATTTACCACCCCATGGGGAACCTTTTGCTATCAAGTCATGCCTTTTGGCTTGAAGAATGCCGACGCCACTTATCAATGCATAATGACTACCATATTCCATGATCTTCTACATGTCATAATGGAGGACTACGTTGATGACATCCTAGGAAAATCAAAGACATGTGAATCCCACATTGATGTTCTCACCACCATTTTTGAAAGGTTGGAGAAATATAAAGTGTGCCTCAATCCAAAGAAATGTGTTTTTGGGGTCAAATACAGCAACTTGTTAGGCTACATTGTGTCAAGAAGAGGTATTGAGGTAGATCCCACAAAAGTGAAAGCCATCATGGAAATGCCTTCACCTACCACATTGAAACAACTCCACAGTTTTCAAGAAAAATTACAATCCATTAGCCAGTTGGTGTCCGAGTTGGTAGATAAGGTGCATCCACTTCAACATTTTCTTCACAAAGGAAATAAGTTTCAATGGGATTGTTTATGTCAAAAAGCATTTGAATGAATTAAGGCATACTTGGATAATCCTCCAGTTCTAGTCCCTCTAATTGTAAGACGACCATTAATTCTATACATCTCAACCACTTCAGTTGCCTTAGGTGCCCTTTTGGCACAACTAGATGACAATGGTAATGAGCAAGCTATATACTATCTCAGTCAAACACTAGTTGGCTATGAGTTGAACTACACTACTATTGAAAAAGCTTGTTTGGCAGTAGTCTTTTGCAAGCAGAAACTATGCCACTATATGCTTAATCACACTACACATCTCATTGCCAAGATAGATCTACTCAAATATTTGCTATCAAGAGCCTCCCTCATTGGTCAAGCAGCAAAATGGGCCTTGATTTTAAGTGAATTTGATATTGTCTATAAGGATCATAAGGCCATTAAGGGACAAGTAATTGTAGATCAGCTTGCTAAAGCTCCTCTTCAAGGAGACCATTCCATTGTAGCAGATTTTCTAGATGACACAATTATGATTGTTACCCCTAGTACACCATGGAAGCTATTTTTTGATGGTTCCTTCACACAAAAGGGATCGGGGGCAGGAATTTTTTTTGTTACACCGCAAGGAGACCTCATTCCTAAGTCTTATAAAATTTCATTCCCTTGCACAAACAATATAGTTGAGTATGAAGGATTAGTCATAGGGCTACATCAAGCTATTAGATGGAATATTAAAAGCTTTCTTGTCTTTGGAGACTCACAATTGGTTATTAAACAAGTTACAGATGAATACCACACAAAGGATGAGGAGTTGTTGCCCTATCACAAAATAGTTGAGGATCTTAAACAACACTTCACAGAGATCATTTTTCAGCAGATACCAAGGGCTAATAACAAATCAGCAGATGTTATCGCTACCATTGCCTCGATGATTGCCATGCCTGAATACAGTCCTAAATGTGAGTTTCTTGTTGAGAATCCTTTTACTCCTGCTTATGAGTAAATTGATTCAGAGTTGGTGTGTGAGATTGTTGGTCCTGAGTCTCCATGGTATGCCAACATTTTTGCCTATTTACATCACAAAACCATTCCCATAGCCCTCACCTATAATCAAAGCAAAATCATCATCTGTTGCACAACCCGATATACCATCCTAGGTGACACACTTTTTTGAAAACACTTTGATGGAACCCTCCTTTGATGTCTCAATTTAGATGAAGCCAAAATAGCATTAGAAGAGGTCCACCAAGGAATTTGTGATGCCTATTCTAGTAGCCTTATGTTAGCGAAAAATCTTCTTAGAACTAGTTATTATTGGCCTACTATGGAAGCAGATGCATATCATTTTGTGAAGAGATGTGTTCCTTGTTAGTAGCGTGGCAATTTGATACATGCCCCCTCCCAAGACCTTCAGCCCACCATCATCCCATGGCCCTTTTCTCGCTGGGGATTCAATCTTGTTGGTCAAGTATACCCAAATTCCACAAATGGCCACAAGTATATTATTGTCGCCACTGATTACTTCACAAAGTGGGTCAAGGCTATTCCATTAACCTACACCAACAGAAAATAGATTTCAAAGTTCATCTTGAACTACACTATTTATCATTTCACTATACCTCAAGATATCATGACTGATAATGGAATGCCTTTCAAAAATTAGGAAGTTGCCACATTGTGTAGCAAATTCAGAATCACCCTGCATTTTTCCACCAAATACTACCCACAAGGCAATGACCAAGCTGAAGCTACTAATAAAACCATTTTGAAAATCCTAAAGAAAACTGCTAACATAGCTGGCCGTAATTGGTAGCACTAACTTGCTCCCACCCTTTGGGCCTACCACACCTCCATCCATACCCCCACAAGAGCCACTCCATTTTCCCTTTTTTATGGTTCTAAAGTTGTCTTACCCATCAAAATTGAGCTCCCTTCCCTCAGAATCTCTCTCAAGAATCTACTGTCTGAAGAAGAATACCAAGTTGCTCACTTGCAAGAGCTGCAATTCCTTGATGAGAGATGCCTCAATGCCCTAAACCACCTCAGTGTGTATCAAAATTGCCTTCAGCTTCAGTTTCACAAGAAATTCAAGCCACGAGAATTTGAGGTGGGTGACTTAGTTTTACAACATAATATGAGGAATCTCCAGAACCATGAAATGAAAGGAAAATTTGAAGCTAATTGGCTTGGTCCATTTATCATTACAACCAAATATGGTTTTGAGGCATAGCAGATTATGACTCCAGAGGGAAATCCACTCCTTGAGCCTATAAATATCCAACATCTCAAGCAGTTCTATTCTTGAGCCTTGTAGCTCCTATACAGTGTTGATATAGTCTCGCAAAAATCCAAAAAAATAAGAAAAATCCAAAAAATCAAAAAAATTCATAAAATGTTCGTGAAGAAAAGACTAAAAAGAAGAAAAAGTCCTAAAAAAAGTATTTTAGTTCGTTACCTATAAGGCTTGTTTCACTTCACTCCATTCCACCATTCCATTTCCTTTTTGTGCTAAAGTCATACCTAGCTTATGCTTGTCATGCATCCAATAAAAGACCTCTTGTCCACGAGGCTTCACTTCGCTTCTATTTTTTGAAAAGACCTCTACTCTACGAGGCATTTTTTCATCGAGTGCTTGTTCCAATCCCATTACACTAAGCTTTTACCACAACAATGACCACAATATGACTTAAACCAAATTATCTTTGAGACTTAATGATTTAGGAAACTTGTTCTTTTCACAACCCTTGCCAAAAATAAACAAACAATTTGTGATCATTGACATTAAACACAACAAACTTTCATAGGATGAATCTTTCCTATATGTGGCATTACAACATTCACTTTTAGACCTAAGGTTCTTGGCAAGAACTATGGACTGAATGACTACTTGGTCATGAAGTTTCTTTTTTGGTTGATTTCATTTTGTGTGTTAGTGGAAACCTTTTATGGTGTGCCTTGATCTTCCATATTTTGGATGTACCTGAATGACTCTCATTGACTACATGTGTTGTTTTGTGGTATGATATATTTTTGAGGATTTAATACATATGTGTATGTTTCAGGTTATGTTAATGTGTTGTGCAATGGGGGCAATGGGTTAGCACACTTTCCACCAAAGATCCCTAAAAAGACTTTGGGTTTGTCTAGACCTCTCCATGATGTATACGACATTTGTTTCATCAATACTATGCAAACTACACCTATTTTCCTAAATTCTCTATTGTCTTTTGCATCTAGTCCATGCAAAGGAGCCTTGACATTTATGCTTCTATAGCATATAATGCATAAACTCATTTTCAAAATAAAACTAAGGTGTGCTCTTACATATAAACACAACTAAACCTCTTGGTCTCATGTAGTTAGGATTCATGTAGTATAGGGTTTTCATTGCGCCATGCTTGAGACAAGGGTCTTATTTATTCCCCCCTTCCTATGCTACACTACTTGGTTTTTAATGAGTGAAGAGTTTTGACAAATGATCATTCATTATGCTCATTCATATTACATTTTAATTTTAGGTTGCATCATTTCACTTTGCATTCATTAGTGTCTTATTAGGATACATTCATTGTCATGTTCATTAGGCATTTTATTCATTTCATTAGATTGCATCATTGGTTCATTACATTGATTACATGCATCCATTTTTAATCATCACATCTAGTGGCATAGACATCATAAAAACATCTCACAATACATATAATGCATCCATACATGTAAAATAAAGCAATGCATACATCTCATAAATCTCCAGCAAACTTGCATCATCCACACATTAGGCATCATATATACATCATAAGAAATATCACATCACACACATCCTACATCATAATGTCAGTATCCACATCATAGATATCGTAGGCATAAAATAATCCATACACACATAGGGCCATCCAATCATGTTATATATATATATATTGAAAAAATAATGTCTGTATAGTCCATATACATAGAATCACATAGTACAAATGTACCATCAAAAACTCGCTGCATCTGCACATGTCTGTCAAAACTACTCACTATACAAAATTTAGAAGTTGGCTATGAGGGCCCTACCCCCCTATGTCACCCCCTCATGGAGGTCAGTGCTATCCCACAGACTGCTCTGATCTATCCCTGCCACCTGTGGTCCACAAGCTAGAAGCTCCCTGAAAGTCTGGTTGCTACCGATTGGCAGGCATCATGATATAGTGACCTATAGTAGGCCACCCCCGAACTACCCATGTCTCTACTCAGAGGGATGACATGGCCTCTTACATAATTGTCACTGCCACCCAAGGCTGTAACATCTATATAGCCAGATCCCACTGCCTACATTACTCATCCAACTGGGCTTGATGAGTGTCTTGCTCCGCTCATAAAGTGGCCACCTCTGCTCAGAGGGTCTCTATCTCAACAAGCTCATTGACCTCCTCCTACATATGGAAGTTGAAAAACTCCCTAGAATCCACCCATGCCTATAAGGCTGCTAGGGCCTCCTGTGCACTATCAGCATTGGCCCTCTGTGTCTCCACATCTGCCTATAAGGCCACCATGGCCTGTTGAGCACTGTCTACTCATGCTCGCTCTAGCTGGGTCACACCTTGGAGTTGGGAAAACTCCATGTGAAGACTATATCACTCTGCCCTAACCATATCTAGATCCTTTGTCAATCCTTGTCCCTATACCTATGGCCCCTATACTGGTGCCTATGCTAGCGATGGTACCAGTGCTGGTGTTGGTGCTGGCCCTAAAACTCTCCTTGCATGGACTTTGCACCCCTATGGTCCCTATTGCACCCCCATGTGTTGGTGGTGGTATCATGGCTTCCTTCCTCCCATCCCCTAATCTATCCCCCTCTCCATGTGCTTGCTCTGCTAGCAGTGGTGCTGCAGGCACTGTCGATCTAATGGGCTAGTGTGTTGTCCACCACTGGACATAAGCTGGTGTCATCCTAGCATCTCCTTGATCCTGCCCGTGTACCTAGGACACTAGCTAGATAGACACCCATGAAATCTAAGCCAACCATAGGTTGGTCCCATGACCCCATAGCCTACCATACTATTGGGATATGACAGGGTACAGAAACTTGTTGGGGACCGCATCCTGAACTCGATCAAACTGCCTCCGCACCCTAGAGGGCATATATCTCATGATGACATGCATGGATCTCTCTACAACTAGTAGTTTGTATGTGTGTAGGGGAGATACATCTAATCCTTAGAATCATCCTCTCCACCAGTGGCCAACATGGTGCCCCATCGCTCTACTCCATCATATAGGGTCCAGTTGAACATAATGATCTCATCTATACATCGGCACCAAAATCCACTAACTCTATAAAGGTGTATTGTATGGGTGGCTTATATCTATAGGAAAATGGCTCACTGGGATGCCTGGTCTCCTGTCTCATGATCAACCATGTGACTCCGATATGCTCCCATGACCATACCATCAACAGTGTCAGTCCTGGCCCCATAGTCCTCTATGACCTGTATGCACACATATGTAGGTCGTGATAGAGCTTCACCAAAAAGATTTGGCCCTAGCAGTAAAAAAAATCATCATCTTGTAGTAGGGTTCTCAGCACCTGTGTCCATCCAATGGGAAAGCCATGCTCAACATGGTCTGGTACCATCCTCCAGATGAGTGATGCGAGATATATTGATAGTCTCAACAATCTCTACTCTAGCACCTCCCACCATGTAAGCCAAGATCTTTGTATTGGTAGCCTTTATCGACACAGCTTGAAACACTCTCGTAGATATGGATCTACACCCTCAAGTACGTAATCTGGGTACATCCCCCAGATGGGCACTCACAAGATCTGTCACACATCTAGTAGTGTGACAATTGCCTCTCTAGTAGGAAGATGAAAGCTCAAAGTGGGAGTGTGTCATCGCTCGATCAGCGCTAATAACTGCATTGAATGAGCTCGTAGGTCTGACCACCCATGTACGTGCTCTAACCCACATAGTCAAACATATCTCCACTCCACCTCTATGAGTCTCTCCTCCAGCACCATCGTCAGAGGATAGTGCTCCCTCAATCGAATTACCACCATCTCCTCTTGTAGCATAGACATCTAGATGGTTAGTTCCTTTACCTTATGTCATCCCCAGAATGGAGCATCCTACATTGTCCTCCATTGATTTTTCCTAATTGACATAGATGCTAATCAACACAGATGCCAATTTGTGTAGACACTGATCAGTGTAGATGCTGATCCACGGAGATGCTGATCGGCACAGATACCAATTAGTGCAAATGATGATTTTCTCGCCAACGACTGCCATTTTCTCATCTGTGGAGATGACAATATAGAGATCATCATCTTTGCACCCCTTTTGCCTTCCATTGTCATCTGCATAGATGACAAGTTGAATCTTGTCGTCTCTGCAAACCCCCTTTCCTTAATTTTTTGTCTACATAGATGATAGGATAGATCCTATCATCTCTACAGACGATGCAATCTCTGTTTTTTCGTTTGTGCATATAACAAGGTAGAGACTATCATCTCTACCCTGACCACTTTTTGGGCCTATTTAAGGTGCCATAAATGCACCTAACCTATGGAAATCAATAAATTGATGAAGTGGGATAATTAACTCACCGGTGGGCTCATGTTTGTTGACCTTTGATGCTCTTGAATGCACTCGCCAAGCTGTAATCGATCAATGGGGTCCATCATCACTTTGGATTCTATGCTCTCTAGGTGTGCAAATGATCCTTCTTTGAGCCCCTTGGAGGTTTATATGGGCCCTCCAAGGCCCCCTTTTGAGATTGTGTCTGTCTCCTATTTGCCTGCAAGTCATGCAATGTCTTCATTTATTCCTTTTTTCTCCTATTTCCTTTCTTCCAAAGGCATTTTTCGCGAAGATTGTCCAAAATTTATTTTTTGTGTCATTTTCGTGAGGGGGCACCATCCTCCTCTATTGTTGATCCTAGGACTCCTACCTTCTCTAGAGAAATCTATATTTTCTTTTCTTTGATATGATGTTGTCCCGACATCACATCAAAGAGGGGAAAAATGTAGACGCTTAAAATTGTCCCAAACACTATATTAATTTATTTAATAGTGCCCTTGACATTATAATTATTTATTTATTAGTTAATTATATTTTTCATATTCTTCTACTTATTTAATTAAATAGGTTCACTTTCCTAAGGTATTTAAATTTAATTAAAATACTTCCATCCCTAATGTGTTAAATTTATTTAATGCATGACCCTCCATAAATCCCCCTTTAAATAAATCTTATTTATTTAGTCCCCTCCATCTCATTAATTCTTGTTGGTGCAAATAAGTATTTACTTATTACACTTACTTAAGTTTACTTAGGTTAATACATTATTTTATTATTTTGCATTATTTTATTATTTATTTACGTGAGACACTTAAGAGTTTGTGTACTCTCATGAGTTATGCAACTCTAATTATGCACATGGTGTCTACAACACAAGAGTTCACATCATTCACTAAATTGTCATGTTGATAACATAGTTATTAGCACTCCTTATTTAGCACATGTTGTCTACATCACTGATTTGCATGATACACCATTGTAGGCTTATCCTCACATCATCGCACTTAATTCTGTGCTTAATGGAGGATAACCCATATCTGGTGGACATGTGCCTGGTTAAATGACTTATCATGATGTTGACTTCTATGCATTCTAGAAGCTCTCCCAAGGCCTTTATATATAGGCACTCCTAGTGTACTCTTAAGCTGGCATATTGAATGAATATCATCATTTTGATAATACTCTCTATTTTGGTCTACTGTGTGCTTGTGTTTGAGTTCCTTGGTCTTAGGTGAATTCTGGCCTAAGCCAAATTTTTACATGATACTAGAGCTAAGGGAGATTCTCTACACATACCTGTTTGAGACCGTTCATGCTTCAACACCTTGACCTGAATCCAAAGGATCCACAGAAATTGGGAGTGTCTAGAGCCAAATCTGACCTCATCGTTGTGTTCGAAGTGTCGATTCAATGAAGATCAACTATTAATTTGCCTATGCTAGGTGAAAGTTGATCATGAGGCAAAAAAAAATTGCAAATCAAACTTGGAGGCCTCAATTTGTAGTTTAGGTATGGTCATTTTCAAATCTATTTAATTGGTTTTTCAGATCTGAATATTATTTCCTCTCTGTAGTTTATTTTCCTATCTGGATATTTTTCAAATTTTATTTTCAGAATTAGTAGGTCAGGCTGGTAGAGAATTTTTTTTTAGCCGAACCGAGCAGTGACACCCCATCTTGACTCTATAATTTTGGTGTAGTGGAATATTCTTTAATTATTTCGTAGGGATATTCCTTATTAAATCTGTAGGCTACATTTTTCATTGGATGTACTGTATAATTTTGGCCTCACAGAAATCCTCTGGTGACTGCATAGGCAATTTTTGACAAATCACTGGCTGGCCACATGTTTATGGCCACCTCATTCAAACTGACAAGCTCACTTTGTATTGGTAGTGAGTGTTATTGTTTTTAAACAATAGCGCAGTGGGTATCCTGCTCAATGTGGGATTAACCCATGAGATTCTTATGGAATCTTACAACAATTCTGAAACCCTGCCCATGAAACTGACAAACGAAAGGAAAAATTGGTGTTCTCCTCACTGCATTTGGTTGATGCATGGTGTGATCTCTGCACAAGTGCCATGTTAGCCAATCTACGACACGTAGCTTGCCACCTCACATGACGCCTGTGACACATGGCACAATAATAGTTGCCTATGTGGCATTTGACCACACAGGAAGATTGCACAGTCAACTCTGGCGTGGAATCTAGTCAGCCACACAATCATCTGCCCAGTCAGTGAATCTATACATTGTACCCAAACACATCATTTTAGTCTGTACAATTTTGTATAGTCTGTACGATATAGTACTAGCACATCAGCTGCTGACATCATCACGAGCTGACATTTGCTGACATCATCAGTTTCACGTGCCTAAATTTGATAGCCGTCTGACCGTCATACCTGGCCAAATTTAAACTACTATGATAGAAATATGGCCATCAAATTTAACCCAGTCTTTTGCTGATGCAACCCCTCTCCAAATTGATTTTAGATTTTGCAGTCCAACTTTGGGAGGCCATAACTTGGACATCTAGACTCCAAATCAGGTGTAATTTTTTTTGAAATTGGGTAGAATTTCCTAAATTTTTTAGTGGTGTAGCTCTTTTCTATTCTTAGTGCAAGGATTATTTAGAAATTGCATTTTTTGGCAACTATACCTACATAATCTTGCATTTTACAACTTCAAACACTTCGTACAGGCATATCTGGAGCAAAAAGAGGTCCCTTTTTTTTTAAAGTGTTTTTTTTTTCTACTTTCCAGATCCTTAGATTGTAGAGTTGTGTGGACATAAGTGCCACTTTCAACAATAGGGCCTTTCTTTGCTTTGTAATGCTTCAGAATTGTAGCACATTGTAAAGTTCCAGATTTGTAATCTATTAAGAGGTTGTAACAAACAAAATCAGAAGTCCACAAAGGTCAAAATTAGCAAGTGGACCATTGTAATTGCACTATTGATAAAGTGCCCAAAGCATCTATTTTGGGAGGGTTTCTTGATTTAGTAAAAAGGGGGGGTGTTCTTGGTGTTGGTGTTCTCTCTTTTGTACATTTTTCTTTCATTTTTAGCATCATGGGCAACTTTATGTTTCCTAAATTAACTCCTCATAACTATGCTACATGGTCCATAAAAATGTGGTATCACTTAATGCATAATGGAGTTTCACAATATGTAGATGGTACTCTTCCTAAACCAGCAGGTGATAAGGTATTAGAAAGTGATATTTTAGCTTGGGTAGCAATGGATAGGAAATCCCTAGGTGATATATGTTTGGGGGTTGATGATGAGATCATGTATCAAATCAAGTAGTGTTCTACATCCAAGGAAGCTTGGGATACCCTCGAAAACCTTTATGGTAAACTATCTGAAGAGGATGTTTTCAAAATTGAAGATGAGCTTGTTTTCTTAGATCTTAAGTCATATGACTCCATACAGGATTTCATCATCAAGGTGAATGAACTAAGGACAAAGCTTACTAATTGTGAGAGTTCTATCAAAGATGACAAACTGATCTATCTCATACATAACAAGCTACCATAGGAGTATTCCACATTTGTATCTTCTTTTAGATAAGAAAGTCACTTTTGATGAATATGTTAAACTATTGGATAATGAAGAAAAGAATTTGAAATCAATGGGGATTATCAAATCACCTCAGTCTAAAGCATTGGTGGCTAACAATGAGGGTTCTCAAAATTCAGCTGGACAATCTTCAAATAAAGGAAAGGGTAAGAAGAAATGGAAGAGCAAATCAGAGGATGCAGAAAAGACAACACCACAATTCAATCAACAAGACCAGTCTTCCTCAAATTCAAACAAGAAGGGGGACAACAATAAGGAGAAGAAGAAGTGTGCTTATTGCAAGAATTTATGTCATAAAGAGCACGAGTGTTATCTTAAAAATATTGACGAGTTGACCAACATCATGAAGAAACATAATGTTCCATTGCCTAATGCTTACAAGGAGAAATGATCTTCCTCAGATTCAAAGAGCAAAGGGCAAGCGCTCATGGTGAATTCAAACTCTTCACAGGAATGGATATTTGACTTAGGTACCTCATATCACATGGGTTCTTCAAAGGAGGATTTTTCTTCAATGAAGCAGTCCAAGGTACAACACATCTTCATGGGAGATGATAGAAAAATGGAAGTTGAAGGGAAAGGAAACATGGAGATGGAAAATGGAGAGTTTCAAGATGTTCTATATGTTCCAAACCTAAGTTCAAATCTCCTATCAATCTACCAAATCACTCACCTCGAAGATGGACATAGAGTTGAGTTCCTTCCAAACTTAGTAAAGGTGCACAATCTTAAAGATGAATCTTTGGTTGCAGTGGAGAAAGTAAATCATAACGAAAGGTTATACTCTTTCTCTTATTTTGTGCCCAAGTCTCCTTCAAACGCCTTGTTATCAGAATAAAATTCAAACATGCAATTATGGCATGAGTAGTATGGTCATCTTGACATCCACTACCTTCAACAATGTTGCACAAACTGAATGGTCAAAGGTCTACCTCCAATCAACTTTTCTAAGGGTGAATGTTCAATAGATTTAGTGGATATGCATCCAGAGGGGAAGTTACAGAGAGGGAAGTCTTCAAGAGTATCAGGTGTTCTATAGATGGTTCACATGGTATTAGTAGGCCCTTTTGAATTCAACCAGGGTCACTACATATTGACTTTCATTGATAACTTTTCAAGATACACTTAGGTTTACTTTCTTCATAGTAAGAATGAAGTGTTGGACAAATTTCTAGACTTCAAGACTCATGTAGAACAAACATCTAGAAATGCCATCAAAGTACTTTGAATGGATAATGAAAGCATGCATGTGAACAAAAGACTTATGAACTTTTGTAGATATGAGGGAATTGATCTTCAAACTCCACCAGCATTCAGTCCACATAAGACAGATTTTGCATCTTTGAGGATTTGCACTCTTAAGTCTATGGCAAGTTGCATGATATAGGTCAAGTCTCTAGATCCATCATTAGAAGTTGAAGAAATTAGTAGTGCCACTCACATTCTTAATAATTCTCCTAATCCAACCTTAGATGGAAAAAATCCTTTTGAGGCACGGTGTGGCAAAAAACATATTGTGACACACTTTAGAGTCTTCGGTTGTCCTGCATGGGCAAAGATATCTTCTAGGGGATGCAAGGCACAGTCATCTCGGCCTTGTACTTTGATTGGTTATGAAGACAGTGTGAAGACATATAGACTATTGGATCTTGAGACACATTAGATATTTATGGATAAGGATGTATACTTTAAGGAAAGTTCACCTAGCTTGTGCTATACTCCTCTTTGTACATCATATCGTGTGGAAACTGATAATGACACTAGTGATAGTGCTTCAACAGATTCAGACACGTGGGGTTCTATCAATAGTTGCAGTGAGAGGTCACTCCATTAGTTCAATCCACATGCATACATAGCCACAGTGATAGGTCCACAATAGTAGGGTACATTTAGTCTTCCAAGTATAGGTTTAGTGACAAATTTGGGGCAAAGTATTGATGATCTGCCTCTTCTTCTTGATGTAGAAGCACCTTCTTCAGTTGTCATGAGGACTCCATCAGATCCTCTTGTTCATTCTCCACATGATTAATCTTCATAGGTTGAAGTGATTGTGGATACTTATGATCAACAGTTGCAGAAGGGTTCTTCATCAGTTGAGCATACAAACAATTCTTTGGGATAGGTTCTTCATCTAGTTGAGCAAGTTTTAGAGACATCTCTTATTCATGAGATTCTTTCCACACACAATGGAAGTGTCTCATTTGTACCTTTGACATTATTTCTTCCTAAGGGGAGGAACACCATTCTGTAGTCTTGGATCAACTTCTTCATTGGAGCAATCACTATTTGGCATTCTTCTTTGTGGGGGGAGCCTATCCTTTCTCTCTTCCTCTTCTCATCATTCTCTTATGTATATATTGGATGTATGTTGTAATGGGGGGGTCTTGATTACTCCATCCATCCATGCATCCCTATTTATCTCTCTTTTTGGAAGAGGGTTTTTCCTATGAGGTTTTCCCTCTTTCTTCGCTTTATGAGAGATTGCATCTTCATTATGTACATGGGTACCTAACATGGCCTAGTAGCCGGGACCCATTATGCATTTCATCCTAGATTGTATAACCTTAAGGGCATTCCCCTAAGTTGCACTTAAGGGGGGGTGTTGGTGTAAATAAGTATTTACTTATTACACTTACTTAAGTTTACTTAGGTTAATGCATTATTTAATTATTTTGCATTATTTTATTATTTATTTAGGTGAGACACTTAGGAGTTTGTGTACTCTCGAGAGTTATGCAACTCTAATTATGCACATGGTGTCTACAACATAGGAGTTCACATCATTCATTGAGTTGTCATGTTGAAAAAATAGTTATTTGCACTCCTTATTTAGCACATGTTGTCTACACCACTGATTTGTGTGATACACCATTGTAGGCTTATCCTCACATCATCGCACGTAATTCTGTGCTTAATGGAGGATAACCCATATCTGGTGGACATGTGCCTGGTTAAATGACTTATCATGATGTTGAATTCTATGCATTCTAGAAGCTCTCCCAAGGCCTTTATATATAGGCACTCCTAGTGTACTCTTAAGCTAGCATATTGAATGAATATCGTCATTCTGATCATACTCTCTATTTTGGTCTACTGTGTGCTTGTGTTTGAGTTCCTTGGTCTTGGGTAAATTCTGGCTTAACCTAAATTCTTACAATTCCTCTGAACTTATGCTTAAATTAAATCTTATTTAATTTAGTCTTAAATATAGCCTAAAACCTAGTCTACACCCATCACTCTCATCCTTCTAAGCCTACCCACCACTTAAACCCACTTATTTATCTTAAACACCTTGCTAATCACTTTTTAGCTCCTAAGTCTTTGCTCACACGTGTGAGAAACTCTTGATGCAATAAAGCTTCCATTTTATTTTTTTATTCTTACACCTCTTGCATCTCTTACACATTTGTCCCCATTTCCTTTCTCCTAGGTTCCTTGAGCCATCACTTTCATTCAAAAGGCTTTTGTTGAACTTTGCATGGCTTGTCTCCTTAGCTCATCTGTCTCCCTTGTGGCACCTATGTGGATGCCACATGGATGCCACCTCCCCAAGGCCTCTCTCAAGCTTATAAATAGAGCCCTTGTCTCAAGCATTTTCCATTTCCCTCATTTGCATTGTTATCATGCTAGTTTGAGTTTAGAGCTTTGTAGTGATTTTCATATTTGCATGCTAACCTTTGGTAGTTGATAACTTTCATTACATTTGCATTGTTAGATTAGCTTTTTTCTTGCATTTCCATTCTCATTTCATTTGCATTATTAGATTAGTTTTTTTTTTGCATTTCCACCTCCATATCCTTGAATGCTCTCAAGCATGGCTACTTCCATAGCCATTGTTTGAGGTTTTTTTCATTCATTTAGCATAGGATCATTATCACACTTGCATTTTCATATCAAGAGGTTCAATATAGTTGTGTTTTGGGAGAGCACATCAAGATCCCTCTAATCTAAACACACCAACAAGGCCTCTCATGGGTGTCTTTGTTGAGTTGTTTGAGGTTGCTTGAGGACTTGGTCTTTTGGTTGCTTTGAGTTGTAAAACTCAAGCAAGTGTTAGTTAGTTTACATTTTTATTGTTGAACATTTAATATATACATATTGGCTAACATTTGCTTATTTTCTCTTGCTCCCAACAAGTCTAATTTTCTTGCATACAATAACCATATCTTTGATAAATCTTCCAAGTCCCTTAGCCATGATGATGAATAGATAAGCAGAAAGAGGATCCCTTTGATGAAGACTACTAGAAGCCCTAAAAAAGTCTAAAGGTTCCATTGACCATAACTAAAAAGCAGGTGAAAGAAACACAACTCATGACCCCACACTAGTAGAATTTTGGCAAATAAATGACCACATGACTAAAACTTTTAGTCACAACACTAACAAGTTTAGTCACATGACCAAAATTGATCAAATTCTAGTAATTTTTTGTAATTTATAAGTGACTAAATAGATGACTAATTTGGTGATCGGGTAAAATCACAAGGTTACGCAAAGATAAGTGACTAAATAAATGATAAAAAAAATGACCAAATATTTGTTCGCTAATAATTAGTCACCTAAACAAATAACTAAATGAATGACTAATGATTTTTTTTTATCATATTAACTTATTCTTTTTACTTTTTAATAACTTTTATTGTTCAGTAATGAAGTTTTTGTTCTATAGATACATCATTATTAGTAACTTCTTCAAATGTCCTATCCATTTAATATTTCCCTTTTGTGATCATCCATTTCCCTTAGTAGTGGTTATCCATTAATACAATAAAAATAGAGGAATGCCAAATTGAAGTTGGCAGTGATGGATCGACCACATCAACATGACATAGAAATTGTACCACATGTGATGTAAAACAAGAGTAAAGGAAAGGCATCGACTATGGTGAAACATATTTTCACTTATTCAAGTCAAATGCTAAATGCCACATTTGATGCCATGACATGCATAGTGTTTTCCTATCTTTCATATAGTGCTTGAGGGGAGTACCATCGCTATGACTAAGAATAATACATTTTAGAATAACTTTTTATTAATTTTAATTTTTCTTTTAAAAATTTTCAACCTTTTATACTTTTAGACGCTCAAAAATGGTTCGCATCTATGACTTCATCACTTCTTTATACTAATTTGTCCCATTTTCTCATTCTACTAACTTTGATCTTTTGGCCAGATTGACCATATTTTGTCATTTGTATCGCCTTTCACATCAATTTCATATCAACTCAAAATCACCCCAAATCAACTCAAAATCACTTGAAATCGGTCCTAATCAACCCAAAACATATCAAACATCCCAAATCAATCATCATTTATCTTATCCTAGGTATTGTTGTGGCTTTCAGTGCCTTGGAAACCTATCAACCTATCAATCTTATCAATCTGACCTTAGTACTGTCATGGCTCTCAGTGCTAGGTCAAACTATCATTCATGTCATCCAATCTTTGACATTGTTGAGGCTTTCAATGTCAGATCATGGTATCATCGACCATTTTAATAACATTGACAATGTCCGTCAATGTTATTATGATCAAACCTGTAGCATTTACAATGTCGGTTAAATGTTACATATCAACCAATTCATGTCATGTGTCCTTGGCATGTTATCAACTTCAATCAATCAATCTGATCATGGCTTTGATCTACTGGTCATTATCTTATTCCATATCCATCATTGTCACATTTTCGTCAAAGGATACGGTCGCATTCATTTAATCAATTTGGCCAATTATCTACTAATTTTCTCTATAGGATTAAATAACCCATAATTTAATCCTATTCTTTCTAATTATTCTTCCTAATTATAATCCTCAATTAATTAATTTTATTAATTAATTGGTTTATCATCTGCAAACCATGGAAATTCTAAATTTCCCAAGTTCCATTTTCCATCATTAAATCCATTTTCTACTAATTCTTATTTTGTGGAATAAGAGGATTTTTATTTCAGATATTCCATAAAATACTCCACCATCATGACACTTGGATATGACACCTCGTGGATTCTCCTTTGACACTTGGCTGAGATTTGTCATAATCAAATATTATTACCTCTTACGCATGTCTCTATTTGGCTTCTTTGTCATAGATTCTTGGCTTTAAGTGGGTTGGGGTGTCTTATGACGCGTCATAGATTCTCTTCCACATTTAGCCAAGTTTGACTTGCATGTGTCATAGAATCTCACAATTGGCATATTTTGTCATATGCGTCATAGGAATCTCTTGCCACATTGCACATCTATGGGTGACAAATCCAATGCCCTTACTTTGAGTGTTGATTATAAAATGAACACTCTTTCTCTCATTTTGGGCCTTGGATCTGAATGCTTAAGTTTTGAAAATCCAAATCTTTGAATCTTTGAGTCTCTACTTCTTTGCATGTTGCATTCTCTCTCTCACATAAAATCACACTTCAAGTATTCTCATGGCATTATCCACATCATAGGCTTTGGCTTCAACCTTGTGTGCACTATAGGCAAATTGGAGCTACAACCATTGGAGAAGAAAGAAGAACATGGGAGCTACAAATGAAAAAGGGGGCTTCTATTGCTTTCTCTATTAGTTTGGCTTTCATGGTAGACTAGTGGGTGCTAACGTATGATTATTGAGTTTTGTGATTTTCTCATAGTATGTTATGCTTTTAACCCGTTTTTTCTGGTCCTACAATACTATGTAAAATTATATTGAAAGATAGAAATAAGATATCTACATGCTTTAGTTTTTTAAAAAGTTTTTAGACACATTATAATTATATTAAAAGATAGAAATGAGATAAGTTGCGTCCTCTATAAAAGTTGGATTTTTTAAAAGTTGAATTTAATGTTTCTTTGACATTAAAAAGTTTGAATGCATGTAGAGTGGCTAATATTATGATATGAAATATTTATACTTTAAAGGTTTTATAATTTTGTTTGTGAAATAAACTATCTATCAAGATGAATCAAATTTAATTTTGAAATGTCAAAATGAGTTTATTTGGAATGCGATATATAACAAAAAAGATAAACATGTTATTTCAATAATACATTCTAAGATCATTAAATATATATTATATGTTATTCTATAATAATTATTAAGTTAAATAAGAATTTTTTTTTTTGAAAGATTATATAATGCATTCTCCGATCATTTTTTTATATGTTATATATATATATATATATATATATATATATATATATATATATATATATATATATCAGTAAGAGGCTGAAGCCAAGATTAATTATTATGTATTGTAATTTTTTATTATTATTATTTATTAAGTGTGATCATGAGTAGATTCAAACCCAAGACCTCTTCATTAAGAGGCTCACAATTTTACCATTGTGTTGTAGGCTCTTGCCTATAATATAATTATTATTACAATAAAGAATATTTTAAAAAAATTAAATAGATAAAAATTGTTAATAAAATTTTAAATATATATTTAACTATTAATATACTGAGATACTTATATTTTTGAAATATATAAGTAAAACGTAAATATCGTAGACTAACTATTTTTTAAAGTAAAAATTATAATAAATTTAGTTGATTTTTTAAATTTAATTAAAAATAAAACTATTAATTAATTATAATATTAATATTAAGTAGGACATGCAATAAAGTTATAGAAGAATGCAAACATAGTAAAATTCCTTTTTGAAAAATTAGAGAGACTAGTTTGAATAAAAAAGAGGAATAATGATCTACACAACGATTAAAATGGGGGTAAATATTTGACAAATTAAATATCTATTGATCATGAAATAAGGATAATGTAAATTCAAAAAGGTAGTAGTCTTATTGCACCATCAAATGATTCTTTGATAGTGCTCATCAATGACTTTTGTCATTTCATAACTATGTTTCATTATATTTTGAGATGATAAAATTTTGTTTGTGATACTATTATTGTATTAAATTATTGTATATGATTTAAGTTCTTTTAAAAATCTATTTTTATTTGATTTAAGTTCTTTTAAAGTTACATTATACATTCTTATAATATTGATTTTTTAAAAATATATTTTAAAATGGTCAGTTTGAAAAAATAGTATATCTCTTAAAATATTATTATAGTGATATGTAGCAAACAATTTAGTTAATGATTATTAAAATTTGACATGATAAAATTTTGTTTGTGATAGTATTATTGTTAAATAGGAGATAAATTCCACATGAAGTGAAATAGTGATATCGTTATTTGATTTTAATTGTGTAGCTTTTGAGTCAAACTCATTTACCCATATTTTATGAGTAGTGATTCACACGAATCCATCTCTCATGAGAACAAATAGAACACTTAGCACTCATTAGATCAAGGGGATGCTGACAGAGGTAAAGCATCGCGACTTCTTGGGAGGTCACCCATCCCACTACTGCTCCATCTTGAGCACACTTAACTATGGATTTTCCTTCATGGTTAAACTCACTCTTCTTACAACCCCACTTCCAAAATCTCCACCAACTTTTGTGCCTTCTGAACCATTCATTAGAAAGCCCCTCAAGCTCAGTAATTGATAAGTAAGAGATATTCTCCATAGCATTTCAAATTATAATAATGTTATATATTAGGATTTAACTACATAATTTTTGAGTCAAACTCATTGACCCATGTTTCATGAGTAGTTATTCACACAAATGCATCTCTCATGAGAATAAATGGAACACTTAGCACTCATTGGATCTCAGTGATGCTCACAAAGGTAAAGGACTAGGAATTATTATGAGGTCACCTATCCAAGTACTACTACAACTTGAGCACACTTAACTACATAGTTTTGTCCATGGTTAAAACTAGTCTACTTGCAACTCCATTTTCAAAACCTTCACCAATTGTTGTGTCGTATAAACCATTCATTAGAAAGCCCCTTAAGCTAATCGATTGATAAGTGAGAGATATTTTCCATAGAAATTTAAATTATAATATTACAACAAGGATTTACCTATGTAGTTTTTGAGACAAACTCTTTGACTAATGTTTCATGAGTAGTGATTCATAGAAATCCATCTCTCATAATAATAAATGGATCACTTAGCACTCATTGGATCTAGGTGATGCCGATAGAGGTAAAGCATAAATACTTCAAGGAGGTCAACTCCTTTATAAGATTTGTGTTCTTTAAAAAGTCTATTTTATTTGATTTATTAATAATAATAATATTTACAAATAATTAAAAATACATTATACATCTATTTAATATTGATTATTGTATTTTTGTTGATATTTTAAAATGATTATTTTGAAAAATAACATATCTCTTAAATTGTTATTATATTGTTATGTAGAAAAATTTCTATTCAATGATCATTAAAATAATTTTCCACACAAAATATTTTAATTAAAATTTTGACTAGCTATTCTATTAAATTAAAACCACTTTAATAGTAATGTTGTTATTCAAACTGTAGAAACATGATGTTTTCCAGCCATATCCTGATTTTCTTTTAAAAAATGAGAACATCGAAGACGTTTTGGCTTCTTCAACACCTAAAGTCATCAAACACAAACAAATACTTGCGAAAAGCCCCGTTTGATATAACATTGCTGACACTAAATGGAGCTAGTTTTGAAACTAGGGATCTTCTTTTTGAAACTAGGGATCTTCCTTTGGTTTGAAACTAGGGATCGATCCCTCTCCCCCAATGGATATCACTGGATGAGAGGCAGAGGCAGGAGCAGGCAGTCGAGACCCTACCTAAATGAAGAGAGAGATCCCATGGCGATGAATCTACACAGTACAAAAAAATATTTTGCGCTCCTTTGTTGCATCCTGAGAAAGTGACATAAGTGATGGAGCAAGCGAAAGAAGGAAGCCACCTTGGATGTTTGTTTTGCATCTTCTGGTTCGAGATTTATATAATCTCATAGAAGCAAGATTTGTAAGCATCTAATATTATAATGTTCCAGAGTAGGCCTAAATGTGTTTTTGAAGGTAGATGTTGGGTAGATAAGGCATGGACAAAACATAAGAGATAGTGAAAGATTGTACCCTCATGGAGTAACAAAGATAAGTAGATCTATAGCCCTAAACCATGGGAAGATCCAAAGGAGCAATTGCTAGACCCAACATATTTGGGAAGAAAAGATAAAGGGTTTCAAAGATGTGCCTTTGCTAAGAAGAATAAGGTGGATCACCGTAGCCAGAGAGGATCTATAGATTTGATAAATATTTTTAGACGAAAAGCTTTGTCTAGTTGGCCAAGACATTTTTTCTAAATCCCTATTTTTAGCTTCTGAAGAATAAGTCTACATATGAATCGAGATTTGAGACTCGGATTTCAAGCCATGTGCTACATAAACAGGGATTTGGTTATTCACAAACAAAAAATGGTTACATAAGAATAGAGCATTGGAATCATAGAGATACTACATCAGAATTTCAAGTCTGCCATGTCAAGCAGGGGATATCTATGTCTTTGGGGGGGGGGGGGGCAGGAAAAATATATAGCTATATCAAAGAGGGTAAACAAGCCCAAAGAAATCCAAGCATCCTAACAGATCAAATCATATTAACATACAACCTAGAACACATTCAAAAATACTATTGTTGGACCCTTGCTTGGATTCCCCTTTACCATCGTGATCTGGCAAGAGATCTAATCGGTGTTCTTTTTGGGAAGATAGGAACAAATGACCAAGGTGTTGGAACAAGCATTCCAAGTTTAGTAGTCATCTTCAAAAGCACCCACAGCTAGTCTTTGATGTTTGTGAAAGTTCTCTTCCACAACCCTCTTTTGGTGGGATTGTACATAAAGTATGGAGGGCTAAGGATGTACTACTTGATCTAAGGAGCTCTGATCTTGATCAACATCAACCACTTGTTAATTGTGTATTGTCTTTGATGTTACAAAAATGTCATATCAGCCATCAACAGAGTCTACCGAGCTTAGACGGTCAGCAAAGCAATTTACAGTGTCTACCGAACGTTCCTGAACATTACACAGTAAGTTAGCCCTTACTGAGTTCACTCGGGCATCAAAGGATCTTGTAGCAGAAAGTTAATGTTAACCGAGCTCCCAAGGTTAACAAAGGGAAAGTCAATGTTTATCGATTTCAATGTCTACCGAGTTCACTCGATCATCGAAGAGAAAGTTAGCTTTTACCGAGCTCACTCGGTAAGCGAAGGAAGGTTAGCTTTTACCGAGCTCACTCGGTAAGCAAAGGAAGGTTAGCTTTTACCGAGCTCACTCAGTAAGCAAAGGAAGGTCGATGTTTACCGAGTTAACTCGATCTTCGAAGGAAGTTGCAAGGTTTGCAGTGTTTATTGAGCTTCACTTAGTTAACACTGGGGAAACCATTCTGGAGCAGTGGTCACCGAGCTGGGTCGGGCAGTGAAGAATTTTATTGTTTGAAAGAATTAAGTTTAATTGTTTTGTGTAGCCGACTAATTTAATGTTTTTCAGTTGTTGTAACTTGTAATTGAGCCAACTTGACAATCTGTAAGGTATATATGAAAGGTCAAGATGTGAATTCATAAGATGTAAGAGTGTGGATGAATAAGAGTGTGAATGTTTGGATATGGAATGTTGAAGAAGGATTAGATACGCTTATGGAGCTGCAAAGTTGTATTCTATCAGTGAGGATCTAGTGAAGCAGAACAGAGATCTATATTCAGCAAAGATAAGTTGCATATATTTCAGATCACTTCATTGTTGCTTTCTAATCATTGTAACACTGATTCAAAACCTCTTAACAAAGATGGTTTGACAGCCATTTTGTAAATCCTCTAACAAGGTGACAATTCAGTTGAATTGTTTTAAAGACCTAGAAAAGGCCACTTCTAACAGGGTGATTAAATCCTCTAACAGGGTCACACCTAATAGTGAATTTTTTAACCTTTAACAGGGTTGGCTCCTAACAGGGCTCACTTCAGAAGAGTTAAAATTGGTAACTAGTTAATTGGTGGTTTTTCTCAGATTGAGTTTCCACGTTAAATCTGGTGTCTGTTGTGTTCATGTTATTTCTTTATGCATGCATGTTAATCACTTGAAATACTCAATAAGTTAACAGAACATCTATCAAGTTTTAGCATTCATTTGTGTGGTTACCAAGTATCAACAACAACTATATTTTGAGACATCTTAGGATCTATGGATTCATTTTTGTGGTAACTGATTCACCCCTCCCGTCTTAGTTACTCCATCTCTATTTTCCAACAATTAGTATCAGAGCTTTTGGTGCTTGTAGGAAAGATTTCAAGGATCTAAGCTAAAGATCAGAATGTCTTACAAGAGGGAAATTACAAGGCTTAACCAGAATAACTTCTCAGCATGGCAAGGGTTGATGAGACTTCATCTAGCTTCTATTGGAGACACAGGACTAAAATACCTTGATGAAAAATATGCAGAACCAACTGGTACACTATCTGTTAATAATATTGCTGAAAAAAAAACTCACAATATTATGATGATAGATATAACATCTGCTCTAAGTTATGAAGAATTCAATGATATCAAGGATTGCAAATCTGCCTTTGAAATGTGGGAAAAGCTGAAAGAGATCTATGGAGGAGATGATAATGTTAGAAGAGCCAAAGCAGAACGTCTGAGAGGACAAGTTGATCAAATGAGGATGAGAGAGGATGAAAACATTGCAAAATATGTTGAAAGAGTTAAAGCATGTGTTAGTGCAATCAAAGCTTCTGGAGGAGATATCAGTGAAGAGACAGTTATAAGTAAAGTTCTCAGAACTCTACTTCCCATTTATGCAATCAGAGTTTCAGCAATTCAAGAAAGAAGATGTGAAGCAAATCACAAGATAAATCTAGAGGCTATAGTTGGAAGATTGACTGCATTTGAACTGGACAACTTTGATAACTATGTTCCAGCTTCCAAGAACATTGAATCAGCATTTGAAGCCAAACTTTCACTCAAGGAGAAAGGCAAAAAGAAAAAGGAATCTCAATCAGAAAGTGAAGATGAATAAGATCAAAGTTCAGACAGTGATCTTGAAGTAATTGAAGCCCTTCTAGCAAGGAAATATTCTAGAGGTAGAGGAAAATACAAAGGTAAAGTACCCCTAATATGTTTTTCATGTGAAGAAGTTGGTCATATTGCTGCTAGGTGTCTAAACAAGCAGAATAAAGATGAAAAGAAAGATCACAAATGGAATGGCAAGAAAGATTTCAAATCATTCAAGGATAAAGGTAAGAAAACATGTTTTATGGCTAAAGATTCTAATGATGAAGAAGAAGATGAAATTGTCCACATTGCTGTGAAAGATGAATCTAATAATGATGAGGAAATGGCACTCATTTCTCATATGAGAAAAAATGATACATGGATCATAGATAGTGGTTGTTCTCATCACATAACTGGTGACAAAACTAAGTTTGAATACTTTGAACACTACGATGATGGCAGTGTAAGATTTGGTAACAATGAACCTTGTTGTATAAAAGGAAGAGGAAGAATCTCTCTAACCCAGGAACTTATATGTGATAATGCCTATTGGGTAGAAGGACTAAAGCATAATTTTTTAAGTGTGGCACAACTACTCAATAATGGATTCAAAGTAAAATTCATGCATGGTAAAGCAAGACTATTGGATGGCAAAGGAAAGCTGATTGGATTAGGTACTCAAACTAAAGGTAACTTGTTCTATCTTGAACTAGGTGAATGTTCATGTTTCATTGCTCAAGTAGAAGAAAGTTGGTTATGGCATAAAAGGTTGTGTCATGTAAATTTTGATAATTTGGTAAAAATAAACAAATTCAAGAAAGTAAGAGGCATTCCTAATGTTAAAAAACCTGAGGTCGGTCTATGAAAAAATTGTCAGATTGGAAAGATGGGAAAGACTGGTTTTAAAAGTAAAAACTATCAGTCTGAAGATATATTAGAAATTGTGCATACTGATTTATGTGGACCCATTGGAATTGAAAGCTACACTGGAGAAAAAATTTTCATTCTTTTTGTTGATGATTACTCAAGAATGATGGCAGTCATGTATCTAAGAAACAAATCAGAAGCATTTGAAAAGTTCAAATGGTATTTGGCCAGAGTAGAAAAGGAAATAGGGAAAAGATTAAAATGCTTGAGGTCAAACAGAGGTGGAGAATTCATTTCACATGAGTTTAATAACTTTTGCATTGAAAGAGGAATCAAAAGACAAGTATCAGCCCCTGGAACACCCCAACAAAATGGAATAGCTGAAAGAAGAAACAAATCCATCATGAATTGTGCAAGAACTTTAATGATTGAAAAGAGCATTGCTATCAAATACTGGAAGGAAGCTATCAGCAATGCAGTTTGTACCTTGAACCAAGTACAGCTGAAGAAAGACTCATTCAAAACCCCCTATGAGTTATGGTATGGCTATAAACCTAATATAAGTTACCTTAAAGTATTTGGAAGTAAATGTTACATTTTGAAAGAATCTAGAAAAGGAAAATTTGATGTGAAAGGTGATGAAGGTATATTCTTTGGATACTCATGCAAAAGTAAGGCATATAGATGTTTGAACTTGTCTACTCACAAAGTCATAGAAAGTGCACATGTGAAAGTTGATGAGTTTGCAGAAAGGACTGAAGAAGAAAGAAAAAGGGAACTAGAAGATTATAAAAGGTTTGTCTCCAGTGAACCTAATATAGTACCAGTTACATCAGAGAATCAGGAAACTTCTAGTCTCGAGTCATCTGTAACCGAATTACAGGAAGTTCAAACCAAGCCACAACAAACCAAGTTAAATTCAGTGTCTACTGAGCAAGTGTCTACCGAGCCAGAACAGAAAAAACCTGAAGTTGAAATGCAAGAAGATAATAATGAAATCCATTCAAAAGGCAAGGAACCTGTATTAGCTAAGTATGTCAGGAGACATCATTCAGTAGATCAGATCATTGGAGATAAATCTGAAGGAACCATGACAAGAAATAAGTTGAAAGGTACGTGTTTACTTGCTGATTTTGAATCTACAAATGTCAAAGATGCATTGGAAAATGATAGTTGGATTGAGGCTATGAATGAAGAGATAGAGAAAATAGAGAAAAACAAGACATGGACTCTTGTACCTAGGCCTAAAGATAAAAATGTGATTGGAACCAAGTGGGTATTCAGAAACAAGTTAGATGAAGATTGTAAGATATCAAGAAAGAAAGCTAGACTAGTATGCAAAGGATATGCTCAAGAAGAAGGAATAGACTATGGAGAAACGTTTGCTCCTATTGCAAGATTGGAAGGAGTCAAAACCTTACTAGCATATGCTGCTCACAAAGGATTCAAAGTTTATCAGATGGATGTCAAGTCAACATTCCTCAATGGTATACTCGATGAAGAGGTTTACATTGAACAACCTGAAGGTTTTGTTGATCCAGATAAGAAGAACATGGTCTAAAAATTACACAAGGCATTGTACGGTCTGAAACAAGCCCCTAGAGCATGGTATGAAAGATTGCACAACTATCTTATTCAGATTGGTTTTCAAAGAACTCATGATAATAGTAGCTTGTATATTAAGGAAGGACCAGATAATAAGATTGTCTTGGTAGAAAGATTGTATATAAGTAGATGATACTGTTTTCACAGGGAATGATGATCTGTGCAAAGAATTCTCAGAACAAATGAACAAAGAATTTGAAATGTCTATGTTTGGTGAGATCAAATTCTTTGTTGGTCTTCAAATTTAACAGAATAAAAATGGTATCTACATTACTCAATCAAAATACATCAAGGAGATATTGAAAAAGTTTGGAATGGAAGATTGTAAACCAGTTAAGACTCCTATGTGTACCAGATTAAAACTTACCAAGGAAGATGAATCAAAAGAAGTAGATCAAACATTGTATAGATCTATGATTGGAAAGTTGTAGTATGTAGTTCACACTAGGCCAGATATTTCCCTTGCAGTTGGTATTGTAGCAAGATTTTCAGCAAAACCAAGAGAAAATCACATGATGGCAATCAAAAGAATAATAAGATATTTGAAAGGAACTGAAGAGTATGGTTTATGGTATAAGTTTGGAGGAAATTTGAATTTGAAAGTGTTTATTGATGCTGATTGGGAAGGAAACCTTGATGACAAAAAAAGTACAAGTGGAGGTGCATTCTTGCTTGGAAAGAGGTTGGTTTCTTGGACAAACAAAAAGCAAAATTGTACATCTCAATCTACAGCAGAGGCAGAGTATGTTACTGTAGCAGTAAACTGTTCTAATATTGTTTGGTTTAAGCAGTTGTTGGAAGGCATGAAGATGGAAATCAAAGAACCAGTTGTTATGTTCTGTGATAATACAGGTGCAATCAACATATCTAAGAATCTAGTGATGCATTCCAAAACCAAGCACATTGCAATAAAATATCATTTTGTCAGAGAATTGGTACAAAATAAGGAGATTAGATTGGAATATGTTCATACAAAGGAACAAATTACTGACATATTCACAAAACCATTACCTAAGGATGCATTCTTATATCTAAGAGGTAAGTTAGACGTCACTCCCCTATCTGAAGTTCACTAAAATAAAGTTTTAGTGATGCATCAACTCATACCAGGTTGAAGATCTATCAACTGATGCAGCATAACCAGGAAATATTGCATATGAATCAATACTAAAGGTACACTAAAATTCATTTGAGTTGAGTTGTCTTTGGCATGTGTTGTCAAAGAGGGAGAGTTTTACTGTCATATCTCTCTAAAATTTGTTCAAAATATAAAGAGTTTGCTATGTAATTCCTTCACAGAGGGAGATTACTATAAGAGGGAGAGTTTTCTATCTTAGAGGGAGAATTGTTATGTTGACATGTTGTGTTGCCATATAAGAGAAAGACTTGTTTTCAAATTTCATTTCTGCTATGACATGTTGTGTTGCCATCAATGCCAAAGAGGGAGATTGTTGGATACAATTGTTAATTGTGTATTGTCTTTGATGTTACACAAATGTCATATTAGCCATCAAATAGAGTCTACCGAGCTCAGACGGTCAGCAAAGCAATTTACAGTGTCTACCGAACGTTTTTGAACATTACACAGTAAGTTAGCCCTTACTGAGCTCACTCAGACATCAAAGGATCTTGTAGCAGAAAGTTAATGTTAATCGAGCTCCCAAGGTTAACAAAGGGAAAGTCAATGTTTACCGAGTTCAATGTCTACCGAGTTCACTCGGTCATCGAAGAGAAAGTTAGCTTTTACTGAGCTCACTCAGTAAGCAAAGGAATGTTAGCTTTTACCGAGCTCACTTGATAAGCGAAGGAAGGTTAGCTTTTACCGAGCTCACTCAGTAAGCAAAGGAAGGTTAGCTTTTATCGAGCTCACTTGGTAAGCGAAGGAAGGTCAGTGTTTACCGAGTTAACTCGGTCTTCGAAGGAAGTTGCAAGGTTTGCAGTGTTTACTGAGCTTCACTTGGTTAACACTGGGGAAACCATTCTGGAGTAGTGGTCACCGAGCTAGGTCGGACAATGAAGAATTTTATTGTTCTAAAGAATTAAGTTTAATTTTTTTGTGCAGCGGACTGATTTAATATTTTTCAGTTGTTGTAACTTGTAATTGAGCCGACTTAACAATCTGTAAGGTATATATGAAAGGTCAAGATGTGAATTCATAAGATGTAAGAGTGTGGATGAATAAGAGTGCGAATGTATGGATATGGAATGAGCAAATATTGAATATATGAGCGAATGTTGAAAAAGGATTATATATGCTTATGGAGCTACAAAGTTGTATTCGATTAGTGAGGATCTAGTGAAGTAGAATAGAGATATGTATTTAGCAAAGATAAGTTGCATATATTTTAGATCACTTCATTGTTTCTTTCTAATCATTGTAACACTGATTCAAAACCTCTTAATAGAGTTGGTTTGACAACCATTTTGTAAATCCTCTAACAAGGTGACAATTCAGTTGAATTGTTTCAAAGACCTCTGACAAGGCCATTTCTAATAGGGTGATTAAATCCTCTAATAGGGTCACACCTAATAGTGTGTTTTGTAACCTTTAACAGGGTTGGCTCCTAATAGGGCTCACTTCAGAAAAGTGAAAATTGGTAAGTAGTTACTTGGTGGTTTTTCCCAGATTGGGTTTCCACGTTAAATCTGGTGTCTCTTGTGTTCATGTTATTTCTTTATGCATGCATGTTAATCACTTTAAATACTCAATAAGTTAACAGAACATCTATCAAGTTTTAGCATTCATTTGTGTGGTTATCGAGTATCAACAACAACTATATTTTAAGAAATCTTAGGATCTGTGGATTTATTTTTGTGGTAACTGATTCACCCCTCCCCTCTCAGTTACTGTCATGTCCCCTTTTCAAATAATTAAAAAATAATAATCTTTGCTAAGGCAAGCCAGGCCCAAGAAAGTGAAGTTTCGGAAAAAGGGAGTTAATCTTTGGAAACTGTTGGACTAATAAATAAAAATTATTATTAAAATATGTTTCATTAACCTCTCTTGGACATGAGTTACATTTATGCCCTCTTTTAAGGGGGTTTGGAGGCATTTTGGGCACATTCCAGAACTTGATTTTCGCTCATTCTTTGTTATTCTTCAGAGGTTGCCAAACCTGTGGAGAAGGAGACCCAAGAACGGGAGTTTGCAGGTTTCCAGGGAGACACAAGAATGGGAGTTTGCAGGTTTCCAAGAAGGCTAAGGATGGGAGTTTGAAGCCATTCCATGTGCATGCTCATACAGAGTTTGCCTTTGTGCTGAACAGTGCAGATTTGTGGGTTTTTGGGTGTGTTTTTTGCACGAGTTTGGTATTTTCAGTTGAGCATTTCATATCAGTTTTGGTTGCTGCTGTATTTTAGAATTTAAGCTGTTAAAATAGAGCTGAATACATGTATTGGGACGTGATTAAACTTCTGAGATAGTTTATTAGTTTTTTTGTGGTGTTTTCGGGCATTTTTGTCTTAATTTCGGGAGCCCGATGAGCATAGTTTTTGTCCTACATTTGTGAGCTGTTGTGTAAAGGCTATATAGATCTGGAAATGTCATTTTTTAGGCTTTTATGCTGCTGAAATTTCTGTAAAAATATCCATTTTCAGATTTATTAATAATAGGTGAAGCTGTGAAGCTTTTGGCACCATTTCTGGCATACCCGATTTGGGGTTTCTTGAGAAATTTGGAGGATCTTTGTGATATTAGTTGTTTGATCTTAAAGATCTGATTAAAGGTTGGAAATATCATGTAAAATCAAAAAAGGGACATTTCAGTGGTATCAGAGCCATGATCTTGCCAGCCTGAGGGTTTTAGAAGCTTGCATGTCAGTTTTGACAACTACCCAGATCTTGCATGTCAGTTTTGACAACTACCCAGATCTTGCATGTCATAATTTATGATTGCATGTTGCTTCTAATCAGCTGCATGTCAAAATTTATGGTTGCATGCTACTTCTAATCATTTTCATGTTAGTTCTTGGTGAATTTTGTGGTTGTAGAAGTTTGCATTTTAGTTTTGACAAGTACCCAGATCTTGCATGTCAGTTTTGACAACTACCCAGATCTTGCATGTCATAATTTGGTGGTTGCATGTTGCTTCTAATTAGTTTCATGTCAAAATCTATGGTTTCATGCTACTTCTAATCATTTTCATGTTAGTTCTTGGTGAATTTGGTGGTTGTAGAAGTTTTCATGTCAGTTTTGACAACTACCCAAATCTTGCATGTCAGTTTTGACAACTACCCAGATCTTGCATGTCATAATTTGGTGGTTGCATGTTTCTTCTAATCAGTTGCATGTCCAAATATATGGTTGCATGCTACTTCTAATCATTTTCATGTTAGTTCTTGGTGTTTGAAGAAGTTATATCCTATTGGGGTTACACTCTACTTTATCCAGAATGGACAGGTATAGTATAGAGTCTCAGAAGAAACAATCTTGGACAATTGATAGCCAGAGTCAAAACAATAGAAAGGATGGTTATTTAGACATTCGAGATAAACTTATGAAAATAAGCCATGAAATGTCTAAACAGTTGGTTGAGCACCACCGTATAATGAATGACATGTTATCTGACCTAGCTAAGGTGGATAAGTTGACTGGATTTCTATTTCGCAGATTTTCTCACAGGACAGATGACACAATTCCCAAGAACTTGCATGAGGAGTTTGAGAAACTAGCTGATAGCCAAGTAGAGGTCTCAGATTCTACTCTGCCACAGGAGGTGGTGGGAAAGGATATTACACAGATTGATAGTAATGGTCAACTTGATACTCAAATTGAGACAATTGTTTACAGGTCGTCAAAGGGTGATGCCACAGGTATTCAAGATGGTATAGTTACAACAGGCAGTGACTACAGTGTAGTGGGTTTAGATGAGGATTATGAGGATGTTGTTCTGCATGATGGTGAGATACCTGGTGTAGATGAGCAGACATTGAGCATTCATGACTTTTCTGAGAGAGAGTACCAGGCACAGTTAGATGCTTCATCACATGAGGTTGAGGCTAGTAGTACTTCACATGATTTATCCCTCCAGCTGAAGGTGAGTGAAGACAGTATTGTCACTACATTATCTCATCATGACAGGTATGTGGAGTTAGTTGGTATTGGTCATATTACTCAAGTCAGGATTTTGCTTGAGTTACCAGCTAATTCTAGTTTACAAATATGGACTCAAGATTTTTATATTGGCATTTGGGGTTCAGTTGACTGTAAAGCATTAACACTTTTTGGTAGCAATGGTTTGGGTGCTACCATGGATTTGATTAACAGATTGCACAGTGTTGTCTTTTCTTGTGCCAGGAGCTTATCCGATGTTGGTATTAGTTTTTATACACCGGTGTTGGGCTTTGTTCATATATCTAGTCGACCATACTTGCTGGAATGTGTTGATGATATTTCATATTTGGCAGTGTGTACAGATGAGTCCCAGGATCATATTGGCATTGATGACATCCAGGAGGATGCAGTGGGTAGTTTTGAAGACTTAGTTTCCTTGGGTATAGAGGAGTTGGACAGCAATGCTAATGTTTTTGATACTCCGTATGTTGATATGAGCTTTAGATTTGATTCACAAGATATGGATGGTAATACTCTAGAGACTAGTAACTTTGAGGATACTCCTTTAGACAGTGCATCCAAGGAGATTTGTAGGAGACAGTCAAGCCAGTGCCATCATGTGTCTAATCAGTTGAGAGTTAGTGACCGAGACATTGCTATCACTTGCCAGCATTTCGATGCTGCTCATCAGTTGTTAGTAGTTTATGGATGGGGTTCTCCTACTAGTGATGAGCAGGAAGGCAGTTATCTTTCCTTGACAGAGATCCACTCTTTATGGGAGGCTATTCAAATTTTGAGACAGAATTATATGCAGTTGGTAGCCAATAGAGATTATCTTATGGAGTGGGGTAGTACAGCATATGATGCATTGTTGGCCAAGGAAGATGAGGTGAGTGAGCTTACTGAGCAACTTGAGGTGACTTCTGAGATTCTTGAGAGTACACGGTTGGCTTTCAAGGAGTCACAGTTTCATTTGGCTAAGGTGACCATGGAGTTAGAGCGACTACAGTCTTTACCTGATTCTATACAGTCACAAGCTATGGTGTTTGGTGATCCGAGGATGACCATGGCCGAGATTGTTAGAGATAGTGGAGATGGGGATGCATCCATCCTTGATACTAACATTGGCATATCAGGTTCATTCCCACTAGAGTCAGGTTCAGTTGAGTTGGGTGTTGTAGCAGATTGTTGTATGCCTGACATGGTGGTGGCCTCTAGTACTGATGGCACAGAGACTAGAGATGTATCAAAGATCGTGTGTGATGTTGGTGAGTCAACAGTTGGCATGGTTCCTACTAGTAATATTACTCCCTTGGTGATATCTCTGGAGGTAGTAGTTAGTTCCAACATGGTTAATGATCAATTGCAGTTAGTTTCATCTAGATTACAGTCTGAGCCACTGACTGAGATTGGCGCATTCTATCAGCATTACACTATGAGGTACGCTCATCAATTTACCTTTGATGACCATGTTGATGAGATTATGATACAGAGATGTACTTTGGTTCCTAGTGCTTATCATCAGTCATGGAATAGTTTGATGCCTCGGGATGAGAGTTGTGATTTTCACGACATGGCGATAGGTCCTACAGTTGATAGCTTGATAATACATGACTTAGAGCAGGAGTTTTGGAGTGATGCTTCAGCAGGTGTTGTTATTGATTCTACTCCTTTGGCTATGACATCTCCTGACTTAGCTAGTGATCAGTCACAGTGGGTTATATCACTTGTTCATGGTGAGTTGTTGAATGAGGTTGGTTTTTTTAATCAACATTATATTGCAGGGTATGTACATCAGTTAGCAATTGATCCTTGTGTTGAGGAGTTGATGGTGGGAAAATTTGGTTTGGGTTCCATTTCTTGTTGTTTATCTTGCGATGGCTTTTCACCATCAGGTGTGCATGGGAGTTATGGTTATGAGACAGTGGCTAATGATCTACAGAGTTGTGTTGATTGCAGGAGTTGTACAGTGTGTGGATTCTCCATACTTAGTATAGTTTCATTTGAGAGCATTCACCATTGTTGTAGAGTTGGATTGTACATTCCATATAGGCCAGTGGAATGCGTTGATGGTATTTACTGTGTTGGTAGTCCACTTTACTTGGGTTTTGATGTTCTAAGAGTTTGTGTCTCGTGGGTTTCTAACTGTGGAAGTTGTGATTTTGGAGTTTGGTTGAGCTATAATTGTCAGTTTGATTATGGATTCCTCTTGGTCATGTTGCATAGGATATTGCAGGAGCCTGTGTTAATTGGTAGTAGTATAGTTCATGACTACATTTGGGATCCAGGTGGATTGATTGGTTTATTATTCAGCCATTGCTTGAGGACAAGCAATGTTTGGGAGGGGAGGACTTGTCATGTCCCCTTTTCAAATAATTAAAAAATAATAATCTTTTCTAAGGTAGGCCAGGCCCAAGAAAGTGAAGTTTCGAAAAAAGGGAGTTAATCTTTGGAAACCGTTGGACTATTAAATGAAAATTATTATTAAAATATGTTTCATTAACCTCTCTTGGACATGAGTTACATTTATGCCCTCTTTTAAGGGGGTTTGGAGGCATTTTGGGCACATTCCAGAACTTGATTTTCGCTCATTCTTTGTTATTCTTCAGAGGCTGCCAAACCTGTGGAGAAGGAGACCCAAGAATGAGAGTTTGCAGGTTTCCAGGGAGACCCAAGAACGGGAGTTTGTAGGTTTTCAGGAAGGCTAAGGATGGGAGTTTGAAGCCATTCCATATGCATGCTCATACAGAGTTTGCCTTTGTGCTGAACAGTGCAGATTTGTGGGTTTTTGGGTGTGTTTTTTGCATGAATTTGGTGTTTTCAGTTGAGCATTTCATATCAGTTTTGGTTGCTGCTGTATTTCAAACTTTAAGCTGTTAAAATAGAGCTGAATATATGTTTTGGGACATGATTAAACTTCTGAGATAGTTTATTAATTTTTTTGTGGTGTTTTCGGGCATTTTTGTCTTAATTTTGGGAGCCCGATGAGCATAGTTTTTGTCCTACATTTGTGAGCTGTTGTGTAAAGGCTATATAGATCTAGAAATGTCATTTTTTAGGCTATTATGCTGCTGAAATTTCTGTAAAAATGTCCATTTTTAGATTTATTAATAATAGGTGAAGCTGTGAAGCTTTTGGCACCATTTCTGGCATACCCGATTTGGGGTTTCTTGAGAAATTTGGAGGATCTTTGTGATATTAGTTGTTTGATCTTAAAGATCTGATTAAAGGTTGGAAATATCATACAAAAATCAGAAAAGGGACATTTCAGTTACTCCATCTCTATTTTCCAACACCAATATCTGCAACTAACATTTCTATAGTGCAAGATGAGCTACAGACAAGGGATCATTCAGTCAAAATCATACTTCTTGAGGATTTCATATTTGAGCAAGTGTCTTTTCTTCATGATACAACACTTTTTGGTAAGTTCTTTGATTCCATGCTGCAACTTTCTTATATTTGTAATTGGGCCAAGCAACACTAGAAGGGTGTGAAATATATTTTCTTTCTTGACCATGAGTTAAATTTTTTTATAGTATTGTATGAGACTAAACTTCATAAAGATGTGGTTCATAGACACAAAGGGTGGTTTTGCAAGGTTTAATGTCTTTTCACTCTTTCTTGGGTTCCCAATTTTAAACCAGAGCCAAATTTATGTACCTTTTTTCCCTTTTGGATCTCTCCTCCCTTATTATCTCTAGAATATCAAGTTCTAGATCTCATTGAGAAATTTGCTAACAAACTTGGTATTTTTGTAAAACATGATCTCATTCCATTTGAAGAAAGTAGTTTTACAGTTAGAGTCTGCCTTCTCTTGAACACAACAATGCCCTTTCCTACTAATCTTCATATTCAATAAAAATGGGGTGTCTAGGTTCAGAAAATATCCGTTGAAAATTCTCATACAATAGAGCAACATGAAGAGTTTTTGGGACATTATACCAACCAATGTCAAGGGACTACATCTAGCTTGGCCACAGTTTGTCTAGATCACACCTTACTTCCACATAAATGCAGATTTTATCAAGTTTAGAGTAGAATAACTTCATCAAAGTATGAGGAAAATTCTAGTTCATCTTCATCTCCAGAGGAGAATAGGCGGGAAATTATGAGTATCTCTATGGATGTAGATCATTTCCCCCAAAAACCTGGTGTGAGCAGCAACTATTCTCCAATTTCTTGTTGCACGGACATAACACAATAGATTTTTCTAGGGAATACATCTCCTTTAAGATGTTGTAGGACATGTTCAACAATATTGCAAGGGATTTAAATTACCAGGTCAAAATTTAATCTCTTCTTTGCATATGACCAGATTCATTGTAGCATTAGGAAATATAAGTCTATAGTTTGATTTCACCTTAGTGGATAAACCAAGGGCATGGTTTGGGCACCCATTAAGTTGCCCCAATCAACACAGAGAAAATCTATTTCAAAACTTGATAATCTCCTCTTCTCCATTGGTTATCAGGCAACATGCCTTCCAATAATCTTTGGACAACCAATTAAACAAGAAGATATTAGATAACAAAACATGAACTCGATCAGTTACCAGGAGAACTAACTTTATCTATTGGTTCATAGTTGTTTGATGAAATTGCTAAGAAAGAAATGTTTGGGGATTGTGCTTCTTTCATTAAGAAATCCAAAGAAGAAGCTCAAGAATATTTTCAGCATCAAAATTTTATAGATAGGGAAGATACTATTTCCTAGCTTAAAAAAGAACTTTGACTTTTCAAATTTATTGTCTATTTCATAGTCTCCTTCAAGCAATGTGGTTACAATGCTTAATAAAGTTCCTAAAATCAAAGGGAGGAAATCTAAATGTTCTAAAACTAAAGATGAGATAGAAATTGATATTCAGTCTACCATTAAAGAAAAGTTTGCATCATTGAGACATTGCAATGAAGTTGATTACTTGGAATATTAGAAGCATAAATGCCTTTGATGAAAGAAGAAGAATCAATAAAAAACTTGACTCCTCACAGCGGATATTATTTTATTACAAGAAACAAAACTGTCAAATGAAAATTACCTAAAAACAATTCACAAATGGTCTAATTGGCAAGCAGCTCACAATCAAAGTATTGGTGCTTTAGGGGGCTTGGTAACTTTATGGAATCCTAAAACAACCATAGGAAAAGTGCTTTTTAAAGGAACTAATTGGAAACTATTGGAATTTCATCATTTTGATCTTTCATTTGTGGTTTTCAATGTATATGGTCCTTCTTCCACTATAGATAAAAACAATTTATGGAAGCAATTAACAAATTTAATGCAAGGGAAAATCAGTTCTTTGGATCATATTAAGGGAAATCAATAATGCAGGGTACAAATCCTAAATCTGTCCATATTATCAGTAGTTCCAATTAATGCTCAAGACAACAACTCTATAACTACTATTTTAATTGCAAATGTGTAATACAGTGCTTCCCAGTTACACATGCTACAACTATCTAAAAAGCATATCCAAAATGTAACACAATCCAATTGTTAAAAACAATTTTATAGTCTTTGCACTAAGACATATTTTCTACCACTCCAAATCAAGACAACATCATTTCCTTAAAGTAATCCATCCACTCCAAATCACCTCCAAATGTGATACAAGGAAAACTAAATTGCATAGTAATCTTGACCACTGTTATGAACTGGTTAAAGATTCAATATGTTAAATATAAATTCACCATATCTCTTACAACTCAATACACATCAATTTGAAATCCAAAGGTGGAACAATTACTGAGTCAACTACCCACCAAATTTGCTACTCCCAGCACCTCTCTTGCCTTGTGCCTCCTGTTGTTGTTGTTTTTTAAGGTTTATTTGCGATCATAGCGAGGTAAGAGTCTTAGCATTGCCGCAACCGAGGATTTCAACTGACCAAGTAGTGTGGGAGTTGGAAAAGCCATTGTTTTTCTTCTTCATATTCTTAGAGTGTGTGGAGGTGGTCACATGAGTTTTTAAAATCTACATTAATTTAATTAAATGTAAATAAAAAGGATGTTACATGACCTTTATAGATCTGCATTAATTAAATTAAGTTAAACAAATTGACTTGGATGATAGAAGGTATTATAAGTATATATCAATTATTATGAATATATCATTTATATAAGGTATTGTAATCTTTTATATAAGGTATGATAAGTGCATTTATATGAACTAGTTAAAGATTCATGTTGACCAATGCCTTGAAATGGGAATTGTAATTAATAATTGATTCTTGATACTATGCCCAATACCTTATTCAATTATTTCCTTATCAGGATCTTTTAAAACAAGTCAATTTAAAATTACTGTCATATACCCAACCACATGAATTTAAATAACCAATGAACTAGAATTAAATAGTAAATAAGAAACTTGATTCATGCTTTTTCACTCAACAATTAGATTAACCCAAACCATTAACATTAGAAAGAAATTGGGATCCATAAACCATTGCCCCCAGATCATGAACTGATTAAATTTTTTGAACTGATTATAACTCAACTTGTGATATCAATTGAAACACTAAATCAAGATGTAAATAAATTAAACTAAAATTTATTTATTATTCCTTCATTTGAAACTATCTATACATAATAGATGGTCTTGGCTAACGATAACCAGAGGACCAATAAGGATTCTTGCTCTTTATTCCATTCTTAGGACTACGTCTTTCTGGAAACAAATTGGGCCCTTCATAATAATTTGATGGGAAATTACAAATTTTTTGTTACCTGACTATTGGATTCCTTATTATCCTTTAATGTTTGTGGTGCAATTATGCAAGATCCTAATTTTGCAATATTGTGCTATTTCTTTTTCATTTAACGAATTTTACAACCATTCATAGTTTTTGAGATTGTGGTTTAAATTGAATTTGGTAAAAAAATTGACCAATAGATTAAAATGTACGGAGATTAAGGTGCTCCTGCACTAAATTTCTAAGCTTTATTGGAGTCTTGGCCACATTCTTTTACCAAGTCTGACTTAGACATAGCTTGCTAATTTTTTGCCTTGTCTGAATCTGAATAGAATTGTGTTACTATTTCAGAAATAATTTATAAACTGCCTTTTTTGTTACATTACATATTTTTTTTATGCTGGCTTTTAGTCCCATCCTCCCCTCATTTTATTAGAGGTCATTCTATAGTAAAAAAATGTGTGGAGGAGCAGATATTGTTGCCATTTAAAATAGATTGCAGTGGATGGTCATTTTTATTTCTGCGATGGCATTGGATACGAGGGTGGTACTTGAAATTTGGGATTTTTTAAATACAAAAGTCTCCTTTGAAATCCCGGAAGGGCAGCCTATAGCATCCAAACAATCTTAAAATCTCAAGGCAACAAAAGATAAATATGGGAGAGGAGAAGAATTTGATTCATGTGGGTGTGATAGAAATAATTTCACTTGGCTAACTACTAGATGCAAATTATGTTATTTGCTGGAGTTTTGCTTCTTGAAGCCTATGTTCTGTTGAGAGAAGTTTCTAAGAACATAAATGGGAGCTATTCTATTGATTTCTAAGAACACAAACAGGAGCTATTCTACAGATAGTAATGCTTGAATACATATTTTTGAGTTTGATATCATGTTTAAAACTTGATCGATTGTGAATGCAGTATCTAAGAGAAATAATTCAGCCTAGCATTTTCTTGATCTTGCCTAAAAATCATGAGTTTGATCAGTTTCTACTTTTTTCTCCACAAATGATAACATCACTTGATGTAAAATTTTGATTTGGCATCTTAGTTGTTGTATAACGTCCTCATAATTGTGTGGCTGCCATGGAAATTAGTTGGAAGGGAAAACTTTACACCATCTTAGCATGCAAAATTGAATATTTTATGCATGAGTCAGTTGGTAACGACAAGCTAGATCAAGTCATATTGACCCATGATTAGATTTTATTGGGGTCAAGGTAACGTTTGGCTGCATCTATATTTTTGAAACAAGATTGAAAACATCTTTATAGATTTGGTTTGGAGCACTATGTAATAATGGATTTTGTAATATTTTGACATGGGTTAGTGAATGTATGGAAATATCTAAAGATGAGAAAAAATGTTTTCCATTATAGCCAAGAGTACATGGTCTTTCATGGCAAGTGTCTAAGATAGGTGAAGGTACTTATTGATAAATGTGGAAATTCCCATGAAAAAAATTTCTCTATTTTTTTAGTACTTGTGATTGATACGGTTTTGTATCTATAACTCTTGAATAATGAATATGATTTGGATTTTTTTGTGATATATCATTTAATTCCTTATAGCTATTGCCCTTCATAATTTGGTAGTGAGTATACAAAATAGATTGCAACCTATAATATCTCACAATAACACTTGATAATTTTAACTACACTAGGACATTGTTTCCTTAATTTAAAGTAATTTAGTTATTCATTTACAATGAGCACCTCAAAGAAGAAATGATGGTGCACTGAGGCTTTATCAAGAAATAAGTGTATGGATCAAATTTTTGGGTTGAAGCTGCCAAGAAAAATATGCTTCTATTACTACAATTGATGTTTAGGCTACAAAATGCTTTAGTCAATTTATTAAATCATTCAAGAAAGTTTTTGATTGATTTTTAGTAACTTTTAATCAATTATAAAGTCTATAGTGGAAAATAATGGTGAAATGCTTATAGGAGTTTAATTCAAAACACTACATTTAAGTTGTTTGAGGTAATTATTGTTATACAATCATAAATATTTGTTTCTCTCTTCGAGGTAAGTACGTTAATGTTATATATTAGATAAAATTACACATAAACCAAATCCTCTCATAAAAAAATTTAAGAACTTGGAACAACAGTAAATTGTCAGCCAAAATTTTTCAAATTAGTTTTTTTTCCCTTGATTGCACAATTTTTCTTTTCTTTTTTCGTTCCACAACATTATTATAATACAGACAACAAGTCACATTTAATGAATCTAACAATGAAAACATTTTCTTTATATTTATATTATGCATTTAATAACATCACTATTCTTTAAAGGGTATTAGCTCAATGGAAGAGCACCTACTTTACAAGTAGGAGGATGGTGGTTCAATTCCATCATGCCCTAATATTGATTAAAGTAATGATTAAATAAGTTACCAAATCAATTATTAAATAAACTATGAAATATACTACCAAATAAATTACGAACTATACTACTAAATATATTATCAGATATACTTCCAAATAAACTATCAAATAAATTACTAATTAAACTACCAGATATATGACTAGATATACTACCAAATACAGTAGCAAAAAAACTACCATGTATACTACCAAATCAACTACCAAATAAACTTCCCAAAATACTAGCAAATATACTACTAAATCAAATACCAAATATGCTACCAAAATATCAAATAAATTACCAAATAAATGACCACATAACTATAATAAACAACCAAATCAATGACCAAATTAATGATTAAAATAGTTTAGTCATAAATTTGGCTATGGATTAATGTCCAAAAACAAACTACCAATGGTCACATGATCAAAATTGGTCATATATCTACAATTTTTGGTTGTTTATTTAATCATATATTGTTGGTTTTTTTACTAGTGCCAAAAAATCAAAAGCCCAAATAATTTTATGTAAAAATCTCACTTAACTTTGTCAAAAGTTTTTTGCATGTCCAATTTGATGAGCATGGTATTTTCCTTGGGAATCATCTTAAAGTGAATGTTTTTTTAATAATCAATATCCCATCAAGAATTTGTTTAACTATAATTTAAAAAAACTCTACTTATTAGAAATTATAATTTTTAGACATAGATTGAGTCTTTCAACAATTAGTATGGTGACAATCTTATAAACCACATTATAAAGAGCAACAAGTCTAAACTGATATAATCTATTTACATCCTCTCTTTTAATAATTAGAGCTATAAAAGTAGCATCTGTATCTCTTAACAACTTCTTTTTTGTGTGTGACTCTCGAACCACATCCAAAAGGTCAAGCTTAATAACTTCCAACAAATCTTGGAAAAATTCAATTGAGAAGTCATTAGGCCTTGTGGCTTTCAATTTTCTCAAATGACAAACAACATGTTCTACTTCTTGTAGCAAGATAGAATGTGTGAGATCCATAATCAGTTCATTAGAAACTAATGAAAAAAAAAATCAATTAAGAATAAAAGTTTCTTCTTCCCTAGCAAGAAGGGAATCATCTATACACAAGGAAGAGAAGTACCCAAAAACTTCTTGGGAGATTTATCCCAATGAAGGAAGTTTAGTACCTTACAAGAAACTAAGAGAGGTAAAATTTTGTCATTTGTTCTAACTATATTTTTTTAAAAATGAAAAAAAATGCCTATCTCATTCCCATAGAAAAATCAAATGTAGGTCACTTTTAACTCTAGAATCATCACAAAGTTCTCATTACTCTATATTCATAACCTCTATAGAATCCTCCATACATAGATAAAGGGAAAACCCCTAATCAAAAAATAAGCCAGTGATAGAATCAAGTCATGTTTGGGTTTCCATTTCATTTGAGTGAAGGTTTTCAAAACACTACCATTTCAACCTCTTAAGCATATACTTCTCATGTTGCAATCTTTTCAAAAAAGTATACATAGTTGTGTCATAAGAAGACTTTCCTTCATCACCAATTAAACATTACATTATAAGGAGATGATTCTGAGAAATACATAAGATTTTTTTTGATGAATAATCCCTTTCTATTAATATAAATATAAAGTTACATATTCATAAAAAAAAGGGTCGAAGGACAAAGGAACAACCAGTGAGAGTCCACTCGACACCAAGGCTAAAAAATTATAAACTATAAACTAATCATAAAAAAACAATTTTGAAATCCTTTAGGATACAAGAGTTGTGCCAGCATTATCAAAACCCCATAAATTGGTGGGGTTTGGGGGTGGGTCAAGAAGAGACCACCCATCATCTTCATTCTTCTTTGTTTCTTCTTCCTCCCTCTTAGAGGGTGATTCAATTGCAAGTGTCAACCGAGGAAAATATTTGTCATTAGTACCAAAGGGCCACCTAGTAGAAGGAGCAACAATAGGGGACCAACTAGAGCCATGTCAAGGAGGAGAGATGGAGCAATGAGAATATCCATCCTCGCCTCTACCATAAGAGCAATGAGGGGCCTAGGATAAGTGGGGTCTAAGATTGATAGACAAAGGAGTTGTGATCATGGTGGAATCCATGTAGAAGAATAGTGCAGTTAGTAGAGCAAGTTGATGACAACACCCACATCACCGTACATGGGGCATTTCCCCAATGCTCAAGAAGCTCTTGAAGGTGGGCCACCTCAACAACCACTTTATTTGCTTACATTTGAATCCATAACACAACATTATTACATGTACATGCTTTAGTGTACATAGAAACATGAGTATCCACATGAACTTGATTGAAAATAACTTCATTTCTATCGTTCCAAATAGTAAAAAGGATCATTATTCTGAAAGCTTGGTTGAGTACCCCAACAAAGCCATGTGCTAGAAGAATTTCTTAGGCCCAAAAGGCTTAAGAAAATTATGTATCCAAGTCCAAAAATGTTGAGTTATCTAGAAAAACTAGAAAATATGAATAAAAGTTTTTGGTTGTCTACCAAAAGGGCATTGAGGATCAAGAATCCTCAGATGTCTATGTATAGAACCCACAAGAAAACCTTGATAAAGGACACACCAAGAAAAATGGACAATTTTAGGTTTCGTATTAGCAAACCACGCAACAAGGAACCTATGACACCAACTTTCTGAGAAGAATTCAAATGTCATATTTGATTGAGAATGGTGACCATAAAAGGTTGAGAGAACAACCAATTATAACACAACTTGAGTTTGTAGCTAGAAAGAGGAGTAAACAGATACCATTTCCAATCTTTCCACCAAGGTTTTACAGAAGCAACACCCAACTTATGAATTAATTATAGAGGTAAGAAATATACTAGTTATAAGTGAAAACTCTATCAATTTGAGCAAGATAGATGAAACTAGACCTTCATATCTTTCCAGATAGAAAGGATCATAGTAGCTCTAGAAAAAATATCACAGGGAGTCCTAATGCAACGTTTGTGAAAATAAAGAGCACTAACCCTTGGAAGCTTGGCAATAGAAAAGCTTCAAACATAAAATATAGGAGATCACCAAATATTCTATTGGTTCATAGAAAGTCCATCATGAAATCCATCCCCATTAAATTGAATCCAAGGTTTGACAACTTTCTAGGCTCTCCAGATACTCTTAGCAACAAAATACCTTGGATTTGAACTAGCCCCATCATCACGAGAAGGGTTTGAAAGTCGATCCCCTTCCATGATGGCCTGTGCATGGGAAAACTAGAGGAAATGCAATGACGAAGAAGAATCTTCAAGGATTCGTTTCCAGTAAGAGTATGAATGATCCAGTTGGTGTTAGAGTAAAGTATTAATTTAACTATATTGATTAAATTAATTTTACTTCCTTCTTAAGATTATCAACTTCTGCAAAAACATGAGTTTTTTGATATTTTTGAAGCAATTAAGAAAGCTGTAGACATTGGCAGCTTTAATTATTTGAAATATGTTTTGCCCTCTGCACCAAATTCAATGGATGTTCAATTGGTGGAGTGTATTAAGTTAGTGAGTTAGGATTTGCTTGATTTACAGAAGGATTCTATTGCTTCAGTTTCCAAGGGTATGAATGTAGCTTCAGTGCTGTCGATTGAACATAATTTTTGGGAATTAATTGATCAGGTTTACTTGGATTTCGATTGGATTCAAACCTCCTTAGATTTTTGCACTAGCTTGGGCCCTCTTCCTGGTGAGCTAGGGTCATTTGAAGGTGGTTTTGGATCTGATTGGGTAGATTTGTAAGATTTTTGTTTTTTGCTAGGTCATTGTCATGAAGATAGTGCTTGGAGACTGCCAAAATGCCATGACACTTTCTGTTTTGCGATGGGTGGTAGTTGAAATACCTCTTGTATTTATTTGTTTAAACTATCTATACTTTTGTATATATTAGGGACAATGCTAGGTTTTTTTTTTTTTATTCTTTCCCAGTTGACCTCGTTGAATCAGAATTAATAAAATAATAAAATAATATAGTGGCTTGCCACTTTTGCCTAAAAAAAAAAAAAGATTCCCCTTTCATGCATTAGTGACATTTAATAATTAAATTTTTACCTCTTAGGGTTTCCCTTTTTTATTTTCATCTCCTTTTATAAGGGTTGATCCATTGTATATGGATTTATTCTTTTGTCTAATAATATATTCTTGCATATTTTTAGAGCCAAACCCTTGTCCTTTTCTTCTCTCTACTTCTTTGTGATAGGTTCTTGCATGCATGTGTTCTTCAAGTCTTGTGAATTTATATTGCCCAAATCCTACATTTGGCACACAGTGCTAGTCCTTGTTTTTGGGTGGATAAGAGGTTGATGTCTCCAGAGTCCTTGGGCAAGCAACATAATTCCTACGCTACTATGTGAAGTCCATGCTGATCACTAGTGGCCTAGAGAAAGTCTCTAAGAAGATGCTTGTGATTTAGATAGGAGGCCTTTGAAGGATCCCATCAAGAAGAATAATAAATATGGGTAGTGGCAAGAATTTTAGAGAAAATATGGAATTTTCCAGCCAATTAAAGGGCCTTAGTCATCCAATACTCTAGTGTTTTCTTAATATGAGTAAGAATCACATTCTAAAGATCCATAAGATTTGCTTGGAAGGAAAAAAAAAATGCTAAAAAAATATAAAAACACTCTCTATTTTGAATCTATTTCCAACCAAATTGTAAAATCTAGGGAGGATCCGAAAGAAAAGGTTGGCAATAATCAAGGGTTTTGTGCCATTTACTAGCTAAACCAAAAGCAAGGCAAAAGGTGTTCAAACATTGAAGAGCCACTTTTAAATTCTCCTCATCCTCCACAAGCATGAGGAAGGAATCATCTGCAAAATTCCCATTAACCAATTGGGTAGGTGACTCAGACAGGGAAATCCCTCTCATAGAACCAACCAAGATAGCATGAGCAAATAAGTATCCAAACCCTTTTGCAACAATGACATATAAAGTAGGAGCTAAGGAATTCCTTTGTCTAATAGATCTAAAAAGGCCAAAATATTGAGATTGGATACCATGAATAGTAATAGAAGCATAGGCATATCCAAAAAGCATTTGAACAAAATGAATAAAAGTAGGATTGAAGCCAAGGGATTTATGCATAACAAGGATAAAAGGACACTCAATATGGTCATAGGATTTAGAAAAGTCTATCTTGATAAAGATAGTTGATTTCTTGAATTTCTTGGCCCATTCCATACCCTCCTAGAAAAAAATGATTTTGTCAAGGATGTAAGAGGATTTGATAAAACTAGTCTATTCAAGGTGGATCAATGAAGGTAAAATGTGATTTTTTTTGAGAGCTAAGGCCATAGCAATGATCTTATAAGAGATATTGAGAAATGTGATAGGTCTCCAATTGCAAATATCTTCGAGATCTCTTTCCTTTAGAATGAATTTTATGTTACCTCTATTGATGAGCTCTCTCAAGGATTGAGTGTGACAAGCCTCTAGATAGACCTTATGCAGGTCTGGCCAACAAGATCCCACAAAGCTTTGTAAAATTCATATGGGAAGCCATCACAACTTGGGGATTTTTCATCTTACATGGAGAAAATGACCTCTTTTAGATCCTACAAGGTGATATTCTTTTCATAAAAGGCTCCATGCCTAGGTGAAAGCCAGTAGGAGAAAATTGCTAGGCAATCTTGCAAGGCTTGATCTTTGGCAGGTGAATTTCCCTATGTGGTCAACATCTTCTAATAGTGGAAGAAAAGGGCTTGAAGAATGTCAAGAAATTCAATAATAACTACTTGACCTTCTTTGATCCTCTAGATCCTAGTAGAGGTATGTCGGTTCAAAAGGGCTTGAAAGAACTCTTTGGAAGCTCAGTCTCCATCCTTAAGACAATAGAGACAAGCCTTAATCTAAGCACCCTGGCATTGCAATCATTAGTAATCTAATTCTAATGTCGAGCTTGAGAAAGTTGGGCTTGGAGATCCGTATCAAATGGATTCATGACAAGGGCTTTAGTAGTAGCAGTGAGATCCTTGATGAAAGTCTCACAAGATCTCCATCAATAAATTGCAAGTTGTCTACCATAAATGCATAGAAACCTTGCAGTACAAGCTATGGCATCATTCCACCATTGAATCCACCTAGTATGAAATTGGATTTTGGGTTCTAAGTTCCACATGAGTTGAATATGGGACAACATAACTTGATAATGAAATAATAACATGTTGAGGTAGTATTATGTCTTAGAAGGACATTGATGAGTTGTTTTCCATAAAATAGAAAAAGTGATTGGTCTGAAAATGTCACATAAACTAATAGAGTGACATGTAATTCCTTTTCCTCAAAAAATGAGAAAAAATACTATTCCAAGATCATAGAATGATCAAGCCTTTTAAAAATTCTATCAAATTCAGCTCTAAAACTACACCAAGTATGCCAGGCCATATATGTGTGATGACAGTTCACATCAGGAATAAAAAGTCCAATTCAATTTTGCATATAGTACTAGGCTTCTAGCTCTCTAGTTGTCAATCAAAAAGGTAAAATCTCATCTTTGTTTGAAGCTACCTCAACCATGTTGAAGTCCCCACAAATGACCTAGGTGGTAGGTGGCAGGTGATCAACAAGCCAATGCCAAAGATGTGACTACTCAACAACATCATTGGGGGCATAAACATTAACAATACCAAAATAATGATTATTAACAGATAAAAAAAGATAAACCACTCTCTACATGGGGTCAGAACCATGATTAACAACTATAGAATTCTAATGAGGTGAAAGAAGTATGGATAAACCACCTTTACCAACATCATATTGAGAAATAAAAATAGAACTATCATGCCAAATCATGCGACAATTTGCATTGAGAAAAACCCTATAAATTTGACCTCTTGAAGGAAAAGTACATCCAAATTACCAATTATTTGATGAGTATCATGAACAAAATACTTTCTATGGAGGTTTGTGAGACCTTGAACATTCCAGGAAAGGAAGTTCATCATAATTTTTTTTGCATGTCATCCTCGTCCCCTAGATAGGAGATATTATTACACAAAAAAGAAGTAGTAGGATTGAAGTTAATGGAAGAATCATCACCACCAATGATCCTACACTTATTAGAGCCACTACTTGTAGCCTCTATATTCCCAAAAGGCCTACATGAGTGATGCTAACAGGTAGAGGTGCTAATAGTTGAAGCTACTTGAGGTGTACAGACGTAATGAGGCCTCAAATCTAATGGGGAGTTGTCCTTCCCCAAAACATGGGTCATATTATGAGACAAAATATTCTATTGGTTAGGGTTTAAAATAGTCACAGGATGAGTGAAAGTGGGTTGCACAAGGGGTCATGGTTCGGGCCTGAAGAGCCAAAACCATGTTAGGTTGGGAGCTAAGGGTTGCTTACCTTTAAAGACCATAATAGTCCATTCTTCCTTTTAAGTTACTTCTGTTGTCTAAGAGCCAAAATCGTTCCCATCATTTGGAGGAGGTTGCATCCAAGGAGTGACAATGAACAATCCATAATGTTGTTATCTGCTGATTGACAATGATAACAAGTATTGGGAAGGTTGAGATTCAATAATTTCTAGGTGAAAGTATTTCTACTCACTTGAACATCAACAGTTTCCTTGAGGTCATGTGAAAGGTCAACCTCAATGCAAATCCTTCTATAGGGAAAAGCATTAAAAAATGGGACAAACCACCTTACCCATAGATTGTGTTATAGTTTGCATGAATGACCATAAGAGAAAAGGAAGACTGGGAAACTCAATGCACACATGGACTCACAATTTTTTCCATATGAGATGATGAAGTCTTGAGACCAACATTGAAAACCAACAAGGAAGAACAAACAAACAGTGGTCCATTGTAGAAAATGGCATCAACATGCAAAGTTTGGAAAAGAGATAAAAATACCCTTTGGTAAGGCTTTGCACAACCTCAAGGTGAATGCCATGAGGTGACCAAACTTTGGAAAGCCATTCCCACAACATGCTTTTAGGGGGGATCCTTCCCACAAAATAACATATCAAAGTAAAATTTTCAAGCCAATCACGAGCTTTTTCAAAGTCTTAAATAGGAAGCACATCACCAGGAGATATCTCACTAAAGACCTTTGTGATGAACTTTTGGGGATGCTTGTTCAGAGGAGATCCATCCGAAGTAGCAACTCCAACACTAGTATCAACAACTAGGCTAAATCTAGCAAGAGCCATTATATAAACCTAAAAAAATCCCCCAATTAATGCGGTATGACAAAAGAAGGATGCAAGAGATGGCTTGTAGTACAAGGAAACCATCAAACACTAGCAAAGCTCATGTACAAGCATAAGCTAAAATTTAAAAGAGGTGTTCTTTGAAAGACTAGGAGATATCATGGATATCTTAATCGGCTAGTGGTTAGACAGCCTCTAGTCTAAAACTTTCAAGATAGTACTCCATCTATCACTTAACCAAAAGTAAGATATAAGAAATTCATGTACTTTCTTATAAATTGCTTCCTCTCTACTTCTCTAATTGATTCAAGTATAGATACCATTATTTAGTTTCACATAATTAACATTCAAGAATTCTATATTATCATTAAGTAGGATGACATAAGGATCAAGTATAGTTATTTTTAATATCCCTACTATTAGGGTTAGTTTGGGATCATAATAACAACAAGGAAATTGATAAGTTCACAATAAATCTAATTGAACATTGTATAACTTTAATTTGAAATGATTAACATTTGCAATGAATGTTCTCCACCAAACTATTGGTTCATACTATGACATTCATAATGAATGCCCTCCATCAAGTAATACTTGGATTGTTTCATGACTTTCACGATGAATGTCCTCCACCAAGTTATATTTGGATCATTCTCCACCAAGTGTACTTGGATCATATTATGACATTCACCATGAATTCCCTCCACCAAGATGTGCTTAGATCAAATTATAAGATTCTCAACAAATGCCCTCCACCAAGATGTACTTGGATCATATGCTTAATCATTTATATTCATATGTTTATTCTTATTTCATCATGATCTAAATCCACAAATAATTGTTTAAAAAATTAATTACTTATTTTTAATGTATATATAAGTATAGTTAATATAATTACTAGCACTTGCACTTGAAGGAGCAAGGGGTATGCCGATAGTGACTAAAGGTGTAAGTCTATATAATATGATTGCTCATATTTGTTTTTTGTTAGACATCTAATATAATATAAAAGGAAACTTAAAAGATCTAAAAAATATATAAATTATTCTTAATTTGAAATAGTTAAATTTAATTATTTTTAAATTCATATATATGTATTATAAAAGGAAAAGAATTGTAGAAGGGGAAAACAAAAATCAAAGATCATTAAATTGGAATGTATTTTTCTCACATGATAAACTATTTTCAAGGAAAATAGTAGAATCTTTTAGACTCATTTTTGGTTGCGAGTGTAATACATTATATGTATTAGACTCATTTTTGGTTGTGAGTTTAATACATTATATGTATTACATGGTAATGAGTAGTTTGTTTTTGGAACAAGATGGATTTCTAAAAAAGATGAATTGCATCACCACAAGGGACATCTTCTCATAATGCTTGTAACACAACAACTTTACTGATTGGGGAAAAAGGACATTGAAATGCATAAACATAGCCAATAAAAAAGTGATGAAACTTAAAACACATAGACTCATATATATTAAGGGAGCACTAGTGAGAGCTATTGCAATCAAGATTCTTCTTTTCTTTTGATAATTGTAATGGATTGTTTTTTTCATTCTTGAATATTGATGAAAGGAGAATGTTGGTTCTATATGAAAGTTTTCTAATGATTTAACACTTGATATAGTTGTAAAAGTCAAACCCCATCATTTTGTGTTACCAATATCAATTATTATTATCTGAAGCATCAATCCTTGAGATTTATGTATGGTGAGTGCTTGTGACATGAATAGTGGTATTTGTGTATGGTTATCTAGGGATCATATAGGTGCTACAGGTAAACTTTGTGCATCGCCTTGGTTCCAAGGTAGGCCATTTATCAAACCAGATGACACATATAGAGGTAGTTTTGGAGGTTTGCAACTAGGTGTGTACACAATATCTACCACCACCCCAAGTGATTCATTTACAAGGCCTATTTGAGTCCAAAGGTATTTCGTTAACATTATTTGTTGGCCTCTACATAGCAATAGTTCTTTTGGAAGTTGGCGGACATCACTATCAATGCTTGGTTGTAGGTGTATTTTTACTATGCAATACTACATGCAACAAGAAGATTGAACTATTTTCTAATACTAATAAATAATATTTTATGATAGATTCATATGTAATATTTTTAGTATGTAATATTAAATATGTTTGTATAAATTATATTACATTTTCTCAGACTCTACTAGCTCTTTGTTACTTTTACTTTCCAAGGTTGTTGATTTATATGTATGCTCCAAAGTTTAATAATGTCACTTTAGTTCCCTTGTTACTCCATTTTTTTCATAAGGTCCTTAATAGAAGACATACTTTATATTGTTCAAAGACCATTATATCATTATCATTATTTTGTGTAGAATTGGAAAGAAAGTATAAGGAGGAAATAATAGGTATATAGGATTTACATTAAGAAACATGGAAGACAAGATTGTGGTCAAATGTACTCATATGTTTTTTGATGAAGACAACATTTTCCTAAAAGTAAGAGAAAAAGGGTGGGAGAAATTAAATCAATAAGAGATGCACTAAAGTCGGTGTGTTTTTGAGCACGGGAAAGCTCAATTTGGTGAGTGACAACAACTTTGATACATGACCACAAGAATTCCCAATGCGTTAGAGATAATGTGTAGAGTTCAATTTTTCAAAAGATTTCATGAAGATCAAATGAAGACAATTTCAAAAAAAAATCATTATGTTTTCATTTTTTGAAATTTAGTCAATGGTGCAATTTGTAGGGAGGATAGCCACATCCGTATATTTTTTATGCACAAATATCATGCATTGTGTTTATATATATTTTCATTATATATAACAAAAAGAAATCATATAATGAAAAGAAATTTTATATATATATATATATATATATATATAGTCTTTGTATATTTTTTATGCATCTATATTCTTGCATTGTGTGTGTGTGTGTGTGTGTGTGTGTGTACTCTTGGTTTATTAGTAGATAACAAAAGTATAAGAAGTATGGGAAGCATAGAGGATGTTTGAAGATAAGTATAAGGGAGGATGTCTAAGCAAAGTGAGAGGTAAGAGAGAATGAAATGATATTGTGAGAAAAAATCGCACCATAAATAAAGAGTTGTCATAAGATGACAAGGAAGAATGATATAAGAAATAATGATAATATTGATATATAGAGAAGTATAATATATCCAACTTTAAAAAAACAACTTCAATCTGAATATAGATCATTACAATTTGATAACATCACAAATTTTACAAACATAATAAATATTGATAAAATAATTATATTACCAATTTCATCTTAAACATATTACTCCCTAAACCTTCACAATTCTCTTAATCTCAGATATCCTTCTCTAATTGGTAGAGTGAACCTCAACTACAATTACCTAAACTATAAATCATATTTATGAATATGAACTAAAATTGTGTATATACACCTAACAAATTAGCTGGAAGCATAAACATCTCTTGAAGCATTCTGTCAAACAGTTCATGTGCCTTGTGCAGGCTTACACATTACCACCTACACATGTACTAGAGTAGTTGTAGCTATAGCATGTGATAACGTTCCCCTATTATTTAGTGTCTGATAGATGTGTACACCATGTTCACAAGCTCTTTTTTTAGAACAGGTTGGAAGGATGTCGAAAAAGAATTTAACTATGAAAATAGCAACTGATTCAAAATTTCTAAGCCTTTGCAATGAATTTATTTTTTCTTGTGCATATTACTTTGAGGCATATGAACAGTTTATGTGCATTGTCTAATCTTACACATTTTCCATACATGTTTGCAAGATAAATTGCTACAACACTGACAAAACTCATGTACATTTTATCTTGCGATGAATGTCTACACCTTATTCCAAAGCTCCCATTTTCACACAGACTAAAGGATATCAAAACACATTTACACCTGATAATCCTATTCGGTGGAGAGTTCCCAAACTCCAAATCCTTTTCAAGAAAGTATATTGTGCAGATAATGCAATTATAGCATTTCGTGAGACCATATTTCTCTGAGGCATTTGATTACATAGTTCTCGTGCATCATTTGTGATTCAACATTTTAGTTGAATGTCTACCAAAGCATTTATGACTGTAATATTGCCCTTTTGTTATCGGATAGATGTATACCATGTTTGAAAGCTCCCATGTGTCAAAGGAAAGGAGTACAATGCAAATAAATACTGATGTGGATGAAAGCATCACATTACATATGACAAAACATTTACACGAGACAATTTAAATTTGAACGTTAATGGATTTGAATGTTAACAATGTTGTTTATGTGGACGAAACACATGACAATGGGTTGGTTGTTGCCAAGATTGGATTCATGACAAGGGCTTTAGTAGTAGTAGTGAGATCCTTGATGAAAGTCTCAGAAGATCTCCATCAATAAATTGCAAGTTGTCTACCATAAATGCATAGAAACCTTGCAGTACAAGCTATGGCATCATTCCACCATTGAATCCACCTAGTATGAAATTGGATTTTGGGTTCTAAGTTCCACATGAGTTGAATATGGGACAACATAACTTGATAATGAAATAATAACATGTTGACGTAGTATTATGTCTTAGAAGGACATTGATGAGTTGTTTTCCATAAAATAGAAAAAGTGATTGGTCTGACAATGTCACATAAACTAATAGAGTGACATGTAATTCCTTTTCCTCAAAAAATGAGAAAAAATACTATGCCAAGATCATAGAATGATCAAGCCTTTTAAAAATTCTATCAGATTCAGCTCTAAAACTACACCAAGTATGCCAGGCCATATATGTGTGATGACAGTTCACATCAGAAATAAAAAGCCCAATTCAATTTTGCATATAGTACTAGGCTTCTAGCTCTCTAGTTGTCAATCAAAAAGGTAAAATCTCATCTTTGTTTGAAGCTACCTCAACCATGTTGAAGTCCCCACAAATGACCTAGGTGGTAGGTGGCAGGTGATCAACAAGCCAATGCCAAAGATGTGACTACTCAACAACATCATTGGGGGCATAAACATTAACAATACCAAAATAATGATTATTAACAGATAAAAAGATAAACCACTCTCTACATGGGGTCAGAACCATGATTAACAAATATAGAATTCTACTGAGGTGAAAGAAGTATGGATAAACCACCTTTACCAACATCATATTGAGAAATAAAAATAGAACTATCATGCCAAATCATGCGACAATTTGCATTGAGAAAAACCCTATAAATTTGACCTCCTGAAGGAAAAATACATCCAAATTACCAATTATTTGATGAGTATCATGAACAAAATACTTTCTATGGAGGTTTGTGAGACCTCGAACATTCCAGGAAAGGAAGTTCATCATAATTTTTTTTGCATGTCATCCTCGTCCCCTAGAGAGGAGATATTATTACACAAAAAAGAAGCACTAGGATTGAAGTTAATGGAAGAATCATTACCACCAATGATCCTACACTTATTAGAGCCACTACTTGTAGCCTCTATATTCCCAAAAAGCCTACATGAGTGATGCTAACAGGTAGAGGTGCTAATAGTTGAAGCTACTTGAGGTGTATAGACATAATGAGGCCTCAAATCTAATGGGGAGTTGTCCTTCCCCAAAACATGGGTCATATTATGAGACAAAATATTCTATTGGTTAGGGTTTAAAATAGTCATAGGATGAGTGAAAGTGGGTTGCACAAGGGGTCATGGTTGGGGCCTAAAGAGCCAAAACCATGTTAGGTTGGGAGCTAAGGGTTGCTTACCTTTAAAGACCATAATAGTCCATTCTTCCTTTTAAGTTACTTCTGTTGTCTGAGAGCCAAAATCATTCCCATCATTTGGAGGAGGTTGCATCCAAGGAGTGACAATGAACAATCCATAATGTTGTTATCTACTGATTGACAATGATAACAAGTATTGGGAAGGTTGAGATTCAATAATTTCTGGGTGAAAGTATTTCTACTCACTTGAACATCAACAGTTTCCTTGAGGTCATGTGAAAGGTCAACCTTAATGCAAATCCTTCTATAGGGAAAAGCATTAAAAAAATGGGACAAACCACCTTACCCATAGATTGTGCTATAGTTTGCATGAATGACCATAAGAGAAAAGGAAGACTGGGAAACTCAATGCACACATGGACTCACAATTTTTTCCATATTAGATGATGAAGTCTTGAGACCAACATTGAAAACCAACAAGGAAGAACAAACAAATAGTGGTCCATTGTAGAAAATGGCATCAACGTGCAAAGGTTTGGAAAAGAGAAATAAAAATACCCTTTGGTAAGGCTTTGCACAACCTCAAGGTGAATGCCATGAGGTGACCAAACTTTGGAAAGCCATTCCCACAACATGCTTTTAGGGGGGATCCTTCCCACAAAATAACATATCAAAGTAAAATTTTCAAGCCAATCACGAGCTTTTTCAAAGTCTTAAATAGGAAGCACATCACCAGGAGATATCTCACTAAAGACCTTTGTGATGAGCTTTTGGGGATGCTTGTTCAGAGGAGATCCATCTGAAGTAGCAACTCCAACACTAGTATCAACAACTAGGCTAAATCTAGCAAGAGCCATTATATAAACCTAAAAAAATCCCCCAATTAATGCGGTATGACAAAAGAAGGATGCAAGAGATGGCTTGTAGTACAAGGAAACCATCAAACACTAGCAAAGCTCATGTACAAGCAAAAGCTAAAATTTAAAAGAGGTGTTCTTTGAAAGACTAGGAGATATCATGGATATCTTAATCAGCTAGTGGTTAGACCGCCTCTAGTCTAAAACTTTCAAGATAGTACTCCATCTATCACTTAACCAAAAGTAAGATATAAGAAATTCATGTACTTTCTTAGAAATTGCTTCCTCTCTACTTCTCTAATTGATTCAAGTATAGATACCATTATTTAGTTTCACATAATTAACATTCAAGAATTCTATATTATCATTAAGTAGGATGACATAAGGATCAAGTATAGTTATTTTTAATATCCCTACTATTAGGGTTAGTTTGGGATCATAATAACAACAAGGAAATTGATAAGTTCACAATAAATCTAATTGAACATTGTATAACTTTAATTTGAAATGATTAACATTTGCAATGAATGTTCTCCACCAAACTATTGGTTCATACTATGACATTCATAATGAATGCCCTCCGTCAAGTAATACTTCAAGTTATATTTGGATCATTCTCCACCAAGTGTACTTGGATCATATTATGGCATTCACCATGAATTCCCTCCATCAAGATGTGCTTAGATCAAATTATAAGATTCTCAACAAATGCCCTCCACCAAGATGTACTTGGATCATATGCTTAATCATTTATATTCATATGTTTATTCTTATTTCATCATGATCTAAATCCATAAATAATTTTTTAAAAAATTAATTACTTATTTTTAATGTATATATAAGTATAGTTAATATAATTACTAGCACTTGCACTTGAAGGAGCAAGGGGTACGCCGATAGTGACTAAAGGTGTAAGTCTATATAATATGATTGCTCATATTTGAATTTTTGTTAGACATCTAATATAATATAAAAGGAAACTTAAAAGATCTAAAAAATAAATTAATTATTCTTAATTTGAAATAGTTAAATTTAATTATTTTTAAATTCATATATATGTATTATAAAAGGAAAAGAATTGTAGAAGGGGAAAACAAAAATCAAAGATCATTAAATTGGAATGTATTTTGCTCACAAGATAAACTATTTTCAAGATAAATAGTAGAATCTTTTAGACTCATTTTTGGTTGCGAGTGTAATACATTATATGTATTAGACTCATTTTTGGTTGTGAGTTTAATACATTATATGTATTACATGGTAATGAGTAGTTTGTTTTTGGAACAAGATGGATTTCTAAAAAAGATGAATTGCATCACCACAAGGGACATCTTCTCATAATGCTTGTAACACAACAACTTTACTGATTGGGGAAAAAGGACATTGAAATGCATAAACATAGCCAATAAAAAAGTGATGAAACTTAAAACACATAGACTCATATATATTAAGGGAGCACTAGTGAGAGCTATTGCAATCAAGATTCTTCTTTTCTTCTGATAATTGTAATGGATTGTTTTTTTCATTCTTGAATATTGATGAAAGGAGAATGTTGGTTCTATATGAAAGTTTTCTAATGATTTAACACTTGATATAGTTGTAAAAGTCAAATCCCATCATTTTGTGTTACCAATATCAATTATTATTATCTGAAGCATCAATCCTTGAGATTTATGTATGGTGAGTGCTTGTGACATGAATAGTGGTATTTGTGTATGGTTATCTAGGGATCATATAGGTACTATAGGTAAACTTTGTGCATCGCCTTGGTTCCAAGGTAGGCCATTTATCAAACCAGATGACACATATAGAGGTAGTTTTGGAGGTTTGCAACTAGGTGTGTACACAATATCTACCACCTCCCCAAGTGATTCATTTACAAGGCCTATTTGAGTCCAAAGGTATTTCGTTAACATTATTTGTTGGCGTCTACATAGCAATAGTTCTTTTGGAAGTTGGCAGACATCACTATCAATGCTTGGTTGTAGGTGTATTTTTACTATGCAATACTACATGCAACAAGAAGATTGAACTATTTTCTAATACTAATAAATAATATTTTATGATAGATTCATATGTAATATTTTTAGTATGTAATATTAAATATGTTTGTATAAATTATATTACATTTTCTCAGACTCTACTAGCTCTTTGTTACTTTTACTTTCCAAGGTTGTTGATTTATATGTATCCTCCAAAATTTAATAATGTCACTTTAGTTCCCTTGTTACTCCATTTTTTTCATAAGGTCCTTAATAGAAGACATACTTTATATTGTTCAAAGACCATTATATCATTATCATGATTTTGTGTAGAATTGGAAAGAAAGTATAAGGAGGAACTAATAGGCATATAGGATTTATATTAAGAAACATGGAAGACAAGATTGTGGTCAAATGTACTCATATGTTTTTTGATGAAGACAAAATTTTCCTAAAAGTAAGAGAAAAAGGGTGGGAGAAATTAAATCAATAAGAGATGCACTAAAGTCGGTGTGTTTTTGAGCACGGGAAAGCTCAATTTGGTGAGTGACAACAACTTTGATACATGACCACAAGAATTCCCAATGCGTTAGAGATAATGTGTAGAGTTCAATTTTTCAAAAGATCAAATGAAGATCAAATGAAGAAAATTTCAAAAAAAAATCATTATGTTTTCATTTTTTGAAATTTAGTCAATGGTGGAATTTGTAGGGAGGATAGCCACATCCGTATATTTTTTATGTACAAATATCATGCATTGTGTTTATATATTTTTTCATTATATATAACAAAAAGAAATCATATAATAGAAAATAATTATATATATATATATATATATATATATATATATATATATATATATATATATATATATATATATATATATATATATATATATATATATATAGTCTTTGTATATTTTTTATGCATCTATATTCTTGCATTGTGTGTGTGTGTGTGTACTCTTGGTTTATTAGTAGATAACAAAAGTATAAGAAGTATGGGAAGCATAGAGGATGTTTGAAGATAAGTATAAGGGAGGATGTCTAAGCAAAGTGAGAGGTAAGAGAGAATGAAATGATATTGTGAGAAAAAATCGCACCATAAATAAAGAGTTGTCATAAGATGACAAGGAAGAATGATATAAGAAATAATGATAATATTGATATATAGAGAAGTATAATATATCCAACTTTAAAAAAACAACTTCAATCTGAATATAGATCATTACAATTTGATAACATCACAAATTTTACAAACATAATAAATATTGATAAAATAATTATATTACCAATTTCATCTTAAACATATTACTCCCTAAACCTTCACAATTCTCTTAATCTCAGATATCCTTCTCTAATTGGTAGAGTGAACCTCAACTACAATTACCTAAACTATAAATCATATTTATTAATATGAACTAAAATTGTGTATATACATCTAACAAATTAGCTGGAAGCATAAACATCTCTTGAAGCATTCTGTCAAACAGTTCATGTGCCTTGTGCAGGCTTACACATTACCACCTACACGTGTACTAGAGTAGTTGTAGCTATAGCATGTGATAACACTCCCCTATTATTTAGTGTCTGATAGATGTGTACACCATGTTCACAAGCTCTTTTTTTAGAACAGGTTGGAAGGATGTCGAAAAAGAATTTAACTATGAAAATAGCAACTGATTCAAAATTTCTAAGCCTTTGCAATGAATTTATTTTTTCTTGTGCATATTACTTTGAGGCATATGAACAGTTTATGTGCATTGTCTAATCTTACACATTTTCCATACATGTTTGCAAGATAAATTGCTACAACACTGACAAAACTCGTACATTTTATCTTGCGATGAATGTCTACACCTTATTCCAAAGCTCCCATTTTCACACAGACTAGAGGATATCAAAACACATTTACACCTGATAATCCTATTCGGTGGAGAGTTCCCAAACTCCAAACCCTTTTCAAGAAAGTATATTGTGCAGATACTGCAATTGTAGCATTTCGTGAGACCATATTTCTCTGAGGCATTTGATTAAATAGTTCTCGTGCATCATTTGTGATTCAACATTTTAGTTGAATGTCTACCAAAGCATTTATGACTGTAATATTGCCCTTTTGTTATCGGATAGATGTATACCATGTTTGAAAGCTCCCATGTGTCAAAGGAAAGGAGTACAATGCAAATAAATACTAATGTGGATGAAAGCATCACATTACATATGACAAAACATTTACACGAGACAATTTAAATTTGAATGTTAATGGATTTGAATGTTAACAATGTTGTTTATGTGGACGAAACACACAATGGATTTGAATGTTAACAATGTTGTTTATGTGGACGAAACACACGACAATGGGTTGGTTGTTGCTAAGATTGGACCCCACAACCACCTAAGCCGTGAAAGGCTTAGTGTGTGATGTTTAAGCCAGGCCCTTTTGAAGGATAATTCACTCAACTAAGATAAATGAAGAGACTCATACATCAATATGAAATTGAAAACAATCTCTTTACCAAATTTGCATATTCAAACATCATTCCATAAATAGTTGATAAGAAGCCAATCACATTCTACATTCTCACATTCCTCCAAAAAGAAAATCATGTTTCTTTGATTATTCAATCTCTTACCAAACTCAAAACTGTTCAACCCAATCTAATATCATTTCCATGCACACATAAACAACATTCCATATAGGCATTCATAGTCTCATGAAGTATGTGCAAACCAATCAGTGGATCTTATTAAAACTAAAAACCCAATGACCTATGCCAAGTCGTTATGAATCATTGTGAATAGAAACCATTGATATGTGACCAAACTGATATTAATTTGGGGATACCTAATCAATTCATGGAATCTATAACATGCCAGAAAAACTGTTTGAATATCATTGTTTGAAGTGTAACTTGATACTGCCCTGGATATTACAGTGAATTGTATAATACACTAATACTATGAATGGTAGATTGCCATTTGCATATAAACAAAACAAACTCAAATGTCCCCATATCTTCTCCACCAATATTCGATTTGATGGAATTGTTATACCTTCATAAATTCAGGTTCAAAAACCAAACTTACGATTCAATTTGAAAATATTTCACCAGTAAAAGGATCTTGGCCAAAATGAAATTTTGGTTCAAACAGAAGATATTAAAATGGATACCAATCCGCGGTTCATAAAAAATTATATTGCCTAAATCATGAAATGTATATATTGCTAATTAAATCTGATAGTATTGTTGCATTCCTTATTAAATTCAAAACCCTTCATCATCTGAAATCCACGTTTAATTGGGCTTGATCAAACAAACAACCAAATCCATACCATGTCACACTTGAACTTATGAATGTTTAGATAAAATTGACATCTTCTTAAGTGCAAATTTCAGTTTACGTGATGCTTGAAAAGTGGTGTAAAATATTGAAGGATAATATTTTATGATGGATAGTAAAGGGGCAATATCTTTAAGTAACCACATGAACTCATTGTCACCTATACAACTTGGACTCAGACTTCTATCCCCTGTCTTTGCTTTATCTGCAGGTTTTGTGTGAAAGAGTTATATTGATTATTATTAATTTTTGTTCCTCCAATATATTCATTGTTTCCATTTTATTTATAAGTTCATTTTGTGGTTAGGGGTTGTGACCCTTTGATTCCCGACTTATATTATAATATTATAATATTGTTACCATTTATAAAAAATAAGCATACCATATGTTAAATATGATAATCATTTATTATTCTATTAATCTATTTCATACTATCATAAATATGATTTTTTAATATAATACATTATATATGATTGTTATATTCATTTATCAAATATTATCATGTACTAATATTTCCTATTTTATATATTAATTCAATATAATATTTATATTATTTTAATATGAATGGCTGACATTATAATGATGGAACATGATGATTCACTAATGATGAAATGAATACATATATTTATATTTAAAATAATGTTGAGATTTTCATTAGTTATATGTTATTATGGGGTTATGACATTATGCCCCATCTTTTTCATCCAATTTAAAAGCTAAATTGAAGTATACAACTATGATCCTAGAGAGAAGATGCACTAAATAAAAAATCTGACATAGTTTCAGAGTTGTGATTAATCGAAAAGATCTATAGGCATATAAATGTTTGTCACAAGAGAAGTTTCACCTAAATCCAAACTACTGGTATCATGGAAAGAGACAAGTGACTTGAGATTCACCACCATAGGACAACCCTTATAGGATCCCATAAGAGATTCATTTTTCCTAAACAACCATGGGTTGTAATACACTAATCATGCACACAAAGACCAAATTCTACAATCTCTCAATTCATAACTTAGTTTCTCAAATCAAGGCAATATCAAGGAAATAATAAGTAATAAAATCTCGAACAACCTTTTGTTGAGGGGTGGTGTTCAAACCATTTACATTCCATGACAAAATATTCATTTATGGGATTGGGAGAAGTGGGAATGAATGGGTTTCACATACCCCAACTCAACCAATGTATCCCCAATGATCTATACCTTTTTCTAACCTAGCTTTTGTTCACTCATTGGATGTTTTTCCAAAGAACCCTTTTTAAGGGGTTTCAAATGTCACACCAAACTCACAAAACAACTAGGGTACACACAAATGTACACCTACACACACCTATCTTCGTCCTTTTTTTATAACCTTAGTAGTTGTGCAAAAAAATAAATAAATTAAGTTTTCATAAATTTTAGAATAAGAAGATGACTTCTATTTAATTATTTAAAAGGGTTTACATTTGGATACATAAGAGTGATTTATTTTTAGGACAAAAGCAAAGTTGAATTAAAATGATATTTTTAAATTTCACATGAAGGGAAAAGATAAATTTTAATTTTTTTAAACAAAACCTATGAAAACGATATATAAGGAGTGCATCCATTGTTATCACCCAATTTACTTCCCTTTGAAAGCTTGAGTTTTTTTCATCTTCTACGATTAGGACAAAAACCCTAAGGCATGCATTATTTTGTGCCCAAAGCCATTTGGATAGGATTTCATTTGGAAGTCACCTATGTGTTAAAGATAGTGGGTTGGGGATGAAGGCATTCAACAACCTTTGGAACACTTTTATATGAAGTTTGTCCTTGTATTGAATGTTTTGAGATTTGTATTGAAGAATTGAAATATTATTTCTAGTTTTTTAAGTGTTGCTACTAATTTTATGTGATTGGTTGGCGTATCATATGTATGGCTTATTTCCACTATTGTACTCAATATTAGTCATTAATAATTATATTCAATCAATCTCCATGCATATTTTAGACTACTATTGTGTAATTTGGTAAAGTTGAAGAGTTAGATTTTATGTTCCAACAATCTTGATACATTATCCAACCATTATCTTTTTAGTATGTATTTAATATTTGGAAGGGATTAAATTTTTATCTATAATAATAGCAAACAATTGTAAGGAAACTTGCAACCCAAAATTATAACCATTTCCATATAATTGATAATAGATCTAAAGTAAATTTGTAATTAAAATCCACATGCAAGAGAATAGACAACATACCCCAAAAAATGTGACATAGGATATACCCTGGGAAACCTTCACTGAGGGAAAAAACCCAACCTCCAAAAGCATCCATCACCATGTATTATTCAACAAAAACACCATTGCAATACAACCACAGAAGCCTTTAAATCCATAGCCACAACTAAGACACCCATGTGAACAAGCATGAATCCATACATCCCATATCATGCTTCCAACCTTCACAAATGTTACCTTAGATAACCTATCTCATGACTCCTTTTTTTTTTTCTTTTTTTTCTTTTTTCTTTTTTTTCTTTTGCCCTTATTTTGGCTTGTCTCCACAACTACCCTTGTGTCTGCTTATATAGTAGCAAGTCCCACAAAACCACCAAGTTGTATTACATAAACCATGTGCTAGCTAACCCATTGACCCCACATTTAATATTGGACATTTAATTATTTTTCTCCAATATTAAATAATTACATAAAATATTATCACAATGTTACAATACAACTCATCAAGTATATCCCATGGGAATGTTTACATGTTGTATATCCATCTAGGTGCCCCTAGGTGCAATATTACTTAATAAAATAAAATAATACAATATAAAAATATTATGCAATGTGTGCAACATAATCTCAACAATCTCCCACTTGTTGTATACATTGTAGCCACATAAATGAACAAGGAAACGATCCCTCCTAGCACATCCACCATCATGGATCAAAGTACACCAAGTGGTCCATCCTGGTACCCACAACAAAATCAAAGTATCCATCTTCTCAAACATGAATGATCCCACCTCCTATTATGCCACTACCACCAGACATACATAGAAGCCATCCAACCTGTCACATTAGAAGATCATAAAATCATCTATCAATCGAAATGCCAAGCACAAAAGTAGATCCAAAGGTAATCACATGTATCTGTAGTTGTCAAAATCTATAGCTAAAATAACACCCATAGCAAGTGCCAACTCATCCAACTATCCATACCTCCAAAGCTACACCAAGTGAATCTTAGATCATTAACATATCCAATCTGTAACCTACAATCACAAGCCTTAAGAGAAATACCTGCCACATATATACAAAGAAGCTCCCACTGCAAAAGATAATGTCAAATATGTAATCAATCCACTCACAACATCTCAAAGAAGTGTATCCATGTAGTATCAAGGACATCCATAACACATTGATGTAACACTAATCTGAATGTACCCCAAAATGAGGTGATCCAAAAATCAGCAAACAAACACATAGCAAAAAATGAACAAGAAGAATGAGATTTAGATCCAAAGAGACAACATTTCATATATTTGAATCAAATAGTTTACATCGAACATGCCTGGCTATGTAAAGTTTCTACAAATTCTATAGGTTCAGATCTGAGATAATACCTTTAGTCTTTGTTGTTGTTCTGATCTTCTTCCTCTTCTATTATGTAGAAGGTAATTTTTAGAATATTTAATGCTATTCTGAAACCTATTTGTCTCTGCAATAACTCGTATAGGGCATTATTATTTTAAGGACCAGACTTCAATGTGTTGTGTGTTCTTAAACTACAATAACACCCACCTATTATACCATGACCAAAGGGCATGTCCCTTAAAGGGACATGACCCTCTCTAGGTTGGCCCATACTTCACTTATAGATATTGGTGCCTAAGAAGGAGATAACACATATATACTAACTAACTATTAGTTATAGTTAGTGCTTCACAATGTATTTGTTAAGGATCACTGCCCATTCTTTTTTTTTTTATAGGCAAAAAGTGGAGTGCCACTTGTAATATATTAATATAATAAACTAATTCAAAAAGGTCAACTGGGAAAGAATCACTGAAGAAAACCTAGCATCATCCCTTATATATACATAGTTTTTACATAATTACAAATAGGTGAATCAACTAAACCCAATGACTTTCCATCAATTATCAAAAACTGGAATCAGTACATTCAAAATTCTGTATGAAAACTTGATAATTAGTACCTTCAAAATTCTTGATAACATTTTAATCCAATGGGAAATCAAATCTCAAAAAACAAACTCCCAATTTCATTCTTCCATATTGTCATAACCACAAAAAAACTTACTATCAATTTCAGGCAAGATCTCCCAAGCAACTCTATTATCACAAATTGAAATACCTTGTCCACCACCTTTGTTGACAACTAAATCATTCAAACCCCCGCTATAATTACTATTAGGCCCCTAGCCAGAGCATGCCACCTCAGAAGAGTTAGGAGACCAACCTGTACCAGTGTCAGGTGTCATGTGTGAAGTGATGATTGGATCAAACATTGAATTCCAAGCATTCCTTTCATCAATCTAAAAATTTAGATTGCCCAAATTTGGCCCCTGAGGATGAAGTAGATTCAAAACCCTTTGCAGATCTATGAGAGCATATCCCACCTTCTTGATTCTTTCTTCAAACTGAAATCCTATAACCTGGGAAGCAGCTTGCAAAGAATGTTTCATATGAATGGAGCTTCTATTTTCTATCGATTTCTTAATGGCTTCAAACAACACATAACATTCATGTTTGACCAGTAACTGAGAATGGGAAAATAAACCACCCACCAAAGCCATACCACTCTAGAGATCATATTGTTGCATAGCAATAGACAATTTTTTATCAGTAATAAAATTGCCTTGAATTACCTTTTGAGCCAGTGATTGTAGTAGCACAGGGGATTGCATAAGATCCTTTGCATTTGACAAGAAGATGGAGACAAGATGTGACAGATAGAAGAATTGGGACACCATGGAAACCAGGATTTCTTGTCCAATAACATGTTGAATAGCATGTCTAACTGTTGGGGAATGAATGATGAACATCAAGTCCATCATGACATCACTAATCTCATTGGGTAAAATGCCTTCTTCAAGGCTCAGTGGAATCCAAATTCTTTGACAATATGGCAAGATGCTGTCTATGACAAAGATCATAGTTAATAGCTAAATCCAACCCTTGCATCATGTTGAAGCTTGAAATCAACTGCAGATTAGAGTTGATGAAAAAACTAAATGGAAATGAGATTTGCGTGAGGGTTATTGATGCAAGATATTAAACCATTGTCTAAAAACTAGAATGTGAAATAATTATATTCGTAAACCATGTGAGTTCGCATGCAATCTATCCTTCGATAGTGTGAAATATACACTTCTCCAAAAGCCACCATGATATGTCAAATTTTCCACATGAAGCAGGGATGATTCGCAGTAGATATAATAAATATATAATGTACAACTTGATTAGAGCCATGAATATGAGTTCGAGCCAACAATCTTGTCAACCTTAATTAAATTTTTGAGGATATCATATTTTTCTACCAAAGGTATAGGATGAAGTGATGATATAAACAACCCATCACAACCCATATTTGATAGGAAATTAGCAACTTGATTTCCTTCTCTAAAAATATGTGGAAAGTAGACATCTTGAAATTCATCTAATAGCCTCCAAATTTGAATGAGAATATACTTTAATTTTCATGAGGAAATTCTCCCATGTATACAAGCTTCTATAATGACAGAAGAATCTCCTTCAATATGTAGCACACTAAAGTTTCCTTGTTTGGCTAATATGAGACTAGCTAGTAGAGCTTGAGCCTCTGCCATGTTGTTAGTACCAATGGGCAAAGGGAAGGCTGTAATCACCATCCATTCTTATTTGACAAAGTAAAGTATATAATTCTTTCAAATGGTATACAAGGGGAGAGGATTAAAGTGTGGTCTACACTCTCAGACCAATATGAATATCACTATTATAAATTTAACACTCCATCTTAACTTGATACTCATACTGAGAGATAACATATCTAGCATCATCAATTACGATGAATAAGCATAGATTGATACTCTATATCTATCTGAATCTTCTAAGAAAATGGTATCATGGAACACATGATACTGAGTCATATAACCATCTTGTACTATGACTTATCACTTATACTAGTGATGTCAGTATTGCATGTAATGCAATACACATAGGATAAAATCTGAAGAATGATTAAATTCTTCATTTATCCAAGTTGTGACTCATAGGAACTGGTAATCCTATATCACAACTTGATCTTGAGTTAAGATCTATTAGAACACAGGATAAAGTATGAAGAATAAATTCTTCCTTTATCCAAGTTGTGAATCATAGGCATAGAAATGCCTATGTCAAAAATGATCTTGAACTCACCTAGATCTAACAGTAGTTCTATATTGTTCAACACATTATCTGAGAGATTGTCATCAGTCATAATGTCTTTTATACAAGTATTCATTACCTCAGAGATCGTCACTGCTAAAGTAATGAATACAAATGGTGGAGCCCATAACAATCAATAGCCTGACAATAAAATTATTTTATTAATAATTTAAAGAATACAAATGAATTACAATTCAACCATACCAAGTCTTTTCCCGAAGTGATCTATCTTCATTCTAGAGAGAGGTTTGGTGAGAATATGATCTATTGTGTAAATGTATTATAATTTTACAGTATTCATGTATACCATATCTCTTACATAGTGGTAAGGAATTTCAATATGCTTGGACTTGTAATGAAAAACTAGATTCACTGAAAGCTTGATGGAACTCTAATTATCACAATGAATAATCGTAGGATTTGTGGCCTAACCAAATAATCCCACAAGTAACTTTTTAAGTCAAACTACTTCCTAAGAGGCCATCGTTGCTACAATGTATTTGGCTTCTGTGGAACTTTGCACTACTAAAGATTGTTTTCTGCATATCCAAGATATCGTTGTTGATCCTAAACTGGAATAGCATCCTAAAGTACTTTTTCTATCTTTAACACTTCCACCACAATCTGAGTCAATGAATCCATGTAAATCTAAGTCAACTTTGTCAAATTTGAGCCCAAGATTAAGAGTGTTGTGTAAGTATCTCATAATGTGTTTGACTGCAACTAGGTGAATTTCCTCTGGCTCACACATAAACTGACTTAAGGTATTAACAACATAGCAAATATCAGGTCTTGTATTTACAAAGTACATAAGGGACCCTATCTTTCTATATATAGTAGAATCTATGGAATATATATAGTAGAATCTATGGAAGGTGATTCTATTGCTGCTTCTTTAAGTTTATGTAGATTAGTCTCCATTGGAGAAGACATAGACTTGCAAGTCCACGTTCCAAATTTCTTCAAGATATCTAACGTATACTTCCCTTGATTAAGTATAATGCTATCAGAATTCTACCATACTTCCATTCCTAAGTCTTTAATCTCGAATTCTCTAATTAGATCTTTCTTGCATTGATCTATGAGATGACCATCACCTATTATTAGTAAATCATCAACATACAGTAACAAAATTACCATATAATCTTTATCCCTTTTATATAGATTTGGATCGGCTTCATTTTTGGAGAATCCTAAGTTGGTGAGATGCTTATATATTCTTTCATATCAAGCCCTTGAAGCCTATTTAAGCTTGTAGAGAGCTTTCTTGAGCCTATAAGCAAAAATGTAGGATAATGAGTTTCAAATCCTTTAGGTTGCTCCAAATATACCTCTTTTGTAATCTTTCCATTTAGGAATGTTGTGTTTACATCCATTTGATGTACTTTCCATCACTTCAATGTTGTGATAGCTAGGACTGCTCTTACAAAGGTGTATTTGGAAACATGAGCAAATATTTCTTCATAATCAATCCCATATTTCTAAGAGAATCCCTTGGATACAAATCTAGCTTTATATTTTTCAATGCTACTTTTAGCAGCGTGCTTTATTTTAAATATCCATTTGGAAGAAACAACAAATTTTCCTTCAGGTCTTGGAACAATTTCCCAAACATCATTCTTCATAATAGATTGGTATTCTTCTGTCATAGCTTCATTCCAAGTTGTATGTTTAATAGCATCTAAAATATTGGTTCATTCTGATTTAGACAAAACATTCATGTTTGTTGTATAACTAGACAATCTTTTGGGTCTTTTGCTTTCTTTGATTGTTCTAGAAGGTGCATCGAAGTCTTGTGCTTCCTCTACTATTTTAATATCCTAAAGTGGTCTTTTCTTAGAATTTTTAGTTTCTTCAAGATTAAGTTTTTGAATTTCATCTTCAATTTCTTCCATGTTCTCCCTTTGAGACTCAAATTCAATATTTCTTTCAAGACTAGGTAAAGGAGAGGGTCCTTCAGAAATTAGGGCTCTTTTAAATGCTAAATCTTCTTCATAAATTAAATCCCTACTAAGTTCAATATTTTTTTGTCCAGGTATGAAAATTCTATATGCTTACATGTTTCACTATACCCTACAAAAATACCTTTCCTCCCGGAGGGTTCTAACTTAGTTCTTTTTTCTTTTGGAACATGGATATATATAGGGCACCCAAAAATCCTAAGATGAATTATATTGGGTTTAACCTTAGTAAAGACTTCTTCAGGAGTTTTATATCTAAGGTAGGAGTGAGGGCTTCTGTTTTGAATATAGACAATAGTACAAGAGGCTTTTGCCCAAAGATAATATTCTAGATTTTGATCAAATATCATAACTTTAGTTGCGGGTTATTAATATTCTAGACTTCTATAATTGTTCTATTCTTCCTTTCTACTACCCTGTTTTGTTGCGGGTTATAAGGAATGATATACTCCCTCTTAATTCTTGTTTCTTTACAAAACCTTTTAAACAAATACGAGGTGTATTCCTCTCCATTATCAGTTCTAAGAGTTTTAATTTTATGTCCTAATAAGTTTTCAATTAAGGTTTTAAATTCTTTAAATCTCTTTAGGATTTCTTTTGATTCTTTTCATTTTAAGAAGTAAACCCAAGTTTTCCTAGAGAAGTCATCTATGAACAGAATATAGTACCAGAATCCTCCAAGAGAAGGAATAGACATAGGTCCACATAAATCTAAGTGGATTAATTCCAAAACATTGTTAGTTTTTCTAGTGTTGTCATAAAACAAAATTTTGGTGTTCTTACCCAGAGCGTACCCTTTGCATATGCTTGAGTGATCTTTATTTAGTTTAGGTAAACCAGTAACCATCTTCTCCATGGTTGATAAAGTTTTGAAATTTAGATGTCCTAATCTTCTATGCCATATTTCATTTCTAAAGGTAATTCTAAATTTAATTCATACAAATACCCTTTTCTTTGACCATTCAATTTTTCTTTCTTAATTGAGGAGCTCTTAGCCCATGTTATAACTTTACCATTCATGAATGCAATATTATGTGCATCATATTCAAGTGTTCTAACCATTATTAGATTTCTTTTTATTCTTGGTACACAGAGTACTCCTTTGAGAAGTAGAGAACTACCTGACTTTAGTTTCAAGGTGCAACTTCCAATTCCTTTAACGAAATGTGCTAAATTATCACGAATGGTGACTTTACCATTAACCTTTTCTGACATAGGGTCTAGTGCTTCTTTGTATCCTATAATATGTCGAGAAGATCCACTATCAATTACCTATGCTTTACTTAAGACTTTATTTGATAGTGTCGAATATAATACGTGATTCTCAGGATCATAGTTATCTTCTTCCCTAGTGATGTTTGTACAATTCACTTGTTGTTTAGAATTCTTAGGGCAATTAGATCTGTAGTGTCCAAAATTTTCACATATAAAACATTTTATTTTGGATAGATCTTTCTTATTTTAGCATTCTTTTGATTAGTCCTTTTCTTCTTGAAATGCTTCTTTTTTCATTTATAGGAATTTGTATTAAGAACATGAAGTTCTTCATCTTCTGTTTTTAGTTTTCCTCCTTTTTTAAGTTTTTTGGATTCTTCCTGATGACAGTCTCCCTTAAGTCTATTGAAGTCAAGAAGATTGTCTCTGGAACTTACTTCTTGTATGAATGTTTCCCATGAATCAAGTAATCCATCTATAGCCATTAGTGTTAGTTTTGTATCATTAATGATGGTTCCTATACTTGAAAGTTCATCTCTTAGGCTGGCAACGCATAGGAAGTAAGAATTCATTGATTCTCCCTTCTTTATTTGTATGTGATTTAGTTGCCTTTTTAGTGTGAGAACTCTAGTTGCATTGTTAACCTCATATGCATTTAGTAATGCATTAATCATATTAAATGTTGTTTGATGTTTCATTAGCATGGGTACTATATCATTTTCAAATGGCTTTCCTATTTCTTTTACTCTAGATGGATTTATGAGGTTCAATAGTATGTTGTCTAGATGTTGAATCAACAAATTGTTTTACATCATTTTCTTCAAGAATCATCATGATTCTAAATTTCAAGGAATCAAAGTGTTCTTTCCCATCAAACCTATCCTTGGGTCTAATTGTGATGCCACTGAAGATAGGAGAATGATGCTAGATATATATCAAGTCTGATTATTTAATTTGCAGAGCCTAGGTTCAACTACCAGAGCTCTAATACCATGCAAAGTTTTAGCAAATTCTATAGGTTTAGATATGAGATAATACCTTTAGTCTTTGTTATTTTTCTAATCTTCTTCCTCTTCTATTATGTAGAAGGTAATTTTCAGAATATTTAATGCTATTCTGAAACCTGTTTGTCTTTGCAATAACTCGTATAGGGCAGTATTGTTTTAAGGACTAGACTTCAATGTATTGTGTGTTCTTAAACTACAATAACGCCCACCTATTATACCCTCTCTAGGTTGGACCATACTTTACTTATAGAAATTGGTTCCTAAGAAGGAGATAACACATATATATTAACTAACAAAACTATTAGTTATAATTAGTGCTTAACAATGTGTTTGTCAAGGACCACCGCCCATTCTTATTTGACAACGTAAAGTATATAATGCTTTCAAATGGTATACAAGGGGAGAAGATTAAAGTACAGTTTGCACTCCCAAACTAGTATGAATATCATTGTTATAAATTTAACAAGCTATATCACCTTCCGAGTTATAGCCATTACAAAGAAGAATACATCTTTCAGAGAGAACATATCTCCAGGCTTAGATACAAACTTCTACCTCCAATTTGCTCCACTCTAAGAATCCTTTACCAAAAATTATGAATAAGACTCTACCCAAGATCCCCTTAAATACTTGCATAGCTCCAAGTCAGCCTATTATAAATTACCAAATCAATAAACCCTTGCATTAAATGCATAACCAAGCCACAAGTCAGCTCTCAATAAATATTAAATACTCATCACAAAATTAAATGTGTGCTAGGTCGGCCCAAACTAGAAACAAACACAGAAAATTAATACTGACACTCGACAAATACAGGATCACTTGACACCAATAGGAACACTTGGCACATGAAGGAACACTTAGTACACATTGCAACTTGGCAAACACTGCAACTCGACAAATACTGCATGCTCGACTAACACTGCAACCGATTGACTTAGCACTTGAAGGATCGTTCAGTTGATACTGATAGAATAAATGGGATAAAATGCTAACCAATATATTAACATGACATGGGATAACTTCAACTTGGCAATGACTAAAAATTTACTGGCACTTGACAATGTCTGTAACTCGACAGTAACCAATAAAATTAGTGGGATAATGCGACGACCAGAATGCTCCTACATCAGACTACTAGGGTAAATAGAAAGACCTCAGATGCTCCTGCATTAGACTCCCTAGATAAATATAAAAATGTGTCCTACATTTTGCTTATGAAAGAAATTTTTGTAGACAACTTCATCTTCACCAAAGGTGTCCACTCCATCAAAGAAAAGAGATCAAATCTAAAAATCAACCATCTATGCTTCATCCATTCAAAAATTAGAATCTCATCCATCCAATCAATATACTCACTTAGTTGAAAATCACAATGCTCCATCTGTAACTTATCATCACTTTCATACATAAAAATATCCTTGTACATGAAAACTAGGTCAGCAATAATATCCAAATCACAAACCCAATTAGCAACAACATATGAACTTAGATCCATAATAGTAGCAACATCCAAGTCCATAATAGAAACAACATGTATATTCATTCCTCCAACAACATATAGATCAACAACATCATGAAAAACTACATTAGTAACATCTATATCCTTCAACATCTCAGTAGCAACATATAACTTCATATCCATATCAGCAACAATAGTATCATGTAAATCAACATCAATAAAATCTCTAAGACCCTCAACTACATTACTAGCAAGTAAATCCATCTTCTTACCACAAGCAACATCCATATCAACAACATCCATAACAGAATGAACATATAACTCCAGATCAACAAAGACAACAACAAATAAGTCCTCAATCACATCCATTTCAATATTAACATCATCTTGAATAATAGAAACATCCAAATCCTTACCAACATAAGGAAAACTCTCTTCTTCGACAATCTCATTGCGCACAACAAGATGCTCTACAATTTCCATGTCAGATCTATCCATTTGCTCGTGAAAACCAAAAGATACTTCCTCCATTTCAGGAAAATCATCATGCACTTCCACGATCTATCTTCTTCTCTTCATAATCTCTTTAACTGGCCAAACAACCTTCTTTCTAATCCTTAGATGCCAACTCAAATCAGACTTTTCCAGATCATTAATTCTTTCATGTAAATCACCCCAAAAAGAATCATTCTCATTTCTCTCAACATCATCAAGATGTCTCCCATGATCTTGCACTAACTCTATAGCTTCTACTCTGGCTACAAGTTTCCTCAACACATTGAATAATTATGGATCAACATCTCTCCTTCTATGAACCACCTTTTCATAAACAATGAACAAACGACAAGCCCTCTACAAGTGTAGGTCAAATCTGTAGATCTGCAACCCTACACCAAATTACCAACTAGCTAGGACTTCTAAAATCAAAACCCTTCTCTAATATACTTTGCCTAACCAAGGTCCTGGTAGAAAATTGCCTCACACTTTGATGATCAATTTGCACACTCAGGAACAATTGCACTTTGATACCACTTGATGCAATGCTAATTTGGATGTACCCCAAAATGAGGTGATCTCGAAATTAGCAAACAAACATACAATGAAAAATGAACAAGAAGAACAAGATTTAGATCCACAGAGACAATATTTCATATATTTGAATTAAGAAGTTTACATCCAACATGCCTGGCTATAGAGCCTTCTAGGTTATGGCCATTACAAAGAAGAATACATCTTTAAAAGAAGAACAAATCTCTAGACTTAGATACGAACTTCTACCTCCAAGCTACTCCACTTTAAGACTCCTTTACCAAAAATTATGAATAAGACTCTACCCAAGATCCCCTTAAATACTTGCATGGCCACAAGTTAGCCTATTACAAGTTACCAAATAAATAAACCTTTACATTAAATGCATAACCAAGCCACAAGTTGGCTCTCAACAAATATTAAATACCCATCATGAAATTAAATACATGTTAGGTCAGCCCAAACTAGAAATAGATGTAGAGAACTAACACTAGCACTCGACACATACAAGATCACTCGACACCAATAGGAACACTTGGCACATGAAGGAACACTCGGCACACATTTCAACTCGGCAAATATTGCAACTCGACAAACACCACATGTTCGGCTAACACTACAACCAACCAATTTGGCACTTGAAGGATCGTTCAGTCAATACTAGTAGAATAAATGGGATAACACACTAACCAATATATTAACATGACATGGGATAACTTCAACTCAACAATAATTGAAAATTTACTAGCATGCGGCAATGTCTATACCTCCAAATTAGCGTTGCATCACACATAAACCAATAACTTGCAAGAACACCTCTCCTAACAAGTCTCCAAAACTCTCCCAAGTTCTCTACAACCAACAAAGGAAAGAGATAAAGGAATAAATATGCCACCTCTCACATGACATACATGAACACAAACCAATGATCACAACCTCCAACCAATCTCAAATCTATGGTAAATGAAATCTAACATCTACGAAAATAACCAAGACCAAAGAGAAAAAATACAAATCATAACCTATATCATGTCCTTCTACACACACCTCTAGATGTAAACTGTATAAGTATGATCTCCTTTGTAAAACCCCAACAAGAAGCCACCACAACACCCAAAACACATTATTTAACCAATCATGGATGTAAGCCTCTCACAAGAAGATCAAACTTATAAACCATTCTTAAACCAAGGAATAACCATTCCTAATCCAATAAATATGCCCAATACAAAACCATCTCCAAATCTCAACCAACATAATAACAACATATGCAAATGGAGATAACCAATGCTTAACCATCTCTCAAATGAACCCTTTAGAACTAACTCATGTACCATAGCTCAAGATCTATATCCCTGAAAGACAAGCATAAACATAATGCACTTGACATATATAATGGGCTATACCTCTCAAGTAGCAAACTGTCGAGTAGACCAAGAGTGGGGAATGAGAATGTTCATAAAGATATCGAAGTCTCCAACCAAGAATAGTCTAAGAACAATCTCCCCTCAAGTCATATCAGGTGAATGTCCCTCAGACTTCCTGCTAAAATCATCAACTGTCCCAATAATACTTCTCTAATCCAAGAGAAATCAACATCACCATCATCTTTAAGTATCCATGAGCACCTACAACCAATTAATCCATACCAAATCCAAACACAACATAGCAATATCATGAAGTATCCAACAAATGATCAATGTACTCAATACTAAGAAACTAAACCAAGATCAATGTCAAAATTCCAACTATGGACTTGGGAACATAAACACGACAACATGATCTAAACCATCTAAACTAAAGAGACACCATGCTTCATATAAACATACTATAACATGTCACAACTCTAAATGTGTGTTAAGAGTATACCATGACATAATAATGAAACCATCTTGACACTAAGGATAACATGTCAAATGAAAGCATAAACCACACCTTTACCAAGAACCCTACGAGTCCTCGGGATGAAAACATTTCCACACACCATGAAGAAAACCATCTCCACACACCATAAGATAACCAAGAACCCCATGAGTCCTCAAGATCCAACCATCTTTACACACCATGAAGATAACAAGTGCACCATGCAAATGTCAAAGACACTTCTATAGTAATAAGATCTAAGACAAACCTCCAACATCTACAAACACTCAATAAATATATCAATGCCAAAAACACCCACTCAACTGTGGTATCAAGTCATCCATGACATCATAAAATCTATCTCCTACATGAAGATCCTCTAGGTCTACACACACACACACAACCAAAGTATTAGTTCCAAGTGAAACCAAGATCTCCAAACCAAGAATATATAAACCAAACTTGGAACTAATCTTGCATGACCATCGCTATCACAAACTCCCACTAAACTATGTATCCATGCTATCCATGACATCATGATAAAAAACCATCCTTTAACCATGAGAATCAACTAAGGCATCAAACCATCAAAGAACTCAAAGTGCACATCATGAGCTCCTCAAAAGAAACTAAATAACCATGATCCTCAACCAAGAAGATAAAATACCACCATAACCAAATCAGGAACCCAAACTAATGAAAATCAAGGATGTACTTGTATATCCAATCATGTCATGCCAACATCTATGACATCCTGATCACATCCATGAACTGAGCATTTAATTCTCAAAGTGTCCAACCTATTTAGATAATGGGTGTTGCACACATTGCATAATATTGTTATATTATATTATTTTCTGATATTGGTTATATTTGCATGTAACTGTTATTTTTATTTGAGGTTAATCCTAACAAGTGGTATCAAAGTTATGGTTTTATTAGTGTAACCATAGATTAAATCCATGGGAATGCATGAGAGGATAAAAGAAAGAGCAAGATATATGAGTTGTTTATTGCAGATCTGAGGGTTTTGGGTTTGTTGTTATGATGCGATGTTGGTAGATCTTGGGCATGTGAATTTTTTTGGACAAATGGTTTTTTAGAAGTTTCATCTAAATGAGGTTTTTAGGGGGAGCTTGTAGAAATGACCTCCTGGGCAAAAAAAAACCTCAACATTGGATCTGGGTCGATATTTTCATAAATTTTAATATATAATATGCCTTAGTTTGGCCATGTTTAGAGGAAATGAAATTATTATTTTTAGTTTCAGCCGGTGATGGCCATCAAATTTAATCTCGTCGAAATTTTCGTCAAAAAAATCACAGTGAAAATGGTAAAAAGACCATTTTAGTAAAATGACCATAACTTTCTCTCAAGATATCAAATTTCAGACTTCTTATAGGCATCAGAAAGATAATTTAGAGCACTACAACTTGGTGTAAGTTTGGTTCATGTGATTACCTTTAGATCAGATTTTTTGTGCTTTGCATTTCAGTTGGTACAAGATTTTATGATCTTCTAATGCAACAAATTGGGTGGCTTCTATGTATGTCCAGTGGCATTGGCATAATAGGAGGTGATATCATTCATGTTTGAGATGCTAGATACTTTGATTTTGTTGCAGGCACCAAGATGGATCACTTGGTTTACTTTGATCCATGATAGTGGATGTGCTAGGAGGGATTCTCCCCTTGTTCATTTATGTGGCTATAGATTGACCCTATGCAATTTATACAACAAGTGGGAGATTGTTGAGATAACGGGTGTTGCACACATTGCATAATATTGTTATATTGTATTATTTTTTAATATTGGTTATATTTGCATGTAACTGTTATTTATGTCTGAGGTTAATCCTAACACAACCTATGAGCATAAAATAGTCAACTATAATTCTCCACCATGACTGTACCTGGTAACCACATCTCATCCCTTCTACATGAAGACAAATCAACAAATCATGTGACTTAGGGCATAGCTAACCTAAATCCAAGCCACCAATATGAATATGCATCAATAATGAAAGATCAATGGCCAAAGACAACCCATATCTAAGCAAAAAAGACAACCAATAAGTATAGACTGCTTACAACACTACACAACTTGTAGACCCAACAAGTCATCATGCATATCTAAATAAAACACTGACAACCATATCATCATTAGACCAATTTGAAATATAAACTGAATATACAATGACATAAAACTCTAAATCTTCAAAATATACAATGTCATAAATTCACAATAATATCATAGTCAATATATATCATAAACTGTTTAGATCAATATATCACCAAATAAATCATGCCAAACATGCACCAAATCTGAACCAATGCATAGAGCTTTCCAAGAGCTTTCTGTTGACTACTCGAAGTCCAAAATTTGACTCTGTATGCTCAAGTTATGCCCTAATCTATGCTCAAAATAAATAACATTTGACTTTTGGGCTCTTAAAACCTGACAAAATATCAAATCATAAAATGAAACCTGCACTACGTTGCAGTGCTCTAAATTAGCTTTCCAATGACTATAAGGAATCCAAAATTTGATACTTTGAGAGAAAGTTATGACTGTTTTACCAAGACAAGTTTTTTACCATTTTCACAACGATTTTTTTTTTGACGAAAATTTTGATGGGATTAAATTTGACGGCCGTTACGAACTGAAACTAAAAAAGCTTTGCATTTTCTCTTCACATAGCCAAACTAGGGCATATTATATATCAAAATTTATGGAAACGTTGATCCAGATCCAATGACGAGGTCTATTTTTGCCGTAGAGGTCATTTCTGCAAGCTTTCAACTAAAACCATCATTTAAATGAAACATTTGAAAAACCCTTCTGACCCACAATTTTACATGTCCAAAATCTTCCAACATCCCATCATAATAGAAAATCCCAAACCCTCAGATCTGTAATAAACAATCAACAAACCCTGTATATCTTGCCCTTTATTTTATCCTCTCATGCATTCCCATGGATTCAATCTAGGGTTACAACAACAAAACCATAGCTCTGATACCACTTGTAAGGAAACTTGCAACCTAAAATTATAATCATTTTCATATAACCCATAATAGATTTGAAGTTGATATAAAATTGAAATCCACATGCAAGAGAATAAACAACATACCCCAAAAAATGTGACACAAGATATACCTTGGGAAACCCTCATTGAGGGAAAAAACCCAACCTCCAAAAATAGCCATCACCATGTATTATTTAACAAAAACACCATTGCAATACAACCATGGAAGCCTTTAAAGCCATAGCCACAACTAAGCAATCCATGTGAAGAATAATGAATCCAAACATCCCATGTCATGCTTCCAACCTTCACAAATGCTCCCTTGGCTAACCTGTATCACAACTCTTTTTTTGCCTTTTGCCCTTCTTTTGGCTTGTCTCTACAACTATTCTTGTGGCTACTTATATGGTAGCAAGTCCCGCAAAACCACCAAGTGATATTACATAAACCATGTGCTACCTAACCCATTGACCCCACATTTAATATTGGACATTTAATTATTTTTTCTCAATATTAAATAATTACATAAAATATTATCACAATGTTACAATACAACTCATCAAGTATATCCCATGAGAATCTTTACATGTTACACATTTGTTTAGGTGCCCCTAGGTGCAATATTACATAATAAAATAAAATAATACAATATAACAATATTATACAATGTGTGCAACACAATCTCAACAACAATATCAATCCACTAGTACTAGTCATGCCAACCTTATGAAACATCATCTAGATAATATTCATGGGTATTTTGATGACATTTTTAGCTTGAGTAATGTTTAATTTACAATCATTATATTGGTTGATATAGTCACTTTCATAAGTTATCATGAGCTTGAAAAAAATAGTTTTGTGCCTTGTATCTTAGTCTTCAAGCCTCTTTGACATAATGTCTCTTATCAATGTATGGCTCTATGTTTTTAAAACAAAAAATTCACATACAGTTGTTGCCACAATTATATCGTGACATTGAAATACCAATAAGGGCTATGACGACCAATTATTTGTTACGATAAATGGTTGATGCATTACAATTGCTTATTAAAATATGCACAAATATCTCAATGCCTAGAAATGTCTCTGAACATGTACATGATAATGAATAATAGTTAAAACTATTTCCAAGCACTAAATTTACAATTGGTTAGTTCAATTTTGTTAAGTACTTGAGAAATTATTAAGAAGTATGAAATGTAGAGAATATTGCAAGTTTGTGAATTATTTTTTGGTTTGGAAATTTTTTAAGTCGAACATATTGTAATTGTTGGCATCTCTAACCATTGTTTCCTATTAGTGTCAAACACTTAGTCATATACTATGCAAAGTTAGATGGTCATCAATGGACTGAGCTACTCTATATAGGTTGAATCATATAAAGACTTGTAAATAAACATGTATATGCCGAGCTCTATAGGAGCTGAGCAAGTCTTTAGTCACTAAGTATTTTCAATATAAGTTAAGCATAATTATTGCTAAGTAGTCCAAGCACATTGATGTCGAGTTACACAAAAGGTGACGAACATAGGAGAGACCGAGCCTCAGTAGTGAGAACAATGAATGCCAAGTATCAGAGACAATAAGTGTTGAGTAACAAAAAATTGACAATCAAGTCAGGATTGATGCAAACTTTGAGATAAATCATTTTAGGCCTACATTGGCGTGATATTTAATATTTGTAGAGATTGTTACAGAGGCCATTACTCATTTTATGATGTGGATCACAAATCCCTATGAGCCGTGATCAACCAATTAGATGAAGAGGCAAAACAAGGAAACATCTAGAAAAATCTTTAAAAAATCTTTAAATAGAGAAGATCTAAACCTATTTTGATATGATGGTGAGATGAAGTGAGCGAGCTATTCATGTGATCATAGAGCAGATTAAGTGTGAAAGTGTGAACTTTGCAAAGAAGGAAAAAGAGTTAAGTTTTATTATTGTAGAACAAAGGAAGTGATCTTATCAAGAAGTGAAGAACAATAAAGCTATATCATATTAGAGATCATATTAGATTGAAGAGAGGAGATCCAAAATCGGCTTTTCAGAGCAAACTAAAGATCAAGTACTGAATCAATTTTATCATATTGAGTCAGGAATAATCTCTTAATAGAGTGGTCTTAATAGATCTTTTGTAAATCTCTTAACCAAGTCCTTACTTTGTTGTAAGTGTAAAATCCTCTCACAAGGTAAGACTTAATATTCTTAATAGCCTTTAACAGGGCTGACCCATCACATGGTAGATCATCAAAAGTGATCAACATCGTAACCCTAATAGGTTAACTTTATTACTTCAGTAGTGAAGTTTTTGGGTGTCATCCCTGCCTCAATTTTACCTTCACCTTGGAGGGTTTCTGGGTAACCAAATCTTTGTGTTATGTGCTTAAATTTCATGCATGTGATTGATAGATTAGATCTACTTGTTACAACAGTTTGATTTTACAAGTTATGTTATGCATGCTTAAGATATAATATGGTAAATGTGGTGAATTCACTAAAGTTGTGTCGAAAGAAAAAGTGTTAGAAATCCTGATTCACACCCCCCCCCCAGTATCTTAGTTTCCCAATTAAGACTTCCAACAGTTAGTATCAGAACAAAGGTTCTGTTGAAAGAGTTCAACAACTTGGGAGTTCAAATCATGGAAATGGAGGCTTACAAATTGGGAAAATTTATTGACAATCAAGTGATTGACATCCAACTCGTACTACAACAACTTGAGGTAGCAAGACAAGAACTGAGGAAATCCCTAAAAAGGTGAAAGTAGTTGGTCATTCAACTAAATGAGTTGAATTATGAAGAAGTTGATACTCACAGACTATTTGAAACTAAAAATCCAAGTGGGAGTGATGCAACTATTGCATATCTACTAGGAATGGACAATATTGTCAATGAAGAAGTAAGAGGACAAAAAAGGGAACATGAGATCCAGTCAGTGAGGCTATGTGAAGTGACCGGAAAAAAGAAGAAAGATGAGAAAGACAAGGTTGTCACCGAAGAAGACAAAAGAAAAATGACGATTAGAATTGAAGAAGGTTGTGTGATGTGCAAAAGCTTACAAACAATCAACTAGACATGATGAATCAATTAATGCTTGGAAATCAGGAGTTGAACAAAAAGGATGTGGAGATAGAAAAACCTGAGATCACATAAGGACTCATTGAGGAATGAATTGAAGGCTGAGAAATAACTTGTGGAAAAATATAACAAGCTTAATAAAGCAATGAAATACTTTGAAGAACTAATGAAATCATTTGGCAGCACTTCTGAATCAGGTCATCAAAAGCAACATTCATCTATTGAGCAAGGTGAATCATCCAAGAGTGGAGAACTAATAAATACAAAGGCAAAGGGCAAGCCAACATGTTATCATTGTAGAAAACTTGTTCACATTGCAAACATCTATAGAAGCAAAAATGGTATGCAAAACCCTAAACCTAAGTTTGTTGGTTATTGTTTTTACTACAAGAAGCAATGACATCAAACACATGAGTGTAGATCAAGAATAAAGAATGCATCTACTACACCTAGATTTGAAGGCTATTGTTACAACTATCAAAAGTATGGACATATATCATATGAATGCAATCACAATCAATGCCCTATTGGACTAATAAAAGGCAAAATTATGCACCTAACAATGTATGTTCCAAATGTCACAAGTTTGGACATTCAAACAAAAACTATAGGACCCAAGTACCATCATCAAATCATAATCACACCAAGGGTAAAGGAAAAGTGGACATTGAACAAATGATGAAGGAGATGAAACAAACCTAGAAGAAAAAGGTAGAAGATGGAAATAGTGGGACAAATGGAGTTGAGATCACCCAATCCAATGGAGGAGGTGATCATATCATTTCAAACTAATCAAGAAAGGTATGTAAGGAACTACATATTCAATGATATATATTACATAAGTTCCTAACATAAAATGTGCTAAAAAGTTCATATCTACATAAGTAAAGATGCATAAGAATAGATCTATGAAAGACTACTGCAAAAGAATCATTCACGTAGTTAGTGTCGAACATCAATAAAATTGTCTATACTAACTGAGCATTGCATTATGGACCGAGTATTTTAGATGCCAAACTAGTGTATAGGTCGAGTTAGATGGAATAGATCGAGCTGTATAGTGAAGACCTAGTTCTAAAGGCACAATAGACCAAGATAGTTGGACTCCACCTAACATAGTACACATCATTAATGGAGACCCTAATTCGAGCAAAAGGAAGTATATAATTGAAATTCGAATATGTTGTTTCACACCTTGCATACATGTTACGAGAGAACAAAAGAATTTGAACAACTTGCAAAAGAGACCTTAAGGTGATTATGAGCAAATTTGGAACATAAGTTTGATCGACGAAAGTTTTGAGTTGTGCCGAGTTATCTAGAGAAGAGAAGTTTTAAAACCCTAACAGAGAAAAATGATAGCTTCATCATCCACAGGAAAGAGACAAGGAGAAGAGGTAAGTAACATTCAATTAGTGAGGAGTGACACTTACCCTCCACCTAAATTCTGTCCTATTCTTGAAAATGCGATGAAAGACGACTCAATGGGTGCATTATCCTTGACACTACCTAAGGTAATCATGATCCATGATGTACAAAGTTGCTATGTGTGTCAGATCAAAGAGGTTGGTGACTATGAAATTTGAGAGGCACATGAAAAATTGTGTGATGAAGGAGTTTTGAAGGATGAATTCAAAATTGTGGAGAGAAAAGGGTTAACTCATGCCTTAGAGTTTCCAAGCAACTTTAAGATCGAATGGATCAAGGTTGTACTGAGAAGGATCCATGATATGAAGTTATGGCAACATAATGGACTAGTTGACTTAACCAAGAAGATGATTCACAAGGTTATAGGATATCCCACGTTAGACAAGAAAAAGACCATGCAATGTTTGAGTCATGAAGAAATTGAGGCAAATACAAAGGGCGAGTGCAATGGATGAGGGTTTTCCATCTCAAACAACATTGATCCACTTATTGAATTCATTGTGAGAGTAATTTCTCGTAAATTCTATCAATCAAGTAGATTGAACAGTGTGCCATTTATGGTAGTCAACTAGGCATGGAAGATTGTCATGAAAGATCATGAATATGATCTTGCCAAGTTGTATAAACTTCAATTGGCAGAAAACTTGATATCCATCAGGAATACAAATAATTCTATGTGTAAGTTTGGATAACTTGTTATGTGTGTTTTTTTTAATGTTCAGAAGTATTTTCTTGGTATTCGTAATGTTGTTTGGGAGCAAGGCAAACTAGTGACAAGACAAATCAGTGAATACATAACACAGTTAGGAGAAAATTTTGAAAATGTCATGGACACATATTTTGAGGAATTTAAACAAAGAATGAATATGAGGATGAGAATACTAGAAGAGTTGGTAATGAGATACTATAATAATATATTCCCTTTAGTGGACACAAATAACACATTTGTGTAAGCAGTGAAGCCGAGGAAGACATGGCTAAAAGAATTTGACTACGAAATGGATAGTGACTTAGTGAGTGCAAACATTGTTGCACTACTCAAAGAAGAGATTGATAATGAAGCATAACCTTTTGGAAAGTATGAAGAAGCTCAAACTAGAATTACTATTGATACCAAAATATCTTCTGAAGAGAAGAAAAGAAAGAAAATGATTGAAGACCTAGAGGAAAAACTAGGCACACAAGGAAAAGGCAAAGAACCTTTGCAGCTCACCCAAGGTCTTGGAGAAGATGAAAAAAAATATAGTGGTGATGAGGAAGAGGAAGAAGAAGAAGGAGATCAAGGTAAAGCCCTAGTTGTTGTGACACCATCCACCAAGAAGGCTAAAACTGTTAAGCCTAAAGAAAAGAAAGTTACAAAGAAGACAATGGTGGCACCCCTATCTCCTCCACCACCAACCAAACCAAGGACCAAGGTAGCAGTAGTGAGTGCCAAGCCATCTACAAATAAAGGAGTAGTAAAGATTACTAAACCTAGCAACTCAACTAGAGAGAAGAAGAAATCACAAGCTCTTGTGAGCCAACCAAAGAGGAGAAGATTGGTCAAGAAGAAAGAACTTGAAGAAGATGACACAAAGATGACAAAATAAGATGAACCGACTATAGTACCTAGAAGAGCAAAGAATATTGATAATGTATGTGCTAACCTACAAAGCTCTATAGGCTTATCTAGTTTTAGATTTGTAAAATATGACACATTGGGTAATGTTGATAGAATTAAAGTTGAGGAGACCATGATAGAAATGATGGAAAATAATAAATTGGCTCCTAATGAAGTAGAGAAGAAGATTCCTATTGATTTGTTCAATAGATTAGATAAAATATGGGAACATGCATCGTCCGTAGATAAAGACATTATAGAAGGTACATTAGCCAAGGTTATGTTTGATTTATCAAAGGAGCAGAAGGAAACATATTTGGAGAAGTATAGGAACCGATTTGTTCCTAAGTTCATATTTTTTATGATTTTACAAAATAAAATTGAAGTTGTAGTTCATCTGAATGAGTTATTGTGGAAGAGTATTTTTGGTCTCATTACTAAAGAAGTGACACATGAGAAAGAAATTGAGACAATGACCATCCAATATGATCAAAGCGATGAAATGAGTTCAGGTGTGCCGAGTCTGCAAGGCAACATTTCACCTATTTATGGTGTCACCCCTAACACTCTAGTTGCCAAGCAAGAGAAGCCCTCAGATGTAGAGAAAGAGAAGCAAGAGGCAGAGGTAACAAATAGAGACATAAATTTAGACATCTCTACTAAAGGTAAGGAAGGACCAAATGTGTTAGTACCTCAAATTGAGGAAAACAAGGAGGAAAACATAATAGTGCCAAGTGCTACTATTGTTGTTTCATGCATTGATATTCCAACAATTAGTATCAGAGCTAATATTCCAACAGTCTTAACAACCTTTAATAGGGCAGACCCCTCATAGGGTAGATCATTAGAAGTGATAAACATTTTAACCTTAACATGTTAACTTTATTGCTGCAGTAGTGAAGATTTGTGGGTGTCATCCCTACCCCAGTTTTACCTTCACCTTGGAGGGTTTCTGGGTAACCAAATCTTTGTGTTATGTGCTTACATTAATTACATGTGATTGATAGACTAGATCTACTTGTTACAACAATTTGATTTTATGCATTATGTTATGTATGCTTGAGATATGAGATGATAAATGTGGTGAATACACTAAAGTTGTGTCAAAAGAAAAAGTATTACATATCTTGATTCACCCTCCCTCTTAGTATCATAGTTTCCCAATTAAGATTTCCAACATGTAATAACAAATAAACTATCTTGTATCTATTGTAAGAATCTAGGGTTGTCATTGCACCAAAAGATCAACTTGTTAATGTTTGATACAACCACTTGACATATAGAAAACACATAAGAATATTAAACCATATCATAAATCCTTATGAGAGACACTGACTCTTTGCCAATAGTCCCCCTCTTAGTGATAGTCACCATGACCTACATGAATTCAAACTCGTGACCAAGCTCTGATACTACTTCTTAGAATAGAGGGTTGTTTATGCACCAAAAGGTCAACTTGTTAATGCCGGATACAACTACTAGATTTATAGAAGACATAGGAGGATGCTAAACCATGTTGTGAATCCCCATGAGAGATGCTAATACACTGCCAACATCTATAATATTATAATTCAAATGTTTAATATTTGTGTGTGTGTGTGTGTGTGTTTTCAAAACTTTTTTCACTAAACTAACTCATTAATGCTACACCTATCATGTTCAAACCTTATGCTCACATAATAACGAGGTTTACAATATCTCACTATTGCCTGATCTTATATACTACCTCTATCCAACAATTCATGGCCACATTTATCTCCTTAGTAAGGGTATACTTTGCCTATGACTATATTGTGGGTGTATGAGCATATCATCACTATTTTTCTTTTGATATTTTATGTTTCTATATTTATATTATTACATGAACATTAGATTTTTCATATTTTTATCTACCTATCTACCCTATTAGTATCACATCTCTTTGGCTACCCCATGACTCTACCTATTTACACTATTAATTAAAGGGTAATATGTCTACCCTTGTGTCTCTTTCCTTTCCTTTCTAATTATGAACAACATATTATTGTTTTAAATGCCCATGTCATGCTACTTGTTGTTTTCACTTCTATTTGTGAGTTTATCAAGATGAAACATTTGTTTCAAGAGGACAACTAGTAAGGCAAAATATTTAGTCCAATTTATTTACATGCACATCAAAATGTGGCTAATTTTTAGTGTTTAATATTGCATAATCATCCCCTTATCCTTTATAGTTTTTGAACCTTCTTTGATTATAGTGACTTTTAGGTAGTAAGAAGCATACAAACAATACATTTTGAAATACATCTTTATCTTTATTGATTTATATTTTCATTCATTCCTGAAGATTGGTCATGATCATTAGTATTACTCCTTTATTTCTCCTTATTAGATTCATAGTCACAAAATGATCTTGACTACTTTTGCACCCGTGAAGATGACCCCTTTACATATTTTGACACAAGACATTAAATATACTTGTCATTTGTAAACTAACAATACAATAACAAGATTTTATTTGGCTAGATTATGAACATTGAAGCCAACAAAAAATTGTTAGTCTAAAAATTAGTTAAAAAATAGATCTACAAGCACATGTCATATTTAGAAACAAAAGATCACATACTATCACATAAACAATCTATAATAACGAATAAAATATCATTGATTCTAAGACACTTTCTAATCTTTACTTTTAATTTTATACTACTAACAAATCATATTTTAAAAAATATTCTATTTCTTTTAATATATTTATCTTTTTATCATTCTCCAACTCTTTCTTACATCTAGCTTCTGAATATACATATGATTTATAAATACATATTAATTGCAAATGAATACATAATGAGCAAATAGAATTGTCACCATTATTTTATTTCATTTTATTAACTTCAGCATCAACAAAGCATGTAACGATTAATATCTGTATTGTGTATGTATGTGAGGTTCGAAATGATGTGGACAGGGGAGACCATGAATGGATGAAGTAAAATATATGGTCCTCTCTCCATTTTGTTAATGCACCCAGAAAGCAAGTAATGGCAATGGCAATCACAGGAATGGCGGGACTTTCTGCTTCTTCCATGGCCGCTGTCAACTACTCATCTCTAGAATCTCAACGTCTGATTCCTGTTGCCCCCCGTTCTGGTAAGGTTTTATTTTATGGTGATAATTTCACAGGTCCTGAAGTGTGTATGCATGCACTAGCCCTGTAGTGAGAAGGTTTGTCTTTTCCATGCCTCGAGTTACTGTTTATTCAAATTCTGAAATTGGGCATCAGTGTTTCTACCTTGTTTTCCAGTTCCATACTCGGGGCATTTAACAACTGATTTCAGTAGTCATTGTTGGAATAATTTTTCCCCCAATACAGTGCGGCTTAGGTCTCGTATTCACCAGTAATTTTGTAGATATTGTGAGTTAAATGTGTTCGATATTGGGAACACCAAAATTGAGTTTAATATTTTTTAGTTTTTGACATCAAAATCTCATATTTTGGAAATTGGGTCAGGCCATTTCTTTGGAAATAGACTCCCAATGGGTTGGAAAATGCAAGTGCCTAAGAAGAGGTTCAGGAGCACTTTATGCGTGAAAAATGTTGCCAGTGAAGTTTTACCGACTCAGCAGGTAAGTTTTGCTTCTGTCAAAGGCTTTATTTTTATTCTGTCAACAATGCTGTAGTTTGTCCACAGTACAATGCTTTTATAGTACGACTCTATAATCTTAGATCTTTGATATTGAGCTCCTAATTCACTGAAATAGTAGCAGTTAAGCTCTTTAATAGGATCACAGTCTTAAAATGCCCTTTCTTGCATTGGAAGGTAATTGTAAGTTAATTAAAATGTTATAATCAATTACGTCGTTAGTAGACCTTTTTTGGTCTTTTTAAATTGTCCCATAATAAATAGATGTATATATTCGAGTAGAGCAAGTGTTATCTGGATGAAAGGCTAAGATCCATAGCGCACAGTTGATTTAGTCTGATAGTGCAATTGTTATGTGGTTGGAAGGCTAAGAAGGTGTCCAAGGGGAACCAACGACCTGTGTATCCTTTTGCAGCAATTGTTGGGCAGGATGAGATGAAATTATGTCTTTTGCTCAATGTCATTGACCCAAAAATAGGAGGGGTTATGATAATGGGTGACCGTGGTACTGGCAAATCAACCACAGTGAGATCACTTGTGGACTTGCTTCCAGAAATTACAGTGGTTTCTGGTGATCCGTTCAACTCTGATCCTCATGATCCAGAATCTATGAGCGAGGAAGTTCGGCAAAGAGTTGAAAGGGAAGAACAACTTCCTGTCACAATGACAAAAATCTGTATGGTGGATCTGCCATTGGGTGCCACTGAGGATAGGGTTTGTGGAACTATTGATATTGAGAAGGCACTTACAGAGGGAGTTAAGGCATTTGAGCCCGGTCTTCTTGCAAAGGCTAACAGGGGAATTCTGTATGTTGATGAGGTTAATCTTCTTGATGATCATCTAGTAGATGTATTGCTAGATTCTGCAGCTTCTGGCTGGAACACCGTGGAAAGAGAAGGGATTTCAATCTCCCATCCATCTCGTTTTATTCTCATTGGTTCTGGAAATCCAGAGGAAGGTGAGCTTCGTCCTCAACTGCTGGATAGGTTTGGCATGCATGCCCAGGTTGGGACTGTAAGAGATGCAGAGTTAAGGGTCAAGATTGTGGAGGAGAGAGCAAGTTTTGACAGAGACCCAAAGGTTTTTCGAGAGAAATATATGGAAGAGCAGGAAAAGCTTCAGAGCCAGATTTATGAGGCAAGGGAGCGGCTTTCTAGAGTTCAAATTGATCATGGCATTCGTGTTAAGATATCCCAAGTATGTGCTGAGTTGAATGTGGATGGCTTGAGGGGTGATATAGTGACAAACAGGGCTGCCAAGGCTCTAGCTGCTCTGAAGGGAAGAGAAGAAGTACATCCTGAGGATGTGAAGATTGTCATCCCAAATTGCTTGAGACACCGTCTCCGAAAAGATCCATTGGAATCCATAGACTCAGGTTTGCTTGTTGAAGAAAAATTCTATGAGATATTTGCATGAATAGGGAAGACAACCCTTTGCTTGTTCCTTTCAGTGTGCTGACTCTTTTAATGATCAGCCATGGATTTGTGTGCAAATATATCAACGTGCTATAGCTTGTTGGTAGTTCATTGATCAATATTTGGCCAAATACCATGGGCTTGAAAGGTTCTGTACACGTGAAGCTGTTGTTTATGTGAGCCCTCAAATGTCAAAAACATATTTGTAATTGATAATTATGTTTTTTAATTTAACTAAATTTTGTACACTTCCATAGTGAACTTTATCGACCGTATCTAATTTTTTTTGTTATAAGAAAACACATAACTGTAGTTATCTGGTTCACTCATATATCTGTGCAGTTTCTTCTTTCTGACTTGAAGAATGTGGTTTCTTTTTTCCATTTTACATATAGTTCAGATTGCTTGGGGCTACAGTGGCTTCAAACCATGAAAAATTTAGAAGTTGGATTGCAGAATCAGACAATAACAGGCCCAAGTGATTATGAGATACTGACTTAGCCTGTAGAAAAGAAAGAAAGCAACTTATTCATGTAAAGTTGCCACAATATATATCTGCTCTAACAGCCCAAACTAGAATTCCAACTACCATGACATGATTGGGGAAAGTTAAATACCTTTTCACTAATGTGTCAAAAGCCAAACGTATTACTTATCATTTTTAAGATTATTTTTAAGCATATTAATTCTGAATTTTAATTATACCATTTAATCATTAGCAGCAACTATGATTCTATGACTATGAGTCATACTGGATGTTAGTCTACTTTCTGCCTCTTCCTTAATGAGTATTGCCATGACAAGTAGGCGGAAACAGCATATTCCAAATAATACTAAGCTTATTAACTGATTACAAACATTCTCCAGAAAATAGATTACTGATCAGTCTCCTCATCCTCATGATTACGTCATCGTTTTCAGGAGCTTTTATCAGATCAGTGAAAGGATGGCCACAGTCTGCAGCAAGTACAACATCAGTCTGGGATGTACAACAAGAAACATATTGTGTTCTATGAATTTGGGAACAGGCCCTTTTGTTTATTGAGCACAGCATGAGTGATATCGTGATAGCTTTTACAGTTCTTACACTTGAAAATTTCTTTAAGGATCGCATATGAACTACCTGCCACTGCTAATGTGTTCATGTTTGAGATCCCTTTTGACTTCGAGGAAAAATAGAAGCCAAACAGCAAATTTAGGCGCAGACAAGCATTCTATTCTGCAATTATCTTCTGAATATAACCTCCCAATGCATATGTACCTTTTACGCAAGGCCAATCATTGTGATTTGGAATTTGAAGAAGTAGAGGAGGGCAGTGGGTGAGTCAGTCCTTGTCAGCCTAGATAGAGAATTTGTAAAGATACTCCAATAAACTACAGCCCATGTGTCCCCCAAATTCAAAAAGTGATGTAATATTAATTGTTACCAGATTGTCCCCAATCCCGCTTGAAATTGGTACATGCTACGAAGGCCCTTAAAGCCAGCGATTGATCTGTTTAAGACAAAGGGAAAAATTGACAAAAAAACCAAGTACTTTCTTCAAAAGATGAAAGAATCGGTCTTCAAAAAAAAAAAAAATTGTGTTCAACTGGTACAACTTTTGTCATGCTCTTCAGGATTAGAGAATGCAAGGAGAAGAGAGATAGACTGGAGCAGGAAAAGGTCAGTGACATTCTTGAGAGATTGAATTTAAATTTCTGTTTCTAAACATTGAGATGGGGAGCACTCCAATGCTCTCCTTTTCTAATCTTCTTTCAAGCCAAGCACTGAGGGAAGCAGTAGTTTAATGCCAAGACCAGGAAATCTCACCTAGCAAACTACTAAAACAGACCCGATTGAGGAACGGAGGCAGGGAATTTCAAATTATCAGTGTTGTATCAAATCCCTGACAAAGAAAAGCTTCAAATGAAGTTTCACTCCTTTCTGATTAACCCTTTGTCACAACTACGCTAAATATCCTAAATCAATTTCAGTATCCTGTAGGCATTGGGTGAGTAATGTTCCCTTTTGGAGCAGTGTTCATTTTTGCCCAATAATAGGAATTCCAACAATACAATTTATTTACAAGGAATACTCTCTAAATAAATTACACCATTGCTATAAAACTTAGAGAAAACTGTTATTAATTAACATCAGATGTTATGATGATAGATAATTCCTATAGAGTCCAAAATATCCTAAATGCATTTGGACCCATTTCATAGCTAATCCCAACAGACGACCATATTATGAAATTCGATAGGAAAGCATGATAGGGTGCCAAGAGCTTGTCCTCCTCACTCAAGTCCAAGGGTGCAGAATGAGCCTCTGAATCATTCAGCTCCCTGGCCCTAGATATTGGCACATCCATCTTGGGGATTGGTGTACTTATTGAGGGAACCAGTACCACTACATCTCCCTATCATATGTTTCACATTGATTCCAAGTGTGATTGCTTGTTGGAAATAAAAAGATAAATCACTCAATTGAAGATCTGGCAAATTATTTCAATAGATAAATTAAAACTTTTAACAGTTTGATAAATAAATAAACAAATAAATACATTCATGCTGCATACCAATCACTTAATAAATATTATACTCTCTGTATCTCTTTGTATTATAATAAGAATCAGATTTTCTTGTTCGATCCTTTACCCAATTAAGAGATTCTCCTTACATGGTTCTCAAGGAAGGATCAAGGGTCATATCTTTTACAATGTATACCACTTATTGTAAATAAGGTGTCACATATCTACTAATCACCACCTCTTCAAACTAACTGCTGCTTCTTATTTTTGGAATCGTTGCTGATCAGAAATTGCCCATTAGAGTTGCTTAATAATGATTAACTTAATTCACTCAAACAGATCACCAACCAGGAAGTTGCTTATTGTTGGGCTTCCCTTGAGAATGATGGCTATCTCAATATATATACATATTTTTATTTGTTATTCTTTACTTATGGTTGGGGGCATGACAGTCCGTCCTTCCTAAGATTGCTTTTTCTTGAGTAACTTTACATTTGGACGGTTAAAGACCTTGTATCCTTCCTAAGTGGCATCTTCTATAGCTAGACCTTTCCATATAACCAGATACTCAGAATAGTCTTATAATCTTATTCCATAACTTCTTTTTTGATATGTCAAGGATGGCTTTGAGTTCCGCAATCAAGTTGCCTTCCTCATTGAGTGGGGGCAATTTTGGACATAGTGTAATATGCTGTCCTTATACCTTCTTAAGGTGAGACACTTGAAGAACATTATGATTTTTTCTATTTGTGGGTAGTTCCAACCAGCAAGCAACCTCACCTATCCTTCTTAAAACCTTGTATGGCTTATATAGTCTTGGTTTGAGTTTTGTGGTCCACTTACTTTGATTGATGATTGCTTATAAGGTTGTAAGATATACATGTCTATCTGTCCGACTAGCCTCTCCCTAGATGGAATAAAGGCTTCCCTTATGTGTATGCTTGGGAGCTTCTAGGTTCTAATGATTAAATAAACAAAGTTATAACCATGACCACAATTCTAGAAAGATGCAAAACTTAGAAAAACGAAGTAACCAACTTCGAATGTCCTTTTAGTTTTTCTTCTATGAACATATATCTGTTGTTGATTTTGTGCTTGATGCAAATTATCTTCAAGTACTTTCATAACATCTGAATTTTTTTTGCGACAAATCGCTATCTCATGGCATGTGACTTTTAGTGAGGATTAAATCTCCAAATGAGGTTACTTCATTCTTGTACAAGGCCTTGAAATGACTCACTCCTATTGACATATGATATGTGGTGTTATAGCAATATTCCTTGTATAGCCATTTGATCCAAGCATCTTGTCCAATGACATAGTCTCAGATATCTTCCTAACCATTTTATTGACACTTTTATTTTGTCCATTGGTTTGTGGGCAACAACTTGTTTTTTGATTGAGTTTTGTTTTTGCTAGTTTGAAAAGTTCTTGCCAAAACAAAGAAATCTGCTTTCTCGGTCATTGACAATGTTTTTGGGTAAACCATGTAATTTGAAAATTTCTTTGAAAAGAACATCAGCCCCTTGAGAGGCCACTCATTAAGGCAAGGAAATATGCATACTTAGTCAGCAATCCACCAAAACATGTATACAATCCTTTCCTTGTACCATTGAGAGTCCTTTGATGAAGTCCATTGAAATAGTTTCCCATTTCTGATTAGGTATTTATAATGGTTGAAGTAATCTTGTAGGAAATGTATGTTCTTTATTCCTTTGGCACACCATGCACTCTCTAATGTGTTCTAAGACATCACCCTTGAGGCTTTTCCAAGAGAATCTCTCTCTTATTTGTTTGTACATTTTATAGTATCCTTAATTTCCAGCCAAAGGGATGTCATGATAAGCCTTCATAGTTTTTCCCTTCGTCTTTGATCTTGTAGTGTATATATCTTGTTCTTGTAGAGGATGAGTTCATGTAATACTTGGCATCTTTCGTCTTGCAGCTTCCCTTCTAATATGTCATTTGAGAGTGAGTCCTTAGCATATTCTATAAATATATGATTTTTTCTTTTGGTGGAGACATCCATCATGGAACATAGATGGTGTCTTTGTAATAAGGCATTGGCTGCTACCTAAGGTACTGGGTATGTTGAATTTCATTTATGAAATTTGAATTTCAACAAATTTTTACCCTTTTCGAACTTCATCCGACTTTATGATATTTAATATGACATTATTAGTGATTATTATTTAGTATACTATTTTTTAATTTTAAAATAATATTTAGCTTAATTATTTAGAAATGTCAAACTATTTTAACAATTTTGTAGATATATTTTTTATATTTGAAAAATAAATTTCTATAAGGTAAATTTAATGTCAATTTTTTTTACGAATTTTTACTCTTACCAAATTTCATTTGAATTTTATGATCGACAAACTTGAATTCGAATTCGAACCTTGTGACTTAGGCTGCTACATTATTCTTTCCTTTGATGTACTTGGTGCAAAAGTTATAGGTTTGTAATTTGCTCACCCATTTGTATTGTTTTTCTTTTAAATCTATTTGGTTTAAGAAGGCCAAGTTATAATGATAAGTTTTTACAATGAATCTTTGACAAAGTAAGTATTGTCTAATTTTTGCTAGTGCATGCATGATTGCTAGCATTTCCTTGTTATATATAGAATAGTTCTTTTCAGTTTCCTTAAGTTTTCTAGTTTGAAAGACTATAGGATGTTTGTTTTGCATGACATTGCTCCAACACCTCTGGGAATGTCACATTCTAACTCACATGGTAATGAGAACTATGGAATGGTCAAAATTGGGCAAGAGCTCATTAGTTTTTTAAGCCTATCAGTTTTTTAAGCCTATCAAAGGCTTGTTGGGCCTCCATGTTCCATGAGAATGGACCTTTTTTGGTCAAGTCTGTGAGTGGGGCAGTTATCGTGGAGAAAAATTTAGCAACTCTTCCATAGTAGCTGCAAAGTCCCAAAAACCTCTTAGGTGTATTAAAGTCATTGGTCTTGGCCAATCCTCTATGGTGTTAATCTTTTCTTCATATATGCTGACTCATTGTGCATTGATTTTGTGACCTAGACATAAAACCTCTTGCAATCCAAATTCACATTTGTACGTTGGGCAAATAATGATAGTTATTCAAGTGTCCCTGACATTTCATCCATCCGTCATAGGTTGTCTACCTAAGTTTGTTATAAATTAGGATGCCATCAAAGATGTAATGCCCCACAAGGGAACCCGAAAGGATAAGACAAATTGATACAAAGTTTGGTGAATTTTATTTTTTTGAATTTCTTTCACTTACTATATCTTATATGTAATGGTCCTAATAGGTTCCCTAATGTCATCTTCAAACAACATTATTTAGTTTCCAAGCTCAAGAGTGAGCTTTTAACATCTAATCAAGTCAACAAGTATTCTTTATCCATTGCTTTCTTAATTTCCTTACTAAAATTCATCCTTATTGATTAAGTTAATCCATCTATTAGTTTTATGTTTACTTATGACTTGATGCATTATCCATCCTAATATTCATTTCCATGGTAGGGACTAATGTCCTAGCCCATATAATCAAATGCATCTACTTAACTTGCAATAAGGATACATGATTTAGATTTAAATAATTTTACTTATGACTTGACACATTATCCACCCTAATATTCATTTCCAAAGTAGGAACTAATGTCCTAGCCCATATAATCAAATGCATCTACTTGCAATAAGGATACATGATTTAGATTTAAATAATTTATCTTCTATTCACTAATTACTTATATTGTTTATTTCATAACCTTATAAAGAGTACATGGTTCTTTTATGCATCATGCACTTATCTAAATACAAGGAATATACAATGTTATTATATAACTTCATTCTTTCTTTAAATTAATACAATATGTTCACATGTCCCTTTATTTCTCCTTGAGATATCCTTTACCCTTTTACATAGCTTTTCATTTTATGATACATACACATGACTTGTACTTCAAGATTTTACATCACAATTTTAAGTATATTTCTTTCAATTAAATACCATAAATAGACTTCAATAATCAATCTTCAATAGTTGCTCCACAAGGATCCATATAAAGGCATCCATAAAAACTCGAATAGTACCTCAAAAATATTTTACCACCCAAACACGTGGAGCCATGAATGGTCCACTCCCTCGACCTAGGAGATAAGACCATGATTCACATAGGTCCTAAGGTAATCTAAGGCATATACCTCAAAATCAAGTACAAGGTAATACAAAGCCACACAAAGCATAATTCCCAAAATGAAATCTCAAGGCAAATAGACAACCAGAGGAAAAAGCAGAGTGAGGGGTTCAACCACATCTAGGTGAGTGTCATTGTACCTTCCTAAGGTGTTGGGATCAACCTCCTGGGCTTAAGACCATCCTGCTGCACAAAACGTCTTTTCCCAGAGTACTCCAACAAAGATAGGTACGACCCAATAATGTTGGGATCAATCTTATGGTATGGGGACCTATAAGATACGTAGGATGTCCCGTCCTTGAGTACTCCAACAATACATCCTTATTATCTTAATTAATGTGAATTCCCAAACCCCCATAATCTATAATTTTATTAATATTTCCACTTGATTACAAAAACTCACATGTAGAGCCAGCCTACACAGGGTTGTAGTCTCTAACACATAGGATCCTCTGGCGGCCACTTGCGGGCCCCAACACATATGGTGAGCCACTCACCTAGGGCATCTAGCCTACGCACAAATCCAAAGCCAAGATCAGAGAAGAGTTTAGGGAAAAACATACCTAGGGTCCCATACCCCTTGTCCCAAACCCTAACTCATACATCAAGCATAATCACATGAATAACATCATAGAATCACAAATATATAAACAACTTCCATTTTATAAGAAACCACAAAATTCGAAAGCCTCTGGTGTCTTAAACAACAATTGGGAGCATAAAAACTCAAGTAGGAGGTCAAACTTGTTAAAGACCCCCAAATCAAGCATATATATTTCCAAAGCATACAATAGAAACATGTAGCATTCTCAAGAACCACGAATAAGAACACATGAAAGATATCACAATACAATATTCCATCACAAGAGTTACCAACAACCCTTGACATAAATAATATATCTCCAAAACTAGTGTCTCACTACCATAGGAAAATACTTAACAATTTTCACAAGTAGAAACTCAAAACATCTAAATGACTCTAGGAATAAAATATACAGTTATAGAACATCAAGAGCACATATAAATTGTAGATCTATATTTGGTTAGATAAATAATGCAGTTAATAAGTTCAATTCCATACCTCAAGTCCTACGGAGATTTAGTAGAAGTAGGAACAAAGAGGAAATAAATCCAAGTTGGGATGCATCATTTAAACCCACTCTAATTTCACAAACCTCTATGAAGAAGAATCAATTCCTCAAAAATAAGTTCCTCTCTCAGCCCCTTCAACTCTCACATATAACTCTTTTTCCAGAAGGAAATAAAATTACAAATCCTTAAAGAATTATACTCATAGACCCTCCTTCACATATCATTAATTTTTCTCCAAAAAAAATTCATAAAAAGTACAACCAATCTCTCTTCTACCTTTCAACCATCCTCCCCCTTTATATTTGCATTTTACACTACATATATATGTTCTTGAATAACTTTAATATCCCTTTAGGGGAAAATACACCACCCTTTTAAACAAAAATAATTCCAAAATCCGAAATTGCCTTTGTTTATGTAATTAATTGCCATTTTACAAGTTGTTTAGGCATATTAGAGGTAAATTAAGGCTATTTTAGGGGTATATAATGAATAAATGATCCAAAAATGATGTAAATACCCTCTCTGGTTCTTTATAACCCATTTTTAAATGCCCATCATTGAAATGGTCTTTTATTCTTCCACATAGGTAACACATATTACCTTTTTCTCTTGAATTCATGTTATAACCATCCTTTGTATGTTAGGGAGTTTAGTTCTCTTTTAAATACTTATGCTTTCTTATTTTACCCCTTTTAATTTGTTTATTTTTATATTCGATTAAATTTATCTCTATATCTAAGTGTATTAATAAACCACTCACATATAATTTATAACACACACAAACAATTACATGCATTAACTATGTCGCCATGCATATTTAATATTTATATAGGTATATATGTGTGCACCCATATATGCTTATATAAATATACCAAACAAATATCCTAGATAATTTACATGAACACATAATTCTAAACACTCAAATTCACCATTCAAACCATCAAAAGAAATGATAAAACGTAAACCTCCGGCTAGGTGACTAGATTCCTATTAAATCTTTAAGGATATAAGGATGCCTATAGGGATCATGGTTTCATCTCCTTTTTAACAACAACTAGTTCCAGGATTTTGAGGCACACTCAGACCTGTGTAGCCAGGTGGACTCGATGCCTGGTACCTGCACACACCTACATCACCAACCAACAAGATATAGTACATATATATATACAAATAGTTACAAGAAACGAAGGAGGAGTGCGATATCGTGTAGATCTCCCGAAGAAGTGGCTACAACTGCCTCCCCTCATCCTAAAGACGTGCCAAGCAGAGAAAACACACACACACACACACACACACACATATATAAGGCACAATGGGTTAGCTAGGTTAGCATGAAACCAAATAATCATAACATTATAAATTAGATAGTAAAATAATAATAATGAATTTAGAATAGTATATAAAGAATTATACAAATCAACCATTTACCTAATTTCCTAAAGACATTCTATGGAGCATGCAAAGCAATATTTAACATCATAAGAAAGAAGGGATGTATATGGTAAGTATAGAAATGTTTCTAAACGTATAATAACATAAGTACCTAGTTGATTACCAATTTCAGAGTATATAGGTAACATTCTTTTGTGTCAAGAACATTGGATGTATATCTTATAGTTTCACCTATGCATGAATTTTTCAAGTTGTTAGATCAAGGAGTACTAGAACTAACCTTATCTCCCAACCTAGTCCAAGTGTACTTATACTATCTTCAAAACTCTAGTAATGTTAGGATAAGAGAGGTATTACAAAAGAACACGAGAAATTTTCTTAATTGTTTGTTAAAAAGTTGATTCATGCAAGGTTGGAAGGTAGTAGGGGCATTGGTTAATTGGAATGGTAAGACAAGGAACTCAAAGTGTCCAAATGACATCTAAAAGTTGTTTTATGGATATCCTCCTTTGTTGTTGTAATTGGTGGTATATTGAACTCATGTCTATTTTCATGTATAGTGTCCAGTGAGCTCATCAATTTGTTCATGTACTTTGGGAATGGGGTAGTGATTCTTAATGGTCTTTTTATACAAGCTCTATAATCAATGCACATCTCATGGTACTATCCTTTTTTAGTAATATTATTGAAGAAGCAAAGGGACTAGAGCTAGGCTAATAATTCCTTAGTGGCTTTCTAAATTTCTTTTTTCACATCTTCTTGGATGTTGTTAGGGTGTGGTGATGACAGGTTTCACCCCTTATTCCAGTTCAATTGTTTGTTCAAAATCTCTCTTTGGTGGAAGTCTTGGAGGAATATCACAAAAAAAATTCTTGTGCTGGTTCTAGATAGGTTGGATGCTTACATGTAAAGTTTTTTCTTTGTTTGAAGACTTGTCAAGTATCATACATTCAGCAGCCCATTCTAGTTGACCATGCCTTAAGGTCCTTTCCGTTCTTATGTAGGACATCACCCTTGGTGTCCCATTAGATAAACATTGTAAGATCACCACTTTTTCATAATGTTGAAAATAAAGCTCCATCTTTTGAAAATCTTGGTAATATCTCCCTAATATTTGCAACCAATTGATGCTCAATACTGCTTTAGTGTTAGCCGTGTTCACCACATAGAAGCCCTCCTTGATTTCTTGTCTTGCTAGTAATATTTAGTTGTTGGTTTCCTTGTGTGCATGGAGTAGTACATCCATCCACCATGATCACCTTGAATTCAACCTTCAAAATGTTCTGTTTCTAATTTCATTCTTGTCACTAGACCTTCATCAATGAAGTTGGGAGTAGCAGTGCTGTTGCTAGGACTGCCACCTTTTGTCCTTGTAGAACACTATGAATTCTAAAAGGGTAGTGCCTAGGTGCTAGGGTAGTGCCTAGGTGCTTCTAAAAGCATTGCTAAAGTATCATTTTCATTTTCTTCATCTTGTTGTTTCCTTTTCTTCGTTTGCGTTTCATATTCTTCTTCTTCATCCAATATTGCTTTTAGGTTGTGTGCTTATCTCCTTTATCGACGAGTATGCCCACATATCCACCTTCCTTTACACAAGAAACGTAATCCCTTCTCCCAAAGCTCATTTTGTTCATCATTTTGATTGAAGGGTTGAGGAGAAAATGTTTTTGATGAACATATTTCTTATAGAGGGTTTTGAGGATGGGTTTTTACTGTTTTGTATAGGTGTTGTTCTTTGATGATGTGATCTCCAACTTAAATTCCTTTTTTAATTGCATCTTGAAGTGATGAAGGGTCAGGTGTGCAAACCAAACCATAAATTGATTTGTTTAATCCTTTAATAAATATAAATAAGGATGTATGTCTACCTTTGGTATTCCCTGGTGCCACAACTGAAGTGTTTTGAATTCAGTATCTAATCCTCTACAAATGCTTGTTGTTTTAATTGTGTTAGTACTTTGAAGTGTCTATTGAGATGCTCTTGATCAAATCATATTATGAGCCTTTGTGTGAATTTAATGTAAGTTGTGATGTTTTGCCTTGAGTAACAGTGCCATGATGCCACCAATCATGTGCAACTCCTTCCAAATATAAGATGGAAAATGTGATAGCACCCTCTTTGGTCATGGAGTTGAGGGCGAAATAGGTGTCCAACTTTTGTATTTGCGAGTGTATTGTGACCTTTCCCGATTCATCAAAGTTGGGGAGAGTTACTTTACTCACCTATTTTTGTCAATCATTTTTAGGTTGTCTTTCTTTTCTAGGGACATTTCGCGTTCTAGCATCACAGTATTCCCTAAATGGAATATTTCTCCTAATTTCAAGACCCAACCTTGAGTTGGCTTCAGCATTTTCATCAACATTATTAATTGGTGGATTTTGTTTTCTTCTTTATTTGTTTGTTCCTCCCTAGTTAGGAACGAAGGTCTTTTTAACCTTGGGGTTGATCCTAATGATGATATGTTGTTATTATTTTAGTGACTAGAGTTTACATCTCTTCAATTTGTTTGGTTGGGCCCAAGGGCATCCATCACATTATTCACATTTTGTAAGGTTTCGAGGAGTACTTGAGTTATCATTTTGTTTTGTCCCATGAGAGCTCCGGTTGTCCTCCCATTGTGTTCAACAAGGGCTCTCAACTCATTTCCTGACTGTTCACCCATTTTAGTGTTTTGAGTTGGGTTATTTTTTGCTACAAGTTTTCTTCTTGCTCTTTCTAATGCCCTTTGAATTCTTTGGCTTGATTGCCTCAACTATTCTTCTTGATCCTCAGGTTGGTAGGATCAAAACTTTGACACTAATTGTAGTGCCCCCTTTTGGGATATATTGTGCTTTTACCCAAAAAGAGCAATTCCAACAGTACAATTTATTTACAAGGAATATTCAACAAATGAACCCAACGATTGCCATAAAACTTACAGAAAATTGTAATCAATCAAGATCAAATATTATGGTCATAGATGATCTCTATAGAGTACAAAATATCCTCAATGCGTTTGGACCCATTTCATAGTTACTCCCAACAGCCAATCATATTATGAAATTTGATGGGAAAATATGACAGGGCACTGGGGGACTGTCCTCCTCAATCAACCCCAAGGGCATGGAAATAGCCTCTGAGTCATCTGGCCCCTTGCCTCCAGGTATTGGCACATCCATCTTGGGGGCTGGCATTTTTGATGAGGGAACCTGTACTGTTGCATCTCCCTATCATATATATCATATCAAAACCAAATATGATTGATTGCTGGAAATCAAATAGATAAGTTACTAATATAATATCTGGAAGAATTGGCAATTTAATTTAATAAATAAATTAAAGCTTTTAACAGTTTTATAAATAAATATTCAATAAATACGTCATGTTCACCAATCACCTAATAAATAATTTACTGTGCTATTTTTTCTATCTTATAATCAGAATCAGATTGTCTTGTTTGATCCTTTTCCCAATGAAGAGATTCGTCTTATCTAGTTCTGAAGAAAGGATGGAGGGTCACATCTATGATCTTTCACAATCTTTACCACTTTTCATAAACAAGGTGTCACTTCTCTACTAATTACTGCCCCTTTAAAACTAACTGCTGCTGCTTATTTTTGGAACCACTGCTGTTTAGAAATTGCTGACTATAACTGCTCAATAATAATTAACTTTATTCATTCAAACAGATTGCCAACCTTGCGGTTGCTCATTGTTGGGCTTCCCTTAATATTCATAGTGATGCTGATCTTTGTATATATATAATGGTGGAATGGGTGTGACAGGGTGCAAAAATTATCGACCTCCTTTGGCTTGGTGCCAAGGTCTGTTAAATTTCCACTCTAGCAACTTTTCCTGGGCTGTGATATGAGCTTCATCCCTGAAGTTGATGAGTCTATACCCTCAGCAAGACTTGACCTCTGATAGACTTTTAGTCTTTATGCAACATTTAACTTCACCAACAGATCAAGGGCCACTTGACAGATTTGATATTACTTGCATACAGATCATTTTCAAAATTCAGTCCAATCTGCCAGGCAAGATTATTATTCTATCCATTGAAGCAGTAAGTTGTTAATATTGTTTTCCACAGATTGAAGCTGATGGAACATATTTCCAAAGAGGATGACTTGCCCTGTGCTCTGTCTTTCTCTATCATACTTTGCTGTACTGTGACTAATTGCTGTCTTGCAGCAGGATGATACTTGAGCTAATCTTAGATTATACAATTGTGTAGTTTCCCTAATCGTAGTTCTTTCTTTTCTGCATGAAATGAGATTACATATGGCAGGTCTGTAAATACAAATCCATTGATCATTTGTGGAACCTGATTTCTGTGAAAACCCAACTAAGCACCAAACTCTAGAGCATGCTTATTCTGTGTCTTCCTGTTACATTTATGATTGACATCATAGGTGAAACACTCACATATGCTAATTAAAATTGGTCCACCAAGCAAATTGTTGGTGTAAATACGTATTTACTATTTACACTTTACTTAAGTTTACTTAGGTTAATGCATTATTTTATTATTTATTTTGTGAGACACTTAGGAGTTTGCGTAGCTTTATGAGTTGTCATGTTGACAACACAAAAGTATGCAATTCTAATTCAGCACATGGTGTTTATAACACTGGAGTTTGCATCATTCATTGAGTTGTCATGTAGACGATACAGTTATTCGCACTCACTTTTTAGCACATGTTGTCTACAACATAAATTTGCATGCTACACCATTGTAGGGTTATCCTCTCATCATTGCACTTACTTTTGTGCTTAATGGAGAATAACCTATATCTCGTGGATATGTGCTTGGTTGTATGACTTATTATGATGTTGATTCTTAGGCATTTTAGATGCATCTCAGAGGCCTTTATATACAAACACTCCTAGTGTACTTTCATTACATTGAATCAAATACATATCGATATTCTGATCATACTCTTTCTAGTCTACAGCTGTGCTTGTGTTTGAGTTTTTAGTTCTTGGGTGAATTTTTCCCTAAGGCAAATTCTTACATGGTACCAAAGCTTGGAGAATCTCTCTTCACATAGCCCTTCGAGACCATTGTTGCTTCAACACTTCAATCTAGATCCGGGGTATCACAGAAATTGGGAGCGTCTAGAGCCAGAACGAACCTTGCCATTGCATCTGGAATGTCGATTCGGTGAAAATCGGCTATAAATTCGGCTATCCTAGGCCAAAGTCGATTGTGAGGCAATTTTTTTTTGCAAATTGGCAGTCGAAGGCCCTGATTTGCAATTCGGGTATGATCTATTAGATCTATAATTTAATTTAATTTGGATTTGCATTTTAAAATTCTTTGTATTTTCGTCACAGTATTTTGGCTATTTTCGGAATTTTTTTGATTTTTTTTAGGTGAGTTGGCCTTGCAGAGAAATTTTTTTCGGTGCAGGTATCGGGCAGTCACACCCCAGCCCTGCACCCTTAATATTCTGCATTGTATATTCCATTGGGATCCAACATATTCTTTATTATTTCGGTAGGCCTTATCAATTTTTTTGGCGGCACATTATACTTTACCGACAGACTGCACTGAACGGAAACCGGCGGCCACACTCACCCACACCACCGACGGGCACGCCTTTGTTTCCCACTTCCGTGGCTTGGTGTTATTATACACTACCTCTACTTGCATAGGGTGCATGTGGGATTAAATCCCATTGCCCCCCCCCCCACCGACGTTTGTAAATCTGGCCCCAGCGATGAGTTTTCCAGTACCGCATATATACTCTAGCATCGCCAAGCTCTCCGACCCTCACAGAAAGTTTTCCGGCTCGGCACAGCCGCTCTTCCTCCCGCTGCACTTGTCCATGCAGTGCTTTGACATAACGCCATGCGGTGCCTCTATGCATGGACACCTCAGCACACATCGCCACGCTGTTCCAACGTCATTGCCATGCGGACACGTTGAGTCAGTGCAAGCCACCTCATCGAACACGTGGCTCACCTGCCACATAAACAAATAGCCTGTCGTACATGTCACCTGCCAACCACACAGCCACGTCAGCACCACTTGGACAAGCCATGTGGTCAGTGACTCAACTTTTTTTGTATGTACGACTTTTGCCACGTGTCATGTCCGTACTATCTGTATGGTCTAGTCAGCTGCCACGTCATCCTGATAGGTTTTTTCATTGATGTCAACCGGACACAAGTTTAAATTTGACGGCTGTCAGACTGTCGGACCCAGGCAATTTATAACTGCAGCGATGATTGTTTGACCGTCAAATTTAAGATAGCAGTTTCCTACTCAGACCCCTCTTTAGATGCATTTTTGTTTTGGTAGCCTGACTTTGCGAGGCCATAACTTGGTCATCCAGACTTCAAATCAGGTGCGATTTATTTTGATTTTTGGTAGAATTTTCTGAACTTATTAGTGGTGGTTTTTTTGGTTTTGGTGCAAGGATTTGTCAGAATTTGCATTTTTTGGCGACTATCCTTGTTCAATCCTATATTTTGCAACTTCAAACGCTCTGTACGAGCTCATCTAGACACAAAAACAGGTTCCATTTTTTTTGAAAGTGCGTTATTTTTCATCTACTTTCCAGATCTACAGTGAGATTCTGCGTTGTGTGGACAAAAATCTCACTTTCAGAATTAGGGCTTTTTCTGCATTGTATTGCTTTGATTACTTTTCAGAATTGTTGTACATCTAAGCTGCAATGCTTAGTGATAGATTTGGGTCTTAAAAGGCAGTTGTAAACAGCAAAATCAGAAGTCCATTTTGTTCATTTTGACAAGTGGCCTATTGTACATGCACTCCATATAAAGTGCCAAAATCATCTTTTTTGGGGGGGTCTTTTGATTGAGTGAAAAGGGGGGGTGTGTACTGTGTTTTTTGTGTCTCTCTTTTGTGCTCTTTCATTTTCGGCATCATGGGTTCACCTAAAGGTCCACTTCTAACTTCACACAATTATTCTACATGGAAAGATATTGTATGGAGTAGATTAATGGAAAAAGGTCCAAGTCTTTATGTTGATGGTACAATACACAAACCCATTGATGCTAAAGAACTCATTAATTGGCAACAACAAGACCAACAGGCTTTAGGAATTATCAAGAATTGTGTACATAGACATCTCTTCTTCCACACTTCTAGTTTCAAAGAATCCAAACCTGCATGGGACAAACTTGAAGCATTGCATGGTAAGGTGGATGAGGAAAAGGGATTTCAGATTGAGGATGATCTACTTCTCTTGGATCCAAAGAACTTTGACACAATGCAGGATTACATCAACAAAGCCAATGAGTATAGGGCACTACTTAAAGATTGTGGGAATCCCATGAAGGATGACAAGTTGATTCATCACATCTGAAGAGGCTACCTTCAGAGTAGGCCTCTTTTGTTTCGAGTTATAATACTCACAGATTAACCATGGGAAGTGCTTTCTAGAAGCCTACATTTGATGCATTTGCAAAGATGTTGATTGTTGAACAATCTCACTTGATAGATTTGGGACTTCTCATGACATCAAAGACCAAAGCATTGGTGGCTAGTGATGAGCACCAATCAAGTCAAGGAGGAAGAAGTTCTAACAAGAAGAAGAAGAAGCAGTGGAAGCAGAAATCACAATCTGAGACAATAATCCTCCTCACAACAAGACAATTCTTGTTTCAATAAGAACGAAAGTAATGAAAAGAAGGACAAACTTTTTTGTGCATATTGTAAGAAGCCAAATCATGATGAGCATCATTGCAAGACTAAGAGAATCGATGAGTTGGCAAACCTACTCAGGAAGAACAAAATTCAAGTGCCAGGTACTTCAAAGGATTCAACTCCAACCTCTTCAAAGGGAAAAGGGAAAGCACTTATGGCAAATACAAGTTCTTTATCGAAATGGATTCTTGACTCAGGTGCCTCCTATCATATGTGTTCTTCAAAGGAAGACTTTTCTTCGTTGAAGCAGTCACAGGTACTGCACATCTTTGTGGGAGATGATACCAAAATGGAAGTTGAAGGGAAAGGACACGTGGAAATGGAAAATGGGGAATTCAAAGACGTTCTGTATGTTCCAAACCTTTGCTCTAATCTCCTCTCGATTTACCAAATCACTCACCTTAGAGATGGCAACAAAGTTTAGTTCCTTCCAGATTCAGTTATGGTGCGAAGTCTAAAAGATGATTCATTGGTTGCAGTGGGGAAAGTCAATCATGACAAGAGGCTTTATTCCTTCTCCCACTTTGTGCCTAAGTCTCCTTCACAAGCCTTGATAACTCAATCTAATTCACAAACAAAATTATGGCATGAGCGGTTTGGTCATATTGCCTTCCGCTATCTTCAACAACTTTGCTTCAAACACATGGTCAAAGGTCTACCTAACATCAACTTTTCTAAGGGTGAGTGCTCATCATGTTCAGTGGATATGAATCTCGAGGAGAAGTATGATAAAGGGAAGTCTTCAAGAGCACCAGTTGTTCTCTAGTTAGTTCACATGGTTTTAGCAGGTCCTTTTGCAGTGACATCAGTCAGCCAAGGCCGCTACATTCTTACTTTCGTTGATGACTTTTCACGCTTCACATGGGTCTACTTCATCATAAGAATGAAGTGGTTGATAAGCTTCAAGCCTTCAAGATTCATGTTGAACACAAATCCAGGAAAGCCATCAAGGTTCTATGGATGGACAACGAAAGCAGATATGTGGACAAAAGACTTAAAGACTTTTGCAAACTTGAGGGAATTGACCGTCAGAATCCACTAGCATTCAGTCCACACAAGACAAATGTTGCAGCATTGAGGATTAGAATTGTTAAGTCCATGGCAAGTTGCATGATTAAAGCCAAGTCTCTTGATCCTACATTAGAAGTCGAAGCTATAAGTAGTGCCACTCACATTCTTAACAGGTCTCCTCATAATGCCTTAGATGGTAAGACTCCTTTTGAGGCATGGTGCGGCAGAAAACCAGTTGTGAGTCACTTCAGAGTCTTCGGTTGTCCAGCATGGGCAAACCTATCTTCCAAGGGATGCAAGGCACCAACACCTAGGCCTTGTACTTTCATTGGGTATGAAGACAGTGTTAAGGCTTACAGACTTATGGATCTTGAGACTCATGAGATTCTTGTGGAGAAGGATGTTCACTTTGAGGAAAGTTCAACCAGCTTATCCTCTAATCCTCTCCGCACTTCATAGACTGTGGAAACTAATAGTGACATCAGCAATAGTGCTTCAACAGATTCAGATATGTGGGGTTCTATCGACAGTTGCAGTGAGAGGTCACATCATCAGTATAGTCCACATGCATGCATTCCCACAGTGATAGGTCCAACACAGCAAGGTACCTCTTGTCTTCCAGCTTCAGCAACAGAAGATGACTACATGGCAGACATTGTAGATTTGTTCGTGGAGTCACACACCGCAGATTTGGGAGACAACCTTGATGATTTACATCTTCTCTTTGATGAAGATGATCCTTCTACAGTTATTGCGAGGGCTCACTCTGACCCTCATGTCCATTCTCTACATGATCGATCTTCACAGGTTGACGTGATTGTGGATCTTTATGAACAACAGTTGTCAGAGGTCTCTTTATCAGTTGAGGAGATAGTTGGCTCATTGGGATAGGTTCTACAGACATCCTTGCTAGATCTGCATTCATTCTTTTCAGCAGTATTGAAAGGGGCGACCATCAGCATCAACACAGGGACACTTGAGCAGGTTTCAAGGCCATGATACATCTTTAGGATTGTACCTTTGCTATTGTTTCTTCCAAAGGGGAGGAACATCATCCTGCACTCATGGACCATCTTCTTCCTTGGAGCAGCAATCACTGGTTGACATTCTTCATTGGGGGGGTGGGGGGTCGGGGACTACCTTGTCTCTCTTCCTCTTCTTTCTTATGGGGAGGACTTTTTCCTCTTATGACTATTGTATATACTCAATGTATGTCGTAATTGGGGGTCTTGATTACTCCATCCATCCATGCATCCCTTTTCTTCTCTCTTTTTGGGAGAGGGTTTTTCTCATGAGATTTTCCCTCTTTCTCCGCTTTATGAGAGATTGCATTTCATTATGTACATGGGTACCTAACATGGCCTAGTAGCCGAGACCGATCATGCATTTCATCCAAGTTTTCGTAAGCTTAAGGGCATTCCCCTAAGTTGTACTTAAGGGGGGGTGTTGGTGTAAATACATATTTACTATTTACACTTTACTTAAGTTTACTTAGGTTAATGCATTATTTTATTATTCATTTTGTGAGACACTTAGGAGTTTGTGTACCTTTATGAGTTGTCATGTTGACAACACAGAAGTACGCAACTCTAATTCAGCACGTGGTGTCTACAACACTGGAGTTTGCATCATTCACTGAGTTGTCATGTAGACAACACAGTTATTCGCACTCCCTTTTTAGCACATGTTGTCTACAACATAAATTTGCATGTTACACTATTGTAGGCTTATCCTCTCATCATCGCACTTACTTTCATGCTTAATGGAGGATAACCCATATTTGGTGGACATGTGCATGGTCTAGTTGTATGACTTATCATGATGCTGATTCTTAGGCATTCTAGATGCATCTTAGAGGCCTTTATATATAGACACTCCTAGTGTACTTTCATTACATTGGATCGAATACATATCGATATTCTAATCATACTCTTTTTGGTCTACAGTTGTGCTTGTGTTTGAGTTCTTAGTTCTTGGGTGAATTTTGCCCTAAGGCAAATTCTTACACAAATAATTATCCAAAGTAGAAATTTCTAACAGTTCTAAGGATGCTAGACTCGGGTAGTAATTGGATAATTATTTGCTTGATGGACCAATCTTAATTAGCATATGTGTGTTTCGCGTATGATGGAAATCATAAATGTAACAGGAAGACACAGAATAAGCATGCTCTAGAGTTTGGTGCTCTATTGGGTTTTCACAGAGATCAGGTACCACAGATGATCAATGGATTTGTATTTGCAGACCTGCCATTGAGCTCAATATTAGACGGATAGAGCATGCTTTAGAGTTTTAGAGTGGGGCACAAACTAAACTTTTGGTTGGCTTCACAAGCCTCGTCCTCGCCTTCTTATGCTTGGGAGGGTCATGGGCCAACCTTGTTGGGGCTAGAAGGTGAGATGCTTGTTGGCAAGAAACATTATGGCATTTTCTTTGCTTAGATTCTTCATGCTCATTAGCAGCAAAAGGAGGCTGGGCTGTGAAAATAATCATCACTGCTGGGTGATTTCCATAAAAATTTCTGGATGTTTCAACACAGCTTCATTCCGGCCAGTGGCCTAAATAAAAACCTCAGAGTTGTGGTTCAATTGTTGGCACTAGTGACCTAGATATCAATTTTTTATGAGTTTGGAGTTACATGAGTGACTGCCCAATGAAATTAGAACAACGAATTTTTTGTCACATTATAAAAAGAAAACTTGGGATTTCTCTAGAGGTTATTGGAATTCAGCCGTGCCTGAGTGTATTGATGCTTGCAAAGGAATCCAAACTACTAGCCAGGCGAAATTTCTCTTGCTGACTGAGAACTGCTATTCTAATAATTCTGGTTAGATTTTTCTTGCATGGTACTAGTCTATTTCCCTGAGGGTACTAATTGGAAGTTGTTTTCATAAGCATTATGTAAGCATTGGAAAAATCTGACAGTTTAGTGCCTAGAAATGTCTCAGCACTGCTAGTGATTATGGTGATGGTAACAGGAACTCTGAATCTTGTTACAATGCTCTAAACTGTGGTGACGGTAGCAGGAACTTTAAACTTCATGAGTTCCCTTTCAAACAATATTTGGCATCAGGAACTGATTTGTTGCTGACAATGGATAGTGTGCTTATCATGCTCGTTGAATCAAGATCTCACTATTGAGAAGGGTCTATTAAAGAAGAAGAGAACAAAGAGTAGAATGGAAGATAGAAACAACAGAATATCTCAATAATTTTATTCATTAACAGATTACAAATATATAACTACTGAAGACTTAACATTTCTCCTATAACTATGCTAGTTGGTTTAACTGCTAACTAAAGACTCTTGACAACAAACTGGACCGTTGACACCAAATTGGAACAAGTCTACCATTCTTATTTGACTCATACTCAGATTCCTATGATAGATAAACAGCACGTGTACAATAGAAAAATTCAGTAACAAGTCAATTTATAACAGGGGCATGCATAATTATTGGTTGTAGTGGTAATGGAGCATTCCTCTTTCAGACCTAACATGCAAGCTTACAATTCCAGACCTAACTGCATGCATCAGATACCATCATTGGCGTACATAATCCTACCCTCATGATATTATTGGTTAGTCTTTGCAAAGTTGTGACCCCCCGATGATTTTAAATGCATCTCTTTTAATAAGAAGTTGTTCTTCTCCAATGCACCTGACTGGTACATCGTCATAGTTAATTTTGATCAAAATTCTGTCGTTACTTTGAATGCTACACAACAAACCTCTAGATTTATCAAAGGCCATCTCATGGAAAGAGTCCGATTACATTCATGCTCATCTTTTTGGAGATCATGCAGATTCATGTCACTTAACTGGAAATAATTATTACCTTTGCACTTCTTGCTCTGCTGAAGTCAAGAGGGGTGTCCCTAAGTTTCTATATCAAGTAAATTCTTAACAACTTAGGTGAATTTGTAAACAAATTGAGCCCTATCATGGTAAGGGGTGTCAATTTTCTCCCCACTAAAAGCCCCCAACAGCAATATACTCCTACAAAGCAGATCTGGACATTATTTTTAAATGGAAAAAATTAACCTTGTCCTAATGAAGATCCTTAAGATGGTTAAATGCTTGAAGGTCATGTTCCCAAATATAGTTTCTTTAAAGCAATTGTAAATTTGCTTGGCTTTAGTGAAATTAGCAACAGTGAATACCCAATATTCTTATCATGGAAAAATGACAATTATTGTAAAGTTTGATCAACTTCATTTCACTAGGACTAATGCTGACAAATAGTGAAGACATAGATGGTGTTTTCAGATTTACAATACTATCTTAACATTTACCAGAGATCTCTTTCAGTGCAAGCCATTACTGAATTTAAGGAAATATTACTACTGGTCTAGTTGCAATTCATATTCAGAGTTCATATACACTGGATTTTCTCATACACAAATATACCCATCACAAAAAAAGTGTTTAGCTCCCAAACCTGATCAAAATGTTGTAGTATCTTAATGTTTGCAATTCATCTTGCTGGCTTTTCCTTTAGGCTATACCAGACAAGATAGATTGCAATTTACAATCGACACAAATTCAAATAAATGACCTAAGGCTGAATATTGCCAACCTCCTGCAGCATTTTCTTTTCTTAGCGATCTTGGTAGGATAGGGTGATTTCAGATGGACTCCACATACTTGCAACTATCTGTAATTTCTGATTTATAACCTTTTTAACTGACAACTTCGCACATAAGCAAAACAACAGCGGACAATGATCCTATGCCAGGGGAAATAACTTCTATTTATGCTAAAGAAAACAATGCTTGTGTCAGGCATTCCTTGCTAATTACATTTTTCTTGTTGGAACACAAAAAATAGAGGGGCCCACTGCACTAGATAATATTCACAGACACTACTTTCCAGCGAGGTGTCTCAGAAACATAACTCGAAGCTTTGCATGCATCTGTTACTTAGCTTCGTGCAGATTTTGGCTTCAGTGGAGCGTCTCCCTGCTGATTTCCCCCGAGCAACTCTGCACTATCTGCCCTTATGCTTGATGAGCTTGTGGTGAGGGTCTTAAAGGCGCTGATCCAACCCTTCTTGGATCATGAGTAGAGTGTTTGCTTCCTTCATATAATCTAGTTGGTTGTGTGCACACTAATGCAACTTGAATGAATCAATCTCATCCCTAGCTTCTATGATGATATGGTTGGTTGAGGGCTTCCCTCTATGCCATGATGGCGGTGATTACTTCCTATTGAGTTCCATCTTCTTTAACTTCAACATAAAAATAAGATGCATGAAGGTGTTGGATAGGTGCATTATTGCAGAAATCTTCTGTCATTTCTAGTCAACACTCATGTCTAACTAGCACACCTAGCTCAAGGTTTTTAAAGATGTGATCATGATTTTTGTTCCTGTAACATGGTAAATGGGCAATGTTAAACCTCGCTTCCCATATACATTAGGAATATTCAAAACCTTGCAACAAAGGAAATCCAATTAGCACAACCAAGTAAGAAAGGTTGTCAATTCATAATCCACACAATGTAGGTTTCGGATTTTCACTTTCCTATGAGGAGATGTAATTGATAAGTAAAGAAGAATCTATGAAAGTAAGTGTTATAGAGGAGAATGAAAAGAATAAACCCACCTTGAAGCTAGGAAGGATGTACTTTAGATGTAGAATTGACCATCGCATACCTTAGAATTAGAAATGATTCTAAATCTGGAATCTAGGCACTTGTATCCTTCGAGTGTGAAATTTGTAGTTTCTCAAGATGAGGTCGGCCAAGGTCTATCTAGTTCCCAAAAGTTGACCTAGTCCTAGAGGCTTAGAAACTGATAAATTTCGCAGAGGATGTGTCATTGGTTTTGAAACTTTGTCACCTATTCTTGCACATAGAAAAGAAGGGGAAATGGTTGTAGAAAGGGGCTTGCCTTGGTTAAGCCCTCAAATAGGAATTAACCTTGAAATGTAATTGAAGTTGCGAAATGAAATGCAATCTAGATTTGAAACATAAATCACCTTATACCTCAACGATGCAATGTCTCTTTGGAGATTATCACAAATGTTGAATGCAATAGCTTGGACTCCACAAAAACCCAATAGAAAATCATGAAACCAAACCCTTGAATGATGATTGTTGTAGCTTGCCACAATGTTGGATTGTGGAAGGGAGAGAGGAAGAAGCCTCGAGTGGATGAAGGTATATCTTCTTCCTTGATTGCAAACTCCTTTGCTTGCCCTCTAATGGGGACAAATAAGCTAGATCTATGGAAGGGCACGCCTTAAAGTGATGGATTGAAGACTTGAAATGCTCTCGCACTTGAATGCTTGATAATGGATGTCTTTAATAGCTGTATGCTTGCTTGTACTTGAACATCAATAACTTGCTTATAGATGTGAATGCAATTGATGGATGTGCGATGTGAAAAATGAGAGAAAGAGGGATCCTTTTATGCACATTTTGGGGCCCCATATTTTGTGTGTCAGACCTTGATTAAACACCTATGGAAATAACCTCGCGTAGGCCCGAAGATCACTAAAAATAAACCCCTAGGACTAGGCAAACCCAGGTCGACCTAAGTTAGTCTTGTCCAAGAAGACTTTTTAAAAGTCAGTTTGGGACCTAGGGTTGTGTGCTAAAAAGGGGTGTTGGAAATAACAATCCGCTAGGAGATTAGGACAAATTTTGTGAACAAAAAATGGATGTAAAGAACCTAGATGGAAGATTAATGAAATATGAGAAACTATGCATAAAAGTTAGAGCCATTGTTAGGTTTCGAACAAATAATGTTGATTTGAAGGATGCAAAAGAGCTCCAAGGACTTAAAATCAATGTGGAAACCCATACACGCTAAAATGAGACAAAAATGAGCACACTTAACAAGAGTGCTTAATTTTTAGGGTAGTACATTTAGCCCCCACTTTTGCAATAGTGTGAGTCCACCTCATGCTCATTCGCCGATAGGCTTTCACTTGGGGGAGAGCCCATTGGATTTTACTCACACTGGTGCTTGTATTGGACGAAAAATGTTATTCTCAACCCGGTTTCCTACCTTTGGCATGCCATCATAATTGTCTCATGCTACCGCGAAAAAGTATTTTCCCGACCCATCTCCATCTCCCGCTTTTGACAAAAAACGTTCTCGACCTAATGCACTCCTCTATTTCTAGTGCTTCTTTATCACTCTCCTTCAAACCCTTTCCTAACGATAGATAAACTGCTTAGACAATTAGAGATTTAATGGCGACAGAGGTGGATGATTCATGCAATGTTTTCTTGGGCTCATTTGAGGAAGCCGATGGAATCCGAAATCTCTACAATTGCCATCATATATGTGATAGTGACTGCTTTGACAAATGGATAGACGACTATGAGGAAAAGTTCCCTATTGAGAGAGTTGATCTTTTGAAAATCAAAGAGGATTTTGATCAACAAGTAGACAATGAGGACACATGGTCATTATTTTGCCTTCATTTACACAATTGAATTCAAAACGAAAATCCATTCCCTAATTCCAATCCATGGATTGTTTCCAAGGAAAGTGGTGGTGGCTCGTGGATTGCTGATCATGGACAGAGATTTGATGCAGAGGTAGGGTTTCATTCCAGTCAGTTAGGACAAAAAGCTGAATTACTACACACTGTTTATATTCTAGGTTTCAGGTGAAAAAGGTGAGTTCAAAGATCATGAAAGAAAGTAGAAAGCAATACACAATATTTTACATGGTCGTAATCTGAAGCTTCATTATTTGCAGTACATGATATACAACATTCGATCAGGTGGAATGGTTGATAGTAATATAATAAAAAATCAAAAGTCTTGATAGAGGTTTTGCTAGTGGTAAAAGTTGTTTTAACACAATTTGGGCAAAGCACTTACAATAGACCATTCATCCATCAATTTTTAGAAGAGACAGAGGAACCTCTTAAAAATATGATAACGGAAGAGCAAGAACACTAAAGACATTATTCTTGTCTAAAATTGAAGCTACACCATGTAGAATGTAAAACTGTGCGGCAGTAAAAATAAAAGAAGAATAAAATATATTTAACTTAGTCTAACTAAGACTCCCTATGAACTTAAATTCATGCAAATTGGAAAACAAAAGGTGGAGTTGGAGTTTACATGCTTTCACATGATCTGTGGAAAATATTTGGTGGAACTGGAGTTTGAAATTGATGCAGCATTAATCTTCACTCGACAACAACCAAAAAAAAAATTGAAGGGGAAGTGCCAAACTTAAATAAATGGAGAATTTTCGGATGACTTGAACATAAGGCCTCATTCCTAAATTAAAAGTGTTAAATAGTTAAAATTGACTTATTTTTCCAACCTTAATTATTCCATTAATGTGCCATGTCTAAGGATAGTCAGGGATTTCAATGACATGGTAAAAAAAAAGTTATGTACATCATGAACATTTGTTTCAATAATTTATGCAATATTATGTGCTTCCTCAACAATGTTTTCAAGAACATAAATGTCTATACAGAGAAAGCATTTCAGTACAATCCACTGGCTTTCAAATTTCTCTTTTAGTAAGTTTCAATTTTTAGTGTTACTGCTTGTAAAATACTTTTGTTTTGCATTCAATTTGTTTGTGATCGTCATTGCAAGCTTATTTAGATTCTATCCTATTTTAAATTTTTACACTTTATTTAAAAAAAAATCTATATGGTTTAATAGAGATAAAAGATTTAAGAGGGAAGAGAACTTGTTGATCAAAATGCTTTGGCATATTAGGAAGCATTGCATAGAGATTGAAAGAAGTAGCATCAGAAGAAGCACTGTCATCATCTTTATTATTCATTTCCATACAATACCAATAATTGAGAAATCACAATTCAATTTTTACTCATAAATACAAAAAAATGCCACAATTTTAAATCAAATAGGTAATATTTGTACCACCAATAATTAAATTTCGTTTTTGCTTTCTAAGAACACAAACTATTCATCTCCCACAAATGGCAAAGTGGTGACTCAAAGGCACTTTGATGAATTTTGAAAAGCTTCTAATGCATTCCAAATAGAAAGGTAGAATTCAATGGCTATAAGGGCATCTAAACAAAATCAAAACTTATGATAAAATTTGCCCCATGTAGGTGAATGAGTCTACCATCTAAATGTCAATGTCGAACATATACCATTAAAAGATATTTACCTGATAGGCAGGATTAACACTTAAATTTTGCTACCCACTCCACACATTAATGAGGTTAGAACAAAAATAATCTGTACTTTAGGCCAATGTGGCATGGATTAAACGCCCCATTGCCAAGTATCTCATTAAATACATGTGCTAGACTTGCCATTTGTTGCCTTACACAACTTGAACCCCTCATTCCAAACATTAAATAGGAGAATAAGAAGCTATATTTGCTTCTATAGGGTTGAGGGCAGTTATGAGATATCTCCTAACATAACATGAGCTGGATATGCCACATGTTGGCTCAAGAAACATCAAATACAACCAAAATGACTGAAATATCTATAAAAAACAATTGTAGGAAAAAATCATAGTAAAAATTTCGTAAGAATACACGTTAATAGTAGAAAAATGATTTATCCTATTCCTAACTATGTATGAAATTGATCTAGAATTTTAAATACATAGAAAGAGGATCTAATACCAAAATTAAAATGGAAATTTATGTAGGAGCATCCTAGGTGTAAAAGCAATCTTGTATCACCCAAAAATATTTCCTTTTTGTTTCTTGAATAAAGGTTCTGTCAGTGCAGAGTTGTTGTCTGTGAAACTTGCTACTTAGTAAGTCAGTCATATGATCTTAGAATGTCCTAATTTCAGAAGTGGATGTTCATCTTGGATATATCAGCCTATTAGTTGAGGTTCAATGCCATATCATGAGTATTCGTGGAGTTATTATGGATTTTTGATGTGCAATTTTGGTATAAAAACTTCAGGCTCAACATTATAGGCCTTAGAGGCCCTAGATGCGCTCCGAAATGGGGTCAACTAGAGCTTGTGTGAGTTTAGCCATGCAGATAAAAAATCGAGGATTCTAAAAAGTGGTTATAATAGCCAATCAGAGTAATAATTCAAAAGTAATGGCGTTTCAAAGTTTGGCCGACAAAAAATCCAAAATTAGTGTCAAAGGTGTATTGGGCCAACTCTATATGTAGTTTTAGAGTTGGTTAGTCTCAAGGGTTAGGGTTTGGTGTCTAGAAACTTCTCAGGTTGTGTAAAAATGCGTATTTAAGGAATGCTTGTGTATTGTCTAGGAAAACTCTGGGTGATAGTTCATAGCTATGTCTTGCAAATTATTGTAAAGAAGGAACCCATGTGGGTTTGCATATTGTATTTCAAAATTGTGTATATCTGCATTTGTGACGATAATAAGAAACCCATTTTTTTTAATCGTAAATTGTTGTTATTTCTTTGTTTCTGTTATGTTTTTGTGGTATTAAGGGGAGCACCCTTCATCAAATGGCATCAGAGATAGAGTTCCTGAGTGTGTAAACAAATCACTGAGTGTGAGGCAGTTACACCAAGACTATGGTTTGGACTGAGTGCGTACATTGATCAACAATTGTGAGGCAATCGCTAGTAGAATTTTTGTAAATAAATGATTATGTGACTAAAATTTTTAATCACAAGACTAAAATTTTTGGTCACGTGATGAAAAGTGATCAAATTCTAGTAATATTTTACAATTTATAAGTGACTAGTTTAGTCATCAGGTAAAATAAAAAGGTTAGACAAAGATAAGAGACCAAATAAATGACTTAAAAATTGGTCACTAATAATTAATCATCCAAACAAATAAATAAACGAAGGATTGATAATTTTTTTAATATATTAATATATTCTTTTAACTTTTCATAACTTTTATTAGACATCATTATACGTTATCTTTCTTGAATGTCCTCTCAATTGATATTGAATTAGAAACAAATTCAAAATTACCCCAATCTTCACTCAAACTCCTAGAAATCTATATATGAATAAATGTTTATCTATGCATATCAAATAGATTAATTATCAATTAAGTATTTTATAATCTCAATGTATAATTTCTATTAATCACATTAATGTCATGTAATAATTTATAACCATCTTTATAAAATATAACACTATTTTTCTACCATAATAATATTTAAAATATTTTAGTAAGGAAGGCCAAAATGCAATCACCCTATTTTAGTGTGGATGGGGATGAGATTAAGAGTCTACCAACAAGTATGGTACATAGGTTTATGTTTCTATTTTCAGTTAATAATTGGAAACTATATTTATTTCACTATCTATCTTATTAGTATTTGCCGAAAGACTACATACTAATGTAATGAGTTTATGTTAACTTATTGTTAAATTATTATTTTTCCACCAATTACTATTGAATTTTTTTTCTTTCATTCTAAAGTTAACATGCTAAATTTTTTAATTATAAAATGATCAAAATCATTTATCTGAGCAATGGTTTGCTAATAGATTTAACATCTTAAACATGAATTTGACGGAACCAACCAATATTTAAGGAGGCACTACCCATATTTATATAAACATATCATTTATAAAAATTATTAATATTAACAATCCATGCTTGTATACAAATATATTTTATATTTTTCTTAATCCTTTTAATAAATATAATGTATTTATATTTTTCTCTTTTAATTCTTTTACTTACTTACATGTCTAAAATTATTTTAAACATTTTAAATTATATTAAAATAATATCAAAGTTAACCTAAAACTTAATAATTATTTTACTTTAAAACTTAACATTCAATTAATTTAATAAATAATTATTTCACTATATTATAAATAAAATAATATCTATAAATATATAATTTCAAAATTATAATCTTTGGTAAGTTTATACTATAAAATATAATATTTAATAAAACTAGTAAATTTGTTTTTTAAACTTATTAATTTGTAAATTTATTCTAATGATTTTTACCAAATTATTTTATATTAAACTATAATTAATACTCGCCACTACATGACACTTGTGAAACTTACAACAATTAGTATAGATATGTGTATGAAATTGTTAATGAATTCAGAATGCATTTAAAAAAACTTTAAATCAATACTTTGGCATATATTCATAGATAAAAAAATGTAGTTCCTCTCCAATTACAACTCGCAAGAGAAAAATCATAAATAACTAGGTGCTAGCCATGTGGGTAAGACAATCTTTCATACTTTTTATTGTTGTACATCTATGAATTATGATAGTTAAAATACTATTTAATTTTATAGGTGTTAATTTTGAAAGCCATATTGATTATCTAATTAGAAAAAAGCTTATATAAAAGTAAAAATATTTAGTAATTTAGTAATTTGAAAGATATTATTTCATTAATACTATGAAATCATCTCATAATATTAATAGCCACTAAATTATTATTATTTATATATCAAATCTAAATATTTTAAATATAAAATTATTAAATATTATATATATTTTAATTATAAAGTAAATACTTTTACTTCTTTTAATAATATTACATATGCATTCTTAAAAAAATCTATAAATGAATCTATATTTTTTATTACATGAAATAAGTATATTATTGAATGAAATCAACTGCACAAATATTTTCATTTTATGGAATACAAAAAAGAGGTAAAAAGAAATTACAAGAAGAAAAAATATTTAAGTTTTAGAAGTTTAAAGATTAGAATAGGAAAAAAATCTTTTTGTTTTGTCAAAAATTTCCATAAAACAAGTACAAGGATAAAAGAAAACAGAAAAAACCCTAAATAAAGGAAGGAAGCTTTCTCCTTTTCTAGAGAAGAATGAAGAGAGGGTTTGGTAGTGATTGAAAGAGACACTTTACCCTGCAAAATCTCCATCGTAAGTCCCAAAGACCATGGCATCACCTTCCAAAACCCTAAACACTTTCAAGCACAAAACACTAACAACAATGGAAGCTCATAGTGTAGCGCTGACCATGGAATTACCACATGTATGTCATGCCCAAAAATACGAGGGCAAAAACACACAACAATTTTTTTTAATTTTAATTTTAAAAGTTAATAATTAAAATTCACTAAGTTTGATATGTTTGTGTTCACAGTTAAAGTATAGGTTCTCTACATTTCATCTTAAGTTTATTATCTTGAGGAGGGATAAATCAATAAATTTGAACTCTCGTTATTAATTTGATATTGACATTTGTTTCGTTATTTCATTTCTTATACAACATTATATTTAAAATTATTGAATAACCATTTAAATGAATACGGGTCTAATTAAATTGAAATGTTAAATCAAGAACTAATTAAGATAAAATTCACATCTAACGTACTCATAAATATACTTTATTTCACTTTATTCAAATCACAATTTTATTTAAAATCCTTGATGATTTTATTTTGTTTTAAATTAATATTCCTAATATAATAACAATATAAATTAAACTTAAATTTGACTAAATGTTAAAGCAAAACAAATTGACATTTTCTATTAGTCTAACATAAATTTACAACTAATATTAATTTATAACTTTTTAACAAATAATCAAACAAGCCATTTTCTAAATACCACTTTAATAATATTAATAAACCTAATACTAAAACTAACTTAAAAATAAATATTAACTAAAACAATCTTGACTAAATTAAATACTACTAAAATAAACTAAATATACCAAGAATTTAAATGATCCATTTTAACAACAATGCAAGAATTGTTTTGTTTTCAATAATCACGAAACTGAACCTACGTTCATAACATAATTTCCGTTTTAACATAAATGAAACTTGAATTTTTCCTAATTGAACATCATCATTTCATCTTATTTTTGATATGCATCCATATAACCAAAAATTACAAACAAAACTCATGAGAAGCAATAATACTCAATCACTAATTTATTGGCAACCTGATTCAAAGGCTCGGCCAGTAAAGAACTACGAAGAAAACCCGACGTCGTTGCCGTTACAACAAAGTTTTTAAATATAATTTACATAGGATTCAAATCCCAAAATTACAACAATCCAATTAAATTTCCTTCAGGACCCTTATCAAGGGGTCCATATCATTTTTGCAATACATTGCTAAGATCGTGGAGGGAACAAAATCTGACCAGGTGACAAACAAGCATAACAAAGAGACAAAATCAAACATTCCTATCAATACTAGGTTTTCACAACAGGAATTCAACAATGAATTAAAACTAGGGAAAGGTGGATTTTTCCAATAGGAGATGTCAGACACAACACCAAAATAAATGCCCAATCGGGGCTATAATTCAAGAACTTCTGTTCTTCCATTCTTACATGCCAAAACTCATATGAGGTTTGTGCTGACAGGTAGGGGCCCATAACACCCTACCCTCTCTCCCTCTTCTCGTCCTGAGAAGAGACTCTACACTGTTGGAGTCCAACTAAATACCTTTCCCGAAATTGGCCACTTTTGCCCTATCCAAGGGTGAGTAATGCCAAAACACCCATACAAGAAAACTTCGAAATTCAACAAAAACATGAAAGAAAGGCATTCAAGAAAACATGGTTTCAATTCTTCCCAACATACCCAACATACATGCAAGCACACCAAAAAGAACAACGTAATAACATAAGCATGAACCAAGCATGAAACATCATGAGCAACATGAACAACAAGAACAAGGAGATGAAGAACACCTACCTTCACAAAGAAGTTATGCTTTTCCTTCCTTCCTTGCCTTCAATCTTCCAAGACTCCTCTCTAAAAGTAGAGATTGGGTAACAACCAAAACTACTCCAAAAAAGGCCTCTAAATAAGATCCAAACTCAACCACCAAAAAGGGCAATAACTTCCCCCACTCACCTAAAAATTTAAAAGTTTCTACCTCAACCAAACCAAAGGTTAACCTCCATGTAGAGTTGAGGTTATGCAACTCATGGTAACCACTTTCAATTTTCGCACAAAGGCAAAAATAGACTTTTTGAGTGACCTCAAAAGTCAACAAAAGGGGCTTAGGGGGTGGAAAATGCCCCCAACCCATACCCATACCCCTTGGGTATAAAGATTTCATGATTTAAGGCCTTAGGAATTGATAAGGAACCAAACAAAAGCTAGGAAAATTTAGGACTATCTAATAAACTCCAAAATGCAGATTAAGCACTCATCTGGATTAGGATTAACTAAACTAGATTAAAAAAAATTTAGCGAAAATGACACTAACTTAATCCGACTTAGGTCCAAAGGTTACTCAGAGAATCCTAACTAGCAAGCTGGAATGCATAAGCAATTCACGAGTGTCAAGTGACACTATAAGAACACAGTTACGAAACATTAACATTTATTGATCACGGAAAGATACATTCATACATCTCACAATACAATTAAGATATGAACAACATGGTTTCCATGAACGACACATAGGGATCAGTTCCGTTCCTCCATTGGGTTTCTCGACTAAAATATCTTGCACACTCATTGCACACATCAGTAGCCCCGTAAAATCACATGCACATATGTATATACGTATTAGGAAATCACATAAATTAAAACATACATCTTTCAAAACAGTTAGGGTTTCTCTCATCCTGCTCATATTCTTAATCATTAAAATTTCATAATCAAAGTGTGAATCCTACATTTACTTATTTCATCAACATGCATAATCATAAAACATTAAATGACGAACTCAAATATCTGAAAGTAAACATCACACAACATGAAATAATATAATATGTTCAAAGCATCTAATAGTGTCTCGACATATCGAGTCATAAGTATCAAAATAATAAGGTATCAACTATGCTACGAAGGGTCAGGGCGAGCCCTCACAATGTAGCTCTGGCGCTTGCTTCTACACATAAAAAGAAGAAGCCTCTAGAAGTGTCGATGTTGACCAATTGCAAAAAGAGGCTCCCGCACTAGCCTTGTAAGATCTATTCCCCTGATGGAGGTGCCTGCTTCTGATCCTAGAAAGTACAAGCAAAAGTTGAAGCACAAGAAGAAGGGAAAAAAGAAGCACCACCATGCTCCTACGCCAACTCCCATCAACTGTCCTTCCTCTCCTCCACATTCTCCTAAGCCTTCTTAGTCCAAGGAACTTTACTCCTCTGCCCCTTCACTAGATTCATCGATAGTTCTATCTTTCTCATTATAGATCTCAAATTTTCATTTGATTTTTATGCATTTTGATGTTTAATCTTGTATTATTTTGTGTTTCAATTTACATATCTCAAACCCTAATTCCATTTCTCTTCATTTTCATGTTTAACAATCTATTTTGTTGTGTTTCAATTTACAAAATGTTGGATCAAAATCATTGACTATCAGATCTGTGTGGATCAACATGATTGCCTCGTCCTTTGTCATCTTTGTACTGTAGATCTCTTCTATTCTTTAGGATAGGGCATGAATATCGGTCTTAGTGTATAGAAGAAGATCCTTATCATACTTAAATGTTTCTTCTTCTTCTCCCCACCTTTTTTATTATCACAAGGATATTCCTTCCTCTCAGGCAATCACACCATGCTTATCTAGGCTTGAAAGAAAATCTTTATAGAAATAGGATGCATACCCCTTGAAACCACAAAAACTTTTACAAAAACACCATCAATTATGCCCTAAGAGCACTGCAACCCTTGTCGCATTACAACAATGCAATTTTTGTTGCCAATCTTTTTGGGATGACTTCCTCTCAGCACTAAGTTGTAGCACAAACACAACCCCCTTGGCCCATCTTTGAAATACACCCATTCCATGACAGCTATATATTCATTTAGTATATCCTTTGATCATGAGCCACACACCATGTAAAAATGTACACGTATAATGTATTTATCAATTTAATATATATACGTACCCTATCCTATTGTTGTCTGCCCATTCTCTTCATTCCCTTCAAATTAATATATACATCTCACATGCACTTCTCAAAGGAATCCTTTGCTTTACCCAAATGCTTTTGTTTGGATCTTCACAATTTCTTTTATTGAATATATTGATTTCAAGAGGGGAAGTCAACATGGGCCAAAGTTATATACACAGACACTAGATTTTGTAGCACATTGGCTCTAATTTGATTGTAGGTTTTGTAGTGATACAGGATAGGATGATACTTCCAGAGAAGCATCACATGTTACTTATCAGAATAAAGGCAAACATTGTGATATTTGTAGTTTTATGAATCCTCCAAGGAAAGTACCTTCATTTCATGCTCAATTACAAGATTGTATTTCCCCTTATACTACATGCAATAAAATGAGAGCTTATAGTGCTTTGTCCTTGAAAAAGATTCAAAATTTTCTAATAATGTCCATACATATGGGAGATTGTAATATTTTGCTCGACAGATTTTGGTGAGTGCTTGACTTAGATGCTTTACTAACAACATGATTCTTCTAATATTTCTTTGTTTTAATAACCTATATATCAATTTTTTTTGTGTATTGATCTTCTTTTTAATATTTGTGATATTAGAGGGTCTATTTTCACATTATATGCACTTTTGACATCTAAATATAGACCATAATTTGATTCATTTGGTAAGACATCTAAATTTAATAGCATTCATTTTTTATACTTTTCAGTTCTAGTGGTGTCTTGTACTTTAATTATACTAAGTGGTATTCTTAATTCTTATAACTATTAATGTGTCCATTGAAATCTTGGTCTATTGGTTAGGTTGTCAAAAAACTTGTGGAATACATTTCTGTGGTACGTATGAATTATAGTAAAAAAATTCTTGTTGCGCACGTGTCTGGTGATCACTTCAGTCATGATAAAGATATAAAGGAGAGGCTCAATTTTCTTCAGTTCACAATATAGGTTCCAAATTCTTTTACCTTTTTACTTATGTTTGAGAGTTAAAATCAATACTAGTATTTTTAACCTTTTTTTTATGTTGCAGTCTAGAAATGTTCTTTTTCCATGGAAATCTTGTTAAATGTTATGGAAATGTTTAGTTTAAACACCAACATATTTAATTGAAAAATATGATGATTTATAATGTTTTTTCTGAAGTTTTGGAGAAACATGCTTTAATTGTTGCTTCATTAGAGAATTTGCTCATGAGAAGATCATTGGACTCTATCCAATATCCATGTCATAGACAACTTGGAGGCGAGCCTGGATTTTATCACTCCATATTAATGATTGACCTTATTTCATGAAATAAGGTCAATTATTAATAAAAACTATTAGGAAAGATTTATAATAGTAAGTAACTGATTAATATATCAGTCACAAAGGGGAGATAAAATGAATAGAATTGGGATTAGCAAGAAGGGAAATATAATATACATATTCTTCTAAAATATAAACAATAGTTAAACTATCCAATCAGAAATAGTAAGGAAGAAGGAAGAATTACATTTTTCCTTAATTACCATAGTTGGGTTTTTCTTAAATTTACACATTTGCATTGAACTCCATCAGTTGATAATGCTTGGTTTAGATATATATTTCTGGTATATGCTTCCACATTCTAGCTCTTTGCTCTATGCCTTTAACAAATCATTGCCTATGTATTCTAAACACTAACATCAAACAAAAAATAGAGAATTACAAACCCTCTTAACTATTATAGGCATCTGTGTTTTCATTTGTGTGCATGGTTAAGAAGTTTTAGCATTAAACACCTTTTCCACTTTTTACATAACACAAGTTTTTTTTGTTCCAGATTCATTATAATGTTGTTCATGGAATTTTTTTATGGCTATATTTGGCATCAATTTTCTTCTCCAGTCCATGGATTTCCTATTTCTAGTTATAATAATGTTTCACATTCATAAATTCTATCATTCTTCCTCTTTTCAGATATATGATATTTAAACCCTTTGAATTTTTGGCTTCAATTTTCTCTTGTGGTCTGTTGCTATAATAGCCATCTTTTGTTTTCCTCATGTTTTCAAGAGTTTTAGCTTCAATTTTTCTAACACTAACAAGATTTTGTTGGAGTAGCTAAAGGTCCTTGTTCTATTGGGTCTTGGCTCTATATCTTGGCGGGGGTGGTGAACACTAAGATTATTAATCCTCTTCTATAGAAAATAAAACTTATGCTTTCAATATTATCCACATAATGTGTTGTTTAATGTTTACCTAAAATAGAGGAAAAGAAAGTACTAAATGCTCATGAAATTCAATGGAACCAGACTCCAACATCCAAACTCAAAAAGAATCTGAAAATTATTTAAATCTTTTCCTTTCCCAAGAAAACTTCCCAACAAAGTTGGAATAGATGAAAGTGAATACTATTGACAATTTAGTCCACTTTGAAGAAAATTACTTAGTGGGACTAACAATGAGAAAAAATTATAAATTTATAGCAATAAATTAAAATCAACTTATTTCATCCATTCTCAGTTTTCCGTATGTGCATAGGTGTGCTCTGGTTTTTATGTTTCTTGGCCAATCAGTGACAATCTCATCTTCCCCCATACCTAGTTAAGTTGCTTATACAATGTTAGTGTATTGGCCTTCTTTAAGGCCATTGGATTGGCTACAATAAAAATCATTGACATATGCAAAATTCTGAAGTAAAGCATTACAACAGAAGGACTCGACTCAAACTTTTTGGTTGATATCTAATTCAACCTTCGACTCACTCTAACTTAGTTAAGATACAAAAAATTGAAAATTTCAAAAAAAAATTCAAAAAAAGACTTTTGAAGGATATAAAGGTTTTATTTCCTCCATCTACAATAATTTCTAGTTTTTGCCTAAAAGTGAGTAGCTTGTTATTGCATGATTTATTTTCTTTGCCGAACTTTGCAAAGCTACAGTTGAAACCAAGTCTATTATATTTACTCACATGATAAATAAATGAAGAGTTGATGCAGTCCCACACTGTAAATACAAACAAACCAAACTAGGCAACAAAAACCAAAATAAAAACAAAAACGAAGTAGGAAACATTGTAGTGAAATATCAAAGACAAGGAATGTGAAATATAGCCATGTTTGGCATTTTTAGAGTCATATTTGGCAAGTCTTCACGAGAAGGAAATCCTTTTAAGTTTTGGATATTGTCAACATATAATGCCTATTTTTATGTTTGATAACATTGGTGATTCAATGATATATTAATTGTCCATATTAAGTTGGTTGCCACTCTCAGTAGTTATGTGTCAGTTGGTTGATAGCTGTGTTACTTTTGGCAACCATCAGGTCCTTTAATATGTTGTGCATCGTCAAGAAAAATAGTATGGGATAGTCGAATGAATTGTAATCCTAGGCTGACCATCTCTAGTCTTTTTCTCTACAATAAATTCATGAGCAAATAATTTAACAAAGATATATTTTACTCCTATATTTGGTATGCATTTCCATCTTTATTATTGCTTCATGCATGTAATTTATTAGATATAGTAGTAGACAGTGGGAAGAAGGAATGGCATTTTCATATTTTAAAAAAATTCATACAGTCAATATGCCAAATCTAGCAGCAGTCCAACATGCCCTCCCCATTCAGAATTTATGTAAGGAGTTTACATCCGATGTGGTATGATGAAACCAAATTCAAATTCAGATCATCAAACTAGAGTTTCTCTTAAATATATTCATAAGGTATTCATTTTATGAAAGCCAGTTGCATGATTTAATTATTTGTTTGATTTCTTTGAATTGTGACACAATTATTTTAAAAAAAGACCTTTTCTTAAATGTTTTTACAAATTAATTAGCTGTAAACAATACGAGTCTTAAATTTTTATTGAATAATTCCCTGCATTGATCTTTCAACAAATAAAATTCAATTATATGTTTCTGTAATTAAAAGCATTTCATATGTAAATATTTTTTAGGATTTTAAGCTCATAGATAGAGAAGTTGCACGGTTATGTGATAATGATTTGAAGAAGTTACTACAAAAAAAACCTCTATTTAGTGTTGAAGTCCCCCATGAAGAGGTGACATATGTCACATCAACTTACTTCAAGGGCATATCAAATGTTGAATTAGGTGTGCTAGTCAGTTAGTTGGTTGGATAATACTTTAATTATCATTTTAGTCCTTGAAATGATTTCTTCTATAGTTGTAAGGACTTGTTCTTTAGTTACCTATTCCTTTTCCAAGATTGCACCTTTTCATGTATGTTAAAAAATCTAATTACCTTTGTTGTTTATTATCAATCTGTTCACTGCTTATTGTCACTTGATTGTTGATTTAAGATTGCTTCCTTAGACTTCTTTATTCTTATTCCCTACTACATGACTTGCAATCATTTTCATTTACGATAAGAGTTTCTTATTGAGGTGGTGCTATAACAATGTTTTTAGTCCGTTGCTGTAAGTTTAATGAATTCGATTTGATGTCATTTTCCTCTTGAATGTTGATTTCTTCTCTTTCAATGGGTGCTTCTGCTAATTGGTTCAATCTGGATATTTGATTGCTGGAGTAATATTAGTGGATTACTATCCTTCTTTTTCTTCTATGCTTTAACTTCGTCCAACATATTGATTAGAGATTTTATGTCTAAGGGCTTCGAATATTGGTAAAGAAAATATTTTAAGGTTAAGTGATTAGAAGAGAAATAAAAATCCTTCTTCCTTTTTGTTGTTTGGAGAATGGAGATAGAGAATGGAATAGAAAATTTGATTCTTTCAAAAAGAATTTTTAGACTAGAGATGGCACAATCATTTGGATCTTTTTCTGAGAAGTGAGCACAAGAAACAATACTTGTATGTGGCCAAAGTGCTCCAAATTATATTTTATAAGACTCTATCACTACAATAATTTAAAGAAGTGTAATTGACATGAAATATAATTTTAAAATGCTTGAACAAAAGAATTTAAAATTGCTGAGTTGTTATCGATAAAGATTTAGATTATTGTTTTTCATAATAACAAAAATTCGTGTTCTTTGGGAAGAGTATATCATGTTACCATGACCATGACCATGGTAGATCTAATTTTGGGAAGACAACTTTGTCAAATTTTTGCATTATTCTTTGACGAGTACTAGCTGAATGGAAGAGCACCTACTTTATAAGTAGGAGGATGGTGGTTCAATTCCATCGTGCCCTAATATGACTAAATTAATGATTAAATAAACTATCAATTAAGCTACCAAATATACTACCAAATATACTACCAAAAATACTACTAAATAAACTACCAAATATACTACCATATATACTACCCAAAAAACTACCAAATCAACTACCAAATATACTGCCCCATATATACTACCCAAAAAACTACCAAATATACTGCCAAATAAACTACCAAGTAACAATAATAAATGGCTAAATCAATGACCTAATTAATGATTAAAATTGTTTAGTCATAAATTTGGTTGGGAGATAAATGTCTGGTAATTAACTACCATCGATCACACGATCAAAATTAGTCACATAACTACAATTTTTAGTAGTTTATTTAGTAATATATAGTTGTTTTTGTACTAGTGAATTTGCCCTAGGGTTTCAACAGAAGCACAATAATTCCTTCACGAATAGAGCATGGTGGAAGAGCTATAGGTGTTACACTTGAGGGTTTAAGAGCCCTCCAGAGACATATGCAAGCATTGGAAGAACAAATGTGCAAAGGAACAAATCTTGTCGTAAGAGATGAAAGTGAGGATGAAGGCGAAGAAGAAAATGTTGAAGTAGAGGCAATCCTGAACCTGGAAGAAGAAAGACTTTTTAAGGCCATTTACAAGATTGCAAAAAGACTTAACTTTGAGTTTCCCACATTTTCAGGAAATCTTAACCCATAGGAGTTGATCGATCAGATGAATGAATTGGAGGAATACTTTGAGTATGAAGATATTGAGGATCTTGATAGGGTCACGTTTGTGAAGATGAAACTAAAGGGACATGTGAAGATTTGCTGACAGGAGATTTAGTTGGATTGAAATAGAAGAAGAAAGGAAAAAGTCACCAGATGGGACCAGATGATAGCTAAATTGAAGCAACAATTCATTCCCATGGATTATGAGCTTGATTTGCTAAAGAAAATGCAAGGATTCAAGCAAGCGGGAAGATATGTTCAAGAGTATACTAAAGAGTTCTGCCAAGTTCTCATTAGAACCGACCATGCAGAAGCTGATAAGGAGAAAGTTTCTTGTTATCATAATGGGTTAAGGAGAAGTATTTAGGAGGAGCTGAGTCTGGTTTGAATGACCAGTATTGAGGAGGCATACCAGCTTTCCCTAAGAGTTGAGGAGAAGTTGAGCAAAAAGTTTGATAACAAAAATAGTGGCAAAGGTCGCATTGGAGGATCTGGCGAATGGTGTTATGGAGACCAAATTGATGATCATTAGAACAAGGATGAGGCCAACATTAGAAGTCAAAACTAGAGGGGAAACAATTCCAATTGTTTCGATGATTAAAACAATAGAGATCAGAGAGGAAGAGGTAGAGGGAAAGGATCTAGAAGAGGAGGTTTCCATGGAAAATGCTTTCACTATAGAGAAGAAGGAATGTTCCCAGTGCCAAGGAAGGACATATTAGAGAACAAAAGGTTGGGCCAGAGTTGCGCATGTTGATGAAGATGCCAAATCATCCCATTCTGAAGATGTTGAAAGAGGAGAAGTCCTAGTTAATAGGAGAGTCTTGTTGAGTGGAGAGAATGAACTTGATCAAAGGAGGATTTTGTTTCACACTAGGTGCAAATGTGAAGATAAGTGTTGTGACGTGATCATTGATGGTGGAAGTACTTATAATCTAGTGTTAGAAAGTATGGTCACATCGTTAAATCTTAAGAGGTAGAAACACCAACATCTATATCGTATTTCCTAGGTGCAAGATGACCACAAGGTCATGGTCAATGAGAAGTGCATAGTGAAGTTTAAGATACTAGGATGAGGTGCTTTGTGATATCATATATATGGACATATGTCATATGTTGTTGGGTAGGCCATGACAGTTTGACAGGCATGTTGTACATGATGGACGAGCAAATACCTACACTCTGACAAAGGATGGAGTGAAACATAAGTTGAAGTTGTTGAAGGAGAAAGGAGAAAATGCATGTATTGCTACCAGAATATATTTTGTCGATGGAAATGAACTTGTCAAAGGTATGAAGCATAATCATATATGTTTTTTTGTGATCCCAAAAGATGGTAAACAAGAAGTAGAGGAGGTATCTACAGAAGTTGCAAATTTTTTGGGAGATTTTCTTGATATTGTGTTAGATAATGTATTGATGGATTACCCCTAGTGAGGAAGATCAATCACTAGATGGACTTGATCCTGGGAGCTAGTTTTTTGAACAAGGCAGGCAACAAAATGGCACCAACAGAAAGTGAGGAGTTGAACCGACAAGTGCACGAGTTATTTCAGAAGGAATTGATTCTGGAGAGCCCAAGTCCATGTGTTGTACCAATAGTATTAGCACTAAAGAAGAATGGAGAATGGAGGATGTGCATAGATTCGTGGGCTATCAACAAGATCACAATCAAGTACAAATATTCATCGCCAAGGATTGATGATATGGACTGTATGAGTGGAGTTGTATATTTCACAAAGATATATCTAAAGAGTGGGTACCATTAGATTCACATCAGAGAAGAAGATGAGTGGAGGACTGCTTTCAAGACAAGGTTAGGATTGTATGAGTAGTTAGTCATGCCTTTTGGGCTAACCAATGCACCAAACACTTTCATGAGGCTCATGAATGAGGTACTAAAGGAGTTTCTAGGTAAGTTTGTCATTGTTTACATAGTTGATATATTGGTCTTTGGTAAGAGATTGGAGGAGCATTAATTGATGCATATTTGTAAGGTGTTTGATAAGTTGAGGGAAGAAAAGATGTTGATAAATCTAAAGAAGTGTAGTTTTGTGAAGGAGTTGGTCTACTTGGGATTTTTAGTATCAATAGATGGTCTGAAAATGGACCTTGATAAAGTGAAGGCTATCCTTGAATGGCCTACTCTAAGGAATGTGACTATGGTAAAATCTTTCCATGGACTGGCTAGTTTTTATAGAAAATTTATAATAGCTTTTAGTAGTATTTGTGGACCTTTGAATCAAATAACGAGAGGAGATAGGAAAGAATTAAGTGAACTGTAAGAGTAGATAAGAGTTTTAATTTGTTGAAGCATAAAGTTGTAGAGCAACTTGTTTTAGTACTTCAAGATTTTAATAAGGTGTTTCAAGTAGACTGTGATGTTAGTGGTACTATAGTAGGATTTGTTTTGTAAGGTAGATCTGTTGCTTGTTTCAATGAGAAACTGAATGATTCCAAAAGAAAGTATTCTATTTATGATTACAAATTTTATGCTATAGTTCAAGCATTGAAGAAGTAGAGACACTATCTTTTTCCTAAGGTGTTATGTACACTGATCATCAAGCTTTGCAATATTTGAATAGTCAAGGAAAATTGAACCAAAGGCATTTGAAGTGGGTAGAGTTTTTGTAGAGTTATACATTTGTTTTGAAACATAGGAGTGGGAAGTCTAATAGAGTTGCATATGCTCTTAGTAGAAGACAAGTTTTGTTGACATAAATGTAGATTAAGGGCGTTGGGTTCAAGGAACTTAAGAATTTGTATCTAGAGGATCCTAGTTTTGACAAAGCTTGGAAAGCTTGTAAATAACCTATTACACTTGATAGGACAAAGTAGTTGGATTTCATAATCTAAGATGGTATGATGTTCAAAGGAAGTCAATTGTGCATTCTCATAAGTTTTATGAGGGAGAATCTATAATGCCCCACCAGGGAACCCAAAAGAATTGTAACCTAAAGTTTCACTAAGTTTGTCAAACTTTTAAAAAAAAAGATAACAATTAAAAAACAATAGATAAAATATATAGCAAAAACATTAACTCAGATACATACAACCATCCAAAACAAATTACATCTCTTAAGGGTCCCATGACGTTGAATCACATTCAAGTTTAATTAATACTAAATCCAATTTATAACAAATCCACATGAAAGAATAACTACAAGTATGAATCCATTTAAATAATATACAAGTATATCAAATGCCACTTGGCAATAATCAAAATGCATAATCATCCACTATACAAGTCACAAGGTATGAAAAGCTCAAAGAATAATGCATCATGAAAATAATACATCAACTCATAAGATCACTGATAATCAAATACATATAATAGAGTGTAACCATCCATCAGATAACACAAGATTAGAAAGAAAGGTACAACTACATAGGTACATCCAACAATGACATCCAATGGTTAGAGCACAATGGTATAAGCAAAATGCACTACCACCTAACCTCGTGGAACCTAAATGCCCCACTCCCACTATGCTAAGGAGATAACCTCAAGTTCTATATGTATATCAAACCACAAGATGTAAACAACATCTAGGTCAAGGAAATCCTGATAGCAATCTATCTCAAAGGGTACCCAAACACAAGTATCATCTAAACCTAGAGGCAACATGACATGTAGGAAATCTACTATGCAAGTGGGAAAGTGTCATCACATGAGCCAACTCTAAGGTTACCTTGGCAACCTCTTTGGCCTCTTCCCTCCTAGTATCTCTATGCATCACCAATATTCATTCGTATAGACAAGGCATACTAACAAAGCAAGGTCACAACCAAACATCCTCTCTACTCCCATCCTAGCCTGTACTAGCACTCAAGGCATGGGTGAGGAAAAATACTAACTCTTATTAGTTCATTTAAAACCCATTTAATGAAATGTTATCACTTATTAGAACAATTTACAATGGGTTACCTAGGCAGCCACTCTGGGCTCTGACCTCCATTGCAAGCCACTCCCTAACGTACACATTAATTACCTATCCTAGGCTCATGAAAGTACAACTCATAAAAATCATAGTTTTCACCTCACCTCTTTACAAGCGACTAGAAAGAACCTATAGATAAAACACAGTATTCACCTTAGTCCTATACAAGTGACTGGAAAACACCTAAAAAAAAATCTCAATATCACCTCAATCCTATACAAGCAACTAGAAATCACCAAAAGATAAAACACAATAATCACCTCAGTCCTATACAAGCAACTGGAAAACATCAAAAGATAAAACACAACAATCACCTCAGTCCTATACAAGCAATTGGAAAGAATCAAAAGATAACTGATCAAAGACTCAAAGGTTACACTAGAAAAGTTACACCATTCACCTCAGTTCTACACAAGAAACTGGAAAGCACTACAAGCACTGATCAAAACTCATCATAGACAACACGTGACACATCACCATTGTCAGGTATAAAAGATTGTGTACATAACATCATCACATAACAAAACCCCCAAGCCTCTGGTAAACATCCTGATTTGGTTAAAGAACTAAGTCAAACAAGAAACCCACATGAAATACAACATACATCTCAACAGAGTTTTATTAATTGTTTTCATAGTTCAATTCGTTTTCTTCAAACATAAGACTTCAGTATATAAATAGGGTTTTAGTTTTCGTCTTCCAAAAGTATTATAATTACTAAGGTTTTCTAATTATCAAAAAATGTAATCAAATTCCCTTAGTAACATAAATCATTTTCATAGTACCATGTCTGACGAGATTTTCGAGTCCACAGGAGCCTCTAGGGACTAAAAATCTATCTAAAGTCATTTAAATATAAAATTCCATTTTATAAAAAAAAGAACTATAAATTTAATAACACCAAAATCTATTAAAATTCTCTAATTAAAAATATTATCATACTTTCAAATTTTAAGGATAACCTTGTAACCAATCTTTTAATAAATTAAGTTTTTTTCCTTAAATTAGAAAAATAATAACATCTTAAATTATCAAAAAAATACTAACTTCCTAATAACCATACTTACTAATTTAAATAATATAATAAAATTTATTAAAAACTATTAATAATATTTAATAATAAAACATTTATTTAAAAAAACATAATAAAACAAAAAAAGTAATATATATATATATATATATATATATATATTTTAAAGAATTAAAAAAAACAAAAAAACTTTAAGCCTTTAAGGCTTTGGTAGCTAATGGCTTGCCAAGGCAGTTGTGGCTATCCTTGACAACCTCGACTTGTAGGCCATAGGGACCAAAAAGGAAAAATGGGGGTGAGGAGGTAGGGGTCCCTGCCCACCCAAATTGCATTTTAATTTATATTTAAAAAACAAAATAAAACACAACACAAGCCTCCATTAAAAATGCCAGTTCACATTTTAATTGGAAATCTCACAGTACTATATATATAAAATCAATTTACATAATACATCTAATAGAACAAATATGAACAATCAAACAAATTTGTATATTACATTCTTGATTTCTTTTCCAAACCCTACCTGATTTAAAATATAATTACACACACACACACACGCATGCACTCACGCACGCACGCACGCACGCACACACACACACACAGAACAAATATGAACAATCAAACAAATCTATCTATTACATTCTTGATTTCTTTTCGAAACCATACCTGATTTGAAATATAATTCTATAAAATTAACAAAACGAGGGTTTCAAATTCTAGATTCACATACAAATGATCTTGAAACAAAGAACAATAGATTTCAACGTAAGGGTTTCAATTTTCTTTTGTTTTATAAATGCCTTAGAAATGAAAACAATAGATTCACAACTAGGGTTTTAGATTAAATCACAAACAATACAATAATGGAAATTAATTTCTTCTCAAACATGGGTTTCAACCCAAATGAATTCTAAAAAAAATTCATCAATCATGAAGAAGACATATATTTCAATGAATGAACTATTGTGCAAAACCCATGAGATCCTACCTAGATTGATGCTAAACAACAAAATGATCAAGCTTGCAAGCAAATCTCTTTTCTTCCGAAAACCCTCTTCTCGAAAATTGGCTCCTCCAAACCTCTCAGTATTGAGAAATGAACTCTAATTTCCTAATAAAGAGTTTTTCCCCAAATTAGGGCATCGACTGTGCAATCACGTGAAAACCCTTCTCCTTTATTTTTTTATTATATTTTAATTTTCATGTGTAACCTTTTTGCAATTTAATTAAAATAATCTTTATTAAATCAATTTCTTTCTCTCTTTAATTAATTAACGAGATGTTTTTGAAAAAAAATTTATTAACTTAAATAATAATAATATTTAGAGTTTATTATAAAAATGAAACTCCTAAATATATTATTATTAAATTAAATAAATATGATTACGCCAAAATCTGAACTTTAATTAAATCTTTTAAATTTAATTTCTTAATTCAATTAATTTTTCAATTAATTAAATATAATTAAATACTAATTTTTCTTTAAAGAAATTCTATTAAATTATCTTTTAATTTTATTTAATTATAACATAAATCAAAACAAGTCCACAAGACTAAATACGACAACTCAACTGAAGACAAATAACAGATTCAAACTTCAGGTTCAAAATCATGAATTCATGCCACTTGATGAATTTAGATGGGTAGACAACTCAGATACTTGTCCTACTTTCTAGAACAACTGGCTTAGGTTTATGATTTAGGCTCGAGAATTATCTCCCCACTTTTACCATTAAGATACTGCGATAGAGCACAATCATCTTGGCAATTCAGGGAAGTTGATGTCCAATACTTGATATCTACATAAAATCCATGTATGTACACACATAAAGTCTAAACTAAACAGGCAATAGCAGGAAGTGGTGCATCGTGTAGATCCTGACTAGTAGGTGACTATGACTCCCTCCCTCAACCACATCAGAAATGTCAAACATAAAGTAAAACATACAAGCACACCATACACATGCAAGTATGGGATAAGTAAATCATAAAAATTGCATATAAATCATTCATTTAACTAACATCATGAAATAACTGAAATCACTATATGAACATACATGTATCATCATCGAAATAATCATGAACACATGAAATAACTAACTCAACACATATATCGACTAAATATGAAATACATCTAATCAAATCTGGTAACCAAGTACTACTAATAATAAATCATAATCATAAAACTGGCCTAAAAGAATCTGACAATACAATTTGAAAAGTCAACTAGGGGTAGGTATTACAGAATCTCATCAAGGAGAAGCATAGTGGAGGATTGGTTGGACATTTTATGAGATATACAACCATTGCTTTGTTTGTTAAGAATTATTACTAGCCATAGTTGCAACAAGGTGTGAAGAGGTTTGTGCAGAGTTGTAGAGTATGTTAGATTGCAAAAGGAGTGAAGAATAATGCTGGGTTATATTAGCCATTGTCTGTACCAGAGAAGCTGTGGAAAGATGTTAGCATGAATTTTGTTCTTGGTTTACCAAGGACACAATGAGGGCATGATTTCTTATTTTTGATGGTTCAAAGATTCTCAAAGATGACACATTTCATTCCTTGTAAGAAGGCTAGTGATGTTATTCATGTAGTGCAGTTGTTTTTCAAAAAAGTGGTGAGACTACATGGTTTGCCAAAAAGTATAGTTTCAGGTGGGATAATAAGTTCGTTGGGTATTTTTGGTGTACATTGTGGAGGAAATTGAAGACATATTTGAAGTTTAATATATCACATCATCCATAGACTGATGGGCAGACAAAAGTTGTGAATAGGAGTATGGGAAATTTGTTGAGATGTGTGGTTGGAGATAAACCAACGGGCTGGGATATGATTTTACCATAGGAAAAATTTCCATACAATAACTTTGTCAATAAGAGTATTGGTAAATCACCATTCCAGATTGTATATGGGAGCAATCCTAGAAATTCCTTTGAATTGAGGCAGGTGGATAAAGTAGAAATAAGTAGTGCTGAAATGGAAGATTTTGTTGAACATTTGAAGAACATCCATGAGGAGTTGAAGAAGCACATTACAAAGATGAATATGCAGTACAATGCTAAGGCAAATGTTAAAATGAGGTATAAGGAATTTCAGATTGACATTGAAGTCATGGATCATTTGATAAAGGAGCATTTCCCAGTTGGTACATATAACAAGCCGAAAATGAAGAAGGCATGATTATGGAAATTCCTATGAAGTAGAGTTGCTTACTAAATTGAATATTTCACCAATATTTAACTTTTCAGATTTGAGAGAGTATTATGAAGGAGGTGATGGAGATGAAGTTGCAAAAGCACAATGGAGTATTCCAGTAGCTAGTTTGGCTACAAAGGAGATTGCGAAGATATTGGAAAACCATGTTGGAAAAAGTACAAGGAGCATAAATTATGAAGAGTACTTGGTCAAATGGAAAGAGAGACTAGTATAAGACTCATCATGGCTAGTAAGGGAGGAGGTTAACCATCTTGGCTTTCCTTTGAACACCTGAGTTGTGACGAAGTTACTTCTCAAATTAACCCAAGTGTTTGATGTAGGAGCATCTTGGGTGTAAGAGCAATCCTGCATCACCCAAAAATATTTCCTTTTTGTTTCTTGAATAAGGGTTGTCTCAGTGCAAAGTTTTTAGCTATGAAGCTTGCTACATAGTAAGTTAGTCATACGAGCTCAGAATGTCCTAATTTCTGAGGTTGATGTTCATCTTGGATATATAAACCCACCAATTGAGGCTCAATGCCATATCATGAGTATTCATGGAGTTATTGTAGATTTTTGATGTGCAATGTTAGTATAAAAACTTTAGACTCAACATTGAAGGCCTTATAGACCCCAAATGGGCTCCAAAATGGGGCTGACTAGAGATTGCATGAGTTTGGCCCTATATATCACAAGTTGAGGATTCTAAAAAGTGGTTATAATAGCCAATAAGAACAAAAATTTGAATGTTGTGGCTTTCCCAAGTTGGGCTTACCAAAATTTTCAAAATAAGTGTCAAAAATGTAAGTGGGATGACTCTATATGTAATTTTAGATTCTGTTAGTCTCAAGGGTTAGGGTTTGATGTCTAGGAACTTCCTTGGCGATGTAAAAATGCCTATTTGAGGAATGCCCATAAATTGTCTAGGAAAACTCTGGGTGATAGTTTGCAGCTCTGTGTTGCAAATTACTGTAAGGAAGGCACCCATGTGGGTTTGCATATTGTATTTCAAAATTGTGTGATTTCACATTTGTGACAATAATAAGAAGCCCATATTTTATTCTCACAAATTGTTATTTTCTATTTGTTTCTGTTATCTATTTTTGGTATTAAGGGAGCACCCTTCAGAGCACCCTTCATAAGAAATATTATAAGTCAGGTTCACCAAAATGTAATATTATAAGTTAGGTTCACCAAAATTGAATAAGGGAAATAGGGATCAATGTTTGTACTATCTTAAATTGGAAGCACTTCAATTTAATGATGTTTTAGCACCTATTTAATGTGAGATCATCATCACCTTGCATCTCTTCTCTTTTCTTCCCCTTTCTCCTTATTTCTCTTAGGAGGAATTAAGGTAGGACCTAATGAATCCTCTTTAAAGCTCCTATCTTCATGTCTTAAAGCTTAAGGAATGATCTAACCACTCAGGTCCTCCCTTTTCCCTCCAATCACTCAGAATCTCTTTTCTGTGCTATAAAAATCATATCTCGAATCAATACCAATTTTCTAGATTTTCGGACCTTGAAGAAATCCCAAGGGTTCTAGGACCAGATGACATGGACGTAGTGTGCCCTTGTTGGGCCAATCAAGGCTATAGTGTGTCCTTTCTTGGGCCCTATCTTGGGACCATCCCTTGATTCTTGTGTCTGTATTGATCCCCATAGTTAATGTACAATACTACCGACCCATGGGAGAAAGTTAATTTCAAGCCCTTTATAAACCCATTCATTTGCTCCATTTTGCATTAAATATCATCTCATAACACTATCAAGAATTCATGCATTCAAGCATTCAAGTCTCAAGCATTCTTCAAACAAATTCCTCCATTGAAGATCAAGGATTCAAGAAATTGAAGGAGTTTACCTTCAAGATCTCCTTCAATCCATTCAAGGTCCTTTTTTGCATCTTCTACATCCATTCATCCACAATCTTCATCCAATCCAATTGGTAAAGAGAGATTATTGCATTTGATTTGAGAGATCTGACTATTGTAAGGTGAATTCATACATTTATTTTATATTTCTACAATTCAATTATTTCATTCAAGGTTAATTCCTAAACTAGGGTTTGATTGAGGAAAACCTCCCATCAACAAACAATTTTTTTTTTTATTGTAGGTTTTAGATCTTGGATTGGTGAATAGTTTGTAGATTCAGATACCCTTTTTGTCATTTATTGGAATTGTGAAATCAGAATTTGGATTAGACACAATTAATGAGGGACACATTACTCCCTTGCTTTAAGAGAAAGTTGACATCACACGAAAGTTGACCTTGCTAAATTACCAAAAACTTTCTAGGTTTTGCAGATTTGGTAGTTTTAGGCCCAAAATTTGCCGCTATTCGTCCATTTTGAGCAGCACAAGAAGTGAAAAATTAGATCCAAAGGCAAGTCTTCTAATTTCCTTTGTTATTTCAACATATCTATTTATTTTATCTCGTGCCTTAATTTTATTTCCTAGATTTCATTACAACTAAGGTTCCAAGGCCTTTTACATCTTTTCCTTTATTCTACTCAATAGATTCTAGCTTGTATTAATGATCCTTTATCACTTGGCTAACACTAATCTTCCTGGATCTAGTCATTTTGAATTGGGGTTGAAAGGATCAATTTTCTTGTCTCCCTGTTTGAGTGGTGTATTCATGGTTATGTGATGAATTTAAGTTTACTTTTCTTGATTCACATTTCCCCCTATACATCCTTGGTGAACCTGACTTTTGACATTTCCTCTTTTGATTTTGGAGTTACATTATTGCATTTTGTTATGTGTTCACCATATTTGGTGAACTTGACTTGTGCCCCCTTTCTATTTGGAGTTTGTTGTGTTTTCACCATTCTTTGGTGAGCCTGATATCTTTCCCCCTTCCTTTTATTTTGGAGTTATATTGTTGTATGCCATTGTGCTATATCTTGTGATCTATCTTTGTATTCTTTATGTATTTACTTTCATAAGCTTCTATTTTGTGCTTTGTGATTTAGTTCATTTCAAAAGGTTAGATTTCTTTAATGTCTTCTTGCCTTGTTAAGTGTATGAGATTTATTACCTTAATATCTACTTATAGTGTTCCCATTTGGAGAATTTTTAGACTCATGGATCCCTTTTATCCAGAATCCTCTTCTCCTCTCTTTGGGAACCTTAGCGATCTTATGGTTTTTCATGATCCTTATGGCACATGAGGACCAAGAGAGCATGAATGTACAAAGGGTCACCAAAGGATACCCAAGAGTTTAAGGTTGAAAAAAATACCATGTATGTTCATTCTCAATGTAATAAGACATTATTAATTTATTTCATGTTGTTTTATGGCCAATTGAGTCATTAAATGTAATGGAAAGCAATAAAAGTGTCAAAAGATGTAAAATTGCCAAAGTTGACAATATAGACCTAGATGGCTAATTGTGAGTTTTTTGAGTGGGTGAGGAGTTTTAATAAGTTATAAGGTCATTTGAAGACCATTGATAATGATAATAGGCTCATTAAATTTTTAGTTGTCAAAGTTGACAACTCGTTGTCAACTTGACAACATTTCTTGCATTTCCAAAATTGCAAAAATGTATAACAATCAGTTATAACTGTTCATGCTCGGTGCTATCCTTGGAACTTTTGAATGATTAGTAGTTTTAGAGGTTTGAAATGAGTCCACATATGTTATAAATTCCAAAAGGGATCAATGTGGATCAAGGTAATGAAGTTCTATTAATAAATTATGAATTGTCCTCTAATATGCCCATGAACAATCATTAATTTATGTTTTTTTTAATGATGATTAAACATTATAATTTGTTAGCAAGTGAATTGCATTGTTTTTTTTTGGAGATAAATTCATATTATGATCAGTAGTGTATCATTCCAATAAGATTTAAGGCAAGACTTGTAAGTTTTCAATTGGTTGTTCCTATACAAAGGTTAAAGCAATTTGGTTAATTTTGAAGTCTTATATGAATAGCTAGGCTTCCTCTCACTTTATGTGTTTATAGTAGCTTTTGGGAGGAGTCTAGCCTTGTATTATATGTCCATTGTATTGATTTTATTGAAGGAAAAGCCAAGGTGAAAGAAATAATGGGCACAATTTGAAGGAGCATGAAGAATGAGGGTTTGGATAAACAACACCAAGTATAGGTCTAAGAGTTTTCCTTGTATGAGTACCGCCTTTTGTGTTAGAATATGTTCATAAGAGTCCATTTTAAGGTGTTGGTTTCATTTATTTTGTTTAATGGTGATTGGAAGGGTGAATTCCATAAAGCCCTAGGTTAGAGCCCCTAAAAAGGAGGGTTTGGTGTATGTAAGTGAAGATAAATGTTCCACCTCTTTAAAACTTGAAAATTTATTGATTTACATCACAACTTAATACTGTTTCATGGTTTGGGGGTCTGAGAGTAAGTGGTTATATGAGTTTCTTAACAATGGGAGGCTAATTAAGCATAGTTTATGAGTTGCAGGGAAATGGATTTGTGTATTGGTCAAAAGGAACCCATATTAAACTTGGGATATGTTGTGTAACTTGGAAAAGGGTATCTAAAACCCTATTTTTTTATCTAAATTTATTTGGGAAACTTTGAAGGAATTTTTCGATTAGCAAGCCTAGACATAACAGTCTAGTCTTGGGCCAAAAATACTACCAAGTATGGCTAGAGAACTTGAATTTATGTTATTTGAAGTGTGTTGGGACACTTAGAAAGATCAAAGTCAACATTTGATGTTGGAACCAAACTTTGGTCTAGTCAAGAGAGTAAGGGTTGTACCCAAGGATAAGACTAAAGTTTGAAATCAAAATTGATGTCAGGTGAATCATGTATAGAAGGTTAAAAGGAATTGAACTTGTTCAAAATTTGGTTGATGTTGTTTTAGTTGCCTTAAATGTTAGGGTCCTTTGATGAAGCCTTTTGAGATGTACCTAGGTCCTTGTGTATACAAAAATAGGGTACACTTCTATAAACCATTACACTTGAGAGAACCCATGGAAAGGAGAGTCTCAAGAAGTGGTTTATAGCTTCCTATCTATGATGTCCAAGAGCTATGAGATGGTGGCTCTCAAATGAACTTAGCTAAAGAAACCCTTGCAAGGTGCACCATATAACGAATGATTCAAAGTATAGAGACAAGAATTACAATATCCAAGAATCAATGAAGTGTAATGCAAATGAAAGATTTTCTAAACGAAATGCAAAAGTAATATAACAAGTATGAAGAGTTAGAATACCACCTAGTTAAGCTATGTGATCTAAGCTAGAGCAGAAAGGAAATCTAAGCTACAAAGTATGCCATGATGCAAGAAAAATGAAGACTAAGCTAGAATGCAAGAATTCTCCAAGTGCTCCAAAAATCACTAAGAAAACCTGCAACATTACAATATCATGAGGGTGTAAGAGATGAGAGAGTGAGGAGATAGCCTCTTTTTAAAGAAAAATGGATGGTAGAGATTAAGAGGCAAAATCAAGGGTGGAGAATGAGCCTTGAGTGATCGATGTCACAAGAATCTCACCTAAGCAAGACCAACGAACATGTTTAAGAGGAAAAAGGTGTGTGGAGGAGAATAAAGATTCCACCCACCTTGGAATGTGTTCTCCTCATGTGAGAAAAAAATGCCTTTTATTTTATTTTTAAAATAAGAATAATGCTTTTCATGTGCATAATTAGGATAAGTGGGTCTTTGGGGATTTAATTTAATTAAAAGGGAGCTAGTTCTTTCAATTAAAATAAAAGCTTAGGATAAAGTGGCCAAACCATAGGTTAGAATCAAATAAGTAGTAAAATAATGATTTGATCAAAGATAAACAATTGATAAATTAAGCAAAAATGCTAGAAAGAGGACTCATAGTCTAGATGACCATTTTTGGGTGATTATATTTTCCCCTCTTTGACTAATGTGTGGTTGATCTAGGAATATATTGATTCAAAGAATAAAGAAGCCAAGATGATAGAGAAATCTGACTCTGAAGAATGAAGCACAAAGAGATAGTTGATCCTGAATGCACAGTCAATAAGCAACGAGACTAAAACATTAGGAGAGATAGATTCAGAGAAAATGGAAAGGTCAAGCATATGTCCTAGAGAGAGATAGCTAGATAAAGAGAAAATTGAAAAGTCAAGCATATGTTCATGAGAAATAACTAGATAGATGAAGAGAAAATGGAAAGGTCAAGCATATGCTCCTAAGAAATAGATATAACTGAATCAATTTACAATGATGAAAAGAAATGATAGAGTATTCATAACCTCTCAGGATCAAATTTGAAATGAGGTAAATGAGATAGGGTTGATCAAATTAAGATAATGCAAAGTCCAAGATGACAGAGAAGAGATTAAGACCAAAGAATGACCCCCAAGCAATCAAGATATGCCCTAGTTTGACTAGATTTGACCAAAAAGATAAAGCATAAGAATTACGTCAAAATAAGGAGAAATATGAAATGAAATGAATAAGGAGTAGACATGATGAAGAAAGTGAAGAAAATGAAGATTATCTCAAAATATTTGAAGAGGAAGCCTCAAAAGGTTAGCCAACTGTGCACAAGAAGGAAGAAATTTAAAATGTAATTTTAACCATCAAGATGAACCTAGATTTTGATTTCAATCCCAAAAATGGATCTAGGATGTCAAAATTAGGTAAGGGAAAATCTAAGGAGTTCAAAAATTAGGTCAAAAATAGGTCAAAGGGGTATAGAAGGGGCCCAAGGGGTCATTTTCAAATCATTTGTCTTATTTGATGTTTAGAGTCTAAAGCATAGAGAGAAAGAGAGAGTATGATGGCACAAAGGAGGATTCTAGTCGAGAGACACCGATTTGAGCTCAATTGACTGCACAATCAACCTTGATCGTATGGTCCACTAGTAAGTAGCTAACATTCGAGCTTCAGTTGAGTCTTTTTGAGCATGTTTTTCTTATGTTTTTAGTAGTTTAGTTCAAAGTTTCATACAATACTTATAAAGTATCATACTAATATAGTGAAAATTCTCATACAATAGTCTGGTGTTTTAACAGTATCATCCCATAGTTATATGCATTATTGTATCAAAACTACCCATTAATCATATGATCTTGAATAAAGTGTCGTACCAACAAAAAGTATCATACTAGTATACGAGAAAGTATCATACTATACTAATTCAACCAAAAAGGAAGCACACTTAGAAATTTCATCATTTTTTGATATCAGGACTTAGTTGATTTCTCTTGTAGCTAAGTTGTGATGTTTTTATTTTTATTATGATTCTCATATGAATGTATCTAATACATTTATGTGTGTTTGGAATATAGGAGGTGTTTCTAGATCTTTCCATTAGGGAACTCGATGTTGTGGGGTTGATACTTGTGCCCTGCATAGATGTCATAGAGTGGGTTATGCTTGGAGACATGGTGTATAGAAGACTTATGCAATTACTTCATATCTGGGGAAACCATGGTCTCCTAATAGCCCTAGCTAAGTGGTGGCATAATGAGCATAACACCTTTCATTTGTCAATTGGCGAGGCTACCTTTACACAAGAGGATGTGTTGAGGACCCTTCGAATCCCATTCATTGGGTAGCTTGTAAGTATCAATTTATCATTTAAATTATTATGTATACTTAGTCTTGTTGATACCATCTCTATTGTAAAACTTTGGGTTGCATTTGTACTTTCACCAGTCCCATGAGGATGGGAGAGCTACCCTACAATAGGTGTTCTAGGATGACACCATCTTGGATAGATACATAGTTTGGGAGTAGTTGATAGAGTTCTATGGGGTTTAGTACTCGGTGGAATGCATAGTGTTCACCTTCACTAGGTAGACACTTACCATATGGAGAAGTCAGAGGGGATTCTCATCTAGCTCGGGCAAACTAGGCATGGATCTAGTAGGTAGACCATGACACATGGCTTGGGGACCTGCCATTGTAGCAACATGTATCATGAGTTACATGATATTGTCTATAGGAGGGTGAACAGCTAGGTGTGTAGTGCTATCCTAGCATAGATATGAGTCTGGGACCACATTGTTGTGGTGTGCATCCCACAGTGCAACCTCCTACATATATAGGTATTCAAGGTTTATAGCTCAACCACATAGTGAAGACATTACATATTATAGGTAGGTATTGGATGACTTGGCCTCTTTCTAAAGGAGGACATATGTTGGGTGTGGGGCATGGGAAGAGGCACATGAGGGCTTGTCATATATGTTTGATAGCAAGACATTGTTGGGGAGACATCCAAGGATTGTGGAGCAATTGACCACCATCCAAGTATGGTAGCAGTTTGGGAGGAGGTAGAGGGTGAGTATAGAGGCTGCCACTTATGCACAATACAAAGAGGAGGAGGATATAGGGTGGCTATCAATGCTCATCTATGTCCCATGACTACAAGAGACAATGGAGTTATGACGGGTGACCTGGGATATCCTCCCAACAATGATAGATGTAGGATCTTCTTCTAAACTATATGAAGGAGATGAGGAGGTGACCCTTCACTAGATTCATAGTCCTCAATGCAATAAATGTGGAAAACATAGGAGAGAGGATGATGGAGATGAAAAGGGAGATAAGGGGAGAGGATGGAGAGGATGAGACTAGCCCAATGGGTCGAGGGGTCCATCTAGTATCCATGTCGACACTAGATCTCAAAGCAAGGTGAGAGAAGAGGAGGAGGAGCTAGAGGAGGGGGAGAGGCTCAATAGGAAACCTCAAGTGGAAATAGAGAGAGAGAGATAGGGCTAAGAGGTAGGAACAAGATACACCAGTAGGGGAAGAGGATGAGTAGGATTAGAGGATTAGGGCACTAGAGGCAGAGCTCTAGCAGGCCAGGATTACTATTGCTATAAGAGATTAATAGTTGGAGGACACAAAGTTGAGGATCAAATGAGGGAGAGAGTGCTATGGGAGGATCTATCTCAAGCACAACTTGATGCAGAGGCATGAGGCTAGATAAATGTAATGCTTTGATGCATAAATAGTAGTAGTTCCCTTAGAGCAACAAGTGCTTCACTACTCAAAGAGAGAAAACAAATCATAAGGATAGACACAACCACCAGATAGGACAAATACACCTCCTCCTCAGCCACATCTGACTAAGGAAGGAGTGAGCTAGACATAGGGTGTAATATATGGATCTATGTTAGTGTGACACTTTGATGTATCATTTTGAGACATTGATCCAAATTTTGTACTCATGTTGGATGTATAATTTATATTTCACCATATATATATGAGATTTGAATTTAATATTGTGTACTTGTCTCTTTTATGCTTATGTTATGGATGTATCCTTATGTTTCAATTTGTTTTTTTAATGTTTTCATGTGATGTTGATATGTATGCTCATTTTATGTTGACATGATCACATATTTATTGATATCTCTGTCATATGTCTAGCTATATGTTATTATATGTATTCATGATTTGAAAATTTAGCATTTGGATAGATTAGATATGATGCTAAAATTAGCCCCTTGTGATGACAGAAAAAGAAGAGAAGCGACAAGATGACAAGATCAAGGACATGAACATAGTTACTCTGAACACTCAAAATGCAAAGCTAAGCTAGAATGAACCCTAAAATGCAAGCTAATATGCAAGGGAAATTGCAAGGGTTATATAAGTAGGTCCTATTTTTTATCATTGAGCCTTATTAGGGACATCAAAAGATCATACATCATCACTTGTATAAATATGATCTATATCATATAGAAATGTGGGAACCCAAACTTTGCATCAAAGACATAAAGGTCAAGATGATGGTGAAGTTATATTCCATAGGTTTAGTGTAAAAAGATTATGCTCTCATCGAGACACAAAATATCAAGATGACCATAAGCACACACTTTCAAAATAAACAAGGATGTAACATTGAAGATCCTAAGTATCAAGAAAATTGTTCAAGACACCTAAGATCTAACAACATACACCCATAAACATAAATTAAAGGAAAATATGCTCCATACCCTAGTCCTCTAGTTCATGACATCCTCAAGAGAATATTAGAGAGGAAACATTTAAAAAATAAATCATCATAGACAACACACAAAGAAAATAAGTCAAGCAAGTCTCAGTTAGTTTTTAGTTTAAGTCTGTGTGTGAAAGTCACATGACTATCTTTCTAGAACTCAAGTCTACTAGTGAGAAATATCACATCTTAAACTGTAGGAAAAAGTATCTGATAACTATTGAAAAACACTCAATGTCGAGGAAAGTGTTAAAAACCAGTGTTTAGAGAGCTCTCAAATGAACCCTAATGCAACCCAAAGACCCTAATAAGCTATATAGTTTGTGCCCCCTAGATGTAAACAACAATCAGTTCCAAGCTAGGCAAGGCAAAGTAGTATGAGATGAATGTTTTAGAGTGCAAAGTAAGATGCCAATAGACATAAGCACAAGGGTCTTAAGTAGCGTCTACTTTTAGGTTTTCACCACTTGGTAGGATTTTTTTTGAGGGATTTTTTATGATTTTTTTAATTTTTGAGATTATTTTTTGGTGATATACCAAAGCACATATTACTAGGTTTTCACTAATATGATCACTTTTTCAAGATATTTTTTACTTTTTAGGGTTTTTTTAGCATCATATATGATTATTTTTGGATTTTTTTAGGATTGTAAATTATGTACAAGTGTTGCATAGTGAGAGCACTAAGTAGAGTACTTCTTCATATGTAGTATGTTGATGAGCTCAAGGAGCTATTCTCCCTCAGGTGTAGAGAGTTGATAAGCACTAGAGCCAAAAGTGACAGTAACAATGTAAGGACCCAACCAATTAGGTTCAAAATTTCCCTTCTATTCTCTATTTTGCTGATTCTTTTGATTTTCTTTAAGGACAAGGTCACCAACTTGAAACTCCCTAGGATGAAATTTCTTATTGTAGCTAGTAGATATCTATTTCTCATACATTCTCATGTGATCAAAACTAGCCTTGTTATGTTCATCTGGGAGTTCAAGTTCTTGAATTTGTATAGTTCTATAGTCCTTATCAATTATCAAACCTTTCAAGGAGACTCAAAAGGAAGGAATTTCAACCTCTAATGGTATAACACCTTCAAAACCATAGCCTAGAGAAAAAGATGTAGCCCCAGTAGGCATGTGTATGCTAGTCCTATAAGCCCATAATGTAGGATTAATATGTAGCTGTCAATCTCTTTTAGATGTGTGTATAGTTCTATGAAAGATTTTGAGTAGTGCCTTATTAGAGGCTCATCTTGACCATTCCCTTGGGGATAGTAAATAGAGGAGCAATGCTATTTAATCTTGAATTTCTTGCAAAGCTTCCTAGGGTCCTTATTCTTGAATTTCTCCCAATTATTAGTGGCTATAGAGGAGGGAACACTGTAGTAGTAAATGATGTGATTTAGGATGAAGAGAGCAACATATTTTCCTATAGTAGCAAAGAGAGGGAAAACTTCAATCAATTTAGTGAAGTACTCAACAGATGTAGTGATAAACTTGTATCCACTAGAAGAACTAGGATATATCTTGCCAACCAAGTCAAAGGACAACTACTAAAAAGGCCAATTTGATAGAGGGAATCAACTCACGCCCAGGAGCACAAATCAAAATACCATGGAATTGACTCTTCTTGCAAGATTTAGCATACCACACAACATCAACTTTCATAGTAGGCCATTAGTAACTAGTCCTAAGCAATTTTTGATCAAGCACAAGACCACTAGAGTGAGTCCTGCAAATACCATCATATATTTCATCTAATACTTGTTCAGAGTCATCCTTCTCTAAGCACTTAAGTAGCATTCTATCTAGACCCTTCCTATACGAGTTATTAGAGATGAGGGTATAGTGGGAGGCATTGCAAATAAGTTGACACTTCTCATTGTGAGTTAGGTTGTCAAGAATTATTTGGTCATGTAAGTAAGAAGTAGGGTGACGTAGCTCTTCCACTAGGAATTCAAACCTAGAATCATGTTCTTGCAACTATAGAATGGATGCCAAGGTAGCCATTGCATCAAAAACCTTATTTTTAGCCTAAGATTTTTTTTGAAAAGTAATAAAAGTTAAATAGTTCATGAAGGCGTCAATCAAATTCTTGTAGGGAATCAACTTGACATCCTTAGTTTGGTAGTCATTGTTGATTTGATTTATAACAAGATAGGAGTCTCCAAAGATGTTTAGCTCAATGATTCTCCTTTCAATAGCCTACTTGATCCCATTTGTGAGAGCCTCATATTCTGCTATGTTATTTGTACAAGGGAACAATAGCTTGTAGGACTTAGGAATAGTGTAGCCATGAGGTGTAATAAACAAAATTCCTGCACCAACACCATTTTGAGTATGGGATCCATCAAAGAAAATCTTCCTAGTCCTTTCAACAACATACATGATAGATGAATCCAAAAAATGCATTTTCATAAGGGCATTGTCTTGAAGCAAGCAATCAAAAATTGATCTGCAATTGCTAGTCCTTTTATGACTTTATATTCAATTTACTGAATGCCAATTTGGAAAGAATCAACATATATTTAGCAAGTCAACAAATGAATGCAACTTTACTTAAGAGGTACTTAAGAGGGTCAATTTTGGCAACTCAGTATGTAGTATGAGCTAACATATAGTGTCAAAATTTTTGAGATGAAAACACTATAACAAGACAAGCTTTCTTAATCTTGTTGTAATTGATCTAATAAGCAACTAGAGTTCTACTAATGTAATAAATAGCTCACTCATTTTCATTTTCATTATGTTGTGCTAATAACGCCCCTAGGGAAGTAGCTATAGCTGATATGCACAAAAGTAAATGCTTTCTCAGAATAGGAGGCTTACCAAGTATTCCTTGATTTGATTAAGGCTCTTATTACATTCTTCATTCCAAACACTTGTAGACCCTTTAAGAAAGTTCTTGTTGAAGGGTTGTGCTCTATTTTTTAGTTGAGAAATAAACCTCCTTATGGATTGAAGATTTTCTTGAAGTTTTTTTAGTTGACTAATATTGGGAAGAGGTGACATTTTCATGATTTCTTGCACCTTTTTACAATCAACCTCAATTCCCTTAGCATATATGATGTAGCCTAGCAGTTTACCAAAAGTGACAGCAAAGGCACATTTCTTAGGATTGAGCCTAAGCTAAAATTGTTCCATGTTAAACAATATCAAGCTGAAGTCATCTAAATGAGTATTCCTTTTCTTAGACTTAGCCAAGGTGTCATCTACATAGTCCTCCATGTTTTTATGCATCATGTCATGGAAAATGTTTGTCATAGCCCTTTGATATGTAGCACCAACATTTTAAAGCCCAAATGACATGATATTCCAAGAAAAGGTACCCCATGCATAGGTGAAAGTGGTCTTCTCTTGGTCTTCATGAGTTATCTTTATTTTGTTATATCTCGAGAACCCATCCATTAAGGAGTACATCTCATAGCCGAAAATCATGTCTACTATCATATCAATATTAAAGAGTGGAAAATCATCCTTAGGGAAAGCTTTATTCATGTCCTCAAAGTTAATACGCACTTGAATGAATTTATCATGCTTTGAAACATGTACACTATTGGAGATCAATTCTGCATAGTCTATAACTCTTATAAATTTGGCACTCAATAGCTTTTCTAATTCTTCTTTCACCAAGAGGGAAACATGAACATGCATCTTTCACAATTTTTGCTTAATGGGCTTGACACTGGAAGCTATAGAGAGATGATGCATGATGATTTTAGTGTCAAGCCTGAGCATGTTTGCATAAGTCCAAGCGAAGTTGATCTTTTTCTCATGAAAGAATTGACTGAACTATTCCTTTTCCTTAACTGAAAAAGATTGATCTATATGTATAGCTTTCAAAGAATCTTTTGTGCCAAGATTAATAGGTTGTGTAGGCTATATCAACATTGATGATCTATCTTGGACGTGGCTAGGAAGACTACCAAGTACCTCATCCTCGGGCACCTAAAAGAGGTTTTTTCCCTCTGATATGCCTTTATTTTTACTATTTTTAGGCTCTAACACTGCCAAAAAGTGGTTTTGGCCATCAAAGTGTCTCTTTTTCATTTTCATTTTTATTTTGTAACTAATGTACTTGATATCTATTTTTCTCATGTTTATAGTCAGTTCAGTGGTGGAAGAGACTATAAAGTTAATGTCATTAATGTAGAAAGAAATCTCATAGCAATTTTGAAAGGATAATACTCAGGTTGTTGATTTTGCATAGACTAATCAATGAGATTGGGGTACATGAGTAACATTGAGGTGGAAGATTCTAGATTGTTAATGCTAAAGGAATCATCTCCAATGACAAGAGAGATTGAATCTATCAGGAAATCTTCAAAGGTACCCAAATCAAGGTAAGTCCTAGGAGAATCAAAGTGGTCCACTAAAGCAAGTTGAGAGTCCAACTCATCAAACCCTACAAATTCTGCATCAACTGCATTGGTTTGGTCAACATAGGCATATATAACATCTACTCACAACTCATGGGATGCAATTGAAAGAGAATCCCATTCATATTCATTAGAGTCTATTCTCTGATCACGTACTAGAAGGCGAGCTATGTTCCTTATTTTTATGACTCTATTAGGACCCTCTACATTTGACTCATCAATCTCTAGCTATCTAGAAGTGGAAGCCGTAGCACTATGATCAATTTTTAGTTCATCTTCACCACAAAGAATGGAGGTAGAAGGCACAAAATTCTCATCTTCAAGAGTAGTGGTAGTAATAGGTTGAATTTCAGCTTTCGAGTCACTAGTAGTAGAAGATTATTGGTCATAGATATGTTGACTATCATCAACAACACAACCCAAGCTGGTATTGTCCTTGATTTTGTGTCCATTGGTGTGATTCATGGTTTAGTAAGAGAATATTTACTATTAGTCAAAGGTCCATATCCTAAACAACCAATCTTTCTAAGGAACTCATAGCCTTTTCCATATCTCTTAGGAGAAATAGGAGTTGTAAGTGTAACCTCATCAGATGTCTCTTCTTCCCTATGAATCTAATCCTTAATATCTTAATCATCCTTTTTATCTTCTAGTGAAATTGAGGACTGGATAAAAGTACCATAGATAGCCATAGCTAAAGATGAAGGTTTCATGTTTTCAAACAATTTCCCATAGGAACGAGGGAAAATTGGAAGTGCAACAATTGAGTCAAGTGTATATTCCCCCATACCAATATTCATCATCTTAATCTTCTTCTCACAATAAACAAGTGTAGTTCTAGCCTCATTAGCAACCCTATTGTTTGGAACCAAGGATTCAATAATAGTAAGTGTGCTAATTGACATAACATTATCCCAAGAAATAGAAACTTCTATACCATTGAAAGGGAAATTGATACATTGGTGATAAGTAGATGGGACAACCTGCATGTCATGTATCCAAGGTTTTCTTAGCAAAATTTTATGTGCAAGTGGGATATATATCAAGAACTTGGAACACCATATCTTTCTCAATAGGACCAAATCGAATGGGTAACACAATTAAATGTTTGGAAGAGAATTCAACTTCATCATAAGCCTTGATAATAATCTTTCATTTAGGGTCAATAAAAAAATCATAAAGACTCAATTGTTGAACCATGTCAAAGGAAATGATATTCAACCCTACACTGTTGTCTATCAACACACATCTGACTCAGGTATGATAGATTTGAACCTCAATATGGAGTGAAAAGTTGTGTGGATGGCTGAGCACTTTGTCATATTCTTTAGAAAATATTAGGTAATGTGGAGTGGAGATGTTATTGACCATATATTGGAACTTATCCACATTAATGTTAGTAGGGACACTAGTCCTAAGTAGCACTTTCTCTAGGATCTCCTTCTACAAAGGGGATAATTATAGCAACTCAAATATAGAAATTTGTGTAGGGGTACATTGTAATTGATCCACAAGGTCATAAGTGGAGTTAGTAGTAGTAAATGTTTGCTTGGATGAGGAAGACCCCACTTGTTTAGCTTGAGTTTTTTTGGAAGTATTTACAACCTTAAGGAAAACCTTTGGTTGACTTCTAGTAAAAATAATTATTCTTTCACCATGAAAGGAAGAAGTTACAGTCCTAAGCATGACCATAGGCTTGTTTTCGCTAGTATCTTGTGTTTGGGAGGAACCAAGACCCCTCAAGATAACCTTTGGTCTTTCATCATCAATGTCATAGTTGGCCTCCTCAACATACTTAGGTCTCATCATTTAAATTCTCTCAGCAACGGGTTCAAGCACATGAATAACTTTTTTAGCATTAGTATCATGCCCAAAATAATAGGGCAAAAACACACCAACAATTTTTTTTTAAAATTATAAAAGTTAAATAATCTCTATGTTTAAAACATGCTACACTGATTAGGTTATGGAAAGTTGACAAAGGATTAAGAGTGAGTTTCAAATACAAATCGTATAGATGTAGAGTTGGTATTCCAACACAATGCACAGGTTGAAACCCTAAGTCCTAGTGTTATAGAAACACTTAGCTCCAGTTGAATGAGTCGATCGATTACATTTAGGTTCAATTTACAAAGGGAAAACTTCCAATTCAAATTACATTTTAGGGTTTCCAAGTTCATGAGTCAACTATGATGCTATCCCTTTTAATACTATACTAGGTCAATCCTTAGGAGGATCTAATTTTTCATTTAAAGGTTAATCCATCATAAGATATTAATACTTAATTCAAGATATTATCATAACCTATTTGGATCTAATTAAAAACACTAAGATATTCACCAAAAGACTAATTACAACCTACACTTTATCTTCTATCAATAACTACTACATCCTATATTTAACCACTAGCCAGTGCCAAGACTAACTATAGTATAAAATCATTGAAATTCAAAAAACCAATGTTGTTTTAACATAATAATAATAATGAATGATCTCACATAAAATGTAAGATACTAATCATATTTTCTAATCACTATCCACAATAATCTACTAATTATTAACTAACATAAAGATACTACAATGGTACTCCAAAACAACTTTACTAAATTAATGTAATGTCCCTTGTCTAGACAAAGTGGTGGTGGATACAAGACTATACATCAAATGTTTTGTGAATACAGAGGGATTTATGAACTATGGTGTACATACGGTGAAGAGGACCCTAGTATGGTGGTTGGTAGTGGATGATCAAAATTGAAGTACAAAGGGAATGGAAATGTATGGAATATGAAATGTGGAATATGGAAGTGTATTGAGTACGAAGGGGGGTAGTATGAATGATGATTGGAGGGAGGAGTACAAATGGAGGGGGTAGTACAACGGATGGAGGGGGAGGTATAGAAGGAGGGAGGAGTACAAATGGAAGGAGGTAGTATGGAAGATGTTGGGGGAAGTATGGATGGATGGAGAAGTACAGATGGAGGGAGGTAGTAAGACAAATGGAGGGAGGAGTACCAATGGAGGGAGGAGTATGGATGGAGGGAGGTAGTATGATATATGGAGGGAGGAGTACAATTGGAGGGAGAGGTTTAGAGGGAGGTGGATGGAGGAGTAAGTCAGGTATTGTACAAAAATAGGAAAGAGCGTACAAACTCAATATGCAAATAATATTAAAACACAACTCTATCAAATAAAAGTCAAGCATGAATAGATATTGAGTACCAATATTCTCCAATTAACACTCACAAACAAAGATGGTGCTCCAATTTGTCAAATTCGAGCAAAGTATTACAAGAACAGAATAGGGTGAGGGTTGAATCCCACCAAAATTGGAAAGCCAAGTAGGGAAGATCTTTGACTTCCAAAATGGCAAGCAATAGAGAACTCCAATAGGAATTCATAGTACAAAGAAAATAATCCAAATCATATGCCTAAAACAACTTACAAGAAGGCCTTATAAAGGGCTTTAGGGAAACTTCTTGAAGGATTACAAAATGGCAATAAGTCGACAAGTAATAAATAAAGAGTGGGCCTCAGAGATTATAAACATTGATTTTTGACCACATACAAAATATTATTATTTAATAATATTGGGGACATTACAGTACTCTGTGCCCAAAAATTGCTTGCCCTCAAGTAATTGCAAACTTGGATGATCTAGAATTTGCTCGCCTTCCAAGGTGGCATCCTTGACAGGAAGATCCTTCCATCATACAAGAAACTCCTTAATGGTATGGGACCTGAGCTTCTTCTCCCAGACATCTATGATCTTTGTTGGCTCTAAAATTAATTTCCCTTCTTTATCAATGGGAGGCAATTCCTTTGACACAGTGACACATTGTCTTATATCCTTCTTTAGTGATGACACATGAAAAACATTGTGGATTTGACTCCCTTCAGGAAGCTCCAATTCATGGGCAACTTCTCCTACCTTTTGAACCACTTTGTATGGTTCGTAGAAGCATAGTTTTAGTTTCTCCTTAAAAGATGACTTTAGGGAGGATTGTTTATATGGTTAAAGTCAAAGGTATACCAGATCACACACCTAAAAAATTCTCTCAATTCAATGTCAGTCTACAAATATCTTCTATTGATTTTGATCCCTTTGTCAATTTTTCTTGAGAGATCTTATGATATCTAAACTCTCTTGTAGCCAATCTTTAGCCCTCGGTGCATGAATATCTCCCGATGCCAAATCCATGAATGATGAAGGTTCATAACCATACAATGTTTTGAAGGATGGCATGCCTATTGACATGTGATAGGTAGTGTTGTAACAATGCTCACCCAGATGCAACCAACACACCCATGCCTTCTGCTATGCTAAAACATTATTCCTCAGATAGCCCTCCAACCATTTGATGGTGGATGGTAGCTCATACTTGGTGAAAACTTCATTCCCACTAGACTAAACAACTCCATCCAAAAAATGCTAAGGAAATGACTATCTCTGTCACTTACTATATTTTTTGGGAGACGATGTAAATGGAAAACCGCATAGAAGAAAAACTCGATCACTTGTGATGCTTGGTACTTGGTGGAAATGGAAAAGAAATGGGCATACTTGGTCAAATGATCAACCATGAAAAAAATGCAATCCTTCCCCTAAACTTTGGGTAGCCTAGTGTTGAAATCCATTGAAATACTTTCCCATTTTTGATCAGGGATTAGCAATGGTTGGAGAAGTCCTGCAGGTAGGGTGTGCTTAGATTTTTTTTTCTGATAGGTAGAGAATTCACTTACATATTGTAAGATGTAATTATTAAGGCCCTTCCATGCAAAACATTCTCAGATCTACTTATAGGTTTTTAGGTATCCTGGGTGTCCAGCCAACGGTGAATCATGCATCTCCTTCAAATTTCTTTCCTTCATTTTGGACTCGGGCACCAGATAAATCCTACCCTTGTAGTAGATAATATAATCTAACACCTTATACCTATCATCTTTTATTTGACCATCCATCAACTGGTAGGCAAATATGTTCTTGGAGCATTCAATCAATAGGTGTTCCTTCCAATCTATTAAAATTTCAGACAACAAGCATATTGTATGCTTTCTCAATAGAGCATCAACCACTACATTACATTTTCTCTTCACATACTCAATATCAAAGTTGAAAGCTTGGATTTTTCTCACTCACTTCCATTGTCATTCATTTAAATCATTTCACTCTAAAAAATATCTCAGGCTATTGTGATTTATCATAGATGGAGTACAATCATTCTACTTTTGAGACTTTTTGACTCTCAAACATAACAAAGTGATGATTTTGCATCAACATTGCCCCAATACCTTCTCTTGAAGCATCACTCTCCAAGATGAAGGGCAGATTAAAATCGGGTAGTGCCAGCACCGGGCATGAACTCATGACTTCCTTCAACTTGTCAAAAGTGTGTTGTGCCTTCATATCCCAATAAAAAGATCCTTTTTTTGTTAGGTCTATTAGTGGTGCACTAAGTTGTGAGAAACCCTTCACAAAACTTCTATAATAATTGCACAATCCAAGGAATCCATGTAGATTAGAGAAAGTCTTGGGAGGTGGCCAATCTAAGATGACTTGAATCTTTTCCTAATGTACTTGAACCCCTTGATTATTGATTATATACCCCAGATAAAATATCTATGTCATTCCAAACTTGCATTTAGACCTCTTTTCAAATAGTGATTGTGACTCCATAATTCTGAGTACTTCATCCAAATGCTTCAAATGTTCCCCCATGTCTTAATGTAAATAAGTATGTCATCAAAAAATACCAATAGGCACTTTCACAATTGTTTTTTGAAGATGTGGTTCATACATGACTAGAAAGTAGCTGGAGCATTGGTTAGACCAAATGGCATAACTAGGAACTCATAATGTCCGTAGTGGCAACATAAGGTGGTCTTCTCCACATCTCTATCCCTCATGCAGATTTGATGGTATCCCAAACAAAGATATATTTTGGAAAAATAGAGTGCACCATGTAACTCATCCAATAATTTGTCAATCCTAGGAATGGGGTACCTATTTTTAATCATTTTCTTGTTCAGTGCATGATAGTCCACATGCATTCAGAGGGTTCCATCCTTCTTCTTAACCAAAACTACTGACAATGCAAAGGGATTGGATCTAGGCCTAATCCATCCTTTCTCTAGGAGTTCTTGGATCATCTTTTCTATCTCATCCTTAAACCTTTTAGGATGGTGGTAGGGTGTAGTGATGATGGGTTTGGCTCCTTCCTCCAACTCAATGGTGTGCTCAAATCCTCTGTGTGGATGGATGCTTGGAGGGATGTTGATGAAGACTATAGTATGCTTATCCAACACTGTGTGAAGCTCATCATCTTGGTAGTTGGTTTATTGTCCTTTCATTGGTTTTGTTGATATCAAACATTGTGCTGCCCAAACAATGTCATCATATTGAAGAATGGCTTCCATCCATTGTGCTGAGATTTCCTTCAGCCCTCCATTTGACATTCCCCTAAGGACCACCTTCTTTCCATGCACTTCAAATGAAAACTCCATTTTTTTGAAGCTTTGTGTGTACTCGTCCAAAGTTTCCATCCATTGGATGCCAAGAATGACTTCCATGTCATCTAGATCTACTACAAAGAAATATTCAGTCATCATATGATTTCCCATGGTAATACTAAGTTGTGGGACCAAATGGGTACATGATAGGAGGTTTCCTCTTGCTACCTTGACTTGGAATCCTGCATGTGTCTCTGTAGTTAAACCTCTTCATTTCACAAGTGAAGAATTAATGAAATTAAATGTGGCCACATTATCCAACATGACTATGACCCATTGTCCTTGGAGAGTTCCTTGTACCCAAAAAATAGTACACCTCATAATGCCTGCAAGAGAAATGGTTCCTCCTCAATGTACTAGTGCAACAATCCTCTCTGCATGATTTATGTTACCCTCTTTCACAATTTGTTGATCATCTTCTTTGACTTCTGGCTCCTCACCCTCTTCATTGTTAGGCATCACCTCTATATAATGGATTTTCCCCTTCCCTAAGCATCAATGTCCTAGTTCCCATGATTCCTTATAATTAAAACATAGCTTCATCTATTGTCTACTTCTTTGGAGGGGGCTTGTTGTCTTTCTCCTTTAGAGTGATGGGTGGCCTATCATGTGAATAACTTTTAGAAGAAGAAGTGAATGTTGCCATGTCTTGTGCCTTCTTGATTGTTGCCACAAGTGTGTCAGGGTTAAAACCCTCCACACAACCCTTTAAGGGTTTAGTCAACCCATCCATGAATTAAAAAAAAATGTCTTCTCTCTGAAATGTCTACCACTAGTACTGATAGCCTCTACAATTCTGCAATGTAGGTCTCTACTACTCCAATTTGCTTTAGTTGTGTGAATTCCTTGAAGTTGACCTCCGAATCCTTTCTGTCAAAGTGGTAAATAAGTTTCTCCATGAATTCAACATATGAAGTGATTTGATCATGACTGTGGGTGAGCATCCCATGGTGCCACCATTCATGGGCGATCCCTTCCAAGTGAAGTGCTACAAACTTGATTGCCTCTTCTTTAAGCATGGGGTTGAGCTGGAAGTATGTATTAGCCTTTTGAACCCATGATTATGTTGATGTATACCAGATCCATCAAAGCATGATAAGTTTATCTTTCCAATCTTTTGTCTAATGTCACCATTGTAATGCTCTTGCCTGCTAGAATATCTCATCCACAAATCCACATAATCCTTGAAGGACAATTCTGCACCAAATTTGACATCAAAATAGTCTCGATAGAATTGATCTTACATCTCAAGGAGGGTGGGCTCTCGTTCCCTAGCTTGTTCGAACCATTTGGGAAATGTTAGCATCATTGGTCGTGTGTGGGATTGCTCTATGTGAAGCCTTTCATTGGCATAATTATTACCATGCGAATTGTGTCCTCATTTGACCTTCCTTGTGCCAAAAGTTGGAGGGTGTCACCAATTTGATCTTTTCCCATTTACCAAGGTCTTACTAAGCTTTCGTTGTCCATTTGACAAGGTTTCAATGAGTTGTTTTTGTCCTCTTGTTAGCTCCCTTAGAAGTTGCATAATCTCAGTGCTTGATTCACCCATTCTTCCTACTGACTAGGATCTTGGTGGCATCCAATGTTACTGATAGTCTAGCAAGATCACCAGCTCTAATACCACTATAATGTCCCTTGTCTAGACAAAGAGGCATTGGATACAAGATTGTACGTCATACTTTTTGTGAATACAGAGGAATTTATGAATTGTGGCATACATATGGTGAAGAGGACCCTAATACGGTGGTTGTTAGTGGAGAATCAAAATTGAAGTATGAAGGGAATGAAAATGTATGGAATATAAAATGTGGAATATGGAAGTGTATGGAGGAGTATGGAGGGGGGTAGTAGGAATGACAGATGGAGGTAGGAGTACAAATGGAGGGGGTAGTACGAAAGATGGAGCGGGAGGTATGGATGGAGGGAGGAGTATAGATGGAAGGAGGTAGTACAAAAAATGTTAGGGGAAGTATGGATGGATGGAGGAGTACAAATGGAGGGAGGTAGTACAAAAAATCAAGGGAGGAGTATGAATGGAGGGTGGAGTATGGATGGAGGGAGGTAGTATGACAGATGGAGGGAGGAGTACGAATGGAGGGAGAGTACAAATGGAGGGAGGAGTATGGATGAAGGAGTACGATTGGAGGAAGAGGTTCAAAGGGAGGTGGATGGAGGAGTACGTTGGGTATTGTATAGAAATTGGAAAGAGCATACAAACTCATATGCAAATAATATTAGAACACAATTCCATCAAATAAATGCCAAGCACAAATAGATATTGAGTACATATATTCTCCAATTAACACTCACAAACAAAGATGGTGCTCTGATTTGTCAAATTCAAGTGAAGTATTATAGGCAACAGAATAGGGTGAGGGTTGAATCCCATTGAAACCAAAAAGCCAAGTAGGGAAGATCTTTCACTTCCAAAATGGGGAACAATAGAGAACTCCAATAGGAATTCACAATACAAAGAAAATAATCCAAATCACATGCCTAAAACAACTTACAAGAAGGCCTTATAAAGGGCTTTGGGGAAACTTCTCAAACCATTACAAAATGGCAATAAGCCAACAAGTACTAAATAAAAAGTGGGCCCAATATATTAAAAACGTTGATTCTCAGCCACATACAAAATATTATTATTTAATGATATTGGGGACATTACAATTAAAATATCTAATTACAACATAATTTAGAGTACCAATATACTAATCAATTTACTTACTAATCATAACATTCTATCACTAACTAAACACTTTACTATTCTACTTAATCTACCACATTGCACTCTTCAAAAATTAATCAAGGAACCCCTTTCCTATTTAAATACTTTACTAAGCCTACTTACCAAGGTACTTTATTTTAAAATATACTAAGATTTAATTAAATCTACACTTAACTTTATTAACAGAAGTCTAAACCCCCTAAACTAACCACTAAGCCTTTTATTTGACTTTATCTTAGACTAACTACTAAATTCAATTTAACATTTACTAACTGCTGCTAACTAAAATATTAATACAAAATAATATAAAAGAACTAACTTATTCTAACATCTAGCAATTAACAGTTAATCTTTAACTTACTAACTAAAACCAATTATAATCTAATCACTAATACATACTAACACAAACTCTTAACTACCCATAATAATTAAATTAATACAAACTAAAACTACTTAATTTTGCTATCAACTAATCTAACTACTAACTAACTTCATCACTTTCTACCCAATCAACACACATACTAGCCCTCCCACCACTAACTTTAATTAACCACCTCTAACCCAACCCCAACTGCCCCAAGCTTAAAACATGGCGCTGCACTTCCCAAACTTATCCCCATACTTTCCCCCCTCCCACACCTTTTCAAATCCACGTAGTGGAGAGGGGATGCTGCCCCATGTTGGGCATGTTGTCCCACCATTGTTAGCACCATAGAGAAAGGAAGGGATTTTAATAAAAAGGTGACCTTCAAACTTGTTTTAACTTTAATCCCTTCCTTTCAAAAGCATGCAATGACCAACATGGAGAGTCAAGGGAGAGTGATGTTAGCCTAGGTGATGTGATGGGCACTTAGGCCAAGGAAGAGCTTCCCCTTTCAAACGCCTAGGTTAAAGGTAGGTGTAAGTGGGAAGGGTAGATGGGATTTTAGGGGGATGGGTAGTTATGTTAAAATATTAGTTGGTAGTCTTAGGATAGGATAGATATTCATTTTATATGTATATTTTATATGTTTATTTAATTTATAAATTTAGCAAAAATAAAACAAAGGATATATAAAAGAATCCAAGGAGAATATTCCTTGTTATCATAAGGGGATTAATTTTTTTCCAATAAAAATCCAGAGAGCCTTTGCTCCAAGAGTGATAAATTTTCTCAAGTCCCTTATTCTTTTTTTTGCTAAGTGTTGGATATTTAAATTTATTTAGTTTCAAGGCAAGGGGGCATTTTTTTTTTCTAATTTGGATTATAACATAGAGTTCAATGTTTTGTTTATTCATCCACTTAGCACTATTTTTCATTTCAACAATTACAAAATTACAAGATGAAATACCATTCATATAATCAAATTTTCTTAGCATAGTTCGAAATCAAATTACATAGCATTATATAAAACATTATTTCGTCTAATTACCATTAATCACATGAATACAATTTGAACTATAAGAATGTCACAAGAAAGGTAAAACATCATTGCATCCATTTTCTAATTAGCATATGCATATAAACTAAATTATAAGAAATATCATATGCAAGGATAATACTCTTTTTATTTTTTCAACATACATTGGCTAGCCACTCCTCATTTATTTTATTGAATCACCTGATTCAAAGGTTCCGCCAGGAAAGAACCAGGGAAGAAAACCCAACATCATGGCCATTTCAAAAATAAGCTTAACAATAACATTTTATAATAGGATCATTATCCTAAGGAGAAATCTCCCAAACATTTGAATTGAAACAAAAACTATGAATTCATGCTTGGCTCCATAACAAGGTAGCCACTACAAAATCTGCAATTTTCATCAAGGTAACCATGGAGAAAATGAAATTGACCAGGAGACATGTAGATTTATCATGAAGACACATTCAACCTAGATACTCCCATCCTAGGTTTGCACAACAGGTTCATTAACGAACCAAACTAGGGAGAAGGTGGATTTTTCTAGGTAGGAGAAGTTGGTCACAACACGATAATAAATGCCCTTTCGAGGTTAATATCACAAGAACTTCCATTCTTTCACAGATGCCCTTTCAAGGCTAATATCACAAGAACTCCTATTCTTTCACTTCTCCATTTTCCAAAACACGAACATGGTTTATACTAATGAGTAGGGGGCCATGACACCCTACTCTCTCCTTCTCATCATGATGAGAGACTTTGCACTACCCAAAGTCCAACTGAAGCCCTCCTCCCATACATGGACACTTATGCCCTATCTGAGGGTGAGTAATGCCAACACAACCCTTACAGATTCTCTCAAAAATCAAAATGTAAAACATGAAGGAAACCATTTAAGAAAACCCATCACAATCCCATCCCTAACATGTTCATCATACATACGAATGCACAAACATACAAAAACCTACTTTAAGAAATAAAAAATAGGATGAAGACACAAGCTTGAAGGATTCCTACCTTCACAAATGGTTATGAAAAACTAAAATTTGAGAAGAGCTCTCCTTCCTCCTCCTTCAATCTTGACTTTACTCTCTAAATCTATAGGTGGGGTGAATAATCTTTCACCCTCAAATCTGCTACTAAATAGGCTCCTAACTCAACCACCTACCAATTACAATAACTCCCCACTTGACTAAGGCTTCTAGAGTCTTCTAACTTAACCTTAGCATTAAGGCAAACTTCAAGGTGGAGTAAAAACTTGTCCAACTCATGGTGAAGTTACAATTTTTGCACTAAACCAAAAAAGAGATATTTGGGTGGTTGCAAAAGTCAACAAAAAGGCTAGAGGGGTGGAAAATGCTCCCAACCCATACATATACCCCTAGGCACTTAGTTTTCATAATTTTTGGCCTTTAGGACTACTTAGGAACCTATTAAATTGCTTGTTCAATATTTGGACTTTACTAAAAAAAACTAAAAATGTAAATTTATCACTAAACCCTAATTAGGATAATCAATCCTGATTACCAACTAATTAGTATTAGGTTACTAACCTAGTCCATCTCAAATTATTAAGTTACTTAGCTAACCCTAATTATCATACTGATATGCATATATGGATTATGAGTGTCAAGTGACACTATAAAATCATTGTTACAAAACATTAAACATTATGTGATTACATAATGATACATACATTCAATTTATGATACAAATAAAATTTGAAACAATGGGGTCTGCGTCTTTCATTAGCCTCAACCCTAGTTTTCACAAACTATACGTAGGGTTAAGTTTTGATTCTTTGTTAGATTTTCCTGCTAATAATCTTGCACACTCATTTCACACATCAATAGCTTGAGAAAAATCACATGCATATATTTAAAACTCATCTGAATAATCACATAAATCAAAACATCAATCTTTCATATAAATAACTGTTTATCTCATTTCTACTCACATTTAATCATCAATAATTACATAATCAATATAACCTAACCTATTCATTATTTCAAATTAAAATACTAGAATAATATCATTAGGCACGCATATCATAATCAAATCATCAATAGAGCATACTGAAATATTTGAATGCATATAACCTAATTATTAAGGTACCATAATCAACATCATCATCATAAGGTGAAACACCTCGTATTATTGTTATTGTAAATTTAATGCTTAACCAATTGAGATAATGTTAGTAGTTCTCAAATCAATGAGTTTTTAAAACATGAATGTATCAGCTGATCTTAGTTACTATTAGGACATCTATACCATAAAACATTACTTGATTTCCATTCCAATCTCCTATAGTGGATTTAACAAAGAAATTTATATTTAATAAGTACATACGAGGAGGGACTTTATAGTTGGTGAAGGTATAGTTGATCTTAGCATCATTGTTCTTCTTGTTTACACTTGTTGTCTCTTGTTAAATACTTAGGGAGGGGCTCTTTGATAGCCTTATGATCAAAGTTTTAACTAGCCCATCCACACCAACCTTCTCTTCCTCAACAAGATCTTATATAATGTCTTTAACATTGAGATAATTATCCGTATTGTGACCTTTGTTCCTACAATAGTTATAGTAGTGATCTTGTCTCCACAAAGGAGGATTAACAAGAAGATCATAAGGTCTATAATAGTCGAGTAGTGTAATGATCTTATTAGCAAGCAATGTCTTAAGGATCACCTCATAGGAATCAACCATAGAAGTGATATGGCATTTAGGCTTAGATGATCGTGTGAACTTATTCTTGTTGGAATCATAGGTCTTTATAGCCCTTTGTCTAGTAGCTAGAACAATGATAGTCAAGTTGAAGATAGGGTCTTTGGTTTTAGGAACATCAACTACCCCATCATTAACAACATACTTATTTTTGTTTCAAGATTTACCTTTGTCCTTGCCATTTCCATTGCCATTTGTTTTATCCTTGTTCAAGATTATCTCTTTACTTTTAACACTGACATCCTTTATGTGATACACACTCTCAATCATGTCATTAAAAGTGAGAAAAACTTATTTTTTAAGATTATAATGTAGCTCAAGTTCTAGAGTGCTAAGCAAGATGTCAATATTCTCATTTTTAGGAATTTGTTGAGGATACCTAGAATGTAAATTTCTCCATCTTTGAAAATAAGTGACAAAAGGTTCTCCTTTTTTTGTTTGATGTTGCATGAGTCCAACATAGAAACAATATATTGTATGTTGTAAGAATAACTCTATATGAACCTTTGTACAAGCTCATCAAAATATTTAAGAGGAGGTGTAATCTTTGTAAACCATTTGATAGCTTGCCCATTCAAACTCCTTAGGAAGAGTCCCATGAGATATGTGTAATCATGCATCAAATCCATACTAAGAGCATCTAATTTCCTAACATTATCATGTAGATCCCCATTGCCATTGTATTTATCATATTTAGGAATCTTAACATCTCGTGGATAAGACATCATATAGATACTTTTGTCAAAAAGAAGCACACATATGGATTCATTTTGTAAGTCTTGTATTTGTTTTCTCAAGATATCATTTTTAGTAGGTTCTATCTTTTGAATAATCCTTTGTACATCAAAATCATGGGATAGCTTCTATCCTATAGAAGTCAAGTAGATGAAATATTGGTCACCATTTTGCTCTAAAGATTTAAGCATAAGTCATTAAAGGTAATCATCTTGTTGGAATTTTATGAGGTCATTGTTAGTAACGTCATTATCTATATCACTACATGTTGTGACCTATGTGGAGGTTTTCCATTGTGGGAATGTTTAGGTGGAGACATGGTACCCTTAAGATGGGACCTTTGAGTCCTAGGAGGGTTGTTGTTGCCATTGTTCCCAACATTTGCAAAGGGATTGCTATATGTAGCATTACCATGTTGGTCTCCAAGGGTACTATTGTAATGATTTCCAAAACCATTAGCATAACATTGTGACCATTATTTTCCTCAAACATATGAGCATTCATCCTAGCGACCATTTGTTTGGCTTGTTCCTCTTGGTAGGATTTCCTCTCCCTCTCTCTTTCTCTCTATTTTTTCTCATCTAAATGCAAAGTAGTTATCTAAGAATCAATTTATCTCTTCTTGATTCATGGTGAAAGAAATATTGTTTTACACCCTAGGGGTATCAAGTAAAGTATCCCAAGAACTACCAAAGTGACTAAGAGGATCACATCAAGCGATGGATTTATCTTCCTCTACTTTGTCAAAAATAGGTTCATCCTCAAAATTTTACTAACGGGGATGCCTACTTGGAGAGGGCAGTTCTTCAAAGCTAGAAGAAGGATGACTTCCTTGACCAAGTTGGAACCTAGTTGTAATTGACATGTAAGATGTAATTTTTAGCCTAGCAAGATAATGCAAAGCACTTCAGAGTCAAAACTTAGAAAATCAAGATATTTACTTATCAAAGAGAGGTATAAATGAGAGAGTGACTTGTCAAGAAAAGTGGCCAAGGAACTTATGAAACTAGTGACTTGAGTTAAGAGGTAGGAAAGAAGCCAAATAGACAATTAGATAGAGTAACTAGAGTGACAAGTGAACAATCTTTTCAAATCAAGTATGCAACCAAGGAGCCAAGGTGATCATTTTCAGCCTAAAATAGAGCCAAACATGCAGATTTCAAACTAAATAGGTAAAGTGATCAAGTATAGACTTCCCTAAAATAGCCAAGAATGTAGTCAAAGTCAAATTGAGAAAGTGCAGAGACCAAACAAAAGAATTCAGGAAGCAGAATGATAGTAGGACAACTAGGAATTTTGTACAATAGTTTGCAGGAAGCCATATGAAAATTTATGAATGGTAGTACAATATTAATATGGATATCAGTATGACAGAGTTTGAAAGGAAGTACAATAATATGCAGAGACTAGAAGTATCATATGATACTTCTCACAAGAACAATACGATAATGGACTAGCATAAACAATTTTTTGTGACTTTTGTGCCTTAAAGACCTATGTTTGATTGAGTTTTTGATCAATTAGTGCAATATGTCTATGATAGTAGACTTTTTTTCAATTTTTGATAGCAAGCTAGAAATTTTGAAAGCAATTGTGACACAAACACACGTCTACAAGCAATTGGATAAGGGACAAAGAAACCCTACCAATACAAACACATGGGAAGTTTTTGAAAGTAAAAAGCCTTATTAATACTACCTTGTGTGCATGTTTGAATGATTCCATTGTTAGTGTAGTTTTTTATTTTTTCTATTTTGCTAGGTTTTTCCTACACTTTTAATAATCTCGCTTAGGTTAATAAAGCATGTCTTATTAGGTGAATGATTGTGAGGTGTCACCTTCCTACATGTGAGCATCCATTAGCTATCTTGGGAAGATACTTTGCTATCTTTAGTCCGATAGATGGTCGCTCCTCATTGGTTGGTGTTGCCACCTCCTCCCTCTTCCTAGCCTATATAAGCATGCTACCTGGTTTGTATTTGCATCCTCTTAATGCTATTTTGCTTCCAGCATTTGCATTACTCTCTTGGAGACTAACTCTATGATGCTATTTTGATTTTGTATCATTTGCATTCATAGTTTAGATATTTATTCTTCGCACTAGTTTTCTAGGTTATTAATCTTATCAGATTCTAACATCGTATCAGAGCTTTTGTATGTGCAAAAGTAAATTTTAGTTTCCTTATTTGAGAGATTCGGGGGGGGGGGGGGCTAATAAACTTTATTGTAGTTTTTGAAAAATGAAGTATGCTCTTCTCTTGCATCTTTGGATGATCTTGAGAATCAAAAAAGTTTTGACAAAAATGGTTTTTCTCTGAGGTTTCAATCTCAAATCTGACAACCAACTTGCATATTTGGAGTTTTCAATCAGTTTTGTAGGTTCCAGCATTCCATTGATGGACTTAGGAAGCTAATCCAATATTTGCATGTCATATTCTGGTTGTTGGGGTCATTTTTTGATTTTTGGAGTCATTTTTTACTATTAAAGGCATATAATTTACACTACAACAACATCTTCTGTACATCAAAAAGAAAAACGCTTTCTGGGTTTTGCTTGCAGCCCCGAAAAACCATCTGGGTATCTTTTAGATTTTGCATGAAAGCTATATATTTTGCAGAATTGAGCATGCAAAGCTACAATCATACCCCTCTCCATTGGTAGTCACAGATTTGAACGCATTTTTCAAATGTCTCGTTCTTGCTCATACAGACTCTGATTTTGATGATTTTTATTATGAACTTGGCTATTTTTTTTGTCCTCTATCCACTAGTGGAGTTGTTTTTTTATTTTCATGCATGAATTCTTCAGAAATTGCAGATTCTCAGCCGTGACTGTGCACAGTTCTCGTTTTGGAAACTTTAGAGGATCATAACTTTCTCATATGACCTCGTATCAAGGCAATTCTTTTTTTGAAAGTGCATGATTTTTCAAATAGATCACAGTGGTGCTATTTATTTCCTTGATTATTGTGCCCAAGTTTCACTTTTAGCATATGCTCTTCATGAGGGTTTGTAATGCATTGAAATAGAGACCACTAAGTATTTCTTTCTAGTGGTAGTTGTAAACGCACTAAAATAAAGTGCCAAATCATATTTCTTTGGGGGGGAGGGGAGGGGTTCTTTGATTGAGTAAAAAGGGGAGGGGGGCATTGCCGTGGCTGGGTTCTCTTCTTTTTAGCATTTTTTCTCTGTATTTCTTCATCATGGATCAAACAAATATACCCATCCTAACTCCATACAATTACTTTGAGTGGAAATCATGCATGACAATTCACTTAAAGAAAGTTGGATTAAATAGGATAACTATGGGACTTGAAACTGAACCTGCTAAAGATGATAAGCCTAAGTGGTTTAACAAATGTGATGAGGCATATGGAACATTGTGTTTGTCTGTTTCTCCTGACTTGCTATTTCACATTGAGTCTTTGGATACACCAAATGAAGTATGGACAAAGCTAGAAACACTATTTGGCACACAAGATTCAATGAGGGGTCATATGTTGGAAAATGAATTAATTAGTTTGAGTCTAGGCAATTTCAACACAATCCAAGATTTCTTCACCAAATTGAAATCACTAAGGCCGCAGTTAAAACAATGTGGAATTGAAAAGAAAGATGAACAACTGATTCTTAGTATTCTCTCTAAGCTAAGTTCAGAATATTCTGTGTTTGTCTCTACCTTCTATGCTACTAAGGGTGCACTTGGTAATCAATTCACCATGCCATCTTTAGATGATTTTGCTGTCAATCTCACTCGAGAATAGGACAAGCTAATCTAGATGGGCACTCTTAAGTCCTCTAAGTCACATGCCTTGGCTGCCAACCAAGGCACAAAAGAACAACAAGGACAAAGTAGTAACAACAATAGTAAGGACAAGAAACAAAAGAATAGCAAGGAGAAGAAGGATCAGATATCGATTTCTTCAAAAGCAACTATTGATACACCATCTTCCAAGGGCGATAAGCCTAAGAAAGAAAAGGTCAAATGTGCCTATTGTAAAAGACCTGGTTATGATGAACATAAATGTTTGCAGAAACAACTTGATCACTTGACATACATTCTTGAGAAGAATAATATCAGTGTTCCTGAGTCTATCAAACAAAGTTCTAATGAAGGGTCTAACAAGGAAAAAGAAAATAGCAAGGGGAAAGGAAAGGGCAAGGCCCTTTTTGCAGTTGCTTCCTCATCATCCACTTGTGTTCTTGATTCAGGTGCTTCACACCACATGGCTTCATCTAAGAAAGAACTTGCATCCTTGGAGCTGTGTACTATGCCTTCTATTTTGATGGGTGATAACACTTTTGTTGAGGTGTGCGAGAGAGGGTCTGTTGATGTGGGGGATGGAACATTCCATGATGTTCCTTGTGTACCCTCATTGTCAACTAATCTCCTATCAGTAAACCAAATCACTCACATAGGTTTGGGCAAGCGGGTTGAGTTCACTCCTGATTCAGTGGAGATACGTGAGTTGCACAATGATTCTATAGTTTCAGTTGGGAGAACAAATCATCAGTCACGACTCTATATGTTTTCTCACTTTGTTCCTGATCCTCCTTTGACTGTTTTTCTCACTCACTCTAATGATGTGAGCAGATTATGGCATGAGCAATTTGGCCATCTTAACTTCCACTACTTGCATTAGCTTAACCAGAAGAGCATGGTCATAGGGTTGCCTTCTACTTTGACATTGGAGTCACTTGGAATACATGATAGATCTTCTAATGGGTCAGATTCACTTGAGCAGTCTTCTACCTCCACTTTTGATGCAGAGAGTGATTTAGAGGACTCACCTCCTTCCTCTCCTAGTCATCATTCATAGGTTGATGATTCTCCTCTAGACTCTCCACCTTTTGGTCCACTTTGGGCTAGACAGACCTTGCAGTTTGCAGATGATTGGGTTGGGGATCCATCAGACACCAAGCAGACTCGTTCACAATTCCAGGATGCTCTACATATCTTCATTGCTACTACCTCAAATCCACAGTCCTTTCATGAGGCTTCTGGTATTTCTGAGTGGGATACAACTATGCAGGAAGAGTATAGTTCCTTGATGAGGAACCACACTTGGGATCTTGTCCCTTTTTCTAAGGGAAGAAAAATTGTTTGAAGTAAGTGGATCTATCGAACAAAATTTGCAAGCTTTGTTGGGGGTATGGGATGCTTCATCTTTTGGGAGGGCTGCTTCCTCTCACTTGGAGTCCTGATTTTCTTTGGGGAGTCTCTTTTCTCTCTGTTTTTGGGAAATCTTATGTACATGGGTACCTCATCAAGCTTGACTTGCCGGAACCCATTTCTACATCCACCTAAGCTTCGCTTATGGGGGGGTGTTAGTGTAGTTTTTTATTTTTCCTATTTTGCTAGGTTTTTCCTACACTTTTAATAATCTCGTTTAGGTTAATAAAGCATGTCTTATTAGGTGAATGGTTGTGAGGTGTCACCTTCCTACATGTGAGCATCTATTAGCTATCTTGGGAAGATACTTTGCTATCTTTAGTCTGATAGATGGTTGCTCCTCATTGGTTGGTGTTGCCACCTCCTCCCTCTTCCTAGCCTATATAAGCATGCTACCTGGCTTGTATTTGCATTTCTTGTTTTTGCATCCTCTTAATGCTATTTTTCTTCCAGCATTTGCATTACTTTCTTGGAGACTAACTCTATGATGCTATTTCGATTTTGTATCATTTGCATTCATAGTTTAGATATTTATTCTTTGCACTAGTTTTCTGGGTTATTAATCTTATCAGATTCTAACATCCATGGGTCTAGCACATTTGAAGATACATTGAAGTAATATCTTCCTAAAGGACACGACTCATTACTTAATATTTTGACCGACACTTGATGCTCCCTCACTTCACAAAAAGTGGTTTCCTACAATAGATAATGGCTTTGTCATATATGGGTTACCCACATCTAAAGGAACACATATGATGAGTTTAAAATATTGGGGTATTCAAGTAGTCCACTAGGATCGGTCCTTGCACCAAGATATTGAGCAAAAAAATAGGGTAGCCTCTAAATGCTAAGGTGTCTAGTAAGGATTCTGTTCATAACACCCCTCTTGCACCCAATATAGGATAGAGGCCTCACGACCACAAGAATACCTTAAGCATACCCACCTAGTGATTTCCTCATGGCCACAATCCCACAAGTAATCTTACTATGTGAAGTCAAGTGTTATGCCCCCAAGAATATCACCTTTGTCAAGAGATTTTGATTATAGTGGGTTAGATTAGATGGGTTTTGCTTGTTCCCACTTTGGGTCATTCATGTTGGTATCTTTCCACTAATAGCAGACCCTTTAAAGGTAAAATTACACTAGTGATATTGAAAAAAATAGATCCACACTAAGGAGGTCAATATTTTTGATTCACCAAGATGTGAAGAGCATACTCTCCTATTCCCCAATGTTTCCCACAAACACGCCAAAAAATTAATTAAGAACACTAAGAAGTGGAATATGCCACCCACTTTCTTGAACCAATGGTGAGTCAAAATTTTTAATTCACCATGAAGGTGAATAGCATACTCTCCTATCAACAATGAAACCTTACTAATGGGTTTTAATTTGCCTATGAAAATGAAAGCAACTAGTAAATGCAAGCACTTGAAATGAAAGAAAGACACATTAATTTTTATTTGATATTTGCTTGGACATACCTCCAAAAAATGTTAGTAGCCCTTTTTTTGCAACTTTCTCTTAGCAAGGAAAGCAACTAGATAGACCCATACAAAACAAACAAGGTTAGGGCATCAAAACGAGCAATAAAATTCAAAAAAAGCCCTGCAAAACCACTGTTAGGACATGTTAGAAAGTCTATAAATCAGAAAGTGAAAGCTTGGTAATGCAAAATGAAATTTGATGTGCAAATGAAATATACAAGATGATACTTTTTGCTATAATACAGTGTTACACAATGCTTCCTAGTATACCCAGTCAATACTTCTACCTAGTAGATACTTTGTATCACAACAATACTACACTTTAAAGAAAGCAATACAATAAAGTACATAACACTAATATGATAGTGAAACTGGCCCTGTATCATATCCTACTGCAGAAAATAACATACACTCACAGAGAAAGTATCGTATGATACTTCTGGCTGTGAAAACATAATCTGAACCTGCAAGTGCAAAAAGAAACAAAAACCAACAAAAAAGAGCTAAACCAAGATGTCCAACTCCATCGTGCATGCCAAAAATGTATACCAAAAATAGGGTACACTTCTATGAACCATTACACTTGAGAGAACCCATGAAAATGAGAGTCTCAAGAAGTGACTTATAGCTTCCTATCTATGACATGAAAGAACTATGAGATGGTAGCTCTAAAATGAACCTAGCTAAAGCAACCCTTACAAGGTGCACCATAGTAAAAAATATTTAAAGAGTAGAGGCGAGAATGCCAATATCCAAGAATCTATGAAGTGCAATGCAAACACAAGCTATTCTAAATGAAAGGCAAGAGTAATCTAACAAGTATGATCCAAGTGCTCCAAAAATCACTAGGGAAACCTCTACATAAAAATAGCATGTGTATAAGAGATGAGGGAGTGAGGAGAGAACCTTGTTTTAAATAAAAAAGGATGGTAGAGATTAAGAGGCAAAATCAAGGGTAGAGGATGAGCCTTGAGTGATCCATGTGCATAAGAATCACAACTAAGCAAGATAAATGGACATGTTTAAGAGGAAAAGATGGGTGGGGGAGAATAAAGATTCTACCCATCTTGGAAATGACACAAAGAGAGATAGAATAACTAGGGCCAAAGGAACACCTAGTAATCCAAACCAACCTTGTAGAGTAAACACAATGAAGCAAACACACAAAGAGAACAACACCATAGAGAGAGAACAAGATTCTTTTATTGATTCATCAAATGATCAACATTTATGCCCAGCTGTAAGGCCTTCTAGGTTATGGCCAGATTCAAGATTTAAGATCTAGCTTCAAATTTGCACATTCCAAACACATATGCAACAAAATTTCCAAACCTTCCAGTTCTACTCTAACTCTAAGTCTAAATGCCCTATTTATACTTGCCAAAATGAATGACAGAAGATTATAGAACATTACAAAATAGAAATGCCAACCCAAAGATGGTCAACACACATCACAAGACAAGATCTTATCATAAACATCATGATCATAATTAATCCCGCAAGTCAGCTCCCATAAAAAATAAGGAAATCTCATCCAAAATGCTAACAGTCGACATCAACAAGAGCACTTAGCACATGAAGGATCACTTGACACACACTGTGGAACTCAACATACACTGCAGAGTGAGATGGGATAACATACTAACCTTAGTGTTAACAGGACATGGGATAACTTCAACTCAACTTATAATATAAAATTACTTGCACTTGGCAATTTTTACAACTCGCCAATGACTATAACTTGACAACAACTGACATAATGATCACAAATGAGCAGTATAACATGTCAACCCAAGATGCTCCTATATTAGACAACTAAGGTAGAAAGAAATGATTCTCCTGAATCATGCAAGTGTCACAACCTAAGCTAAATCCAATTCAGATTGAGAAATCCATGTAGCATCTTCAATTGGTCCATTTTTCCACTTTAGCAAATATTCATAGTATTCTTTTCCTCTTGTGCTTTTACCAACTCTCTGATCCAATATATGTTCAACCTCTTCAACTTTCTTCTTAGGATAATCATTAGGTACAAAAAATTCATCATCTAACTTGTGATACTTATACAAATCAACAACATTGAATATAGGAGATATATCCATGTCAGCAGGTAACTCAACTTCATAAAAATTTCTACCATCAAACTTCTTTAAGATCATACAAGGTTCAAACTTCTTCATCTTCAATTTACTGTATGTTCCAACTGGAAATCTTCCTTTCTTCAAATGTACCATCACTTCATCACCAACTACAAAAACATGATGTCTTCTAGACTTATCAACACTCTCCTTATACTTCTCATTACAGTGTTCCAACTTCAGCTTTAGTTCCTTATGCAAAGACTCCATAAAATTAGCAAATTCTTCTCCTATAGCACTTCTCTTCTCTTCACTAGAAACATCCCTTAAATCTGATACTCTTATAGGCTTCATTCTAGTAACAATCTCAAAGGTGTCTTCCCTATACTCCTATTCACATAATTATTATATGCAAACTCAGATTGCCATCTCCCAATTATGTGGTTCATCTCCAACTAAGCATTTCAAAAAATTACCCAAGCTTCTATTCACAACCTCTGTCTATCTACCAGTTTTTGGATGTAACATAAAACTAAACTTCAATTCAGTACCCATCTTCTTCCACAATATTCTCTAAAAATAACCAAAAAACTTACTATCTTTGTCAGAAATAATACTTCTTGGTAATCCATGCAATCTAGCAATATCTTTGAAGGAAATTTCAGCAACATGCTTAGCATCTGATTTCTTCTTACATGGTTTCGAATGAGCCATTTTAGAAAATCTATCCACAAGAAAAAATATAGAATCATACCCCATTGTTGTTTTAGGAAATCCAAGAACAAAATCCATACTAATGTCACTCCAAGATTTCTCAGGAATAAAAATAGGTGTATACAATATAGTATTCTAACTTACTCCTCTTGCAACTTGACAAACTCTACAACTCTTCACAAACTTTTGAACATCCTTATACATCTGTAGCCAATAATAATTTTTCTTTAGCAAACTCTATGTCTTATCAATTCCAAAATGTCCAACCAATCCACCACTATGCTTTTCCTTAATCAAATTCAACCTCATGGTACTTCTAGGGATACACAACTAAATACCTTTGAACAACATACCTTCTTCAATGAAATATTCATCATACTTACTGATGTGATCTGTTAGATTTGGTGCTTGACACTCTTTCCACACCTAAGAAAAATTAGGATCGGTATCATACAACTCTTTCATCTCATCAAAACCAAGAACTTCAACCTTCATTTTAGTCAACAAAGAATGTTTTTTTCTCAATGCATCATCAACTCTATTAGTAACTCCACTTTTATGTTTGATCACAAATGTAAAACTCTGCAAATACTCAACCCACTTCATATGTCTTTGATTCAATTTATGTTGACTTCCCAAGTACTCTAAAGCTTTATGATTACTATAGAACACAAACTCCTTAGGTATCAAATAATGTCTCCACTTCTTCAATGCTTGAACAATAGCATAAAACTCTTGATCATACACATAATACTTTTTTTTAGCATCATTCAACTTCTCACTAAACAAAGCAATAAGCTTACCTTCTTGACTTAATACAACACCTATTGCACTACCACTTGAATCACATTCAACTTAAAATACATTATTGAAATCAAGCAAAGACAATACAAGTAACTCAATAACTTTTTGTTTCAAAATCTCAAAACTCATATCAGCTCCATGTGTCAAGCTTGAATTTCTTTTTATCTCCTCTCATTGTCTCAGTCATAGCATTACAAACAACACCAAAATTCTTTATAAACTTTCTGTAAAATCTAGGCAAACCATGAAATGATCTTACCTCACCCACATTCTTAGGTGTAGGCCATTCCAAAATTTCTTTAAGCTTCTTAGGATCCATTCTCAAACCATCAATTGAAATAACAAATCCCAAATACACAATATTCTCTTGCATAAAAGAACACTTTTTCAGATTAATCATCAACTTCTCCTCTTTCAATCTCTATAATACTTGGATAACATGCTCAAGATTTTCTTCCTTAGTCTTACTAAATATTAGAATACCATCCAAATAAACAATCACAAACTTACCCAAATTTTTTTTTAGAACTTCATTCATCAATCTCATGAAAGTACTAGGTGCATTAGTCAAACCAAATGGCATAACCAACCATTCATACAAACCATCTTTTGTCTTGAAAGCAGTCTTCCATTCATCTCCTTCTGTAATTCTAATGTGATGATAGCCATTCTTCAAATCAATCTTGGTAAAATACTTTTCCCCACTCAAACAATCCATTATGTCATCCATCCTTGGCATAGGGAACCTACATTTCATTGTGATCTTGTTAATAGCTTTGGAATCAATACACATTCTCCACTCTCCATTCTTTTTAGGTGCCAATACAACAAGTACAACACATGGAATCAAATTTTCTTTGATTGATCCCTTTTGCAATAACTCGTGCACTTATATGTTAAGTTCTTCATTCATTTGTAGGTGTTAATCAATATGTTTCTTTGTTCAGTAAACTAGCTCCAAGAATTAGATCCATAAAATGAATTATACTTCTTATTGGAGGTAAACCATCATGGATATCCTCAACAACAATCTCTTTATACCCATTCAACAATTCTATAATTTCTTTTGGTACTTGGCTACCACTATCTGCTGTCACTTGGTCATTACTAGTTTCTGCTATCACTTGGCCATTACTACCCAAACTCAGCCCTCTAGGAACTATAGCAAAAAAAACTTCATTCTTCTTTACTTCTTTTTCAAATTGCTTTCTATTAACATGCAAATTCTCATAGTAGTACACTTAACCTCATCTAGACTTTCAATCAAAGGAAACAATAATTTCTTCTTACCATTCACCCAAAGAATATATTGATTCAATCTTCCATTATGTACAACATATCTATCATATTGCAAAGGTCTACCCAAAAAAATATGATAACAATCCATAGGCATAATATCACATAGTATTTCTTCAAACTAATGTCCAATCTTGAACTTCACAATGCATTGCTCACTTACCAATATCTTATGCTCATCTTTGATCCATGAAACACGATAGGGTTTGGAATGCTTCAATCTCTACAACTAAAAATTTGTAACCAACTCTTTTGATGCCAAATTTGTAGAACTTCCACTATCAATAATCACCTTGTAGCATTTTCCAACCATCTTACCTTTGGCCTTGAAAAGACTTCTCCTAAGGACAGGTTCCTCATCACTTCCCTTATTACATAAGGTTCTTCTCACCATTAGATTTTCTCCAACCTCAGGATCATTTGGTGAATTCTCAATGTCCTCTTGAATCACAACATTTCTATTACCTTGCCCACTTTTAAAGGACCTACATTCAAAAGATCTATGCCCTTCTTTACCACATTTGAAACAATTACCACGAAAAGCACCTCTAGAATAAGAATTACCTTTTCCTTAGTAAGAAATAGTACCTCCTCAGTAAGAACTACCACCTTTCCACTCACTCTTGTCTTTTTCATCATTCCTCCATTTAGATTTTCCCTTATCTTGCACAAACCTATCAGATATGCCACCTTCTCCATAAGATTTACCTCTGCCTCTCTAGAATCTACCACCTCTACCTCTTTGTCTTTGTTCATGCTTCTTTGTCAAGATCTCCTCAGCTTTCAACAAGTATTGATATGCTTCTGCCACAGTTTCCAATTTCACAAAACTTATTTCATCTTGAATTCTAGATCTCAATCCATTTATGTATCTTGCAATTTTCTCAACAACATCATCCACATATCCAGATATGATTTCCAATCTATAGAATTCCTTAGTATACTCTCTCATAGTCATGTCTTTTTGTGTCAAATTTTGCATCTTTCTCAACAAGCTAACTTGGTAATCAACAGGAAGGAATTTTTTCTTTACTTTGTTCACCATCTTCCAATAAGTCTTGATCTTTTCCTTTCCTCTCCTTTGTTTATTAGTTTGCAAATGGTCCCACCATAGTGAAGCATGACCTTTCAACCTAGTAACTGCAAGTTTCACCTTCCTATTATCAGGAGTGTTTTCATACTCAAAGAACTTCTTCATATCAGAGATCTAATCCAACACAACATTGGTGTCCAATTTTCCATTATAAGGAACAACTTCTACAATAGGCTTTGAATGTGCCCTAGACAATACTCTCAACAATCCTCCATATCAGAGATCTAATCCAACACAACATTGGTGTCCAATTTTCCATTATAAGGAAAAACTTCTACAACAGGCTTTGAATGTGTCCTAGCAATACTCTCAACAATCTTTTCTCATCTTGATCATCTTCTGGTTCTAGATTAGGGTTTGGTGCTATTGCTTCATCATCACTCACATCCTCAAGATGCGCTCCTCTCCTTTGGGTTGTCTCCACAACATTTAATCTAGTTGCAATTTGTCTCAATGTATCCAATATATCCAATATTGCATTATCAACATTTTCTCTACCTTGAACTATCTTTACAAATCAATTTTTTGCAAGATCATAACCCTCTACAAGTTATAGATCAAATCTGCAGATTTGCAACCCTATAACCAAATATCTAAATCAGGGTTCTACATGATCCAATCTGTAGGCCCTGCCCCTAGGTCGCATTTTTTTTATCATTGTCGAACTCTTTTAGGGCTAGTTTTATGTTGTTGGTTAGCAACATTGTTTTGAGATTATCAGATATTGTTTCAAATTCAGTTTATAATATGATGAAATTACTTGGTACTTTAAATTTCATGTATGCATGATGATTATTACATTATTTTTAGTTATTGATTAGTTAGATGATTTATTATCATATGTGTTTGTTATGGATACTTACCCCATACTTGCATGTGTATGGTGTGCGTGTTTGTTTTCTTCTTGTATGGCATTTCTGATGTGGTTAAGGAAGGGAGTCATAGTCACTTGCTATTTGGGATCTACACAATGCACCACTTCCTACCATTGCCTGATTAGCTTAGTATATATTGTATGTACATGCATGGATTTTATGGAAGTTGTAGGTACTGGGTACCGACTTCCCTAAATTGCCAAGATGAGCGTACCTTATCACATTATCTCAATGATAAGAGAGGGGAGATAAATTCTCAAGTCCAAATCCCAACCCTTTAAGCCATTTGTCCTAATTGGAAAATTAGGACAAGTATATGAGTTGAGTACCCTCTAAATGCATCAAATCACGTAATTCGTGATATTAATCTTTGGTTTGATTTTGTATGTATTTTGGCTATGATGGATTTTCATATTTTACCTTGTGAGTCTTTGGAGTATTTTCTATTAATTAAGCCTAATTAAAAGATTTAATTAATGGTTTAATTTAATGGAAAATTAATATGATATTTTAATATTTATTTTATTTTATTAATTCAAAAATTAATAAAATAAAATAATTAAATTTGAAGATAAAAGTTATAATTTTAAAGTTGGAATGTGATAATATTTATTTAAGTTAATAAATATTTTATTAATTAAAGTTTCAAAAATAAATGTAAAAGTGGAAAATATATTAAAATTATTAAAAGATTCTAAGATTTCATGTGATTAAAATATAAATATATTAAGATTAAATAAGTGGAGTTATTAAAGTTAGTGCATGAGATTTAAAAATAATAAATAAATTAAATTGCAAAGAGTAAAGTAAATATTAAATTAATTAATGTGCATTATTTTAATATTTGCTCACATAGGAGTTTACAAATTCTCAGAGTTGTCATGTAGACAACACATGAGTTTGTACTCTAAGAATGCACAAGTTGTCTACACTTAGGAGTTAGCATATTATTTGAGCACATGGTGTCTACAACCTTATGACTCATCTAGAAGGTTGGAGAAGGCTCATGCTTAGTTGTCATGCTTATCTTCTAATTCTTTCTAGACACATTCTAGATGCATCTTAGAGGCCTTTAAATAGAGGCTCTCCTAGTGTGTTTGGACAAGCTTCAAAGCTTACATGCATTTGAGAAGCTCATACGCTTCTACATGCTCATATGCTTTTACATGCTCATATGTTTCTACATGCTCCTATGCTTTTTCAAGTACTTCTAGTCACGTGAGAATTTCAGTTGGCTTGGATCTTGGAGGAATTGCGAATGTTGGAGAGGGAAGGGATTTTCTATGGATTTTCTATTTGCACTCTTTCTCTTCCTATCTTCATCGTGTCTATTATATGTGTCTCAATATTCTTTGTGATTAAATTTAAAATCTTGAAAATTGGAATCTAGATATGTATGTTAAGTTTATTTGGTTGCAAAGACAATAATAGAAAACCCTAGTTTCAATTTAAGAAGGAAATTAGTTTTAAATCGAGTTTGGGTTCAAATTAGAATCGAATTGAGAAATGGATTTAAAAATGGTTTCAAAATTTATAGTTAAACCTACTAGATGGATTATTGGGTTTGTTTAGAAAACGATAATTTTAAAGGGAAAATAATTAATTAGAAAAGCCCTTTTTGTTTAAATCTAAGTATATGTTCTCTTTTGTAAAATCTGCATATATATATATATCTATATATATATATATATATATATATATATATATATATATATATATATATATATATATATATATATATATAAATGCAGTAATAATTGATAAGAAATTTTGTATATATATATATATATACATATATATATACGTATACACACACACACACACACACACACACATATATACATATATACATATATGTATATATTTATTTGAATTCGCAATCAAATCGTACTGAAAGATGTTTTGAAATGTTTGTAAACGTTTTATAAAATAAAAATGAAATTATGTATTGGGGAGGGGCGGGTTTACCCCCCCCTACCCCCATCTTTTATATGTATTATGGCTTGCAACCGACGGATGACTGTACTGCTGTCACAGGTACTGCGACTGCCGTCGCAGGCCCTGTGATAGGGTACAGGGCCACACGGTCCTCTTTATAAAATATATTACAATGATTCATATGCACAGTATGACGCGGGTTTAATCAATACGTTTAAAAAAAAAAAAGGGGTTATGATATGTTTGTGATTCGATTTAAATGAGGTTATTAATATTATATATATAATATAATATAATATAATATTATATTTGATTTTTAAGTGATGAAGTTAATATTAATTATATATATATATATGTATATATAAATATATAGTATTAATAAAATTTTATTAATCAAGTCATTAAAATTTCAAATAGTGATATAGTTAGAATTTTATGAGTTTAAATATTTAAGTCATCAATTATTTTGGGGTTCTTGAAATTGTAAAAGATAAATGATTGATAATAATTTGTGAATTATTATTAAAAAGGAGAGATATTAATATAGTTTTATATATATTTACAATTTAATAATTAACTTAAATAAATTTAGTTTAATTAAGGTTAATCAATAGAATATATTATAAATCGAAGTTTTGAATTATGCAATCATTGTTTTGATAATATTGGGTTCATTAGAATTGCTAATTGGTTATTGGAAATTGATAGGGGTCTTTTTCAAACAATGTTTATACAAACAAAATATTATTAGAACAATTAGAAAATTGAGTCTAATGGTTGACTTTTAATATTAATTATTTAATGTATATTAAATATTATTTAATATGTATTAAATATTATTTAATATATATTAAATAATTAAGAGGTGGTAATTTTATATTATGTTAATAATAGTTGTTTAATGAGGATGATTTTAAATTAAGAGACTTTAATGGTAATGGATTAAGACTTAACTGACAAGGAGTCATTGTTATAACATAGCTATGATTTGAATTATTATTATGTTATTGATTAATACGTTATGTATTATTAAATAACTTATTGATATACCTTAATGGTGTTAAGAGTTAGTACAATATTAACTATTGAAGTTTATGGAAGGTTTCTTTGGATCGATTAATAATAGTTTTGATGAGTTTATTAATGTTTGTTGGGTCTAACAAATTATTAATAAATAATAGTATAATGGTCTAAATGATTATCAATAATACAATTTGTTAAAGAAATATTAGTATTCATTAAATAATGTCGAATGTGGTCATTATAGATTTATTAATATTTCACGTATATAACTTGTTATTAAATGTTAACACGTCATTATTAATATTAGAGAATTGGATTATGGTTGGCCTTTAACTTACATATTATGGCTAGTTATTAATTGGGTCGTTGATTTGGATATGTAATTATTAATTAAATTAATTAATTAGAGTTAATTAAATTTAATTAGTAATTAAGTTATGGAATAAAGTTTTTAATTGATATGCTAATATGATTCTTTTAACAAAGTTGTTAAGTATTTATATCGAAGTTGATAAGTCTTATTCTAATGACTTGAATAATGGCTTTAGATATTTTAATGGTTGTTAGTGATGATTTAATCAAGAGACTTAAGTTTTGGTAATATTTAATTAAGTTTTAATTAAGAACTATTAGAATGTTAAAGAGTCATGGATTGTGTACCTATGCTAATTGATCATAATCTTCTTATTCAAAGATTGATAACTGGCCTTCTTATAGTTTAACGAATAATGATCCTTTGATTATGTTGAGAAGTTGAAGTAACATTAAGGAAGAGTTATTCAATTAGTAACATGGATCTTAGCAAATGAAGTGAACAATTTAATTAAGGGTCAAAGAAGATAAGTTAATGAGTAAATATTTATCTCTAAGTTATTTTTAGAATATTATTTTAAATAATGGAAGGATAATGTTATCGAGGGAACAAACGGGTTGACTTGTAGATCAAATGATTACTCTTATATACTTGAAGTATACTTGAAACGAAAACTGAAGCTCTACGCTTAATTCAACCATGTAATATAGCAAAACCATAACATGTGTTTGCATTGTGTATTCTCTATGCTTCTTGTTTTGGGTTTTTGGGTTGACTAGTGTTGACCAGTTATAGGATTTCTACCAGAGGCTCAGGGGTTATGATTGTGATGGCATGTTGATGTTTTTGATCTCGATCTTTCTAAACCCAACCATGGTAATGTGATCGTATGCTTCATGAGATATTTGTATTTATTGATTGTTATTTCTCATCAGTCTTCTTGAGTGAAGCTGAGTTATATGTACTTGAGACACTTGACTTAACCATTTTTGAGTCATCGATCAGTTATCCTTGGATTACTTTCCAGTCGCCATGATGGGATTGAAATGTTGATTTATTTCTTGATGATGTCATATTGTGACATGTTTTGACTCAACCATTTTGGAGTCTTCGATCAGTATGATTTTGAGATATATTTTGGTTATTGAGAACCAATGGATACTTTTGATTATTAGAGATACCTTCAGTTGCCAATAGCGAACTGTTGTGGTCATGATTATCTAAGGATGCTTTGTAGATGCTCATGAAGATTTGATGCTTTTATTGTGGATATTTGGTGTTCTTATTGTGGATTATCTTTTGGTATTTCTTTCTAGTCGCTTGTATAGGACTGGGGTGATTTTATGATTCCATGAGCTTAGGGTAGGTTATCTACTTGTAGTGTCGAGAAGTGGCTTGCAATGAGGGCCGGGGCCCTAAGTGGCTATCAGGGTAACTCATTGTAAGTTTTATTAATAAGTGATAACATTTATACTAAATGGGGATTAAATGAACCTAAAAAGATAATTGTTTTGTTCTCGTCCATGCCTCAAGTGCTTGTACAGACTAGGATGGGAGTAGAGAGAATGCTTGGTTGCGACCTTACATTCCATAGTATGCCTTGTCAGTACGAGAGGATACTAATGGCCGCAAAAGGATCAATACAGACTCGTGGAGTTGTAAGCTAACTACCAGAGTAACTTCTACATGATATATGCGATGACACTTGCCTGCTTGCATAGTAGGTTTTCTACATGTCTTTGTGTGCCTCTGGGATTAGATGTCGATTTTGTGAATGGAACCTTTGAGTTAGTATAATTTTAGGATTCCTATACTTAGAGAGTATTTTTATGCTATGTGATTTTGATAGCATGTTTGGGTCTTGAGATTATCTCCTCAGCACAGTGGGAGTGGACCACTTAGGTTCCACGTGGTCGAGTGGTAGTGTTTTATCACTCTTATCATTTGAGATCCATTCGTAGATATTGTGGTTGGAGCATCCTTGGTTGGTATTTATCTTAATTATGTTCTTGGATCATTATGATAGATGATATACCCTATGATGGATGTACTTACTGGTATGTTTCTTATATTGATGATTTGCATATGTTAGATGATGTTATCTTATGCTTTACTTTGCATGTTAGATTACTTTTTGCATATGATGTAGCATGTTTTAGGAGTGACATTCCTACTATATTAATACTGATGATCTCTTCGGTGATTTGGAATGTTATGTACGAAGGGATGGCTAGGATCCACGATGGTCTAATGATGCTATTTACAGTTGGGAGGAACCATGCACTTAGTTATTTATGTTTGTGATGTATGGTTATCTTTTATGATGAATGTTAATATCTTTTATGATGATGTATCATGTATGACATGTGGTTTCATTTACTTAAATTGCAACATGGATTAATATTGGATGATGATGTACTTTATTTACATGGATGTTTATTTTTTCAAGCCTTCCATACCCTGTGACATGTGTAGTGGATGATTGAGCATTTGGAAATGTAATTTATGAACATTGGACTTTTCATTATTATTTTATATGGATGTAGGATAAGATGGAATCATTAATGGTTAATTTAGATGCGATTCAACGTTAAGGGATCCTTAAAGAATGTAACCTGTTATGTATGTTATGTTTACTTTTATTCGAATTGTTGCTATTGCTTCCATTATCAAGTATGAGTTGTAAATGGTTTATCTTTCATGTTTAAAAAAAAAAAAAATTGTTTGGCAAACTTAGTGATATTCTTTGGATCCCTTGGATCCTCTGGGTTCTCTCCACAACATTTAATCTAGCTGCAATTTGTCTCAATGTATCCAATATATCCAATATTGCATTATCAACATTTCCTCTACCTTGAACCATCTTTACAAATAAGGTTTTTGTAAGATCATAACCCTCTACAAGTTATAGGTCAAATCTACAGATCTGCAACCCTACAACCAAATATCTAAATCAGGGTTCTACATGATCCAATCTCCACAAGGATGAACCTTAGGCTCTAATACTACCTAATGTAAGGAGGGATAGAATAACTAGGGCCAAAGGCACACTCAACAATCTAAACCAACCTTGCAGAGTAAACACAATGAAAGAAAACACACAAATAGAACAACACCATAGAGAGAGAACAAGATTCTTTTAGTGATTCAACAAATGATCAACATACATGCCTAGCTATAAGGCCTTTTGGGTTACAACTAGACACAAATACATTCAAGATCTAAGATCCAACTTCAAATTCACATCTTCCAGTTCTACTCTAAATCTAAGTCTAAACACCCTATTTATACTTGCCAAAATGACTTACAAAAGATTCTAGAATATTACAAAATAGAAAGGCCAACCCAAAGATGGTTTGCACAAAACTCAAGAAAAGATCTTATCATAAATGTCACAATCAAAATTAATCCATGAATTCGAATCCCATAAAAAATGCAAAAAACTTGTCCAAAATGCTGACACTCGACATCAACATGAACACTCAGCACATGAAGGATTACTCGACACATGAAGGATAACTTGACACACACTACAAAGTGAGATGGGATAACATGCTAACCTGAGTGTTAACATGATGTGGGATAACTTCAACTCAACTTATATTGCAAAATTACTATCACTTGACAATTGCTACAACTCAAAAATGGCTATAACTTGACAACAACTAGCACAATGAACACAAATGAGTAGGATAACACATCAACCCAAGATGCTCCTACATCAGGAAAGCACGTACCTTATGTGAGGCAAAAATGCCTTTCATTTTATTTTTGAAATATGAATAATGATTTTCATGTGCACACTTAGGATAAGTGGGTCTTTGGGGATTTTATTTTATTAAAAGGGAGAAAAGTTCTTTCAATTAAATAAAAAAATTAGGATAAAATGGCCAAACCATAGGTTATAATCAAATAAATAGTAAATTAATGATATGATCAAAGATAAGCAATTGTTATAATAAGAAAAAAACTAGAAAGGAGGCTCATAGTCTAGATGACCATTTTTGGGTGATTACACCTTAAGGTCTACCTTTTTATTGTGAAGCCCTTGAGTTGAGCTAGCATTCCTTAGAGGTGTATCAAAGGCCTTTGCATCACCTAATCCTTCCATATAGCATGAATCTTCTCGTTCATCTCATAATCAGGATGAGGCATTAAGAGTTCCTCTTAACCAAGTTCATAAGCTTTATGCTAAGATTGATAAAATGCATGACTGGCTTCTTCAAGAGAATCACAATACTGATACTTTTTTTTGTTTTGACACTCTTAAGAAAGTGACCCTTAATGACGAACATGGTGTTAATCTTTAGCTTGGTCTTACTCACCTTGTCCATTCTCATGTGAAGCCTTTGGCTCAAGCCACATCTAAAATAAGAATGACTCCACCTGCCAATACTATTAAACGTGCCTTTCTTATTTCCACACCTATCTCTAGCATTCCTACTTATGTTGCTCCTATTATGACTACTTCTATTCAACCATCTAGCCCTCCTATTGGTAGTCTTCCTATTCCTTCTCTACTTGTGAGTGTTCCACTTGCTTCATTGCCTACATCACAACCTTCATACAATAGTATTCGTTACACTTGTCCTAATCCTCCTACTGTGGTTCCTAGTGTCCCATATGTAGTACATTTTATTCCAACTATTTCATACACTCTTCCTAGTGTGTCAAATTTGTTACTATCACATATTTCCTATAATTATTCCACTATCATCACCCTTGCTCAAACTGTTTCTTCATTGCAACAAAAAATTTCTTCCTTTACACAATCTAAGTTTAACATACCTACATGTGATATGGGTAGTCTTGTGTCATTTAAAATTATCTGTATTGTTGTTCCTCAACACACTAACATGCCTCACCTTGATACTTCCTGTGAGTCATCTTAAAACTTTTCAAGATCTATGTAGTAATTATGCTCATGATCGTAGGTGTTAGTGAAATAGGATCAATTAATCTACTCTATAACTTGTAATAGAACTTCTAGATATTTTATGTGTTTTCCAAGTTACTATGTGAATGGATATATATGTGATATAAAGAGGCATGCCTATTGAAGAGACATGTCTCTTTAATATATTAACTTAAATTAGCTATAGTTATAACACAATTAATATACCCTCAATATATTATAATGATTATATAATAAGATGTGTATATATCACTCTTAATATAAGTTAATTATTCCATATATAATATTTTTCATATATTATATATCTCGTATATATAATATAATTTATCAAATAGAACTATAACATTAACACTCCCTCTTAATGAAGAAGGATAAAACACATAGATATTACACCATGGGTAATATTTCAAGAATAATACATATAGGAAATCTTTGATTAGAAGATTTCTAGAATATGATATCATATAAGTATTGACCTATCAAAATATCAACACATGATATTCACCAATTACTATTTGATATCATATTAGGTAACATGAGTATTGGCCTATGAAAACATCAATAAAATTATATTCACCAAGCACTTTGAGTAATGGCCTATCAAAACATCAACTAAATGATATTCACCAATTACTCAATGTGGTAATGGCCTAGTAGAATATCAAGGCAAGATATTCACCAAGTACCTAAAATATATCTAAACAACTTGTAGATAGTTAAATTAATAACCTCTAACACCTAGTTGTTGATTTATAAGATAAAGCCTTTCATGATTTATTTCAACATTTACACAAAATGTATATCATGATACAAGTTATTTTAATGTTGTCAACTTTCAATAACTTCTCCTAATACAAGTGATAATCATTTAGAAGTTGTCACTTCTTCATGATGTACACAGGGGATAGGCTCATACATGTATGACATCAAAAGTTCACATGAAGTCTCCATGAATACTGTCACATGATGTTGTCACAACATCCACTTTTGATCTTCTTGTTAAGGTTACTAATAAAGTTTCAAAGCTCCCTCTTAGTTTGATATCAACTTTTCTGACCACTTAGCACAAGGTTCTCTCCAATGAAGTGTCAGGCTCCCTCTAAATTTGTTATCATCCTTCTAACCTCTTAGTAGCAAGTCATTTCATGCTTCCCTAGTTCGATAGGTATCTTGATAGCATAAGGCCTTCTAGCCTACATACATGAGACTTTATACAATGAATTATAGTCCTTTAGCTGTTATAGTTTCTGACTAGTAGATCTACTCCTTTTGAACCAAGATCATCAAAAATTTGATTTAAGCATTTTTATTTTCTGTTCCCTCCCTTTCTCCAAGGTTGCCTCTAATGAAATGTTAGGCTCCCTTTGAACATCAATCTTCAAAGCTTCTTGCCTTAGATAAAGTGTCAGACTCCCTCTCATTACCATAATCATCATGGATATTTGCTTCAAGAGCCTCACATTATCCAACATAATCATTAGACGATTAATGAATCCTAAATCATAGCCTCTTTAGAGTTACTATCATAAGATTGAGTTTGTACAATATTTGGTAGCATGCCTAATGTTCCAATCTTCTCTCTTGTAAGGACATCCTCAGAGACAAAGGAAAAGATTAAGGCAAATGACTCTTTATAACACATATAGAAGTACAAATAAGAGAGAAATACTTATCTGCACATGGTCCATAGACATTGAATCATAAAATGCCTTCTTATTTTGTTTTATTTTAGTTTCACTTTCCATTCAATGTATTTAGATGTAATGTTGAACTTGATGCCCCTGTGGAGTTTCCTGTGTCTAAGGAGAGGCTTTATATTCTTGAGCAATTCATAGCTAGTCATTCTTGACATACTATAGTTGATGATTATCTATGTCAACCTTTGATTTAATGGTTTGCATAGTAATGTTTCTCTCATTTCCAATAATTTTAGAGCTCTTCTTCCACTATCAACTGTGGTCACTTTTTAAGATGAGATTTTATGAAGCTTCTCAATAAGCTTTCGATCTATGATAAGAGACAATTCTATTATATATGATCTAAATCAAGCCTACAGTCTAGTAGCTTCACGATTCTAATCTCATAGGTTATAATTCCATATATCTTGATGTTCCTTCTACATCATGTGACAAATTTTCTATTGGATAGATTCAACAAATCCTTGCAATTAGATAGTGATTAATCCTCATCAAGATAATATTATCTGCCACTCCACAGTAACATCAATATCAACATCTTGTTGTTCGAAGAGTTTTCACTTTGTTAATATTTTATAATTGCCAAACATGCAATAGAGTAATATCCATGAGATTGGCTACCACTTATAATAATCTACAGATGAATCAGCCAAGTTGTTGACACTTTCTTTTCATCAACTAATGCACAGACTCATGAATGTATATACTCTGATAAAAATTTGTGGCATCAAGATGAGATTATTACACTACTTGCAGTGTTGCCTGGTTGGCCCAAAGTGTTTGGCTTGGCTTTGTCCATGTACCACTCTATCTATTGATAAATCTTTGCACCATATACGTTTTGAAATCTGTGCATAATACTAAATGCTAGTATAATTGTAGAAGCTATATGTTCGCTATGATTCAGTTACATATACACCACTAGAAAATATTTATGCCATCACATATTAATGTATAACATGCATGTTATTTTCAAATAGATACATTGAAATTTTGAAGTAATCAAATTTCTTGTGGACATCTGATTGAGTATTTGTATTTGTCCATCATTAGCCACCTAATAAATTTTATTGATTTGTGATGACTCTTATTGATTTGTCACGTCAACAACATGAAATTTTCTTGAGGATATGTTATGTGGTATACACCGTAGGATACTCTTGTGTTCACAGTCCTCTTTGCAAGAGTGCAAAGTATCCTCTACATATATTGTCCATGTCTTCTTTAAACTAAAATAAAGTAAGAACTCAAGTAGGGTGGGTCCCTTTTTGCTAGTAAGTTTTGTCTGCACCGTTAATTGATAACCTGGCTCTGGTATAACGAATTCCTCATACGAACACCCACAAATTCTTATAATTTTTTTATATGAGTTTTAGTACAACTATCCTCCATGTTTGACTTCTATCCTTCCAATTTTGTTCATATTCCCACGGTTTCAAACCTTGCTTTGATACCATGTTAGTGAAATAAGATCAATTAATCTACTTTGTAGCTTGTAATAACACTTCTAGATATTTTCTGTGTTTTTCAAGTTACTATACAAATGAATATATATGTGATATAAAAAGGCATGCCTATTGAAGATACATGTCTCTTTAATATATTAACTTACATTAGCTATAGTTATAACACAATTAATATACCCTCAATATATTATAATGATTATATAATAAGATATATATATATATATCACTCTTAATATAAGTTAATTATTCCATATATAATATTTCTCATATATTATATATCTCATATGTATAATATAATTTATTCGATAGAATTATAATATTAACAATAGGATTTTAGAAAGTTATTTTCTTGTACCTTTTGTGAAAAAGATTTGCAATGGTATTGCTCTTTGCCACAAACTTGCTAATGCTTTCATTCGACAATTCCAAAATCACATTGGTCCTCAAGTAATTTTAACTGATTTGATGCATTGTAGACAATATCCTAAGGAAAAAGTGATTCATTTTATTGGTATATTTAAGCATTTCAGATTTCTTGTCTTGTGCATGATATTGATATTCAACATATGTGTGTTGCAAATTTACAAAAAGACATTATAGATAAGATTTTTCTTACTAAGTTTACTTCCTTTTCACAACTTTGTGCAATGCTTCATCATTATCAATTACAAGTGATTCAATTTGAGAGCACCACTCCAATGGCACCTATACCTATTGATAAGAGTGATGTCACACCTAGTCACAATAAATTCTAGAAACCTAACAACTATTTCAAGAATAACAAAGCCACAAATACAATAGATGAACACGTAGCTGCTACATTCAAAGGTGTCACTACTTCTTCCTCTATTTTTTAGATGAATCATAAGTTTACTCCTCTTTTTGAGTCTTTGCATTCCATTATGGGAAGGTTAGTTAGTGCTAATATTACCATTCTCCCACCTGTTAGACTAGTTCTTCCTTCTATGACATCAAGTCCATACTTTGATCCTAAAGCAATTTGTTAATATCATCGTTAGATTGGCCATGATACTAAGGTGTCTTATATTCTAGAACATAATATTTAAAACATGATTGATTCTAACACGTTATCTATTGATAGTCATGATAATGGAAACAAATTTTTGGCACTCCTAATTAAAATCTTCAAATCTATACCAATCCTTTAGTTCAACACACTACTTATACAATTGTTCAACCTTCTTTTTCTTCTCCTAATCTAAATGTTCCATATGATACCTTATGGGAAAATAATGATCATATTGTTAACACTATGGAATGTGTACCTGAATCTCCACCTCCACCTAAGAAGAAAGTTCCATCTAAATTTCATGATCAACCTAAGCCTAAACCTAACCTTAAGCATGCTAGAGAGCTTACTATTTAATTCATTAATTTTGATATATACAAGGCTCTTGATGATCCTATTTATATTGCTATCCAAATTTTAGAGTATCCTTCTTATGGTTGTCTTGTTGATCCTACTTTCATAGTTAATGTTATTACTAAGGAACATTTATTTTCTAAGAAAATACACTGTGATTTCTATGATTCAACTAATGCTTGGAATTAGACTTGTAATAATTTTTGGTATCCACCTTATGGTTTTGTTTCCTTATCTGTTGAGCTATGTAGAAAGTGGTGAATAATAATTTTTGTTTTCATTCCTACTTCTGATCAGCTCCATCTGAAGATAGGTTTTCATTGGTTGATTGCCATGCAAACCATTACTTCTCTTAATTAACAGTGCATTAAATTTCCTTATGATGGTGAAATTTAGACAATCAATCATAGTATTTATCATCTTTTTAGGCCTAAAGATTGTGCTACCATTGATTTATTTTGGCCTTCTATTCCTACTACACCTCCTCCTTGTCCTAATTATCTTTTTCAATCCTATCAAGGTCATAAATGTAAAAAGATTGTTGAGTTGAGTATGCCTAGAAATGTCTAATGTTGTCTTTTTCCTACACACTCTACACCTATTTCTTCTAACTCTTCCATTTCTAATGATCAACCACCTTCTACATCTAATGATCCTTCTAGTGTGGCTCCTTCTTCTAGTGTGGTTCCTCCTCCTAGTGTGGTTCCTCCTTCTAGCTCTCAACCTCATGTTGGTCCTCCTATTAACCTATCTAATGATATTAATGAACCTATGGTTGTTGATCCAATTTCTAGTAAGACTAAACATAATCAAAATTCTTGTGAATATCAAAATAATTGTCAAGCTCGTGCTAAAGCTCATATGCATGCTTCTCATCAGCCATGTCTATAAATGAAGTTAATCATACTAATGAGATAAATAAATGTGATTTTCATATTTTGGATTTTATTACTATTAATATTGATGAAGCAGATGCATTAGATGATGATGAGAATGCAATTATTGATCTTGATGTTGATTTTCATATCATGCTATCTACGCAACTTACACTTACATCTAGTCTTGGGCATAGTGACTCTCAAGGGGGTCCTTCTTTAGACTTAGCTATTTTTTTTTGTGTTGGGCATTTCTCCTCTTTCAAGTTTTGCACCTTCTCTACATACTGCTAACTATGATAGGGGAGGAGGGAAATGCCCTTGAGTGAGTGATACCACATAGTAGCTTTTTGTGTGTTTTCTTGTTGTGACATGCATCCCCCATACTGTATTTTCTATATGTTTGTTTAGGTTTCTTTAGACTACCCTTGTTACTCCATTGGCATAAGGTGATACAGGAATCAAAATGTCATATCATTCTTTTATTTCAATCTCATTTATTCTATATGTTGTTAAATGTAATCTTGTACATGTGTTAGTGTTCGTAACTGTATCCTTGTGTTGTCTACTTGTATTTGCACCATGGTAGCACCCATTCTTTTTGGTCTCCATGATGGTAGTCCAAAAAGGCTCTTCTTTGTACCTCTTATGTGTCTTTCTTCCATTGTGTTGTAGCTCTACTTCCTTTGGGTAATGATGATATTTCATACTTGATATAATATTTATATGTTATCAAATGATCATATTGATCCTGAAGTTAGTAGATCCCTTTGTGCTCTCTATATATGTTATGTGCTGATTTTCCTTGATTTTCCTTCTCTTGGAGGCATCTCACAATGGAAACACTTCTTAGTGGATGCATGTATACTCTGTTAAAGTCATTTCTCCTATTAAAGTGTTAGAAATGAATTTAATGTGGGGGCATACACTTTATTCATTCTACTTTCTATTATGCAGTAGTAAATATGGATTCTAAGTATTGCTTAGGGTACTTTAGCTTTGGATGTTTGGTATTCCTTCTAGACTATTCTCAAATCTATGCATTACTACTTTATCCTCCTTTTTGCACACATTTTGTGAATCCCTTTATGGATTATGCACAATCCTAAAGAATGGATTATGTACACCTTCAATTTATGAAGTGAGCATCCTTGGCACTTGCTCTCTCTCTCTCTCTCTCTCTCTCTCTCTCTCTCTCTCTCTCTCTCTCTCTCTCTCTCTCTCTCTCTCTCTCTCCTTTGCACACACATATGCTAAGTCTCATATATGGATAACACATAGTAGCTGACTAAATCTCATATATGCATAACACATCTGAACACATGCTAAATCTTATATATGGGTAACACATAATAAATTTCCGAATCTCATATATGGGTAACACATTCAAGCACAACATGCTACGTCCCATACACATGTAATATTTTCTTCTTTTTTGTGATTCACAATGAGAGAAAATTTTTGATTAGAAAATTAATCACACTCCTTATCTCTCTGCTTCTTTCAATCAATGTTTTCTCTCTTATTATGATCTTGGAGTTAGCAAAGACTCAATCCCTTAGGGGCTTGATGAATTCTTTGTCTCCTTGATTGTGATATAATTATCTCATGTTTTGTGCTCTACTTTACCAAGAGTTTGGATTGAGTCCACATTGTTGCTAAAGTGGGGGCTAGATGTATCATCTTAAATTGGAAGCACTTCAATTTAATGATGGTTCTAGCACCTATTTAATGTGAGATCATCATCTCCTTGCATCTCTCCTTCTTTCTTCCCTCTTCTCCTCATTTCTCCTAGGTGGAACTAGGGTAAGACCTAATAAATCATCTTTAAAGCTCCTGTTTTTATGTAGAGGTAGGGTTCACATTTACAACCTTTATTTAATGATTTAAATAAATGCAAATATTTTGTAATTTAAAAAATAATTTCTCAAACTAGGGCATAATTTTAAACCCTCAAACAATCATTAATAACTTGCATAAATTGAATAATGAAGCCAATTTATTTGGTGAGATAGAAGAGTAGTAAATTACCAACATTTTCTTCAATTTATAGCCAAATCCAAGTAATGAACAAAAGCTATTGCATTTTTGCCAAAATTGCTCACTATGTGACAAAATTTGACTAGTCTACACCAAAATGGTTGTAAATGTAATGAAAATTAACCAAATGAAAGTTAACTCATATAAATTTATGAAAATATAAGTTTTAGGTATGTATAATTTAAAATGAGATTGAAACAACTAAAACATTAGACTAATTTTAGGAAAAATGAATAAGAAAACTAGAATATCTATCTTCAAAAACCAATTTTCTTCCAATCCAAATTCTTCTTTAGACTCCTCAAGCTTATAATTTCATGTTTCAGAGACCAACTTCATATAATTTGGAATCATATTGAACCATCCAAGAAACCTTTAACTACCCATTAACAACTTTTAAAAAGTTGTCACGAAGTTGTAAAAGTTGTCATTACAATTTTGGAAACTTTTGAACAACTTTTACAATTATTATCCAAATGACCTCAAACTTTCCATAAACCTTTAAAATATGATAAAAATGACTTTAAGACTCAAATCACACCAGTTCCTCTCTATTTTGATACATTTGAGTGGTTTTATCATGTTTGATTTTTTTTAGGACCTTATAGACCACTATGATTTAATGGCTTTAATAGCCTTACAAAATGATTTGAATGGATTCCAAATATTTTTAGGACATTTAATTATACTGAAACCATATTAAAGAAAATGTAAAATATGAAATTCTCCATGAGACATCCAATAAATAGGTTCTCCTACACCATATTTTCATGGCATAAAGCTCAAGGAAGGATCTAACCACATATTCCCTCCCATTTCCCTAGTCTTCCAATCACTTAGAATTTCTTTTCCACATTGTAAAAATCATATCTCAAAATTTGTATCTAATTTTCAAGGTTTGGGACCTATTTTGGGAACCCAAAGGAATTTTGAGGGTTTTGGGCCCTAGATGACAAGGATACATGACCCTATCTTGGGAGCACCCCTCGGGTCTTGTGTCCAAATTGGTCCCCAAAGTTGATGCATGATACTATCAGCCTGGGGAAGAAATTTAAATCTAAGCCCTTTATAAACCCATCCATTTGCTCAATTTTGTATCAAACATCATTTCATAACACTATCAAGCATTCAAAAACTCAAGAATTCAAGTATTCAAGAATTCTTCAATAATATTCCTCCATTAAAGATTAAGGATTCAAGCATTCAAAAAATTGAAGGAGTTTATCTTCAAGATCTCCCTTGATCAATTTAAGGTCCTTTGTTGCATCATTGACATTCATTCAACAACATTCTTGATCCAATCTAATTGGTAAAGCAAGATTATCTCATTTGATTCGAGAGATCTAGCTATTGAAAGGTGAATTCGTACATTTAATTTACATTTCTAAAAATAAATCATTTCAATTCAAGGTTAATTCCTAATATGGGGTTTGACTGAGGCAAACCCCCATCAATAGAAAAAAAACCATGTTTTGCATGTTTTAGATCTTGGATTGGTGAACAAGTTGTAGATTTAGATACAGGCTTTTTGTTATTTTTTGGAATTTTGAAATCAGAATTGGGATCAAACATAGTTTATTAGGGATGCATTTCTCCCTACTTTAAGAGAAAGTTGACCTTGCCAGATCATCAAACAATTCCTTGGTTTTGCAGATTTGGTAGTTTCAGGCCCAAATCTGACGTTGTTTGTCCAGTTTGAGCAACACAACAAATAGAAAAATAGATCCAAACGCGATTCTTCTAGTTTCCTTTCTTATTTCACCATATCTATCTATTATATATTGTGCATTAATTTCATTTCCTAGATTTTATTACAACTAGGGTTTTAAGGGATTTTGCATCTTTTCCCTTATTCCATTCACTAGTTCTACTTTGCATTAGGGCTCCTTTACTACTAGGATAACACTAATCTTCTTGGATCTGGTCATTTAGAATTGAGATTGAAAGGATCAATTTCCTTGTCTCCCTCTTTGAGTTGTGTATGCATGGTTATTTGATGAGCTTAGGTTTACTTTCCTTGATTCACATTCCCCCCTATACAATGTCAAACCTCACTTTTCCTATATATTAAGAATATTGAAAACTTTTCAACCAAGGAAATCCAATCATCACAACCAAGTAAGAAATAATGACTGTAATGCCCCTCCAAGGAACTTGAGAAAGTAAGCCTTAAATGTTGCAAAGATGTGTTGGATATTAAAAAAAAATATAAAAAATCTTGCTTTCTAAGTTCATTTGATCTTAAGTGTAAGAGTCCTAATAGGTTCCCTAACAAATACATTCTTAGATTCATTTCCTTAAAGTATTTACATTTGACTAATCTAATCTTGTCCTATCTGTAAGACATAATTACATATCAAATTGTACTTGAAAAGAAAAAAATCATAATATAAAAGTGGAACACATTTCTTAACAAGAGACTCAAAGCATCATAGTTCCTGCCATATGTGTCATGGTTATAGTATTATAGATTGTGGCAATAAAGGGTTGAGATGGAGGAATAAACTTTTTAATTTGAAGGAATGCAAAATCTATCAGAACAACATTCTTTATACCCTTTGATCTTTTAGAGGTTGAACCATCTTTAAACTATATTTTAATTAATTATAATTATACATAGAACTTAAGAACTAAAGACAGTGGAGAAATTACATTTTGCATTAATGCTTGTAGTTGAATGCGAGTAGATAAGTTATAGCTCTTACCAAGTGCAAAAATACTTCTTTGTGTCATTAGAATATGCCTTTACAAAAAAAGTTACAACAAGCTCTAAATTGGAACACTCAAAAGTGTAAAAGAATTTTAGAACAAAATGGAATTCTTTAATTTCAAGAGTTTTGAGATTGGAAAACATCTTCATAAGCCCTTAAGAATGTTGTTCAATTTCACTAAAAAAATCACGCATACATTACAAGGCGAAACATTTTTTGCATTATTGGTTTTTTCATGAGAAGTCTTGGGATAATAAATAAAATTTCTACAATATTAGTTTGAATGCAATTATAAAGTTGTCATAAATGTCTTGTAATGTGTTGGGAACAAATGGATCATTGAGATCTTGTGAAAGGTTAAACAATACCAACCAAAACCCTAACAAAAGTATAAGCATGTTATAACTAAATTCTACATATAGAAAAGATATCCATAATTTAAATTTCTTATTCTTTGTGTCTTGGAGTCTGTAGTACAATAAATTTTATTTTATTTTTAGCATGTTTGTAATGTAAGAAAACTGAAACCAATTGTTTATCCTAAAAGAAAGAACTATATGATTTAAAAACTAGAGAAATTGAAAATTACAAAACAAAAATAATTTTTTTACAAATATTTAACATCAAATAATTCTTTATTTTAAAAAAAAAACTACAATCAATTGTCATCTTTATGCACTATTAAATATTTAATCAACATCTTGACACCCTAAAATGATATAAGATATTTCAAATTTTAAATACATAAACAACAAGGAGTACACATGCCAAAGTTCCCGCCTTCATGTTTTTATGGTTCACTAAAGTAGAATTGCATGAAGGGGAAATTAAATTAATTACAATTTTTAGCAAAAACTTGTTGATGATAAACTTTTTCAGGTTCTTAAATAATAATAAAATGTTGATTGCTTAAATCAAAGTACCAAAATATGTAGCAAGTTTGAGGGGTAGTATTAGTGGTATTAAAAAAAATTGAGCAAAATTGTAAAATAATAGCTAGTAAAACATAGTGTAAAATTTAGAAAAATAACATTTTACAATTGTTTAAAATAAACATCAATGTAAAACTAATAAGAAATATATATAAAATAAGAAATAAAAACATTTAACTCTATATTTGAACTTGGTAAAATAGCTAGTAAAATATAGTGTAAACTTAAAGAAATAACATTTTACAAATTACAAAATAAACATCAATGTAAAACTAGTAATAACTAGTATAGATATCTCAAATAAATCTATCTAAAGAAATGCCAATATATGTCCACTACAAAATAATTATAATTTAATTTACTACATTTAAAATTATGTATATTTCCTTTATATCCATTTATTTAGTTTTTTACTAACTTAAATATTTTAATTTCATTAAAAAATGGATGACTTATATCTCCAAATATTATAATTTAAATGGATATTTTATGTGATATTTATTAAATTATTTTAAAAAGTATATTCTATTTATAATAAGATTTAAAATTGTGACATGTAGATGATTGTCAAATTTTACCTAGAAGAATAAAAGTTAACATTAACATGCTCACACCATCCCACTCCCCCATTTTGCCATTGTAGAATGCCTATTGGCATTAAATATATCTAAAATAAGAAATATAAAACACTTAACTCTATATTTGATTAAAATATCTAAATTATACAACTTAAAAAACATTTAACTGTATAAATTCATATGTCTTCTTCTTCATAAACTATCTTAAATAATAAATGTATTTAAAATATGATATATAAAACACTTAACTCTATATTTGATTAAAATATAACTAATCATAAATATATTTAAAATAAGAAATATAAAACATTTAACTCTATATTTGAACTTGGTAAGGAAAATAGATAGGGATAATTAATATTGATTAGACATTCATTTGTGAGGTGGAAGATAAAAATGATTACATTCTTTTAAAAAGTTAATCCACTTGTCACAAATGTGGAAAAGATTAAGTTGTAATTAATGCATTCATTAATAGAGTTGTTAGAAAATATTTTTGTTGGAGAAAATTGAATTTTTTAATTGCTTTTTTTATCATGGACCAATACAATTTTCAATTTTTTTTTCTTTTATCGGTAATATTTTCTAATCTATATTAATCATAAAATAGAAAAGTTACATATAAGCCTTCGAAGAGCATCAAACCACCATTAACAAAAAGCCCTCCAACCATAAACACCAACCTACAACTGCCTAACAGAACTTCAATGCATTAAAATAGCCATGATCAAAATAACTCTAACCATCCTACCCTTGGCCCAAACCCTCTACATTATAACAAAGCCAACAAATTACATACACAACTATCACCTATTAGCAAAAAAGCTTTAACCCCCAACAACTAACCCAACAACACCCATAGCACACTAACCATCCACCAATGCCTATCCCTAATTATTGGAGACAGCTCTCCCGCCTTGTGGACTGCACCGTCAATGTGGAAAATTAACACATGCACTCTCTGGTTGATCCTCACCACCTTCCGCTTGCCTTAATTCCTCCCACAACTTCACCCAAGCATCCTTCACTACCTTATATAGAGAAGGCTTATCTTCCTTTGCCTTCCATCTTAGGAAGGGGATGTAGCCATAGCGCCTTCCTTCATCCTCATCTTCAAAGCACTCCAAAAAATCTATCCCAATGGTTGGAACATACCACTCGAGGATGGAATCTAGGCCACCCAACATGTCCTCTTCAAATAGTGACCTGGCTACATAGCTCACTTCCTTTGTAGTTTTATTCAACTCCAGCCCCCACGCCACTACCATCCCAATAACATCCAAATTAGAATAATGTTTCACCATTCACTCTTGAAACTGCGCACCGATAACACCCAAGATTGCCTCAATCATCCCTTTCATTTTTATCTTCAGCAAGCCCTTCAGCTGCTCCTTACTTAGGGGCACTTTAAATGCTTTCAACTGCTTGTTGGAATCCATAGCAAAGGAAGCCTCCATTATTGTCGTCTTCTACTAGAAAAACTAGAGATAGACACCACCTTTCCAACATTTTGTAAATAAAAAACCACTTCCATTCACCAAAAAAAATAAACCTCGCATGCTTAAACCGTCCATTTAAAACCAAATCCCATAAAATTTTGCCATCGAATTAATACTGGCTTCTAACACAAATCTATAATCCAGATACTAATAAGAATGAAGCTTCAATCTCCAACTCTTCTCATGTGCAACCCCATCAAATTCAACAAACTTCGCTCGCCAACAATAAATGATTGACATCAGTATAATTACCCATTTCCAGTGCCAAATCCTCCCTCTAATCATACCATTCTAAAATCCTCAAATGCCATTGAATTTATTTGGGGGACTATTGTTGCCCAATTTACGAGCTTGTTTGCCTCCACATTCCCCTCCCTATTCACATGGCTCACCTTAAAATTAACAAAAGTTTACAACTCCTCTCTAATCTTCTGAATCGGATTTTGGTAGAACCATGCCTACATCGAGCCTTTAACAATACCATATACTACAATTTTTGAATCCCCTTCAAGATGAAGATACTTAACACCAAATTTTTTAGCTAATAATACTACTTAAAGTGCAGCCTCTATCTCCACCGCATTATTAGTACCATCCACTAGTTTCACCGCAAAACCAATAATATCCTATTTTCCATTTCTGGCTATTGCCCCTGCACCTGATAACCCTTTAGTCCCTTTTGAAGTGCCATCGAAGTTAATTTTAATCCAGTCCCCTATTGGCGAGCGCTGGCACCACCTAATCTCCTTCCTATCAACTGTCATCTTACCTTCCCTTCCTCCATCATTGGCCCATTTAATTATAATCCCAGGCCAAAAATGTTGCACCTTGCTATCCGAACAGTTAAAGTTTCTCCTCAAGTGTTGTAACATACCATTAGCATTCATACATTCTTCAATAGCTTGATGAATTCTTTCCCAAACCTTATCCACACTTTCCAATCTATCTTGAAAGATCCACCTATTACGCTCCTTCCATACTTCCCAAATGACTAAGGTTGGACTAACAACCCAAATATTTGAGTAGATAGAATTTATAAAAGCTACCAACCAGCCTTGAAACATACCTTGAAGAGAATCTAGTAGGGGAGCCAACCAACATAGATGCATCTTCAAACGCATCCAACATTGTTGAGAAAATTCACATTGAACCAAAAGATGATTCACAATTTCTATTGCATTTATACAAAGAGCACATCGAGATGGGCCCACAAACCCAAAATTATACCTCCTATCATCTGTTAGGATCCTACCCTTCAAAGCTAACCATGCAAAAGCTCCAGCCTTGGACAAGCATAATTTATTCCAACACAACTTATGGGGCCACCCATCCAAAATAGTGACCTTTCTACTAAGCTGATATCCCAATTTAGCTGAGTAACATCCACTCTTAGAAGCATACCATATAATCCTATCCTCCTTATTATTCAAATTAATCTACCTATCCTAAAAAATACCTTTTAATCTCAATTTATGTTCCTCTAATAGCTGCAAATTGGAGAAGTCCCTCCATACCTAGCAAGGGCCCACCTTTGATTGCCTCTTCTCCACATAAAAATCTACTATGTCACCCCATTCCACCTCCATTACTGGAATAAGATCTTCAACTCCCTCAAGATCAGCCAACCTACACAACCCATGCCAAGAGTCATGCCAAAAGGAGGCTTTTTCCCCATTACCAATGTGCTAAGAGATGTGGTTAGTGATGATAGGCTTGCAATCTAGCATCAAATTCCAAACAATCGATCCCTTCGGTGGGTTTGTAATAGTTAGAATCCTCAAATGGTCTTTGGAGTCTAAATATTTAGCTTGTAGTATTTTGACCCATAATTGTTAGAGATGCTCATACATATCCCAAATCAACTTTGCACCCAATGCCTTATTGACATCTTGCCATCTATGAAGACCCACTCCCCCCCTGTTTCTTTGACTGGCACAAAGACTCCCATGCTACCAAAGGAATTTTCTCTTCATTTTTGGTACCATTCCAAAGGTATTTCCTCATCCTCTATTCAATATACCTTAACACTTCCACCAGTATTTTCAAACAACTCATAGAATAGGCTAGAAAAGATAAAATTACTATCTATACTAATAAAATCCTTCCTACAAAAGACAACCACCTCCCTTTCCAACCATCCAAACACTTAATGCAACTATCAATAAATTCTTCCCATAAATTATAATTATTTCTACCTTGAAACAATGGTATACCTAAGTACTTATTGGGTAGATTTCCATGCCTCACCCCCAAAATTTGACATATCTTTCCCTGAATCTTACTTGCAGTATTAAAGAAAAAGATCTCAATTTTTTGCCAATTAATCAACTGACCTGATACTTTTCCATACTCCTCTATAACATTTTTAATACAACAAGCCTCCCTAACACTTGCCTCACCCATTAAAAAATTATCATCCACAAACTGTAAATGTGTAACCGAATCCACACATCTAGCAACCTACAAGCCATTCCACCTTTTATCCTTTTTAGCTTTTGAAATTGCCCTCCCCAACACTTCTTCCAAAATAATAAAAAGAAAGGGAGGTAAAGGATCTCCTTGACGAATACCTCTCTCTATTTCAAAGAAACCTTGAGGGCTGCCATTAACTAACACTGAGATATGGGGGGAATCAATACAAGAGAAGATCCACTTACACCAACCACTGTTGAAACCAAACTTATCAAGAACCTTTAACAAAAAAGGCTTGTTGACATTGTCATAAGCCTTTTGTATGTCCAATTTAATCATCATCCTTGCCTCCTTGTTCAATCTCAACAAATGTATGGCTCATGGGCTATAATAATTCCTTCATAAATAGACTTACGAGGAACAAAACCACTATGTTCTGAAAGAATAATTGTGGGAAAAAAAAACTTAAGCCTTGGGTTGCAAATGGGTTGCTAGCTTTGGGTTTAACCATGGAGGAAACTCTGTAGTTAAGTGCGCTCAGGCTGGAGTAGTACTAGGATGGATGACCTCCCGGGAAGTCTCAGTGCTTCACCCCTATGAGCATCACCTAAATCTAATGAGTGTTAAGTGTTCCATTTATTCTCATGAGAGATGGATTCATGTTGAATCACTACTCATGAAACATGGGTCAATGAGTTTGACTCAAAATCACACAGTTAAATCCTGATAGCAATATCACAATTTGACTTACTATGGAAATGATCTCTTACTTATCAACTTAAGCCTATTCACCATTACCTTAGAAATCACCTTATAAACTATGTTACATAAAGAGATAGGCCTAAAGTTGTCGAAAGTTTCTCTTTCTCCTTTTTTGGGTATGAGTGAGATAAATGTATTGTTGACAACTTTAAATGCAAATGCCTTCCTTCTAGACTCCTCTACAACTTCCCAAAGTTCTTGCCAGACAAAATCCCATGCTTCCTAAAAGAAAAGAGCAAGAAGCCCATTCAGACGAGGTGTTTTACCCCTTCCCATACTGAAGAGGGTAGTTTTGACTTCCTCCATCAACACCGAATGAGTTAGCATGTTATTTTGAGCATCTAAAATTAACTTAGGAATATCATCCAACAAACCTTGACAATCCTCCTCTGAGGCTTCATTGTGTGGAGCACCTAGCAGATCCTTGAAAAACTTTACAGCCTCACCATTGATCTATGCTTGATCAGTAATGGAATCCCCATTCGAGTTCTTAATAGAGAAAATCTTGTTGACTATTCTCCTTTCCTTAACTAAATTATGAAAATATTTGGTGTTACAATCACCCTCCTTAAGCCACAATTCATGAGACTTTTGCCTCCAAAAAATTTCCTCCTTCTCTAAAACTACATATTCTTTCTTTAGATTAAACTCTTGTTGATATACAGTGTCATCCATACCCTTAGCCATCACCACCTCATTCACTTTTGCCAACTATTCTATAGCTTAAACTTTTCATCAAATATATTCTTAAACACTACCTTATTCCACACTTTTAGCTATTCCTTCACAAACTACAATTTCTTTAAAAACTTGAAGGAAAAGGTGCCTTTATGTTTAGGAGCTAAGCTCCACCATCCTTTAATCAAATCAAAGAAACCATTTTCTTGCATCCACATCTTTTCAAATCGAAAAGGACCACGCTCTAGCATTGAATCATTCCTTATACTTAAACAAATAGGAAAGTAATCAGAACCTGTAAGGCGCAAGATGTCAATTCGGCATAACCACTCTATGTTGCTCCAATAACCACCCAATAGAAAATGATCAATCTTCTTAGAAATATTGGTAAATCCTTTCCTCGAATTAGTCCATGTAAAATCTCCATTAGAAAAAGGTAAATCTTGTAAATTATTCATTAGAACAAAATCAACAAACTCCTGATGGCTTCTATTTAATTTCACCACCCCAGCTAGTTTCTCACTCGAAGATAGGATTGCATTAAAGTCACCACCCAACAACACCAGCCTTCCCTCCCACTATCTCAATTTATCTGTCAAAAGTGACCACAACTAAGATTTAAGGGTTTGTTAACATGGCCCATATATGTTAAAAGCCAAAAAGTTCATATGTAACTGAAAAGAGGAAATATTCAGTAGTTACCAATATGGACCCGAATCCATTAAACAAACATGAATTGAAGCCTTTTTCCATAAGATACCTAAACCTCTAGATGCACCATTAGCATCTACCAGCATAAACTGCCATGAAGAAAGTTACTTAGAAAGAAAAACACTACCTTCAAGTTTCTTAGAAAGAAAAACAATACCTTCACCACTTAACTTCATTTCTTGTAAAAAAACAACAACAGAATTAACTTGATCAACCACCCATTTGACCAAGCACAATTTTTCAGGGGCATTGTAGCCCCTAACATTCCACATAGCAGCTTCATGACTTTCGGGAAGAGGTGTATCCTCTTCCTGATCTTAGTAGTTTAGCCTAGTCCACTGCACAACTAGCAATGACAAGTTTGACACTCACCGATTTCGGGCCCCTTTTTTTCTTTTCTGAGACCTTATGTTTACTAATAACTGATGGTGTCATTTGAATTGAATGCTCTTGTTCAATCACCAATGAATCCATAACCCCACACTCATCTACCCCAAAATCCTCATCAGACAAAAACTTTGATTTAGAATCTAGGGCATCCCTCCTACGTTCCTTCTCACTATCCAAAAAAGACTGTAGAGTTTTGATTGGGGATATTTGTATATCTTTGTAGATTTCATCTTCCACCCAATCCTTTCCCACCAGTATTGAAGCCTCCTCCACCGCCTCATTGACACACTCCTCCCTCTATGGCACTAACTCTCTCTCATCTAGAACTTGTTTACTATCCCCACCAACATTCTTGTCAAAAGTATACAGAACATATAAATTCAGACCCTGAGGGGTAGGAGCAATTTTTAGGGCTACCTAGATATTAAGCTACTTAGAGTAAGGGGTCTCTATAACAACCTGTGTAGACTGGGCAACGGTCCTACAACTCCCACCTACACCTAGACCATGACCACCATCACTTGAGCTAATCTCGAAGCCATCAATGCAATCCACTTTTGTTTCGGATCTATAAATCATTTCCTCCTCAAAAGAAATAGACCATGGGGGAATAATTTCCCTCTACTACTCAATATACTTCATCAAATCCAAACAATAGTTCTCCACTTGTCCTTTCCCTTTACTAATCTACTCTTGAAGAGTAAAATGATCAACATAAACAACATCAATGACAATAGAAAATTCCCCTTCTAGAGTGTGAATATCAATTTGGTCAGGCACAAAATAGCAGTCTTGCATCTTAATCAGAATCCTAGAATACTAATACAAACAATTCTTTTCCAATGATTCTTTTGATTTAATGAAAACTCCTAAACTATTCTTGATCATTTGCAGGGTTTCCTCATCCTTGTATTCCCATGGAATTTTTTTTAAGTTAACCTAGATCAAAACTTCCTTCACCTTTTTAGTCTCCGAATTAAAATTTGGTTGCTAATCACATACATAGAAACCTTTTCCATCCAACATATATGGGCCTCCACTCAAAATGGCCCTCTTATCATCAGGTGTTGGACAAATTACTAGGAAAAATTCATTAGCTAAAGGCTTGAGCACCATATTTTCACCTCAGTTAGATTCAACCAGTCTTGAATTTTCCTTATAGAAGGCCAAGGTTCTAACCATTTCCTAAGCAAAGCCCTACATTGAAGACATTTAACAAATTCACTACAGAAAGGATTTTACACTAGGAGAGTAGAAACCCTACAAATATTTTTATTCAAGGCATCAGAAGACATACTCACTGTCGTCGTTTTCTCTTGTTGGACCTATTTCAGTTGCCAAAAATTTCATTCAATCTGCTCAAAGTCTAAATGACGAGGTATTGCCAAATCTCCATTAAAATGCTGAGGAGCCCCATTCCCCTTCCTCCAAGGTCTCTGATCATTTTGAAAAACGCAGCCCCATCGAATACCAGTCCATCATGAAGGCTTCCTATCATTAACATGTATTTCCCAGGGGATGTTAGAAAACTGCCTTGAACCTCCATATGCCTCACCATTCAAACCAGTCTGCCTGTGTGCCCTTGAATGGAATAACCTATTCCCTTTGACTTTGCCATCTCTATGTAACCAGGGCATTGTCAATGCATCTCTGCCAAACCTTGGTTTCCATCTCGGAGGATGCGATGCTTGCCTAGATGCCATTTAAAAAAAAATTTTCTAGAGAAAATTGTATTTTTCAATTTCAAAAAAACATTCAACTTAATATAGCTTTTGCAAACATTAGTATATCTTCAAATTTTTAGATTTATGTAACTAATATGGAATCTAATGATTCCATTAGTTTTCTGCCAAAGACTAATAAACATAGTTGACGTACAATAACTACCATTTTCAAATTTTTTTTTAATATTATTTAGTTTTTAGTTTTTAAAATTCTTTGTTACATTATTTAGTTTTTATCACTTTTAATTCTTTCGAAAGATAATGCTTTAAGGACAAAATGAATCAAAATTTTATGAATTAGTACATTTTATTATTATTGTTTTGACTAATGGTGAGGTAAAGTGTGATGTGACATATCTTTTATAATAATTATATTAATTGCACAATTAATAGAAAAGTTAAAATTTTAAATTTTCATTAATTTTTGGTTTTAAAAATTAAATTTATCTAGTAGTATTTAGTAAAACCTAATAATATTTTAATTAAATACTAATCTTGTTTTTCAAAAAATACAATAAAAATGTTCAAACTTTATAAAGAATTTAAATCTCAAATTCTTGAAATGATAAAGTAAATGTAGTGTCACATAATCTTTTATGATATTTTCAATCATATTAATTGCACAATTAATTGTAAAAATTAGAGCCTTAAATTTTTATTTTTATTTTTGGTTTCAAAAATTAATTTTCTTCCTTACTATTATTAGTGAGAGCCAATAAGATTTTAGTTAAATAGTTTTTTTCCATTTCAAAAGATAATAAAAATGTTCAAACTTTATAAAAAAAACTTAGAACCTAAAAAAATGCTTGAATCTTATTGCTTAAACTAATATATTTTATAGTTTTTATTGCATCTAATGGATGTAATAGTATTCCTATAGGAACTAATAAATACTTGATACATAACACTTTCCAAAAGAATAATTGGAATATTTGTCATTAATAAACTTTCAAGAGAGCGAGATAACAACCATATTTTAATACAACATTAAATCCTATTAATACCATTCTTCCCTATGTACCCACACCTTTTACATTTCTTTCTTTTCAATTACAACAACAAGTTCCCTTTAAGCATTTGTATTTTACATCAATTAAAATACATCATAATTTGGAGACATCTTTCAATACATCATCATAAGAATCCTCATATGCATCTTTATAAGCAGAATAACACTCCAATACTGGACCTTAGCAAGCCTCTAAAAGTTTTGCTACCCAACCGCGTGGAACCATAAGGAACCACTCCCCCTAGCTAGGAGACAAACCATGATCTTATTAGGCTAAAGGATAGGACTAAGGCTCAACCCCAAAACAAGATGAGAAGAGTAAAAGTAAAACCAAAGCAACCAAAAGCCAGAGTAAGGGATTCAATCAAATCTAGGTGATGTTGGGATCATTCCCCTAGGCCAAGGAATATCCTACCACCCAAAATGTTCTTCTTCCAAGTGCTCCAATAGGATATGCATGGCCTAGTAATGTTGGGATCCTTCTCATGAGTTAGGGACCATGATCTACATAGATTGTCCCCTCTTTGAGTACTCTAACAATACTCCATCTTAATCTTGATTAATGTGAGAAACCCATACTCAACCCATTCATTTTATTATGTTATCACTTGTTATCCAACTCACTTATAGAGCCAACCGGCATAGGGCACTAGTCTCTATGGATAAGATCCTCATGTAGCCACTTTTGGGCCCCAACATATATGGTGAGCCACTCACCTAGGGGTTCCTACCCTACTCCAAAAACCAATATAACATTCCATACAAAATAAGAACAATCTAATGTATCTTAGAAAAGCCAAGTAATAGCAAAATGGAAAAATAACCATTTCTACCAAAGAAAATGACCATAAGGTATCAAATAATGAACAAACATAATAGAGAAATAAATTAATTTGCACATCTATTCTTTATAATTGTGCATCCATTCCTTATTGTTTTGCTTGTATTACTTATATGCATAGATATAGCAGAAAGACACATCTATTCATTTTAATTGTGTTTTTTTTTTTTTTTGTGCATTCATCCAATAGAATGGTGCATGTGCAAAGAATAATTGTGCCTTTTCTATATCGACACATTTGTTTAATAGGGTTGTACATACCTAAAGTAGAATATAACACACACAAATTTTTTTACATAACCAAATCTCTTTTCTTTCATAATGTATTGCAAACAATCTTCAAAGTAAGAGTTGGTGTGATAGTGGCCTACTTGTTTTCTCTATGATGGTTGTGGAGTAGTCTCTATGTAACCTCAGTTTCTTCAAACTTCCTTGACTCTAGTGAAGTTTGGTTTTCTTCTTTCCCTAAATATTTCTAGATCTTCTTCCAGTGCAAGTTTCCTTCATATATATTTTACTATATTTTCCCTTTCATGTATTTATATTTTTCTTTTTTCCTTCTAAATTTTTCTTTTTTTAGAAGTCTTCCTAATTTATAGGGAGCATAAGTCATTGCAAAGGTTGCATCTATTGCATTTGACTCCACTAAGGTTTGATTAAATAAATAAAACCTTTAATTAATGATTTTAATTTGGTTTTAATTCCTAACCATCATTAGACTATCTAGTTTGCAACATGGTCCTTAAAGGATTCTCATGGCACAATGGTTAAGTCTCCATGATCTTTCCTAAGAGGTCAAGGGTTCAATATTTGCGACATTTTTATTTATTTGAGTTTTACTAAGACAAGGTTTAAAATCCACTTTCAATGTTATGTTTCACGAAGAATTACATTGGTGAGTTGGTTAAGGGTAGAATCAAAAGGTGGAAGATTTGGAGTTCAAATCTCTTAAACATTTTAATTTATTTTATTCATTTCCTCTTCCACTTTTGGTTATAAAAGATTGCAATATAATTATGCAAGAAATCACATCCAATACATACATACATATTGTTATAATTACTTTAGAATAACTGAAAGGTGGGGGTGGGGTGAATTAGTTATTCAAGGTCCAAATGTCCTATTCAAACTTTTCACTAAGTGTAGTGAACCTATTCAACCATTCATTCATCCAAGCTTTAACTTTTCTAATCAACAAGTTACCATAAATCAACATGCAAGCATTAACACATAAGAAATCAACACATGACACAATGATTTATGTGGAAACCCAATTTGGGAAAAACCACCAGTAACATGCTACTCAATTCTCACTCTTCTGAAGTGATGCCCTGTGAAAGGCCTGCCATGTTAAAGGCTTACAACACACTATTAAATGTGACCTTGTTAGAGGATTTAACCACCCTATTAGAAGTGGGTCTAGTTAAAGGACTTTAGAACATTCACTAGGAATGCCACCCTATTAAAGGATTTACAAATGGATGTTAGGCCAACCTAAGTCCACAGGATTTTTAGATCTAATATAATTGTTAGAAAATCTTGACCTGACTATGACATACAACTTATCTTGTAGATCTTAGATCACTTCTCAACTCATACCCTTGTCTGGCCTTCAATCTCTGCAACTCTTGACAGCTTTCCCTTCTTTCAAGCTTTGCCTCCTTGAGTCTCCACACTCAATGTACCAATGTAATCATCTCTTCATGACAACTCATAGAAGTAGAGCCTCTATGCTCTTCCTTCTCCTAGATGTCTCCTCCTTGATACCCTTCTAACCACTTCACAGATTTGGCTCTTTGGAAACAATAGTACCAACAACTCTTTGCTTCTTGGTCTATGACTTCTTAAATAGAAGTCTTGGAGTACCTTTTCCAGCTTGATTCTTCCATTTTTCAATTTCAATTCACATGGATTAGGTAGGATTCATTGCATCTAACCCATATTTTGTTTCCTCTAGAAACTTCTCGAATAATCCTTTAGAATTTGCCCAAAAATGGTTACATAGGATTCTGTGCCACCAAATCCTCATCCTTATCTTCCAACTCATTCAAAAAATTCAATGTAACCACTATGTTAGCTTAGATTTGGAAAATCTTCATCTTTTTAAATAATGCAGCAGCTCGGCACCATTGAAATACTAGTGCTCGACACATACTATGTTACTTGGCATAAACTATGTTTTTCCTAATGCTCAACACTTGAAGATCATTTGGCACCAACTAAAATTTTTTTGACGCTCAGCACCTGATCTTCACTCGGCACATGAAGATCACTCGGAACCAACTGAAAATTTGCTTGGCTTCAACTAACTTGCTCGACACCCATTTATGATCTTAGTTTAAGCTTTGCAATCAACCTTGCTACAAATTCTTCTTCTAATGTTTCTAAGTGTGACCAACCTTTGTATCCTTGGGTATGTCATCAGTACATTACTTAACCATTGTCTTAACTGATCCTTGCACTTCATTACAACATCATAACTCAACGTTTCTCTTAGGTGATTTTGTTACATCTTTTTGATCAAATCCTCTTCATCAATCAACTAAGTGATAGTACTTGGATCTTATAAGCACATATCATCCCTACAAATAGTAGGTTTGACATCAATGACAAAATAATGATTGAAAACATTCTTTTACAACAATCTCCCTCTTTGATCTTCAACAATAATGAGCTTTTCAATTAGATATCCAACAATCTCCCTCTTTTGCATTGATGGCAAACCAAACTGATCAACCATCAGACTAAAATATTCAACCAAATGCTATCTAGGTTAGAATAGTGAGTCAAATGCTAAAAAGTAAATTATAACATCACATCTCCTTCTACTATTCTTATTTCTTCATTTCAGCTTCTCCCTCTTTGCTGTTGTATCCTTGTTCTTTGTCTTTCTCCCTTAGTATTCCTCAAATTCTACTATTCTAATCAACATCTTACAACTTCTCTTTCCATCTTCTTTGATTAGTTTTAAATATCTTCTCCCTCTTTTCTGATCCTTTATCTTCAATAGTTGTTGATCAGTTGTCTATTTCTCCCTCTTTGACAACAATACCAAAGAGATATTAGCATCTTTAATATGCAAGTGTTGCTTTATAGGTTTATTCAATGTCTCCCTCTATCACCTTACTTGTGATTGATTTGAAATTTTATCACTCCTACTACTTTATGCATGGATCCCAAAGTAAACATCCTCTGCATCAATGTATAAAATCTTCAACGTTTAGCTTATTTGATGTAGGGCATACTTGCTTTTTAGTTCAAGTAGCCTTAGTTAGGGGTATCACCCCTAACTTACCTCTAAGATACTCAAAAGCATCTTTTGGTAGTGCTTTTGTGAAGATATCAGCAGTCTATTCCTTTGAGCTAACATATTCCATCTTCACTTGTTTGTCTTCCACCAGCTCTCTTACATAGTGATACTTGATTGCAATATGCTTAGTTTTAGCATGCATTACTGGATTCTTTGATATATTGATAGCATTTTATTTTCACAATAAAGTACCACAGGCTTAATTACCCTCTTCCTTCATACCTTGCAGCAAATGTTTGATCCATACAATATTGGTGTAGTTTATAGTAGCTACCACATATTTAGCTTCAGTAGTGGACTATGAGGTGCAACTTTGCTTTTTGCTGGTCCATATAATCAACCTCTTTCCTAAGAAAAGTGCTCCTCCACTAGTGCTTTTTCTATCATCTATATTACCTCCCCAATCTGCATTAGTGTAGGCTTTCAATTCAAACTTCTCATTTCTCTTGTAGTATAAACCAAAGTCATCAGTTCCTTTTAGGGATCTTAATATTCTCTTTACTACCATTAAATGATTTTCTCTAGGATTGGCAAAAAATCTTGCTATTATTCCAATAGCTAATGCAATTTTTGGGCTACTATGTACAACATATTTCAACTTTCCAATCATTGACCTATACAATGTCTAATTTACTTCAACAGACTCATCATTCTTGGATAGTTTATGGTCTGTTGCCATTGGTATGCTGATTGGTTTTGAGTCTTCTAGCCCAAATTTTTTGATTACTTCCTTGATGTATTTGGATTGAGTTACAAATATGCCATACTTCAACTAATGTACTTGCAATCCAACAAAGAATTTGATTTCTCTGAACATTGACATCTCAAATTCATGCTTCATTTGATCAACAAAATCTTTGCATAAAACATCTTTTCCTCCAAATATTATATCATCAACAAATATTTTTGATATCAAAATGTCTTTACCTTCCTCATCTTTGATGTACAAGTTGTTGTCATCTGTTCTTTCAAATCCTATCTTCACAAGATATCTGTGCAACCTCTCATACCATGCTCTAGGTGCTTACTTCAATCCATAAAGTGCTTTGCGTAGCTTTCAGACCATGTCCTTGTTCTTCTCATCAGCAAATCCCTTTGGTTGTTCTATGTAAACTTCCTCTTCAAGTATACCATTCAGAAAAGTAGAATTCACATCTATCTAGTAGACTTTGAAACCTTTATATGCAGCATATTCAAGTAATGTTCTTATTCCTTCCATTCTTGCAACAAAGGCAAATGTCTCTCCATAATTTAGTCCTTCTTGTGCATAGCTTTTGCAAACTAGTCTGGCTTTGTTTCTTGTTATCTCATCACTCTCATCAATTTTGTTTCTAAACACCCATTTTCTACCAATCACATTCTTATCAGCTGGTCTAGAAACTAGAGACCATGTTTTGTTTTTCTCAATCTGATCTCTCTTCTTCCATGGCTTTATACTAGTCATCATCTTGTAGTATATCTTTCATTATTTTGGGTTCAACCTTTCTCAGTAGACATAATTCACTTCTGAGCCTATTCCTTATCACTGGTATGGCATCCTTGTCACCAATGATTTGATCTACAGGGTGATATTTTCTCGCATACTTGGCTAATTTGGGTTCAATCCTTCTTTCCATGTTTGATCCTTCAGCTTCAAAGTCATTTCATTTTTCTTCATCTAGCATTTCATCATTCCTTTCTTGCATGCTATTTTCAGAATTAAAATGTGCATTTTCTACATTCTACAGCTCGGCTTCTAAATGTAGCTCGGCATTCACTAGTTGTAACTCAACAAAAACTAAAGTTTGTTGCTGATTCTCAACTTGATTTGCAACATTGTCTTCAACTGTCATTCCTTAATAGAAGTATTAAAAGGATCTATAATCCTATGTTGTCTTTGACTCATCAACCTAAACTTCTTCATGCTCATCAAAATTTACATTTGCACTCTCCACAACTTTGTTAGTGTTAGTATTCAAACACTTATATGCCTTACTTCTAGTGGAGTATCCAAGGAATATGCCTTCATCACTTTTTGCATCAAACTTTCCATTTCTTGTATCTTTTAGAATATAGCATTTAAAACCAAATAATTTGAAATGTTTAACATTAGGTGAATGACCATACCATAATTCAAAATGTGTTGCATTTGTACCTTTCTTGACTTGAACTCTATTTAGTGTGTAGACTGCAATACTTACAACTTCTCTCCAGTACTTTAGTGCAACATTTTTCTCCATCATCAAGGTTCTAGCACAATCAATCACTAACCTATTCCTCCTTTTAGCAATACCATTCTGTGGTGGAGTTCTTAATGCTGATGTTTTCCTTTTAATACCTTTGTCATTGTAGAATATTTCAAACTCTCTTAATGTGAACTCACCTCCTCTGTCTGACCTTAGGCATTTTAGGTTCTTTCCTGCTTCCTTCTAAAATCTAGCCAAATACCACTTGAACATTTGGAATGCATCAGATTTTTTCTTTAAGAACATAACAGTCATCATCCTGGAATAATCATCTACAAATAGCATTATGTATCTGTCTCTTAGGTAGGTTTGCACTTCTATTGGGCCACATAAGTCTGTATGGACTAACTCTAGTACTTCTTTGGAAGTGTATGTTTTACTTTTTAAACTAGACTTAGTCATCTTTCCTAGTTGACATTGTTTGCACATTGTGTTTTTAGGTTTCTTCAACTTGGGCAACCCTTTGAATTTCTTTTTCTTGCTGATGCTAATTAGATTATCAAAGTTCACAGGACACACCCTTTTGTGCTACAACCACACATCATCAAGTCTAACAACAAGACATGTTGCATCTTCCATATCTAGATAAAACATATTACTCCTAGTTTTTTCACTTTTTCCTATCAAATTTCCATCATCATCATAGATCTTGGCAGTTTTGTTCCCAAATTCAACTTTGCAACCTACATTGCCTAACTGTGATACACTCAACAAGTTGTAGTTTAATCCTTCAACATAGTATGCATTATCACATGAAATTTTCTGTGTAAGTTTAATAGAGCCTTTTCTTTTGATTTAACATGGGGCATCATTACCAAATCTAACAATATTTCCATCATATTGAGTAAAGGTAATGAACTTACTTTTATCTCCTATCATGTGATGTGAGCATTCACTGTCTATGATCCACTTGTCTTTCTTTTTCACACAGGTAACCAATGTTGTTGCTTCATTTTCATCTTTGTCTAATTCATCCTTTATGGCTACATAGACTACATCATCATCATTTTCATCAGAGTCTTCTTCAAGAATGTAGCATCTCTTGCCTTTCTCCTTGTAATCTTTGTTGTCATCTTCTCTTTTGTACCTGTATTTGTTTCCTTCTTTATAGTTCTTCTTCTATGGAAATATTCTAGCTATATGACCTACTTCATTGCAATTGAAACATATGATAGGGAGCTTACATTTGAATTTTCCTTTACCTCTATGGAATCTCCTAGCCAGTAGTGCTTCTAACTATTCCACATTTTCCTCATCTATGCTGCTATCATTGGATGCATGTTTTCCTTTTCTTCTTTTCTTGCTTGATGTGTCCTTCTCAGTATCTTTTATTGTCATCTTGGCCTTGAAAGTAGATTCAAGGTTCTCAGGTCCGTAGTTGTCAAAATTGGATAGCTCAAATGTAGTAAGTCTTCCCACTATTACTTCAAAGGTTAGTGTGTTCCCTTGTACACACTTTAGCTCTTGGATGGCTAAAACTCTTATAGCATAGATAGGGAGTAGAGTTCTTAAGTATTTGCTGATAGTTGTTTCTTCTTCCAATTGTCCACCTAAACTTCTTATTGCACTCACCACTTCTTTCATTCTTGTAGCTTACCGAGTAGCATTTTCACCTTCTTCCATCTTCATGTCATCAAACTTTCCTCTTAGGCTTTCTCTCTTTTCTCTCTGGACATTTTGATCTCCTCCATAGATTTTTTACAAGGTTTTCCACATTTTGAATATAGTTTCACAATCTTTGGTGTCATCATATTATGCATAGCTGAGTGCAGAGGCAATCTCCAACAGTGCTTGGTTATGCTCCTTCTTTTTATTCAAATCATCTATAGTAAGAGGTCCTGCTGGAGTTACATGTCTTGTTCCAATTAAGGTTTGTGCATAGTCACCTATTGATCTAAGGTGCAATTTCATTAGACTCTACCATGCAGAAAAGTTATCTTTGTTGAGCTTCAAAACTTCTCTCTTGGACATATTGATCTTTCTTCTTCTAGTACCTTGAAACTAAATTAGCAGATGGCTTTGATACCAATTGTTAGAATTACTTTAGAAAAAATGAAGAGGGGGGGGGGGGGGGGGTGGCGGGGTGGTGAATCAGTTATTCAAGGTCCAAATGTCCTATTCAAACTTTTCACTAAGTGTAGTGAACCCATTCAACCATTCATTCATCCAAGCTTTAGCTTTTCTAACCAACAAGTTACTATAAATCAACATGCAAGCATTAACACATAAGAAATCAACACATGACACAGTGATTTACATGGAAACTCAATTTGGGAAAAACCACCAGTAACATGCTACTCAATTCTCACTCTTTTGAAGTGATGCTTTGTGAAAGGTCTGCCCTATTAAAGACTTACAACACACTATTAAATGTGACCTTGTTAGAGGATTTACCCACCCTATAAGAAGTGGGTCTAGTTAAAGGACATTAGAACATTCACTAGGAATGCCACCCTATTAAAGGATTTACAAATGGTTATTAGGCCAACCTAAGTCCATAGGATTTTTAGATCCAATGCAATTGCTAGAGAGTATTAGAAAATCTTGACCTGACTACAACATACAACTTATCTTGCAAATCTCAGATCACTTTTTAGCTCATACCCTTGCCTGGCCTTCAATCTCTGCAACTCTTGAAAACTTTCCCTTCTTTCAAAATTTGTCTCCTTAAGTCTCCACACTCAATGTACCAATGCATTCATCTCTTCATGACCACTTGTAGAAGCAGAGCCTCTGTGCTCTTCCTTCTCCTAGATGTCTCCTCCTTGATACCCTTCTAACCATTTCGCAGATTTGGCTCTTTAGTAGTAATAGTATCAGTAACTCTTTTCTTCTTGGTGTATGACTTCTTAAATAGAAGTCTTGGAGTACCTTTTCCTACTTTATTCTTCCATTGTTCAATTTCAATTTGCATGGATTAGGTAGGATTCATTGCATCTAACCCATATTCTATTTCCTCTAGAAAATTCTTGAATAATCCTTTAGAATTTGCCCAAAAATAGTTTACATAGGATTCTATGCCACCAACTCATCATCTTGATCTTCCAACTCATTCAAAAAATTCAATGTAACCACTATGTCAGATTAGATTCGGCAAATCTTCATCTTTTGAAATAATGCAGCAGCTCGACACTATTGAAATATTGGTGCTTGGCACATACTGTGTTACTCAGCATCAATTGTGTTTTTCTTGATGCTCAACACCTGAAGATCACTTGGCACCAACTAAATTTTTTTAGATGCTTGACACCTAATCTTCACTCAGCACATGAAGATCACTCGGCACCAACTAAAAATTTGCTTGGCTTCAACTAACTTGCTCGACACCCACTTATGATCTTAGTTTAAGCTTTGATGTCAACCTTGTTAAAACTTCTTCCTCCAATGTTTCTAAGTGTGACCAACCTCTGTATCCTTGAGTATGTCATCAGTACATTACTTAACCATTGTCTTAACTGATCCTTTCACTTAATTACCACATCATAACTCAACCTTTCTCTTAAGTGCTTTTTTTACATCTTGTTGATCAAATCCTCTTCATCAATCAACTAAGTGATAGTACTTGGATCTTATTAGAAAATATCATCCCTACAAATAGTAGGTTTGACATTAATGACAAAACAATGATTGAAAACATTCTTTTACAACAATCTCCCTCTTTGATCTTCAACAATAATGAGCTTTTCAGTCAGATTTCCAACACATACATACATACATACATACATACATACATACATACATACATACATACATACATACATACATATATACATACATACATACATACATACATACATACATACATACATACATATATATATATATATATATATATATATATATATGACCCTTGATCACCTTCAGCTAATGCTCAACAAGCATGTGTTAATTCATTGGGACAAGGTTTAAAATCCACTTTCCATGTTATGTTTTATGAAGAACTATATGGGTGAGTTGGTTAAGGGTGAAATCAAAAGGTGGAAGGTTTGGAGTTCAAATCTCTTAAACATTTTAATTTATTTTATTCATTTTATTAATTTCCTCTTTAAATTTTAGTTATAAAATATTGCAATATAATTATGCAAGAAATCACATCTAACCACTAACATACACATGCACACATGTGTGTGTGTGTGTGTGTTTGTGTGTGTGACCCTTGATCATCTTCACCTAGTGCTCAACGAGCATGTGCAAATTCATTGTCATTCATCTTTTTCCACTTCTTCATTGAATTAGTTGATTCAATTTGACTTCTTGATAAGCTCGATCCAAAAGACTTTACCAATTCTTTGGTACTATTTGATGCCTCTTTAACCTAGTTATCACTTTTTTTTAATTATTGATTTTTGTTCATGCCTCCTTTTGGGTTGTTCCTCTATTAATTATCCATATTGTAGCATTGCATTCGAATATTAGGATGCCAAATTACTTAAACTAATAACCTAGTCTTTTGTCTCTCCATGTTTGGAAATGAAAATTTAGTTAGTGTTGGCATTTTTGTAAAATTTGACATAAGAATTTGGTCTTTTCCCTCTCATATTTTAGATCTCTTTTCTTATAAGGGCTTTGTGTACATGTATATTTTTATTAATTATAATCATTTTGTCACCTTTTATTAGTAAAGTCAATCAATCAATCAAATTATATGATAAAAGTGTTAAGATCGAACAATGATGGTGAGTATTGTTCTAAGGAGTTTGATGAATTTTGAAAGAATATAGATATAATTTTGAAAAAAAAATGCTCCACTAAAACATAAACTAAATTCATTAGTAGAAATAATGAACCATAACTTAAAGGAAAGAGCTAGGAGCATGTTAGGTGGTGCTAAGGTTGAAATAATCTTTTGTGCAAACATTATAAATACTACTTGTTATTTGATAAACAAATCTTCTTATTCATATCTTGTTTATAAAGCACCTTATAAAGTGTGGTTTGTAGAAAGCTTTCAATTTCACACTTAAAGGTCTTTGGCTATGAGGCTTTTATTCATATGCCTCATGAGAGGTGATCAAAATTTCAAAATTGTATCCCAAAGCATAAAAATGATGGTTGTTGGTTATAGTGAGAATGTAAAAGTATATAAACTTTGGAATCCCAGTAATCCATAAAATATTTTTTTTTTTGTAAGAGATGCATTTTTCAAGGATTTTAAAGCTTGCCTAAGTAATGTTCAATGAAAGAAGAAAGATAAGACAAAATTTACTTTGAAAAGAAGATAAATAAGTAATGAAGTGCACATGTCGAAGAACAATTAGATGGATCAAAATATGGAGACAAAGAATATGGTTCAATGAATTCATATGATGTATAGGATGAGCATATATGGGAAGAAGAATAACAAAAAAAACACTACTCCCACCTTCGATGGGTGTACAAGTAAACATGAACTAATTGATAGGTTATGCCAATCGTTGTTATCAGATTTCCATGATCCATTATAATTTATATAAAGTAACTTTTAGTTTAGCTTGTGTGTGAATTTTTAACATCAATCTAAATGGAAAAATGCTTCATGTGAAAAGGTATAATCCCATATGATATACATTATATATCTGTTTTGTGGAGAATTGGTGAAGAACCTAATATCTTTCAAGTTGGTTGTCTCTTAGGAGAAAAAGTGAGTATTGGATGCAAGCTATGCCAGAGGAGATGAGGACCTTAGATAGTTGTGACACATGGGATCTTGTACATTTTCTCAAAGGTAAGAATCTGGCTGATGTAAGTTGGCATTTTAAAATGCATTTCATATTGATGGTTGATTGGAGTGGTATAGGGTCATAATGGTTGTGAAAGGCTACTTCTGGATATAGGAAGTTGATTTTAGTCAATTCTTGTCTTGTATTTGTTAAGTTATTTGATTTTAAGTTCCTATTATTTATTATTGTTTCTTATGATATTAAAGCATACAAAATGGATGTTAAATTTTTTTCTTGCATGGTGATCCTAAAGAACACATTTATATGTGAAAATTTGACAATTTTGTGGTAAAAGGTAAAGAAAATTTGGTTTGTAGGTTAAAGAGATCTTTATATGGTCTAAAATAGTTGCCTAGAACATGATACTAAAAGTTTGATGCTTTTGCATTGAAGTTTGGCTAAGCTAGAACAAGAAGATCATTGTATTTATATCACGATTATTGAAGGTCATATAATAATAATTGTCTTGTATGTTGATGATATGTTGTTTATTGGTAACAACAAGGTGATGGTTAAAGAGATTAAAACCTAGTTTAAAGTGTATTTGATATAGAATATTTAACAAATAATGAATATATTCTTCAAATGGAGACTAATGAAGATTGGAGAAACCAAATACTTTGGAAAATTTAGAGTAAGTAAGTTGGTACCATTTTGTAGAGGTTTAATATGCATGATAGCAAGATAGTTAATATTCCATTTCCAATTATTTCTAAGTTTTTGATAAGATAAACAGGTTTTAAGGGATCCTGAAACCCATAAGTTTTACAAAAACAAGGCTAATAATAAGCAAAAGAAGCCCAGCCAAAACAGAGGTCCAATAGCTAAAATAAAAACTCGAAGGCCCAGCCCAAAACAAAGTCCCACAGAAAGGCCAGAAAAAAAACAAACTAAAACAGACAACAGAAAGCCTGTCCAAAAGCCAAAAGCTAGGAAGACAAAAAGACAAAAGACAAGAAAACTAGTCTTCAGTTATCTTCTCCATTTCTTGCATAGTCTGAGCTGCCTCGACTATCTTTTGTTGCTCCTTTTCCATTTGATCCTGGACCTTCTCCATGCCCTAATCCATATTAGTGAATGTACTGATTGTGGCCTTGTCATAATTCAGCCTGGCCTTATCCCTGTTCTGTCCTCCCTCCTCCACTAGCAAGCCCCTGTCCTTAAGTTTACCAGCAAGGGATTGGATGTTGTCATTCATCGAACTCAGGAGAGAAATCATTTGACTTGCCAGGTTGTGGTTGTAGTTTTCAAGATTTCTAAGTCTCCTTTCATTTAAGCTTTCTTTGTTATCCTGGTCCTCCTGTCTATCATTACCTGTCTTATTCTTAGTACTTTCTATCTGGGATACCCTTTCTCTAACTCCCTCCAGCTCATGGAAGAGCCATTTGATTGATCTAAAGTTGTCAATCATACTACTTCGGGCATTATTGAGAAGGTTCATTCCAATCTCCCTTGCGTTGTTTGAAATGGCCAGGATAGCAGGGTCTATGAGCTCATTAAGCCTAGGCTGCTCCAGGTTGTCCACCAGGATCTGAGGGTTCATAACTTCCCTATAAATCCCCATAGTAGCAGTTCTCACATTGAAATTTTTCCAGGCCTTTCTTCTATTTTTGACCTACACTTCCCCCTCATTCTCACCAGTGATGACATTGACTTTTTCCTTCGAAGGAGGCTGAGACTAGATAGGGGAGAGGGGAAGAGGAATGGCATTCATCCTCTGGTTTCTAGTCTCCTCAACTCTCCCTACCTCCCTCTTCCATTTTTTCCCAAGTTTCTCCTCTTCCAACTCCTCCTCCAACACTTTGTCAAAATCTTCCGTATCCATGTCCTCCTCCTCCTCAGCATAACCCTCTTTTTCTTGAGCATGGCCATGATCCCTAGGGCTTTTCCTGCTGGGAGTTCTAGCTGTGGATTGTTTCTTGTCTTGACCTTTTTTCTTCTTTCCTAAGGAAACATTTTCCTCCTCCCAGCTAATGCTCTCGATGTCATCAGAGTTAGAAGAAAAGCTAGAGCTTCCTTTGTCAACATCCTAAACTTGAGGAGGGTTATTGCATATAGACTGAGCTTTGAAATGCTCATGGATGAGGAGCAATAATCCCTCATGCAAAGCAGGGTTAGCTATGGCTTTCTTCTTGAAACTAGAGATTGCCTTGTTCATAGAAGTGAGAAGGTAAAAGGGAATGGAAATTCTACTCTTATGGTGAAAATGATTTTAAATCACAAAATGGTGAGTTCTAACCTGATCAGACCTAGGGTCCAGGGTAACATAATCAATGAGGGCATATAAAACATACCTCCAGAACTTCTTTATAGTCTCTGTCACATAGAAAGGCTCTTTCTTTTCTAGCTTGTTCATCTCTGCAAAAATTTTCACGAACTCCTTGACTGCATTGGACAAAAGTATCTTGTCCCTGTAGAATTTGAAACCCTCCATAGGGATACCAGTGACCTCCACAACCACCTCCTCTATGATTTGGAAAGAAACCCCGTTCACCTTGACCTTGCCATTATTCCATGAGTTCACCATGCTGTTGGTGACCTTAGGGTCAAAACCATGAAGTTTCTCGAAAAAATTTGCAACCCTGCCCTTTTCCAAAATTTTCCAGACTTTGCCCATATTCTTCCACTTCTCCACTTCACCCGCCGGCTCCTTTCTACTTCGTTCTCCAGTCATGACATCCATTTTTCTTCAACTATTCTCATGAGCCCCAATCACTGCAAATTTTTTCTAGCCAAGATTTTGGCTCTGTTTCTATTATTGGGTTCGTGATCATTCGCCACTTTGATACAATAGCAAGTGAAAATGATAACGATCCTCCAAACATGTCTAAATGACCGAAAAAATCCCTTGAGATTACGAAAACCAAGAAACTTATTATGGCTCATGCCATCATCCACTCTTTCTTTATTAAAAATGATAACAATTAGATTGACTCGTACTTCTGTGGATTTTCTCCAGCTCGACAAGTGACTTAGCCTCCATCAAAAAATCTTTTTCGAAATGCCAGATCATCTCTTTGTTTGCTCCCACCCCTTTGTTAGCGAACCAGTCAACAACTAGGTTTGCCTCTCTAAACGCATGAGTGATGTGGACCTTCTCAAAATTTGTGAGGGTGACGCGTGTCTCATAAATTATATTTGCAATCGACCACGAGGCGGGGGGGAGATTCCATTAATATTGTTAATTATGTTTTTGGAGTCCCCTTCAAGCCAAAGTTTGGAAACGCCAGCTTTACCACACTGCACGCGGCTTTGGCTTCGGCCAAATGGTTGGTTTGGGTTCCAAGTGGGAGAGCAAAGGCCGCAATCCGCTCCCAAAAATTGTTTCTTATAATTCCACCGCTTCCAGAGGGGCCAGGGTTACCCTTAGAAGTGCCATCGAAGTTGGCTTTTGACCATCCTTTCAGGGGTAGAATCCATCTGGCATCCTGTCTTTATCTTTAACCGTCTTCCTGTCCCCTATATCAACTTCCCCCTCCTTCATCACTTGAAGGTTTTCTTTTATGTTATTCAATATCTTCCTTCCCAGAATTATTGCCGGCTCCTCTCTGTCCCTGAAAATTTTGTTGTTCCTTTCCTTCCAGATGCTCCAGCAGAAGTGAGGCAAAAACCATGCATAATTATCCTGTTGGCCTACAATATTACAAAGGCTTTTCCAATGGCTGAAAAAGTTGATAAGGTTATCTGACCAGCACCAAAGAATCTCCATTTCCTAATTAAGAGAACTCCACACCTCCCTAGCAAAGTCACATTGAATGAAGATATGATTTCCCGACTCAGACTGGTTTTTACAAAGCGGGCATCTATTGGGCATAACATGGCCTCTCTTCATGAGATTATCTTGCGTTAGGATTTTTTTATGAAGGGCCAGCCAATAAAATATGTTGATCTTTGGAGTTAGGCTTGTGAGCCAGGCATCCACCCAAGGGGGTTTCTCCTTTAGACCCCAGAGAGAGTTGTAGCCAGAAGCAATAGAATAACATCCATTGGGATTATCCTGCCAGACCAGCTCATCCTTATTATTACTAGGGATCAAAGAATTAAGCATAATCATTATTGGTTTCAAATCCTCAAAAATGAGGGAAAGGTCTCTCCATTCCTGACCAACCCTATAATTGCTTACTTTAAACCCATATAGCTCCGTGCATTCTTGCACCCATCTCTCAAAAATTGGGTTGTTAGAAAGTGGGCCTTGACATAACCACCTGTCAGACCAAAACTGAATATCCTCCCCATTGCCTAGTTTCCAAGAGACCCTCGCTTTAGCCAGGTCCCTGGCCTTTAGGATACCATTCCAAATAGTCGACCCTTTAGGGATGTTCTCATTGAATAAAATAAAATGAAGAGAGGGTCTTCTGAGGTATTTATTTTCCAGAATGTCTCTCGATTCACCAGTGTTATTAAAGATTCACCAGATTTGTTTTGCAAGAAGCGCCTTATTGAGATGGGTAAGCTTTCTGATGCCCAGACCACCATACCTCTTGGGGAGGCAAACCTTCTCCCACGCAACAAGAGGGTACCTTTTCTTTCCTTCAAGTTTAGTCCATAGAAAGTCTCTTTGGATTTTCTCCATTTTCTTTGCAAATTTCACAGGAATTCCAAACAAGCTCAGAGCATAAATGGGAAGGTTCTGAAGAGTGGATTTGACCAGTACAAATTTCCCAGCTTGGTTGAGAGAGGCACCTTTCCATCCAACCATCTTCTTGTTGAATTTGTCCAGAATACCATTCCAAAAAGAGTCAGGGGGAGAGGAGCCCAAGATAGGATGAAGGGAGAGAGCCCACCCCACAACCAAGGATTCTAGCAATTTTCCTTTGTTTGACTTCAGGGGTGTTAACAAAGAAGGTCAAACTTTTGTTCCAGTTAATCAGCTATCTGGTCCCTCTAGAGTAAGTATCAAGAACCTCTTTCAAAGTCTTAGCTTCTTTCACAGAAGCTTCCCCCCCCATTATAGTGTTGTCCACAAATTGCTGGTGAGTGAAGGGGACATTTCTGGAAGAAGGCTTAATCCCTTTAAGACTTCCTTCAAACTTTTTATGTTCAATAAGCCTCTCAATGCATTCAGCTAAAATAATAAAGAGGATAGGAGAGAGGGGGTCTCCCTGCCTGAGACCTCTAGAAGGTTTAAAGGAATCAGAGGGGGCTCCATTTATCAGAATTGCAAGAGAGGAGGTAGACACCAATTGAGAAATGAGTTTACACACTTTATAGTCAAAACCAAAGGCCTGAAGGACCTTCCCTAGAAATGACCAGTCCACCCGATCATAGGCTTTTGAAAGATCCAGTTTGAGCAACATACCTTCCCGTTTGGAAGCTTCTAAAGAATGAATAACCTCATGAGCGATCAACACCGAGTCCAAGATTTGTCTCCCAAGAGCAAAGCCAGATTGTTGTTGCAATATGATCAGATGCAGGATTTTAAGCATTTTGGAAGTGAGAACTTTAGAGATGATCTTGTAGAAAGAGTTGCACAAACTGATAGGCCTGAACTCGTCGAAAGAGTCAGCCCCTGGGGATTTAGGGATAAGAACCAAGAAGGTAGAATTTATCTCCTTAAGAATACTTCTAGCTCTAAAGAACTCCTGAACTGCCTTAACCACATCGCCCATGACCACCGGCCAGTACATTTGGAAGAAAAAGGTGGGAAACCCATCCAGACCAGGTGATTTGTCACCAGGTAGGGAGAAAAGGGCCTCTCTAACTTCCAAAGCATTAGGAATAGCATAGAGAAGTTTATTTTGGTGGGGTTGAATAATATGAGGAATACAAGAGATGATATCCTCTTGGTCCACCTTGGAAAGCAGGGGGTCCTCGGAGAGAAGAGAAGAGAAGAAGGAGACCGCTTCAGCCGAGATATCTGGATCTTCAGACAACAACACCTACCCCTTCCTGATTCTAGAGATCCTATTGTTAGCCCTATGTTTTAGGGTGGAGAGATGAAAGAACTTCGTGTTTCGATCTCCATCCTTAAGCCATGTGATTCAATATTTTTTCCTCTAGAACTTTTCCTCCTTGTTGATGATGTTATGAAGATCTGACAGGATCAACAGCTCAGCCTCCCTGTTACTCTCATCATATCCTTCCTTTTGAATACTATCTTGGATAACAATTATTTCTAAGTTGATTTTATACAAATGCCCCAATTTAAATGATGATATTGAAGAGATGTCTATGGTTCCTCATGCTAGTGTTATTGGAAATTTAATGTATGTAATGACTTGACTACATATAGCCCAAGTAGAGGATATTCAAAACATGTTTACATCTAACCTTGATAGAGAGCATTAGACTTTTGTAAAAGGGTAATTTTGATATTTGTGAGGTACTTTAGGTTGTTTGATTTTGTCTTGGTACTAAAAAATGAAGAAGTCATTAGACATACACAATTTTTCAATTCTAATTAGGTAGGTAATTTAGATAGTTAAAGATTCATTAATGACTACATGTTTACTTTGATTGGAGACTTAGTGAGTTTGATGAGTAAACCATAACAAACTTTTACATTTTCGACCACTGAGGAAAAGTATATGGTTGGTACTCATGTCTTTAACAAAATAATGTGGTTAGAGAGACTTGGTTCATATACTGGTTTATAGTGGATGATGATGAGAATTGGATGTGATAGGCAAAGTGTCAAATGCTCGGCTAAAAATTCTATACATCTTGCATGTGCTGAATATATTAATGTTCAATATCACTTTGGGTGAGAAATGGTTGAGAATGGACAAGTCCCAATTGAAAAGATTGATAGTTTGGAGAATGTTACAGGTTCCCTCACAAAGCTAGTAATCCTAGAAAAGTTCTTGGTGTAAGAAGGTCATGACCCTTGATCACTATGCCTAATTTGTAATTTGTAATCCTATCAATATTGTTTACAATATATGTTGTCAATGGAAGAATGTTAAGATTATATTGTCATCAACCTTGTAAATTATTTTATTATTCTTCCTCTAATTTTCTTTGTAATTTACTCATTAATAATGAAAGTAGTTTACTAACTATGGTAAGAGATCTCATGTAATTACAAGATTATTTTTCCCTTTGAAATTTAAGAAAAGGAAAAAATACCTAACTAATCTTTCTAGAATATATTCTATTTTGGGTTGTTTGAACACACACAAGGTGTTGTAAGAGCATCTATGGATATTATGCCAAATGTCAGAAGATTCTATGACAAGTCTTTTCTTAGCCAACATGACCATTGATTACTTAAGCATTTTATATTTTAAAATATATTTTGATGCTATTATTAAATTAATTCATATATTAAATTTATAAAATATTAATAATATTGTTCATTAAATGTATAATATATTGTTATCATCTTTGCTAATTATTATTTTAATAAATAATAAACAATAATTTGTTATTATTCTATTTTTTTATTTCTTAATTGATTTATGATATGTTTTTAGTTAATTTATCTTATTTAGGGTTGTGTAATTAGGGTCCCAATTTATTCCTCAAGCAAAAATCACTTATACATAACTTTTCTCATAGAACCATCATACAAAGCATATAATTACATCTATAGATCTATGGAGTATACATCTTAGTGCATAAAAACACAAAGTAGATAGATGAATATGAATACAAGAAGTAAACACATGAGTGCATGAAAACATGAAGTAGACACATGAATGCATGAAAAAATGAAGTATACACATGAATGCATGAAGACACAAAGTATATATGATGTAGACACATCATACATGCATTCTTGATTAATGAATTACAAATTGTAATGAACTATGGTCAAGAAAATAGTTTACAAAATTCGCTTCTACAATAAAATCTTGCAACCACAAGTAATCATTTGTAATTATGTGTATATATAAGTTTCAAAGAAAATGTGAGTCATAATAATTTACTCCAAGCCAATCCCATACTAATCCCAAGAGCATAACTTTGGCCCCCTTGTCCTTTGTGGCAGGTGTTAAGAATCCACATGTAGTGCCCTACTTAGCTTGTTTTGCTTCCATATTTATTCATAATGCTTGTTTTTTTTTTCTCCTATTATTATTCTAGTCAAAAAGAAAACTTAGGTTGTGAATAGATTTCTTAGGTACCAAAATCAATGATTTCCCTCAAAGTTCACATGTCAAGTGTGCATCCAGAAGGTTTATAGATCATTGACCTCTACCCTATCTTGGAATAACCAATGGGTTCGATTTACACTAATCTCTCCCCACATATACATATGTTCTCTTTCCTCAGATTTAGTACCAATTGTAATGTTCCATAATTAGCCATTCATCTCATTGGATTTAAATTATACTTAACACTTATATCGAATTGTAATGTCCCCTAATTGTCTTTAAGACATTGCGACAATGATTTATTCCATTTTAATAGGATGTGCTCATTTTATAAGAATAAGAAAAATATACCTATACTCACACCAAAATAGAGATATTTCATCTATGATTTTTAAGTTTTTGCAAACCTTACTATTATTATTATTGAATTTATAAGGAAGAAACTTTAGATTTAATTAGGTTTCTTAGACACCAATCCTCAATAGGTGCTCTCTCAAAGTATAAAAATCCAAGCCCTTAAGACTTTCTTGGTATAATTCCTCAGGGCACTCAAGGTCATTGATCCACACCTTATTTTGAGAATGATTGATTGGTTGTAATTTACTGAAGACTCTCTTTGATTGCAACCTAGACTATTTTTCGTAAATACAAAAATGATAGTGTTATTGAAAATTAGTTATACATATTTTTTAATTTTAGTTCTAATAAAAAAATATTTTTAATGATTATTCATAATATTAGAATTTATTCTATTCCTACTAATGATTAGCACTATTCTATTAAATTCTAACATCAATGAATTTATAAAGTCATACCTTATTATTTGACCGCCACGTTGCTTACTAAAATAGTTTTGTATGGTAATTCTAAATAAGAATGGTCATTTCTTATGTAGGTAGACCGTATTCACTATTTATAGGTAGTTTTTTGCAAGCCCCTTATCCCCATGGCAATAAAGTTAGTTTTAATTTTCTTTGATTTCATTTCTTCTTCTACTTTTCTAATGATGATGCCCTTTGAAATGGAGAAAACTTTCTCCAAACCTTAATTGCTTTCATTATATGAATTGCTATCCTTTTAAAATTCTTAACCACCTTTTATAAATTTGTTAATTACAAATCATACATATTATTTGTTTCCTCGTTACTTCTCTAATGTATTTTAATGATGGTTGATATTGGTTACTTGTAAGCTACTCCTAATAGCTTTAATAGTTGTCACGTTTGTTAGGAATAAGGTGTCTCAACCTTGTATAATTCCTATTCTTATTATTTGTTTTGTAAAATGTATTTCTTGAAAATAATGTTGATGTGTCAACATCTTGAATTGTGTATTGTAACCTTGTTTTGAAGATAATACATTGTGCAAGTTCTAAAGGGGTGGGGTTTTTTTACCGAAAGGTTTTTCCCCACTGGCAAATCCTTGTGTTATGTGTTCCTCTCTCTATCTATTTTCTATATGCATGGTTGGCTGCAATATTGTTGTTTACATGATATTGAATCTGTAAGTGTAGAAGATTTTAATAGGATTTGTAACATACTTTCCTTATGAGATTAGTGTAGGAAGCTATTTCCGCACCTGAGTTTCCTTAAAAGTGGTATCAGAGCTTGATCAACTTTTGATCCTAGTTGTTGGGTAGGGTTATTTGAGCTAATATCAAGTTGAGTGGGAGTCTTGTGCAAAGCATCCTAAATCTTATTTGTAGATTGAGATGGCGAGTTCATCATATGGAAGAATGGAGGTGGAGAAATTTAATGGCACTAATTTCGAGTTGTGGAAACTCAAGATGGAAGACATGTTGGAAGATCGTGACCTATGGGAAGTGACTAAAAGTGTTATAAGACTAGAAACTATAGCTCAAGCAGATTGGGATATCAAAGACCATAAAGCTAAGGGTCTCATAAGACTCTATTTAATCGATGTAGTCCTTTTGAATGTTCTAGATGAGAAAACCACATATAGTTTGTGGGAGAGACTTGGGGCCGTGTATCAGGCCAAATCTTTGGTGAACAAGTTGTTCCTGAGGAAGAAGTTGTATTCTCTACGAATGGAGGAAGGTGGATCCTTAACAGATCATTTAAATGCATTTAATCTACTAGTTGCACAGTTGACATCAGCTGGTGTCAAGTTAGAGGAGGAGGATCGTTGCTACACACTTTTGTGTTCTTTATCGGATTCATGGGACCATCTTGTGATGGCTCTCGGAAGCACATTAGTCACCTTCAAAATGGATGATGTGGTGTCTTCACTGCTATCAGAGGAGATGCAAAGAAAGGCTTTTGTTTCAAAAAAAGAAGTCCTTGTTGTTCGTGGGAGATCCATGGAAAGAGGGAAGAAAAATGACAATAAGTCCGACAATAAGGGTAGATCCAAATCTCGTGGGAAGTCAAATACTTCCAATAAGTCCAAGGCAAAATGTTGGAATTGTAATAAGATTGGGCACTTCCATAAAGACTGTAAAGAGCCTAAGAAGAAGAAGAAAGCCTCAGATTCTGGTTTTGAAAAATCTCAAGAAGATGGCAATGCATTCACGTAGCTTTGGCAGCCCATGCATCTGATGATGTGTGGCTGGTTGACTCAAGTGCATCTTTTCACATGACCTCTCATCGAAAATGGTTCTCAAGATATGAAGAGTTCGATGGTGGAAAGGTGTACTTGGGTGATGATTCTCACCTAAAGATAGTTGGACGCGGAAGGGTCACTATCAAATTTCCTGATGGACGAGTAAAGGGAATCAATGGAGTTATGCACATTCCAATTTTGGCACGAAACCTACTATCTGTAAGTATGCTAAACGATGTAGGTGTGCAAGTTGTTTTTTCGAAAGAAGGATGCAAGATGATGAGAGGATCAATAGTGCTTGCAAGGGGTACTAGGAGAGGTACCTTATTTCAGCTAGATGCATGCATTCCTCTATGTAATAGTTCTTCATCCTCACCATCTGAACGAGCAGTGAAGAATACTATAGTTATTGGTTCTGATGGCAATGCAAACACTTTGGAAGGTAAGCTTCCTACAGAAAAGACAATGTTATGGCATTTGAGATTTGGTCACATTGGTGAAAAGGGTCTCAGAACCCTAAAAAATAAAAATCTCATTGAGGGGTTAAATGATTGCAATCTTGAGTTCGACTTTTGTGAACACTGTGTATATGGTAAACAAAATCGTGTTTAGTTTTACTCTAGTTCTCACAAATCTTCTGATGTTTTGGATCTTATTCATTCTGATGTATTTTGTCCTGTAAAAGTTCCTTCAATCTCCAAGTCTCTATTTTTTGTATCTTTCATAGATGATTACAGGAGAAGGACATGGATTTATTTCCTTAAAAGTAAGACACAAGTCTTTAGTCGATTCAAGGAATTTAAAGCCCTTGTAGAGAATCACACTAGTAAGAAGATTAAGTGTGTGAGAACTAACAATGGTGGTGAGTTTTGCTCAGCAGAGTTTGAATAGTTCTATAAAGAACAAGGAATCGAGAGGCATAAGACAACTCCATATACCCCACAGCAAAATGGAGTTGCAGAGAGAATGGATAGGACACTAATGGAGAAGGCTAGGAGTATGCTTAGTGGAGCTGGTTTAGAGCAAAGGTTAACAGATCTCCTACATTAGCCCTTGTTGGTAAGACACCCATGTAGGTGTGGTCTGGTAAGAAGCCTTCAATTAGACATCTTCATATTTTTGGTTGTGAAGCTTATGCACATGTTCCAATGGAGAAAAGATCTAAATTGGAAAACAAAGTTGTTAAATGTATTTTCATCGGGTACAGTGCTGGTGTGAAAGGATATAAGCTTTGGGATCCTATGACTAGTAAGGTATTGTATAGTAGAAATGTTATTTTCAGAGAACTAACATCTTCTCCTATTGTGCTACAACCAGATGAAAAAGAAAAGGAAAAAGATGTTGTTTAGTTGCCTCCTACCCCTGAGAAGACTTAACAGAGAGACCATGTTGGGTCTAATGATGAGGATAGCTCTTGTAGCTCTGATAGTTTAGAAGAAGAGGAAGAACAATCTCAACCTCATCCCTTGAGGAGATCCATGAGAGAAAGAAAGCAACCAAAAAGGTTTGGTTATTCTATGTTAGATTCCAGTTGTGCTTTTGCTTTGATTACTAACACTAATGAGCCTAGATCTCATGGCAGTGTTGAAAGGTACAAAGCTAGATTGGTTGCAAAGGGGTATTCATAGGTAGAGAGAATAGATTATGGTGAAATATTCTCTCCTATTGCAAAGTTGACATCCATTAGATTTCTGTTATCTCTTGCTGCATCATATGATTTAGAGATAGATTAGATGGATGTGAAGACAACTTTCCTTCATGGTGATTTGGAGGAAGAGATTTATATGTCACAGCCTGAGCACTACATTGTTAAAGGTAAAGAATCCTTAGTTTGTAGATTAAAGAAGTCTCTATATGGTTTGAAGCAATCTCCTAGGATGTGGTACCTTAAGTTTGATGCTTTTGTGTTGTCAATTGGATTTGTAAGATCGAAATCAGATCATTGTGTTTATTTCAGAATTGAAAATGATTGCCTTCTTATTGTTGCATTATATGTTGATGATATGTTGCTGTTTGGGATGGGTAAGGGTATGATTTATAATTTTAAATCTTAGTTGTTAGCACAATTTGAGATGAAAGATCTTGGTGTAGCTAGGTACATCTTGGGTATGGAAATCAGTAGAGACAGGTCTAACAAAAAACTTTGGTTGAGTCAGAGTAAGTATGTGAAGTCTGTGTTGGACAAGTTCAACATGGCAAATTGTAGACCACTATGTGTTCCTATTCCTATGGGAACAAAGTTATCTGTAGATGATTGTCCAAAATCTCCTAGTGAGGTGGAGGACATGAGTAGAGTACCTTATGCTAGTGTAGTTGGTAGTCTTATGTATGCTATGGTATGTACTAGACCAAACATTGCCCAAGCAGTGGGAGTCCTGAGTTGATTTATGGCTAGTCCTAGACGGATACATTAGGATGTAGTTAAGTGAGTATTTAGATATTTGAGGGGTACATCATATTACTCCATATGTTATCATGGTAACTCTTCTAGATCTCCGCATTCAGTTTGTATTCATGGGTTTGTGGATTCATATTGGGCAAGTGATATTGACCGTAGGAGATCCACCAGTGCTTATGTGTTCACTATGTTTGGTGGTGCCATTAGTTGGATGAGCAAGCGACAACCTGTGGTTTCTTTGTCCACTACAGAAGTTGAGTATATGGCTGCTACTCATGCTTGTAAGGAAGCCATTTGGCTTAAGAGATTGTGTTTTGATGTTGGTGTTGATGCAGAACATATTACTATTTGGTGTGACAATCAGAGTTCTATTTTCCTTGCAAAGAATCCAACTTTCCATGCCAGAACGAAGCACATTGATGTGCAGTATCACTTTGTGAGAGATATGGTGGAAGATGGAAAGGTAAATTTGGGAAAGGTAGATACTATGAAGAATGTTGCAGATGCATTAACGAAACCAATGGGCATTGAGAAGTTTAGATGTTGTTCGAAGTCTATAGGCCTTTCGGCCTATAGCGGTTAGTTCCTGTTATGTTCTTGTTGCTCTTACAAGGTGTTCGACAAGTGGGAGAATGTTAGGAATAAGGTGTCTCAACCTTGTATAATTCCTATTCTTATTATTTGTTTTGTAAAATTTATTTCTTGCAAATAATGTTGATGTGTCGACATCTTGAATTGTGTGTAAGGAGATCATGACTAAAACAGTTATGACGGATTCCTATGACATGTAAGAGCTATGTTAGGAAGATTCAATGATAGGTGAAGACATGTGGCAACTAAGATATTTGAGTACTGTACACTCTACCCCACTAGTAAAATCCTAATACAGTTTACCTTTGGGAGTAGCCCTAAAGTGAAGCACATGTTATAACCATTTTTAGGGTTGCGAAGAGATGCGATGCAAAAAGGGTGTATTGTTGGTACTGCGAGTAGCTACTGGAGTCTTCTGGTGTTGATGTTGAACTTGTGTTGCAAGTGTATTGTAACCTTGTGTTGAAGATAATACATTTTGCAGGATCTGAAGGGGTGGGGTTTTTTTACCGAAAGGTTTTTCCCCACCAGAAAATCCTTTTGTTATGTGTTCCTTTCTCTGTCTATTTTTTGTATGCATGGTTGGCTGCAATATTGTTGTTTACATGATATTGAATCTGTAAGTGTAGAAGATTTTAATAGGATTTGAAACATACTTTCCTTATGAAATTAGTGTAGGAAGCTATTTTTGCACTTGAGTTTCCTTACAACGTTAGAAGTTATTCTCATAGTAAGATAAGGTAGATGCCTTCCTGTTCAATATGTCATATTATTAATCATACAAGAGAATTTTATAATTTATGAAAATGAAAATTCATGCCATCATTAGGTATTGATTCCATTGATAATATTCTAGTTAAGACATTTCTAAGAATTAATAAAGGTTCTTAATAATTCGATATTGTTTCTTTATGGTTGTTAGGTGATGTGACTTTTCATTAATTAGTTTATAATTATAGCCAATACAACTTATCTTAATATTTTTTGTTGATTTCCATGATTATGATTTACATAATTTTATATCATCATTCTTACATACATATACCTTTTACCACTTATCAATTATACAAGTCACCTCTTAATAAACTTTTCTTTCTTGATGTTGTTATCTAGTCATCAACATTTAATACATACGATCAACATTGATTATTTCATCCATTAATAATTAAATGACCATGGTGCCTTAAAATGTTGAATAAATTTTTTTCATTTTCTAATTTTATATTTCCTATTTGTATCCTTTACCAATCATATATCTTCTATATGACTTCATTGTCCACACACACACACACACACACACACACATATTCTCTTATGCATTTTATGAATTCCCCTTTTATATTGTTTTTTATTAGGTTTGGAGAGATATTTTACTACTGGAGATAAATTTTACTAATAGTGTAGAGTGTCATATCATTTGATTGATGAAGAGGATTTTAAAAGAAGAGATCATGTCATGACATAGTGAAAGGTTGAGTTCAGACATGTTAAGTATCATGGAAATACAATGGGTGCTTGAATAGTCAATCCTTGAAAAGATAATGTGTTGTTCAATCAAGACATGATGTGTATAAGATAGTTGGATAAAGTTAAGAGTTGAAATAAGTCAAAATAATAAGCTTGACTGAGTATCAGTATTGCACACGGGTCAATGAAGGAGCTGAAGCAAAAGATTAGGGAGCTTAAGTAGAAGTCAAGTGAAATAGTTCAAGACGAGTGTTAGTTATTTCCAATAAAATGTATGAAGTGTAATTGCAACTAAGCGTAGTAATGACCAATCAAGTATGCTGATTCCAAGTAAGAAAGTATAGTGTGTGCCGAGTTACATGGTAATGACCAAGTTGAAGATCACAGTGATTGTTGAGTGACAAAAAAATTTATAGTTTGAGAAAGATTTAATTTTGAGGTTAACACAGTAAGAATTTTGAATTATCCAAAGTCCATGGAATATAAGGATTGATGAGTTGGCATATTTAATGCATGAGGAAGCTTGTTATGTGATCAAAAGATTTGATCAGAAGTTTCTAGAAGAAGAAGGAGAATAAAAAGATGGAAGGATTTGATGAATCTATTCTAACCCTAAGATCAACAATGATGTTTAAGTGATAAATGATTGAAATTACCTATTTAAGGAGGCATAATGAATGAATTTTAAGTTGGTTTGTTGTTGATTGATGATCTTAAGGAGAATTTATGAAGAGGAGAACAATGTAGGTGAAGTGTGAAGAGTGATTTCTTGAGAAGATACCAAGAAGACCAAATATGGAGATGTAAATGGACTCTAGGCAATGAACCAACAAATGAGTGAATGGAGATTTGAATTTACAAAGTGAGTTGTACTTTATAGATCAAACCTTTTGTTAGATTCTAACCATTGTATGGGTCCAAAATTCTTTAATCAAGGTTGACCTAATAGTCATTTTTTAAAACCTTTGATCAAGGTGGCATTCAAATGGAATGTTCTAAAGCCCTATAACAAGGCCACTCCTAACAGGGTGATTAAAGCCTTTAATAGGGTCACATTTAATAGTGTGTTGTATAACCTTTAACAAGGTTGGATCCTAATGGAGCTCACTTCAAAGGAGTGAAAAATTGGTAGCATGTTACTTGGTGGTTTTTCTCAAATTTGGTTTCCATGTTAAATCCCAGTGTCAAAGTGCCATTATCACGTGTGGATGTCATTATTTTGCATGCTATATTTTACACTAGTTTAGATACTGCAGATGACACATATAGAGACATAGAGTTAAGATATTGCTTGAAATGTAAAATTTTTGATGATATGCTATGGAGACCAAGTGGGTATCTAATTTTTTTTAAGTTGTTTGAAGCATTTAAAAGTTGAATAAGCACATATGGACACGAGGATAACTGATTCCTCCCCCCTCCAACACCCCCACCCCCCCCCCCCCCCCCCCCCCACAGTTATTCTAAATCATTATAACAATTAGCATCAGAGCTCTGGTGCTTGTCAGGAAAGTTTGAATGGACTCATGTCAAAGATCAAGATGTACAAGAGAGAGATACCTAAGATGAACAAGGAAAACTTACCACCAAGAAAAAGGCTAATGAGATTGCACCTATATGGAATTAGAGATTCCACATCTTACTCCTTTGACAATGAATACATTAAGGTTCCTATACCTATGACAATTGAAAAAATAAAAGAGAAGTAGCATCACAACCAAATGATGATTGAATTTTTAACATCCCTCAATTACACAAAATTTTATGATGTGAAGGAATGCATTACTACTAAGAAAATGTGGGACAAGTTGGCAAAAATCCATGGTGGAGAAAAGAATGTGTTGAGAGCTAAGATAGAAAGCTTGAGAGAAAAATTTGATGACATGAGGATGTTGGAAGGTCAGAATATTGCACAATATTGTAGCGAAATCAAAGAAGTCATGAATTCTATTAGACGATTTGAAGGACATATAATTGACAAGACTGTGATAAGTAAGGTATTGAGGACTTTACTTTCTATCTATGTGATTAGAGTATCTTCTATTCAATAATTGAGATGTACACCTAATAATAATGATCTATCCTTGGATAGTTTGATTGGTAGACTTAATGCATTTGAATTATCAAATTTTGATAATTACACTCCTTTTAGAATTGAATCTTCATTTAAAGCCCAACTAACCCTCGATGAATCTAAGAAAAGAAGAAAAATAAGTATGTAGCAAGTGATAATGGATTAGATGATGACCTTGATGAAATTATAGCATTGTTGGAAAGAAGACTTCCTAGAGGAAAAGGAAAATATAAAGCTAAACTTCCTATTATATGTTTTACATGTAACAAAGTTGGTCATATTGCAGCTAGATGTCTAGATAGAGATGACAAAGATAAGAGGAAATATTTCAAGTAAAAAGGAAGGAGAGATGACATGGGAAAAAAAGACAATAAGGACTACAGTAAAAAAAGGTAAGAAATCTTGTTATATTGCTGAAGAGGACTAGTAGTAATTCTGATGATCACAATGAAGAAGTTATGTATGTTGCAATGAAAGATGATTATGATGAAGATGAGAAAATTAGATTGATGTCACATGTGACTAAGAATGATAGATGGATAACTAATAGTGGTTTATCACATCACATGACTAGTGATACAAGTAAGTGTAATAAGCTAGAACATTATAATGGAAGTAGTGTTAAGTTTGGTAATGATGCACCATATTATGTAAAAGGTAAAGGATCAATTAGACTGAATGAAAAGATAAAGTGTGACAATCCACATTGGGTTGATGGTTTGAAATATAACTTGTTGAGTGTAGCACAATTGATAAGTTTAGGTTATAGAATTGATTTCCATAACAAGAAGGAAAAGATCTATGATGCCACTGGTGACCTAGTTGGAAGTGGAGAGTTAAAAAGAGGTAAATTGTTCTATCTAGACCTATATGAAGATACTTGTCTATTTGCATAGTGTGAAGATCTTTGGTTATGGAACGAGAGGCTCTGTCATGTGAACTTTGATAACTTGGTAAGCATTAGTAAATTGAAAAGAGTTATAGGTTACCAAGGCTAAGAAAGCCTGATAAAGTGATGTGCAAACAATGTCAAATGGGTAAAATGCCAAATTCTAGTTTCAAGAGCAAGACCTATTCTTTTGATGATATTTTGGGGTTGGTTCATATTGATTTGTGTGGTCCTCTTGGAATATAGAGCTATTATGGTGATAAATACTTTTTCTTGTTTGTTGATACTTTTTTAGAATGATGACTGTGATGTTTCTTAAGGAAAAATATGATGCATTTCAAATGTTTAAGTGGTATCTTGTTATAGTTGAGAAGGAAATAGTTAAGAGTCTGAAATGTTTGAGATCAGACATAGGTGGTGAATTCATCTTAGATGAGTTCAACATATTTTTCAATGACAAAGGAATCAAGAGGTAAATGAGTGCACCAAGGACACCACCACTAAATGGTATAGTAGAGAGAAGGAATATATCAATTATGGATTGTGCAAGAACACTAATGATGGAGAAGGATGTTTTACATAAGTACTGGAGATAGGTAGTTAGCACTATAGTTTACACTCTGAACTAAGTTCAAGTGAAAAAAGAACAAACAAAACACCTTTTGAAATCTGGTATCCTAAGATTAACTTAGGGGCTACAACAAGAAGCAAAGGTCCTAGTGGTAGTGGTACTGCAAAGTTTCAAAGGAAGCCAATATATCTAGAAAAGATAAAGAAGATTTATATTATTGGTATCCCTAGCTATCCAAATCCCATGTCAAATGATATAAGAGACAACATTACTAAATTTACTAGAAACAATGCTATAATTGGGGAGCAACATATTAGAAGCTTTAGTGATAGACTAAATGATTATGAAGTTGAACATGAAGATGTTGTCATGAAATTACTTTTTCACTCTCCTACTAAAGATGCTAGAGATTGGTTCAGAAGAATCCCTGATGATAGCATTTATTCTTCCTATGAATTTGAAAAATATTTCAAGAAACAATATGGTGACAATACCAATGTTGGTTTTATGTTGAATGAGTTTAATAATATCAAGAAAAACCAAAATGAATCTACATTTGGTTTTAATGTAATATTTCAGAAGGGTATGTACAAATTGTTCTGAGTGATGAGGTTAGATGAGAATGTGTGTCTCACAACCTATTTCAATGAATATGACAATAATATGGCATATATCCTGAGAGATAAAAATCCTAAAATCCTAAGAGATGCATTCAAGATTGGAGTAAACACAAAGAATAATAGAAGAGCATCAAGGAAGTTAGGAAGAAGGGATGATCCTAATCTTTTTGGTTGAAGAAGTAAAAAAATAAAAAATTCCAAGCCAGTGGAAAGAAAAATGCTCAAGGAAGATAAAATAGATAATGTTATTATCATGTTAAAAGACATGAAGCCTACCATGGGTAATACTAATAAAGGGGTTGCAAATGACAGACCACAGTTTGGAAGAACTACCCCCATAATACCCAATGGAAGGATGGAAAGCCTATTGCCAATACTGCTAAGGGTAATAATGAGAAAGTTACCCTAGATCTATTGTAGAGGAATGATGTAAATATCATAGAAGACACCCCTTGGTGTATGGCTTGTCAATTACCACATCTTCCAGAATATTGTTTAGTTTCCCAGTTAATTGATGCATCACAAGAGCCCAAATCAAAAAAAGTTGTTGATGAAGAGAACCCAGATAATGTAGCCTATAATTTTTTTAGTTCTTATTATGAACATGAGGAGGAATCTAATCAAGATTAATGAGATTTAGATGTAAATAATCAGAGAAATTATTAAGTTTTCCATCGACAAGTATTTTCTGACAGTGGTGAAGAAAAAGATGATAAAACATGTAATATGGTGTCTGATATGGGACATATAAATATGAGGAAACCATCAAATGAAGAAATTAATATGATAATAGTATACATGTTGGCTCAGTTACATAGCTTTTACAACTTGAGAAATAGAGTTGTAAATGGTGGATCTGGGATATTCATCAAGGACATAACAAATAAGATTCTTGATACAAACAAAGACAAGGACCCATTGTTGACAAAGGTAAAAGATGGGAACATAAAAAGGTCATAGTACCTCAAAATTATGAGAGTAGAAAAGAAACTATAGAAGTAAAGATACTTTAGGTGAAAGCTAACACACAAAGTGAGAGCATTGTGGCTCAACCCCAAGGAGGAAAAAAGTATGCTTGTTGAAATTCCTTCTTATGTTGTTGTAGATATGTCATATTTACTTTCACATATCACTTTGAAAGTCCATATGTTTGAGATGTTTGAAGTAGAAGAACACAAAAATAAAGCCTTAGCATGGTTAGGTGTTATTCGAAAGGTTGATGCCATTGAGGAGAAAAAGATTTTAGGAAGCAAGAAAGAAGTGTTATATAAGGCCAAGGAAGATGGAGTAGTGTCTTAGATTCCCCCAATGTAATTAGATAATTTTGTTGCTTCTTACATTGAAAAAATTGGCCCATTTTTTCCAAGCCTCATTATTAATGGGAAAGTAGTGAAGAATTGTATGATCAATTTAAGAGCTTCAAACACTATCATGCCTTTCAAAATAATGGAGTATTTGGGTTTTAAAAGTTGACACAAAACAAGGAAGGTGTTGTTCCATTGATTCTAGGGAAGTTCCTATCATAGGGACTATTAGTGCATTACCCTATAAGATATAAGTCTCCTATCTAGATAGTGACCTCCTCAATATGGGATGTTGTCTAGAAAGTGGAGTGCTATAATGGGAGGTAGCTTAAAATGTGATTTATCATTTGCTATGTTTGACATAGGTGAGTATGTTGTAAAGGTAAATAGGGAACCAAGAGTCACACACATGATTAAGGAGAACATATACAATGATGTAAAATGATTTCTAGATAAATATATAAGTTATTTAAGAGAAAAGGTCATTGTCTTGGAAAAAGAATGACTACCTACACCAATAGTACATGAAGAAAAAAATAGTTTTGAAAAGGGAGATCTATGGATTATGCATTTTGATGGTACAAATTCTAAAGGAGCTAGTGCTGGAATAATGCTTATTTCATCATAAAAGAAGACTTCCATTTTTTTTTCACTCTTGATTTTACATGTACAAATAATATTGCAGAATATGAAGCATTCCTCTTAGGTTTGAGATTAGCTTCAAAACATGGTATCAAATGTTTGTATGTAATTAGTGATTCTGAATTAGTGGTATCACAAGTTAGGATGTCATATGCTTCAAAGATTAAGATGTTGAAATAGTACACTAATACAAAAACAATAATATGTGACTAAAAAAACTACTAGAAAATGTATATATGTGACTAAACTTGGTCAAGTGACTAATAATAGTTAATATCCAGTCATTTATAACACTACTAAATTTACTACTAAATGATTTTAGTAAGTAATTTTGATCATTAATGTAGTCACATATTTTGTAGTGTATTTTATCATATATTTAGTCATATATTTGATAGGTGATTTAGTCACATATTTAGTAGCATATTTAGTCACATATTTGGTAATGTATTTTGCCATAATAGGGCACGATGGAAATGAACCACCATCCTTATGCTTATAAAGAAGGTTCTCTTCCATTGAGCTAACACTCTTTAACGAATACATAATAAATTATTATTTGTTTCTTTTCATTAATACTATCATTGATTTTACTTTATATAATATCAAACCCTTTCTATTGTACCTAAATTGTGTCACTGTTTTCTTTAAAGCGAGCATCACATAGAAAATCTCTATATGATGAGACTTTTCAAGCATCCCAACATTGTACAACTATTGTAAGTCATGGAATAAAATATCAAAATCTATTTTGTTATGGAATGTGTTGGAGGAGGAGAAATCTTCTAAAAATTTCTCAAAGGAAAGCTAAAGGAGGATTTGGCAAGGAAGTACTTCTAATAACTTATCAATGTAATGGAATTCTATCATGGTAGGGGAGTTTATTATAGAGATTTGAAACTACAAAATTTGATTCTAGATGAGAACAACAATATGAATGATTTAAACTTTGGATTAAGTGCAGTGACTCAATAACTCAAGAAAGATGGTCTAATATTGCATAAAACTTTTTGTACTCCTGCATATGTTTAACTTGACATGATTAGAAGAAAATGCTATGATGGTGCCAAGGCAGATGTATGGTCATACAAAGCTATTTTACTTGTTTTGATGACTAGTTATCTAACTTTTTATAATCCCAATCTGATGGTCATGTACAATAAAATATGAAAGGGAGAATTTAAATGTCCATTTTGGTTTTCATATATATGACGTTAGAAGGTTAATGTCACATTATTAGATCCCCATCCTAAAATATAGATCATTATTCCCCATTCGGTAGAAATTCAATGGTTTTAAAATAATTTCAAGCATGTGCATTTTGAGAAGTATTTCCTCAAATCAAATTTCTTTTCAAATTGAAGAAGAAGCAAAAACTATTTTTTTTATTTTCACCTTGAAATAATCAAGATCTTATTCAGAGGTTACCTCTTTTTATGTTGTCCAAAAGTTGAAGTGAAACCATAAGAGATATGCCTAGATTACCTCCATTTCTAGCTTGAGCAAGTCTATTTGTTTGTAACAATCAAATTGATTGTTATGTGATAAATAATATACCAAAACACACAACCTTATAAAATTTAAACTTCAAGCACATAACCTCATTAAATTTACAAGACAAAACATGCCCACTAATAGAAATGAATAATTTAGGTTCACCCACTTACAAATTAAATGTGTAGTGATAAACACATGATAGAAACCAATGGGTCATGCACACCTACTTAAAAAATTCAAAGGCTTAGAGTCATTAAACTTGTAACAATATATAATAGGAGTATCATATCTTAAACAAAATTTCAATTCCTTGTTTACTCATAAAACTCAAATAAATTACATTGTATATTGCATATAGAAACTTGTATGAATTGCGCACATTATCATCAACATCTCCAAATTGTACAAGCGAAATCAAATAACATCTTTCCTTCATGCCAACTTGTCCCAAGTTAATAATGACATGAGAGTGATTCCATGCAAGGATACAAGAAACACCATTACAATTTATTTTTTAAATAGAAAAGCTTAATGCTAGAGACATATAAATACTAGATTAGAAGTCTCACCATTTCAACAAAGAACACCCATGATTCATCCTATAATCAACAAAAACCTCATGTTCATTTGCACTAAAAATGATGATGAATCAAGGGTCATGAATTTGAAAGAAAAGAATTATTGACTATGAAAAAATTCTTTGACAATATCCATACAAGATGGAAAATAATCACATCTTTAAAAGAGATTACGATAATAAAAAAATGGGCCATAATTCTAATCCGTATTACTGCACACTTATAATTAACACATATTTAAGTCACTCAAAACCATTTCAACCTAAGGGAATGGAGAATTTTTTATTTATCATACAAATTCAAAGTCATTTGAAAACTAAAGATCCTGTTGAAATAAAATCAATACCTTTGCAAGACCCTCTTTTGATCTTTATCATAGGGATCTATCTTTTTTGCAACATTACGATGTCCTGCAAGTATTTCATGTAGAGTAATATAGAAAAACTAAAAATATAAATATAAGTCTCCAAATATAGAGAGATATTTCATGGGATTGTGGGAGTTTCTTTCTCATAAGCATTTATAGAAGGGTTGATAAACTTTTTTGACCCACATAACATGTATATCAAGAAATCAACAATGCAATATTTGATACATAAGTATTAATGAATATATCACTTCATCAAATTATGATAACATTTTGTATTTAATTACTACATACATTATACCTCTGCATTGCACAATGTATAAACCAAAGCATCCTCTTCTATCACATGTTGAACACCTTAATTTTGGCACTTATCATCTCAAAAAAGCCACCCACAAAGAAAACATCCAACAACACTGACAAAAAAAACTTTAGAATTCTTCTTCCCATCATCTCCAACACCTTCCAACTTCATATTTCTAGCTTTTGGGGTAGACACTTTAGCCTATTTGTGCAAATTGTTTCAAAATAATAATAGTTGATTTACATATAAGTTATTATGCTTCCAAAATGGCAGCTTAATACCTAATTTATTTGTGTTTTGGGAATTTTGGGAGAAAAGGGAAAATATAGAATTAGGAAACCTATTTGGTGACTAGGTCTAGTTGAGGGATTGGATTGGGGTTTGCATATCATATAGAGCAAGGAGACCATGGAGTGGTCCAAGGAAAGAAGTATACTTCAAGGTAACAAACAAGTTGAATTTCAATGTTTTGAGACCAATAATGGCCTTCCACAATAAGGATAATGATGTAATGATTCAATGTCCTAAGGGTCCTAATAAGGACCCTAGGACTAAAATATGTAACATGGAAAATATCATAGCTCATTTTCAACACTAGGAACCTAAAACCATTATGCTTCTAAAAACATAATCTAAACTCTAAACTGTGTAGGATGTCTCCCATTACATGAAGCAACCAATGAGGCAAAGGTCATAGGGTGAGAGGTGGTAGAGTGAAACAGGATGATGGACCACCACCTCCACCACCACCATCACCACATCCACCACCACCACGGAACCCAAATCAAGACATTTTGGATGCCCTTGAGACATTGATTAGTGTATTCCAATAGAGGCTACCACTTGTAGTATAGCCTTGATAGCAAATTCTCAAAGTGGAAGCAAAGGGACTTGGAGGAGGTAGGGCCGGTGGTAGAGAGAGGAGTAGGAGTCCCCCATTGAGGTAGGTAGAGGGACAGGGTGAGCATGAGGGTGAGTTGATACATCAGAGAGGACCACCACTTGATAGACCTCCTAGACATGTAGGAGATGATATGACTCTAGCCACCATTCTATATTGGTTCCATTGAGGTCATAGTGGCAAAGGCCTAGTTATAGAGTTTGTAGCGGTGTTTTGGATTACGTCCTTATGGGAGTAATATGAAGGCATGTCTAGTAGTCCATCAATTGAGGAGAGATGCCTCCACTTGGTGGCATTAGGAGGACACTATAGGAGGAGTGAGGATGGATACCCTCACATGGAAGTCATTCTTGGAGAGATTTCAAGAGAGATACCTATCTGAGCACTTCAAACAGAAGTAGATAGAGGAATTTCATTCTCTATATTAGAGGGGTCTCACAGTAGCTTAGTATGAGAGTAGGTTTCTCAAGTTCCTTCCATATGTTGAATACATGAAGGATGAGAAACTACAAGTACATCACTTTATCATGGGACTAAATTTCTCACTCCAAGGTTCAGTCTGTTTGGCCTTCTCTACCACCTTCAGACAGATAGTTGAGATAGCATTAGTTGCTAAGGATACTCAGTGTAGATAGGAGTCATGGGATCAGTCTTAGAACCAAAACTCTAGCCAATAGAACCCCTTGGAAAGGGAATTAGAACTATACAACAGGGTCCTCTAAGGGCCAATAGTCTCAACAATAGAAACCACAGTAGCAGCAGTAGAAACCCTCACAATGTTATCAGGGCTCCAAGCCCAAGCAATGGTAGTCACAAGGTCCCAAACAAGATCAAAAGGTATAGGCCCCACAGTCATAGTCAGTGAAGACTCAACAATCTTCCAGGGGTGGATAGAGTGGATCTAGCAGGTTAGGGGGCCCACAATAGTCTAGATCACAGGTTGTACAGTCTTATACTCGAGGACCATGCTACATTTGTGGTGGCATGGGTCATATAGCTTTATAGTATCCATAGGGATAGTCATCTGATGGTTAGAGAGGGGCTTTTTTAGAGCCGATAGTTGGTGATATGGGTAGATCCCACAGAGTTTTTGTAGTGGTTGATAACTGCCAGGCTGAGCATCAAGCCACAGTTATTGAGGCCACAAGTATAATATAGGGTAGTATGATTGCTATTTTATTTGATTCTAGAGCTACTGACTCTTTTATATCTCCATATGTAGTGGAGTGTTGCGAGCTAGTGGTAGTTAGAAAGGATGTTAGTTGGGAAGTAGAGTTAGCCTTAGGAGCCAGAGTGTTAGTTAGTTCCATGCTGCATAATTGCTCGATTCAGATTGGAGACATGACCACGATGTCTGATCTACACATTACCCCTCTAGGTTCTTATGATGTAGTCCTTGGCATGGATTGGATTTATGCCCATAGCACCAAGATGGATTGTTGATAGAAGAGGGTGGTATGTAAGGATGAGTTTGGGATCTCCAGAGTGATCTTTGGAGTGAAGAGACTACTATCCCTTCATATGATTTCTGCTATGCAACTTAGATGGTGTACACAAAAGTGATGTCAATTTTTTGCTATCACCATTAGTGAGAGAGAGGAAGATTAAGAGGGAAATCCATCTCTCGATGATTTTCCAATCCTATAGGAGTTTACAAATGTGTTTCCTTCAGAGCTCCCTAGTATGCCTCCACCTAGAGGAGTGGAATTTCATATAGATCTTGTGCCAAGAGTTGAGCTAGTATCGAGAGCACTGTATAGGATGAATACTCATGAGCTCAGTGACCTAAAGACTCAATTGTAGGAACTCTTAGATAAGGGGAATATTCAACCTAGTGTGTCACCTTGGAGTGTAGTGGTGATCTTTGTAAAGAAGAAGGATGGATCACTTAGGTTGTGTATTGATTATCAGCAGTTGGACAAAGTAACCATCAAGAACCAATATCCTCTTCCCAAAAATGATAATCTCTTTGATTAGTTATAGGGTGCGTAAGTATTTTCAAAGATTGATCTAAACTCAAGTTATCATCAATTGAGGATTGTGGATAGTGATATCCCCAAGACTACATTCCATACGAGGTATGGTCACTATGAGTTCACTGTGCTACCATTTGGCTTCATAAATGCTCCAACTGTATTCATGAGCCTCATGAATGGAGTATTTTGTACTTTTTTGGATAAGTTCATGGTCATTTTCCTTGATGAAATTCTGATATATTCTCACGATTTGAAGGAGCATGAAGAGCACCTAAGACAAGTATTGCAGAAGTTGAGAGAAAATCAGTTGTATGGTAGCTTGTTGAAGTGTGCATTCTATAGACCTGAGATACATTATTTGGGTCATGCCATTTTAGGTGATGGTGTCTTAGTAGACCCATTAAATATTAGGGCCATCATGGATTGGCTAGCACCCACCAATGTCACTAAAGTGAGGAGCTTTATGGGACTAGCAAGATATTATTGACACTTCATTGCAAAATTCTCTAGATTGACACATCCAATCACATATCTTCAAAAGAAAGGGAAGAAGTACAAGTGGACAGAGAAGTGTGATAGAGCTTTTCAAGAGCTCAAGAGAGCCCTCACGAGTGCACCAATTCTTGCAGTATCATATCCTTCTACAGATTTCATGGTGTGCACAGATGTATTTTTGGATGGTATAGGGGCAGTCCTTATGCAAGATGGATAACCTATTTCCTTCGAGTCTAGGAAGTTGAAGACTCGTGAACTCAATTACCCTACTCATGACCTAGATCTTGCAACAGTGGTTCATTCTTTAGTGAGGTGGCAACACTTCCATCTAGGTCATAGATTTGAGCTTCATTCTAACCACCAAAGCTTGAAGTACATATTTACGCAGCCAAACCTTAATGCTAGGAAAAGAAGGTGGATGGAGTTCCTTTGTGAGTATGATTTTGATGTGCATTACATCAAGGGAAAGGAGAATGTGGTTGCAGATGCCTTAAGTAGAAAGTTCCATGAGCTTTCATCTATGACTACTTGCACTGACTTGAGAGAGTGGATCCTACAACACTTGCCAGGAGATGAGCTTTTTGTAGAAGTTAGTCAGATAGTGTATTCTCAGAGACCCTTGGAAGGGAAGTATTTAGAGTATTCCTTGGAGTCATGTATGTACCTTCCATTAGGGGTTTGTGCAAGCTCATTTTACTTGAGTCTCACAAAGCACCTTATGTAGTGGTGTTAAGAAGCTACATGTAGATCTAAGGCAATTATATCACTAGCTAGGCATGAGAGTGTAGATTGCTAGCATTGTTGCAAGATGCCTCAAATGTCAGAGGATGAAGGTAGAGCATTGTCATCCTAGTGGGCTTCCTCAGCCTCATGAGATTGCAAAGTGGAAGTGGGATGCTATATCTATGGATTTTATTGTTGGACTCCCCATGTCACTCGCCGCCATGATGCCATTTTGGTGATAGTTGACATGTTGAACAAGGTTGCCCATTTCTCACCTTTACATACTACATACACAACACAAGACATAGATCAAGTGTTTTTGTAGGACATTGTCAGACTTCATGGCATTCCTTGTAAGATCATCTCTAATAGAGACTCACTATTCACTTCATCCTTTTGGAGAGAGTTGTAGGCAACATTGGACACTAGGCTCAATTTTAGTACAATGTACCATTCTTAGACCGACGGTCAGACTGAGCAAGTGAATCAAGTTTTGGAGGACATGTTACATATGTACATGATGGACCATCAGATCAAATGGGAGGAATACTTACATCTTGTTGAGTTTTCCTATAACAATGTGCACCATTCCTCCATAGGTATGCTGCCTTATGAGGCCTTGTATGGAAGACCTTATAGAATGCCCTTGAGTTGGGATAGGATCAAGGATTGAGTATCTATTGGTCCTCAATTAGTAAAGGATATGGAGAGCAAGTGACCCTGATTAAATAGTGCCTAAGAGAGGTACAGGATAGGTAGAAGAAGTATGTTGATGCGAAGAGGATAGATCAAGAGTATCAGGTTGGTGATAGATTTTTCTTGAGAGTGTGACTATACAAGAGTCTGATTCAATTTCGAAAGGGATCTAAGTTGGCACCTTGGCTCATTGGACCATTCGAGATCCTTTAGAGGATAGGATTAGTTACATACTATTTAGCTTTGCCACCTATCATGTAACGCATCCACGATGTGTTTCACATTTCAGTACTTAGAGGATACATTTATGACAAGTCTCATATTAAATATTGGGATGCTTTGTAGGTGGAGTCAGACGAGCAGCTAGTCTTGGAGGCTATCCATATTATTGCCCGATAGACCCTTGCTCTTTGAGGCCGAGAGTTGGACCAATTTAGGGTCTAGTGGGATTATTATGATGAGGTCATGACTTCATGGGAGGATGCAACACGTATGCAATCTTAGTACCCTTATATTTTTTATGAACTTCAGGAGGAAGTTCATGCCTAGTGGGGGAGGATGTAAGGCCTCATCCCGACCCATCATAGCATAGTTGATACATTAGAGTTTTGATACTCACAACTCGATATGTCGAGATACTACTAGATACACTAAACATTATTTTTCTATTATATTTTGTGTGATGTTTTACTTTTAGATGTTTGATTATGTTATTTAATGTTTTACGAACATGTATACTGATGTAGTATAGAAAGTGAATGTAGAATTAGCACTTTGATTATGCAAATTTAGTGGTTAAGTAAATGAGCAAGTTTGAGATAAATAGTTAATTGATTGAAAGATTATGCTCTGAGTTATGTGATTTCCCTAATAAGTTATATGTATATATATGCATGAGATTTTCTTGAGCTACTAATGTGTGCAATGAGTGTGCAAGGTATTTTAGCTAGAAGACCTAATAGAGAAATGAAACTAAACCCTATGTATTGATTGTGAAAACTAGGGTTGAATCTAACAAAATATGAAAACCTTGTTATTCGTGTTTTATTTTTATCATGAGATGAATGAATGTATCATTCTATAATTAGTAAATGTTAATGTTTGTAACAGTGATTTTATAATGTCGCTTGACACTCGTGAATTGTATATGCATTCCAGCATGAGATTAAGTACCCTAATTAGGGATTAATCTGCATTTTGAAGGTTGTTAGAAAGTTCTAAAATTTTCTAGCTTTTGATGGGTCCCTAGTTAATCCTAAAGGCCTTAAATCATGAAATCTAAGTACCTAAGGGGTATGGGTATGGGTTGGGGGCATTTTTCACCCCCTAGCCCCTTTTGTTGACTTTTATGGTCACTCAAAAACCCCATTTTTTCTTTATTGCGAAAATTGATTGTTTCCATCATGAGTTGGATAACTTTAACTCCACCTTGAGGTTAGCCTTAGGTCTAGTTGAGTTAGGAGCCTCTAGAACTTTTAGGCAAGTGGTGGAGTTATTGCTTCTTAGAGTGGTTGAGTTTAGGATCTTATTTAGAGGCAATTTTGAGAGGGTTTTGAGTGTTCACCCAACCTCTAGTTTTCAGTGGAATTCAGAATTGAAGGAGAAGGAGAGGAAATCAAGCTCATCTCAAATTTGTTCATTTTCCATAACCTGATTTTGAAGGTAGGAATACTTCACCTCATTTTGGTCATATTGTACTTCATGTTTTAGTTTTATTGCATATTTATGTTCATGTGTGTGTTGAGTATGTTTGGGAGGGATTGAAATTGGTTTTCTTGAATGGTTTTCTTTTGAATTTTGCTTTGATTTTTGAAGGGATTGTATGGGTTGTATTGGTATTACTCACCCTCAAATAGGGAAAAAGTGGCCATGTATGGGGAAAGGTCATTAGTTGGTCTCTGATAGTGTAGAGTCTCTTCTTAGGATGAGAAGGGGGAGAGAGGGTAGGGTGTTATGTGCCCCTACTCATCAACACAAACCACGTATAATTTTTGGAATGTGAGAATGGAAGAACAGAAGTTCTTGAGTTTTCAGCCCCAAAAGGGCACCTATTCGGGTGTTGTGTATGATGTCTCTTGTTGAAAAAATCCACCTTCTCCCTAGTCTGGTTCAATTTCAAACTTGTTGTGCAAACCAATATGGGAGTGAATGTTGAATTGTCTTCATGTTATGATTGGTTGTCTCCTGGTTAGTTTTTGTTCTCTCCTTGTTCACCGTGATGTATTATAGAATTTGTAATGGATCCCTTGTTAAGGACCAAGAAATAAATTTAGAATTGTATTGGATTTTGAATATGTAAGGAGTTTTTCCCTCGGGATTGAAATCTTTTGTAAAAACATTATTGTTAACTTATTGTGGAAATGGAAAAGATGTTAGGTTTTCTTACTGGTTCTTTCTTGGCGGAGCCTTTGAATCAAGTGGTCAATTAAAAAAAATGATTGAGTAATATTCTTGCTTATGAGATTCTCATATTTTTAGTTATATGCACATGTGTATTGAAAGGTAGATAAAATGGTGACATGCAATTTATGCTATTTTGAGTTCAATTATGTTAAGGAAAAATTGATATGGTTGGAACTTTGATTCATTTTCATGATTTGTAGGAGACAAAATAAATCTTACATTGTTGTTAAACAAATTATTAAACCCCTTGTTTTAACTAAGTATTTAGTAAATTCAATTAGAAAAGAAAAATACACCCCCCTTGTAAAAAAAAAATTTGCAAAAAAAAAAGTTTACACTTAGAAAAATTGTGCACTTGGCAAAAAAATGTGTTCCATTAATAAAAAAAAGCCCTCTAGATTTTGTATAGGAAAAAATAATTAAATCTCTTTTGGTAATAGGGAATATTCCCTAATTGATACTCTTTTTAAATTTAAAATCAAAAATTAAAATTAACTAAAGAAGGAAAAGATATTTCCTAAATATCTTAAACATCCAAAGACTCACCTAATAAACTTTACTCATTTATTACCCCACTTTATCCTAAGCCTTATCTACCCCTGTTCATTCCTAAACATCAGTTTTGAGCAATAGGTAGGTCTAAGTTTGAAACCAAAGTCAAAGAATTAATGATGACTTAACCTTGTACCCCATACAAATCACAGCCCAAATTCACCTATGTGGTTTGACAAAGGTAGTTGCAAGTTGGAAGTAGGCTTAAAAGCCAATGCAAGGTAATTGTTTTAAACTTTATCCACCTTTACCCCTTTTTTTATGTGCTTTAAGAGGAAGGCCTATTCACATGCTTGGAGGGGGTGATTTTTCATATGACAGTTACTAGTACTTGCAATTTGAAAAGTGGGGCGAAGGCTTTTTTTGGGCATTGGAGTTAAGCAGACTTATGACAGTTACTAGTACCTGCAATTTGAAAAGTGGGGCCAAGGCTTTTCTTTGGGCATTGAAGTTAAGCAGACTTAAACAAAGTTTTAAAAAAACTTTTTCCCTTTACCTTTTTAAACACCATATCTTTCCCCATGCAATTTTTTTTTTTTTCTTATTGTTGTTTTGTTTTGGGGTCCATGTACTGCACCACCCCACTTGGATGTGCACTTGGGAATGTGCCCAAGTGGGAGGTAGTTGACACATGGAGTAAGGGGTGGGGAGTAGAGTGTTAAGGGGATTGAGGGTTAAGTTAGAATGTTGGGGGGGGGGGGAGTAAGTAATGTTTTTAGGTAGTATTTTTTTTATTGTTAGTAATTAATGAAATTTAGTTAGTTTATTATTTTAGGATTAGTATTATTAAGTGTTAGTTAAAGTTTTAAAATATTAGGTAGTTATGTTTTAGGCAATTTAATTATGTTTTAAATTGTAGTCATTATATATAAATTTAGTTTTAATTAAACTTAGTTGTAATTTAGTGTTAGTTTTTTTATAAAGTGGTAATTAGTATATGTTAATGTTAAAAATTATTTTAGTGGTAAAATGATTTTAAATATTGGATTGTAATTAGATAAGTTAGTTTTATTATTGGTTTAATATGTTGTTAAGTTGAGTTAGTTGGTTTATTTAATTCATTAAAGAAATAATTTTTGAATCATTATGATAGTAATAAGTGTAAAGTTTGATATTGTGTTGTTGAGAAAGGTTATAATGATATGTTAGTTAGTTGATTTTAATTTTTTTAAATAATTAGATTTGTATTTATTTATATTGTTATCCGAATAATTTAAATGTATTATTCGTTAATATTTTAAAAGTCAATAAAGGTGACAATGTGTGAAACCTTTTAATAAATTGAAATTGGATTGTTTAAATTAAATAATTGATTTAACAATGAACATTTAAGTTTAACAATCTAATCCTACACATTAATTTTTTTTAAACCTAAACGGAATGCCAAGGTATTGATAAGAAAACCTATTGTTGCCTTGCAATGTACCTATGTCTTAACTGATTTAAACTTATCAACTTAATGGATTTAATTATTATTAATCTTTAAAAAAAAAATTACATGTATTTTTGACATTGTATTTTGGGCATGACAATTTTTTTTTCCATTAGAGGTATAATAGGAGTATAATGTGCTAAAAGATGTAATAAGGCCATGATTTGACCATTTTCTAAAGCATTTTTTGTTAAAAATTAAAGATTATTTACAAATTAAAATATTTGAAAACCAACAATTAGTTGGTTTGGGTGAGTAACTTGTTTTAGGCGTACTTTGAAGCGTTCATATTTCTAAAACCAAAATTGGCCAGTTTGGGAAGTTGAATTAATGGTGTATAAAGATATTGGAAGACATTCCACAAAACAAAACAAAGAGAATAATCAAAACTTGTACGAATTGTGATTGAAGAAGCAATAAAAACTTGAAGGAAATGTGCATGAATGTTTTTTGGGATGAAATTGAAGTTTTTGATGCTTTTGGGATTACATGGATGGACAAAACAAATAATAAGATGATATACCTATTAGAAATTGTAGCTACCAAACCTGATGACATAACTTTTATAGGAGTTTCCAAGGTTGAGGTACAAACCATATCAATTCCTAATAACATTGAAAGTTGGCAAATCTTTGAGGATGATTCAAATATTCTAAATTTTCTTAGTTGTGAAGGTATGTACCATGGTCAAGAGTTGCATTGTAGTGCTTTTGTATAGACCATAGATGTGAATGATACTTATTTTTGGAAATGAGGTCATACAACTTAAGACTAATAAAGTGCACAAAGGTCTAGTTGTTCTAGAGAGCAACTTTTATAACCATGATAGGGTAAAAGGAAATGTCAAAGATAAGAAAATAGAGGAGCCAGAGGAGATATATTTAGGCACCAATGAAGCTCTCAAGAAAGTTTGTATAGGTAAGAAGTTATCTCCTACTATAAGAAAATTATTGATTAATTCTCTAAGGAAATACATGAATGTGTTTGCATGGTCATATGATGATTTGAAGGCTTATAGAGATGATATTTTCAAGCATGTCATTCCTCTTAAGTAAAATGCTAAGCATTTTAGACAAAAGAAAAGACCAATAAATTGTACCTTAACCCATAAAATGCAAGATGAATTGACAAAACTAAGAGATGGGGGTATCATGAAGCCAATTAGACATTCCACATGGGTCTCAAATTTTTTGCCTATTAGAAAAAAGAATGGAGACATCTGTTTGTGTGTAGATTTCAGAAATTTGAAAATTTCATCTTTGAAGGATAGCTATGAGTTACCAGACATGGAAGCTATGTTGCAAAGAGTGACTAGTTTTTAACTAGTTTCTATGATGGATGAACTTTCTAGTTATAACCAAGTGTTGGTAGATGAAGCTGAGCAATATAAAATCACTTCCACTATTCCATGGGGTACTTATGTATATGAGAATGTGATTTGGATTCACTAATTTTGGGGTGAATTTCCAAAGTGTCATGGATGTGGCTTTTGCTGACTTTATAGACAAATTTAGAGTGGTGTACCAAGATGACCTTACTTCCTACTCTAGGAAGGAAAATGATCATTGCAGACATCTTGAGAAGATTTTTATAAAAGCCCTTGAGCATGGTGTCTGTCTTAACCCAAGGATATGTGAATTTAGAGTGATTGAAGGTAAGATCTTAGGTCATATAGTAAACATGGAGGAGGTTAGGATAGACCTAGAGAGGGTAGTTGCAATAGAAAAAATTTTGAAGCCTAAGAAAGTGAAGGGTATTTAGTCATTCTTTAGACAAGTGAATTTCTTGAGAAGATTTGTAACAAATTTTGTAGAGATCAACACACCCTTATAAAAAATGCTCAAGAAGGGAGCATAGATTAAATGGGATGAAGAACCGTCAATTGCATTACAGGGTATTAAAATGCAATTAAGAATGCACTAGTACTAAGGACAACTAACTATAGTAATCCTATGTAGTTTCTTTCATTTTCCTCATTTCATATAGTTGTGACAATGCTACTTCAAAATAATGAAGAGGGTTTTGAACAACCAATAACTTTCTTCATTAAATCTTTACAAGCTATAAAATTAAAGTATGATATAAATGAAAAGAAGACATATGCTCCAGTAGAAAAAGTCAAGGCATTTCGGTGTTATCTAATGGGAGAAATAGTAGTATCATTTGTCCCAAGTGTTTTTGTCAAGGATATTTTATCTTAGCAAGAAGCATCATGTAGGAGATGTAGATAGATTAATAGGATTCAAGAATTCAACATTGATGTTCAGATTACTAAATTGGTCAGAGGTCAAGTCTTGGAAAAACTAATAACATGGTCAATTTAGATGCAAATCAAGTAAATATAATAGATGATGACCATAGGCCATATATATGTGATATGGATCCCTATGAGAGGTACAAGGATGTTATTCATTATTTTCAGTACATGTGTGCTCCCCCTATAATGACTGACAATGAGAAAAGTGAAATTAACTTCAAGCCATAAAATATATTATTGTTCATTGAGAGATATGGTGGAGAAATGTTGAAGGTGTGCCATTGAAATGTCTGGATCAAGAAGATTCAATAAAATTTCTAAGTGAGATGCATATTGGTGTATGCGGGGGTCATTTCATGGCAAAGACCATAACTCACAATTTAATAAGGCTTGTGTTTTGGTGGCCCATTCTATTTAGAGATGCTCATGATTTGGTAAAAATATGTGCTCCATGCCAAAGGTTTTGAGAAAAATTGAAGTTTTTTGGGAATTTACCTTTAATACCAATAGAGGTGCAAGAACCTTTTTAATAGTGGGGAATAGGCTTCATAGGTAAGATTGCTAAAAAATCTAGTGGTGGTCACTCTTGGATACTAGTAGCAAAATATTATTTCAAAAAATGGGTAGAAGCTCAACTAACAAAGAGGTAAATGATTTCCTCCCAATTAACATCATTACCAGATTTGGATGCCCATAACGAATTGTAACAAATAATGCTATGTGTTTTAGGTTTGATGAGTATATAATTTTGTGATAAATGTGGAATAACTAGATCTACATCATCCCCATACCATCCTCAAGGAAATGGGAAAGTAGAATCTAGTAACAAAAGTATTCTAAAGATTATTAAAATGATTCTAGATGAGAACAAGAAGGCATGGGATTCCAAATTACCTCTATCTCTAAAGGCATATAGGGTGACAGTCAAGAAAGCCATTGGCCTTGCACCTTTTGATCTAGTATGGGATTCATGGAAGGCTACCTTAGAACAATTTGATTGGGATGTATAAGTTTATTCAAAAATATGATGATGATGTAAATGATGATATGTAGGAAAGATTTAATGATATCTTTGGATTAGATGAAGACATAAGGGAAACATCAGTTAGAAATGCCAAGCTGCAATTGCAAATGAAGCATCTATTTGACAAGAAATCCACAAACATGAAGTTTGAAGGAGATAATTTAGTGTTGTTATGGAATGCCAGAATGAAGGACAAGGGTAAACATGGGAAGTTTGACCCCATATGGTAAAGACCCTATATGACTCACAAAAAATGGGGTGAGGATTCATATCTTATCAGATAACTCTCTGGTAATCTTCTTCAGTTGTGAGTTCATGGACAATTTTTGAAGAGATACTTTGGTTAGAGGTATTCTATTTTCCATCATTAGAAATTAGGTTTTTATAGTATAGATTTTGTGCACAGGCATGTGGTTTCCCTTCCTAATGTATTTTTCCTTGTATATAGTCTCATTTGTCCTTTTTTGTCTATGTTGTTCTACCTTATGCTCTCTAAATGTTGTCAAGTGTGTGGTCTACTCTCCTAGTGATCCTAGATCCTTGCATGGATATGAATTGTCCATCATCTATAGACATAGCCATTGTTGGCATTAGTTTCTACAAGATCACAAAATCCTTGTGTTGATAACAAATTTCCTTTATGCCTACTCTGAATTAGGTTTTGTCTGTGTTCATCCATCTGAAAATTTATTGAGAAGAAAAACCCTAGCAAGATGTCACAAAACCCTTCAAATGTTATGTTTTGAAGTTACTTTTTAAGGGACTTGTGTGAGGGTCTTCATATCATGAGAAAGTGGTCCTTTTATTTTCCTTAATATTTCTAATCTTATGACATGACCGTATGAAACAATCTTTTATTAATAATGCCTTGAGGAAGGGTTGTCATATCATATGTTTGGTCCCATTTATTTTCCTATCCACTCACAAATTTGTCCTAAGTCCTCCACTCGTGGTCCACATTTTATTTAAGCTTAAAATTTAGTGCATAACTATTTTACCTTTGTATGTTTGCAAGCAAGGTGGGGTCATGAACCAATAGCTATCATATCTTTAGAATCACTGCAAAAATTAACGCAAAAAAGTGAGATTACACCATGTGGCATGGACCTGAGCTCAAAAAATTGTGGTGGGACCTGTTCTAACATAATTCTTATTATTACTTCTATTGGTCCACATAAGTTCAACATGAATCTAATGTGGTGGGTCCAAAGCATGATCACTTCAAGAAACAAGCAAATTGTGCCACATGGAATCATGGCTAGATGGATGTAGTCTAAAGATGGACCCACTATCTTCATTAGACAACTCTCACACCTTTGTGAGCTTCTCCCTCCTCCAATGCAAAAAAGTGAGATTATGATGTGTGTCCCATTTTCTAGAAAATAAAATACTCCGTGGGACCTAAGGAGTTAGCGGGGACTTGAAGTGTCACTAGGATATGTGGATGATGTTAGTGGTCTAAACACAACCATGTACATAGGAGTTAAAATGAAAGAAATTGATGGCTCACATTTCTTCATAGGTTTCTCTCTCCTTGATAGCGAGAAAGCAAGATGTTTCCACATGTCTAACCACATGAGCTTAAATTAATGATCGAGACTTATTCTCATGATAAAGGAGATTCACTTATGAGGATTCATTTTAAAAGAAGTGATGAGCCTCTAATAGGCCATTATTTTGGGAACCTTTTATCTTATTTTTAGGCAATTATCTTGCAAGAAACATTTAATGACTCTATGGTTTAAGAAAAAGAAATTATGTTTTAATGGATATATTATCTATATGTTAAGACATGAAGATTGAAGTATAGATTGTTTGGATACATTGTGTTTCCTTGAATCTATAGATTTCTATGGTTCAATGAAGGAATATTACATGCTGATAAATATCTTCTCATCCATGCTATGTTTGGGTAGGTTTCTTCCTACAACCATAGGATTTGAAAGAGTGATAATTTGAATATTATACCCTATCTAATATTGATGATGAAATGAATATGTATGCATGTAGTAGTTGTTGCATTTAATATTTTATAGGTGTTTGTCACGTATGTCCAAGTCAACATTTCAACACTAAGTCACCAACCAGATTGATGAATCATCGCAACAAGAAGAATATGGTGTGATTTTTTTTATGGCAGCGCACAAATACAACTTCCCCAACTTGCTATATTCTTGAAGGAATCAAAACACAATTAATGATATTTTTGTTGTGAACTTTATGATCTATAATTAATAATCAATGATGGAGTGATCATAGAAGTAGGAAGTTGTTGTAGCTTTCCTTTAAAAAAAAATTTGTTGTAACCTTGAAAGGAGATTTTTTCCTGGTTTTGACTAGAAGAAGGATAGAATAGATTGTCCTATTTAGTTGTGTGTAATTTTACTTTCAGATGTAACCTCTTCTTATGAATGAATAGAATATAGAGTTTAAGTTTCCACCTTTAGACTTGATCATTTTTCTGTTCACTCATCCAAGGGGGCCCACTTGGTGAGTGAATTTCATTGTTAGAATATATTTTATTTCTTTGTTTGTTTTCTTTGCAAAGTAGAAATTTGTTGTTCCTACAGCCATTGATGATAGAATCATTGAATTGTTTCTACAACATAGGTGCATAAGTAGATTTACTATTTGTAGCATTACCTTAGCTTTAAGGTAGAATGTCATTTCAGTTCCTAGCTTAGTTCTTTCAACATTCCTTTTCTGATTTAGGTGTAATAACTTAAAGAGGAATTAGAGCATATACTTTGCAGCTACACTCTCAAGCTTACACTCCCCGATTGACAAATAAAATGAAGTCAATATGGTGTTCTTAGGAAAATGCATGATTTTGTTTAGTCATAGAGTCAATGTAGAAGGATGTTTAATCCTTTTTTACTAAGGTAATTAGCTAACCGACCAAGAAGATCAACAATTGACCTATTCTTGCGAAGTCTGTCATCTATCTTGCTAAAATGTGAGATGTGAACACATGGATCCTTCTCTTAAGAGCATAAAAAATTCAAAGAGGCTTATGAGGCATCATTTCTCAGTTCCCATTGGCTAAGCAATGAGGCCCAAATGATGATAAGGATGGTCAATGTAGGTCAAGTAAGATGTCAACCATCCAATGAAAAGAAAAAAGGAATCAATAGTGTAAATTCAAATCGGGTAAAGTAATGAAGGAAGGTTTCTACCACTCATAACTAAAGTTATTTTGCATAAATAAATAATTTTAATGTCACTTTGAAAGAGTTAAAGGTTGTCATTTCACCCATATTGCCAACCTAGTCCATTCAAGATCCAGAATTGTGATGATTGAGATTATTTGCAGCAAGAGAATTCAAAGAAATGTTAGAGCAGTTTTTTCTTAGTGGAAAGAAAAATAAGCAACACAGTACAAAATTTGAATCCTCAATTGATATTTCCACAAAATTGAAATTTTGGGGTTTTTTGGTGTATTTAGTTGATGTTAAAGCCCTAGTTAGTAAATGACAAACCCTCATAGAACACTAGTTGTCTTAGTAACCCAAAATTGTAAATGTCACCTAAGAAGTACTTTGGTAATCTTAATTATGAGGATAGACTCCTACAGGATGATTTCATCAACCAATCACCCCTATCAAAAGAAGGTAGGGAAGCAACAGAGGAGTGTAAAACCTTAAATAATGAATTGTGCACAGGGTTAAAAGAAAATTATGGGAATATCCATGATTCATACATACCAGTTAAGGGTTTGGATGTCTTTAAGAGGTGGTATGGTCAACAGGGTAAACTTTAAGAAAATCGCCTCCAAAAAAAGATATAAAATATTGGCAAATCTTTCATTATTTTGAAAAAAAAAATTATTTCTATTGGCAAATCTCTCAATTTTTTATTCTAAATATGATTAATATTGGCGATTATTTTTGAATCATAATTTTTTTTGTATAAAGTATTGACAAATCTCAATAATAATAGGAAGTTCATTAATCACCGTGGAATATTACAAATCAAAATTGGATATTTTTTTACCTCATGGAATATTATGTGAATTGTTACATATACATTAAATCGATGGTGAAAAAAAAATATTGGGGATATATCCCTAAAGTAACTAATAATTATGATAATTATTGGTCAGTTCAATTTAATTTCTGCAATAATATATTATATTTGGGTAACTCAAATCTATTCATGTAATGAATATTATGGCGAATATTTGAGTTTAATTTTTTTAACAAAATAAATTATTGAGCAATTTTAAATATTCTAGAACTGAATTTTATAAAACTATGGCAATTTAGGTTGTATCAAATCTTAAATTATTAGCCAAATTACTAGCCAAAAAATTATAAAATTAGCCAAATTACGAATATTAGCCACTAAATTATACCCTAATGGTCAAGCTAATGTTGGAAGCCCTTTATACAATGTGTGGCAATATGACTTGAGAAAATTAGCAGTTCCCATTGTCTTTCTGGATATTGACCTATTGTTGGAATTAACAACAAAATATGACCCTTTCACATAGAATATCACGAACTTAGATGGGGACTTTTTTCTTAAAGATAGATGTTGAGTCCATTAGGAAGGCTTTTGATCTTCATCCACCCCTACAAGTCATTGACCAAATTGACTTCAAAATGTTTGAAGATTCCTTCAACTAGTCAGAACTAGATATGAAACAAAGCCTAATCACTTCTTTTTTAAATGAGGTAGATAGAATCAAGATGACACCTACAACTATTACATACAGTGTAGGTAATGTAGAGGACTACAAGTTACATTGATGAATACACGCACTTCTCTATACAAAGTGTTAGGGTTATAAAATAAGGGAAATTCAATAACTCAACTATGTTGATTTGCCTAGGGATTCAAAAGTGTGGTATTGCAATTATTTATGACTTTCCTCGGTACCTAGAAGCAAGAATGAGTGAAGGGTTGGCAGCTTTGCATAAAGGAGAATCAATATATTTTAAATGGTATTTATTACTCATGCACATACTCCTTTTTCACAATATAAATTATTTTGTTAGACATATATGTGGAGTTTGAAAGGGATGATGAAAAATTACCAGTGCAATTATGGTCAACTATCTTGGCATTTGATTGAGATCAACCCAATTTTGATTTGTTTGAGAATCAATATGGAATTTCTCTCAAAGGAGAATATTTCCATTTCTTAGAGATTTTCCTCATTTCCTACATGCATTCTTAAAACTAATTAATTGTGATGTTAAGCCAACAATATCTCAATAATGGGGAGATATTTATTTCTACCCTCACACAATTGTTATAAGAGTTTATGGTTTCCCAAGGAGACCTCTTGTGATTCCTAGGTATCTTCCTTTGAGGATTGGATTTCTAGAATTCATAAGATAGATTGGTATGCTCTAGGATACTAACTTCCTAGCAAAGGCCTATAAGGGGACTTTCTTCCAAGATCTCACAATTTTACATCATTTTGCAATGATAAGGGGAGGGAAGAAGGACTTGTTCCAATTACTTAGACCTTACTTCATGGAGGTTAGTTCCAAGAGATTGAATGATATAGAAAGATTTTATTAGATGCTAATGAAAAAGATTAAAAACACACCAAGGGGTAAGCATGAGTTTGATTTCCTAGAGGACTTAATCATGAATGATGCTAAAATTGATTCTCAAAAGAAATAGAAGAGATGATGACATGATTTTAAGGAATTTTTAGAACACATTCATTAAGAGGACCCAACATATGATCATTTACCAGATGCTAAAATGTGGGATCAGAAGCCGAGGGTAATACTTAAGAATTTTTCAAGTGTGTATGATATGATGAATGAAAAACTTGGGAGAGTCAAAGCATAAAAAGTCACATTCATAAAGGAAGTTGAAGGATTAGACATGTTGTAAAAATCCTTTGACATGATTCCATAAGAAGGAAGAGGAGAGAAAATATTGAGAGAAGACTTAGAGCCTCAAGGAGATGAACCTGTAAAGAGAATTATGACTGAAATAGGCTTATGGGTATATCATAGGAGGAAGATTGCTAGGAGGCTAATATAACTAGTGATCCTGGAACGTCAGGACGCAAAGAACCCAATTAGAAATAACCCTTCTCCATAGTCACTGAAACAACCTACTACACCCTCACCATTAGGAAGGCACCATGATTTTGTGCTTGAAGAAAAGGGAGCCCCTAGTAGTGTACTACTCACATAAGATTTGGAATAGCAAGGGGAAGTAAATATCCCTAGGGAAGTAGAAGAGGAGGAAGATTACCTTTATATACCTAAAAAATTATTAAATAATGGACTCCTCCAAGTATTAAGGACACCTTTGTCTAACACTACTACTCAAGATATCAAGGGAATCTTCCCAAGGGATGTGAGAAGAGAACCTTGTAGGGCTTTTGTTGAGGATGATGGATTTGTTAAATCAATACCCTTCAAGCAGTTGCTACAAAAAAAATATAGGTTAGAATATCATCAAAAAATAGAAGAAAAGAAGTTATAAATGCCTGTTGTTGATGTAGAGGATCTTGTTCAAGAAATTGAGGAAGAAATGATGAATAGGTTTAAGGCTCTTACCATAGAAGAGGGAAGAAAGATTGTTGAGAAATCAAGAATTTTGTTGTTACCACATGTCAATATAGCAGATGGTGTAGCATTTGATTCCATTATGAAAGACATGAGATTAAAAAGGCATAATATTAAGGAATTAGATAGACCTACAACAAGGATGTACTACAGTGAAGACTTACACTACTACATTTGGACACAAATTGCGATGGTAGGCCATCACAATTGCAACAATTGCCCGTCGCCCAAGTGACAATATTAAGAATTGGCTTCTATTAGATGGGCCTTAGACTTTTAAAGTTGACATTGCAATGAAAAACTCATCCATCCTTATTGTGATGCGAAAGTTGATCGCAATTTGGAAGAATGCAAGACCAAAATTTCATCATCATGATGTTGTAATTGTGATAGGCAACCATGGCAAGTATGATATCTTACATTTTTAGAGGGTTGTCTAATGTGTGATGACATGCAATAGCAGTACTATGGGTGTGACAACAATCTTGTGGATTTATTTTTCGTAATGGAGATAGGTATGCAATGATAGTGTTGTTGGTGCAATGACCTTTCATTGGATCAAGTTGTCACAATTGCGATGACCTGCTGAAATATTTTTTTAAAATGAGATTGGAAAAGTGGATAGGCATGGAGGGAGAGTCATGTATTGTACTACACAAGGAAAAAATTCTTGTGCCCATGGATTCAAATTGGTAGTCATGGCTCTCATGCCAAGTCCTCAAGAAACTAATGCTACACACAAAATTTATGTTTAATCCATGACTTCCTGCATGGAGAAATAATCATGATGTTGGGCTTCTTATCTACACAATTTTTTGTGCCAAGGATGATTTCTAATTCTTCCTCTTACATTTGTTTTCCCTTTCCAAGTGGTATCTCTATTTCATCGAGGTCTCTATAGGGTCCTAAGATGGATTTTTCTTGTGACCTTGGAGATGTTATTGCTTCTTTGAGGAATGTTGATTTGAGTCATGGTGATTAATTCAATTACAGTGTTGATAAGTCCTCTTTGCAAAACCATGTTAGTGGGGATCAATGTGGCTTAGAGAGGTCATTGGAAATTGGGGTTAATTGTGGAATCATGGGGTTAGACACAATAAAGGAGCTTAGAGCTAAGATCTTCAATAAATTTCAAAAAGAGCAACTAAAGTAGGAGTACATTTTTTGTGTTGTTGTTGATTAGCCAGATCTTGTGTGGTTCAAGGAGCTAGTTGAGGAAGTATAAATTAACCTTTCCATGGAATAAAGAGGTGTGTTATTACTGAATTTTATAAGGATTCCAATTGTTTAAAGATTATATTTCCATGGCTAGGAATTGTAAGGATTTTCTTAAAGGGTCTTAGATGATTTCTTAATGCACCAAATTAACGAAGTTGTGTATGTTTTTCATAATTTGGTGGCAGATACTTTAGGTTTTGAAATTTTATAAAATTTTCTATGGTTGCAAGAGTGTTAATTGTGGATATTTCAAAGTAATCATACTTTGCACAAGAGCATAGGTGGCATGCAAGCTTTAGATTATGGCCCCTATAGAGGACACAAAAATTCAAATAATGATATGGTATATATTTATATGTTTCTAGTGCTAATCAATCTTTGGAAAAGGGAGGTCATGAAAGACATGATCATGATTTCTAAAATATTATGAGATTTTTGTTCTCAAATTATAGCAATCTATGAGAATAATAATAACCATTATTATTTTTAATATGGTGTATATATTCAATGGATCACACAAAAACATTGTTGCTATATATCAATTGCTTCTATGATAGATGTTTATTAATATTATTAGTTGTACTAGAGTTCAATAGATGCCATTGTATTGAGGAACAAAATTTTTGATGTAGGAGCATCCTATGTGTAAGAGCAATCTTGCATCACCCAAATATATTTTTATTTTTAGTCTTTCTATTTCAATAAGGACTAGTAGACAAGGTGGTTACTATTTATGGGAGCTTACTATTTTTAGTAAGTTTGACATACGAACTTATAATGATCTCATTTTCTATATGAAGGTTCATTTTAGAGTTGTAAGCCTATCATAAAAATCTCATTGCTCCAACTTAAGTATCGAAGAAGTTATTGTAGATTTTCAATGGAAAAAATTGTAGAAAAATCTTCAAGCTTACCATTGGAGGCCTTAGAGTGCCCAAATGAGGTCTAAAAACTTGACGGAAGGGCATTTACATGGTTTCAATCCTATAGATCAAGAGCTGGGGTTTCTAAAAAGTGGTTATAATAACCAATTAGAGCAACGGTTTGATAGTTATGGCCTTCCAAAGTTGGGCTACCTAAAATATCTTAATTAATTGTCAAAGATGTATTTGGCCGACTCTATGTATTATTAGGGATTTTCAGCCTTAGGTATTAAATTTCATTGTCTAGAACCTTCTCGGGCGGCATAATATTGCCTATTTAAGAAAGGCCTGAACATTGTCTAGAATGGCTCTGGGTGATAGTTCACAACTTGTCTTGTAGATTATTGTGATGAAGGCACCCATGTGGGTTAGCATATTGTACTTGTGAATTTTGTAATTCCACATTTGTGGCGCAAATAAGAATTCCATATTTTATTCTCGCATTTGTTTTTATTTCTTTATTTTTTGTTATGGTTTATGGTATTAAGGGGAGCACTCTTCATCAAGTGGTATTAGATCTAGAGTTCTTGAGTGTGTGGACAGATCACTGACTATGAGGTAGTTCACAGTAGGATCATGGTTTGGGATGAGTGTGTAGACCGATTATCGATTGTGAGGCAATTTGCACTAGGGTTTCAGCGAAAGTGAAAAAATGCCTCCATAAAGAGAGCTTGGTGGAAGAGTCAAAGGTGTTACACCTAAGGATTTTAGAACCCTCTAGAGGAAAATGCAAGTGATGAAAGAATAGATTCGCAAAGGAATGAATCTTGTCATAGGAGATGATGAAAGTGAGGATGAAAGAGAAAAAGAAGGAAATGCAAACCCAAACACAATAGAGGAAGTTCTTAACCCAAAGGAGGTGAAGCCTATTTAGGGCTATTTCCAGTATTAGAAAAAGACCTAAGTTTGATGTTCCCACATTTTTGAGAAATCTCAACCAAAGGAATTGATTGACTAGATCAATGAATTTGAAGAGTACTTTGAATATGAAGATATTGAAGATCCGGATAGGGTCAAGTTTGTGAAGGCCAAACTAAATGGTCATGCAAAGATATGGTGGTAGGAGATCTAGTTGGATCAAAATAAAAGAGGAAAGGACAAAATCACTATATGGGATCAGATGGTACCTAAGATGAAGTGACAATTCATTCTCGTAGATTATGAGCTTGATCTATTGAAGAAAATGCAAGGGTTGAAGCAAGTGGGAAAATATGTTCAAGAGTATACTAAAGAGTTCTACCAAGTTCTCATTAGAAGTGGTCATGCAGAAGCTGATAAGGAGAAAGTTGGTCATTATCTTAAAGGGTTATGACAAAGCATTCAGGATGAGATGAGTCTTATTTGAGTGACCAATATTGAGGAGGCATATCATTTTTCCCTAAGGGTTGAGGAGAAGCTCAGCAAGAAGTTTGATAACAAGAATAATGGAAGAGGTCATGGTGGAAGATATGGTAGATGATCTTATGGAGGTCATAATGATGATTAGAAGAACAAGGATGAGGCTAGAAGTAGTAATAAGAACTAAAGGGGAAATAATTCCAACCATTTCCATGATCAGAATAATAGAGATCAGAGAGGAAGAGGTAGAGGATAGGGATTTGGAAGAGCAAGCTTCCATGTGAAATCTTTTCACTATGGAGAAGAAGGGCATAGAGCACTTGAATGTACCCAGCACAAAGGAAGGAAGGATCGAAGAATAGAAGGCTAGACCAAAGTTGCACATGTTGATGAAGATGCCAAATCATCACATTCTAAAGATGTTGAAAGAGGAGAGGTCGTAGTTAATAGAAGAGTCATGTTGATTGGTGGGAATGAACCTGATCAAAGGAAGTTGTTTCACACAAGGTGTTGATGTGAAGCTAAGTGTTGTGATGTGATAATTGATGGTGAAAGTACTAAAAATTTGGTGTCAGAAAGGATGGTTATGAAGTTGAATATGAAGAGGCAAAAATACCTGCATCCATACCGTATTGCTTGGGTGCAAGATGACCACAAGGTCATGGTCAATGAGCAGTGCTCAGTGAAGTTCAAGATTGGGAGCTACCAAGATGAGGTACTATGTGATATCATACCTATGGACATATGTCATATGTTTTTGGGGAGGCCATGAAAATTTGATAGGCATATTGTACATGATGTGTGACCAAATACCTACACTCTAACCAAGAACGGAGTGAAACATAAGTTAAAGTTGTTGAAGGATAAAGAAGAAAAGTTATGTAGTGCTTCTAGAATATGTTCTATTGATGGAACCGAGTTTCTCAAAGGTATAAAGTGTAAGCATATATGTTTTTCTATAATTCCAAAAGATAGTAAAGAATAAGTAGAGGAGGTACCTGTAGAAGTTGCAGATATGTTGGGAGAGTTTTCTGATGTTGTATCAGATAATGTACTTGATGGATTACCCCCAATAAGGAAGATTAGTTACCAGATGGATTTGGTTCCCAGAGCCAATTTTCTAAACAAGGTAGTGCATAGAATGACACCGACGAAAAGTGAAGAGTTGAACAGACAAGTTCATGAGTTATTGCAAAAGGAGTTGATTCGAAAGAGTCTAAGTCCATGTGTAGTACTAGTTATATTAGCACCAAAGAAGAATGGAGGATGTGCACAAGTTCTCATGCTATCAACAAGATCACAATCAAGTAGAAATTTCCATTGCCAAGGATGGATGATATTATGGATTATTTGAGTGGAGTTGAGCATTTCACAAAGATAGATCTAAAGAGTGGGTACCATTAGATTCATATTAGAGAAGGTGATGAGTGGAAGATTTCTTTCATGACAAGGGAAGGATTATATGAATGGTTAGTCATATCTTTTGGTCTAACCAATGCACTGAGCACTTTCATGAGGCTCATGAATGAGGTATTGAAGGAGTTTCTGGGAAAGTTTTTCATTGTTTACCTAGATGATATTTTGATCTTTAGTAAGTTATTTCAGGAGTATTTGATCCATATTGGCAAGGTGTTTGATAAGTTGAGGAAAGAAAAGTTGGTGATAAACCTGTAGAAGTGCAGTTTTATAAAGGAGTTGGTGTACCTAGGGTTTTTAGTCTTAGAAAAAGGTCTAAAAATAGACCTAGAGAAAGTAAAGACTATCCTTGAATGTCCTACTCCAAGGAGTGCGACAGAGGTAAGATCTTTTAATGGACTGACTAGTTTTTATAGAAAGTTCATAAGAGGTTTTAGAAGTATTTGTAGACCCTTGATTGAGACAATGAGAGGGGATAGGAAAGAATTTAAGTGGACTATAGGAGAAAATATGAGTTTTAATCTAGTGAAACAGAAAGTTATTGAGCATCCTATTTTAGCACTTCTTAATTTTAACAAGGTGTTTCAAGTAGACTACGATGCTAGTGGTACTATAATAGGAGTTGTTATAAGCCAAGAAGGTAGACCTATTGCTTATTTTAGTGAGAATCTGAATGATGCCAAAAGAAAATATTTTGTTTATGATTAGGAATTTTATGCTATAGTTCAAGCATTGAAGAAGTGGAGACATTGTCTTCTTCCTAAGGAGTTTTTTTTGTATATTGATCATCAAGCTTTGCAATATTTGAATGGTCAAGGAAAATTAAAACAAAGGCATTTGAAATGGGTTGAGTTTTTACAGAGTTATACATTTTTTTTGAAACACAAGAGTGGGAAGTCTAACAAATTTGTAGATGCTCTTAGTAGAAGATAACTTTTGCTAATAGAAATTTAGATTAAGGTGGTTGGGTTCAGGGAACTCAATAGTTTGTATCCAAATGATCTTCATTTTGGTGAAGTGTGGAAGGCTTGTATAGAACTTGTTACACTTGATAGGAAAAAATGGTTGGATTTCATGATCTAGGATAGTATTTTGTTCAAAGGAAGGTAGTTTTGCATTCCCAAAAGTTTAATGAGAGAGAATCTCATCAAGGAGAAGCACAGTGGAGGATTGGCTTGAGATTTTGACAAAGATAAAACCATAGATTTGGTTGTTGAGATTTATTACTGGCCACAATTGTAGCAAGATGTGAAGAAGTTTGTACAGAGTTGTAGAGTATGTCAAATGACAAAAGGAGTGAAGTAGAATACAGGGTTGTATCAACCATTACTTGTACCAAAGAAGCCATGGGAGGATGTCAGCATGGATTTTGTTCTTCAATTATTGAGGACATAGTGAGGGCATGATTCTATTTTTGTGGTGGTTGACAGGTTTTCAAAGATGACACATTTTATTCCTTGCAAGAAGACTAGTGATGTTGTTCATGTGGTAGAGTTGTTTTTTAGAGAAGTAGTGCGACTACATAGTTTGCCAAAGAATATAGTTTTAGATCAAGATACCAAATTTGTTGGGTATTTTTGGCATACATTGTGGAAGAAATTGAAGATAGAGTTGAAGTTTAGTTCATCGCATCATCCACGGACTGATGGACAAATAGAAGTGGTGAATAGGAGTTTGGGAAATTTGTTGAGATGTTTGGTTAGAGACAAGGCAAAAGGATAGGATATGATTTTACCACAAGCGTAATTTTCATATAATTATTCTATCAACAAGAGTACTGGTAAATCACCATTCTAGATCATATATAGGAGTAGTCCCAGAAATGCTTCTGAATTACGAAAATTGGATAAAGGAGAGATAAGTAGTGCTGAAGCAGAAGAATTTGTTGAATATTTGAAGAACATCCATGAGGAGGTGAGGAAGCACATCATAAAGATGAATACACAATACAAGGTTAAGGCAGATGTGAAAAGATGATATAAGGAATTTCAGGTTGGGGATGAAGTTATGGTTCATTTGAGAGAGGAGTGTTTTTCCAATGGGTACATTTAATAAGCTAAAGATGAAGAAGTTTGGACCGTGCAAGATCATGAAAAGGCATCTAGAAATGCTTATGAAGTGGAGTTTCTAGCTGAATTGAATATTTCACTAGTATTTAACATTTTAGATTTGATAGAGTATTATGAAGGACGTGATGGAGATGAAGTTGCAGAAGCGTAGTGGAGTATTTTAGTAGCTAGTTCAACTACAAAGGAGATTGAGGAGATATTGGATAATCATATTGGAAAAAGTACAAGGAACATAACTTATGAGGAATACTTGGTCAAATGGAAAGGGAGGCCAGAAGAGGATTCATCATGGCTAGCAAGGAAGGAGGTTAAATGTCTTGGTTTTCCTCTAAACACCTAAGTCGTGATGGGGTCACTTCTCAAATTACCTCGGGTGTTTGATGTAGGAGCATCCTGGGTGTAAGAGAAATTTTGCATCACCCAAAAATATTTTTATTTTTAGTCTTTCTATCTTAATAAGGACTAGTAGACAAGGTGGTTACTATTTATGGGAGCTTACTATTTTTAGTAAGTTTTTCATACGAGCTTAGAATGTTCTCATTTTCTATATGAAGGTTCATTTTAGAGTTGTAAGCCTACAATAAAAATCGCATTGCTCTAGCTTAAATATTAGAGAAGTTATTGCAGATTTTTTGTGGAAATATTTGCAGAAAAATATTTAGGCTCACCATTGGAGGCCTTAGAGTGCCTCAATGAGGTCTGAAAACTCAACGGAAGAGTGCTTGTGTGGTTTTGAATCTATAGATCAAGAGCTGGCATTTCTGAAAAGTGGTTATAATAGCCAATCAAAGCAATGGTTCAAGAGTTACGGCCTTCTAAAGTTGGGATACCTAAAATATCTAAAATAATTGTCAAAGATGTATTTGGCCAACTCTATATGTATTGTTAGGGTCTGTCGGCCCTAGGTATTAAGTTTCACTACCTAGAACCTTACTAGGTGGCATAAAATTGCCTATTTAAGAAAGGCCTGAACATTGTCTAGGACAACTCTAGGTGATAGTTTGCAACTTGTCTTTTTAGATTATTGTAATGAAGGTGCCCATGTGGGTTAGCATATTGTACTTGTGAATTTTGTAAATCTACATTTGCAGTGCAAATAAGAAGTCCATATTTTTTTCTCACATTTGTTGTTGTTTCTTTGTTTTCTATTATGGTTTATGGTATTAAGGGGAGTACCCTTCATCACATTTCATGCTAACATTATAGAATTGTTTTCATACATATGTTCAGGAACAAGTTAATGCAATTATTCTGATCATAACACTCTCTTGACTTTCTCATAAATAATAAACTATTAGTCAAAACAACATGTTTAAAAAGTTTCCTTTTTTGTAGATATATTCCATTGCACGATAACAACTGAGCAAAGAACATAGAAGTAGAGAAATGCAAAGTCAGTTATTTCACTTAATTGAGCCAAGCAAATAATGTGAATGTTATAACTAGACAAATGTATGGTGTGTCATATTCAATGGAAACATGGACAATATTAAATTACTAAGAAGCTCTTTTATGATGCATTAAAACATGATCTTTGATGTTGAAATCCTTCCATGTCTATATAACTCCAATGTGTTTTGAAGCAACTTTAGTCTATGAACAAGACAACCACACCATTTTTCCAATATAAGACTAAATATATCCGAGGTACTGAAAAATCAATGTACTAAGAATCTAATTCAATTGCATTAATAGAAATCCCTAAAATAATGTTAATGAAAATCCTTTTTCTATCATTATATTTTCATTTTTATGTTATAAGGTGTACTACATTATTCACCATACATGTTTCAATTGAGAAGAGATTGAATCCAATTTTAAGTCGTGAACTTTTTAAAAACTCTTTTTATAATAGTTGATTTCAATAGAAAACATTTAATACATATCATTATATAAGTATCCCCTAAAATCAATGAACAATGAATGTGATTTTGTGGAGTGTTTGCCAATAATCACTTGCCTCTAAATAATGTATGCTAACATATTACAATTATGATCTTAAAATCATGCTTAATAAATCACAACATTATGTAGAAGATCATGTGATTCAAGAACCCATTGTGATGGTTCCAGTTGCTTTTGCCACGATTTGAGTTCCTCTTGTTGTTGTTGATGGTGTCACTAGAGCTCTTTTCCTTGGTCCTTGTGATGTCGTGTCCACTCTCCCTATTGGTGTTTCAATGGAAAATGTGTGTCTTTCTTGATTTTCTCTTGCTTGGAGGTTCCTCTTTCTCATATTAATCTACATTTGAGGTTGCTACACCACATTCTTGTGATCGTGATGTTTAATGAGCATGTACAATAGAAAATGAGTAGAATGACTTGCAAATTGACCAACAAAAAAGCATGAAATATCATAAAATATCAAAATGAAAAGGTGAACTTGGCATTTGGAAACAATAACTAAAATATAAATGTTACCTGCTTTCTCCATTAAGCATTGCATGTCATATAGAACACAGAGTGTAAGTCCATTATGAAGGAACTAGTGTTTCCCACTATAAAAAAATGAAACATAGGTTCAAGTACAAGACATATTGTGGTGGCCTCCTTTGCTAATTTGACCGTGTTTTGAAGACAATCTTTGACTATACTTTAGAATCCTCTGCTTCATCCCTGTAATATTATTCAACATATCAATACACTTAAAAGAAATAATGAGAATAGTTCATGAATCAATGTATACTTTAGAATGATCTAATATCATTTGTTTCCACTATTCAAATTCTTCTTCATGTCTCCCAATTTACAACAAATGTTATCAAATGAAATCAAACATGATTGCTGATAAATAGGAACAATAGAATACCTTAGAGAGGAATAATTTGAGGCAATCCCATAGAAAGCCATTCTTTCAAATACTTCATACACTGCAACTAAATTTCATAAATAAATGAGTTTGACTATGGTGTCCTTTTTCATTGTCTGAAACTAAGAGATTCACACAGTTAGTTGTCATGCAATCATAGGTTAATGTTGAGCTTCACTTGGTTTTGAGAATAGTTTAATATTCTTTGCTAATCAAGGCATTAGTAAATTTAGGCCTAATTTGTGACGCGAAAAGGTTTGAATTTTCACAAGAGTAGGTCGCTAGAGTGACCAAAGTTGTCGTCGCACAAATTTGGTCAATTTTTTGCCACATTCATTTCACGTCAAAATTTTGACTACATAAACGTGGATTTACCGACACAAATTTCGTCGATTTCTCTAGTCAACCTAAACTGTTATTTTCTCAATTCTGATGTAAACTTGCCCAATTTTTCGTCAGAATTCTGACCACAAACCCTTAGCTTTCGACGTCGGTGATATACTCGCGACATAAAAGGTGCCAGTTTGGTGTCTCAATTGTGACGAATATTGGTCGCAATTGAGACCAACATGTGTCGCAATTGAGACGCGCTGTCCCATTTTTTTTGAAAGCTTTTCTCTCATAGGAGTGTTCAAAACTACACAAAACTTGATTATAAAGTGTAATTGCTTAATGCATGAGATTCAAGGTATCATGCACATTTCTACCTCCACCCCATTGTTTCATTCGTCAAATGATTTATTTGACGACAAAACAATGGGAAGGAGGAAGAAATGTGCACGATATCCTGTTTCCACCGAGAAATTATGCTTTACAACTCAAATTTTGTGGAGTCTAGAAGGCTCCTCTAAGAGAAAAGGCTTTGCAATAATTGGCACAGCGCGTCTAAATTTTGGTTCCTGTAGGGAAGAATAAAATTAGGAAATAATTATTTATCAGGAATGAAAGCCAATAATTTCATCTATTTTTCAAACAGATAAATGTGACAAAAAAACTTACAGTCCCAATCACATCATCATAAGAGCGCATATATAACTATAACTATAACTATCTAAAACCAACATAATTTACAAATATCCACAATTCAAATATTATCCCTTGATGTTTTCTTTAATAGTTCTCCAATGCCTTAGGGCATTCAGTTAGAAACTTCAAAATTAATGCTATCAAGTTAGATGTCATTTCATAGCCACCAACGATAAGGTCCATAATAAGATTCAATATCTCTTCATCCATAATGTATATTAATGCTATCAAGTTAGTTGTTATATTAATAAGATTCAATATCTCCTCATCAATATACCTTTGGTTCTCGATGGAGACGTGCTCTAATCAATAGGAAACATCATCATGAAGCAGGAGGTGAGGTTGAAGGATTTTATGGAGGCATTCGGAAGTTAATTATAGAGGAAGAGATTTTAGCCTGGAAGAAGTTGTGGCCAAAAGAATCGCTAGAATGATTGATTGTTACATTAGAATTATCTTCATTTAACATTAAAGCTGCATGCATATTGGAATGGCTAACATCATCGTTAAGTGCATTTGATGATAGCACATTTGTTTAGGATATACATAGAGAATGTCAAGAGTGTTGTTGACAACTTTTGTATTTCTTTTGGCTTTAACATTGATGACTATGTTCCAACTATTTTGGGCTAATATTTGCTTCACAAATGGCCGATGCATATGAATCTTGTGCCAATAGAATGACTTTTGTTGAAGTTAACCATAATGTATACATATATTTGTAATCATTATAGTCAGGATGACAACTGTTGTAGTTCACTTGCCCATTGAAGAGTTGATTTTTTTATGACGGCACAATAAAATGTTCTGAACCATAGATTGCTTATCCTAAATATATTTCATCATCCTCCGAAACTAATCAATAATAATGCAATATATTTTAGTATTAACTATTTAAATTATTCCTGCAAATGAGGAACTTAATATAATTTGATTGAGCAACCTTACATTTTGTATGTCGCCATTTTGTATTATACCTCAAACAAAAAAATGATGGTGCCATGTGATCAAGACAACAAAAATCTCTATGGAATGTACAAACCTTGGCACTAGACTTCTTCTCCATCTACGAGGCATTCAATGCTGGAGACAGAACCTTGTATCTACTCCATAAATAATGTGCTTACTAAAGTTGTTGTGGCAGAAAGTTCTCATAGGTTAGTTCTAATCAGGTCTGGTGAATAATATGTGAAAACATCAATATAGCCAAGGCACTAATTTTGCCCCATTTTCCTCATGTATGAGAGCCTTAAAGAGAAGCTCAAATAAAAAGAAATTAGTCGTATGGATTAACTTAACAGTAGCAAAACTAAAGAGAAAAATTGTTGGTGGTGAACTACTTAAGTTGCAAATACAAGAAAAAGACTGGTCGCAATGTATGGGCTATCCTAAGTGGCAGAAATGGTCATAGTACAGTGAAGTTCACAGTTTCAATTAATCTAATTTTTAATTAAAAAGAAATTTCACTGTATGGAAATATGAGGGCTTCTTTTACAATCTTTTTTTCATTTATAAGAATTTTAAGAAACTTTTTTTGTTAAATTTTAAACCAAAAGGATTGCATTGAGCTAATGTTTGAAACTCTACCAAGAGGAAATTGAACTAAGGCATCCAAATCTTAACACACTATATTATAACAATTTCATAGTTAAGAGTTGTGCTTGTAGACAACATCCAAATCTTATCTAGCGAGTGCCTTTCATATTAAATTTTAAAATTATTTTTTTCTAGTTCAACATGGAATGACCTTTCATGTTGGTTAGTCTACTAACCCTAACTCATCTCATCTAGGTCATATCAGATCTTGATAAAGGCTAGTTTGCAACAATTTAACTTCTAATAGCTAGTTTGTAAAAGTAGTTAAAATAACTTGTTAGTAATACAATTATCTTCATAAGGAGGTCTAATTTGCATTCTCAGTACAACACTCACCCAAATATGCTTTCAACAGGTATTTAAACAACAATTAGATCTTGAAAAAATTAGATATGAAAGTGGAAATGATAATCAGGTCATGTACCTCTTCTTCATCTCGTTTGTGCTTGTTTTCCTTAACCTTTTCGTGAAGATTTGCAATGTACTTATCAAATATCTCCTGACAGAAGCTTTCATCACTAATTGCCCTGAATATTCATATCCAATATATTTATAGCTACTACTAGTGTAAGGTACATGATAACTACCTTTAATTACTCACAATAAGATTAATTCCTGATAGTGGCTCTTTTACCTGTATGCTTCTGCATCTTTGAGAAAAGGTATGCAATCCTCCCATTCCGAGGAAGCAACAATTTTCTAAAATGGAAAAACAATATATAACTAATTTATCATTACATAGACAGAAATTCGTTTATGATAACAATATAAATTCATTCATATTCAGGATTTCTAATGTACAAAACTCTGTGAAATTTTACTCCAGGTGTAAAAGTAGTAGAGGAAAAAGAGACTGCATTAGAAGGATTTTTTCCAAAATGAATAATGTAAAACTTTCAGAGAATAAAGCAAAGCCATGAAATCATCTGCCAGCCTTTCCCTCCTTTTTGCTTCTTTCTCTTCCTTTTCCTTTACTTGTTCAATCACTTCTTCAAACACAAGCTGCAAGCAATACACATGATGTCAGTAAGACCTAACAAAATCATATATCCCAAAACAACTTGCATTACTTTCAACATTTACAATTGTTTCAGTTTAACCTAATAAAAATTCATTATCCACTAATGAGAACAGACTAATGCATTTGTGATAGCGATTCACTTCCAGCAACTACTTTCCAGTGCAAATGAGTCAAAACATAATATAGCTGATGCAATGATCGAATCAGTTAGGAACCAGAGTCATATGGAACATAAGGATAAGATCCTTGTTTGTATAAATAGTAGTTACTAGGAACATAACAATATGTGACAACATTGTTCAAAGGCAAATACCAAATACTTTTATTGTGAAGTCTTTTGTAGCTGAGACAAAAAATCTAGAAATGTAACCAAAATAAACCTTAAGATTTGTTTCAAATGCAGCAACCAAATCATATAGTTCCGCAATGGAGGCTTTGAACTTGTCAAGAGTCCATGCTGATGTTACTGCGAGCTGCAATCATTACATCAAAAAGATTACAATATATTTTACATCCAATGGAAAATCTTAAAGCACAAAAGGCACACCTTTCGTGACTCCATAGCATCTTTTATGTTTGATTTGTCCTCCTGGTACTGCCAAAGATACATATTCAAAAAATGGTTACATCAAAGAAATCAAACATACATTGCCTTGAGTAATAATGATTGCAAGCCTGATTGTGAAAGTGCAATTAAATCCTGCAATCAAATCATTAAAATATATGCACCTTTCTTACCTTCTCTTTCATCCCTTCTGCAAGATCTTCAAACAAATCCTTGGGTGGTGAACCAGATGTATTTGAAGCAAGCTCTTTGCTTTATGATCCTCCAGTTCTTTGCTTTATCAAAGAACTGTAGGATCATAAAGCAAAGAGCCTGCTTCAAATGAAGTGTGTCTTTGTTGTAAGCAGGCCAGTTGCTTTATGATCCTCCAGTAATCTTCGAAATTCATCACATTTTTTACGTTCTTTTTGGTGCAGTTCTTCCTGCATTTAAAAATATTCAAGTCATTCCAATATACAAAAATAAGACAAATGAAAACTATGGAAGCACACTACTCTCTCATTCTAGACAACCTTTTGAATCGTTTGTACTTCTTCCTCCTCCAAATTAGATATAACATGTCAAAATTTTAGGATGTTCTCAGGTCAATAGGTATGACAGCTTTTGGAAAGATAAGATGCCCGTAACCGAAGTCATTATCCACATAATGACAACAAACTATTCATCAATCAAGATAAAAACCAAACAGCTTTCCAAACACAGGCATTTCACAGCTATGCCATCTCCAGCGTGCCTTCCAAATTCGAGTACAAGAAAATGGGTTCTAAGATTACACCAAAAGCAGGTCCAAAGAGAAAGTCAGATAAATTTGCAGGTTAACATGTGTATTCAACACAAGATCACAATTTCCTATAGGCAAGACTTTAAGATAGAAAAAAAAGAATGTGAATTTGAGACTTGGTGGGGTACCTTGCAAAGTCATTACAATTTTAGATATTCCTGACTTCAGAATTCATAAAAGAAATGGAATAATGTTTTAAGGAAGATCAATTGGGGTTATAAAACCCAAGCATGAAATTGAGGAATAGGACAAAGAATGAAATGTCATTAGTTTATCAATCTAATTTCGTGTTCATGTTTTCTGCTCACCATAACCTTCCCAAAATGGTAATAAGTACTTAGTGGTATCCCCAAAACAAGCACCATTCCTGAAAATAAACAAGACTTTTAAACACCTGTTTGTTGACAAGAAGCCTTAAATCGTCAATCATTTATGAAATGGTAATCACTCAGGCTTTATGAAATGTTAAGCTTTTAGACCATCACAACAGCTAATGCAGATAAAACATATATTTCCCACCCAAAGATTTATCAGAGAAAACTGTTGAAACTTAAGCACAAATGACATCCCCTTAAGCAGGGCATGCAAATATCACAAGCTATGTAAACCAGATAAAGAAGACTCCAAATGCAATTTTGGAATGCTTTAAAAATACCTGAATTTCCCAATGACTAGGAATAGATTGAGAATCATAAGAATAAAAAATCCCATGATTAGGGATATAAAATCGTGTTTATAGGACCTGTTAGAGGTCATCCCTTCCAAATTGCTCGTTGCTAATAGTTAAGACAGAATAAGAAATCTCTTCCAAGAAAAGTGGAGGAAAGAAAAAAAATAGGGATCCCTTCATATTTGATTAAGTCGAATTTGAGATAGGGTTAATCCTCCAAATGACAGCCAATCAACCAGTTAATGAGGTCATCATATCTTACACTAGACATGAGCAGTTATCGAATGCAATTGAATAATCTTTTATTAAATGCAATAAATCATTGCCAAAGAAATGAGTTTAAGTCTCAATAATAGTTTTATGGAGGATTCCTAGAATCAAATTTCAAAATGACACCCACTTCTGAATGTTGCATACCTTAACGTATACCAAAAGATTCTTGATATAAAGAATAATGCTAGAGGAGTCTTATACAAATCTTGTGGAAAAGGTTAACTAGTAGTTAGGGATGTATGTGTGGATGACAAGATAAGTCTCAACTACATGACTAACTCAAGGGATGCAAGACTTCATAATAAGAGATAATTATCTCATAATAAAGTTAGATACTTTTGGAACGTATGAGCAATTGTTATCCAATTTGTCTAATGTCTAGGATGCACCAATATACAATTAACTTTTATACACCAAATTTATACGTTGGGTGCTTCCTATTTCAATAAATGACCCACTCTTCCTACCCATCTCAAATATTATAATGTGAGCAAATGCCGAAAACTCACCTTGGTTGAGCAACTTGTCCACCCTTTTGATTCCCTCCACTGTTGAAAGAACTAAAATATATCAACAAATTAAGTGTTAGTGAAACTACTTGAACAAATGAAAGGGAAAAGTTAACAAATTTTGTACAATCTAAGGGATTTATTTTGAATTAAGTAGACTTCGAGATCATTTGATTTCTAACATATGATAATAGATCACACTATTGAAACATTGATATAACAAGCATACAATATATTGAAAAATAACAACAATAAGCATTACATATTGTAAAAACAATAATATGTACTAGAGATGCAAGGGGTGAGGATGCCATCTCCTATAACCATACAAGTCCCCACAAGGGCTAGTATTAACAAACATCTCTTGGCAAAGTTACTTTGTTCAAGAGCTTCCTTTATCCTAATGGCTCTATTAGGCTGCTACCTACAACTTCAAGTGTATATGAGGAGAGTTTCCTGTCTTCTTCCTGGTGATTGGGTATCATGCTGACATTTGCATGGCGGAAAATCAAAGAATAAAGAGCAAACGTTCCACCTGCAAAAGAAACCGTCCCTTTAAACTTAGAACACATGTTTTCACATCAAAAAGATCAAACTTTGACCTAAAAACAAAGTGAAACTAGAGCTTTTATAATCTTACCATCTCCATTATCATTGGCCCACAATACAATGAAGACATATTTGATGAGGGGCAAAACAGTAGAGAATATATGATCAAAGACAAAGCCCCAAGAACGTCATCAAGATGTTTGATGCCATTAGGAAAAGTACTCGCATACACATAAAGTGGTGATGTTCCTATGTCCCCATAAACCACACCAATACTCTGAAACACCAATTGCACAACTGCAGCCATGCTCAACATCTGAGAAACAGGATTTGTCATAAAGCGATGTTAGAATAGTTACTAAAATGGTCATAAATTATGTTGTTATAGTAAAAGAATACTTTAACTTAAGAGAAAAAAACTATACAATATTAAAACATGATATCGTGCTTTAAAAACTAAAAAGGTACCTGTAATGAAGAACTTCATTTCGACTTGCTAATTGGTTGTCACTATTAACGATAAGCTTATCTTTAAAGTTTGAGCTTCACTTGGTTTCAAGAATAGTTAAATATTCTCTACTTAACAGGGCCAACCATGTGAAGTTGGAAGCTCATTTGGCCCCTCCCCCCCCACCCCCCTAACATCACTCTAAATTCCCCATTAACATTTAATAACATTCAATTCATCCATTTTTGAAATAGAACATTCAATCATTATAATCACATGATAACATTCATTAACACATAAAATTCATAAACACACAACATTCATGAATAATTCATTAACACACAACATTCAAGAGTAAGTCATTCATGAATAATTCATTAACACAATATTCATTAACACAATATTCATTAACAATATTCTAGAGTAAGTCATTTATGAATAATCATATCTTTTTTGCTTTCTTGCCATTTCTTTTTTTCATAAAATTTCTAAGAGGAATATCAATGTCCTCGTCATCCCCATTAACATTTAATAACATTCAATTCATCCATTTTTGAAATATAACATTCAATCATTATAATCACATGATAAAATTCATTAACACATAAAATTCATAAACACACAACATTCATGAATAATTCATTAACACAAAATTCATTAATACGCAACATTCAAGAGTAAGTCATTCATGAATAATTCATTAACACAATATTCATTAACAATATTCAAGAGTAAGTCATTCATGAATAATCATGTCTTTTTTGCTTTCTTGCCGTTTCTTTTTTCCATAAAATTTCTAAGAGGAATATCAATGTCCTCAACAGGATCCCCCTCCTCTACTGGTTCTAACACATGTCTCCTCCTCATCCGTTCAGGAACACCATGAGGCCGCTGCACCAAAGGGGGGTCCGCTGCAATAACAAGTACTTCATGAGGTTAAATTCCCACCATTTTATATTAGTGAATTATGAGTTTTTATTTAAGTAAAAGAACTATAAATCAAAAAATTAATTTAAAAGAACAAAACATAGATTTTCTTTACCTGAATGTGCCACATGGTCTACCTGTTGATCAGTCTGAACATCCTCTGGCACTCATTCAACACGACATGATTCTATATCCTCAACACAAAAAGGTTACACCAAGTTCAATTAAAGATGTTAAATTGTATTAATAATTACATAATTAGTTTTAAATAACAAATGAGCACCTCCATCGATGGTACGATGCACATCAGGGGCTTCATGATGCTGCGTATGATCTGTGTCAGGATTAACAGGCTGCATTGTAATGTCATGCACATTATTATCAAATAAATTGTTGCTCAAGTATTCAATTTCTAATATATTTTTTGGCATATTTACCTGTGTACATGATGTAGGAGACTATTCGGTTGGGGCAATGAAAGCTTGTTGTAGGCATTCAGCCACCGCTGCATAGCCTCGCTTGAAGGCAGTTTTTTTGTGTTCTTCTGTGGCCTCTAGATTAAAATCAATGCCTTGCATTTTTTTATTAATCAACAAAATTATTTTCATTTTATAAATAATTTTTCTTTGCAATTCATTTATTGCTACTTACAACGCGTGCTTTGATTTTCGAATATCCACCAAAGCCAAGTTTGTGCTGCCCAACCTTTTCCAGCCTCGCCTTTGTTGCCTTTGATGTGTCCTGCAACCAATGAAAAGTTTGAAATATGTTAGATGATATAAAGAGAATACTAGAATCATTGTGGAAACATTTACTTCACTTGCGTTTGATGTCTTTGGAGGAAAAAATGCGCCATATGTATGGGTTCGATTTCCTGGTCAAAATTCATGGGATATTTTTACTGAGATCCTTGAGAAAGCACATATAGTTACAACTCCAGGAAGTGGGTTTGGACCCGCAGGTGAAGGTTTTATAAGGGTGAGTGCCTTTGGTCACAGAGAGAACATATTAGAAGCTTCATTTGTCAATATGTCTTATGTGGGATTTATGCCCAAATTGATATTGAGATTTATAAGCAATTGTGTCAGCATATGAATTACATACCTTTCATCAATAGATAGATTAAATTGAAGGTGAAGGTTTTATAAGGGTGAGTGCCTTTGGTCACAGAGAGAACATATTAGAAGCTTCATTTGTCAATATATCTTATGTAGGATTTATGCCCAGATTGAGATTGAGATTTATAAGCAATTGTGTCAGCATATGAATTACATACCTTTCATATTTACAATAACAAAATTTAAATAGCAAAATTGAGGATTATGTGTGGTAGTATGTTGGAGAAATAACTCCTATTTTAGGGATTTTGACAAAACAGCATAGCGAGAAATATTGAATTCAAAAGGATGAGAATGTGAAGGAACAAGAGGTGCAGGTGAAGGTTCAAATCACATGAAAAGTCATTTGTACACACTGTGAATTTTGTTGTATATTATGTTGTATTTTAAGAGTGCTCCCCTAAGGTATATGTGTTAGGCTTGGTACTTTGTCTCTTTACTTCACTGATATATGTGTTTGAATTAGTCTACACACAAATAATTAACATGTTACCAAAACTGATACGCCTTTTGTGAGCTTGCAAAGAGCTAAGGAATGGAAGAGAAAGATTGGAAGCAGGGTGATATCAGGAAAAATCTCTTAATGAGTTTCCACAGGAGAAAAAGCAGGGATTCCCTAAAAAGGATAATCTATTGGTTGGGTATAGACACATTATCCATGTGATCAAAGCTTCAGCAGCAATGGAAAATACTAAAAAAGAAGAATGGATTTTAGATGTGGTGGAAATGCTCATCTTTAAATTCTTTAGGATTCTCATACTACATTGTTATCTGAAGATAGAGATTAGATTTTGTGATGCTTCACACTTAAATTTGATGTATAGTGTATATGCACTTCTTTTTTGATATGCAACAAAGCACAAAATGGAATTGATGATAGTATAAAATAACAATCACTAATGACAACATTATATACTGTTATCATAGTTAACAAAATACTACAGAATATGGGATTTGATATCTTCAATGATGGATTTCATCAGGATTTACATTTAGATTAAGTGCAGATTTGATGCACACATGATCCAAAAGAAAACAGGGGATAGGAAACTCAAGATAGCGAGCAATTATTGTAAAAGAAAGGGAAAGTCAACAAGTATAGTGGTCAAGGCGTTGCCTATTTTTATGACTCAAAATCTAACACGGTACATCATATCACAAGATTTGGTTGTCACAACTTTGAGTAGGAATTTCTTAGTTGAATTCGAGTTTGAGTTCAGCGAAGATAAAATTTGAGAAAAGAACCCATAGGAGACATAGACTCTAAAATTTGTCACTAAATATGAATAAAGGGCTTCATTTTGTCAATATATCTTATGTAGGATTTATGCCCAGATTGAGATTGAGATTTATAAGCAATTGTGTTAGCATATGAATTACATAGCTTTCATCAATAGATAGATTAAATTGAGCTAGTTGAAATTGTTGATACTGAAGTTGAACCCTAAATTTGCTCATTAATGTACTAATAGTTAATACTATTTCATACCTTTTTGGATTTTTTGGTGTACTTTCTTTTGGATGTTTCCCTTTCTCCTTTGCATCCAAAATGAACTCATTCCAGTCCCTCACTGAAACAAAGGGAGGACGCTCGTACTTCGGGTTGTGGACGAGGCTCTTTCTATATGTGTCCCTCACAACCTTAAGATGTCTGGCAGCTTTTTGTAACAATTTCTTACGATCAAAAAATATTTCTACCAAACTCATGCTCTATATCTTTGATGAGCTCATCTTTTAATTCTTGAGATTGGTAGTTCCACCTTTTAAGAAAAACACAAAACTGTTAGATATAGCTAGTATAAGAAAAGACTCGAATGAAAGGAAAAGTGTTGCACCAATTAATGATATGAAAAAAAATAGTGGGATAAAATTAGTTCAGTTATGATGTACAGCAACCTAGTACGTATGGTGGGCTCGAATCTTCGCAACGTGAGGTCATAAAGCCTCCTATAAAATGTATCATTTCCTGCAAAAAATGTCATGGGATAATTAATAGTAAAAAGCATTAAAATGAATCATATGAAAGAAGACTCCCCTAATAAAAAGGAATTCCAGAATAATTAAACAACTTGCACAATACTACACACTAAAGAAGGTCATGAGGCATAACTCCACATCAAAAGCCCTTGCATTCACCACTTCCTATCATGTTTACATCTTACAAGAAAATCCTTATTACAATATAAAAAATAATTATTTAAAGTACCTGGAAGCTTAGGACATTTCAAAGGCATTAATTCATTATCGTCAATCAACAACGATGTCTCCATAGATCCCATGTTAGAAACACGGGTAGCTCCAAGAAATAATGATGAATTATCACCAATAGATGTACTTTGATCCGCATTTGGCAGCGTACCAAACGGTGCATCTCCTACCACAAAAAAAAACATTATACTATGTGATGCATCCCAAGATTAAAGTACATATTATCAACTCATAATTAACACAAAATGAAATATAGCAAAACAAGGATTTACGAGCTAGATGTCCCCTTGTTGCCGATATTGCAGTCGGCAATCTTGTATGGGCGTCTGTCAACCTCGTAGGAGTCTCCTGCACTAGATGACTTGAACAATACATTGTTAGCAAAGACATTCTGAAATAATAAAAGTAAGAGTTAAGAAGTTTTGAATGTTCGAAATAAAAAATTCCTTCTAACTTGTCAACTAAAAGATTATTTTACCAGTGGCAGCTGGAGCTCTGCTACTACCGCCCTCACCGCGTTGTCCTTGACCAGGTTCTGGATGAATTCCCAAAAATTCCTATATAACAAGAATTTAATAGTTAAAGTTTCTTACAACTCTTTAAAAAAATTGCATCAATAAAGTATTTTTGCACATATTACATATTTTACTTCACAACATAAAAGATTATAAAATATAAATCTTTATTGAACTTTTGTTATAACTAAATATTCATTGGAGCTTACTTCATAACGCTGAGCTTGCACTTTCAAATCTGATAGCCTCTTTCTCATCTCCCCGGGTTCCATATTTGCCTCATCCAAAATTCTCATTGCTTCTAAATTAATTTGCCTAATTTTTTTCTTCAACATTTTTATGAAATTGGGAGTATCAACAATATCCTCATCAGAATGCATAGCTAGTGGCTCGGTGCTTATTGCTGCTGCTTTATCCTTATCCTGAACATCAAATTGTGAGAGGAATATCAGTAAAACTATCATAAAAACTCAAAAACCGTAAATAAAATAATGTAATAATATAACATTTTTCAACTATCTAACTTGTACAATTTCAAAAAGGTTTACCCTCGCTGAAGAAGGGGTGGGAGTAGCATCCTGGTGACCTCTATCATCTGTCAGATCCATATCATCCTGTCACAAAGATTAAACATAAAAAATTCAGCTAACTGAAAGCAATAGACAGCAAAAAAAAACTTATTAACAAAATGGTAAATAGTACTTACAGCCCTCATGATACTAACTTTGTTTGTATCTATGTGATTTAAATGGTAATCAATTAGCAGTTCTTCCCCTGCACTTATTTATTTTATTGCACAAACAAAAACTTCATTCCCCTCACGCACCTCAAATATGCAATTGGGTTGCTTACTAGTTGAAGAAGGTCGCGTATTATTTATAAAACCTGCAATATTACCTATTGCTTTTGGTCTCTCATCAATGTACATAGCAAATCTTTTACTTTGATCATTTTCTTTTCGTTGTATATAATTAGCTGATACCCCATACCTACGCATACTTTTTTTATATCGAACAATCCACATCCAATCATTGTAATTGTAACATAGACCGACATACTTGAACAATTCTACAACTTTGTTGTAACATACCTTTATCCCATCCATGGAAAATAGGCCCAAACCATGTAATGAGGATGGAGCAATGCGATATATCCTCTCATTAACACAAAAATTTGTGTTAATTGGAGGTAGCTCATTGGGTATCCATTCTTTCTCAATGTGTGAGTACTGAAAGGGCACCTTGATGTCGCCTTTGGTCTCATCATCATAAGAACATGACCCCCCATTAGCAAGGAAAAATTGCATACGTTTATCAAATTTTTTCTATTCTTTTGACCTCTAGTTGACCTCCCTCTTTTAGCCGTACTACATGTAGAGCTTTCATCTACCATTTCCTCATTTCCCTCATTCGATGTAGATAGGTCTGACAAGTACCTATTTGGTGGGTCCTACAATTCATCAAATGGAAAGTGAAAGTGACATATATAAAATGTAGTAAGTTGAAAGTGATTATAGAATTATATTTCTATATGGACCTTCTTTGTCTATATATACATTATATGATTATATAATGTCTATTTATAACATACGTGTTCAATGATAAACAAGAAGAATATAAGAAAATTATGTCTATTTATTGACTTATACCTGTTGATCCATGTCACTGTGCACAATCCACGCCAAACGGGTCAAATCTCCTGTAGTCAATTGACTGTTTGCAAAAAGGATGACAATTAGAGACAATATAAACATTGGTAATTATAAATAACCTATGTTGTAATCATTAGAAATGAACACAATAAATATGTAATCAAATTTCTTGAATATGGTAATCATTTACCTTAAGTTAGCTAAAAATTACATGATACACGTTTGCTACAAATAACTTAGAAGACAACATGAACAATAGGCAACATCGCAAACATGTCAACAGAAGGGGTGACAATGTACCTGTAGTCAATTGACTGTTTGCAAAAAGGGTCATAATCAGACATAACATAAACATTGGTAACTATAAATAACATATGTTGTAATCATTAGAAATGAACAAAATAAATATATAATCAAATTTCCTGCATATGTTAATAATTTATCTTAAGTTCGCTAAAAATTACATGATACGTGTATGCTACAAATAACTTAGAAGACAACATGAACAATATGCAACATCATAAACATGAACAAATTTACCTTATATATGGAATGCAAGATGGTAAACAGAAGGGGTGACGATATTTGTAGTCATTGATTATCTTCTTCTTCATCATCATCATCATCATCATCATCATCATCATCATCATCATCATCATCGCCATCATCACCATCATCATTGCCGTCATCATCGCCATCATCACCATCATCATCACCATCATCACCATCGCCATCATCATCATCATCACCATCATCATCATCATCATCATCACCATCACCATCACCATCATCGTCATCACCATCATCTTGATCTTCATCATCTACTTCTTCATCATCTTCAATATCTTCTTCTTCCATAACATTATACTTTATCGGCCTTCCTCTTGGATCATGTCTAACAACAAATGACCAACCCTGTTTATTTGGAACCTCTGAGTAAAACACTTGATCACATTGGCTTGAAAGAACATAGGGCTCATCTCCAACTGGCTCAAACGACCTTGTATTGATCATTGTAAATCCATTATCATGTTGAATAACCGTTCTATCTGGATCATTTTGATTTAGTCGTAACCTGTACCATTTGACGATGAATAGAACTACTTTGAAGGTGTTAAATTCACACTCAATTATATCATCCAAGATGCCATAGTATTGATTTTGAGATTGTTGAGGATGTATGTCGCTTCTAGATGATATATTGGTGACCTCAAAAACTGTAGTTATCCCAGAATCACAAGTTTTCTTTGTGTCATCCAACCTTTTTATGCGGAATTTGTGGCCATGATAGTACATAGCTTTTTGGTGCTTGACCTACAATTTTTGAAGTCTGTGTAAATTATTTGCATCGTGAGTTGATACGAAACATACGTCGAGTTATGATCATTAATAAATTTCTACGTACCTCTCCACCTCTTAAACCATTTACTAGATCAACTACCATCGGCATAACATTGGAATCTCCATTACAATGATCTTCTGTAACCAATGAAGCAACACCTTCCCATGTTAATGAGCAATCATTTTTTTGACATCATTCAATCCATTCCCTCATCCAATCAAGATTGTTCGCAATATACAAATGTATTGCATCCCACTCTCGACCACCTGTTTCAAATAAATATGCTAATTAAAAATAACTAATATTGAAGATTTATATGAATTAATTAACTACAATAAAATCTTAGATTTACCTCTCACTTTCCTCGATCTACCTTTGCCCATCAAGTACTCCCCTTCTAATTTGTTAATTGAGTTGGGATCCCAAATACAATCTACATGGATGTTTGCTGCAAACTTAGGAAGATATTCAGTAATGTACACCATGGTCTGGTATACCATATATCCCTCCACCATAGAACCCTCGGGATGTGCTCTTTGTCGAACCAAGCCTTTCAAAAATTTCAAGTGCCTCTCAACCATCCACATTGACCTGGTTGGTATAGGTCCACACAATTCAATCTCCTCAACTTGATGTATGAGGTAGTGTTCTTGTGCATTGAAAAAACTTGGAGGTAGACACTTTTTCATTTCACACATCAGAAGAGGAATTTTTCTCTTCCAATATTTTATATCTTCTTTATTGATTTCTTTAGATGACAACCACCTCATGTATTTTCCAAGATCATATATAACCTGTTTGACATTGTTGGCAAAGTGGTGTGGGAGAGATAGAGGTAGAACGTACTAATATATTTGTAAAATGATCTTGTCAATATTTTATAAAAGAATGCAATTGAAACTACATGAAGTATATAAATATATAGTGAATACAAAATAACATGAATTACCTTAATAAATGTATGCCAATCGTTTGTTTTCAACCCTAGCCCAAATTTACTTTTATTTGATATGACATTGTTTATGTTCGCAGAAAATCCTGTGGGAAATCGTATTTTTTTTATAACTTCTTTTATAGCATTTCTCTGCTACTCTGACAATAACCAACTAAGGGCACTTGTATCAATCCGGTCTCCATTGTTATTTGGTTGAATACCATTTTTCATTGCATGGTTGGATTCTTCAATGTCACTACAAGTTTTGACAATTTGATCTTTGTCACGCCTTTCATCCAAGATTTTCCATAATGTCTCTGCTACATTCTTTCCAATATGCATAGGATCAAAAAAATGCACAATTGGGAGTTGCTCGTAGTATGGCAACCTAGTAAATTGTGTAGGATAAATTTTTAGTCCTTTTGGAAGTTGGAAATTGATGTCTTGACGACCTTCACAACCATCAATCACATCATCAGTAAAAAAAACACAATATCAAAATATAAATTTGAAACAAAAAGCATCAAATGGAATGACATGACCTCGACGATTTATTTTATTGTATGCCAACTTCCATAGGCGAGGTGTCATTCTCTATGGCTTTGATGTAGTCTCTTCTAGACCATTGAAAAGATGTTTTTCGGTAATTTGGTACTTATGATTTCTGTGCAGAAAGTGTCTATTCTCATCAAACACCTACTTTCTTAAACTTTTTGAATGACAAGATTTCATCTTTGGACCACAAACTAGACATGCAAATTTACCCTTTCTCTGAAGACCTACAAGATCGTGTATAATTGGATTAAATGTGTTAACTTTGACATACCAAAAAAGAGGTGTCAAGAAGAGAACATACCACAAAAATGTGTTAGCCCAAGGGCATCGTGTATTGTCCATACAAGCATTGCATGAAATTGAAATTGTCTTTGTCCTATTGGTCTACAAATTTCATACATAGTAACCCCATTCCATAACACCACCAACTCGTCGATAAGGGGTTCAATATATACGTTGATATCTTTGACTTGGTACTTACCTAGTTGAATGAGAAAAAAAATTACATAATTATTTTGACCATTTGATGGATTAGTAATAATAAATTAATTTAGATGACCACTAAATCAAAAAATACCTGGAACAATCAGTGTCAACATTATGTGCTCTCTCTTTATGGACAACCAAGGAGGTATGTTATTGTTGATAAAAAAAATAGGCCACACTGAGTAAGTAGATCTCATCTCTCCATAAGGATTGACACTGTCTGCTACCAATGAAAGCTTGAGATTACAAGGTTCTTCTTTAAAGTGTGGCCATTTTCTCTCTATTTCCTTAAATGTTGAACCATCTGCAGGCATTCGCATAATGTCATATTGACTTCTATTCCGTGCATGGTAATCTATAAATTGTGCCAAGCTATTGCACTTGAATAATCGTTGCAGACGTGGAATAATGGGAATATGCCGAAGAACCTTGCGAGGCACCTTTTTTGTTAATCGATCTGATTGATATCTACTGATATGACAAGTAGGGCATTGTGTTGCAAATTCATGCTATTTATAATATATAATATGATCGTTTGGACATGCATCTATTGTTTGATACTCCATTCCAATATCTTTCATCATGGCAGATAATTCTTGGTACGAGTGAGGTAGAATGTTTGATGGTGGTAACAAACACTCACCTATCAACCTATGACCAAAAATATAATTTCTTAATTTAAAGAACATTAATTGCTACATGAACCCAATGTTAATTGTAAGGGAACTACGAGTAAAATAATGAAAGAAGATGGCATACCTTAACATACGTGTCATTGCTACATTGGATAAACCACTCATTACCTTCCAGTTCACCAATAGCAATACAGTGGCAAGAAGAGTTGTTTTGGAGCCTTCATATAGGGGCTGCTCTGCCTTCTCAAGTAAAGGTACATCAAACTCTGCGTCATCATCACCATCATCATCATTATCATTATCATCTTGATCATCATGATCATTTTGATCATCGTGATCTTCATCATCCTGATCTTCTTCCATGGCATCATTACCTTCTACTTCAATATTCACACCTCCATGTTCCCTCGTTTGGAAAACCGCATTCTCCGAATTGTCATGGTCCATAACATGAAACTCAGGTATGTTGACCTATATGAAAATGATGACCTTATATTAACCATGACCATGATGTCATCATCAAATCATGTCTCATGTAATTTATAAACTATTAAAATACATACCAATGGGTGATACTCGTTTCCCCCTTCAATGTGACCATGTTGCCTACAATGTTGCTCAGCTGTTTTTGATTAGATATCTTTGAGTCTTTAAGCCCTTACACATTTTGCAAGGACAATAATATTTTCCATCACCTTTTCTTTTTAAGTTAGATCGCAGTCTAGCAATTGTCTCCCTATTTTTTTGTGCATTGATATCATCAGACATGGTCTTTCTTGAATGGAATGACTCATTGGTGGAAGACGGATGATTTGTTTGCAACCTGCAAATGGAGTAGTAAGAGGAAGACACATATAAAAAGGAGTTAGGTCTCTGAACCAAGTAGGAGTTAGGACATGTTGGAGTGGGGTCAGCCCAAGATATTTTAGAATCTTGAAGAACCTAGTAAAGGGTATCTAGAAAGGTGAAAATAAACAAGTATTTTTACAGCTACAAAGGAGGAATCGAGAGCATTATAAATAATGAAGAAGAAACTTAAATCCATACAACTTCACCTCTATTTACAATTTGACCTTTCTGCAAGTGAAATATGACAATATACAAAATTTCCAATCACATTTTCACTTTAAAAAGAACACCAAATATACCTTTGCTACAATATCTTCTTCAAATTCTTCGCTATCAGATTCTTCAGAACTGCAAGCTCCTGTGTAGAAAAAAGATGAGATGTACTAAGTAATTTTTGATCGGCAATATTTAAACAAATCGACTATCAAAAAAACAATTTATGAAATTTAGTTGCTTTATTATGTATTGAAGACTTGGCAAGATGTTCCCAAGTCTATCTATAGAATGCCTATCTGCATGGTTGTTTGCAAATAGTCTAGTATGGTGCCGCTTTTGAACAACAACAAATGTCACTGGGGCTGGTAATTTGGCTCAAGAGATGCACAAGCCTGTTGACACCACAGAACTTTTAGTTCATCATATAGCATTCAGTTGTCTTCTTTAACAAAATCCAAAGAGAATACAAACAAACTAATGAGTCGTGTCTATCTCAATTGAATAGCACGTACTATAGTGAGTATTAGGAAACTGACCTTGCAAATAGCATCTAGTTCATAAAGTATTAGGAAAGTGACCTTGCTGATTAGTTTAACATAGATTGGTGAATAGAAAATTCATAATAAAAATCTGATTTTTTTCCACACTTGTTCAAACCATATAATGAAACGACAAAAAATGAATTGTATACAAAGACCATATTGTAGGTTGTCCAAGTTGAAAGTGAATAGATGACCTTTATGGGGTGTTGTACCAAGTGGAGCAAGTATGTGAGAGCTTGAAGATGAAGGGCTCCTATTTTGGGGCTAATATTTGGTGGTTTCAAGGTGCCTAGGGAGAACCTTTGATGCTAAGTCTTAGTTATGTAGACTTTGGTGAATCTAGTGAGCTTTCTATGAGTTCGTACCTGCTGTATCAGCAGCCACTATGCCCTATTCCAGACCTTCACTATTCTGATTGACATCAATTATAAGTGTGCATCCAGATGTTAGCTACAATTGTTGGGGTGGCTTTTAGTGTGTATCAGTCTAATTTGACATGTGTGATGGCAGTATCAATGTGTTATCAACATCTTACATTATTTAGAAGAGGTGTAGTTCAGTGTGTAAATGTTCAGTCATTGTGGGAATGGTATTCTATGCTTTCTGTTAGGTTAATTTGTGTTGTTGCAATAGTTTGATTTTATAATCTGAATGTTGTATCAGTTTGTTTCAATAATGTTCTTGTTATTTTGTTGTATTGTAATGCATCTCACTATAATGTCCCCTTTTTGACATGACATTCAATAATAAAAATAAAAAGTAAAAATATAAAAAATTAAAATAACATGTAATATAATTATAATTTAATTAAGTTTAGTGAATGATCAAAATGAATGCAATAAAGAGTTATGAGTATTGAAGGATTAAGATATAAAGGAGAGACCATTCAATATTTAAATTTATATTGGAAAAGGTAGAAATGAATACTTATTGATTTAACTCAATTTATAATTGTTATTTAAATATTTCTTAAAATAACATAATCCTTAATCTTTTTTTTAATTCTCTTCCAACTATCTCTATTTAGTGCCTACCATGTTTATGTGCATGTTTTTTATGTGTTTTGGATAATAAGTCTAATTTAATTTGTCTATGGACTAAGACCTTAAATTATTGAGCTTCTCTTTGTTTTGTGAAAACTATAGCATTCTCTACTTAACAGGGCCAACCACGTGAAGGTGGAAGCTCATCATGGCCCCTCCTAGGAGTCTCTTATGACCCTTTATGACATTTTAAGAGCTCTAAGATTTATTCTTAGGGATCGTAAACAGTTGTAAAGGGTCATAAGGGATCTTAGGACACAACAACTAAGAAATATAATTGTAAGCATCATGGTCACATTTTTTTGGAATCAATGTAATTGAGTTGTATACCCAAGCGACGAAGTGCATCTAGAAAATGAAACTACAACCTCTTGGGATTGAGACAAACCTTATAAAACAAAAGCAGATAGGAATGATCGCTTGCCAATATCTGTTAAATAGATTTGTTGGAGGACCTTGTATTCATGAGCTAGGAATGATCGCTTGCCAACAGTTGTTGAATACATTTGTTGGAGGACCTTGTATTCATGAGCTACAGATGTATTCAACAATTGTTGGCAAGCGATCATTCTTATAGATGAATTCAACTTGGAATCAAAGGTGTGGAAGTTGCTTTGCATTGGTTGGGTACACAACCCAATTACGTTTCCAAAAAAATGTGACCATGATGCCTACAATTATGTTTCTTAGCTATTTTGAAATCTACATATTTGATAAGAGAAGCATTTGAAGTTTATGTTGTGAATCCACTAAATAGGGTCAAGAGTTGATTTGGGAATGTTGGTCAGATGATCTAAGAGAAAGAATGGACAGACAGATGGAGAGAGAGATAATACAAGTGGTAGAAAGAGCCATACCATTTGCAAGACACCACCATCCTTTTGGTAGATCAAAGGAAAACATGGTAAGGACTATAATACACATTGTCCTCAAGAATATTATCTAGGAGTCTTTCTATCACTTGTATTATCTCTCTCTCCATATGTCTCTCAACTCTTTCTCTCAAATCATTAGACCATCATTCTCAAATCAAATATATTAAATCAACAAAAATAAGTTTGATCCTATTTAGTGAATTCACAGTTTCTTTTGCATTCAAGACCGAGATTAATGCATATGCAGTAGCCTGACACCAATCACCCATTACATGTCAACTATTAAAGCTTGTCAAACAGTTGCTGAGTTGTACTTCATAAGAGTTAGGTGCTCCTGCACCATAGACAAAGATGTTGATGCAAGGTATGATGTTACTAACTTCCCTCTTAGCGCCCTAGTCCACCAACTCGTACATGAAACCATGGGACAAAAAAGAAAAAGTGTTGGATTTAAAAGCTTTTCTGATCGGTTATTAGGAGTATGAATGAGGTCTGCATGTCAGATTCGAATGAAGCCCTAAGATTCATTCAAAGCCCCCACACCAATATCAGAATGGAGGCTTCGAGTGAAGCCCCTTGGGACCTTCATTCAAAGATTTGGCTTCATTTGAAGCCCCTAAAATTTAGCTTCCCCACTTTCCATGATAGAAGCCAGTTGTTTTACAAGAGTCAAAAATAGTTTGTCCTCCATTGTAGAAGCCACTTGTAATACGCAATTGTTTCATGCAAATCAGAGTCCACAGAATTTACCATCAATCTCTTTCAATAGCTTAGTCCATCTTATCCACTGCACAATAATTTAGAGGAATGTGCCAAGGCATTCCAAATCTTTGCCAATGTATAGACATGTGTCTTAAAATGGACCCACATATAAGATAAGATTCAATGTATATCTGCACGAAATGAAGCTGAATTCTGAAACCATTTAGCTTTCATTTATTTCAGTATGGCCCATTTAATTTGCTATATAAATGTCAAAATGCAAGAGATATTGAATTGAGTATAATAAAGTAGAGAGGAAAAACCAATGTCTTTGGTAAATGCAGTGAAATTGAAGTGTGTAGCATTTGTTGCACTGCCATTATTACCAACACAAGTATCTCAGTGTGAAAGGAAGAGAAGGCAATCAAGAGGTCAGGTGAGGTATGCATTCAATGTGAGTTCAAGTAAAAGTGTGGAAGTGGAAAGAGAGGAGAGGATTGAGATTGTGGAAGAGATTCTGTCTGGAGAGTGGCCTGAAAGTCTTTCTATACTCAATTTTGAGGATTTGTCAGTTTACTATGAACCACTTGTCTTCAAAGCTCAGGTAGATTTTTTTATAAATGTTTTTGTTATTATGTATTAAGTTTCAATAGATTCAAATCTAAGATTTCCAAGATGAAAAATTTACAATTTAATTTGATTGTCTCAAATTGCTTTTATCAATTTTTGAAATCACACCCATCATCAGAATTATATAGATCTTAGAAAGTAGAAAAAAATTACGAACTATAATTAATTTTCATGATTCTTAATTCACATATATAAATTAGAATTGAGGTGTCTGTAAGTGTAAGGAAGCCAAAACTTATGGACAAGAGATTTTTCTATTGAAAGTTTATGGCAGAAATGATCAAAGGCCCTGTATTTGACAGTCACAAGTTTTTGACAATTTGTATAAAGTTTTCCCTTTTATCTAATACAAGCTTATGAATTTTGAATCTATTTTAGTAAAAAGAACAGCAATACGGGCATCCACTTTGGCTTCCAATAGAATCCTAGGTGGATCCATTTACCACTCAAATTTATGTTTGCTCAATCCTTAGCTTTTTCCTTGGAGTCGAGATAAATTTTAAAGAAAATATTAATAGATTATATAAATAAATCTTTTAAATTCACATATGTGCTAGTTTTAACATCTGAAAAATTTAGTTAATTTTTTTTACATTTACACTAACCTATATCTTTTTCATAAGAAATATTTTGGTATTAATTTTTTTTTGTAAAGATTTAATTTTTTCTTATAATATATTACTATAATAAAAATATATTAAAGTAAATATTAATTGACATTGTGGTGATCTATTTAGAGCTGGGTCAAAATAGATAGGTGAGGCTATCATCAAGGTTCAAATTTTCACTGGTCCATTGTACTTATAGATTTGTGTCTATGTTGGGTGGCTATACTGAGGAACTTGAATGACTGAAGTGTTTGGTAGTCTTAAATTGAAAAAACAAATGAGTAGTCTAAAGTATTAAAATTAAAAATAAACACAATTGAATTTATAAAATTGGCATTGAAAAATGTTACCATAGTGACCTTACTTTCTATTAAGAATTTTGTTTTGTCTTGATTGGCATGCAGTTACAAATTCTGAATAGGTGGTGGAATTAAAGATTTCTCTAGATAAAATGACAAGAATTAGATGGCAGGTTTCAAGGATTAATACAAGCCGCCCATGTTGCAGCCCTATATGATTGCTTTCACAACCTGCCATCTCCGTGCATTTTTTCTATATGTCTGCTAATTTAATTTAAGGAACTGTCAGGCTATGTAATTGTATGATTTGATCATGAGTAAAACTTTGTGGAATAATGAAATATGATACAAGAAACAAGGAATATGCACTATGTTTCAATGAATTTTTAAAAATGTCAAGGTTGATTTTGCAAGATGAGCATTATAGAACTTTACAAAATTATGAAGACAAGGCAGATTTTGTGTTGCTGAACAAGAAAGCATATTTCTAACTAAAGTATTGACATAAAAAGTTTAGTAACTGTCCTAGAAAGTAATCTTGATGAAAGAGAGCATATTCTTAAAGTAGTGACTTGGTAGAAATCCATTAAAAGTGTCCATTAAAAAACACAATACAGCCTGAATATGTCAGTATATGGCAGAGAGTTTTACATGGCATTCCTAAGATAAATAGAATAGTAGTCAAGCCCTATTCAAGAATGAAAAATCTTGTTATTTTCCAAGGAGAGGACTTCTATCAAGATGAATCATTAAATGTGGAGTGCACTTTGTAACAGACACAAAAGATTGCATGAACGTTGTGAAAGGGGTGCAGAAGATGCTCACTTTTTCCTTGCAGAGTAAGAAGTAGTTGGTGTTGCTATTTCTATTAGTGTGAATTATGCAAAGTAGCCAATTGCATTTGATAAGAAACTCAGTGTCAATTCAGATGACATCCATTTTGAAGGAAGAAGACTTGATAAAGATAAGGTTCTTCAAGCCGTAAGGAGATCAAAAGTGTTCAAAATTCTAGAACCCTACACAGTCGAGAGAAGACAGAGTGTGCAGAGTTTCCCCTAATAGTTGAGATCGTGAACATAATCCAAATAGGCAGTTCATGGAAAGTCGCATAGTATGAGTGAAGAATCTAATGAGATGATACACTGCATATCATAAAAAGGATGCCCTAAAAAAGAGTTACAGACTACAATCCTTATCCCTAATTATGTAATCGGATCTATGCCGGAAGCTAATCATGTCACTAAACATCTCTTTGACTCCCTAAAATCTCTACCCTTAGTTTCACCATTTTAAGATTTATGTATTCACTCATGTTTTATACAATTTTTTACATTATCTGTGCAATTTTCCAATCATTCCCTTAATAGACATACCCATAGTATACGGTAATAAGTTGAAAGATTGACCACATGATGACCGTTTTGACTATGATGTTAAACGATGTCTTGCATGGGCTATATAATTGAGATATTGAATAAGTTTCAGGAAGGTCCATTTTTATTATGGTGTGTGATGTGGTCTTGTTGAATAAAAGATTTGGAAAAAGATGTGCGGTGTAAATGACATTCAACTATGAGTGTTGTGGCCTACCACCCAACTCATTTGTTCCCCAATACTATGAGAAGAAATCTCTTCAAAGATTTATGTAATGTTGTTTGGCTTCCTATAAATGCCTATGCAACCATCTAATTCAAGTAAAATATCAAAAATTCAAAGATAAAAGCTGTTTCTTTGAAAAGCCGCTATTTTGAATGACCCACTGACCATTTTTATCACTATCTGATATAAATGGTTAGTGATAAAAATGGTACTGTGATCGGTTGGAGTTCCTTCACAAATGAGAATAAGTGGAATGTTATGCCTATACAAATCAAAACATTGAGCCAACTTTAATTTTATACAATAACCAATTAATATGAATGCAAGCTATCATAAACCCATCAACTGATGTCAAAGCATAATGCAGTAGACTGTTTGAAAGCAATTTCAAATGGAAATAGAAATGAAATGTACCCAAACAGATATTCCTAATCAGAAATTAGGAATCCATTAACCGCTGCTCCAAACCACAAACATGGTAATATAAATAGAAAACCAAACTAAATGACAACACTCATTAGCCTTTTCGTTATTGAAATACAGGAAATAGTAAGATTGTAGACCCACCAAAACTCATTTCATTCAGCTAAATTCAATAATAATAAATATAATGACTTTTGTCCTTGAGTAAGTAGCATGGTAAAATGAATAGTATAAAAAAATGCACCTGATATAATATATAAGTATATGTGCGATTGAATTTAACCATTTTACGATCATGCGGCGATACCCAATACATTATTTTAAAGGCACATAGCAATGGTTTTCATAAATTAGTTAAAGATCCAACTTTCTCCTAAAACATATTAGTTCCTGCTGTAAGCAGGATACTAATGGAATCACATGGAACTCCTCAAAATTTCAAACGTGCCCTCAAAATTTCTACAATCAAACGCACCAGATCAGACGTGCCCTCCCGCCAAGACGTGCCCTCGTGCCAATATTGATGGAGACCCTCGCGCCAATGTTGATGACCCTCGTGCCATTGTTGATGGAGACCCTCGCACCAAAGCGAAACAAAAATGATCTGTAGCAGAGCCAATGATCTGTAGCAGAGCCAATGTTGATGGAGACCCTCGCTCGCGCCAAAGCCAAATGAACCTCGCGCAAAAGCCAAATGAAATGTTTTGCCCTTTTTTTTTTGTTTTATGCTTCCCTGTGTGTCGCAATTCTGACAAAACTAATTGGTCGCAATTGCGACCAACACGGGCTAGTTATTAAAAAAAATAAAAAATTTGCCCATTTAAAAAACTTGGTCGCAATTTTTGGTCGCAAAATGACCTCAAATGCTTAAGTGAGAGGCCAACCATGTGAAGGTGGAAGCTCATTTGGCCCCACCCCCGACAACATCTAAATTCCCTATAAATAGCTAAGATTCATTCATTATATTAATAAAATGTAACATTCATGAATAATCACATGATAACATTCATTAAAACGTTGGTTTCATTTGAACATTCACATTAACATTGAAACATAAGATTCATTAGAACATTCACATGAACATTCAATAGAACATAAATAAAACATCTATACATAAACACCAGTCATTATCAAATAAGTTACATGAGATCACATGAATCATTTATTTTTTATTTTTTTTGTCCTTCCCTATATTGTTGCAGAGGCATATCCATGTTATCTTCAATATTTCTTCTCACCTGTGGATGTGCACTCATTGTTCTTTGCAAAGGAAAGTCCTCTGCAATAACAAATAAAAGGGTTATATTTTTAAAAAATTGAGAACTTAAATATTTTAAAGAACATTGTAGCACTCTTTACCTTGTCCAACCACATCATCTTGCCCGTCGGCTTGGACCTCAACATACTCATCAGGAAAAACCTTTGCATCCCCTATAACTACAATACAAGATGTTTTCTTAATAGCAACACATATTATAGTTACCTTTGCATTACTACACTGAACTCAATTTAAAATGTTTATTTGTATTAATAATTCAGAAATAAAAAATTGAATAGAAAATATATACCTTGAGTACTAGGATCCACATTTGAACTGCCACCTCTACGATGCTCAATTGATGTATCAGGATTGACAAGCTACAATCCAATGCAAATAATTAGTACATTTCTTGACAATATATACATATTTATACAAGACAAATACTAAGAAATCTTAATTATTCATGTTAAAAAATATAAATATATTCATTTTAAAGTTTTAAATAAATATATAATCATATTTTCCTTACTTAAAACAAATGTAACGACTTATATTTTTGGAACTTAATATCAAATACAGTAATTGCTAAAGTATTCAATTTGAAATAAAAATCAATTGACTTATTTACCTCATTGATAGATCCAGAAGAAGAACCTTGCACACTCATTGCTAGGAGTCAATCAACCATAGCTATATAGCCTTTTGTGTAGCCTAATTTCTTGTCCTCTTAAGAGATTGTTTTTTAAAACTCCATGGCCTACATTTTTGTTTGGTATCATGATTTTTTTTGTAATCAATTTCATCAAGGTCAAATTGTTTACAATTTATAAATATTTACATAAAAAATTTCATTTACTTATACTTACAACTCGTGTGGTAAGTTTTGAATATCCACCCGAGCTGAGCTTGTGCTACTCGTGCTTTTGTTTTCTTGTTTTAGTTGCCTTTGATGTGTTAGGAAACCTATGTGAAGTTTAAAATATGTTAGATCATATAAGTATTAAGAGTAATTATTACATAATTTCATTCTTAATATTATAACATAGCTTCTTTCCTCGGGTGGTATCATTTCCCCATCATCTAATGTTTTTTTCTCGGTGGCATCCTTTTTAAGATTCTCCCACTCAATAATGGGAATTTAGGGGGGGCCCTCATAACAATGGTTTTTTTCCATTTGGATCCTATAGTTGTACCTAATATACTTCAAATCTTGGCCTGCTTTCTCAAAGAGCCTAAGTCTTTCAAAGACGTTGGGTCCAAAAAGTGTTGTCATGGAAACAATGAGTTGGTCCTTTAACTCTTTTGTTTGCAAATTCCACCTTTTAAGAAAAGAAAAGAAATTGTTAGATTCATAAATGAACTAAAGATACCTTTTAATTTACTTGAAGAAATTGATCAAATTAAGGAAACATGATCTAGCAATGAAATCAAAATATGATTCCCTATGCATATGGTCAGCCTAAACATACACAAAAATTCATCATTAAGTTTTTCATAAAATATATTATTCCCTGCAAAATAATAATATGATTAGTAGTTATTGGAAGGGACTGCATGGGAGGTTAGTGCATTTTATTATTGTTGGTGTAAATACATACTTTACTATTTACACTTACTTAAGTTTACTTAGGTTAATGCATTATTTAATTATATTGCATTATTTTATTATTTATGAGACACTTAGGAGTTTGCACACCTTTTGAGTTGTCATGTTGACAACACAGGAGTACGCAACTCTATTTTAGCACATGGTGTCTACAACACTGTTTTGCATGTCCCACCCTTGTAGACTTATCCTCTTATCATCGCACTTACTTTCGTACTTAATGGAGGATAATCCATATCTAGTGGACATGTTCTTGGTTGTATGACACATCACGATGCTAACTTCTATGCATTCTAGAAGCTCTATTGAGGCCTTTATATTCAGGCACTCCTAGTGTACTCTGAGTATCAAGTTATTGAATACATTGTTATTTTGATCATACTCTCTCTCTCTTTGGTCTACTGTGTGCTTGTGTTTGATTTCGTAGTTCTTAGGTGAATTTTGCCCTTAGGCAAATTCTTACATGGTATCAGAGCAACTTAGAGATTTTCTCATCACAAGCCGTTTGAGACCTCTTGCTTGCTTCATCACCTCAGCCTGAATCTGGAGTGCTTCAGAAATTGGGAGTGTCCAGCATTAGATCTGACCTCACCATTGCATCCAGAATGTTGAATCAGTTAAAATCGAATATAAGCACACTTACCTTAGCCCAAAGTCGACCGTGAGGCAAAAAAATTTTGCAAATCGAAACCTGGAAGCCCCAATTTGTGGTATGGGTATGATCTTTTTTGCAGATTTATGAATTTATTTTCAAATTAGCATTTTTCATTTCTCTGTATTTAATTTTTGTCAATATTTGAGAAAAATTTTTGCCCCTTCGGGCACAGTCAAAGAAAAAAATTTGACAAACCTGGGCAGTGACACCTCGGATCTGTCATTTGGAAAGTTTATTTAATTGTGTGCAGAGGAAGTTCTTTATTTCAGACATATTGCGTACTTAACTCGCAATAGGTACCATCAAATTTTGAGAAGGCCTACCGGTGGTTAAAGTCTCCTCCATCACCGACGGCTTCTTCCTAAAGCCCTGCGGCTCTTTATATTAACATTGGGTGAGTGTTTATTTTAAACACTTCTGGTAAAAACACCACAATGAATGCGAGATCTTTAAGAAAGAAACCTCCCTTGCCATTTTTTTCTTTCCTAACCCTCTGCATCGAGATCCCGACGATCGACAATCTGCTTCTCCCACCTGCTACATTGAAGGTTTTTCGCCCGCGTTGCAAGTTTCCAACATTCGACATGCAAAAGCCTGACCACCTGTAAATCTAGCAACGTTGTCTTTCCTAACTCCGAAAACATCTGCGGACTTTTAGCTATGTTTTTCTATTCTTCTGGTGTGAGAGCAGTTTTCGACCATGCAGACAGACTCCCGCCAACGAGCTCAGACTTTTCGGCGAGCAGAGTTTGATTTTCAGGCGACTCATCCACGATTTTTTGGCACGCTTTGTTCCCGCCCGTGTGAGAAGAAGACCTCTGGTGCCATGTTTGGAGTTTTAAACTCTCGCCCGCAAAGAGGCAACCTGGCGCCACATTGTGCAGGCTTAATCGTCCACCCTCCACTCGCCCACGTCAACTGACAAGCCAGTCGGATTTCCATGTCATTCGTGGACAAAAATCCCTTTTCCACATCAGTGTATAGACTAGCACGTCAGCATCTCCGTATAGTATGAAAAGTTCAGTCATCATCTGCAATGTTAGCCATAGTGCTCATTTTTGTTGACGTCAGCAGGACATGGTCTTAAAATTGACAACCATTTGACCATCACTTTCAAATGTTTTATAACTACGTTGATGGTTGTTTGATCGTCAAATTTAGACTTGTAGTTTCTCCTCCATACCCCTCTCTAGATTACTTTTCAGTTTGGCAGCCTAACTTTGTGAGCTCGTAGCTTGGACATATGGACTTTGATTCAGATGCAATTTTTTATGAAATCAGGTAGAATTTCCTAAATTTTCTAGTGGTGGTGTTTTTTTCTAGTTTTGGTGCACATATTTTGCAAAAATTGCATTGTTTGACGATTGTACCTGCATAATCCTGCATTTTGCAACTTCAGAAGCTCCGTACGGGCACATCTGGTCGCTTTTTCAAGTTCCTTTTTTTTGAAAGTGTTTTTTTTTTTTGTTTACTTTCCAGATCTGAAGTTAGATTCTAGGGTTGTGTGGAAAAATTTCTCACTTTTAGAATTAGGCCTTTTATGGCATTGTAAAGCTTTGGTTCTTTTTCAGAATTGTTGTAAAACTAAGCTACAGTGCTTAAATGACAGATTTTAGCCTCATAAGGCAGTTGTAAAAACAAAGTCAGAAAGACCACTTTGTTCATTTTTACAAGTGGCCCATTGTAAATGCACTACTTATAAAGTGCCAAAAGCATCTTTTTTGGGGGGGGTCTTTTGATTGAGTGAAAAAGGGGGGTTGTGCACTATGTTTTTTGTGTCTCTCTATTGTGCTCTTTCATTTTTGCATCATGGGTTTTAAATATCCTCCTCTAACTTCATGCAACTATTCTACATGGAAAGATATTGCATGGAGTAGATTAATGGAAAAAGAATATAGTTTATATGTTGATGGTACAATTACCCAACCTACTGATGCTAAAGAACTCATTGATTGGAAAAGACAAGACCAATAGGCTTTAGGTGTTATTAGGAGTTGTGTACATGGGGATCTGCTCTTTCACATTAAAAATTGTTCAGAATCTAAGGAAGCTTGGGATAAACTTGAACAGTTGTATGGTAAAGTGGATGAAGAAAAGGGATTTCAAATTGAGGATGATCTACTTCTCTTGGATCCTAAGAATTATGACACAATTCAGGATTATATCATTAAATTCAATGAGTATAGGGCACTTCTTAAAGATTGTGGAAATCTCATGAAGGATGATAGGTTGATACATCACATCCTGAAGAAGCTACCTCCTGAGTATGCTAACTTTGTTTCAATTTTTAATACTCACAACTTGACCATGGGATCTACTTACCAAAAACCTTCCTTTGATGGATTTGTAGACATGTTGATTGTTGAACAATCTCACTTGGTGGATTTTGGACTTCTCAAGTCATTTAAGACCAAAGCCTTAGTGGCTAGTGATGCTCACAAATCTAGTCAAAGGGGAAAAAGAAACAACAAGAAGAAGCAGTGGAAGTAGAAAACACAATCTGAGACACAACATGACTCCTCTCAACAAGGCAGTTCTTCTTCAAACAAGAAGGGAAGTAATGAAAAGAAGGACAAACTATTTTGTGCATACTGCAAAAAGCTAAATCATGACGAGCATCATTGCAAGACACAAAGAATCGATGAGTTAGAAAATCTACTCAAGAAGAACATAATTCAAGTGCCAGGTACTTCCAAGGATTCTACTCCTAACTCTTCAAAGGGTAAAGGTCAAGAACTTATGGCCAACACAACTTCTTCTTCGGAATGGATACTTGACTCAGGTGCCTCTTACCACATGGGTTCTTCAAGGGAAGAGTTTTCTTCATTGAAGCAATCAAAGGTGCCACACATCTTCGTGGGAGATGATGCTAAGATGGAAGTTGAAGGAAAAGGACATGTTGAAATGGAAGATGGGGAATTCAAAGATGTTCTCTACATTCCAAATCTAAGCTCCAATCTCCTATCAGTTTACCAAATCACTCACCTTGGAGATGGTCATAAGGTTGAGTTCCTTCCCGATTTAGTCATGGTGCGAAGTCTCAAAGATGATTCATTGGTAGCAGTGGGGAAAGTCAATGATGAAAGGAGGCTTTATTACTTCTCCCATTTTGTGCCTAAGAGTTCTTCTCAAGCCTTGTTAACTCACTCTAGTTCAAACAACAACTTATGGCATGAGCGGTTTGGTCACATTGACTTCCGCTCTCTTCAGCAACTTTGCTCAAAATGCATGGTCAAAGGTCTACCCAATATCAACTTTTCTAAGGGGGAGTGTTCATCTTGTTCAGTGGATATGCATCTCAAGGAGAAGTATGATAAAGGGAAGTCTTCTCAAGCTCCAGTTGTTCTTCAGCTAGTTCACATGGTATTAGCAAGACCGTTTGCAGTGACTTCAGTCAGCCAAGGCCGCTACATACTCATATTTGTTGATGACTTTTCAAGATTCACTTGGGTCTTCTTCCTTCATCACAAGAATGAAGTAGTTCCCAAGCTTTAAGACTTCAAGACTCATGTTGAACACAAGTCAAGGAAAGCCATCAAAGTATTAAGGGTGGACAATGAGAACATATATGTTGATAGAAGGCTTAAGAACTTTTGTAAAATTAAGGGGATTGATCTTCAGAACTCACCAGCATTCAGTCTGCACAAGATAGATGTTGCAGCTATGAGGATTAGGACTCTCAAGACCATGGCAATTTGCATGATTAAGGCCAAGTCTCTCGATCCTACACTTGAAGTTGAAGCCATTAGCAGTGCTACTCATATACTTAATAGATCTCCACATCCAGCCTTAGATGGAAAGACTCCTTTTGAGGCATGGTGTGGTAGAAAACCAGTTGTGAGTCACCTTAGAGTCTTTGATTGTCTAGCATGGGCAAACCTTTCTTCTAGGAATTGCAAGGCACTGACACCTAGGCCTTGTACTTTCATCAATTATGAAGACAATATGAAGGCTTACAGACTTATGGATCCAGAGACTCATGAGATTTTTGTGGAGAAGAATGTTTATTTTGAGGAAATTTCTCCTAGCTTGTCCTCTACTCCTCTCCGCACTTCATACACAGTGGAAACTAATAGTGACACCAGCAATAGTGCTTCAATAGGTTCAGACACGTGGGGTTCTATCGATAGTTGCAGTGAGAGGTCACATCAGTCTGGTCCACATGCTTATATTGCCATAGTGAAAGGTCCATCACATCTTGGTACATCTCATCTTCCAGCTCCAGCTTCATTTGACTTGGGAGACACACTTCAGGACATACATCTTCTCATTGATGATGATTCTTCTACAGTTGTTGCGAGGGCTCACTCTGACCCTCATGTCCATTCTCTACATGATCAATCTTTACAGGTAGGTTTGATTGTGGATCCTTATGAACAACAATTAGTGGAGGTCTCTTTGTCAGTAGAGGAGACAGATGGTTCAGTGGAACAGGTTTAGCAGACATCCTTGATAGATCTACATTCATTCATTTCAACACAGTTGGAAGGGGTGAACTTCAGAATCAGTACAGGGATACTTGAGTAGGTTTTCGGGTCAGCACATATCTTCAGGACTGTACCTTGGGCATTGTTTCTTCCTAAGGGGAGGAATACCATTCTGCATTCATGGACCAGCTTTTTCATTGGAGTAGCTTTCACTTGTTGGCATTCTTCTTTTGGGGGGGGAGCCTATTCTGTATCTCTTCCTTCTTTCATTCTCTTATGTATATATTGAATGTATGTTGTAATGGGGGGGTCTTGATTACTCCATCCATTGATGCATCCTTACTTATCTCTCTTTTTTTTTTTTGGGGGGGGGGGGGGGGGGGGGGGCGGGGGTTTTCCCATGAGGTTTTCCCTCTTTCCCCGCTTTATGGGAGATTGCATTTTCATTATGTATTTGGGTACCTAACATGGCCTAGTAGCCGAGACCCATTTTGCATCTTCATCCTAGTTCATAAGCTTAAGGGCATTCCCCCAAGTTGCACTTAAGGGGGGGTGTTGGTGTAAATACGTACTTTACTATTTACACTTACTTAAGTTTACTTAGGTTAATGCATTATTTAATTATATTGCATTATTTTATTATTTATGACACACTTAGGAGTTTGCACACCTTTTGAGTTGTCATGTTGACAACATAGGAGTACGCAACTCTATTTTAGGACATGGTGTCTACAACACTGTTTTGCATGTCCCACCCTTGTAGACTTATCCTCTCATCACCGCACTTACTTCCGTGCTTAATGGAGGATAATCCATATCTGGTGGACATGTGCTTGGTTGTATGATATATCATGATGCTAACTTCTATGCATTCTAGAAGCTCTACTGAGGCCTTTATATTCAGACACTCCTAGTGTACTCTGATTATCAAGTTATTGAATACATTGTTATTCTGATCATACTCTCTCTCTCTCTTTGGTCTATTGTGTGCTTGTGTTTTAATTCTTAGTTCTTGGGTGAATTTTTCCCTTAGGAAAATTCTTACAATCATGAGTATAAGATTGTATAGTAAAAGAAATAATCAATCTTTAAAGTACCTAGAAGTTGGGGTACTTTTAGGGGAAGACCATCTTCATTGCTAACAAGCATTTGATCACAATTCTTTATTGTTCCTGTACATCTAACATAGGAACACCCAAGAAGGTCCTCATCGCCTCCTGCATAAAATGAATCCAAAATTACAAAATTCCCCCTAAGAAATAATAGTCCAAGTAAAATAAACACATGAAAAAATGAGAGAGAAAAAGAGGAATCTACTTACCAATAGGTGGTGCCACTGCATTTGTTGTTGAGCTATGTATTGCAAATTTGCAATTAGCAGTGCCTCTTTGATTTTGTTCATTGTAGCAGGCGACGTAGTAAATAGAGTATCAATCCTGAAAAATGAGATTGTTAGAGCACAATAAAACAAGATTGTTAGAGCTATTAAAAAAATAGTGTTCAAGCAAAATGCAAGTGTACGATAGAATGACATGCAATGCACTTGAACCACCTAAAGTATCATCCTCTGGAGGATCTCCCCTCAACGCCCTCAGTATCCTTTCAAAAAATAACATGTATGCATTTAATTTAATGCCATAAATAAAAGAGTATGCTATATAAATGGTTATTTTTATAATTAAAAACTACATTAATACTTATTGTTTATGTGTGAACTAGGTTCACCAACCTATAAATCTAATTTTGTAATGTAGGAGTCTGAGGTTGAGTTAATGTCAATTGTGATAATCTTTTTTCCTATATCATTAATAAGCTTTTTCAATGAAAATGCAAGATCAAGGGCTTAATCAAAATCAATAATAAATTTAGCGAGGTCATTGTGTGGCTCCTCATCCTTGTGGACTACTTTTTCCTTTCCCTTTTCCTGATCAACACTCATTTATGAGAGTAATATTATTAGCTCTATACTTAAAATCAATCAAAAATAGTAGTGAAGAGTAAAACATAATGAAAAATATGCATTAACATATTTCTTTTATCTAATGTGTACAACAACAATGAGTTTTGCTTGTTGGGAAGAAGAACCATTGCTACCGTGCATATCCTATGGATGTTGATCCATACTGTAGCCTTGCATTTCAAAAAAAAATCATTGAGACATGTTAAAACACATGTGTTATTATTCTAAGTTAGCAAAAAAATATACAAATTTAACGGTGTGTTGGATTCATTGATTGGAGTTGAACTTAAATATGTATAGTACATACCACCTTGCCCATGATAGTGGCTTTTTTTGTATCTATGCAATTCAAATTGTAATCAATAAGAATCTCTTTGCCTCCACATATTGATTTTATTGCACATACAAATATGTGATTTCCCTTGTGTGCCTCAAATATGGAATTTGGTTGCTTCTTAATTGACACAGGTCATGTACTAATTATAAAACCTACAATATTCCTTGATGCTTTTGGCCTTTTGTCAATGTATATAGCTACTATTTACTTTTTTCACTAACTTTTTGTTATATATAATTTTCAACGAGTGCATCCCTACACATACTTTTTTATATCTAACAATCTGCATCCAACTACTATAATCATAGCAAGGTCATACATACTCCATCAATTCAACAATCTTGTTGTAAGAGACCTTTATGCCATCCATGGAAAATAGGCCCAAACCATGTAATAAGGATGGTGCTATGCGATATATCCTCTCTCCAATACAAAAATCAATGTTTATTGGAAGAAGTTCATTAGGGACCCATTGTTTATGTAGATGTTTGTACCTAAAGGGCACATCATAGTCACCTTCACTCTCCTCATCATAAGAACATGACCCCCTTTGAGCAAGGAAAAGTTTCATGTGCTTATTGAATTTATTTCTGATATTTTGACCTTGAGTCGATCTCCTTGATTTAGACATATTAAAAGTCTCACTTTCTTCTTCCATTCCTACATTTTCCTCACTCAAGGAAGACAAATTTAAAAAATACCTATTTGCTGGTACCTGCACTCCATGAAATAGGAGAGATAGGTGGCAATGAGAGAGATATTTAACAAATGGTAAAAGACATTAATCTCTATGGGGTGTACTAACTTATACTTGATGATCCATGAGACTTTGTGGGATGTTCGTGAAAGGGCTTCAGGTTTCTACAATAGTAAATCAATTATCTTATGTTAGCTAAAAAATTCATGATACATATAATCAAAATTACATCGAATATTAGCATCACATATGAATTATAGACAATAAAAGGTACATGATAAGTTAATCAAATTAATCATTGATCTATCAAGAATTGAATATTTAATAACATAGAAATTGATCACATAATAGTACATTTCATTATTCTCATTGATAATCAAACCCCCCTCCAATGTTAGTTAATCAAACCCTCCCCCCATCATTGAGATTATTCTTCATCCATCTCATCATCAAGATTACTGTCGCCGTCAACATCATCACCACCACTATTTTGGTCATCATCATCGTTGTCATCATCATCATCATCATCATCATCCTCCTCATCATTGTGATTATTAGAAGCATCATCATTGTGATTAGTAGCAACATCATTTGCATCAGGAGCGTCATCGACTAACTCATGATCTTGATCAACTTCTTCCCCTTCCTCGGTATCTTCTTCTTCCATCACATTATACTTTATCAACCTTCCCCATGGATCATGTCTAACAAAAAATGAACAACCCAGTATATGTGTAACCTTGGAGTAAAATACTTGCTCATATTAGCTTGGAAGAACATAGGGCTCATCCCTAATTGGCTCAAACAACCTTGTAATAATAATTGGAAATCCATTTTCATGCTCAATAATAGTTCTATCAGAATCATTTTAATTGAGTTGTAGTCTATACCATTTATTTGATGAAGAGAACTAATTTGAAGGAATTAAAGTCACAATCAAGTATATCAACCAAAATACCATAGTATCAATTTTGAGATTCTCCAGGATGTAAGTCATTTCTAGATGAAATATTGGTCCCCTAGAAGACTGCACTTATCCTAGAATCACAAGTTCTCTTCATGTCATCTAAATATTTGATACAAAATTTATAACCATTTCAAAACATAGCCTTGTGGTGTTTCACCTATAATAATGTCAAACATGTATAAATTATTCCATCACAAGTTCAAAAACATACGGTTGATTAAAAAACTTATAAGTACTTGGAGATCTCTTAAACCATATGTTAAATCTATTTCCTTTTGTGTAACATTGGGATCTCCATTACAATGAGCTTATTTAACCTATGAAGACACATATTCCCATTTTAATCCATGACTAGAATGTTGACATTGTTCAATCTATACTGTCATCCAATCTTGATTATTTGCAATAAACAAATGAATTGCATCCCACGCTTTAGCAGCTACTCAAAAGTAAATAGATAAATTGCAACAGATTTATTTTGAAGATTAAGAATTAATTAACTACAATAACATCTCATAATTTATTACCTTTCACTTTCCTAAATCTACCATTCCCCACCAAGTACACCCCTTCAATTTTTTTAATAGAGTTGAGATCCCAAATGCAATCTATATGGGTCTTTGTTGCAAGATTAGAAAGCTATTGAGTAACGCACACCATCATCCGGTATACCATATATCCCTCAATCATAGAACCCTTAGGACATGCTCTTTATTGAACCAAACCCTTCAAAAATTTCAAGTGTCTCTCAACCATCCACATTGACCTAGGTTGTATAGGTCAACACAATTCAATCTCCTCAACTTGGTGTATGACGTAGTGTTATTGTGCATTGAAAAATGATGAAGGTGAAAACTTTTTCATTTCACACATTAGTAGAGGAATTTTTTTCTTCTAATATTTTATATCTTCTTTATGGATTTCTTTAGATGACAACCATGTACAAGGGATTCAAGACACAAAAACATCTAAATACGAGACTTTACAATATATCACTTGTTTGATATATTGAACAAATATCACTACTTCCCTCATGTATTTTCCAAGATCATTTTATCACTTGTTTGATATTATGTCGAAGTTGTTTGGGAGTGATAAGGGTAGCACATATTGCAACAATTGTCAATTGATCATTTCGTTCTTTTCTAATGTAATACAATGAAAATTGAATGCAGTTTCACAAATATATTGTAAAAACAAAAGAAGGTGGCTTACCTTGATGAAGGTATGCCAATCATGCATTTTTAGCCCTGAGCTAAATTTACTTTTCTTTTATATGAGATTGCTTGTATTCACAGCAAATCCTATGGGAAATAAATTTTTTTGCATGACTTCTTTTATGGCATTACTTTGTTGCTTTATTAATAACAAAGGAAGGGAACTTGCATTAATCTAGTCTCCATTGCCATTTGATTCGATGATATTTTTTATTGAATGATTGGAATCATGAATGTCACTACAAATTTTGGCAAGTTTTTCTTTGTCACGCCTTCCATCTAATATTTTTCATAGTGTCTTTGTTACATTCTTTCCAATATGCATAGTATCAAACACATGCACAATTTGTAGTTGCTCATAGTAGGACAACCTACTAAATTCTCTAGGATAACATTTTAGTCCCTTTGGAAGGTGGTAAGTAATGATGCCTTGACGATCTCAAATTCCATTATATTCCAACTACCATAGGTGAGGTGTCATTCTTCATGGCTTTGATGTAGTCTATTCTTTCCCATTGAAAAGATGTTTTTTACACTTTGATACTTATGTTTTTTGTTGAGGAAGTGCCTATTCTCATCAAACACCTGCTTTCTTAAACTTTTGGAATGACGAGATTTCATCTTTGGACCACACATTGGACATGCAAATTTTCCCTTTGTTTGAAGACCTACAAGATAACAATACAATTGGATTGAATATGTTCATTTTTGGAATTATTATTATCGCATACTACTAGATTTCAGCATAACATACCATAGAAATATGTCGACCCTGGGGCATCATGAATTGTCCACACAAAAATTGCATGGAATTGAAATTTTTTGTATCCAATTGGTCTAGAGATATCATACATAGTGAAACCATTTGATAACACCAACAACTTGTTGATAAGAGGCATAATATAAACATTCATATCTTTTACTTGGTACTTAGTTAAATGAACAACATCAGATAACTATTGTGGTCATTTCACTCTAAGACTTATAATTACATGTAGGTAACAATAAAATAATAAAATACTTGGAACAATCATTGCCAACATAATGTGCTCCCTCTTTATTGACATCCATGGAGGAAGGTTATTGTTGATAACAAAAATAGGTCACATCGAGTAAATAGATCTCATCTCTCCATATGGATTGACACCGTCAATTGCTAGAGAAAGCCTAAGATTTTGAGGTTCTTCTTTAAAGTGTGGCCACTTTTCCTCTATGTCCATAAATGCTAAACCATCCACAGACATTCGAATAATGTCATCTCAATTTCTATTGCATGTATGGTAATCCATAAATTGTGCCAAGCTACTACACCTGAATAATCATGTAAGACGTGGAATAATGGGGATGTAACAATTTCAACTAAATGAAGAGCTCACTACTCAATCAAGTAATCTATTGTTATTTTCCTTCCTTCACTGATCTCTAATCTTCAGCTCGATCTCATATCACCAGATAGTTCATATAAAACTTCACATAGATCGCTTTCACAAAAGTTCACTCACAAGTTTGCATACTTGATAAAATACACATAATAGCACACTTCTTATCACAAGAAGTTCTTTGCATAAGTACCATGCCTTTACATAAAATAATGCTAGGTTGGCTAAGACCACAATTCACTTTTCCAAGTTAGAGTAAACATCTAGGATGTCGGCCCTAATTCGACAAGTAATTATTTTGCAACCAAAACAATTCTTCCCTTCAATTCTGTTGTCTTGCTTCATAAAAACATGATTAACTTTGTTCCATATAGTCTGTAAAAACTTTTGAGTTTATACACGTCATCGCCAACATGTATACTATCTCGATGTAACTTCACTTGTCAGTGTGCAATATGTTATAAACAAAACAATACACTATTGTAAACCAAATTCTATACTTAGACAATTTTTTGACAAGCAAACACTAAGTATCTTTATTTTCGAGGTTTCTTGTCAACATGTACATCATGTGTTGCTATTAATGACAACAATTACATATCATATTTAGCCAATTTTCAACAATCTCCCCCTTTGGCATTGATGGCAACAAAATAGGGAAAATTGGCTAAGTGACAAAAATAATCTAAATAACACCTTATATTAATAGTTTTACATATGCTTCCCCTTACATTATACTTCATATTACACATGTATTTCTCCCAACAATGACATATACACAATTTTCACATGAATCTTTCTCCCTATGACATCAATGAAAAAGGTCTCAAAATGTCAAGATTCTATCCAAAACTGTCAAAATTGTTGTCCTTGCCTTTTATGTTGAAATAATCTTCATATAATCATCAAAAATAGCTTTCACACTATCCATACCTTTGTTCCATGTTTCTTTGGTAGATTCTACTAATTTGAGTACTACAAATAATGCATATGATGCAATCTCAATTGCATTTAAATATGAATACGAAAAGTTTGTATATGTGTCTTTGGCCTTGAAACATTCTTCTAACTGCTTTTCAACAAATGATAACTTCAGAGCAATAGTTTCTCTGAAATCATATGTTCTCTTCAATATCTTCTCTTTTCAAAGTTCCAGTTTCCTGATCTTGTTGTGAACACTGACAACTTAACTCTCAATATCATCAACTTTACTTGATGGGTGTTGGATTAGACTAGATAAATCCTCTAACTCATTCATCTTTGTCTCTAATTGATTGTCCAAATCCTTAGTTTGTATGATAAGGTACACTTAACATACAAGAATTTCCCTTCCTACTAACACTTCTGAAGTTCTTTGATGCATGTATCAAGGTTGACTAAGTCATTCTTGATATTCTGGAAGATGGTGCTCAATAGATTAGCATCATTAGAAATCTAAGATTTTTCCTCTGCAACATTCAACAAATTTGTAAACTCTTCATCAAAAGATTTTAGCACTGCTTGTGCTCTCAGTTTAGGATCTGACTTAGTATGCTATATTGTTAACATACTGTGCAATCTGTCAGTTACTTCCATCAATGATTTCTGCAAACTTTTCACTGTCTTTTTTTTTGTAGGAGTTTGAATAAAGATGAAATTAGATCGGTTTGATCATCATCATCAGTGGCCAAACTTGCAAGAGGGAGTGGAGTAGATGAACTAGATGGTTTAGTTTCATCCGCCCTATGTTTCTTTGTTGCTTCCTTAGCTTTCCTCTCTTCCTCTTCCTTCCTTTCTTTTTCATCTCTTTCCTTCTTCTCTTCTAATATTTTCCTTTCTTCATCCTCTATTTTCCTTTTCCTTTCTTCTTCGGCAATTCTCCTATTGTCTTCATTTTCCTTTCTTTTCCTTTCATCCTCAAGCAATTTTTGCTTGGCTTCCTCTATCTTCTATTTTTCAATTTCTATTAGCCTCTTTTCCTCCTCAATTTGTTTCAACTTCTCTTCAACATCTTCAGTATCAGGTACATTTGGTTCAGAACCACCAAATGGATTGGTATCATCAATGTTGATTGTAACATTGGTTTGATAAATCTTCATAGTATCAGCACTAACTGATACTTTTGTGCTTCTAGGAGCTCGAGGAGTTGTCATCCTAGATTCTAACAACAGATGACTGATGGATGTTGTTTTTTCCTTCCTCAACTTATCCTTCTCACCAACCATAAATAAGAATGGTCTTAACTTGTTTCTCAAGTATGGAGTGAGGTTACTTAGCAATCTCTTTATCTCATCTTCATCATCAGTCTTGCAGATTGTCCTTAGCATAGACTTCCAAAGTTCAAGGTCTTCTTCCCTTATTGGAGTTTTCTTCTCTATGAGTCTCTCATAGACCTTTTGGTTCACTACTCCTTTTATATCCTTCATACTTAAATCATTTGCAATGATATGTTTGACAGTAGATATATCAACCTGATCCTTCTCGAAATTATTATAAAGATCATAAAATTTGTCCATCTGAAAAAAGTTTCCTTCATTAGCAATCATTGTCTTAATCTTCTCAATCTTCAGCTTCCATGCTTGCCAATCTTTTCCTGTTGCATGTTTAGGTGAAGTCACCTTTTCAGCTTGCTTGGTTTCCTATTCCTCAACTTATTCATCACTATTGGATTCAATTGTCAACAATGCTTTCTACTTCTAGCTAGGTCCTAAAGCCATCTATTTGACTCTCTTAGTCTTTGTAGGCATTGCTTTAGCTAATCTTTCAGATTTTCTCTTATGTTCACTAAGTAGAACATTGGATACTGTTGCATATGGTATAATCTGTCCTGAAGTTGTCTCTGCGATTGAAATTGACAAGGGTTGAATATTCAATACACCTTGTTTCAATGTATGTCTCACAACCTTAGATTCACTCTCTAACATTCTAGCCTCAGATGATGCTTTCTTCATTATTGACTCAACTTTCTTGTGAGATGCCTTTTCCAAGGTTGCTTGATGAGCATGTTGTGTGATCTCATCAAATGTGCCAAATCTGTATTATGCCTTATCTTTCTACATAATAACTTCTATATTATCTTAAAAGAAATTAAATTAAGAGGCTCACCACCTTTGGTCACTCCAAAACAATAATATTGTTTACGTGATATAATGATATCAATCTTGATAATAAACTCACCAACCCATTCAATAACTTCAAACATAGAAGAAATACACACCCAAAATCTTCAACTTGAATACATGATGAAACTTAATAATAATAAAGATTCCAAACCAAACCATCTATAACGTGGCTACCGGGTTCATAACTATCTTTTCTCCTCTCTAAAACCATGGCGTTGTCTTCTTCACAATTAGATGCATTCATGAAACAACAAAGAAACTTTATGTTTCTTCCCTCCAAGCTGCTTTCCATCCTCGAGATAATCACTGTGAGCCTTGATGTCAATACGGGTGTGGCTGTATATGTTATCATTCCCACACAATCCAAACTCATGACCCTCAAGCCAGGAACGAACGGTGCATGGTTACCCCCGCGAGCATTAGCTAACTCGCCATCTTTCACATATTTTTTTTCTAGCCAAGGGTCCTCCTCCTTTGCTGTGATCGAGTTTCATATTTGGCTTGTCGTGCAAAGCCGCCACCCTTGTCTACCTTGGTGGATATTGGGTTTCCACCACGGTCCCAGCTTCATCATGATCGAGGTGTTGAAACAGGAACTCAAGCGAGATGTATTCACAATCTCTTAAAGAGACATCAGGTTCCGCAAAGAAGAATTGAGCCTTCACTAATGGAATTGTCATCTTTCATCTATTATCATGGATCATGACATCCATTGATGACCTTCATCCTATTGCAGATCACGAAGGATCAATCACTTCTTTATGCGTGGGCTTTCCGCATATCGGGTTGATCTACCAACCCCCACCTTGTATTCATAACAATCGGGTGTTAACCGGCCTGCAAACATATGGATTCATATACTTTTCCACCTTCCTCCAATCAAGTGCATTCATAAAAAACAAAGGATTATTGTTATGGGACAAGAAATTCCTATACGGTTTTCATAACTGAATTCCCTTCTTCTGCAACTATGCTAAAACCTAGACAATGGAAAAGATTAATAAAAATTGATAGAGTAAGACTTAGTAAAATTGAGGTGCCATTAAATATGAACATATGTACTTTCATTAAGATAATATCTACAGATTACAACAATATGTGACTCAAATATTTCTCACCTTAAATTATCTTCTTCAAAACTTCCTATTGATCTCCCCCCTCTATTGATTACAATGGTGCCTATTTAAAGCACAAGTTTCATGGGTAGTTATCAAACTTCCATCCAACTAATTACATTTAATATGTAATACAATTTATTATTACATTTAACACGTAATATAATGTTTTATGGTTTTCCCAAGAACACATAATTGTTACATAACTTAAAATATACTTCCCCACACTAGACAATGATTTTGATGGGATTCTAAAGTGGCTTGAAACATTAAATTCAAGAATGGAGGTGGTGCTCCTACACTAGTTTTACAAAATTAATGTTTTACAAGAAAATGCACCTGAAGAACTATTAGCTTAGAAATAAAAACATGGTGTTGGAATAGTATAGAAAGTGCTTGAAATGAGACATCCGCAAGTGACGGTGTTGACCAATCTTGAAAACTTGAATCTTGAAATGAAAACTACCGAGGATCAAACACCTATGCTAGAGTTAGAACACAATGTGAAGTTGAAAGTTATCGAGGATCAAACACCTATGCCCCTTGTCCTATATCCCCTTCCTCTTCATTCCTCTTATTTGTAACTCTTGTCACTCCATCCACTCTTCTTCTTGTTTTGGCCTTCTTGTTTTCTTGAATATTCAGGGAGCTGTAGCTCACATGATTCCTCATTAATTCATATTTTAATCGAATTCTTTTTTCCTTCAACTTAGTCATCTATTGGTTTATCCATGTGTGAGTGAATGGTGTTAAACACGAGTCATTATTGTGTCAAAACTTCATCTTTGTTCGACCAAACAATAGCAGGAATTAAATTCTTTCTTGTTTTGTCATTATCACCTTGGAATAGCACCTGCATTTTCTTAAACCAACATATACTAATATCTTAAATGTTGGTTTCTTAGATTTGTTCATTTAAGACATTTTGCTAGTTTTTGTGTATGTTCTTTATCTGGTTTCTCCTTTAAAAGTTTATCTGCGTGATATCTTTAAAGAAAACACACTTCTCACAAGATTCTTACCCTCCAATTTATTGCATTTAAGATATTAATATATTATGATTTGTCATGATCACCTTGGAAATAACATCTGATCACCTTGGAATTTGTCATGTATTGCATCTACATTTGCTTTGCCATTGATTATAAGAGTGTTTCAAGGTTGGCAACCACTTCAGCATCCTTTGCATGGTTTAGAGGTAATGTCATTGTGGCTAAGGCTTCTATAGGGGAAAGAGCCTCGTGATTATGACATTTATAGAGAAGTAGAAATTTCTTCTTCAGCTCCTTTCACTCAACTCTTACTGAAGTTATTCTTCCAACAATGAGAATAACTACTACAAATTCCTAGGAGCCAAGGGACCCTAAACCTATGCTACACTTTTTTGTAGACATGGGAGAAGTTACTACCGAATTCAATACTTCATAACATTTTGGATCATATAGTGATGCCCAATTTAACAACAATAATAGATATTTGGGATCCTCGCAAGGAGACTATTGGGCCCAATACATGCATGATTACATCCTTGGCTTCCATTGTTGGGCTAGCCTATGGAGCCTTTATATATAACCATTTGTTATAACTTAGGGAATGCACTTCATGCCCAACATGCGAGTGATGCATCTGCATATGCAATTTTATCACCTTGAAAAACTATATTTGATCTTGCTAGCTGGCAACAATTGATTGTTTAAATTATTTTCAATTGAAAAATTATTTCTCCATCTTCAAGTAACCTAACTCCTTACTTCTCCCTACTATATTGTTTCTCTATTGTTATATATTCTAGAATATATTTTCAATTTCTTTCTAAATGCTTTTATGATGCATAGAAAAGCCCATATTATCTTAGGATAACACTAAGGGAAGTGGTTGCAAATATATGAATAAAGAACTCAAAAAGGAGTTCAATTAAATATATAATTTGTGTGTTTGATGTTATTTAATGAAATATTAAACCAACTAATCATCGTATACTTACAATGATTAAAGTATGCATAAAGTAAGATCTTGGTACATAAAATTTCAGCAAAAAATAGTGAGAACAAAATTCAAATAGGGAGTCATATAGTATCTAGCTATAATTATGAATTAAACATAATATCAAATAGAACCATGTTTAGAATATAATATCATTCTTTGTATTTTGTTAGTTCACACCAAAATCAATAAAAAGACAATGAGAAAGAAAATAACATACTATTAATTTTAAAGATTACATTAGTTTTATATGTATCTCATTCACTCAAAAAACTAACTTGGAAAACCTATGCCTTGCATAAAGTTTTGAAAAAGGAAGGGTCACAATAGGCCATATCTAAGTACATAATGATATCCACAAACTCTCAAGATATATAACCATGTATAAGAACTAAAAACAGAGAGTTGAACAAAGAGAGTACCCATGCTTACAAACCATTACCTTCAAACCACATTTCAAAATGAAACAACCCATGGAACTAGATACTTGGGATCCTTGTAGGAAGACTCCAATACATGCATGGTTACATCCTTGGATTCCATTGTTGGGAAAACATATGGAGCCTTCATATCCAACCATTTTTTATAAGTTGGGGAATGCAGTTCATGCCTGACATTCAAGTGATGCATCTACATATGTAATTTTATCACCTTAAAAAACTATATTTGATCCTGCTAGCTGGGAACAACTAATTGTTCATTTTATTGTACCTAATCTGATGATAGTTCTATAGGAATTTGTAATCAACCCAACTAATTAGCAACTAGACCAATTTAACTAGGTTATGACTTTTTTCTTTCTAAAAATATTTTCTATGATATGTTTTTGTAAAATTTCTTGCAAACTCTACCCAGTTTTTGTTGTCTGCATTATTTGTGTGCAGGATCTTGAGGTAAGTCGCTTAGCATGGGTTGGTGAGTTTTATTGTTTTAATATTTGGATTCTGGAATATGTATGTAGCTGGATCATTTTTTCTATTATGAAATAATATGTAATAAGCACCTTAAAAAAGATCTCTCTGAATATATAAAGAGATACATGTTTAGAAGGAAATATAAAGACATACATGTTTAGAAGGAAAAGCAAAGAACATTTGCATATATACCTCTTCTCACCCTAGAAGACAACCGTAGAGCAATAGCACATAGATCACCAGAGCACAAAATGACAATGAAATCACAGAGCAAGGGCACAACAATGAAATGTAGAGATCACAAGGTTACAACAACCAAATACACTGATCATAAGGGCATGACAACGTTCACAACTCTCCACCCTTGTTTGGAGCTCTCCACCTCTTTCATGCACAACTCTCCAGAATCAAAACAAATGGAAAATGATTTATGTTGCATTTTTTTTGTTTGTTTATGCTCGCAAGGGTTTCACGATTATGATGCCAACGTCAGTATTGTGACAACATTGGAGATAATTGCAAAAAAAAAAAACATGAAAATCACTACAAATTACACCATCGTTGTAAATTGTAGTCACAATTTGATCCTAAATGTTGTATTGTTAGTTGCCATTCTAAGTTGGGGAATGCAGTTCATGCCTGGCATTCAAGTGATGCATCTACATATGTAATTTTATCACCTTAAAAAACTATATTTGATCCTGCTAGCTGGGAACAACTAATTGTTCATTTTATTGTACCTAATCTGATGATAGTTCTATAGGAATTTGTAATCAACCCAACTAATTAGCAACTAGACCAATTTAACTGGGTTATGACTTTTTTCTTTCTAAAATATTTGCTATGATATGCTTTCATAAAATTTCTTGCAAACTCTGCCCAGTTTTTGTGGTCTACATTATTTGTGTGCAGGATCTTGAGGTAAGTCACTTAGCATGGGTTGGTGAGTTTTATTGTTTTAATATTTGGATTCTGGAGTATGTATGTAGCTGGATCATTTTTCTATTGTGAGATAATATGTAATAAGCACCTTTAAAAAGATCTCTCTAAATATATAAAGAGATACATTTTTAGAAGGAAATATAAAGACATACATGTTTAGAAGGAAAAGAAAATAACATTTACATATATACCTCTTCTCACCCTAGAAGACAATCATAGAGCAAGGGCATATAGATCACCAGAGCACAAAATGACAATGAAATCATAGAGCAAGGGCATGGCAATGAAATGCAGAGATCACAAGGTTACAACAACCAAATACACTAATCATAAGGGCACGACAACATTCACAACTCTCCACCCTCTTTCGTGCACAACTATCCAGAATCAAAACAAATGGAAAATAATTTATGTTGCATTTTTTTTGTTTGTTTATGCTCGCGAGGGTGTCGCAATTATGATGCCAACGTCGGTATTGTAAAGACATTGGAGACAATTGCAAAAAAAAAAAAAAATGAAAATCACCACAAATTACACCATCATTGCAAATTGTAGTCACAATTTGATCCTAAATGTTGTAGTGTTAGTTGCCTTAGAAACTTGGTCATTTTCATCCTTCACTTCTAGGATGTAGATTGTTGATGATATTGGAATTAAGGGAAACATAGTCCTTTAGAGAGTGGAAGATTCCAAGCTCTCTAAATCAACTAGAGATCTGAAAGAGCATGTTTCCTACGTTCATGATGTAGCAAGGGTGAAGGAGAAGAAGTATGAAGAGTTTCAAGAGAGGTAGAAGCATATTTTTACTGCCTATGAGAATCAGTCAAAGCTAACCACTAGTTTGCAAACCAAAGTAAGTTTATTAGAGAAAAAAGTGGTTGAGCTAGAAGTAGATAAGCCTTTCTGTACAAATAGGCCACCAAGTACAGATAGAGAAAGCTCTTCAAGACAATTGAGTATTGTCCCATTTACACTAACAACTACCATAGTGCCACTCCAACAGATTCCACCAAAGGAAGGAAAAGATGCTAATGAGTTGGTCAAAGAGGTGGTTGACTTGTAGTTAAAAATTAAAAATGACAAAAGCAATTTTAGCTTTGATAAGGAGATTATTGTTCAAACTACATTAATGCACTTGCATGAGAAAATTAATTATAGAATGCTTAGAATTTACCAAGTTTGTCAGTTGTTGTACTTGGCTATCAATAAGTTAGAGGATGATAGGACCTTGGTTAAACCAACATATCATATAAGTTGGTTGGAAAAAATTGAGAACATGAAGGAAATTGAACAATGTGTGAGAGTGGACCCTAATGCTCCTTTAGATGCCATGCCCATGGTTAAAATTGTAAAATCACTCAAGAACTTTTTAGTTTTTCCTAATTATATTGAAAATAAGATGATGGAGTTAAAAGAAATTTGGAAAATTCTAGGACACATTAGTGTCATCAATTTTGAAAGAGGACAAAACTGTGAAGGAATTTTCTAAGTGGAGAAATGAGGCTATTACCAAGGTGAATGGCATGGTAATACCCATATACTAAGATATGAATATGACACTTTTTCAAGAATGTATTTCAAAATTAGTAAATTCCTAGCTATTTTATGGAAAATTTTGAAAAAGAAGTCATACAAGGCATAGTAAAATATAATCCATACAGCTAGGTGGTAGATCAAATCCATGAGCATAAATGACCAACATATGATGATTTTGTGGAGTGGGTAAAACAATACATTCCAATTGATGATTCTAACAATGAGGGCCCACTAGAACAATAATAAACTCTGGAGATATTCCCTTTTGATGGCGATTGACATCTTAGAAGAGAAAGTGATGAGTCATGTGAGCTAAGAACTATCACATTAGACAGGAGAATGACTAATTATGCATGTTCTTCTTAAGTGAGTCGCATGTTCTGTTGTAACTAGAATATTTTGACAAATAAGGAGTTGGCTTGTGTCTTTTCCCTCCAAGTTTGAAGCTTATTGCAACTTATATTTCATAAATGAGTTCCCAAGACTTGAACATAGGTCAAAATTTTGATCTAAGAAAGGATTTTCATTTTGAGTCAGTCTAATTTCCTGTGTATTCAATTTTTATGTTGTTGGTGAATGAAAGGAACTATATAACAATTGTCCAAGTCTTTGGTCCTGATTCACCTCAAAATAGGTGTATAATAATCATGCCTAAGGTCATACTTAGGAATATATAGTATATTCAATCTAAGGACTATTTTCCCCACAATGAGGTGCATTTAATTTGTCAACCTAGGGACATATACTTGAAATGGTCGGCACGATATGTGTACTGGGTTTATTAATGAGTCATTATGCTTATATTGCAGGAAAGTAAAATGCAAGGAAAGAACCTACACTAGTGTTGCAGGAAACTAACACACTTAACTCCTCACTAAAATGAATGCTAGAAATACAATTGAATACTAACTTATATTCCAACTCAATTCATCTACTATAATTGTTCTTACAAATGTTGCAGGGACACTTACAAAGTATGATGCTACAGGAAGGAATTTATAACTTCTACCTGCAATACTAGAAATAGGGTCAGTGCAAGAAGTTGGGTCTCACTTTTGGCCAAAAAGTGGAAGTGTTTTTCCTGTTTTTGAAATATTTTGTCAATTGATGCCAAAATTTGAGCCATTTAGAAATTAAATATAAAAAAGCTTCAGAAATAAAAATTGTACTGCTTGGAATCTTCTTTTTGAATATGTAATTTATTTGTATACCCATATGATAGATTATTTTTTTGGTATGGATCTTTAAAAATCACTTTTTCAAAATGCTTGTTTCAGGACCATACCATGCTCGTTTATGAACAACATAATTTGACACAAATGAATGAATTTTTGCAAATCCTTTTAAATAGAGTTACCTGACACACCAAAGATTGATGAGAATATTTTTCTTGAATTTTTTAATGAATTTTATTATTATTATTAATTTTTAATTGGCTATAAAAGAAAATTCTAAAACCTCTCATGTACGGACACCATAATTTGATCAAAATTTCACTTTTTTAAATTTTTATTTTAAACTTCAAAAGAATTGAATGTAGATTGATGACATATAAATTAATTTAAGAAAAAATATATAATAAAAAAGTTATTAAAGTTTTAGTGAACATTGCTATTTTACATTTAGGTACCACCTTTGATTAAATTTTTTTAAAAAATAGTAAATAAAATCACAACTCTATAAAATTTATATTACTAAAATCAGGACAATGAGAGCTGTAATGGGTTTTTTTTCGTAAAAAAATTTCGTCGGGAAGACCCTCTAAAAATTATGGCTAGGCATGAATTTGTCAATTCAATGCCTTAGCCAAATCTTGAGAGGCCAAGACATAGGCTTGATCTCACCAAGCCTATCCCAAACCAAAATCCAATGCAGGAAAAAAAATCTCGCCTCATGTTGTAAGAAATAGGCACCCGTTATTTGAATTTCAAAAAATGGGTACCTGTTTTGAAAAGCTAAAAGCGGCATGTAAAATCTGCCGAAAACTTTAAAATTTGAATTTTTAAGAAACGGGTACCCATTTTTTACTTTTAAAAAATGGGTACCTAATTTTTAAAAAATGGGTGCCCGTTTCTTAAAAATTTAAATTTTTAATTTTTTGAGAAACGGGTACCCGTTTTTTAAATTTAGGGTCGGGCAGCCGAGCCAAAAACAGGTGCCCATTTTTTAAATTTAGGGTCAGGCAGCCGAGCCAAAAACGGGTGCCTATTTTTTAAAATCAGGTGCCCGTTTCTAAGAGGTCTCATTTCGCTGATTTGACTTCCGTAGAATTGCGACCCAACTTTGTGCATTCACTCAATACTAAAAACAAATCTATACTACTCTAATCTAATCCACCTTCCAAGTGGGCTAGTTGGCTCCTGCTAATCTACTAACACAGAGTGTAAACCAAGAGCTATTTTTTATGTTCCAAAAATTCCTTATATGAGAACGATAGATAAAACTATAAAAACAATTCACTGCAAGAGTCAACAGTTTCTTTCCATAAAATTTCTTCTAACTTTTTAACACCATTGATCTGATCCCTATAAATAGAGGATCGACACTTATTAAAGAAAACAAACAAACTACAAATTTGTTAGAGAGAAAGAAACAAACAGTTCACGGTATGACTGATAAAGTTTGGGCAATTGATTTGACACAATAGTAAATGCAGAGAAAATGAAGCAATTCTTCATAGCTCCTCCTTGGTAGCGGTCGTGTCTCTTGGTACTGTTATAACTTCTTCAACTCCACCATGGCTAAACCTTAACATTTTCTCCTTAAATGTCGTCGACCATCTTCAATGTTCTCCCTTAAATGCTTCTAACCATCTTCAACTTCCTTTGCTAACAAGTTAGTTATAATGCAAAGATATTTGCAAATAAGCATAATCAAATTAAATCCAAATATTAGAACACACATTCTAATGGTTATATGAAATACTACATTATATATATAATATTGGTAAAATATGATATACTATCTGCCCATGGGTTAATGGTTCTATTCTGGATTTTAATCATCAGTTCAGGTAAACATAAGTTCACAAATGTCTTGGTGGTATTAAAATAGAGTATTCAAATTATCATAAAATAGAGGCAATAGTTAGCCTCATCATTTTCCCCCTTGTAAACTGATGCTTGTCCTCAAGCATTGCATTTCCTGGTTAGTGATCTAAATTCTCCAACATCAGTCCTTCCTCTCCTACTACTTTTGAAGGTGTAGTAGAATCCTCATGTTCTCTCCCAAACTTCCCTTCTATTGTCCTCCTGTACCTTGTCAAGTCTGTCAACATTAATATCATACAGGGGCTGCATGAGCATTGGAGGTTGTATTGTGAGTGGGAACCACAGTTCTGGCCTAGCCTGTTTCCCAAATTGTATATACTTTGGAACTCCATGAAATGCAGCCTCTAAATTGATAGGACTGTGTGGCTCTGATCTTTTGAGTGTCTCAGATAATCTATCCACCTACTTTTAGCACCAACCATGGCTCTCTGAAAGGTAAAGTAAGGTAGGTTCTCATATTTTGCATAGACCTTGGTTTTAGTAGTGAAGATTCCATCGCTTACTCCCTTGTTCTTATCCCCATAAGTCAATCTAAACTAGTCCCTAAGAATTTCTTCTAGTTTACTGCTCTCAGCTCTCAATAACAGGGGCCATGTTCTTTCCTTGTCTCTACAATTATTCAATCGCTTGTCATAATTAGCTTCATTATGCATCCAGGACATCAAAGCCCTCAGATGCATATCCCCTATGTAGAGTAAAGGATTCCATTGAGTTTCTACTGGAGTGATAAAATTGTGCACATATAACTCATAGAGCAAGTTCTGCTAAACAGATGGTAGAGTCTGATATAAACCATAGAATTCTTGAGCTGATTTTCTTGCACATTTTCTTGCACATTGTTAGCTTCAACACCTTGAGTGCTTTGCTCAGTAGGTTCATTAATGGGAGCTACATTTTCTTCACTGGGTTGTTTACTAAGGACAACCTGGGGTTATAGGGTTTTAGCTTGGACAAATTCTATCCATGACATGGGAGAGGCATCCCTAAGTGATCTCTCTATAAGCAATTTGATTAGGGCATGATGGGTGACAGAGCTATCCTTCCCCTTTTGGGTTTCTTTAGCACTAATGCATAACATGTTATACAAGAAACATTTACTAGATAATTGTGCCTTATGTATCTGAGCAATTTAAAACCATGTGCATGCAAATATGAAAATCTTCCTTCACAAGTGAGGTACTTGATATTATGGATAACCAACTCGTTGTATGGCGGCAGAAGAGACATCCTTTTGCAAACTTGCTTGGTTATATATAGTTGAGGATTAGTTGGTGTGATAAACTGAGCCCTGGTTGATCTTGCATCATGTGTATGAGGGTAATGTTCTCCTACTGTTGGTAACCCAGTTACTTCTGATATTCACTCTTTTATAGCAACAACCATCCATCCCCATATAGTAGCTTCTCCCTCATTAAATGTTCTAGTGAATTCCATGGATGCTTCTTCATCAAATGTTGTTAAACTTAAGAAATACCCAAACCAACCACACACATTAAATCTTCTCACTACCTCTACGTCTGAGAGTAAAACAATATGCTCCACTAGTTCTTGTCGCTGCAATTGTCCACCCATTCCTGCTTGAAAATTTCACTCTCTACTTTTCTTGCACTATTTTCCTCTTCCCTCCTATGAATTTAGGCTTTCTTTTGTTTTTTTTTTTACAGACCCATTTTCACGTTTCACACTCTTTTCTACTAATTAATGTCATAACAATTTGTTATGAGCAATAATAATGTAGTTTAATGAGAGTAAATCATAGATATGTGAAAATCGTCCTAGAATTGAATTCAAATCACTTGAAAATTAAATTTAGGTCACATCATAGCCTAACAGTAAGGAATCATTTAGCAATAAGGGTACAATGCCTAGACACTTACATACTTATAGAAATTGAGTTTTAATCAATAAAGGGAGTGCAAAGATTTGAAAAATCTTAATGAATAAATAGGATTTTCATTGGGTTTTAGTAACCTTCCCTGACCCCTACAAAGCATGGACAAGTGTCCACACTTGTCATACTTAACACAGGGTATGGAACTGGCATAACACCGCAATAATATAAATAATGCAGTACTAGATATAAGCTATGAAATCTATGTACTATAAATGAATAAAGATTTGAAAAGCTTATACCTGTTAGTTGATTGTTGCACATGCCAAAGGGTGGCAGAAAATACATCAGCAGTGACAACATACGTTAGCAAACGTGCAGTGTTTATTGAAAGCATTATAAAATGATGACGTGGAAGGTGGGTGGGTGGTAGGTAAAGAAATGAGATGAGTTGGAAAATAAGAAATTAGAAAGTGATTGGAGAATTTTGAACTTTATGTGGGCATAAATTTTTTATTATGGGCATGCACAAAGAAATTAGTATTGAAGAAATACAGGCAGGAGGTTAGCACCTTTTGCTACGGGAAGTGTTACCTGTTGTTCATTTGAAGTTGGTCGTTGAAATTGTTGCAGGAAGTCCTCTTTTGTTTGGGGCTGTTTATATAACTTGAGTTTATGGCCATTGACTAAGAATGTAAAAGGCACTGGATCAATGGTACTTATCTGGACAATTCCATTTGCAAATACATGGTTTATTTCATAGGGACCCAACCATCGTGTCTATAGCTTGCCTAGGATATCTTTAAATCTGGAATCATATAGCAATGCTCAGTCACCAATTTAAAATTTCTTATTCTTAATGTGAGAGTCATGCCATTGTTTCCTTTACTTCTATATGATTTCAGTGTATTTGAGAGTAACCTTGTGCATTTCATCCAAATAATTAAGATGCAAAAGATGTTTTCTCTGTGTTGTAGGAAGTTCAATGTTCAACTCCATTGTTGTTCTTAAAGTTTTATGTTCAAATTCAATAGGGATCATTGCGACTTTCCCATACAATAACTCAAATGGTGTGAACCTTGTAGTAGTCTTCCATGTTCTGTAGGCCCAAACAAATTTTGGTAGTCTACTATTCCAATCCCTTCGGTACAAATGAACTATTTTTGTTAAGATGGTCTCTATCTCTCGATTTGTGACTTCTGCTTGTCCATTAGCTTGAGGGTGATAGGGGCTTGATTTCTAATATCTAATATTATATTGTTTCATAAGTTCTGTGATCAAGTTAGAAGTGAATTGAGCACCTTGGTCAGTGACAAGTTCTTTGGGTACAACATAGCAAGTAAAGATTTCCTCATGCAAAAATTTTGCAACTTTGTGATCCTGAGCATGCTTCATTGCTTTGACTTCAACCCATTTTGTCAAGTAGTCAGTGCACACAAGGATATATGATTTCCCATTGGATGGAGGATCAATTGGACCAATGGAGTCCATGCCCCATTTATCAAATGGTGTTAACGCCAGTTGTGGATTGAGGGGCATTTCTTCTATTCTTGTTGGTCTGCCCATCCTTTGACATTTATCACACTTATGTGTATAGTTAGCTACATCTTTGTGAAGCGTAGGCCAATAGTACCCAATTGTTAAAATTTTCAATGTTGTTCTTTTTACTGCAAAGTGTCCTCCACATGGTTCATTATGACATGCATGTAGAATTTTATATGTTTCATCTTCTATCACACATCTCCTCATAACTTGATCAGGTCCAGTGTAAAATAAGATATTATCATTCCAAGAGAAATGGAAACTTTTCTCTACAAGTAACTTCTTTTCCTTGTAAGAGAAATGTGCTAGCATTTTATTAGCTGCAATGTAGTTAGCAATGTCTACAGACCATGGAGTTTGGTCAGCAATATGAAATAAATGCTCATTTAGAAATGTATCATCTATCAGAGTAGTGCCATTCTCATCATGGTGGATTCTTGATAGACAATCAACTACCACATTGGCTCTCCTAGGCTTATCAATGATGATGATATCAAATTCCTGCAACAACAGTAGCCATCTTGCTAACCTACCTATAATAGCCAGTTTATTCATGAGGTATTTAATTGTTGCATGATCAGTATGAACAAATATGGGATAGCCAGTTATGTAATGCAAGAATTTGTTCAGAGTATAAACTACTGCTAACAATACTTTTTCAGTCACGGTGTAGTTTAATTCCGATCCATGAAGACTCTTGCCAATAGAGTAGATTGCATTTTCAAGATGTTAGCATTTTTGTCGTAGAACTGCACCTATGGCATAGTCAGAAGCATCTGTATGTAAAGGAAAAATCCAATTAGGACCCCTAAGTATTGGTGTCGTGGTCAACAATGATTTAAGCTTTTGAAAGGAGTTGTCACATTCCTTTGTCCAGGTAAATTCAGCCTCTTTGGTAAGTAGGGTATAAAGAGGACTAGCTATCTCACTAAAATCCTTAATGAATATTCTATAATAACCAACATGTCCTAAAAAAGATTTGACTTCTTTTTGTTTTGTAGGAGTGGGGAGTGTGAGGATTCCTTCATGCATCATCAAGAAGCATTTCTCATTGTTGAGAGATAGATTGTGCTCTTCACATTGGATGAGTACCTTCTCCAAGTTCTTCAAAGCTTCCTCAAATGTGACACCAAATGTAGTTAAGTCATCCATGTATATCTCCATGCAATCATGTGATATATCAATGAAGATGTTGATTACAGCTCTCTAGAAAGTAGTTGGTGCATTACATAAACCAAATGGTAATACAAAATAAGCATAAGTGCCCCAAGGAAATGTAAATGTAGTCTCCTCCTAATCTTGTGGCGCAATGCTTATTTGGTTGTATCCATTGTATCCATCTAAAAATGAAAAGTATTTCTTTCTAGCCAAAGTATCTAAAACCTAATCAATAAAAGGTAAAGGAAAGTGATCCTTCTTTGTGGCATTATTTAATTCTCTATAGTCTACACAGATCTGCCACTTCCCTCCTTTCTTAGGTACAATAACTAAGTGTGATACCCATTTACTATCAGAGATTGGACAAATAAATCCAGCATCCAACAATTTCTGCAACTTTGTCTTAACTATTTCATGCAATGTTGGGTTTATTCTCCTTTGAGGCTGTCAGAGTGGCAAGCTTTCTTCATTGATATATATCCTATGGGTGCAAACTTTAGGACTCAATCCTACCATATCCTTATAATCCCAAGAAAAGGCTTTTTAATGTTGATTGAGGAGCTTGGTTAATAGTTCCAAGTGGGATATGGACAACTGATTGTTTACATGAAGATTATGACCAGGGGAAAGTTCCACACTAGTTGTTAATTCTGCCATTGACACTTCTAGCACTGGTCTTGTAGATACTTCTCTTGGCAATAGCTAGTCAATTATTTCAGGAGTTGTTGGGTAAACACAATCTTCATAGGTACATAGTTGTAAGACATAACTTTCATCAATATCTTTGGCCACTATGCACTCATTGATGAGAATGCTTTGTACTATATCATCTTCTTCCTGCATTTTTAGAAAAGATTGTTTATGCAACATCATGAGTTGGGCTATAGAATTCTATTTTTCCTCTTCATCTCCTAAATCTAGCCAAATAGGTTCTCCCAAATCTGGTTGGGGTTGGGCAGGTGGATATAGCTCTAGCTTCCTTGTGTTTTGACCCTTTGAAATTGTCATATTGCTTGATCTACAACTAATTTTGGCAGCAGTAGTGGCTAACCAGGGTCTTCTTATATGACAAAATAGCTAGCAAGTTTGACTTTGGGTGCTAGGATAAGGAAAGTAGTAGGGTACTCCCATGAATCTAAAGTCACTGTCACATCTTCTATGAGACCATATGGAGTGACAGTTGAACTGTCTGGAAGTTGTAACACTGTGGGAGTTGTCCTTAAGCCCTCCATGCATAACCTATGCATTGTATCTTTCCTCATTACATTAATTGCTACTCCAAGGTCAACGAAAGCATTTTTCACAACCTATCCATTTATGATCAAGTTAACCACTAGACTACTAGGATCTGAATACTTTGGAGTTACTACCTTCCCTAACATGATATTTGCTAGTTGCCCAACAACATGAACTATTTTAGGGTCTTTCTACTTCTACCCTAGCTTCTTAAAACATGCTTCCTTAATAGCTTTTCCACAAAGAGGGACATCCTTGATAGCATGAAATAGAGGAATTTGAACATGCATGTTTTTTAGCTGCTCAATAATGTCAAATGTCTCTTTCTTTTGGGGTATAGATTTCTCCTTATCTAGCCTATGTGGAAAAGGAGGATTCACTATGGTATGGTTAGTAGTCTTGCTAGATACATTAGTTGGCAGGTTGATATCTGGCAGTATCACTTCTGGAAGGGGTGTTGTAGGAGTATCTACAACTTCCATTATAATAGGGTATTCTAGTGCAGACAAAGTTTTACCTGACCTTAAATGTATATCAGATACTTCTAAGGAATATGTAGGGGATTGCTGAGTATTTGTAGTGTACATTGGCTGTTGTGGTTGCTTGTTGTCTAGATTTGGCTAAGGCTAAGTAGGCAACTAAGTTGGCTTAGGGTTAACATTAGTTGCTACAGGAGGCGATAGTTGTGGGTTACCAAGATTTTGGTTAGGCCATTGTGAAGGTTCTCTTCATTGATTATAACGTTGCCAATTTCCCTGTGGTGGTTGCTAGTTGTTCTGTTGGTTTTTCCATTGATTGTTTTGCTGGTTTTGCCACTAGTGATTGTACTAGTTTGGCCACTGGTTATTATACTGGTTTGGCCAGAAGGTTGGGAGTACTGGGAGGGATTCTGATAGCTTTGGTTCTGCCATTGATTATTGTAAGGATTTAAAAATTATAGAGGATCTTGAGGCATACCTTGTCTCAAGGCCCATGGTCAACGTTGAGCAATGAAGAACACTTGATCATTGTCCCCGTCTATCTTCATGTAATCAGTCAGCAAATGTTGGTTCTCCATGTTGGCTACTAGTTTATATGTGCAGTCTTGCTTCTATTTACATCAATGAGGATAGTACTCGGCCAATTGTGATTCAACTTCTGCATGCTTCTTCTTTGTAGTCATTGTGTCGAGATGTGTAGCAACATCATTTATGATGTCTTACTTGAAATCTGATAGTAGGTTAGATATCTTGAGCTTTGAAATACCCTAACTGATTCCTTTAGTGACTGTGGAACAAGGTCCTCGGCCTTTCTTCATAGTTGACCTTGAATAGTTCTGACAAATTTTCTTAAGGTCATCCCAAGAAGATTGATATACATCACCACCATCCATTAGGTTTAGTGCTTCTAGATAATTATCATGCACACCTCTCAAAAATAATAGCTTTTGTGAATTCTCAGACAACACATGCTGAGGGTTCTTCTGCAATGTATACAAGAAAGGTGAAGCATAGTATTCCAATGTTTCTTCCTCCTTTTGTGATATCCTGAAGATGTCATCTCCTCTTGAACCAGATACTTTGTAATACTCTTTGTATTTATCCAGAAACAGAGTTTGCATTTCATCCCAAGTTCCTGTTGCATTGGCTCCTACGCCCATGAACCATCGTAGAGTTAATTCTTTTAGTGTTGTTGGAAACAACTTGAGCTTATGGGCATCAATGTTGTAGTCAAAGCTACGAAAAAGCATGTCAAACTCAAACAAGAAAGTATCAGGGTCTTCAGTTGCAAGGCTATAGAACTTTGGAAGAGCAGCTGCAAGTATATTCTTGAGATTAGTATTATTTATGAGGCTTGGAAGAGGAAATGGAAAAACTTAGGTTGTGTCATTATTGGAGGTATTAGATTATGAGGTTGCTGCTGAAAAAGAACATTGGGTACTGGATTGTTAACAGCTGGTGGATTTGGATTAGTACTATCAAGGAAATTGGCCAAAAATTCAGCAAAGGGTTGAAGGCCACTCGTATCTATAGGTTCAACTCTTGAGGATGATTTTGTAGAAAAAATAGGGCTTGCATCCTCAAAAGGCAACTCAACTTCTTGTTCTTCAATTTCTTCATTCAAATTAATGGACTCCTGTGGAAGAAATCTGCCATATTCATCTCGTCGTCTTCCTCTTCAATGCATGCAATTGAATTCTTCACATTGGTGAAGAAAGTTTTAGGACTACAAATTCCTTAAAAAAGGAAAAATTGAACTAAGAACTATGACTCAAAAACGCTCCTAGCTTGACACCATCCCTGGTAATGGTGCCAAAAATGATCCGCCTCAGAATAGGTGTATAATAATCATGCCTAAGGTCATACTTAGGAATAGTATATTCAATCTAAGGACTATTTTCCCCACCATGAGGTGCATTTAATTTGTCTACCTAGGGACGTATACTTGAAATGGTTGGCATAATATGTGTACTAGGTTTCTTAATGAGTCATTATGCTTATGTTGAAGGAAAGTAAAATGCAAGGAAAGAACCTACACTAGTGTTGCAGGAAACTAACACACTTAACTCCACACTAAAACAAATGCTGGAAATACAATTGAATACTAACTTATATTCCAACTCAGTTCATCTACTATAAATATTCTTACAAATGTTGCATGAACACTCACAAAGTATGATGCTATATGAAGGAATTTATAACTTCTACTTGCAATACTAGAAATAATGAAAACAAATCTATACTACTCTAATCTAATCCACCTTCCAAGTGGGCCCCCTTGGTCAGCTTCTGCTAATCTACTAACACAGAGTGTAAACCAAGAGTTATTTCATTATGTTCCAAAAATTCCTTACATGAGAACGATACATAAAACTGTAAAAACAACCCACTGCAAGAGTCAACAGTTTCTTTCCATAAACTTTATTCTAACTTTTTAACACCATTGATTTGATCCCTATAAATAGAGGATTGACACTTATTCAAAGACAAGAAAGCAAACAAACGAACTATAAATCTGTTAGAGAGAAAGAAGGGAACAATTCATGATATGAGTAATAAAATTTGGCAACCGATTTGACACAATAGTAAATGTAGAGAAAATATAGCAATTCTTCATAGCTCCTCCTTGATAGCGGCCATGTCTCTTGGTACTGTTATAACTTCTTCCACTCCACTGTGGTTGAACCTTAACATTTTCTCCTTGAATGTCATCGGCCATCTTCAACGTTCTCCCTTAAATGCTTCTAACCATCTTTAGCTTCCTTTGCTAACAAGTTAGTTATAATGCAGAGATATTTGCAAATAAGCATAATCAAATTAAATCCAAATATTAGAACACATATTCTAATGGTTATATGAAATACCGCATTATATATATAATATTGGCAAAATATGACATACAATCTACTCATGGGTTAATGGTTCTATTTTGGATTTTAATCATCAGTTCAGGTAAACATAAGTTCACAAATGTCTTAGTGGTATTAAAATAGAGTATTAAAATTATGATAAAATAGAGGCAATAGTTAGCCTCATCAGGTCCTTCTAAGTTACATATTTGAATACTTATGCATAATTTTCAAGAAAAGTTAATACAAATTGAAGATATCAATAGAGTTATACCATATGGATCTTGTCTCTTTTTGTCTTGTTCTTTGATTTTCTGAATTCAACATCAAGTATATGTGAATTTTTAGTTGTAATTCATTTGAATTATATCTCATATCACATTTTGCTATAAATTTGATGGGCTAAGTAATTGCTTGATATGGCATGAGAAGATCATAGGGTTTTATAGAAAGATTATTATAAGTATGAGATGCTAATGGTATATTGAACTTCATTTATAAGACAAGGGAATATATCATAGGTTATGGCATCATATTTGTGAATTGGAACCAAATTGATAAAGCATCGATCACATTTTTACTCTCAATGGACATTAAAGGTTACACAGTAATCAAAGCTTTAATTAATTTTTTTATATTTCATGTTGTCTTCTAGATCTGAAAGATTTGGCCTGTACTTGACTTAGGAAATGCTGGAGAAGAAAGATTAGCTACCCCACATCTCTGTTTTGTCTCTAAGTTGGAAGATTCAAAGGTCACCATTTGCTTTAATAAGGATTAATGGTTGGATGTAATAAAGAAGGAAAAATTGAATAATCCTAGGTATGCCTGCCTAAATCTTGTAGAATTCAAAGGGGAGAATACTGTATTGTCTTGTAGTCCTATTGGTATTTTTTGGACATACTTGTCATGATTTGTAGCTAACTCCCAGGTATTGTCCACATTCAAAAAGGTGATCAAGACCTTATCAAACTAGGAGCCAACATATTGTTGTTGATGCTCATTATGCTTGTGTTTTGCATTCATATGTATCTTTTTAGCATCTCCCTAAGTTAATCTAAATGAGGTCTAGGAGTAATTAGGACATTATATAATAATTAAATTAATAAGGTCCTTTAATTTATTTATTTACTTAAGCTAAATTTTGTTATTTTACCTTGTATTAAACTAGGTTAGTAATAGCTTAAGTTGTCTCATTCATTATAATTTAATCTTTCTTTCAAATTTAGCTCGAGGTTTCATTCATCCTTTACAAGGATTTAATCATTCATTGTAGTTATCCTTTTTGTTAAATGAATATAGAAGTTTGTTGATCATAATATCACAATTTGACTTGCTGTGGAAAGTATCTCCTACTTATCACTTTACGAGCTTAAGGGGCTTCCTAATGAATGGTTCATAAGGCACAACACTTGGTGAAGGTTTTGCAAATGGGGTTGCAAGCTTTGGGTTTAACCATGGAGGAAACTACATAGCTAAGCGCACTCAAGCTGGAGTAGTACTGGGATGGGTGACCTCCCGGGAAGTCCCGGTGCTTCACCCCTGTGAGCATCACCTAGATCCAATGAGTGCTAAGTGTTCCATTTTATTCTCATGAGAGATGGATTCATGTTGAATCACTACTCACGAAACATGGGTTAATGAGTTTGACCCAAAATCACAGAGTTAAATCCTAATAGCAATATCACAATTTGACTTGTTGTGGAAATTATCTCCTACTTATCAATTGATGAGCTTAAGGGGCTTTCTAATGACTGGTTCATAAGGCACAACACTTGGTGAAGGTTTTACAAATGGAGTTGCAAGCTTTGGGTTTAACCATGGAGGAAACTACGTAGTTAAGTGCGCTCAAGCTGAAGTAGTACTAGGATGGGTGGCCTCTCAGGAAGTCTCAATGCTTCACCCCTGTGAGAATCACCTAGATCTAATGAGTGCTAAGTGTTCCATTTATTCTCATGAGAGATGGATTCATGTTGAATCACGACTCACGAAACATGGGTCAATGAGTTTGACCCAAAATCATAGAGTTAAATCCTGATAGCAATATCACAATTTGACTTGTGGAAATTATCTCCTACTTATCAATTGATGAGCTTAAGAGGCCTTCTAATGAATGGTTCATAAGGCACAACACTTGGTGAAGGTTTTGCAAATGGGGTTGTAGGCTTTGGGTTTAACCATGGAGGAAACTACATAGTTGAGCATGCTCATGATGGAGTAGTACTGGGATGGGTGACCTCCCGGGAAGTCCTGGTACTTCACCCCTGTGAGCATCACCTAGATCCAATGAGTGTTAAGTGTTCCATTTATTCTCATGAGAGATGGATTCATGTTGAATCACTACTCATGAAACATGGGTCAATGAGTTTGACCCAAAATCACAGAGTTAAACCTTGATAGCAATATCACAATTTGACTTACTATGGAAATCATCTCCTACTTATCATATTATTCTTGTTTGATCTCTATTATTACGACAAGTGGCGAGCTTGCAAATGATTCTTGGCTTGAGAGGTTGGATCATCAATTTCTACAATCTTATGTGATACACTAGAGGCTAATCAAAGTAAAAGTAGAACTATAAATAAAGGTGAAATGAGATATTTTAAAGCCAGGAATATACATACATACACATATATGTATACGCATTTGTGCACACACATAGACACATATCTATACACACACGCGTGCACACACACACATGTATATTTATGTGTATATATGTGTATACATACATAGTTATATATATTTATAGGTATGTGTGTATATTAATTATAATATAATTTGAGGTGATTACCACTAGACATAGGTTATGCCCCACTTTTCCATGTCAACAATTTTTCCACAAAAAGAAAACTAATCACTTACAATGTTAAATAGCATACTAACATATCAGAAAAAAAAGTGCTCTACTTTTTTTTAACATAAAAAATGCTTTACTTTTTTCTAAATATTGCTATTATATTGTATTTAATATTATTGATGCATATAAACATGGATATAACTCGTAGATGAGAAGATCATGTAGTTGCTCATGTTGCAATAATCATTTACTATTAGTTTATAATTAAAAACCCAAATTAGTTGTATGATTTTATTAGAACTAATAGGGCACCATTATTGCCAATTTGAAAAAGAAAGAAATGGATAATTGAAAGCCTATTAATAAGCTTCACGTATCGATAGCCAATCATTTTATGAGATATTTGTGCATAAGTACTAACATTTTTGAGTGCACGAATATTTAATCATCTTTTAAGTAGGCATCCATCAACACTTTAAAGTGGCTGCTTGTTGATCTTTCGACGATTCATGAGTTCTACAAGGAACTTCATTAATACGAAGAATACATTTTTATTTTATTATTATTTTGAAGTAGTTAAGTTACATATGAAAAGAATAAACATAAAAATGTCAAAATTCAATTTATAACTTAGGCCCTATAAGTGCACAAAGTTAGCTATTTTGATTATGGTATGCCTATCTACAAAATTGAAAGTAAGAACAAATGATATTGCTACTAAGATTCCACTACATAATTTGACTTTAAAACTAGAGAATTAAGTCTCGATAATAACATCACAATTTAACTTTGAAAAATATCTCCAATTTATCAATTAAATATGATCCAAAATATTAATTCTAACAAAATTCACAAATTGAATTAAAAACACAAACATTAATTAATTACCCAAAAAAATATCTAATATCCCCTCTTTCTTCCTTACCTCCCCCAAAACCCGCCCGTGGCTATACAGCTACAAAAATGTATTTCCTTTACATTGCTTTTTGTAACTTTTGAAAAAAAACTATAAGTCTCTCTTATAAGTCTCTCTCCTTCGTAAGAAAGTGCATTTCCGTGGCTGTATAGACGTTGCCCCAAAACCCTATCATGCTTTTTTCTCGAACTCCGCTCCTCAAAACTTAGCATGATTCACAAATTCCAAAAAAATAAAAATAAAATATATATTGCTTTACACTAAATACAATGCCAGCAATTGCTGCTACGCTTTTTACTATGAGATGGAGATTTGAAACAACTTTCTAATTTTGGAATTTCATTCATGAATTGAGTAACCGCCAAAAGGTAGAAACACTCGATACAAACAAATTCCCGATTACCTAAAATTCAGATCACCAAACGGTAATACCTGCACTTGAATTCCTCTGTTTCGAATTTGAGGCTTTCATGTCTTCAGATTTTCCTTGTTTTGTGCTCACAAGACAGTTCAGTAAACCAGTCGTTAATTTTATCCATGAATTGAAATCATTAAATAGAAGTACAAACCCTAAATGCAAACGAAACCCTCGATACAAATGAAATATGGCTCGTGGTCCGTAACGGTGGGCGGAGTGGTCTCTGACATTTTTTTATTTCGTGTAACGGTCTGGATCGTGGAAATTAACGCTTTTTGACTTTACCAAAATACATTTATTTAATTGCTACAATCCTGCAAAAGCTATTTGTTTCCAGAGGTCGGTGAAGTTCCGGGTGGAGGAAATTTTAAAGCAGATCTGAAGATTTCAATGGAGCAGTTTACCAGGCCGGCTATGAAAGGATTTATCATTATTTTGATTTTCCTGCTGTGCGCTGGCGTCCAAGGAGCTGGAAAAGGCGGACTTATTTTGCGTAGATCCTCCACGGGACTCGATCTGGTGTCTGATGGATTTCAGGGCGAGGCTTCGGAAGGATTTATTGCAAAGGTGTTTTCTGGTTGGAAAGGGAAAGATCTGGAGAGTAGCAGCTGTGATGAAACTTACGGATTTATGCCCTGCACTACGACTGCTCTTGGAAATTTGTTTCTGCTTCTCGCTTATGGTTATTTAATGTATTTGGCGGCTAAATATATGGCCGATGGAAGTGAGCTTCTGTTGGAAGCTTTGGGACCTGGTCTCGTCGGAGGCCTGCTTTTACCTGTTCTTGGAGCTTTTCCGGACGCGTTGCTTATTCTAGGTAGGCCATTTCTTGCTGTTCTTTATTTTTTCTCTGCTTTTCAATTTGAATCTCTTTAGCCCTTTCATCCTCATCCTGGAAGAATTTTGTGTTTCTTTATTTTTACGGCAGTTGTGTGGATTTGGAAAAATGATTTGTGAAAATAGTTGAGTGTTATAAGTTGATTTCCTGAAGATTCAGAGAATTTGCTTATTATAGAACTATAAACAGATCTTTTGAAATTAGTGCTTTTCAGTTTCAATTTGTATTAGACTTTCCGGCCTCTTCGTGGAAGAATTTTGTGTTACTTTATTTTAGTGGCAGTCCTATGGATTTGACAAAATGATTTCTGAAAATAGTTGAGAGTTTTAAGTTGAATTCCTGAAGATACAGAGAATTTGCTTAAAATGGAAGGATAACCATATTTTTAAAAATCTGAGCTATTTAATTAAAATTGTTGGGCACTTTCATCGTCTTCGAAAAATATGTTTGTTTGTTTTTACCCTTTCATGGCTGCCCTGTGGATTTGAAAATTTGTTTTCCAAAATAACCGATCTTGAGAGTCGAGACGACACAGAATTTGCCCATAACGGAACGATAACCAGATTTAATAGTGAAGGCTTTGACCGGACATTTCTAATTAAGGGAAGTGGTAGGATTTATAAGACTTGAATATTACGAATTTTAAATTCATTCAGTAGGTGGCGTCCCGCAGTCTGTTATATTTCAAATTTTATAATTCTTTGAATATCAGTTTAATGTAACAGAAACAACGGGGATCATTATCTGATGGTGTTTTTTTCCAATAAAAGCAAACATTAAAGGATACTGTTGAGCTTTGTTTGAATGTAAAATCCTATTAGAAACCAAATCTTAATTAAAATAAATAAATAGATGTATATGTATATGAAATTAAATAATACATTTATTATATTTTGTTTACAACAGTGTTCTTATTAATATATATTTATATTTATAATTAGATTATAATATTTTTTGAATGGATACTTGTCATAGATGAGTTTAAGATTGTTTGTTTTACAACATTATCAAATAGATTTTTTTATTAAGTGACACTAATAAAGAATCTAAAATTGTTCCTTTTAAAAACTTTAGCAAATATGTTTTCTCCCTTTTCTTTATATACTTCTCTTTTCCCGCTTCCTACTCATTGAATGCAAGTAAAGAAGAACAAAGTAGAATTAGGTAAATAAATGAATAAAAGTAAAAAATAATACAAACTTTATTTTAGATAATGTTACTTATTGAAATATAATTAAATTTCAAATATTATAAATAATAAATACAAAATAATAAAAATACTTATAATAAAATAAATAAAATAACAATATTATATATTATAATTTTATGTTTAATATTATAAATTATTATATAATATTGCGTAAAAATATATTAATAATCTAAATCATTATAAGATGTGCCTTGACCCGTCTAAGTGATGCAAATAATTAGAATAAAATATGGAAATGGCATTTTAGGCTGGGGTCCCGTGGAAGGGGGCTTCCTATAAAATAGATGCTATTTTTTAGGAATTATTTTAAAATAGATGCTATTTTTTAGGAATTATTTTAAAGCTAGCGGTCCCATGATTTATGCTACTCAAAATTATAGTTCCGAAATTAAAGGAAGATATGCATTTAAAATAAGTTGAAAATTTAAATTCTTTCTAAAATTACATTTTAATTAAAATCTAAAATTTAGATTATTGACAAATGGCAAAAAGCATTTCTAAAAATGTGGAGCGTCGAAGATTTTAAATAATCCCCTAGCAAAATTATATTTTGCTTATGAGACCACCCAAGCCCCCCCATGGGACCCACCCTTAGAGTTTGGAAGAGTTGAAAAGTGTCGATTAAATGATGTACAATGACGTGGGATGTAAAAGGAGATTTCATACGCTACTCCCAACTGCCTCAGGTCATCAAAACTTGCAGGAGGTGCTTGTTTTTATTTATTTTTAAAATCAAAAAGTTATGCAGGCCGAACACGCTATCTTTCCTTTTTCCACGCTTGTAGCTGTCAGACAGCCACAAAAATTATATTGCGTCGATGGATTGCAAGCATTTGTCATGTTTTAGGTTTATCATGAATAGACTAAAGCAGCAGCTGTCTGTATATTGATGTCGCCTTTGGCTATGTTCCAGACAGCATGTATTAAAAGTGAAAAAAAATCTTCAGATTTACAGTAATTTTTTTTAATTGTTTTTTTTTTTTTCTTTGCTGTTTACAATTGATGAAGAACAAATGTAATATTTTTATTCATTATAATATAACTTATGTAGAAATAATGTTTTAAGGAAAGATTTGGATTCAATAATCTTTCATTAGATTTCTTAAATTAAAAAGAGTTTAGCTCAATATCTATAATTAGATTTGTTGTACAATTTTATTTTGTCCTTTTCGTTATGATTTCATTGCTATAACCTAACCTTAATAGTATCTTCGTCTTTTTCTCTTAATTCTACAAATTGTTTTTGACTTGGGAACATCAACATTAAACTAAGAATTTGTTTTAATAACTTTTTCAATTATAAAAATAAAAAGAAGGCTACTATTAAAATTTGCACCTGGCATATAATTGAAATTTGACACACGTATTATTCTCATTTACTTGGTTGCACCTCCTAAAACCGGTCGACGACGACAGATAACGGTGATATTTGACCCTACAAAACGCAGTTTGACGTTTTGTGTATAATGTTCGCAGCTGTGGAGTCGAAGAGGGTCTATTGTGGCATGGAGGGTAGTTGGTAATAGGTATATACCATACTAATAATAAAGTGGACCCAACATAACTTAGGGTTAAAAATTGTGTTATGTTTTTAATAATGGATATAATAGTTTGTCAATATTGTGTAGATTTCTAATATTTTTTATAATATTTTTCAAAGTCAAGATTTCAAGATGTACTTTGATTTGAAAATAATAATAATAATAATAAAATATACAAACAATAAATAATTGATTAAACTTTTAATATTTCTTTGAAATATTATTTTTACTTCATTATTTATTAATACTGAAAGTTTAAAAATATTGATACATATTATGTTATATTTTTAATATTTATAAATACATTTTAAAATATTTTATAGTTAATCATTTTTTATAATTTTAACAATAACTTAAACTTGTTCTTTTCACATTAGGCGGGACTCTAGCTCTGCAGAGCTCTTGTTCTACATAGTATTTGGTAATGTTACATTGTATTTTGATCACATGGATTTAAAATCAAAATTTTCAAGTAGAGGCTTGAATATTGAATAATTGTACAAATTCAAATTAATTTGACATATTCACATAAGAGTTTGGATGTCTTTAGGTTGATCTTTTTTTCACCCTCCCTCCCTCCTCCTCTAATCTTGTTATACGAAAATGAAATATCAACTATCTCAGCTATATTTTTTTATTAATCTAAATCATAACAAACCTTTCCAATTAAATGAAAAATCTTAAAATACATATAATCTTTAAGTTATATTTTATTGAATAAGTGTGATTTCATTAACAACAAATTTATAACTTTCATCATCTAAACAAGCAATTTTGTTTTTATTAATAAACAAGCGATTTTGTTTATCACTTGATGAGCTTAAGGAGCTTTTTAATGAATGGTTCATAAGGCACAACACTTGGTGAGGTTTTGCAAATGGGGTTGCAAGAAGGGTAGGTTTAATCATGGAGGAAACTCTGTAGTTAAGCGCGCTCAAGCTAGAGTAGTATTGGAATAGGTGACCTCTCGATAGTCTTTGTACTTCACCTCTGTGAGCATCACCTAGATCCAATGAGTGCTAAGTGGTCCATTTATTCTCATGAGAGATGGATTCATGTGTGAATCACTACTCATGAAACACGAGTCAATGTGTTTGACTAAAAAACTACATAATTAAATCCTAATAGCAATATCACAATATGACTTGCTGTGGAAATATCTCCTACTTATCACTTGATGAGCTTAAGGGGCTTTCTAATGAATGGTTCATAAGGCACAACAGTTGTGAAGGCTTTGCAAATGGGGTTGCAAGAAGAGTGAGTTTAACCATGGAGGAAACTTTGTAGTTAATCGCGCTCAAGCTGGAGTAGTATTGGGATGGTTGACCAACCAGGAAGTCTCGGTGCTTCACTTCTGCGAGCATAACCTAGATCCAATGAGTGCTAAGTGTTCCATTTATTCTCATGAGAGATGGCTTCATGTGTGAATCGCTACTCATGAAAAATGAGTCAATGAGTTTGACTCAAAGAACTACATAGTTAAATCCTGACACCAATATCAAAATTTGACTTGTTGTGGATATATCTCCTATTTATGAAAAATAAATACTTTCAAACATGTGGGCATATCTCAAAAGAAGCATACTTTATGCTTACAATATTAGGGCTATAATTTTATAAATCATTGTGTGTTATTTGATACTAGTTAGCTTTTATTATTTGAACTGCATCCTTTGTGTAAGTGTTGTTTGTGGGCTTTTTATTTTTATTCTTCTTTTAAGTATGGATGATTGGACGTGAATGACTACTTATGGTCATTGCTCCCAATATTGAGGTGAGTAATGTACACCCTCAGTCCTATTTTGGATGAGTTTGAGCTTTTGAAATTGTATTCAAATATCATTTCACTTGCAGTTAAATGGTAGCATTGCTATGACCTACTTCTTGAGTGATGTAGATGCTTGAATGAAGCTCCATAATACAATGAAGTTTACTTGATGCAATATACTTATATCCTTGATGGATGGTTTACAAATTTGTTGATGTCTCCATTTTGCTTTTGCAAGATATTTATCAAATGGGTAATTGTTAGCAAAAAGTGTCACAACCTTACATTTCTAACATTCATAATTGATTATTTAATAATCCAACCTCATATTTATGTGCCACCAAATAATTATCATTTATAATTTGTAATATTGACCATCGAATATCTATAAATCTCTTCTCACAAAATTATTATAAGAAATATCAATACTTTATAAAAATTAGAGAAGTCATGTAAAAATCTATTTTAGTTTAAATAGATAAAGTAAGGTCTAAAAAAAAAGGTCTGAAAGAAGGGAAAGAACAACTACGACACAACAATTAGATCATTTTTTTTATAATGATACTAGGATTAGCTTAGTTGGTCCTGGTTTTCGCTTTAGTTAGTTCGGAAATATAGATTCAACTGTTAATTTGATCACTGTATACATAAGGCTCTGTTGCACATCACTTGAAAAGCTCACCATATGAACCAAACTTAAATTCCTCCAGATAAAAAGTTAAAAAGAAAAAGAAACCGTGTATGATGCGAGTGTACGAGCTGACACAGTTCTCTTTCGATACTGTATAAAGTAAAAGCGTTCCTGAACGAACAAATGTACTGCAGATTCGGGAAAGTGTATTCCCCTCACACGGTATACGCGCCTTCCACGCGAGGTGGCCACGCAAATTCTAATTAAGTATGTCGAGACCTAGAAATTAGGAATGCTTTCAGCCAGCTACAAAAGTAAATGAACAACAGTTCAAAGAAACCAATTTTCAACAAGATTTGAAGAATTCAATGGAAAGAACAACTAGGCCAGCTAACGAAGGATTTATCATTGTTGTGGTGCTCCTGCTGTGCGTGAGCGTCCACGGCGAGGGGAAAGGCGGATTTCTATTGCGGAAATCAGCAGCGGGACTCGATCGCGTAGCAAATCTGCTGTCAGATGGAGAGGATGAGAAGATTTCAGAGGGATATAAATCAATGGATTTTACTAGTGGGGAAAGGAGGGATTTAGGGAGTAGCAGTTGCGAGGAGACATATGGTTTCATGCCCTGCACTATGTCTACATTGGGAAATTTGTTTCTGCTGGTAGCGTATGGTTATCTTCTGTATTTGGCAGCCAGATTTATGTCTGACGGAAGTGAGGAGCTGTTGGAGGTCACAGGGCCTGGTATTATTGGAGGCCTGTTCTTGCCCATTCTTGGAGCTTTTCCCGACGCTTTGCTAGTTCTCGGTAAGGAAATCCCCTCCTTTTGCCTTTATTCTCTACTTTTTATGTGTAACGATAGCATTATAAGCTAATAATTAAAAAGGTATTTCAAAAATATGACTACAATATTCAATGGGAGAGATGTTAATAGGAGATACAAAAGAATATAAGAAATTAAGAATGATATAAAATTCTATTTTGAAGTACAATTTTGTCAAGAAAAAGAAGTGTGAAGCTGATTTATAGTTATCTAATTATGAATCATTACTAATTTATAGTTGTGAATTCAATTTATATATAATTTTAAATTATGAATTTTAGATTTTTTCTAAAATTAAGTGATGGTACATTTTAAAAATTTAAAAATTTGAAATCATTACAATTTTTAAATATGAACTAATATTATGTCAAGTAGAAAAATAGAAAGGTTCTATATAGAGCTAATTTTATTATGAAATTAAGTGTTAGATACATTTAAAATTTAAATTTTTTATAATTTAGTTTAATTTTAGAATTTAAACAATTTATATGGAAAATAGAAAAATATAGATTAGAAGTGTTATTTTTTTAATAGTGTAATTTCTTTTTTTTCCATTTCCTACTAATGCCTAAACAATACAAGTTTACATTTTGATTAAAAATATATTAATTAATTTTAGTAAGTATAATAAAAGAAATTGGAATGTCAAATCACTATAATATTTATTTATTACATTTATCTAATATATTTACTATAAAATATAGTAGACATTACAATTAATGTTTGATTAACTTTCACTAATTAATGTGTACAAAAATATCAACTAGTAAATTGAAAAAATTGCAAATTAAATAACAAATACCATAATCAATGTATAATCTAAAGGCTACAAATATATTTCTAACTATAAATAGTAATTCCAACCCTAATCTTATATAAAACCTAAAGGATAATTATAGTTACAATCATAATCCAAAATCCGACCCTAACTCTAATATTAATTCTATCTAATATCCTATTTTTCAAATTCTCTTAGAAAACAATAATTGTAATTGAGCTTTTAGCACCTTTCAAAATCTACTTCCATCTTCAATGAAAAATTAGGATCACCTGATAAATGAATCCTTATAAGTAACACTAAAACTTATGCTAAACAAAATTGAATATTAATCTATATATAAAAATGAATCATTAAACCTAAGTTTAAACTTATACTAAACAAAATTGAATCTTAATCTATATACAATCGAAACAAATTAAACTAGTCCCATATTAAATTATTAGTTTTAAGTATATATCATAATCCTAACCCTAATTTAATCCAATTTGAAAGATAACCATAAATATGACTAAATCTTACCTCAAAATCAAAACCTAATCTAAATATAATTAAACCATTGAGACTTTAAAAATCAAGTTCCTTGCTTCTTTTATGATTATATGTGGATCTAAAGTTAGATTTGGTTATCTTAGATTTAAGTAATTTTTTTTGTAGAATTTCAAAACAAGATCATTCAAGCTTCTTTTTTGGAGATCCTTTCATAACTTGTAGTTCCACATCTTCGTGTATTTTTTGGGGGAATTAGTTTCATTTTTGCGAGGGCCAAATATTGATTCTAAATCTAATCATCACAAATAGACTTACTATTTTGCTACCTAGCTTGTCACTCCTTACCTTTAATATTGATTAAGGGAGTAGTGAAGCATTCATTAAGAATAGGAGTGTGATTTCTCCTCAAGAAAATCATAATTATGTAGCTCACTTTTAGGATTTGGCATTGCACTAGATAAGGTAGGTACCTAGAGGAGACTTAGAAAGACTATGCCAACTTGCGTACCTTCAAATTATTACACCTAAAACATCAAAGGCACAACCCCTCAAAGTTGATAAATTGAATTGAAGATCCATTGAAAGGCAAGATGTTAATTGAAAGGAAAATTAAACTTGACAAACCAATTTTAACACAAACTCGTACAAAAATACATTGAAAGACTTTTAACTCTTCATCAATTCAACAAATTATCTAACCTTTTTGACTAAATTTGTAATAAAATGCGATTTCTTTATTACCCTTTGGAGATTATATAGTTGAATCCACAGTTAAACTATTTATATAAGGGCAATTGTAAGGTCTAAGAATCAGCCCAAAAATACGAAAACACATCATTTTTCCAAGACCTAAGGACTATTGTTTGAGAAAATCCCATTCACGAAAAAAATAGAATCTACAAAAATAAAAATCCTATTTCCAACATAGATTTAAGCATAAATAACATTATTGGATGTATATCATCCATTGGATGAAATCCTCACAAGATGATTGCTTCCTCAAGCATTTGGAAATCAAGAATGGCCTCTAGGCACCGTTCCATATATCATGTGAAGCCGTCCTTAATAAACAACTTCATAATATCCCCCAAATAAGGGAAATAAAATTGCAAAAGCTAGCAAGGTTGGAGAACTCGGCTTTCCTCTAGCCACTTGCAATTGCTTAGGATGACAAAAGTTTGAGGCGCTAGTCGATTTCCATATCTTAAAGTTTTCCTTTCATCCTCAATTGTAATGGTCAAACTTTGCAAGCTAAATGAGAGATGTCAAGACTACAAAACCAAACAAAATGAACAAAAACATTTCTGGTTGATGCTAATTATCCATTTGTATCAGACATACCACATTTCAAGGAGAACTCACAAAATGGAGTTAAAGAGTTAGACATATTGTTGACAACCTACAGCAAACTCTATCGTTGTGTCAAGGAAATGGAAATTTCTTTTCCCTTCTCTTTGTACACCCACCATGTATCATCCTTCTCTACCAAAGTCGTCTTCTCCATCATGAATCTCAATCAACGAAAATCGGCTGCCTTCACCAAATCTCTGCCGTTGTATCCTCCACTAGTTCTTCCACGTATACATTTGCAACCTTTGTTGCAACATTTTCTTCAATTTCCACTATTGTAATCCACCCTATGTCACCTCTCATCACGATAGGCGGTAGCTATCTGTTATGTTTTCTGTGAGGTCCTCGTTCAACCTCTACTACTACTTGTAGTTTTGGAACTTTTTTGTCTTTGACGTCAATCTGTGAGTTTCTTTCATTCTTCTCGCACTCGTTGCGTTCACTATGCAACTGACAATCTACCACCATTGTGTTTTCCCTTTACTCTTCATTCTTCTTTAATTTTACTTGTGCCATATACACTTGTGTGGGCTGCTTCGACATCTTTCTTCTTCCAACTGCAACTATTCTTCTTCAATGAAATTTTCCACATCACATATCTCTCTTCCCAATATCGCTCCAGGAATGAAATTAACACGGCCCTCCTCACAACCCACCTCATCCACTTCTTTCGTTTCTCCCTCAATAGCTTCGAATCTTTCCGGCTCTCTCCATCGCAGGACTCTTTCACACCTGCACCAAGCTCTGGCTCTTACACCAATTGACGCAAGAGAAAAACCTCTTCCAAATTGCAACTTGAACTCAAGCACAATCACAAAAGAACCCCAAAGACTTCTCAGCTTACACTCATCATTCGGATGTAAACAAGGAGTAAAATTCACTTTCAAAAACCACAAACAAACATTTTACAATGTGGGCTTTCTCGTTGGTTCTCTTACTCTAAATAGCCATACTACTACTACAACAGAATCTGCAATCACATAATATTTTACAACCCCATCTTTCTCTTGTTCTGCACGCTGCCTTTTCTTCATGCAGGAGTCTTTCTGTTCTATCACACTCTCTGCTTTGGGATGTTTTTTTCCTACCCACACCCTTCTTTTACTCCTACAAAGACTTTGATTCCTCATGACAGCCCATCATGCTTCTTGCACCGTTTTTCCACCTATTGTTTTAGTACCAATGCCTCCTTATATTGCTTGATCTGCGTTTGAATCTTGATTGGGCTTCTATTCAAACCCCACTCTCTGCCCTCTTGATTTTCCACCCGATTCTAATGAACTGCCATGTCATTTAAATGTCCAATCGCCCGTTCCTTCAGTAAGACCGATTTATAACTACTCAATCGCCCATTCCTACCGATTTATATCTTTTGACCTTTCATCAACCCCACAGTTAGATTGGTGCCCTTCAACTTCTTTGCATTCTTTTAAACTGATTCCTTACCATTTAAAATCGATGGACATTCACAGAAATGGGAGGTGAACGATCTTTAGACACTTAGTGGCTACGTTTTTTTGAAGGCCTTAGGTTCTAATTGAAACCTCTCTTGTACAAATCCAATTTCGCACATATCTTGTATTCTGATGATGGATCATGTAGTATGATCCGAAACGTTGATGATAAAAAATTACACACAATCAAATTCAGAAACTAAAACTCATATTCATGTATTGTGGAAATCTCATAGATCTGACATATCTTGCAATTTGTTAGTTATTTCGTTGGGCTGTCTCTAATACAATTCACGCGCCACGTCCATGCTTCAACATTTGCTTACGTTGCTCAATCTCCTATTATTGATGGATGTCCATACTTCGTTCCCAAATTGCGAATGCTGGCAAGTTTGCAGAATTGGGCTTTACACTAGCCACTTGCAATTGCTTAGGATGACAAACTTTTGAGACAATCAATAATTTTTCACATATAAAACTTTTCCTTTCATCCTCAATTGTCATAATCGAGCTTCTGCAAGCTAAGCGAGAAGACCACAAAACCAAACAGATTGAAACAAATGTTTCAGATAAATATGCTCCTGCATCACCGCACAGTTCTGACCCCCACCTAAATATCTTATTCCAGCGTGTCAAGCGATTAAGACACGTGGCTAAGCAGAGATCTGGGGAAAAAAAAGTGTCCACCGCGGTAAGATTACGTTTTAGTTTGCTGTTTAGACGTTGCTTTCATTAAGCAGGGGCATGTTAAATGTCGTTGACAACGAATGACAGTTGAATTGGCTGTCTGACTGACAAGTAGAAAGGTGCGGGGCCTGGGCGAGCACGACGCTTACGTTTTATTCCGTCCAGAAACTAATTTAGATATTTTTCTGCCACGTAGGTTACGTTGAGGAACAGTGAGAAAATCTAGTAGTATTGCAAAGACTATGTATTTGACATTGTCGTGGAAGGTCTAAGGGGAACCAATTCAAGAGAACGGTTAACTAGATCAGCAATGAAAGGATTTATGGTGGTTGTGATGTTCCTGCTATGCGCGGTAGTCCATGGCGGGGGGAATGGCTCATTTGTATTGAGGAAACCGGCAGAGGGACTCGATCCCGGATCAAATCTAGTGTCGAACGGAGTGGAGGGCAAGGTTTCAGAGGGATTTATTGCCAAAGTGTTTTCTGGCTGGGAAAGGAAAGATCTTGGAAGTAGCACTTGTGATGAAACGTACGGTTTCATGCCCTGCACTACGACTGCGGTAGGAAATTTGTTTCTGCTGCTGGTCTATGGTTATCTCATGTATTTGGCGGCCAAATTTATGACGGATGGAAGCGAACTTCTGTTGGTCGTGTTGGGGCCTGGTATAGTCGGAGGCCTGCTTCTGCCCATTCTTGGAGCTTTTCCGGACGCATTGCTCATTCTGGGTATGCCATTTCTTTTCCCACTTTCTCATTAGCTTTTGGCATGATTTCATTGCTTTCCAGTTTCTGCTTCTTTACACTTTCCAGCGAGGTTTGTGCTGGTTTTTCCACAAGGCAGTCTTGAGAGAATGCAGTTAAAATTATATTTTTTGAAAACAGCCTAAAGTTTTTAGCTTAAAAGACTGAAGGTTTGTTACAAGGGAACAATATGACACTGGAAGTCTCTAATTATGGAAGAGTAAGCAGTGATTATGGAATATAATTTATTTGATTTACTATTGGACATTTGAACATAATTATTGACAAATTTTCAGAGTGTGCAGTATTTGTGTCTAATACGATACATAAGTATTGAAGATTTTTGATAGGCTTGTAGTGTATGATGATTAGACTATTTTCAAATGGATATCTCAAAACATTTTGAAATGAGCTCCTTTACTCTGTAAAAGCATTTATGATTTATGAGTCTAAATAGTTAGTTTCTATAAAAATATTATGTAAAAAAAATTTAAATTAAATGTAAAATATGTGAAGTTAAAGAGGAGAACTGTTAGATCTTAACTTTGAAGAGTTTAGTGGATAAATAACAAAATATCTTCATGAAAATATCTCACAAATATCTAGCTTGAAGAATTTTGGGGCACTTGACTTTGTGTGGGCCTTCTCTAGTTGGTTTGATCTCTTCTACAATTAAAGTGTTCCTAATGGTCTGGTTTAATAATAAACAGTCTTTTGATCTTATAGTGATCTTGATTTTACCCATCTTAGAATAAAATTTCTAATTAATTACACTGTAAGAAATTTAAGTAAAGCAATTTTTTCTATTATAATTTTAGATTTTCAAATTGTTAAGAAATGTCTGAAATAATAGGAAATTCAAACCTTATCGATACGTTTAGTACGAACGAAGCGCTTGGATTTTCCAAACTGATAAGTAGGATTGATTTTAGTTATTGGTCTATTTTCATAGTAGTGAAAGAAGAAAATTAAATGATAATAATTGCAATTTATGGGACCAGAGAAACTTCCTCTATCCCGAATAATAATAAAAAGCCATCCACTTATTGCTCGAATTTGTTCAGTTGCCGGTTGAATAACTATTCTAGGATACTGAATAAATCGAATTTTGCTGGAATGACAACTTTCATTTATTCCATTTCATATGACGGAATATCCTATTATGCCCAAGCAAGCAGTTCCTGTTCAAATTTTCTTAATGGAAGATAATTAGCCGATTGGCTTTTCATATCATAGGGAGGTGCAATGATAACGGTGAGTCAAAACCTCGGTCAAAGCTCTGAAAAGTGTTCGTATTCACCTTAAGTCTTCGAAAATCTGATCTGAATACATCTAGCTTCAAAACTATTAGATTTCTACAATCTATGTTCATGTTTTTATAATCTAGATTTGATTCTATAAATTTTTAAAATATAATTATTAGTTCCGGCCATAGACAGAGATACTTATGCATTCATGTCACTCCTAATATGACATTAACACTGAGCAATCAAATCAAATAATTTAAAACATTATATGAAACTTCAAATGTTTATATCATTTTCTAATTTTTCATTATTTTATAAATCACATTTTTCATCCATTCTATTGGTCCATACTATTTTTGGTGGGGGAGAAAATTAATTTTCTTTCACAAAAATACAAATATTTTCTAACTTCAACTTGCATTAATGAATCCATTAATTACAACTTTATCTTTTCCACATTTGTTCATAAGATTTTTTTCTTCAATCATTTTATCTTCCACCTCACACAACATATCTAATCAATATTAATTTTCACTAACAATATAATTTCAATATATTATATCTTTGCATTTGAATTTCTAATTTTTTTAAAACTTTGATTTTTTAATAAATGTAGTTAAATTATTACTATTATTTTACTTTTGTAAAAATAAATTAAGCAATATTATTTTTTAATTATATTTTATAATAGTGTTTGTAATATGTATAATTGATAAGTGTTACAATTTGTAAATTATATCATTTATTATTATTAATATTTTATATTTAAACAATTTATCATTTAGTTTAAAGATATTTAAAACTTAAATATATATTTTAATATTAAATTAATAATTATATTTTACATAAAAAAAAAACTAAAAGAAATAACCACAAAAAAGAAATAATTCAATTCTAAAAGATATGTAAATTATTATTAAGTTTTTATAAACTATGTATTAAAATTAAATAGTTATATTCTATTTCTTATTTATTACATCATATTTATTCATCAAATCAAATTTATATGTATTAATCATTGAGAAAATTTTTCCAACTACTTATGGTTCTCTAGTAGCATGCATAACATACTTAAACATATAATGTGATACTTCAAATGCTTCATCACTTCTTCAAGTTCTATAATTCAAATATTGGTACGGATAACTTTCCTCATTGCACATATTTTAAGTTGTCAATATAGAAGGTGCAAATTTTTAGTTCATGCCTTTGGTAGGAAACTAATGGAATCACCAAGTTCCATATTAGTTCTATAATCTAAAAATTTCATTGATATACCAATGTTTGCAAAAGGTTTATTAATTTGCATTTTTTTTGAAATTGAAAAATACAATTTTTTTAAAACTTTATTGGTTCATGATGAAAAAGACAATGAAAAAATTCAATTTTCTTCATAAAAATTACAACTATTTTTTTCAACACCTCTATTAATGCAAGCATTAATTGCAACCTTATCTTTTCTTGTGACAAGTGGATAAATTTTTTTTTTAATAAACATTTTTCTAACACCTCTATTAATGAATGCATTAATTTCAATTTTATCTTTTTCACATTTGTGACAAATGGATAAACTTAAAAAAAAAAAAAAGACAAGTAGTTTTAATTGATGTTTATCTTTGTAATTTGTAAAATGTTATTCAAATATAGATATTTTAATCAAATATAGACATTTTAACTTTTTAAAATTGTTAATTTTCAAAAATTATTTTTTATATAGTTTAATTTCATATCTATTTTAATTTTAATTTGTATATAAGTTTAAATTAGAATTTAATTATTTTTATTTTTACATATCTAAACCAATGCTTTTAATACATTTTCTTTTTAAATTTTTTTAATATATATATATAATTTTATTAGATTATACATTTATTTAACATATATAATTTTTACTATATTGATATTTTTAATTTATACTTTAAAATACATAATATTAATTTTGTATCAATTTTAATAAAGTTCAAATTATTTCGCTTGGTATATTATTGACTTTATTTATAAGTGTGTTTGGTTTTTTTAAAGCATAAATGTTATTTTTAAATTAATTTATGTTTTTTTTTTAATGCATTATATTTAACCTTAAGAATATTGTCCAGCTTCTGCAATTGGATGAATTTATCACTTGAACAAGATATATCAAACAATTTAATAATTGAAATTAATCAATTTAACTCTTTTTAAAAAAAATTATACAATTTTATCTATATCTCGTGTATAACTAGTTGATAAATATATTTGTTATGATAAATGTTCTTTAGAATGTCATCTAATTTTAATTTAGCATGATACTATAATGTTTATTTATATATTCTTTTACTATTTTAATTAATATACATCATTGCAGTTATATAATTTAATAATATACTAATTATACTCGTAATTTAATTTAGTTTAGCACTATAATGTTATATTTTTAATTACTATTTATTTGTTATTTTATTAAATTAAATACATTATATTTTAATAAAATCAGGAACTTTGACGCATACGCCCCTTGTTTTTTATTATGCTTTCTAATGATAAATTATCATCCAAAACCTTTATATTAAAAAATTATAAACAATCGAACCCAAAAGAAAAAAGACACAAACATCTAGCTTGTTTAACATTATTTGTCACCATGAATTGTGGGTAATGAACAGTACAGCAGTAGTTGGGAGAAGAGGACGTTTAACGACCGGTAGTTGCATGTATCGTTACAGATTTTGGAGTTGTTTTTGGGGTAAGGAGACGGGAAAGTATAGGAGCAAGTGCGTTGGAGGAATGGTAGTTGCAGAGATATTCAACGAGTTTGGGCTTTTTGTTCTGTTTGAGGACTAGTAGTTGCAAAGATATTTCTGAGTTTGCGATTTTGTGCTTTGTCTTACGCGAGATATAAAAGGTTTCTTTTTCTTCCTACCTATCGTACGGTTTGACTCATTTTTCGCCGTTCGTTCTGCCGTATAAACGGCGTTAGAGTCATTTTTAGGTTTAGCAGTCTTTCTCTTCAATATTTTTTGGCTGGGTATTTTGCCCTGAGAGTTACTTTTTCTCATACGAACTACAGCATTATATTATATAAACTACACGTTTTTCTTGTACAAGCTATAGCATTATTCATTTTTAAATTTAAACGTGCCCGAGCCATAAGGTAACGTGTGGGACATTAGTATGCATTTAAGTTTCTATCAAGAACTAGTGGATGTAGGTTTGTAAACGTGAAAAATGAAATCAATTTGTAAACGTGGGATGAATGAACGAATGAATAATTCAAATTGCCAGGTGCGATTATTTCCTCTGAGGAATATTGTACATCACGGACATAGATGGACTTTTCAATCATGCCATCGGTGAACTCGAGATTAACCTGGAATTCAAAATTCACGAGCTTTTACTTCAATTAAAAATGGATTTGAAATCTTAAACTATACACGCGGGAAGGATTAACTCGTCATCGTCCAATCACCTGACAGTATACGCGTTCTCGACGCGGGTTGTCCGCGCAATGGATCACCCATTCTTAGCCTTTTTAAGCAAGCCCTGGAATGCAATCGGCCGGCAATTACAACAAATGATTAACATTTCAATACAAATTCAGTTCTCCCCAAAGTTGTTAACGAGGCCAATTTTAGAAAAAACCTGAAGAATTTCATGGAACGTTTTAGTAGACATACCATCAAAGGGTTTAGAGTTCTTGTGGTGCTCCTGCTATGCGCGGGTGTTCACGGCGCTGGGAAAGATGGATTTTTTTTGCTGAAATCCGCAGCGAGACTCGATTGTGGAGCAAATCTGGTGTCGGATGGAGGGGACGGCAAGATTTCAGATGGATTTATAGGAAAGGTTTCAGCCGGTTGGAAAAATAGGGATTTAGAGAGTAGCAGTTGCGAGGAGACATACGGCTTCATGCCCTGCACTACGGCTGCATTGGGGAACTTGTTTCTGTTGGCGGCGTATGGTTACCTCATGTATTTAGCTGCCAAGTTTATGTCCGACGGAAGCGAGGAGCTATTAACGGTTACAGGGCCTGGTATCATCGGAGGTCTGTTCTTACCCGTTCTTGGAGCTTTTCCCGACGCTTTACTCGTTCTCGGTGAGGAATCTTCTTCTGCTTCCTTCCTTGTGCCTTAATGGACCAAAAAATCGTTTGCTTTCCCTTCTTTTTAAATTATTTGTTTCTGCGTGTGGACCTTCAGTATTTGACTCTTTTCAGTACACTATTTGACTACGGAAACCTTTTGAGTATAATTTTTCTTTCTAGATTTTTTTTTTGGTTTCTGTTTGTTCTTGTACAGTATTGACTTGTTCTTGTACACTATTGACTTGGGAAACCTTTGAGTATAATGCTTTTATTTTCACAATTATTTTTGGTATAGTTAATTTGAACCCCGAGCACATCACTTGAGAGGGTTATAACTATTTTAACATAGTGGGAGAGTTTAGTTTAGATGACTATCCCACTTTTTATGTAATCTATAAATTTTATATAACATTAAGTTGTTCTAATAGTTTTTTGGGAAAGACTGGGTAAGTTTTTTTTGTCATCAACATCATCAGGATGCAAGAGCGTTGAGGAAAATTGAAATATGGATTGCAGATCCAGATGGGGAGATAAAAAAGAAAGGGTGAGGTGATAGAAGGGGCATGCAAAATCACACTGACACGGTCAACAATAAAAAGGAATTAATAATATGAACCAAAAAATTAAAAAAAAATTACAAAACCAAGAGACAAAAAATAGAGGAGTCAGTCAAGTTATAAATAAATAGAAGGAAAAAACTTGAAAAGGGTGAGGTGATGGAAGGGGCATGCAAAATCAAGCTGACACGGTCAACAATAAAAAGAAATTAATAATATGAGCCAAAAAATCAAATTAAAAAAAATAGAAAACCAAGAGACAAAAAATAGAGGAGTGAGTCAAGTTATAAATAAATAGAAGGAAAAAATTTGAAAATATGTATAAGCTGACACGGTCAACAATAAAAAAAATGAATAATACGAGCCAAAAAATCAAATTAAAAATAAAATAAAACCAAGAGACAAAAAATAGAGGAGTCAATCAAGTTATAAATAAATAGAAGGAAAAAACTTGAAAATATTTTTTAATTTGATTTTTTGGCTCGCATTATTAATTTCTTTTTATTGTTGACCATGTCAGCTTGATTTTGCGCTATGTTCCCCGGGGACGCGTCCCCCCCAAAAAAACAGCGTTTTGGGGACGGGGACGTCCCCATCCCGGAAACTTCATTGGGGACTTGCATCCGTCCCCAATTTTTTATAACACAAAAAATTAAAAAAACTAAAAAAAATGTCACATTTGCCGTCCCCCGCCGTCCCCAAAATCGGCAAAAAAAAAAGCCGTCTTGGAAACCCGTCCCGCTGTCCCCTGCCATCCCTGTCCCGAAAACTCGGGGGAACATAGATTTTGCGTGCCCCTTCCATCACCTCACCCTTTCTTTTTTATCTCCCCATCTGGGTCTGCAAGCCATATTTCAATTTTCCTTGACTCTCATGCATCCTGATGATGGATCATGTAGTATGATATGAAACGTTGATGACAAAAAAACTTACACAATCTTTCCCAGAAAACTAATAGAACACTATATATGGATTGTAGAAATCTGATAGCTTTGTTTAACATTAAGTTGTTAAATAATAAATTAATATTTAAAATTTATCTTCATTATTAATTTATTATGTAATAAAGAATTACATAGACTAATTATTTGAAGTGGGAAAGTAGTGGAAAAGTTCTAAAAAAAATTTCTAGAGAAAAAGGGAAAAGTCAAAAGTATTATTAAAAATAGTGAAAATGAAAAAATAAGTGTTTAATTTGTGAAAAAATAATGAAAAAGAAAATGGTAGTTTTTCAAAAAGTAACTAAAAAAGGAAAACATTTTTTCCTAAATAATTGTGAGTTTATAGGAGGACGAGGCTCTCATTTAGGGGATTGTGAGTTAATCGATTTTGCTATTGTTTGAAGGAGATTGTTCTTCTGAGGTTTGTGAGGATGGAAACCCTAGCAGCATTTTCATATTGAGACACAATTGTGCTTATTTATGGAGATATTCATTGTAGTTTGCATGACATTTAATATTAGTTGCGAAGGATGAAGTAGGACAAGATTAAGAGAATATTTAATAGTTTATTGCTTGTTTTACCTTCTTCCAAGTTGGTTGTGCACTTGTAGAGCTTGTTGTCTAGCTACTTGGATTTCTAGGGCTTTGTGGAGGTTACACATGCTATTAAGGAGTGTTTTGGACGTGGACTTCCTTCCATACATATAGTGTGGCATTTGGAGTTGATTTTGAGGTTTGGCTTGCATTTTTGGAGTGATTTTTTGGTGACTTTGCAAGCAGCTCAAGCAATATTAGTGTAGCTTGTTTTGAATATGTTGAATTTGTTTTTTTTGTATTTTTATGAACAAGTTTTCTGTTATTTTTGAAAAAAATTATGTTTTTAATCAGAAATAAATCTAGAATATTTAGTTGTGTAATTTTTGAAGATTATCTATTTTTCATGCATTGTAACTGCTGCAATATTTTCTATTTATCTACATTGTATTTTTCAGCTAAAAACATTGTGAAAAAAAAAAAATCGTTCTAAGACCACAAAAACTAAAGAAGACAAAGTAGCAAATTACAATATTTAAAAACAAATATATGAAAAAAAACTATAATCAATAATGTATTTGTTTGTGTCCAAAATTCAAGTTGACAATAATATTGAATGTCATTCTTATATGTATTATATTATATGTTTTTTTACAATGATACATTCACTTGAGTCAATGTGTGGTAATGGCTATGCCTTTTCGAACACAACAAATACATGATCTTAGGGATGGATGATCTTTCATTTGAACATTAAAAATATATTGGTGAGTAGCTAGAAGTGCACTAGAAGCTCAATTATTAGGTTGTAAATCTAAGTTGATGATGTTAGTTTAATACATTTCAACCTAATAAATGTTGACTGTCAAGTAAATGCTTTGACTAAAAATGTAGCCTATTTGAGTCACTAATGACCAACAAATCTCAAGCTCCATACCAACAATCTCCCACTTGGAGACTAATGACAACAACGACCAACAAATCTCAAGCTCCATACCAACAATCTCCCACTTGGAGACTAATGACAACAACTCCATCGATGCTAGACCCATTGGACTAATCTCCAAATTTAACTTGGCAAGTTTCTCATTTGCATCATCATCCTTGAAGGCCAATTGAAATTGAGGAGGTAATTAGTTTCTTTAGAGTTACCTCCTTTGTCAAAATGTTTGTTACTTTCCGCTAGTGTGAATATTTTTAACTTCAACTATCCATCTTCCAAAATTGAGCAAATTATATGGTACTTGAGCTGATTATGTTTAGTCTTTGAATGACAGGTCGAATTCTTCCCAAGATGAATGATACTTTGTCTATCCCTTTACAACCTAATTTTCTCTTGCTTCTTTCCTAGTTAAATTGTTGTAATCAATCATCTCTTTACTAGCCTTTGAAGTAAAAACATGCTTCGCTTTTGTTGTAGAAAGTACAACTACCTCTTGTTTGAAATGCAACAGGTTGTTATTAAATCTACGGTAAAAACATACATTTTAGTGCTCCTCTTGCTATGTTTATGTGTATGTATATCTATCACTTGCTAGATTCGACATTAACATATCACTATAGAGTAGAGTTGGAACCTCTAAAACATAATGCTTATGTAGTAGTACCTTCTAGTTACCTCAAATGGATGATTGAGAATGTAGGTCTCAAGCTAAGATTTGTTGTTGATAGAAAGGCCTCAGCAATTTTGAGACAATTGAAATAATTGAGGACCTTATCCAAAAGTCATTCACCCCTTCAAATAGCAAATTAATTACATATCTTTCTCTAGCAATGAACATGAATGAATTTGATGCAAGATAAAACTCCTCAAGCTACAATTCACAAACTTAGAACATTGCATTTATGAGATGGGTGTCATGGCTTACTATAGTGAAAGCATAAGATCTTTCTACTGTCATTCATTTGATCACTTTCTAATTTGCTTGTCTCATTTGTTGACTAATTTGACTCCATGTGGAAATGTTATCTTTATACTTTTTGTGAAGGAATCCCTTGCATTAAAATTTTCTCATAGAAGTGGAGGTCTTCGTATCTCTTTCCTTATTGATGTCTTCTTGTAGAGTAGGTGGATTGAGTACCTTAATACAACCCTTAGAGGATCTAATAGACCATCCATAAATAGAATAATAAGTCTTTTCTTTAAAATATTTGGGACCAATATCGATAACTTCTAAAAATCTGCAACATAAGCATCTAGTGTACCTCAATGTGTAATGTTCCATTCTTGCAACTACTTTCAAACAATCCTTTCTCCTGCATAATGCCAGTTAGATGGAACAAGTATGGTGTTCTGGAGGGTAGTATGGCTAGGTGATTCGACCAAAGTACGGGCAAAATGGGAGGTTGTACAATATAGTGTTAGGTTACAGGTTTGCCATACAGTGAGGGTGGGAGAGTGATGTGTGGTGAACAACTTTGGCCGAACGGTGACCAAGTAGGCTGTATGGTCTGGGGGGCTGTAAGTGGCATACAATGTATGATGACCAAAAAGTAGCCATATTGTTGGCCGTATGGTGTGGAACAAAGCAACAGTATGTTGTGGTGACCAATATTGGCCATACGGTAGCAGGAAGGTGAAGGCCCAATGGCCATACGGTGATGGAATGAGGGAGTTAGGACGTTGGCTATACAATAGGCAATGTAGTCACATGGAAAGATGAACTTTGTGTTGGGAGAAGTGGATGGTGTATAGGTAGAGAGGAAGTGCTCATACATACAATAATGCAGAAACCCAAATTCATAAGATAGAATGAAAAATGGAGATTAAAACACAAAAACCTTTAATTAGATTTGCCAAAAGATGGTGCTCCGATTCACCAGATCCGAGTGAAGTATTATAGGCAACGGAATAGGGTGAGGGTTGAATCCCACTGAAACCGGAAATAGCCAAGTAGAGGTCTTCCACTTCCGAAATGGTGAACAATAGAGAATCCCAACATGAATTCGTAGTATAAAGAAATAATCCAAATTGCATATCTAATGACTACCTACAAGCCGTTCTTAAATACCCGTCGAGGAAAACTTTCCGAGAGTGTACAAAGATAGCCGACGGCAACACAAACTACAGAAAAATAAAATAAAAATGGGTCTGAGATATATTAAATCAATTGGTCCATTAATGATTTATTTAATAACAGGAACAATACAGTCCTCTCGCCCCAAATTTTGCTTGTCCTCAAGCAAATGCAATGCTGGGTGCTGAAGAATGTGCTTGCCCTCCCACATCGCATCGTCCAATGGCAAGTGTTTCCAATGTACCAAATATTCCTTCACTGTGTAGTTCCACAGGGTCCTCTCACGTACTTCAATGATCTCGGCTGGTTCCAATATGAGCTTTCCTTCCTCATTGAGCGATGGAAGGTCTGTGGCTATTGTGACGTTCTGTCCCACGACCTTCTTCAGGCATGAAACATGAAATACTTTATGAGTACGGTTCCCCTTCGAAAGTGTCAGCTCTTAGGTGACTTCACCAATGCGACAAACTACACGATAGGGGCCATAAAATTGTGGCTTCAGTTTTCCATTTTTGTTTAATGAGGATTGTCGATGTGGTTGGAGCCTGAGATAGACCAAGTTCCCTACTTAGAAACTCCTTTCCATTTGGTGTCTGTCGGCATACATCTTCTGTTGATTCTGTGCCTGTTGTAAGTTTTCCTTCAGGCATCTTAGGATGTCATGTCCCTCCTGAAGCTAGTCTCTTGCCCTCGGTGTGCGACTGTCACCTAGAACTGTGTTAATGAAGGAAAGGGGTTTGTACTCGTATAGAGCTTTGAATGGTTCCATACCGATGAACATGTGATATGTGGTATTGTAACAATATTCCTTTAGGTGTATCCATTTGACCCACGCCCGTTGTTATGCCGAAACATAGTTTCGAAGGTAACCTTTGAGCCACTTGTTCACAATCTCCATTTGTCTGTTTGTCTGTGGGTGGTAATTAGTACTTGGTGACAATTCTGTCCTTGCCAACCGAAACAGTTATGTCTAGAAGATACTAATGAATTGCCCATCTCAATCACTGACAATGTTTTAGGGTAACCCGTGCAGATGAAAGACTTCTCTAAAAAATAGATTGGCAACTTGCGCGGCCTAAAAATCTGAGGGGATGGTGAAGAAATGTGCGTACTTTGTCAATCTATCAGCTACCACGAAGATACAATCCTTTTCGTTCACCTTGGGAAGTCCAATTATGAAATCTATCGAGATACTTTCCCACTTATGTTTCGGAATTGGCAAAGGTTGTAGTAACTTGGCAAGTAGAGTATGTTCAGATTTGTTCTGCTGAGAGACCGCACACTCTCTTACATACTGCAATACATCTCTTTTAAGTCCTTTCCATGAAAACCTCTCCTTGAAAAGTTTGTACATTTTGAGGAAGCCCAGTTGTCCTGCCAAGGGTGAGTTGTGTACCTCCTTCAAGATTTTCTGCTTCAATTTGGATTTCGCCACTAAAAATATCCGATTCTTATGGTAAATGATGTTATCCACCACTTTGTATTGATCATCCTAGGTGTTGCCATCCATTAGCTCACAAGCAAATGTGTTTTTAGAATATTCCACCAACAAATGTGCTTTCTAGTCAGTTGAAATCTGGGTTAGTAAGCAGATGGCGGATTTCCTAGACAAAGCATCTGCAACCACATTGTTCTTTCCTTTCACATATTCAATGTCAAAATCAAAAGCCTAAACCTTGCTTACCCATTTTTGTTGCCTCTCGTTCAAGTCCTGTTGCTCCAAAAAATATCTCAAACTATTGTGATCCATATGAACGACAAATTTGGCACCCACCAGATACTGCCGGGACTTGGTTAGTGCATGTACGATGACCAACATCTCTTTGTCATAGATGGAATATAAGCATTCTATTTGTGTAAGCTTCTTGCTCTCATAGGCTATGGGGTGTCTATCTTGCATCAGTACTGCGCCAATGCCTTCTCCGGATGCATCGCACTCCATAATGAACAATCGAGTGAAATCAGGTAAAGCAAGCATGGGACAAGTGCTCATTGCTTCCTTCAGCTTATCAAAAGTAAGTTGTGCCTTTTCATTCCATTGGAAGGACACCTTTCTTGTCAAATCTGTTAGTGGTGCCTTGAGCTGAGAGAACCCCTTTACAAATCTCTGGTAATAATTGCACAGTCCAAAAAATCCTCGCAACTCTGTGAGTGATTTTGGGGGAGGCCAATAAAGGATAGCCTGAATCTTCTCCTAATGAACTTGAACGCCATATTTACTAACAACATGTCCCAGGTACAATATTTTTGTCATACTGAATTCACACTTGGATTGCTTGGTGAACAAAGACTGATCCTTCACCATCCTTAGGACTTCATCTAGATGCTTTAGGTGCTCTTCCCATGTCCTGCTATAAATAAGAATGTCATCAAAAAATTCTAGTAAGTACTTATGTAATTGTTTGTTGAAGATGCGATTCATGCATGATTGGAATGTAGCAGGGGCATTCATTAATCCGAATGGCATGACCAGGAACTCATAATGCCTATAGTGATAGCGAAAGGCTGTCTTTTCCACGTCTTCTTCCCTCATGCGGATCTAGTGGTATCCAGAATGAAGATATATTTTCGAAAAATAGAATGCGCCATGTAATTCATCTAGCAACTCATCTATCCTTGGAATTGGATATCTATTCTTTATTGTTTATTTGTTCAACACATGGTAGTCCACATACATGCACATCGTTCCGTCCTTTTTGACCAATACCATTGATGATGCGAAGGGGCAAGAATTGGGACGGATCCATCCTTTCTCCAACAATTCTTGAATCATCTTTTTGATCTCATCTTTGAATTTCTTGGAATGGCGGTAGGGTGTAGTTATGACCAGCTTGGCTCTTGCTTCCAACTCGATAGTGTGTTCAAACCCTCGATGAGGCGGTATTCCAAGAGGAATGTCTATAAAAACTCTATCATGATCACTCAAAATATTTTGGAGATCATCATCTTGGGAATGTGTTCGTTGCCCTTTTATAGGTTATGCCGAGACAAAACAATGTGCAGCCCAAGCAACATCATCACGCCGAAAAATTGCCTCCATCCAATATGCAAAGACTTCCTTCGGACCCTCATTTTCCATTCCGTGGAGAACAACCTTCTTTCTGTTGACAACAAAAATGAAGTCCTTCCGTTTGAAGCTCTGAGTGTATTCATCAAGTGTCTCCATCCACTATATGTCCAAAATAACCTCCATATCATCAAGGTTTTCGTACGGTTCAAACTAACCGTTTTGGTATCCTCGTGGGGTTGGTTGTCTTTAGTGGGTATATCTTCATGTTTGTCCTCATCATCAGACATGACCTCAATGTAGTGGATCTTTCCTTTCTCGAGGCATCTGTACCCAAGTTCCCATGTTCCCTTGTAGTTGAAACATAGTTTCTTCCTTCAGAGCTCTTGTCTGGTAGCTTCGTCCAACTATGGCTTTCTCAGTGGAGGTTTATTATCTTTGTCCCTCAGAAGCATCGATGGTTGGGGGTGTAACCCTAAGAGGATGACGCCGACGATGATGCCATACTCTGTGCCTTCTTAATGGCCTCTAATAGGGTGGTAAGATTGACCCCTTTTACCCAACCTTTTAATGGTTTTGTTAGTCCGTCCATGAAGAGCACTAAATGCCTTATTTTAGAAATGTCCGTGACCAAAATAGAGAGTTTTGGAATTCCACAATGTATTGGTCAACCAATCCAGTTTGCCTCAGCTGTGCCAAATCTTTGAAATTGAGTTTCGGATCTTCACCATCAAATCGATCTATCAATTTCTCAGTGAATTCCACATAGGTACTTATTTGATCATGTCCTAGTGTGATGGTGTTGTGATGCCACCTTTCATGTTCAACTCCCTCCAAGTGTAAGGCCGCAAATTTAATTGCTTCTTCTGGCATGGGATTAAGCTAGAGGTAAGTATCTGCCTTCATTACCCATGCTTGCGTAGATATGGATCCAGATCCGTCAAATGGTGATAGATTTACTTTACTCAACTTCCTCTTGAGATCATCATTAAAATATCCTCTGTTTTCACCTCCTGAATATCACATTCTCAGATCTGCATAATCTTTGTAGGATATATCTTCTTCAAAATTTGCATTCTTCCAGTCTTCTCTCAGTTGTTCTTGCATTTCTTCAAAGGTCGACTGCTTCCCTTCGAGTGGTGTCTCTGTCCATGGGGGAAAAGACAACATGGAAGGTCAAGAGTGTGTTAGATTAGGGTTTGCTTTACTCGATACCAAGTCAATGTTGTGACCATTTTGTTCTCTGGATATTTTATTATTTGCCAACTTCTTGAGAGTCTCTTTCGTGAGTCGCTGAATATCATTGATCTGTGCTTGATTCCTTGCAAGTTCTCTTAGTAGTGCCAGGAGTTTGGCTGCTATGGGTTCTGGTTCGACAACCATTATATCAACGGAATGGGTTCTTCTTCTCTTTCAGCTATAAACTCTCATTCACTATCCTCAGGCTGGCAGGATTGAAGCTCTAATACCACTGTAATGTTTCGTTCCTGCAACTACTTTCAGACAATCCTTTCTCCTACACAATGTCAGTTAGATGGAACAAGTATGGTGTTCTAGAGGGCAGTACAACTAGGTGACTCAACCAAAGTACGGGCAAAATGGGAGGTCGTACGGTATAGTGTTAGGTTATAGGTTTGTCGTACATTGAGAGTGGTACAGTGATGTGTGGTGAACAACTTTGGCCGTACGGTGACCAAGAAGGTCGTATGGTGTGGGGGATATAAGTGTTGTACAATGTATGATGACCAACAAGCATTCATACTGTTAGTCGTACGGTGTGGAACCAAGCAGTAGTACGGTGTGGTGACGAATACTGGCCATACAGTAGTAGGAAGGTGAAGGCCCAATGGCTGTACGGTGATGGAATGAGGGAGTTGGGATGTTGGCCATACAGTAGGCAATGTAGTCACATGGAAAGATGAACTTCGTGTTGGGAGAAGTGGATGGTGTATGGGTAGAGAGGAAGTGCTCAAACATACAATAATGCAGAGACCCAAACTTATAAGATAGAATCAAAACAGGAGATTAGAACACAAAAACCTTCAATTAGATTTGTTAAAGATGGTGTTTTGATTTGTCAGATCCAAGCGAAGTATTATAGGCGACAAAATAGGGTTAGGGTTGAATCCCATTGAAATCAGAAATAGCCAAGTAGGGAAGGTCTTCCACTTTCGAAATTGCGATCAACAGAGAATCCCAATAGGAATTCACAATATAAAGAAATAATCCAAATTGCATATTTAATGACCACCTACAAGCCGTGCTTAAATACCCGTTGGGGAAAAGTTTCTGGGGGTGTACAAAGATAGCCGACGACAAGACAAACTATGGAAACAAAACAAAAATGGGTTTGAGATATATTAAATCAATCGGCCCATTAACGATAGTTTGATTAATGATTTATTTTATAACGCATTACACATTGTTTCAACATAGCCAACTTTTTCAAATGCAACTTGGGATCTTTTCTATCAATCATTTAGTAAGCCTCTTCGTGAACTTAGCGTATGAAGTGATCATGTCATGTCCTAGAGTAGTCCATCCCATGATGCCACCACACATGAGAAGAACATCCAATTGAATAACGACATATTTAATAGCTTCATCTTTCAGAATGGGATTCAATTGAAAATATGTATCTACATTTTGCACCCAAGCTTTAGTTGGAGTCTTTCCTGATGTCATGATAAGAGTGGGTTAATTTCCCAACTTTTTTTTGCATTTCATGATTATTTTGTTCTTCCACCAACATGGGGCCTATACTTATTTGAGGCCAATGTAATCTCTAGGAGATATAACAACTTGTAAATCTAGGTCTCCATCTATCAATTTTACATAAACTAATTTTTCAAATCATCCCTTGAGGTTCATTGGCAACTTGAGGTTGGATTCTAGGTTGGGAAACCAACATTAGGTGTAATGCCCTGCTCGAAGATCCTTGGAAAAAGGATAAACATAAGGCAACACACACACACATGTATATTAAGGGGAAAAGATGCAACATGCAACATCCACACAAGATTGCAATAGAAGACTAACACAACTAATTGCCAAAGATCTCCAAACGTCACTACTTACCAACGCATTCATTTACCACTACGTGAATTAAGCATACAAGTTTCATTTCAAGATGTGAGATAACATTTAACATAGAGTACATTTTAAAGCCCAAAAGACAAGTTCCCAGATGATTAGTCATACAATTTTATTTTCGTTTACCATTGCGAAGCTACAAAGATAAATTCCCAAAATACACTCTTGAACCGATCTATTTTGATCCAAGAAGGTTTAGGACCCAAAAGGGTGTCCAAAATTACTAATCAAACTTCCAGACGACAAGCGTAAATGCCCTTTGTTTGTCATGCAACAAAACATGGTCAAGCTCGTGCGAGTCAAGAAGTTCCTAGCATGAGCTTTCTCCACGATCTAGCTTTCTCCACGATCTAGGCGAGTTGCCTATCTAGACTCGCACGAGACTTTTCTATGCCATGCGAGTAAATGCATACTTGCTTGAGACTTTACTTTGTTGCACAAGAGTTTGCTCTTCCCAGTTGACAGAAATCTGACAACACCCAAAAAAGGCAAGTAAAGTGTGAAAACATGAAACCTCTACATCGGGGAGTACCGGATATACGTAAATCGAGTAGTGATCACTTGAGAGCATAAAGTAAATCCAAGGACTAAATTAAAGCTAAAATGCACATGGCAATAACATACATCCATCTAATCACATCATTAATAAACGAAAAGTGCATAAGAAACATCGCAGTGAAATGGAGTAAAGGATCGAAAGATACTATCCCTAAACATGATATCAAAAGAACATAGATCACTAAGGAATATACTCTGGAATCCACAGAGAATCCAAGTGAAGCATCAAGCTTCGGAACTAACTAGAAGAAGGCCAACTCTGTATGTCGGTCCCCAATAGTGGTATGTGTAGCTATGCCTCCCAACCATGCGGAACCCATAGGCCCACTCCCGCTGTGCTGATGGAGATAGTGATCCAACCACAAACACAAAGAACAATCATCCAAGGCTAACACCCACACTAAGCAGAACAAGGGACTAGAACCAAGATCATGAGACTATGCAGTACAACAGGTCCTGATCAGACACTCTATGGGATAGCTATATAGGGACTTTAGTAGAGTGTAGGTTGCTTGGCATCGGAAAGCTCAAGCTAAATCTGGTGCGGAATGAATCCCTTAGGAAACCATCACATTGTGCCCTCGCAATAGCTTCCGTAAAAGACTGCAAAATGTACAAACACCACATACCCTTGCACCAACGCTATGGAGAACATTCAGGTGTGCTCTTATCTTATAATTATGTTTTATTACCCATTAGTAAATCTACTTTATACTTATTAGAACCTCTTCACATTATCTTGCTGGCCGTAGTCCAGGGTACCAAGAGAAGCCACTTACATGTCTACCCTACATATCCATGCTCATCACACGATGAGTGCCTGTAGGCAATGCATTTTCACAACCCAACCCCAAATGAACAATCTTAGAATCGACCTAAATCCGAGAGTTTGGGCCTCACAAGATCCCATCATACACGTGCACATGCTCATGTGTGGGCACCACCATCCACACTAAATCAAACTTAACAAGGGTTGGATGAGAAAAGACAAGAATCTCCAAGTGTAACAACACACTCAACCGATCATAATATTAGGAGTATAGGTTTGACATGAATCTCAATGAAGACAAATTTAAAACATGACCGGATTGGAAACCTAGCATACATTTCAAATCCACAACTAAAATTGGTGCAAAGAATAACTCAAGAAAACTGGGCAGCACGCAAAACGAGGCAATGCAAAAAGTGCTAAAAAATGAAGGTTGTCAAAAATCAACAAAATTAAAACCCATTATCTAAATGGTGGTCACATGCCCCAAACTCAAATAAAAATCAGTTTCAAATTCGTATGCAAAAATGACCAGCATAACACTACAAAACTTATAAATTTCTAAGTCAAAAATCCTCAAATGCTCACACATGCCCAATTGGCCCAAATGGGCATGAAAATGGAGGGGAACACTAGTTCTCAACCTCCGAACCCAAAGCAATAAAAAGCAAATGCTTAAACGGGCCAAAAATATTAAAACAGAAAAGCACTACCTCACAGCCAGAAGGGTAAAAATGGAAATAGACACTAGTAAATAAAGCGGGTGCCAAAGTTGATGATACGCTCGACAAAGGGGGAGTTTCCTACTACAAATCCAATGAGCCTATTCTCATGGTGACCCATGAGCACAACTCACCCAACGAACAAAAGATCGAAAAGCTCACAAGGGGTTTTGGAGAATTCACTCCAAAATCCTCAAATTCTAAAGTGAGAAGAATAATCTCGCTTTTAGCCAATATTTGCACTTTAACAAAGTGATATAAATTAGATTATTTATAATAAAATTATCTAATTAGCTTCCTTAACCCAAATAATTCTGGCAAACCAATTGCTTGGGATTTAACTACAACAAATTAGCTGGTAAAAGAATTTAAATTTAAATCAAATATAAAATTCCCTTAAACAATTAAATCACAATAACTTGACAAATTCCGCGACTATTGCAAATTCCTAAATGCACAGATAGGCTCACGGGTCTAATTACAAATGCATAATGATTTTGGATTTTTACCAATTGACTGAAGGGTTTATTATTTTAATTAGCACAAACAGGTTGCCCATATAGGGATGACATTTGCTCAATATGAACAATTAAATCACTAACTCCACGTGTCAATGCCCGAGATATAAGTCCTGCACAGTAAACAACTTGATCAAGTGTAGATGCACGATAGTAATATAACTGAAGCAACAGTGTGTGAAATTGCGTGAACAATCATATAATTAATTTCATTAAAATAATCTATTTAATCACTCATTTGCACCATGGTAAAAGCTTATTGCAAGAATGATATAAATTTCCGTAGCACAACCATATCAACTATAATCCGATAAAATCCATCATATAACCATGACAAAGTATATATCCGAATACAAAACAACCAACGATCATCATAAAGCATCAAGCCACATCGCTAGCGCCATCATGTAGATATGATCAAATTGAATAGTGTAGCATCTAACATCTATCGGCTATGATATTGGCAATTAAAATATTGTCAAATCATCAAAGCATCTGAAATGCACATAAACAACAATATCATAAAGTGTCTCTGAAACAAAATAGGCCATGGTACAGAATGCAAACACGGAAGGCACTACATTAGGGGTCTTGTGACCTTTTCACAGATCATCCCATTGCAAATATGAACCTCTACATGTTTGCCCACTTGGTCATTTGCCTGGGGTCCTTGGTAGTTTTGTTATAGTTTCACAAAGTTCCAAGTGTTTGGATAGGCAATGATTTGTCCTAAGTTTTGAATCGAGTGCCATCTACTTTAGTGTTTCTATCTTTTAGACTCTGAGAGAACTTTTCTAATTGAGGGGTAATGGAATTAAGTGTTTCAAAATGTCTACCAATGAAATTTTGAGTGTTTTTTATGACTTTCCACCCAAGGGCAACAACTCTTTTGAGTGTTAAAGTGGGGTTTCTCCTCATGCACCCAAAGCAATAAGTTCTTTTTTTAAATTTCTATTTTTACTATGCCTATTTTTAGTAAGTTTCATCATGCCTTCGTTTGGCCTAATTTTGAGTTTAGAAGAACTTCCTCTTTTTAGCTATGTCCTTGTTTGGCCTAATTTTGAGTTCAGACAAACTTATTGTTTTAATAGTTTCTATTTTTAGTAAGTTCTTTATATGGCAACATGTGAGCATTAATTGCAAAGGAACCAAAGAATATCTAGAAAAAGATAGTGGAAGTGAAATGTTATTCAAGGAAAATGGCCAAGTATGGGAAAAATCCTCTACTGCTTGCCAGATGCACCCAAGAGAAGAAATTAACAAAGACAAAGGATTTCTCTTTCAAGAGGAAAACCTCCAACCCAAAAGAGTGCCCAAGAGAGGAAATGCACCATGACAAAGGATTTTTGCAAAATCCAAAATTTCCTTATCTAAGCTCTAGATACACTCATGGGTGCGAATTCCCCTAGTGTAAGGAAATTCGTTTAAATTCAAAATTCCTTCATTTCTCAAATATTCTCAAGATGACAAGGTGTCCAAAAAATGGCAAAGTGTAAGACCATGAAAGGCCAAAATTTGAGTTAGTAAAATTCTTCCTCTCGCCCAAATGTGCTCATGGGTGTAAATTTACCCTTAGTAAGGAATTTAATCTAAATTTGCCTTTAAGTTTTGAAGTGCAGTCCTGGGCGCTAATTCTCCAATGCAAGGATTTGCGCCCTTACTCCAAAATTCCTTCTTGATAGCTAAAATGCACTATCGGGTGCAAATTCACCTTGACAACGAAATTTCTCTTCAAGCAAAAAATCCCTCCTCATGTCTCATATGCACCCAAGATGGAGAAATAATATAAGGCATGGAATTTGATGTTAAAGATGATATTTTGATGGAATGTGACAAGTTAAAGGGGCATGGCACATGGAAATCAAAGGGTGGATGATTTGGTTTAGCAACATTTGGTTGTCATTGGTATGACAAGTAAGATTTTCCTCCAAAATTGAAACTGGAAGAGTATTTTGGAAAGCATTAGATGAAGTTGCTAAATTTACCCCAGTGCCAACTTAGTAGTCAGTGTGCAAATTCTCTATATAAGGGAGTTTAGAATTTCATTTCTCACATCACAGGTTGAGAGACACAAGGCAAGAGAACTTTAGTTCAAGAAGCAAACTAATTTCAAGAGAGTTTAAAATTTAGGAGGTTTTCATTTTCCAAGGTTCAAGATCTTTCCAAGTTTGGAATCAAAGTACTGAATTGTTTCCTAGATTTAAAATTTTTGGATGCAAGTCTTATGTTGGGTATACTTATTTTGCAAGAAGCTAGATGCCAAGATCAAAGGCGACAAGCGTGTAAAGATAGGCATAGATCAAGAATGAGCTCAAAGGATATCTTCTAGAATCTTGAATCGTGTCAAAGTGGAAGGAAGTTGGTGACACCAACTTGAGACCCCTTAATTTGGATGAATTTATAAGAAGAATGTTTTGCCATTAGGGATACTCTCCATCATTCCTAGCTAAGAAGTTTACCGAGACAATTAGTTTCGCTCTTGCTATTTAGTGTCTAGATTTAATTGTTGAATGTACAAAGTACTATCATTGTGAGCAAAGATCAATTTTGGCTCTTGATAGTATGTTGTTGGCAAATCTCACTTTGGTGAAGAATTTGAGATCCACACGTATCATTCCATGGCATACAAGACAATGGAGTTGATGGATGTGCAAAAGTTATTAGTTGCAAGTGGATACAAAAGCCCAAGCCTCACCATTCCAAGATGCCCAAGTACCTTGTCGGCATGGACTTCAAACAAAAATATAGTGACTTGGTGATGTTGTTGAGCCAAATCGAGTTACACATACAGTCATTCATCCTCAAGCCATGAATGTTCTATTTCATTGAAGAGGTGGTAGATGGAATAAATATTGTTGATTGGGCAAGATTGATTAGTGACAACTTGGATGAGCAGTTGAGGAAATCGAAACACGCTAGATCTTTTTATACGAGTTTTTATATTGTATACATGCTAGCAAGAATCACCAGATATGAAGGATTAAGCAATAGGGGACCCCCAAGATGTGGTTGAGGACTTCTTGAATTGTATGAGTGTTATCCCAACTACGCCTATATAATATTCCAAATTTCTTGAGTACTAGCGACACCTTCACCATGCATATCGTCAAATCTCTTTAGGGATGCATTTGCATGTGGCTGTCACAAGAAGCAACGGAGTTGATAGAAAAGTATGGCTCATGGTTCATTCAATTTTGAAGATTCGCCAACATCTGTCTTCAAGGGTTTTCTTCCCATCCCTACAAGATCTTAAGATATCCAGCTGATGAGGTGGTGTTGTTAGAAGTGACACAACAATTAAAAGCTTATAATAAAATCTAGAAGAAGAGGAAAAGTGGACTTTGACTCCCAATCATCATGGGAAGTTCTAATGAAATGTTCCCATCACTGTCAGCAACAATAAGGTTAGCAAAAGTATTATAGTTTTATTGTGTCTCATATTATAAAAAAGGTTGGATTTTGATCCATATAATAGGGTAACGATAAAATGCTGGCTTGAACATCGCATCATCAAATTGAAGGCAAAGATTATGCACCCGACTTATGATATGATGGGAGATAACGAGTCACATGATGGTAATGCTATGGAGTCATTAGAAGTTAAAACTGGATCTGCAAGGAAAACTAGAACATGGACAGGCAAGAGCATTTCCAAAGATGTGTAAGAAAAGAAAAGACAAGATGTCCCAAGTGAAAGACCTCCACGAGAAAGATAAAGGTTAGAGATAACAAAATTATCCACTAGAAATTCCTCAAGTTTGCAAGAAGTTGATCTCTTTACAAATAAAAAGATTAGATCCATCTCAAGAAGAAGGTTAGAAAAAGATGATCAAATAACTTTAAGAACACAAACTATCAATGCATCCATACAATTTTCTCTGCAAAGGAACAAAGAGCAAAAGGCTCCTTGAGAAGTGAATCTCCATATCCGTGAATGCCTCGACACAATGTTAGTGGAAGATCTGGGAGATCCAAAAGTTCCCATTCTTAATGAAGTCCATGAGGAAATAATGTAGGAGTAGGAATAGTTACAAGTCCATGACCAACAATTAGGCACTCCAAAATGGTTGAAGGAAAGAATGAAGAAAGATCAATCAAGCACTCCGGAGTAGTTGAAGGAAAGAATGAGGAAAGGTCCTATAGAGAAAATTGATCCATCATTGGAGTCAAAGGAATATTTAAGTAGAATAAACAAGCCAATGGAGAAGATTAAAGCAAATAAATTCTCCAACATTACTAGGGTTAAGTCAAGATCTAGAGTGTTAGATGTAGTAGTGCCAAGGATTGACAAGGCAAAGTATAAAATTACTCTAGAAGAATATGTGACAACAAATGACTTGGGACATGCAACTAACACATAAGTGATGGAAGAGTTTGATGATTCCACCTAGGCATTAAAAGAATCGACAAAAAATGGAAGAAAAGTATTGAAGATTGAAAAGTGAGAAAAAAAATTGTGTATCTACAATGCCTAACACATCTAGTTAGGTAGGAAGATCAAACGTTTGTTCCCCGTACAACTCTTTCAAAGGAGTTAGTTTATGGATGTGAAGAATTGAGGAGAATCACCCAAGGTGCCAAAGGGTGGGTGAAGAATGTTTATAATGTTGCATGTAAGTCCGTTGAGGATTTGGCTTGCATATATTGAAGAACTTTCCCTATCCTTGGTAGAATATAGTGTTTAGATCAGTTATGGAAAGATATTCTTATCTACTAGAATGGGACTATTCTACACTTGGAGGCTTTGATGGAGATTCCCAAGAAGGCATTGACGGATGGTGGAATGATAAGAAAAAATGAGGCATATGACTTTTCCTCATGATTATGTGCAGTGGTCACAAGGAAGGAGTTATTTAATAAAATAAGTGAAGAATCAACTCAATTGAGGAAAGTGATCAAGAACGTCTAGGAATGAATCCTTAATGCAGTCTAAGCATTGCTAATTAAGGAGATATACTAAAGAAGAGATGACAACAAATAGCTTGAAGATCATACTGGAGGAATTATTTGGCACGAAGTCCTTCTAAGGAGATCACTTGGAGAATATTTACATATTTTGAAACATTATGCACAAAGTTTAGGAATTAATGGCAAAATGGGAGAAGATACTGAACAAGTGTGAAGAGGACATAGCTGTAATCGAATAGACACACAAGATTGTGCCAAGTGTCTATGTAGACAAGGTAGAAAAAGTAGTGTCCAAATTCTTCACATTTAAAGAAGGGTATAAAGAATAGGCTATTCTGGTTGAGGGGTCATTAAATGCTTAGCGGGCATCTTGTCTCATTAAAGGTCAAGTTTATCCACTCTCTTGTGGCTGGGTGACTTGTCCTCTCATTGTTCCATGTGGTCCCACTCCTTTATGACATAGAAGCTATTGACATCACTAACAAAATCTCTAATGCCACCTAAAAGATGGATAAGAAAGCCACATGCAAGTCTAATAATTGTCTTGAAACATGTCTTATCAAGAAACTTTGTATTAGTTAACCTCATAATACCATATGCAAGAAAGGCATGTAAAGACATGAACCATAATTAGGTTCATTAGCACGAAATCTTTGCTCTTGATTTCATTTTGGTCTTGACCATTTGTAATTATAAGGCCTATAAAGAGGGCTAGCTCCTCACATTTGTTAAAAGTGTGAACTTTGGGAAATTGTTTCTATAGACCACTAGAATAATAAAAAACTAGCTCATTGAATTGGTGATTACTTGTGTTAGTTTGTGAGTTTGCATAGCTTCTCACTCCTCAAGTAGTTTAGATTTGTTTTCAAATCATTAGATGAATATGATTGATATTATTTTTTATGGTGAAATTGTTTGCTGGTTTGAGCTTTAATGAGTATACTTAATTTTGATCATTGATTGTGCATTGTTCTTTTGTTGATGTTCATTGATGGTATGAAAAGTATTAGCACAACCTTTGAAGATTGTACCTCCTTTGTGTAGTTGATTTGGCAAAGCAAAGCTTGGAAGATTGCATTGGGAAAGCTATTGTCTTTCAAGTTTTAGGGTTAGAGTAGAATCTCTCATTCTTAACCCCTTTACTTTCAACATTTTCTATTGAAACAGTTAGAGTACTTTCCATTGCAAATTCATTTGAATGTTTCTCGAGGTTAAAATTGTCTTAAGTCTTCTTGAAGAATCATTTAAGCCCCCCTTGGATTATTGGAATACATCAAGCCAAACAAGCTCACATCCATCATACAGTTGCATGTTCGCAATAAGAAACTTTGGGTCACCTCTATAATCTTTGCAATCTTAGTATACGAGGGGTCTTTGTTCAAGAGAGGATAGAGTGTCCCTTGGCAATTTATTTTGTGTTGGTGTCATCATTATTGTTGTCATATGCTGATTTGTATTTATGTTGTTTACGAAGGTGTCCACTTGACCATTATTACCTTCATAGTGTCTATTATCCCTATCATTTGCACCATTGTTATTGCTATTTCTATTATTGACTATAATTGAGAGTCACCATCTCAATCAATTGCCTAAGATGCTGGTTTGTTTTCTGTTCACACTGATTTGTAGCTTGCTGTCCTTTAATAACAATATCCAACATATTCACTGGATGTTCTCCCTCTATTTCTGTATCACCCATATTTTCTGCTCTCTATTTTTTCTATCACTAAGTTTAGATTAGACCTATTTCCTTGAGTATCGTAATGCTGTGTAAGTGGTTGATGTGCAAACCCACACATGGCACTCTTTCATCATTGTGAACCCTTTAGGATAGCAAAACTTAGCAAGACATGCGAAGAGAATATGAGGCACTTAGAAGAAGTGCTCAGTATCCTTAAGAGAGGGTGCTTGTTGCCAAGGAATCCAAGTGTAAATTTGGGTTGAGAGAACTTCTTTATCTTGGTCACCGAAATCAGCTCCAAGGGTTTATGTATGGTTGTAGAGAAAGTTAGAGCAATTGTTACTTGGCTTGTGCTAGCTAATCTTTCGTAACTTAAGGTTTTTTTTAATTTGTGTCGGTTCTATATGAGGGTGGTGAAGGGATGTTCATAGGTGGTTGTTGCACTTGCCGATTTGACCAAACATAGGGCCTTTGTTTGGTCTAATGCAAGACAATAATGCTCTGATCATTTAAGAAGCCAACGAGTTTATGCCAAGTTTTGGCTGTTTCCATTTTTCTAAGGATATTTCGAGTTTGTGTAATTCTTTCGGAGAGTGGAACGTGTTGTTTGATGTACGATAAGCATTCTATCACATTTGAGATTAGAATGTTGTGGTGTGCTAAGAGAATTTATACTATATATGATAAGGAGCTGCTGGCCATTATGCATTTTTTAGCCAAGTTCAAAACATGTCTCATGGGAGGTAATTTCATAGTCAAAATCCATCACAACAACCTTAAATACTTCTTGAATCAACAAGCTTGAATATAGACAACATAATTGTGTAAGAAAACTCCAAGTCTACAAATTTGACATTGTATATGTTAAAGGGAAGAGGAACATAGTGGCTGATGCATTATCTAGGAGACCACATTTTTGTTCTTTAGTGGAGATTACAACGAATTGCATAGAATCAATCTTACTAGACTATGCTAAAGAATCTTGGGCTTTTAGCATCATTAAGGGTACTGCATAGGATAATAGATATATTGTAATTAATGAGATTAACATTTACAAAGGTAGAATCTATTTGGATTTTACAATTTGAAATGATAGTTATAAGATCTTTATGAATTTGGTTTTAATGGCACCTTTTTATATTTGGGACTTCAATTTTTCTCTCTTTGATAAAGCACATGCCAATTGTCTAGATAACACATATTTTCCATGTTTTTGAGACTCACTTTTGCTCCCTCTTTGGCAAGGTGCATGCCAATACAGTAGGTGGACAGATTTTCATGTTTTAAAATTCAATGTAGTGTACAATCTTTGGAAAGCCATATGTTTATGCACCAAATGAATAATTTTTGTCATTGTTTGAAGTCAACATTGATCACTTAGTGAAAAATTAATGTGCCTTTTTTCACTCGAGTTACTTTTAAGTTGACATTGGACAACTTATTATTAGGAGTGGAATTTTGTCTTGACTTTAACTTAAGTGCTATGCCATTGGTTGTATTCAAAGACTTTGGGTCCTAGTTTTGTTTGAACCTACTTGGGTTCTAAGTGCCATATAGTATGGGTCCAAATAGGATTCCATTCATGTGGGTGAATCGAGTGGAAATTTGAGGGCTTTCAATCATGTACTAAGTAAAAATGATAGGATTGCAACTAATTATAAAGGTCATCATTGTCATGAGAGTGGATTTCTTCTACATGAAAATAAAGACATTGAAAGACTTAAGAGCAAGGTGCTTTGGCTAATATGGAGGCTTTGTGTGTTGGAAGTATAGGTTGAAAGCTTCTGCGGATAAATATCATTATCTAGGGGTCGAAGGCAATCCCAACAATACATACCCCTATCAAGATTCCAGATAGAGCCATTCATATTCTTCTTTAGTGTTTGTAAACTACAAATTAATAGGAGTTGATTGGATGTTGAGGATTTACCATAATCCTAAAATTAGATTTTGGGATAAGGGATTTCCATCAGATCACCTTTTAAAGTACTTTAGGATATAATTTTTAATAAAGAACCATGGCTCAGTGGAAATTTACAACTATATATTATCAGGCTGGATTCTTGCCCCTGCATCAATCCTGATGTAGACAGTTTAGCAAGGATTGCATCTTGTGTCAGATTCTATAGTCTTCCCCTAGAATTCTAGGATGCTGAAATTATTCAATCATATTGGCTGATAGCCTTATTTCTACACTTCGACATAAATATTTTTAAAGTTCAATATACATCATGACATTTGAGTTTGATGAATTTTGGATTATTAATATGGTGGTGTATTTTTCTATTTTATTCGACTATTAATATGGTGGTCAGTTTTGACCTAAATTGCTGCCGCAAATGTGTATATTTCTGATTTTTATATGTTTGTTGTATTGACAAACCCAAAAGGAACCTAAGCCTCAAATGTTTTTTGACCAAACGTGTGAACCAAAACCTTGAACCCAAAATCAAACCAGTACTAGGACTGGTAACTTAACTCAAAAGTGACTTGGAGAGAACTCCTAGACAATACTTATACCTTTTTCCGTGGGTCAAGACACAAAAAATGTACATATTTTGTGTTGTCTTATGCTTATCTTGCATACCCCTTCGAAAGGCATGCTCCCTAACACTAGATTTTAAAAAACCCATCTCTTAAAAGTGTTATTCCTTTGCCCAAGAACACTCTAATGGTACCAATGATACTTGTTTTCCTTCTTATTAACCAACCTTAGCTACCTAATGCATTGACATGGTATGTTGGTTTGGATTTATCACATATATGCCTTTACCGTTGTTGCCTTGGTCATTTCATCGAAGATTTGATTTTCACCTTACCCAATGTGTTCAAAAGCCCTTTCTGGTGGTCTTGGAATGCCAATTACTAAAAATGACTGACACTATTCATGATGATGGGACTAAAGGATTTAGCAATGAGTCACAAAAGGTTTATGTCATAGTGACAATTCTAACTGAATTAAAGTTTTAGGTTGATAGAAAAAGAAAGCACAATGATGCCATTATTTAAGGATGGCAATGTAAACCTCTATGGAACTATTCAAATTAGCTTGCTGGTTTCTGTTTGAATTATATTTATGCATCTGTATATTTTTGGGTTTATCCTTCAAATATTCTTTTTAAGATTGATGATGAGATTTTTTTGTTGATTAAATGTTTGTTATTTTTGAAATGAGAGGATTACTGTTCCTACTCATAGCTATTTGTTTTTTCAATTTCTTTGGGTAAAATTATCTTCATATTTGGAAATGGAAGTTTGATGCTTAGACTTGTGCTTGATTCTACAGTATCTGGTCTATCTGGAAGTACAGAAACTGCTCAATCACAAGTTTTGATTGGAATGGGATTACTTGCGGGATCCACTGTGATGTTACTGACAGTTTTGTGGGGCTCCTGTCTAGTTGTTGGAAAATGCGATTTCTCCGACAATTCTGTTGCAATTGATTCCCAAGATACAAGAAGATGCAGCCTTTTTGGTATGGTTATGTTAAAACTTAAGGTTGAAGATGAATTTAATATTAGCCCCTCTGGATATTATTGTCTTGTGCTATTCATGAAGTCTTAACATAATCTGTAGCAATGTTTAACTAGTTAAACTTTACATTTTTATAATACTAAGATTTTGCAAATGCTTCAGCAAGAACTTTGTTGACAATACTTTGAAGGAAGTTGATTGTTTCATAAATCCTTGTATATGGTTGATTGTTTCAAGTATGTTGCTTATCATTTTTATTAATTTACAAGTGTCATTGTTGTACGGTCTTTTTTTTTTTGTTGTTGGTAAGAGGTCGAAGCCAAGATTCATTATTATTATGTGTTGTGATTAATTATTATTAATATTTATTAAGCTCGAGTAGATTCAAACCAAGACCTCCCAAATAAGAGGCTCACAATTTACCGCTGTGTTGTACGCTCTTGCCTATTGTTGTACGATCTTTAACGTCCTATTTTATTTACCATTAATTTCATGGGACTTATAATCTGGTAATATCCATTATATTTCTTCTATCAAGTTGTTCTCTTTGGGTTTTTAATTTATGGAGTTTGTATTTGTTCACTTTGTCTCAGAAAGAACAATTAATCACGAAACAAGATGTTCAAATTTAATACATGTAGATTACATATCTCATTTATCAACTTATATTTTGTGCTAACCATAAGGAGTGGATCTTGTCATCCAGTTGACTAGAACATCATTTGTTATATATCCATTTTCCAATATCTGGATGAACATACTTAAATAAATAGATTTTGGTTACACTCTTGTGATAAACTATTAAATAGATGCATGCAATACACTTATACTTGAAGCATGAAAAACACATTCAAAGATCATTTGTTGATCTATATCCAAAGTGCAACAATAAGAAATTCCCATTATGTAGTAGAATGATAAATTCTGATCTTTTATATAGAAGATGTATGCATAGGCATACCTATGGTTACAAAACCATTCAATTTGGTATGGTTGCACTATTCAATTAACCATCACATATGATAACCATTGAGTTGAATGAATTTGAAGAACACCATATTTTTGCTACACCACTCACAGAAAAAATGAAAAATCTCTGTAAATGTCACCATGGCTTGTGCTTACACACTGAAAGTTGATGTTCAAAATATGCCTTAGTGTTGGAAATTCAACAAGTAACAATCATATTTCTTCCTTGCTTTCCTTGGTTCTCATCAATACTCAATCTGATTCAGATATATGCCCACAATCTCTACCTTGAATTTGGATCAAAATTTCACCAAGTGTGAATTATTCTTGCCATTAAAAGACCCTGATCTGTGATCAAGACTGAGTCACACCTCAAACTGACTTGCCCCACTTTTTCAAGACTTGGAAATGTTGCCAAATTACACCTAGAAGCAACAAACCACAAACAACCAAAGATAAAAAGTTGGTGTCCCCATTTGCAATGTGGTGTGTGTTTGACAACACAACTCTTTACATCTTAGGTGGTTGATAGTTTGAATTGTCCATTACTTACTGCTCCCCATGATAGTTTGAATTGTCCATTACTTTCTGCTCCCCATGATAGTTTGAGAGGCGAAACTTTAAAAGCACATTGAAGCATCTGTTTAGATCACTAATGTTCCTTTTGTGTATGTTAATGCTATCAGTATTCACAACAGAAGAAAATCAATTATCCATTGAATTCACTTCTTAATGTTTGGTTAAGTGCTGCCAAGGAAAGAGAAGATAATATATGAGGGATAATAGTCACACAAAATGAGCCTGTTAAAGGATGCTGATATTATAATTTATTTATACATATTTTGGATGCCAGCATTACAATTCACAATCTTGTAGGAAGAAGGTTGAAGATATATGAATGTTTGTTATTGGCCCAGCTCAGAAAATCAATTCTCCAAATTGCAGATTGATCCTCAAAATAGCAATTCATCTTCATATAAATGCATGTTGTAAATACATTTGCGATGGCATTTTGGGTAATATTGGCATTATGTTTCCTAATTTTATCATGTCTAAATGTTTTAAAAGTTTTTCCCATTTCTTTTCCCTTTTGTAAAATTAGTCATAAAATATTATAAAAAGCTCACAGCATGTATGTTGTCCATAATACTGTTTTTCCCCTGTTTTGCTTTAGGTATTGATTTCCTGAGCTCATCACTTACATCTACTTGTTGGTTTAAGGCTTTAACTAGTTGCTTCAGAGAAATAAACCGAAGCAACATAGACTTTTCCATAACCATTGCTGCCTTCCAGACTCAAGTCACTTCCCAGAACATTTCATATTTTCCTTATCAGGCATGAACCAATCCTCTTTCTGACACTGTCATACAATTTCAGTCATTTCTTGCAGATCTAGTTATGAAGGAAACTCATCAAAATCAACCTTACAGCCTTAAATCAAATACTTAATCTTCCTTATCTCATGAAGCTAGATAGACAACTGTTCTTTCATTATTTCTAACAGGCTTCATACTCACTATTTTATAAGAAAGACAACTTAGACTTATAACAACCATTGATTTTATGTGGTACTTCAATGAAATCTATTTGTACTTAGCAAATCTTGTATCCTAAGCATGGTATGGAACTATGCACGGGACAGCCAGCACAAACTGTCAGGTAACAACTTCTTTTTACTGTGATTGATCTTGCAGTTGGTAATGCTGCAGAGGACCATTACATTACTTAATCTTCAATCTTTGGTTCTTTGGATCCACTCTAGGAATCAATGTACAATGTTCCAATGTCATTCTAAATAAAACTTTGTAGAAAAGGCCAATATGTCAAGGACAATGCTGGTAAGATAAAATTATTTCTTTGGAACATGCCATAATAATATTCATGTTCCCATAAAATTTTGTGGGTTCTGATGAAGTAAACTCTCAACTGAAAGACAACAAATTATTGGTTAATCCTGATGGTACGTTACTTATTCTCCAATCTTTGCCTCTTTGGATCCACTCCATGAATTAATTTACAATCTTACATGGTAATTTTAAAAAGACCGACATCTCAAAGGTACTGCTGGTAAGAGAAGATTGCCTCTTTGGAACTTTTGATGATACCACTCTTTTGTCACTGTGCATGCAGTAGTTCAATGGTTGTTTGTTTATTTGAAAGAAAAATCCCCTGAGAAGATGAGATGGTTTAAATTCCTCAGACCATATTTGGTTTTACTGTTTTAACAACTGTCTATATCATTGGTCCTTCTATTTGTATTAACATCAAGGGTCATTTTATGATCACTTAACTATTGAGGATTTGTTTTATCTCTCTAATTTTCAAGACTTCCTGTCTATCTGAAGATTGTTAATTCCTTGTGTTCCAGTCTTTAGCTGCATAAATTGATCCACTTCTGATGAAAATTTTGTTTCCATTGAAAAGTTAAGAAGCACTGGCCTAAAATATAATGGAACTTTTATTGTATCTCACATATATTATTAATCCAGGTTTTGAACTTTCTCTTTTTCAGAGTCAGGTATTTCTACAGACAAATCAACTAGTACAGCCTCTCGAATTATGGTGGCATCAGTTATACCTTTTCTCATTGTACAAATCCCACAAATCTTTAACTCTTCTTCTACCAAACGGATAGCGGTTTTGGTTGCTTGCATTGCTGCAATTTTATGTCTCCTAACGTACTGTATATATCAGGTACTGTGACATTGATTAAATACCTTCCTGATACCAGTTTTCAGGGTTCTTAAATTTTTACCTTTTTTCAATTTTTATTTCCGTATCCAGATTTCAATATTGAATCTTGCAGGGAAGGCAGAAAGGAAAGAAAAACTGTCATTATCTCTTAAATTTGTTGTGATATTTCTTATCTTTGTTTTCAAGCATCTTTTAAACATGGTAGTTGTTGGGACTGCAACTGTGTTGATTTGAATTATTAAAAATATAGTGCCAACTTAAGAGTAGAGATAGTTGTGCTAGAGATAGAAGCATGTAAAGATAGGATATTGAATCTAGAAGGATGTTGTTTTAGTGCAGCTTGAATTTAGGGATTTGTAATATCCCCTTTTTAGGCGACAGGAACAGTCTTCAGGAGGTTGGCTTATTACTGGGTTTCTGTAAGCCAACAAGATGTTCAAGACACTAACAAGGGATATACAGACTGGTAGCAGAGTCTTGTGGGGTCCATTCTGAGCCTTGGGACTCATTAGCCTCCCGACGGTATTCAATTCCTCATGCCGGGGAAAAGGAAAAACCTGTCAAGAAAAGATTGGTGGTTGAAACAAATTTTTTTTTCGGGAAAGGTAAAGGGGGGCATATTAAATAACTGTAGTAATTGCACAGACAGGAATTACAAAATGATTGTACACACAGATCAGCAGATCCAACAGCATGCGAACCCAGCAGAAAAAAAGTTGGCATTTACAACAAAACAGTAAATTCTGGTAAATCTTCCCCAAGAAACACTGAAAATATTCATGGCTGGTAATCCTTCTGCTATATTTTTGTAGTGTGAAACTGCTGCTGATCCTATTCTTGGGGCGATTATTCACAATCTGACGGGGTTGCTAGTCTTTGGTTGGGTTACACAGCAGGTAAGACATTTTTCATATAGAAATATGACATTTCTATAGTTTCTGTACATTTCATACAGTATGATGTTTCTACAATTTCTGTATAGGAGTTCATCAACTTTTGTAAAGGAGCTACAACAGGTCATAGAGCTTGTATGTTTGCTAATTTTGGGACAGAGGGTTGGCAACTTCCAGCTGCACCAGGCCTATTGGGTGATATGCATATGCCCCTATTTAATCATTTCTGAGATCTTCCAGGTTAAGACTCTTAAGAAAATGCAAATGGTAGGCTCAAAGGAAATCTCCATAACTTATGTAGCATCCTTCAAGCCTGTGCTGAAATGGTTTCTTTAGAACAGGGTGCAGACACCCATGGAGGCATTACTGAAAGCAGAATTTTGTCACATGTTGAGGTTGCAAGTGCCCTGGTTGATATCCATTCTAAATGTCGAAGCATACAACATGCATATGAACTGTTTGAAATATATAAACTAAAGCAATTATATTCTTCGCCAAGTTAGCAAAATTAAGTCCACAATCCATAGTGGATGGAAACACTGTTTAGCTGTGATGGGGATGATTTGGTGCTTTGTGAGTGCCAAGTTTGAATGATGTCATAAATTGTAACTGCCTTATTAGGCAATTATTCAAAATGTTGAAGCACAGACAAGGCCAGTGAACTCTGTGACAAAGTGCCTCAAATAACTGTGGTTTCAACAAATGCTATGCTATATCTAGAAAATTGACTTGCCTCACTAGACATTTATTCAAATTGTCAAAGGACAAACAAGGCCAGTGAAATGGTTGATAAAATGCCTCGAAGAACTGTGGTCTCAAGGAATGTTATGATTGCAGGATATTTGGAAAATTGACTTGCTGCAATCAGCATGTGTTAAATCAAATTGGACAACCTTTGGCAGCATGCTTCCCATCTTTTCCAAAATGGGAGGTTAGTAACACGGTATGGACATACATCCTATGATGGAGGGGGGTTGCTTATTCTGATACTGTAGTTGGAAATGTTTTGTAGACATATGTGCAAAATGTGGAAACATGCACAAGGTATGTCATCTGTTTGACAAAATGTTTCAAAGAGATGTTTTGGAATGCAATGCTTACATGTGACATGATACACAAAAGGGATTTGCTAAAGAGTAAATGAAGCTTTCAAGAAAATGCAATTGGCAGTTGTGATGCCATAATTGACAACCTCTATAAGCATCCTTCCTGCCTGTGCCAAAATGGGAACTTTGAGACATGATATTAACATCCAACAAACTGTAGGGGAAAGGTGAGTATCCAAAATGTGGAAGCATTCATAAGACATGGAAACATTTGACTAAATGCACCATAAATTGGGTTACAAAAATATTGATGTTATATTATTAAGAGACCTAAAAAAAACTATAACCCTTATAAAAGCCTAGTCCACTCTATTACGGCATGCACAGAGGTTAATTGTGACAATTTGCTCTTGCGTTGAGAATCTTTGTTTTGGTTGGTAATACATTCATCATCACTATACAAATTCATTGTTACACTATAGACAAAAAATATAAAACTTGAAAACATATTTTTAAAATCTATATATAATCCTACGGGAAAAAATTCGTCCCAAACCCACATACACCCCCATTGATACTTCAAATAGAAAAATAATTAGATCATGTTGTGAAGTAAAAAATGAGCTTTTAGATCACTGAAAATCTGAAACTATCTCAACAAAAAACCAAGGCATGTTGAATAATAATTCCTCTCAAAATTTTAAAGGAAAATATTATACTTGTATATATCCGCCACATGAGAAACTTTCTGAAACATCATATCTCTATATGAAAAATGTCTTACCTGCTATGGAACCCAATAAAAGATTAGCGACCCCCTGTTAACAATGTGCTCTTGGAAGCTGGGAGGAAGAAGATGAAAACGCTTCCCCTCAACAACCGATTGGTTTCTTCACCAACGATGAGAAACAGTGCTCACTGGCCTCCCCAATCTGAAAGCAACTTCATGAATTTGTTAATAGAAAGGCACAATTTCGCTGCCAAGGACAACATGCCAGGAAAGAGCAACTTCACAATAGATGTTTTGAGCTTGAAGCAAGACCCAATATTACTGCAGACTTCTGATAAGTTGCTCTATTTTTTTGACAAAATGGCCGACAATACAACAATTTTTTTGGAAAATGTAATCAACAAACCCTATACCACAGCATTATACTTGCATTAGCGATTCATAATCTTTCATGAAGAAGTTACTGAAAAAATTCTCAAAGAAAAAGACTAATGGTATAGATATGAGTGGCAGCATAGAGGGACTACACATGTCCACGGAATTATTTGGCTCCGGAATGCATCTTGTTCCGGAATGCATCAGATATGGATAGACCTGATTGGAAAAATGAGGCAGAGCTCAAAAGAGCAAGAAGGTTTTTCAACATTTATGTTGTTGCATGTAATCCTCACGATGCAGCAAACAGAAACAATACAACAAGTAGGTCTCCACTAGATGATCCATGCTTGCTTGAAACTACTGAGATATTGTCTGTACAACTTGTTGGAAACTACGAAGAGACTACTGAGGTTTTTCAATAATTGCAAACAAATGAATGCAGCCAAATACAATGCCTTGGGTGTCAATCACATCACCCAAGAAGAAGTTGGGTCAGATGAAGGAGAAGAAGAGAGTGACAATGACGCAACCATGGGAGATACAAAAGAGATGAACGGACTGTTTTCCCAGATGGGACCCTCAATAAATATCAACCTAGATGAGCTTGACATGCTTGGTAAGCGTGAGTTTGATACCAGCTATAGATGGGTTCAGAGCATGATACCCTAACACTTGCAAGAAATTGCAATGAGGTTCATAAATGCAAGTGAAACATGTTGGCATGATGAGACCATGGTATCCAACATCTACATTCCAAACTATACATTGTTAGCAAAGCAAGAGGCAACACTCAAGAGTAATTTCAGGCCATAGCAAATGCCTCTCTACCAGCCCACTTTACGTGATGATTCAGGGAATAATTGAGGCAAGAAAATCCTACATAATTGCATGCATAAAAAATGCATTCAACACTAAGTCACTACAGCAAAAAAAAAACCAACTCCTCACACTGGCTCCAACAAGAATCGTTGTAATCAACATACATGAAATGACCATCCATTCAATGCTCAAGATTCCTAATAATGAATTGCATCCACTGCAAGGACAAGCATAGGCAATATTTCAAGAGGATATGAAGGACATCAGATACATTCTTATTGATGAAATGAGATTTGTAAGGCCAAAGTTCTTAAAAATAGATAGTAGGCTATGCTAGGCATTTCCACATAGTCAACACCTAGGTTTTGATGGTGTCGCCATAATCTTGGTAAGTGACCTTACACAATTACTACTCATGATACAAATCACAATCACATGTGAGGACATTGTGGGAGCAATCCTCAAATAGTTGTCACCTTGCAAACAATTTTTTGACAACATGGTGAATGTACAAGCACAATTTTGTCAAGTATTGCAGAATATACGAAATGCAAATCCACATCAAGAAGATTGACAACTCTTGGTGACTTGCACAAACAAATATGTTACATTGAGTGAAATGGAAGAATTTGACAACTCAATGCACCTTTTTGCTACCAATGATTTAGTCAAGTTGCATAATAAAATAATGTTGAAAATGTTAAACTGTCCAATTGTGACAACTATAGCGACAAACACTGATACACAACAAAAATTGCAGTTAGTGATGAACAACTTGAAAAGCAAGTATTACTTTGCAAAGGATAGTGCATCATGTTAACCACAAATATATGGGCACAAGCGGGACTTGTAAATGGAGCTCTTGATGAAGTGACTAACATTATTTATAGCCTTGGCTTCAAACCACTAGATGTTTTAGAAAGGATTGAAAATTACAGTGGGTCACTATGGAACCAAATTGGCCCCAAGGTTGTGTGGATACCTCTAATATCACTAAGTTGTCGAAGGCAAATACCCCTCACTATAGCATGGGCTATAACCTTACACAAATCTCAAAGACTGATGCTACAAAAAGCTCCAATCGATATTGGAGAAATAGAGAGGCAGGTCCTAACATTCATAGCGATGTCTAGAGTCGAGTCATTAAACGACCTTTGCATTCAACCAATGTTTGCCTTCAAGAGGTACTCCAAAATGTAAAACAATCCATAAACAATAAAAAGGAAAAAAGAGAAGGCATGAGGATCTCGCCTAAATCCCCCTCACATCACTCAAGTAATAATTGCTCTCAAAAACTCATAACTAATCTTATTACCTCATAAAGGTTTTGAAGACAAGCCATAGAATACAAAGTTACACATTCAAATGTTAATAATAGGTCCACTGCAAATGTTTTATAAGCAATATGTATTGTAATGACATTACAATAACTTTGCTAATTGAACCCAAAGAATGTGAAAGTCATTCTGGAATGGCCTACCCCAAGGACAACTATCGAGGTGAGGCCTTTTCATGATATAACTAGTTCTTAAAGGAAGTCCATTGGAAGCTTCAATAGTATTTTTGCATTATTGACTGAGACAATTAGAGGGGACAAAAAAGAATTCAAATGGATTGTAGGAGGAACAAAAAGTTTTGTCATGTTGTAGGAGGTGATAAACTTGTTTTAGCCCTTTTTGATTTCAATAAGGTGTTTCATGTGGATTGTGATGTCAGTGATAATGCCACTGGAGTTGCTTTGAGCGAAGAAGTTAAGCCCACTGCATGTTTTGATGAGAAGTTAAATGATGCAAAAAGAAAGTATTTCGTTTATGATTAGGATTTATATTCAATAGTTCAAGAATTGAAGAAACAGAGATATTATTTGTTGCCGAAAGAATTTTTTCATATACTAGTCATCAGGTATTATAGTACTTGAATAGTCAAGGTAAATTGAATCAAATGCATTTGAAATGGGTGGAGTTTTTGTAGAGCTATACCTTTTTTTTAAAGCATATAAGTGGGAGGTCTAATCGAGTTGTAGATGTGAATGTTTTTAGGACCTCTAATAGACAAACTAAATTATGTTATTGTATTTGATTTGAATCACTAATATATGTGATAGGAGATTAGCAATATCTACAGTTCGCAAACTGAAATATATGGAATGTATAACTTCTTGTAACTTATTACTTCAATATTGCTGGAGGAAGACTAATGTAGTGCCATTTTGATTGGTGATTAGATTACACCAGCAATCTGAATTATATAAGGGAGAGATGAGGTGCATGTCTTGTAGGGACATGACTCTATGTAGCCAATGGCCACGTAGAGTCATGGCTCTACAGGCCATGCACTTCTAATTTCATGTTTAATAAATTCCTGATAACTAATCGGGTCCCCAATAACAAAAGGGGCACAAAACAATAAAGTCAGATTCAACCATAGATATAGAGAGAATTACATAATAAAACACTTCTCCTGCTGCTATATATTTAACACTCCCTCTTAGCAAGGGAGAAATGAAATATCAATCAGATCTCATAATTCTAACAAGTTATCAATATTAATGATATTCATATAATCAACAGATTATCTGACTTTAACACTTTGAAATAGTGACTTGTCAAATAACTATAACCACAATGTTATGAACACCATCATAACATGTATTATGATATCTGGCATTTTGGATCAACAACTAGAGTGATCATAATACTTTCGTTATTAAAGTCCTTTAGCATATTCGGAACAATAACATAAACTATCATGATAACAAGCCTATCATTTGTAAGATTGTCACCTTACAACGATTACTTTCTGAATATATATGTCAATACAAGATCGTCATCTTTTATTACATATTTGATGCAACTATATAGAAGCATAAACTCATATATAAAATTGAAACTCAAATTCAATATTCAAATGTACAATTTGATCATACCAAGTTTTCCTCTGAAGTATTCCAATATAACCTTGGTAGGAGGTTTGGTAAGAACATCTGTTGTTTTCTCATTTGTACTTATGTACTCTAGTTTGATAGCACCTCGATCTACCATATCCCTAATATAACAATAAGGTATCTCAATATGCTTAGATCGACTATGGAAAGTTGGATTTGCTGAAAGCTAGATACAACTTTGATTATTGCAGTGAATGATAGTTGACTTCAAAAGTTTCTTGAACAACCCAACTAGCAACTTCCGCAACCATACAACCTCTTTGGCTCCCATGGACGAGGCTATATATTCTGCTTCAATGGAGCTTAAGGTAACTGAAGATTGTTTCTTGCTAAACCAGGAAATCATTGTAGATGCAAGACTAAAACAACATCCTGCAGTACTCTGACGTTCAGTAGAGCTGCCGACCCAATTAGAGTCTGAATATCCATGAAGATTGATTTCAACTTGATCATATTTGAGTCCCATACCAACTGAACCTCTTAGGTATCGTAAGATGTGCTTAGCTACCATAAGCTGTATCTTCTTTGGTTCACACATGAATTGACTTAATGTATTAGTTGCATAACAGATATCAGGACAAGTATTAACCAAGTACATTAGTGATCTGATGATCTTCTTGTAGTAAGTAGGATCAGTAGGTTCAGATTCAAATCTGTCATTCTTTAGTTTATGTAAGTTAGCTTCCATAGGAGTAGTAACTGGTTTACAATCCATCATTCTAAAATTAGTCAAAATATCAACATTGTATTTTCCTTGATTTAAGAAAATGTAGTCATCCTTTTGCCAGACTTCTAGACCTAGGAAGTAATGAAGAAGTCCTAGGTCTTTCATATCATATTCTGTTGTTGGTTCCTGTTTGCATTTTGCTATGAGATGTTCTTCACCTGTTATAAGAAAGTCATCAACATATAATATAAGAATAATCATATCATCTCCATTTATTTGAAAGTATATGTTAGGATCAATTTCATTCTTGGAATACCCTAATTTTGTGCGATAGTTGTCTATTCTTTCAGACCATGCCATGGGTGCTTGTTTAAGGCCATATAGTGCTTTCTTTAATTTGCACACATGAGAGTTTTTGTTATGAGTGATGAATCCTTCTAATTGCTCAATATATACCTCTTCAATTTCACTATTTAGGAATGTTGTTTTGACATCCATTTGATGCATCTTCCATCCTTTGGAGACTACAATTGCTATGATGGTTCTGACATATGTGTACTGGGCAACGAGAGCGTAGGTTTCTTCATTATCAATTCCTTCCTTCTGTGAGAATCTGCGGGCTACAAGTTTGGCTTTGTATTTTTCAATGCTGTCGTTAGATGCATGCTTGATTTTGTATAGCCATTTAGAATAAACCACTGATTTATTCTTTGGTCTGGGTACAACATCCCACACATCATTTTTTAGTATTGATTGATAATCTTCAATTATTGCTTCTTTCCAAGATTTGCTTGATAAGGCTTCTTCGACATTTGAAGGCTCTCTTTTGATGATTTTAGAGAGTATTGCTACGTAGCATGATTGATTTCTTGTTTTCTTGCTTTCTTTGACCACTTCATCTAGTTCTATATGATTTTCTTCTATCATTTTTCTAGCCCAAAGTGGTCTCTTTTTGTTGTTAGGATTTTCAATATTTTTTGAATTTGGAATAATAGGTGTAAATATGTTTTGCATCATTCTCCCTCTCATTCTTTGCTAAATGATCCTCATCTAGTTTAGTGGTAGGTTCTGCGTATGATTCATCAATGTTATTTGAAAGATTAAAGGCAATGTCTTTTTAAAATTTTACATCTCTACTAACTTCAATGATTCTTTGACCAAGGACATAGATCCTATAACCTTTGGTTGATTCACTGTATCCGACGAGTATACCCTTCTTTCCAGATGGTTCTAATTTTGTTCTGTTTTCTTTAGGAATATGAATATAAATAGGACACCCAAATAATCTTGGGTGTCTTAAGTCTAGTCTAATGCCTGTAAATACTTCTTTAGGAGTTGTATTTTCCAACATTGAGTGAGGACATCTATTTTAAATATAAATTTCAGTATTAGAAGCTTTAGCCCAAAAAGAGGTATGAAGATTTTGGTCATGCATCATAGCTTTGGCTGATTCAATAATGGATATGTTTTTTGATTTTGCGACTCCATTCTGTTGAGGATTATACGGTACATAAAACTCTCTCTTAATCCCAACAGTAATGCAAAAGTCTTTAAATATTTTTGAGATGTATTCACATCCGTTAATTGATCTTAAGGTTTTGATTTTTGGACCAAGCTGATTTTCAACTAGGATTTTGATCTCTTTGAATTTAGATAACACCTCAATTGTTTCCTTTTGTTTAAGGAAGTAGATCCAAGTTCTCCTAGAATAGTCATCTATAAAGATCACATAATAGACATCCATTTAGAGAAGGTACAAACATAGGACCACATAGTTCAGTATGAATAAGTTCAAGTACTAAATTTGATTTGTGTACACTTTTGGGAAAGGATTTTTTCATATTTTTACCTAGGGCACATCCTTTGCAAATGCCTAAATGATCAGGTTAGAGGCTAGGTAACCCTATTTCAATTTTTCCTATTGATGGTAAAGCACAGAAATGAAGGTGCCCTATTCTTCTATGCCATATTTCATTTGTTTTTGATGTTTCATGATTTAGAGCTAAATTTTTCTGGTTACACAATTTGTATAGACTTCCATCTCTAAATCTAATGGATATAGCTTTCTTGGTATTTGATTTCTTTGGCCAAGATAGAACTTTATCTTCTTGGAAGGTGATTTGATACCCTTGATCGGCAAGGCTGAAGATAGAGACCAAATTTCTTTTTATGCCAGGTACAAATAAAACATTCTTAAGTTGGAGAGTAATACCTAAATTTCGTTGAATTGAACATGATCCAATACCTTTAATTAAGTGTGTAGAATTGTCTCCAATGGTTACTTCTTCAGAGGAGCATCCTTCGAAGCTTTCAAATTTATCTCTAAAGCCTGTCATATGACGTGACGCTCCACTATGTATAATCCAAGTATTCTTGTTGGAGTTTAATTCACTTGATAGTGCTAGATAAAATGTGTAGTTTTCTTCTTTTTCATCTTCTTCCCCTTTGATTTCTGCTAGAGCTGCTTGAATTTTCTTTCATTCTGGACAAAAGTTATGAGAGACCAAATTTGTCACATTTGAAACATTGTACTTTTGATCAATCCCGTTTCTTGTATGATTTGTTGAATTCCTTCCTATTTCTTTTGAATTTACCTTTCTTTTCTTTGTTGTTCATATTAGCATGAAGAGCTTGAATGTCTCCCTCTTGATTTAGGTTGATTCCTCTAGAAACCAATCTTGACTCTTCTTCAGTGCATTCATTTTTAAGTAGTTCAAATTTAGGAAGATCAGGTTGAGAGCTTAGACCACGAATAAAAGTTTCCTAAAATCCTTTTAAGGCTATAATGCTAAGTTCTTTGTCATCTACTGGACTTCCAATAGTCACAAGTTGATCTTTCAACTCAGAAATTCTTAAGAAATAAGATGTAATTGATTCTCCATTGTTCATTTTGATATATAGAAGATCTTGCTTCAATGTTAGCAATTTGCTAGTGTTGTTAGTTTTGAAAGTATTCTTAATTGTAGAAAACATCTCAAGAGCTGTTTTGAGACTAGATATAGAAGGGAGAATGTGATCCTTCTAATCTTCATGGCTTTGTTGTTGTGCCTTTTCCATGTTGTTTTATCTGGATCATTTTCTGGAATTGGTTTATTTGACTCTATATATTCTTTTAATTCCATCTCTCATAGTATAATCATAACTTGAATTTTCCATAATGTAAAATTAGAAGCTCCTTCAAGTCTATCCTCTAGCCTTATGAGATTCACCATTTTGATTTGAAAAGTCTGATATTGATAACTCTGAAATTAAAAATTCAGAGATCAAGTTTCTCTATCAAGATGGCTCTTATACCATGTGAATGTTTTCAGGACCTCAGATAGACAAACTAAATTATGCTATTGTATCTGATTTGAATTGCTAATATATGTGACAGGAGATTAGCAATATCTGCAGTTCGCAAACTGAAATATATGGAATGTATAACCTGCTGTAACTTATTACTTCAATATTGCTGGAGGAAGACTAATGCAGTGCCGTTTTGATTGGTGATTAGATTACACCAGCAATCGGAATTATATAAGGGAGAGAAGGGGTGTATGTCTCGTAGGGACATGACTTTACGTGGCCAATGGCCACCCAGAGTCATGGCTCTATGGGCCATGCACTTCTAATTTCATGTTCAATTAACTCCCGATAACAATAATGGTTCTAGTGTCATACTAATTGGGTTCCCGATAGCAAAAGGAGTACAAAACAATAAAGTCAGATTCAACGACAGATATAATACCGATCATAAATACACACACACACACATATATATATATATATGTATATATGTATATATGTATGTATGTATGTATGTATGTATATATGTATACACATACAGACATATATGTGTGTGTGTGTGTGGGTAAACATCCATATCAGAATTTCATATAACTAGTATGAATGACTTCTCTAATATGTAAACAATCATATATATATGTATGTATGTATGTGCACATGTGAATGTATAGAGAGAATCATATAATAAAACACTTCTCCTGCTGCTATATATTTAACAGTAGATGCCTTAAGTAAGAGGCAAACCTTGTGGACAAAATTGCAGTTTGAAGTGGTAGGGTTCAATGATTAAGATCCTATATCCTAAAGACCTAGATTGTCCAAAGTTTTGGAAAGCTTGCAAGGAACTTGTTGCTTTAGAGAACACAAGATGATTGGATTTTGTGAAACAAGATGAAATGTTGTTCAAGGGAAGCCAATTGTGCATTTCTAGGAGTTTGATGAGAGAATTTGATGAAAGAAAAGCACATTGGAGGAATAGTAGGAAGATGTGAACAAATTTGTGCAAAGTTAAGTATGCAAATAGCTAAAGGGGTCAGTGATGCAGAGCATCCTATAAACCAACCTTTCAATGGGATCCATGCTGATCCCTTCAACATCCATTCAACAATTTCATTATTTAGAGGCATCTCATGAGGTAAATAAAACATGTTTCAACAATATTTCTCCTTTCACATAATCTGATTTCTGTTCCTCATTATAATATTCATAACTTTTGTTTCTGAAATCTTCTTGCCAAAACCTTTGGAGAAATTGTATTAAAACACATCCAAAGCTGAGCCCAATCCAACTATTCTTCTACAAGTTATGGTCTCTGCACAAAGACCCATTTTTTTCTAGTCATAAACCAGAAGTAAAACTTGTAACCCTGCGTAGGGCATCCAATATCTTTTACAAAACAAACCCAAATGACACAAAATCAATTCCACATTAACCATTTATGAATCTAGTTTAAGAATATGCAATATTTTCATATTTTCAAATGGTTTAATACATCTGTAATTGCAAACCTTTCTCTGTAACTCCATTGAAGAAGATCTTTAAAAACCAGCTTCCACTAAAATATCCATAAATTTCACAAATCTGCATCAAATTGACTCAAACCAAAAGTAAATGAAATCTGATTCACATATCTTTCCAATGCATATAATTAGAGGTCTTCAACCTTCCATGTGTTCATAAGAAACGCTACAATCTGATTGTAGTTAGGGAATCCCAAATCTGCAAATAACAACTTTCACGAAAATGCTCATAACTTTATCATTTCATTTTGAAATCAACCCAAACCAAAGGAAAAAGGAATATTATTCAGTATACTATCTATTTACATCATTTTTTTTCTAGACCATACAAGGCTGTACAAGGCCTGGAAACAAAAATGAAACTGAAAATTCAATCAATATAACAACTTAGATTTACTTCAAATTTGTTTCAAATGTATCTCTTTCCGTCCATTATGCTTTGGTTCGACCATACATCACTTTTCATAGACTCTTTGATGGTTTACAACTTCCTAACTATCTTTTGAACCAACTCCTTACATTCTTTTAATCCTTTACAACATTATGCATTTTTTTGACAACATTTTAAGCATTTTATTCATTTTTGCATTACAACTTGTGTATAAACCCAACCTAGACAAAAGTTATCACTCCAATGACTTTATATGGATAAAATAGGTCCATGCACATATAAAATAACCATTACATTATAAAGGACAAATGAATTTAAATCTCTCATATAAGGACTCTTAACCTCCTTTTGTTTTTGTACTTTAGGTGCTCCTGCACCATAGTGACCTTGAAAAGTTTCCAAGTCTCTTGGAAACATGGAACCAATTACCTACAAGAAAATAATTAGACCAAAAATCTTCACATTTACATTCATTTTGCTTTCCCTCTTCATGCCTTTGTCACTATCATCTTTTCCTTTAAGGACACAAAACTGTCCTCAAAATATTTTTCAAATACTCCTATCAATGGAGCATTAGTGGCTACACCTTCACGATGCTTTATCAGTCAGAGATCCATCTTTACCATTGTTGCTTCAACTCACCAAAAACAACTCTCTCATGTGCCTCACCTAGGAGTCTCATCCTTCCTCTTTTCCCTAGTCTTTTGGCATCCATTGGACCCTCCATGGCATTGACAAAACTTCCATATCTGTCTACATAACAACACAAAACCTTCTTTTTGCAGCAAGATGGATGAGCACCTGCTATCAAAAACTCATCAACAAATCAAAACCAAATCTTTAAGGTCTTGATGTGGATTGCCTCTTTTGGTGCTCTACCTACACCCTCAAAATCGTCAAGCCTTGATACCAATCTTATGCAGAGCATCCTGTAAACCAACCAATCAGTGGGATCCATGCTGATACCTTCAACTTCCATTCAACAATTTCATTATTTAGAGGCATCTCATGAGGTAAATAAAACATGTTTCAACAATATTTCTCCTTTCACATAATCTGATTTCTATTCCTGGTTATAATATCCATAACTTTTGTTTTGAAATCTTCCTCTATAACCTTTGGAGGAATTGTTCTTAACTAGACCTATTAAAACATATCCAAAGCTGAGCCCAACCCAACTATTCTTCTACAAGTTATAGTCTTTGCACCGAGACCCATTTTTTTTGTCATAAACCACAAGTAAATCATCTAACCTTGCCTAGGGGATCCAATATCTTTCACAAAACAAACTTAAATGACACAAAACCAATTCCACATTAACCATTTGAGTATAGTTTCAGAATATGTAATCTTTTCATATTTTCAAATGGCCTAATACAATTGTAATTGCAAACCTTTCTCTAAAATGCCGTTGAAGATCTTTTTTTTTTTTTTGGATTAGATATAGAGTATCAATTGGAAAGAAGTTACAAAATGTCTGCCCGATGCATCACAAAATCGCCATGTTGTCTGTGTAGAACAAACTGCAACTAAACAAGGACCCCCAAAAAACTACCCAAAAGGTGCAAAAAACATGATTACAGTTGGTCTAGATTGTGATTTACCCTCCCACCAAAAACCCCTATAGCAACCAATCATCTAGCCATGAGACTAATTTTGAAGCATGGATGTTTCCACCCATCCCCATAATATGCAACTTCACGTTGAACATGGGCATTATCTTCTCCTCAATTATTCCAATTGGGATCTTGATTGACACTTGGGACTAGGTTGTTATGAATGATAGTATCAACATTGTTGCAGCCAGAGTCTTGACGAGAATCACCATTGAGCATCTTCAGCAAAATTAGATAGTTTAATATCGTTCTTGAAGATCAACAAGTTACCCTCCTTTAGTAGATTGATGAATCTTTCCCTCGGGATCTCTAATACAGCCATTACCTGTGACATTATATTATATTCAATAAGTTTTAGAAAAAACCTAGTAAGATCCCTTTGCCTTTGCTGAAAGAGTTCCTCATTCCTTAGCTTCCAAATGCGCCATAAAACCAGCCAAAACTTCTTTCCAAGACAAACCAAGAATATGATTCCATTGCACAACATGACCAAAAAAACATATCATACTTTAGAGGCAAATTTACAATCGAAGAATAGATGTTCAAAAGACTCCTCACACTCACACAAAGAGCAAAACATTGGATGTTTACTAAGAGGAGAAAGGAAAGAACCAACCACTAACTTTTAAAGCAAAAACAACCATCTAAAACATAGCTTCTTGGGCTCAACATGTGAATGCCAAAATAAATAACAAACAAACTACCATCTAGAACATGGCTAGTCAAAACCCTAGATTTGGTTAATTCTTTTAAAGCTATCAACCTCACCATTCAACATTTTATAGATATGTTTACAAGAACTTTCATTTAGCAACTTACCATCAACCCACTTCACCTGATCAAGAAATTGACTAGAGCTGAAGATCTTACTTGGGAAGAAATTACCAATAGCTTTGTTAATCAATGTGTAAGTCTTCTTTTGGGACTGAGAAATATTATATTTGCATTTTACCTCCTCCCAGGAGAAAACCCTATTCTTGACCACAATATCCTTTATCGGAGACAAGCCTTTCATATTCCACCCCTTGGCAGAACAACTTTGAGTAAGGGCTAGGGGTTTTTAATTGTGATAAATTCCCAACCAAATTGATCTATCAATCACTGCATAATACAGGTTATTGCCAACAACACCCCTTGGACCAAGTAAGTGTGTAACCTAACACCAAGCTTTCCATAACGACTGAAAAACTACAAGACCTGCAACCTTAGCATCGAAGTTTCTGAGCACAATGTCAATCAGACAAATATTATCCCAATATTTACCTTTCTTAATTTTGGCCCTAGCCAAGTTATTTCTGATTAACACTTTCCATGGTTGATCACTAGCAAGGGCTCCAATGATCTAGTTTGAGGCAAGAGCAAGACCTCACTTTTTGAGATCTCTTATGCCAAGGCCACCATGGTTGTTAGGATAACAACCGCCACTCCCACTTCACATAGTGTTTTTTATTCCCTATACCATCAGACCACAAGAACTCCCTCAATGTTTTCTAGAGCCTATTATACTAATAATTGGCAAACATCCAAGCAAAGGCATAGTAAACAGAATTAGATGAGAGAACTTTCTGAGCAATTTGTGCTCTCTCGGCCAAAGAAAGAAGATGAGTTTTCCATTTAACATGTTTATTTTCAATTTACTTAAAGATCCAATTCCACATATCTTCTAAAGTAGGATCTACAGAGAAGGGAATATTGAGATACTTCACTGTATTTTTGGGACCAACCCATTGCCACCTTTTGTTAAGGACCCAATTGGGAGGGGTGTAATCCCATCCAAGGATAGAAGATTTCATTTGAGCAATTATGGCTCTTGAGGCTTCACAAAAGAACATCAATCTATTCACCATATTATCAAAATTACTTTCCAAGAGTTCAATAAACAAAGACGTATCATCTGCAAATTGCTCTAATACCAACTCCTCCTTATTAGGTAAAACAATTCCTTTAAGAGGTGGACCTAAGTCATTGGATTTGAGCACATCGAAAAGGGCATCAACTACTAACACAAACAAAGAAGGAGCAAGAGGGCATCCCTACCTAATAGATCTGACTAAGGCAATCACCTCCAATAGATCACAATAGTTGCATCTTTGAACAAGATATTAACCCATATACAGAAGAAGGTGGGAAATCCCATGGAATGGAGAACACCAATCACAAATTGCCATTCAATCCTATCATAAGCTTTTCCAAAGTCAAGAAGAACCATACCAGCATTCTGCACACTGTCCTTGGCCCAATTCATGGCCTCCTAGCTAGTAATCAGGTTTTCAAGAATGTATCTCCCTTTGATGAAGCCAGTTTGAGTGATAGAGATAATGCTATCAAGTATGTTAGCAATTCTCCTAGCCAATTTGGCAATAATTTTGTAGGACAGATTCAACAGAGTTATTGGTCTACAATTCTTAATTTGAGATTTATCTCCCCCTTTAGGTAATAATTTAATGACTCCCTTGTTAATATTATCCCCAAGGGACCCAACCTCAAAAGCCTCTTCATAGACATGGAGTAATTCAACTGAGTTTCTTTATTTTCTTTGTAGAATTCTGCAGGAAGACCATCAATACCAGGAGATTTCCTATTGGCTAAAGAACTAACAGTATCTTCAATTTCTCGAATCTCAACACTTCGACACAGAGAGTAAGCTTGTTCTTTTGACACCTTACAAGGAATGGACCTAAGGCAATTCTTAAGGGTTTCATTGTTTCTCTGATTACTCTCAGAGGTGAACAACTCCTTATAGTATTGCTGAAAAGCATTCATAATACCTTTGTTGTCATTAATGATTCCATTCTTTGTTTGACTGTTCTCAATCTTTTCCTTATTATGTTTGGATCTGATCAGATTGAAAAAAAACTTGGATCCCCTGTCTCCATCCTTCAACCGGTTGGCCTTAGCTATGATTTTCTGACCCTGCATTTTATAATTCTGAATGTTCCTTATCTGCATCTTAGTAGTGATTAACTCCTTTTCAAGCTCCACATCATTCCCTTTTTGCTGCAAACTATATTCAATATGGTTAAGTTTCTTTCGGTAAACATGCTCTTTAAGCCTCCTAGCTTCAGCTTCTTTGACTCCAATAATTTGAAAAATCTTTCTTCAAGATTCAACCATAAGATCCCACTTGTGTCTAGCAGAACTAGAACTACAATAAAACTTGGTAAGGAGTGCAGACATCCTAATAGCATCATTAGAGTCTTCAACATGTAGCAAGGAGGTATTGGGTTTTAAAATATATATTTTTTTATTGAGATGACTAGGAGTATCATCATCTTTAAAATGGAAACAGACTGAGATAGGAGAATGGTCAGACATACTGACTGGAAAGACAGTGACAGGATATTTCCCTGGAGACTGAATCAGACCTATTAGGAATGGGTTAAGATAAATCCTGTCTAATCTACAGTAAATCCTTCTTTTACTAGTTTGGTTATTACACCAAGTGAACTAAATTCCTTTCATCTCCTCCTTACTTTTTTTGAGAGGGTCAACAATTTTAAACCACCTTCTAAATTTAGATGAAAAGTACAACCCGTTACCTTTCCACTCATGCTTGGAGCCACCCATCTTGTCATAACCATTTCAATCAGATCAAAATCACCTATAAACATCCAGTTACAATCATAGAGATTCTTTGCAACCCAGTCCCAGAGAGATGCTCTTTCTCTGTAATCATTAGAGGCATAAATATTACATATCCCAAAGGTATTACACTTGTTATTAAAAGTGGCCCAAATGCTCTTTGACAGGGGGAAGTATCATACTTTATCATCTTGTCGGCCTATCTCAGACCTATTAACATAGCTACTCCCTTACCTCTGACATGTCTCGAATAAATGTATTTAGCTTTGTCCCAAATGAACTTAAGGGTATTAAAAGCATGGTATCCAGAAACTTTAATCTCTTGGAGACACAATATATTTATGATGGATGATTCGGGGGTACTGTTACACAACCCATTAAAACACTATGGTATTTCACTACTCTGTATTTTAGCATTTCTCTCACAATTCTTTCCACTAGTTATTCTCTCGTATGTTTTCCTTTTCTTTTTTAATTCATGACCTCCGTGAATCCTTCATCTCTAGGAATGACATCAACTGCATTCTCTTTAGTGGTGTTCCTATGTAGTGTTTCCACATTTTGGTTAGGCTCAAAGTTAGGGCGAACATTTGCATCCAAGGGTTGCTGCCTCAAGCCCGAATCAGTTTTATCATTAATATTCATGAGAGCTAGCTGTTGAGCATTTAATTTTGAAGAGTTCTCCTCATTAACCTTTTCCCTACCGACTTGTATATATTGTGGCCAAGAATTGAAGGGATTAAAAGTATTTTGTTCTTGGTGAGGAGCTTGTAATACAACATAATCATCCTCATATAAAGGATTAGTCAAAGTAACAAATTTCTTACCAGAACCATCCTGCACGATATCCACATTGTTAGGAGTATCAACATGCTTATTAGTTTTGTTGTTAACATTAGCATCATCTATAACCGGAGCTTCCACAGAATTAGGGTTTGAGGTTTTCTTAACGGGTTGAGGATCAAAAGGTTTATGCACATTTTTCAATAGTAGGCAATCTCTGCAGTTATGACCATTAGTTTTACAATGAAAACAAGCATTAACATCACCCAATCTATTAATCTTCCAACACAAAACATCCTCTTCCAACTTAACTGAAATCTCCTTTGGAAAGGTAATGCTTGGGTTAATGGAAATGACAGCTCGAGCATTAAGATGCAGTAGAGTAATTCTTGGGTTCTCAACTTGGAGAACCAACCCTAAGGGTTTTAAAAGATGGGGCGAGAAAGATCAAAACTCAGGATGAATTTTTTGAATCTCCACCCAGGTAGGAGAAGAGGAAATCATGTGTTGCGGCACTTTTTGGAGAACCACAGGAGTGCCCTAAACAAAGTCTAACCAACATTCCATAACCCTTTATTAAGAATCTTCATTTGCATATCATGGTTTTTAAGAAAATAACAAACATGCCCCTCTATATCATCCTACAAAAATATTCCAAGTTTTTTTTCCCCAAACATTATTGAACCAATCATCCAAAAATTTTCTAGCAGGAAGAAATTTCATATCCATGCATGCAAAGAATTTGGCGACACTTTTTAACTGTTCTTGCTCAGAATGACATTTACCATGTCATCATTTGGCTCAAGTTTGAGGATATCCACAGTTGGCACAGGGATCTTACCTTGTTTTCTCTCATCATCCTTTCCATTGTTGAGGCTGTCGTCTTCGCACTATCTATTTCTATTGGCAATGCTTCTGTTATCTCCTATCTCCACATTCCTTCTACAAAAAGCTCCATTAAAAGTTGTCGTATCTAGTAATACAACCGCAAAGTTCTCTGCAACAACAACACTGTAGGAGGGCTTGGTAGCCATATCTTTCTTATAACCCTTATTACCATCTTCATTCATGATGTTTTCCTTTGGCTTGTGTTTACAGTACTAGCAAAGAAATCAACGCATACAGACAATGGAACAAAATAGCAGAATTATATTCGCATATGCCAGACATTACATTATGCTTGATAAGATAAGATCAATCATGAATTACAATGATCCCAGACGGGATATAAATACTATCCGCCGAACCTTCCCAGAGGAGTCTGTCGGCCACAAACATTATGTCCGCTACAAACTATTTACCCGTCGGCTACAAAATACAAAACACCGACGACAATCATTCCGTCGGCTACAGAAACACCTTCGGGACCATCCAGTCGGCTGACAGCTTGTCCCTGTCATCATTACTCTCCTTGGCGACCATGATCAACCATATCTAGGGCAAAGACTCGCACACACTAGAGAAAGCAGAAAGTTTGAGAAATGAAAAGACACACACATGCAAAGAAAAGGAAGAAGCTGAAGGCAAACAAAAGATGTAAAACATGTAATACTGCCTAGGGCATCCAATATCTTTCACAAAACAAACCCAAATGACCCAAAACCAATTCCACATTAACCATTTATGAGTCCAATTTCAGAATATGCAATCTTTTCATATTTTTTCAAATGGTTTAATACATTTGTAATTGTAAACCTTTCTCTGCATCTCCTTTGAAGATCTTTAAAAACCAATTTCTACTAAAATATCCATAATTTTCACAAATCTGCATCAAAATTGAGTCAAACCAAAAGTAAATGAAATCTGATTCACATATCTTTCCAATGTATATAATTAGAGGTCCTCAACCTTCCATATGTGTCTGTAGCAAATGCTACAATCTAACTGTAGTTAGGGAATCCCAAATCTGCAAATAACAACTTTCACCAAAATGCTCATAACTTAATCATTTCTTTTTGAAATCAACCCAAACCAAAGGAAAAAATAATAATTATTCAATATACGATCTATTTACATCTGTGTTCCCCCAAGTTTTCGGTACTGGACGGCGAGGGATGGTGGGACGGGTTTTCGTGATGGCAATTTTTTTTGGCCATTTTGGGGACGGGGAGGGGGATGGCAAACGGGGTCGGCTATATATAAAGGGAAATTTTAAAATATACGTTAAAATTTGCAAATATACATGTCATTTAGATGAAACTAAGCACGAAGCATGTCATTTAAACACTATAGAACCATAACATACAACATTTGAATGCCATCTAGGAAATAATATCCGATTTCAGTACTCAAATGTCAAAATGCATATTAATATCAGTGAACAATATCATAATGATAAACATGATAAATTTGAAAATCTAAATCTAAATATACCTAAAGCTATATGCCTGAAGGCTAGAGGGCTGCCATAAAGTAATAAGTATCAATGCATCATAAGCATGTTGGCGTTCAACATAAAAAACATAAAATAGTAAAATGAAGCAAACTGCTGCTCCTATTCTACCTCTACCGGATTTGGAGGGGTGGGGCCCACCTTGGCAACCTAGTAAGGAGCCTTCAAATTATTTTTTAATATTCACTTTTTATTTTTCTTGCATTAAAAAATAAAAATTAAAGGATGGCTGGCCGTACCCAGTACAGTTGGGAGATGTCTAGGCATCCCCTTTCTATACCGGGGACGGCCAGCCGTCACCCTTTTTTTCTCCAGCTGTCCCCAAGTTTCAGGGACGTCCCTTGGTAATTTGCCCTTTTTGGGGACGGCTGGGGGACGTCCCATACCCGTCCCCCCGTCCTCGAGACACCCCCGTTTTCGAAACTCCTAGTTTTAGGCCGAGTACGCATCCTTGGGGAACATAGATTTACATGATTTCCAAGTCGTACAAGGCTGTACAACACATGGAAACAAGAATGAAACTGAAAGATCAATCAAAATAACAACTTAGAATTACTCCAAATTTGTTTCAAATGTATCTCTTTCCTTCCATTATACTTTGGTTCAACCATACATCACTTTTTTTAGACTCTTTGATGATTTACAACTTCCCAACTACCTCTTGAACCAACTCCTTGCATTCTTTTAACCCTTAACAACATTATGCATTATTTTTATAACATTTTATGCATTTTTGCATTACAACTTGTGTATATACTATAAACCCAACCTAGAACAAACTTATGACTCCAATGACTTTATATGGATAAAATAGGTCCATGCACATATGAAATAACCATTTTAACGATTTTGACCTCATTAAGACCTCCTTGAACAATTTTGACAACTTATGACAAATGGCATGTCTAGCCTTGCATCTTGACTTATGGACTCAATTACATTATAAATGACTCTAATGAATTCAAATCTCTCATATAAGGACTCTTAACCTCCTTTTGTTTTTGTACTTTAGGTGCTCTTGCACGAGTCGGTTAGAATACAAGGCTTTATTAGCCATTACCTGTACCATCAAGCCCTTGGAAAGATATGAGTACAGATTTCATTTTCAGATTGCTAAGGACATAGAGGAGAAATGAATCAGTATTTGTGGTGATTGATTGGTTTCCAAAGGTAACACACGCCATTCCTTGCCAAAAGACCCATGATGTTGTTTACATTGCTTATTAATTTTTCAAAGAATTGGTGAGACTACATAGTCTCAAAAGAGTATAGTTTCAAATTGTGATACCAAGTTTGTTGGATATTTTTGGAGGACCTTGTTTAAGAAATTAAAGACAAAGTTGAAGTTTAGAGTTTGGGTAACTTGGTAACACAAGCCATTCCTTGCCAAAAGACCCATGATGTTGTTTACATTGCTGATTAATTTTTCAGAGAATTGGTGAGACTACATAGTCTCAAAAGAGTATAGTTTCAAATTGTGATACCAAGTTTGTTGGATATTTTTGGAGGACCTTGTGTAAGAAGTTAAAGACAAAGTTGAAGTTTAGAGTTTGGGTGATCCACTAAGATTTTTAGTAGGTAATAAACTTAAGGGATGGGACCTTAGCTTACCACAAGTAGAATTTGCTTACAACCATTTTGTAAACAAGAGCACTGTTAGATCATCATTCCAAATTGTTTGTGGAGGTACTCTACAGCGAGTGCCAAAATTTGAGGAATATGGCATAATGGTGTGTCTCATTAATTGATCGACCGCTATAGTATATAAGATTACTATAGAACACTCAAATAGTAGTTCAAAAGGAACCATTTATAAAGGAGAATCAAATAATCCCTACAAAATATGGATGTCTGCAATAAACAATGACACAAACCCCATATGTATATTATCATTTTTATTGGTATAGTATCAAGTAGTCTTATCAAACACATCAATATAGATTATGATGCTACCAAGGAGGTAGAAAGACACTAGGCATCGAAGGAAGTGATTATAGCTTCGTATATCACTTGCATCAATAGGAAGAGTGATTACATAGGGGAAATACGTCTTGAAGTAAATAAGATGATATGCAGACTTTGATACATGCAAATTGATTAAGTCTAAAACATTATTGAAGAATAATATCCAATGAAGATATATGGGATGTAGGATACAAGGCATAAATCCACTCTTTCCATGAGACTAGGTGCATAGGATAGAAAACAAATACATGACAAAATAAAGATGATAGTACCCTTGTTAGCATAAATTCAGATCAGCAATTAGTGAACAAAGGAAAAAGAATACCTAGAAGTATATGGAAAAAGGAATAAACAGTGCAAAATTGTTTATGAATTCTCTCAGAAAAAAGTAGAGTATAAGCAGAAAAATGTATTTCAGAAATAAGAAAGTGTAGAACAAATTATGTGGGAAACCCGGGTCAATAACATTCCAACATAGACATATGATATGAAGGGAGTCATGCATGGCATCCATTTAATATGTTGGAGTCGTATGGAAGACGTCAATAATTACATGATGATAATCAACAAAGAACATAAAACTATATGTTAAATACAATCAAATGTCTTACATAGTTGGGAAACATTATTGGACAAGTAAGGACGATACTAAGTCAGAGTTTCCTACATCTCTTTGACGAGTACGTACAATATTGTTTATTTTGATTATGCATAATAATAATTTATTTAAACATAAATGCTCAAGACTAGTTGTTATTTCCAAAAGGAAAAAGAATAGATGTGTTCAGGGAGAGGCCTATGTATATCCAACCAATCGATCATTCCCAAGATGAGGTAGAGATCACGGACCCTAAGTACCTTGCCGACAAGTCCAAGAAAGGCTTAAGGGCTTGGATCCATAAAACCTTGAGGGAAGTTGTTGAGCTTGGTGTCCAAGCAACTTGTTGCATTTCAGCATTCTCATAGACTGGAATAATAACCAAGATAGTATGACCTTTTCAATTCACATATAGTTTATTACCAACTTGCCTATAAGGGTAACCTCAAGATAGAGAACAAAGGTGTCTTCAAGGAGAGGCTAGTATAAATCCGGCCAATCTGTTATTCCAAGAAAGGATAGGATTAGCGTCTCTAAGTTCTTTGTAGACACATCCAAGAAAGGCTTACTGTTACATCCCAAATTTTGCCCTAAGTTTTAACTTTGATCATAGCTGTTGGTTTAACGAGTTATTTCTTTTCCTGATCATGTGAAACAAGTTAGTTAATTATAGACATTGTATCAATTTATTTCTTTCTTGACCATGTGAAGTGAGTTAGTTAATTATATACGTTGTAGCAACTGATAACGAATTATTTCTTTCATGATCATATGAAATGAGTTAGTTATTATAGACGATGAAATAATCAAGTAACCTATAACTGTCATTAGATGACTGACAAATGTTTGATTAGAATTAACAATCAATATATTTTTGAATTAATGTCTTGGTGAGAATGTTTTGCTTGAGTGATTGCAGGCAGAAGATTGAAGAAGGGGGGAAGCATTGCTAAATGAGATCATCGGAAGGGGATAGTCGATTGGTTCAGTCATCAGAATCGACAGGGATAAACTAAGACTACCTTGGAAAGGATATGAAGATTTGACCATAGGTTACATTATGGGATCGCATGAGCTATTAGGAAAACAATATAATAAAAAAACTTAAAATAATCTAAATTAAAAATATAAAATTCATACCTTTGAAGATTTATTATTGAAAGTTATTATTTAATCATTATTATAAACCCTTAAATACAAACATATGTATATAAAAATGAAGTGACACCAATAAATTATAGTTTTATAATCTAATGATGTCATTTCACCAATATATACACATGAACGTATAAAAAAGTGCATAATAATAATAAAATTAAAATTAAAACTCTTCAACTCCTTCATATTCCTTTTCCCTCTTTATTTCTTTCTTTTATAATTTGAATTTGTGATGCTTTCGAATGGCCTTCTTGATAACAAAAGGTAGCCGAAGAGCCAAGGCCAGCCATTTAATAGAATATCATTGATCGTATTTGTCACAACTCCTTTCCTTACTGCCTTACCTCTATCTTTACATCTAGTATTGCTTAGCAAGCCGAATTATTCTCAAAACGACATCGGATTCATATCTTACCATTTCAAATAAGATCCTCCTTTCCTTCTTCATCCGTCAACGAGTACAAAGCAAAGGAAACCATGGAAGTTCATTAATTTCGGCCGCAGGAGGAAGAAATATCTTGCTACGGGTCACGTGAGTCATCCTAAGTTCATTCCGTTGCTTGCCTGCTCTATCTTTTCTTCTATTCTCAATGTTACATCAAGTCTGTGCTTTGTTCTATACATCTATCCTCGTTGATGTTAATACTATTGTTGGATTTGAATATTGGTTTGAATGTAATATACAATAAATAAAACATAACTTCCTTAGTCGGAACTCCATAAGGAACTGATATGATGTCACTTGCTTACTACCAAATAACTGTAATATCCCCTTTCTAGCATTCATAGCATGATGTTGTCGTTAGCCTATTTCCCCACAGTCCCGTAGGCTAACTAGGACATTAAAGGGGCTTAGAGGCCATTTGGCCTAGACAGTTTCAGTTGCAGGTCTTTCTGAGGGGTTCTGGGGAAACTTTGGGCATACTTACTATTTATAGTAAGTCATCTTGGACATGGCCGGACATTCAGTCACAGTGGTATGTCGATGGTAATTGTTTAAAATCGACAGGAAAACTTATTTACAATTGATAAGATTTGTTATGCATTGATAAAGCCATTTTATAAAGTTAAATTTAAATATTTAACTTTATTAATGCATAGATTATAGTTTGTGGGAAATATTTAAATTAAAAGAGTTCCCTTTATTTTTATAACACATTGGAGACATAAGGTACATAAAGGGAGTTATGTTTTATCCCACATTGAGAAAACGAAGGATTGAGCTCTTGTAAGAACACTATAAAAGAAATGGAAGAGAGCTTTTTTTTGTATGCTTGGATGAAGATTAATGTTATGTTGCTGGATATCTGATTATCGGGCTTGGAGGACGGAATCCCTCTTTGCTAGCATTCTCTTCGCTGTTGGAAGACACAGTCAGGAGGATCAATGGTGTTTTCACTTCAAGAAATACACTGGGTTTCATTTGGGGCGTTCGCATAAAGAAATTTACAAGGGTTTGAGGTGCAGATTTGAAGTTAGTTATTGCTATAGTGCTGCATGAACATTATTTTGCTACAGTCGGCATGAACAATATTTTTCTACAGTACGGCGTGAACAATGTTGGTATCAAGTTTACTTGTTTTTCCGGCTGATTAGAAGTTTGGAGGGCTGCCGACTACATCTGCAAAATACTACGGCAACTAATTCCAGGTTTCTTCTGTCAATTTTTGATACTTTGCATAATAATTGTTGAATACAAGTCTGAATAGTTGTTGTAGCCTTTAAGGCAGCTGTAAGTGCACATCTACATTTAAAAATCACCCTTTTATCAGCAGATTGAAAGAGTTTCCAGATTTTTCATATACTGTTGAATGTGTGCCAAGTGTTTGTAATAATGTTATTATGTGTATTATGCATTTTAATGTCACTTCATAGTTGTTCGTAAATCTACTCATTGGAAAGCAATTTATTGAGGAAATCAGCTTTATGAGTTTGCATACAAAGTGTTTGACAATATTCCTTAAGTTAAATTTCTACAAGTCAAAGTTCAAATCAGGGGAGGATATTACAGTGGTATCAGAGCTATAAGTCCTGCCATCCTGTGGAGGTCTTATAGGAAATTTGGAACTGGCGGATAGAGGGGAAAGTGTTTGATGAAATGTCAAAATACTAAAATCAGAGCATTTATGTTTGAGCATGCGACAGGGGCTTTATAATTTCCACAATACCAGAGCAAGACAAAGTAGGAGTTTAGACCTGCAAAGCAAACAGTGTAGTTCATCCATACAGGGGGGTATATAATCCAGTCATACAGACACAGTGGAGGTATTCTTTGATCAAGACAGCAATATGGGTGACCGAGATGACAGGAATACAAGATTAGGTGGAGGCGGGAATGCCGGTCTAGAGCTTGGAGAGGAAAGATTCTTACAGTTATTAGAGACCTTGGTACAGGGCCAGCGAGTAGCAAAACAAAGGGCACAGAAACAGAATCAGAGATTGGATCTTATGATGCAGATGATGGCTCGTCAAATGGGGTTGAATGCTAACATGGGTGGAGGAAATAATCAGAATGGTAACAATCAGAATGGAAATGATCAGGATGGGACACATAATGGAGATGAACAAGTTGGGAACAATTTTGGTCATGCACCCCAGCGAGCTAGGACAGTGAGTTCAAGGCCCATGATTCCTACATTTCCTCCTAGAGCTCCAGAGCAGCTCGTACCAGAGCCCCAGATTACTGATATACAGGACCAGTTGAGGAGAGATTGGGAAGCCGGAGGGCCAGATTTTACTGCTGCAATTACCTTTAGGGAGTATATGGATGTGCGGATGAAACATATGCCACGTGGACATGACAGGAACTAGAGCTATGAGCTACGGAAGAAAGTAGGGAGACTTGAGTTACCGTATTATGATGGCTCAGGAAAGTCTACAACAAGAGCTTGGGTTCAAAAGCTTGACACATACTTTCAATTGAACCCTATGCCCGAGGAAGAAGCTATTAAGTACGCAGCAATTCATCTGGATGGGTTAGCACACGAGTGGTGGCATCATGGTATGGTCACTATGGGACATGCACACATTACCTCATATGTGGAGTTTACAGAGAGGCTGATTGAACGTTTTGATAGGAAGGATCCAGAACTCCATTTCAAGGAGTTAGCTCAGCTTAAACAGTGGGGATCATTGGAAACATACATTTCAGAGTTTCAGAAACTTGCAGTGTTAGTAACAGATGTATCTGAACGAAGGATACTAGTTCTATTTATGGATGGGTTAGCTGATCCGTTGAGAGGGTGGATTAAAGCTCTCAACCCTCCCACTTTGCAAGAAGCCATTAAGAAAGCTTGTGACATGGATTCCTCTTCATCTTCAAAAAATAAATTTCAGGCAAAGAGTTTCCCTTCAAGGAAAGATAAGGACAGGAAACTTTTTCATAAAGAGGTTCAGCCAGATAAGGAGGAAAGTAAGAGGTTGGACAATGAGACACTTAATGATCTCAGGAAGAAGAAGCTTTGTTTTCATTGCAGGGAGCCTTGGGATTTGTCACATAAGTGTCCATTGAAAGCAAAAGCTAAGCAGATGGAGTACTTTTCAGCCGAAGAGTCAGTAGATGGAGATTCAGAGCAGTCATCCGAATCAGATGGAGATGATGATAGTTCTTCACAAGAGGAAGCACGCGGTGATAGCACGATAGCTCAATTGTCAAGTATACAGGAGGTCGTCACTTTCAGAGTTAGGGGAACCTTGGATGGACAGAGAGTTGTGGCACTCATTGATACAGGGGTGACACATAACTTCATTGATGAGAAGTTTGTGACACGTAGAGGGCTACATACAGAGGAGCATAGGGGATTTAAGGTGATGGTTGCCGATGGCTTCAAAATTGAATGTACCAAGAAAATCTCCAACTTGCAGCTTCGTTTGGGAGATTATGACATGACAGGAGATTTCTTTGTGGTCAGCATTGGTGATCAGGATATGGTGCTTGGGATGAACTGGATGAAGTCTCTGGCAGAGTTTACATTTAACCTTGAGAAAATGGAAATGAGGTTTGAGGCAAATGGTAAGAAGATAGTGCTCAGAGGTTTGTCAGATGGGAGACTTCGAGTGGTGTCACTCAAGTGGATGCAGAGTTTCTTTAGACATGATCAAGTGCAGTGGGCAACAGAGTTTAGAGTAATGCCTAAGATGACAGAGCAGCATAAACAAGAGTATCCACCTGATGTACAAAAAATAATAACCAAACATACTAAGGTGTTTGGTGAGATACCTCCAAGGAGACCCCTGGATAGGGGAATCGAGCATGTTATTGAATTAGAGGAAGGGGCTAAGCCAGTTATCATCACACCTTACCGCCATCCGAAGAGATGTGAGGATGAAATAGAAAAGGCAATTAAGGAGTTGATTGACATGGGGCACATACGGCCAAGCAAAAGTCCTTTCGCTTCTTCAGTAGTATTGGTGAAGAAGAAGGACGGTACAATAAGGATGTGGATTGATTATAGGGAGCTAAACAAGAAGACAATCAAGAACCGATACCCTATCCCGCGCATCGATGAGCTTATTGATGAATTGCATGGTGCATGCTACTTCTCCAAGATTGATTTGAGATCCGACTACCATCAGATACGGGTTAGAGAGGTGGATGTGGAGAAGACAGCTTTTAGATGCCACTATGGACATTTTGAGTTCTTAGTCATGCCCTTTGGGTTGACAAATGCCCCTGCCACTTTCCAGTCCTGTATGAATAGAGTGTTCAAAGATCAGTTGAGGAAGTTTGTGTTGATATTTTTTGATGATATATTGATATATAGTCGTACTTGGGAGGAACATTTGAAGCATATTGATACAGTGCTTAGTATTCTAGAGAGGGAGTCATTATATGCCAAGATGAGTAAATGTGAGTTTGGGATGACAGAGTTGCTCTATCTAGGGCATATTATTAGTGCAGGAAGTGTTCGGGTTGACCTAGACAAGATCAGGGCCATTCTGGATTGGCCACCACCGAGGAACACTTCACAACTCAAGGGATTTCTCGGGCTTTGTGGGTTCTACCGCAGATTTGTGAAGGGATTTTCACAGATAGCAGCACCACTTACAGATTTGACACGGAAAGATAGTTTCAAGTGGTCAGAGAGGGCTCAGGATTCTTTTGACAGGTTTAAGGAGCTGATGAGTACATGTCCTATTTTAGCCATTCCAGATTTCACTAGGCCCTTTGAGCTGCAGTGTGATGCTTCGGGAGAGGGCATATGAGCTGTTCTCATGCAAGACAAACATCCCATCGCATATGAGAGTAGAAAATTACGAGGTGTGGAGAGAACCTACAACATCTACGACAAAGAGATGCTAGCAATCATGCACGCGCTAGCTAAGTTCAGGCAGTACTTAGTGGGAAGCCGGTTCACAGTAAAAACAGATCATAATAGCTTGAAACATTTCCTTGGACAGAAGGACCTTAATGACAGGCAACAGAAATGGGTGAGTAAATTACAGGCCTATGATTTTGACATAGCCTATGTCAAAGGGAAGAAAAATATTGTTGCAGATGCTTTATCTAGAAGGCCTCATTTGCTTGTTGTTGGGATAGTCATGGATGATTGGAGAGAGATGATCTTGGCAGAATATGCTAAGGATAGTTGGGCATCTAGCATTATTGAGGGAGCTATTCAAGATAGTCGATACACTGTCGTAAATGATCTGATCATCTACAAGGAAAGGATTTATTTAGTACCCGGGTCTGCTATGAAGCAGAAGATTTTGAGGGCATTTCATGATTCACCAATGGCAGGACATCCCGGATTCTTTAAGACATATCGGCAGGTGAGAGAGCGCTTCACTTGGAAAGGACTCAAATCAAAGGTGCTTCAGTTTGTGAGGGAATGCCCTGTGTGTCAGCAGAACAAACAGGAACATTCTTTTTCGGGTGGTTTACTACAGCCCCTACCCATACCAGAGAAGAAGTGGGATAGCATTTCCATGGATTTTATCACAGGCCTCCCCAAGGCACAGGGTCAGGATTGTATCTTTGTTGTGGTAGACAGATTGACGAAATTTGCACATTTTTTTGCAATTTCGTCTACATATTTAGCAGCACAAATAGAAGAACTATTTTTTCGAGAGGTATTCAGACTACATGGGATACCACGGAGCATAGTCAATGACAGAGACAACAGATTTATGAGCCACTTTTGGCAGGAGTTGTTCAGATTATGTGGAACAGAGCTCACTCCGAGTACCAGCTACCACCCCCAAACTGATGGGCAGACAGAGATAGTGAACAAATGGGTTGAGGGGTACCTTCGAAACTACATTGCAGGAGAGCAGAAGGCTTGGGTGAAGTGGCTACATCTAGGGGAGTACTGCTATAATACCTCTTTCCATATGTCTATTCAAATGTCCCCTTTTATGGCACTGTACGGGTATGATGCTCCTAATTTTTTGGATTTGTTATTTTGGGACAGCAGGGTGCCTAAGGCCAAGGATACTTTGCAGGAGTGCCAGGACATTATGCGATCCTTGAAGGAAAATTTGCAAAAAGCACAAAATCAGCAGAAGCAATATGCTGATCAGCACAGGGTTGAGAGGTCTTTTGAGGTGGGAGATATGGTGTACCTCATGTTACAACCGTATAGACAGTCCTCTCTCAAGAAGAGTGGAGCAGAGAAATTGAAACCACGCTACTATGGACCGTTCAAAGTAATCAGGAGAGTGGGCGAAGTAGCTTATGAGTTGGAGTTGCCTGCAGACAGTAAAGTGCATAATGTGTTCCATGTGTCACGCCTTAAGAAGGCATTGGGTCACAATGTGGTGCCTTCAGTAGTATTGCCACCTCTTGATGATGAGGGAAAGCTTATCTTGGTTCCCGAGGCCATATTTGACTGCAAGGAGAGGGTGCTTCGCAAGAGGACTATCAGGGAGTATCTAGTGAAGTGGAGGAACCTACCTGTCGAGGATGCTACTTGGGAAAATGAGCAAATATTGCAGCATCCAGAGCTGAAATTGCTTGAGGACAAGCAATTTTGGGAAGGGCGGACTGTAATGTCCCCTTTCTAGCATTCATAGCATGATGTTTTCGTTAGCCTATTTCCCCACAGTTCCGTAGGCTAACTAGGACATTAAAGGGGCTTAGAGGCCATTTGGCCTAGACAGTTTCAGTTGCAGGTCTTTCTGAGGGGTTCTGGGGAAACTTTGGGCATACTTACTATTTATAGTAAGTCATCTTGGACATGGCCGGACATTCAGTCACAGTGGTATGTCGATGGTAATTGTTTAAAATCGACAGGAAAACTTATTTATCATTGATAAGATTTGTTATGCATTGATAAAGCCATTTTATAAAGTTAAATTTAAATATTTAACTTTATTAATGCATAGACTATAGTTTGTGGGAAATATTTAAATTAAAAGAGTTCCCTTTATTTTTATAACACATTAGAGACATAAGGTACATAAATGGAGTTATGTTTTATCCCACATTGAGAAAACGAAGGATTGAGCTCTTGTGAGAACACTATAAAAGAAATGGAAGAGTTTTTTTTGGTATGCTTGGATGAAGATTAATGTTATGTTGCTGGATATCTGATTATTGGGCTTGGAGGACAGAATCCCTCTTTGCTAGCATTCTCTTCGTTGTTGGAAGACACAGTCAGGAGGATCAATGGTGTTTTCACTTCAGGAAACACACTGGGTTTCATTTGGGGCGTTCGCATAAAGAAATTTACAAGGGTTTGAGGTGCAGATCTGAAGTTAGTTATTGCTATAGTGCTGCATGAACAGTATTTTGCTACAGTCGGCATAAACAGTATTTTGCTACAGTACGGCGTGAACAGTGTTGGTATCAAGTTTACTTGTTTTTCCGCCTAATTAGAAGTTTGGAGGGCTGCCGACTACATCTGCAAAATACTACGGCAACTAATTCCAGGTTTCTTCTGTCAATTTTTGATACTTTGCATAATAACTGTTGAATACAAGTCTGAATAGTTGTTGCAGCCTTTAAGGCAGCTGTAAGTGCACATCTACATTTAAAAATCACCCTTTTATCAGCAGATTGAAAGAGTTTCCAGATTTTTCATATACTGTTGAATGTGTGCCAAGTGTTTGTGAAAATGTTATGATGTGTATTATGCATTTTAATGTCACTTCATAGTTATTCGTAAATCTACTCATTGGAAAGCAATTTATTGAGGAAATTAGCTTTATGAGTTTGCATACAAAGTGTTTGACAATATTCCTTAAGTTAAATTTCTACAAGTCAAAGTTCAAATCAGGGGAGGATATTACAATAACCATGAGATTGTCTCAATTATGGCTATGGAGGATGGAAAACTATAATAAAATCCATGAGTCAATGATCTTGTCTGTAATATTACTATTTCTTTTCATACATTTTTGTAGAGGTGTAAATAATGTCATGATGCTCAAACACCGAGGAATTCATTGACAGAGATGCCATTAATGGTGAAGAGGTGTAAATAAGATGGAATGGATATGATCTCTCAAGCACCCAGGATTCATTGGCAAAGAAGCCATGAATGGTGAAGAGGTGAAGATAACCTACAAGAATAAAAAATGAAATCAGATAACTAAGTAATAAAAACACATAATAACTCATGCATGTCTTGATAATGAAATCTGTTGTCAAGTCGAGTGGTGGAGATCGAGTTTATGAACCCAAATTGATATCCTTGGCCAAGGTAGTTAAAGGCATATGTGCCAATCATGAGATCTTTTTGTTTGTCCATAAGCTTTAATTATTTAGGAATAATTGATGGGACACTCAAACCACCAAGTAGCTCAGATGGTTGGACTTAAGAATGTCCCAAGCCCGATCCCAAGGTAGGGAGGGACGTTCTATTAAGTTAGGATGTGTGGGGATAAGTATGGTCCGCGGTTGGGAGGTTAAGCCTATGTCAATGCTTCTCCTCTTACCAATGCCGAGGCTTGAACAACATGACAAAGGGATAGCCCCATTATTTTTGTAAGTTTTCTTTTGCACCTTAACCTTTAGACTCATAGATGAATAAATAGATAATTGTTGCTATCAGTTAGATTGAAGATATTAGTTGATAAAGAAGATAGTTGTTAGTTTACTTTCAGCTGAACATATTAACAGTTTGATTGAAGATATTAGTTGATAAAGAAGATAGTTGTCACTTTACTTTTCAGCCGAACATGTTATTAGTTAGAAATTAGAATGATTAAAATGTTGGCTATATAATCATTTATTTATTTCATATCAATAGTTGAATATAATTTGCAAAATAGAATAGGAAGGAGTTACTTATTTCTAGTTAAAATAGTTAATGGAAGTCTTTTTCATATGAAATGGAATCATTTATTTTAATTAGGTGTTTAAATTGGTTAGGAAAATTCATTTGTTACACTTACGGACTTGGATCTATAAAGCCTTGAGGGAAACTGTTGAGTTTGGTGCCTAAGCAATTTGTTTACATCCTAAGTGTTCTTCTTGACTAAGAATAATCATAAGAGAAAAAAAAAACAATGATCCTGCTAAGTAGGCCATCTTGTGTAGATGCGTAAACACCGCCACCGAGGCTAAGGAGGCCAAAGTTCCGCACTTGGACTTGGTATGGATTGGCTTGGAGTAATTTATCATTACTCACATTATCTTTTAAACTATTACATACACATATGTAGTAATGATCACTTGTGGGTGCAAAAATCTATTGAAGATTTAATTTTATAAATCATTTTCTTGACTCTAGTAAATTATAAGGCATTAATCAAGAATGCATGTATTATATGTTTACATCATGTTTGCTTCGTGTTTTTATGCATTCACTTGTCTACTTTGTGTACACTTGAGTTTTTATGCATTATGATGTATACTTCGTAGATCCCTTACGTCTTCATGCATACAATTATGTGCTTTGTATTATGGCTCTACAAGAAAAGTTATGTATAAATAATTTTTGCTTGAGGACAAGCAAAATCTAAGAGGGGAGGATTGTAATATCCTCATCAAGATCTATATAATTAAAAGATAAATAAATATGTAGATAAATAATAAATAATAATAATATAATGGTATACTTATAATGTATATCGCATAATATATTAATATTAAAATATGAGAATCAAATATTATTATATAAATGGTAAAACATTAATAATCATGATATAAAGTGAATTGTATTAATATTATTATTACAATGTTATATAATGAAAAGACACATCTTTTCTCATATCAAGGTATATAAAGAAATATGAATCACCCAAAAAGAAATACAAGAGAAAATGGTAGATATGAAAGGGGTCTGCAAAAATTTTAATATAGAAATAAAAGATGAGATAAGAGAGGTCATTACTTATGGACCAAGGAAGTGTGATAGGTGTCGAAGTTGAAGATTTGTAGAGTTCATCAAGATTCTACATGAAGAAATGGAGCACATTAATAAAATGAATATGCAATATAAAGCTAAGGCAAATCAGAAGAGGAGACATAAGGAGTTTCAAGTTGGAGATGAAGTTACATTGTTCTTGAGGAAAGAAAGGTTTCTACTAGGGACCTACAACAAGTTGATGACGTAGTTCAGTCTCAGTAAGATTGTGAAAAAAACATGATTGAGGGAATGCATATGAAATAGAATTGCAAAATGGAATCAATATTTCCCCATGTCAACATTGTAGATTGTAATGGTAAAACATTAATAATCATGATATAAAGTGAATTGTATTAATATTATTATTACAATGTTATATAATGAAAAGACACATCTTTTCTCATATCAAGGTATATAAAGAAATATGAATCACCCAAAAAGAAATACAAGAGAAAATGGTAGATATGGAACGGGTTTGCAAAAATTTTAATATAGAAATAAAAGATGAGATAAGAGAGGACATTACTTATGGACCAACGAAGTGTGATAGGTGTCGAAGTTGAAGATTTGTAGATTTCATCAAGAGTCTACGTGAAGAAATGGAGCACATTAATAAAATGAATATGCAATATAAAGCTAAGGCAAATCAGAAGAGGAGGCATAAGGAGTTTCAAGTTGGAGATGAAGTTACATTGTTCTTGAGGAAAGAAAGGTTTCTACTAGGGACCTACAACAAGTTGATGACGTAGTTCAGTCTCAGTAAGATTGTGACAAAAACATGATTGAGGGAATGCATATGAAATAGAATTGCAGAATGGAATCAATATTTCCCCATGTCAACATTGTAGATTGTAATATCCCTTGCAATTCTGATTTTAATTTTCTGATTTCTTAACCTGAGAATTTTGTCAAACACTTTGCACACAATGGATATATTGCAGATCTAAATTCTGATTGCTTTCTAAATGCCAAACTTTAATAAATATGCTTGCAAAGAACTCCAAAACATCTAACAATGAAGATGCAAATGTTTTTGTAAAACACTGATTACAAATAAGAAAATATGCATCTATAACAGTAAGACATTAGGGCAACGCCTTCTATGATGTTCAATGATATTCTAATCCCTTTTGACAACTATAAGATTCTGATATAAATTAGATTACAAAAATTCCACAACTAATTTCTAAATCCTTACAAATGCCCTAAGATATCCAGATCTAACCTCAATGCAATGCAAAATGTAAATGAATAGGAACTTGGAAACTGCTCAAGAAATCTGAATTTTACTATAGCGAGTCATTGTAGCAGTGGCAACACTGCAGCAAATCACTATAGCCATATCCGACTTATTCCTTCAATCGTACTCCACAATTTGGTCCTACCCCACAAATTTGACACAATAAAAAGACTGATTTGTCTTCTCCAATAGTTGCAACCTCTTAAAGGATCTTTCACCAATATGCTCGAATAGAACACATGTATGATGTCCTCCCAATACCAAATTCACTGGGTATTTCACCAGCTCAAATGGAGGCACACAAAAGAACTCCATTCTCCAGTGGCAAATGTCGAAACCCTTGGCTCCACAAAACTCATCAAATGCAAAATGACAATAATCGGATGATAAGAAAAGAACCTCTCACGCCCCCTTTATTCTTTCCTTATGGGAGCTCACTTACTTTTCTCCCCAATGTGGGATAAAAGATATTCTAATATTTTCACCTTATTATAATATTATAACATGAAATTATGCCCCATCATAAATTGCAAATCCCTAATAAAACTCTCTAACCACCATGTTAGTCTATGAGGATCACAATAATAGGCTAATCCCTAAAATTCTGATGTTGGCAAAAATGGGGACATTACACAAATTTAATAGAATAGTGGGAAGGTGGAACTAATGCTAGAACAATGTAGCATCATAGCACCTTCTTTAGAAGAGATTGAAGCAATTTTGGATGTTGTGTGGGAAGTAGTACGAGGAATATTTGGTGAAGTGCAAGGGAAGACTTGTGGAAGACTCATCGCGGATGTCCTAAATAGAGGTTGATCGTTTGGGTTTTCCTCAACTAGCTGAGACTTGACAAGGTCACTTCTCAAATTACCTTGGGTGTCAGATGTAGGATCATCTAGTGTAGTCAAAACAATCTTGCATCACCCAAAATATCACTGTTTTGCCAATTCCTTTTTTAAGTTATTGTATTTCTAGATACCGATTTGGGAAAAATAGAATTTCTAATCCTCAGATTTTCACTATTGCATTTTCAGGTCAACTTGCTATTTTTAGTAAGTCTTAATTTAAAGGCAAACAAGGATAAAAGAAATTAAGAAAACTTCAAAATGGAAAATTAAGTAGTCTGGCAAATGAGTTAGGTCAAAATAATTCACCGTTTAAAAGTTATTAAGGTTTTAGCAATGTAACACCAATTCCAGGGTATGTTGGGACGATGGTGTTGAGTAACATGGATTGTTTTCTACAAATGTACTAACATGGCCATTGTAATTGGTGTTCCAAATGCAGATTTGAATCTAATATAAATATGAGAGAAGAGACATGTCTCTAAGGTTTAATCATCATTTAATTAATTTTTTTGGTATAATATATAGGTGTATATATATGTACATATGTTATTAATATACTATAATATATATTTATATATTTACATATTTATATAACATGAATAAGTATATATAGGAAACGATGATTTACCAATAATAACAATGTATCTTAGATCGAATTAATCCAACTGAAGCTACAACTTTAACACTCCCTCTTAGCTAGGGAGGATTTATAGAACACATTATGCTCTCAAGCATATGGAGAGATATCACCTCAATATGATATTTTTGGAATGGCATAGCAACATATATCCATCAACTTAGATGTTATCTTTTAATATAATCCAAAGTATGATTCAATAGGAAATGGCAATCATATGATGTTTGTCATACTTATATTCTTTTGGGATGTGCACTAGCACCAAATCGTTGATGCCTACCAAAAGATATGTTATATCGTGGTAGGATATGAGTTATTTGATTTTCAGCACTCCAGGACAACAACTTAATGAAGTCGATTAGATAACTAGAAATCACTATGTCATGAACTCTATCATGATATCTGGCACTTTGAGACAATAACTTAATGAAGTCTGATCATGATACATTCATTATCATGACTTCCAGCACTCTAGGACAACAACTTAATGTAGTCTGTCATGATAACAGGCCTACCATTTATAAGATAGTTACCTTACAATGGTTACCTTCTGTTTATATATATATATATACATATATATATATCAATGAAAGATCGTCACCTTTCATTACATATCATATGCAAAATAGTAACTACTATGAACCAAGTCAGAGGGTGGTACAAAGGTTTTCACCTCAATTCTCTCACATAGAGAAGAATGCGTTACATGGAATTTCATTTATAACTTCTCCCTCGTAGAGAAGATATCATTCACAAAGTATTGCACCTCAAAATTCTCCCTCTAAACAATGATCCTTGGAAGTCAGGTCCAGTAGTTACTCTTAGAGGCTCTCTTTCCTCAAGGATGCCTGTTAGACTCACTCTAAATCTAATATTTGGACTCACTCTGAATCTAATATTGATCTTTCAACTTTCTGGTGTTAAGTCAATACTTCCTCATGATGCACACAAGAGTAGGCCCATCAAAATCATGCAGTTACACATGTATTTCAAGACTTCCTCTGAGTATCAATCTTCTAAGCTCCTATGTTGCCATTGAAGAAGTGTCATACTCCCTCTTTGTAACATCTACTTTGATCAGGTCTTAACTAACAACTAACATATCAAAGAAATATAGTTATTACTTCATTTTTATAGGAAGACAGTTATATCAGTTACATTCATGTGAATGAGATTAATGGTTACAATTAGTTAAACAAAATTTCTTAACTAACAATTGAAAACACCATCAATGAATTTATTATGGAAATTAAAATCTACATACCATGGAATTTCGAAACCAAAATCAATCTAGAGATGCTTCTGTAAACACCCAGGTTAGTCCATAAATACCACTTAGGATCAAATGACGATTACCATCCAATACCACTATATAAAAAAAAAATGATGATTACCATCAAATACCACTTATATCAATTAGGGCATTGATTACCATTGGATCATTTAGAGCATCACATACCACTGTATCAATTAGGGCATCAATTACCATTGGATCATTTAGGGCTTCAGATACCACTATATCATTTAGGGCGTCAGATACCACTATATCACTTAGGGCATCAGATACCACTGTATCAATTAGGGCATTAATTACCATTGGATCATTTAGGGCATCATATACCACTGTATCATTTAGGGCGTCAAATACCACTGTATCACTTAGGTCATCAGATTCCACTATATCAATTACATTGATGAGAAAGGTTGCATTCATTAAAGGAAATAACTGAATTCAACAATATAAGTTAATCCATCATATCTTTTATTTATATAAATATCATAAAAGGAAAAATACCTATTACCAATAAATGTTTGAATGCTCAACTTATCTTTATCTGATGCACGTCTTGACATCTTATAGAGAGGGTAAACATTGTCAGGGGCTTAACCTCCCAACCATGGACCTCATACTTATCCCCACACTTTCACTAACCGAAAAGGCCCTTCCTACCCAGAATAGACATGGAATACCTTGTCAGCCACTGAGCATCTTGGAACTTAATCTCACCACTCAACTTGACAACAGAGAATGTATTGGACATGCATGAGCTATCAAATGATTCTTTTTAGAATAATAAATAATTGTTATGTCACATCTGAATTATGTTTTCATGCTAATGTCGATTCTTTTCTCTCACCTCTTCACCCTTTTGCTTGGCTATACAGCCAAGTGAGTCCCAGGTGTTTGAATCTTAGAGCAACTTGCTCTTTCTGTTGATCCTTAACTAATATAAGAATATTACATGGTTCTAGCTTATCACATTTCTATGACTTGGGAAATATAACTTTAAGATTTGCAGAATAAATATCATTTGATTCTGACTTTCAACAGCGTAAATAAAATATGATATCATGTCATGGACACTTGGCTTTTATTCATCATACGTAGTTCTATCTTAGAGAGGGACTAACCAATGATATTTTAAGCAAAGATGATTTGTATCATAATTTGGAACTGTATCTTACTGCTATAATATTCAAAATGCAGTAATATCTGATAATAAAACATGTTGCAATGCTTGGGATATGGGCGACCACATAACTAGGTAAAATTTGGAAATAAGATGGAGTCTTGCTGGGTGCTATCAATCAGCCCACTCTTCACGGAAGAAATCTTTAAGCTTGATCCCAGTGTGATTATCAATATAAAAGGCAAATTGTGGAAGGAATATGTAATGATTAACAAATGGTAAATTGCAGAGATATCGTGTGATATCTGCTTAGGTATCGAGTGATATAGAAAGAAGTTGGATGATATAAAAAGAAGTCGGGTGGCATGAAAAGGAAGTTGGGTGATATGTTTTATGCTCATTGTCTCTCTCGGCTTCATAATAAAAGAAAGTATTTGAAGTCTCTTTAGCTTCCAAAAAGCCATAACTTATAAAGAAGAGATTTGCTTCTTGATTGCCAATAAATATGTCAAATGTGCATGTCAGTTTTTAACAAGAAATTGAATAAATATGGAAAAAAAATTGAAAGTTATAAATCAAGGATAATTATAATATATGTCTATCTACTTGCACGTAGATGTACTTATGAAGTGGCATCATATTATTTATAAAAATAATATTATGGTGTCACTTTTATTTCTATATCTATGTGCACGTACATAGGTATACATTATAATGATGTGGTGGAAAAGTCAATCAAAAACCATTTGAGGTGCACATTATTTTTAATTAAAATAATTAATGTTGTAAATGTTTATTTAATAGCTCATGCGTGTCTAATGTGTATCCTATTATGCGGTTGCTAAGTCCTCAACCATGGTGATTCACGATTCATACCCATTTGCCCAATGATGGTGATGCTCTTGTGCCCAATTTTTTTTTGACAATGCTTCCACCCCTTTGACGTGCTGCTTACAAGGAAATTCTCTGCAGTTAAATCATACTACCATAACAAGTTATTAATTATAAATAATCATAATGGCTAACCACCTTTTCAATTCCATGAATTGATGATAAATAATTAACTAGCATGTTATCTTCATATGAAATTATATCGACTAACCATATTACCATTTCGCAAGATTATAACAAATTTAACTGTCCACTGACTTCATGTGAACCTCAATGGCTATATGACCATTTTAATTGGGTCGAAAATTGAGATGTAACACTCTTGATGTAGAAGGATACTCATAATCTCAATCATCAAAGATATTTCCTTCAAGAACCTCACTTCGTCCAACTTGATCACAACTACTTTGAAGCCACTATCATAAGTTGCCCATGTGTCATTCTTCTTTTTGTGCAAGATCAACTTTAGATACAAATGAAAAGATCAAGGCAAATAACTCTTATAGTATGTACAATTAAGAGAGAAAATAGAGTGAGAAGATAAATGTAATACTCAAAGCTAATGAATACTTATTTGTGCATCTTGATACAAGTTTCTTTAATGAAGGTCATATCAATCAAGTCATAAAATACCTCCATATAAGCATCTATTAAGTAATGGGAATGGACATTGGTTATTATTCCTCTGCACAATGTAAAATTCTCATTCTTATATCATAGAATAGTTTTGTGTTCTTATTTGATACAATGTATATCACTTCAGCAATATGTAAGCTTCTAGTTTATATTGACTATAAAGTTATGCATGCCATCTTTCTAGCAAGCACAAGATCAAATTAGGCAGTTGTAATTCTTCTTATAAACCTTGGAAGGAGGTTTTTTTAATTATTATTTTTGCTTGCATGATGAGTTGACCAACATTAGTACCATCGATATCCTATCATTACAATGTTACCACAAGATATAAGGGCCCGTTTGGCTACAAGCATAGGAATGGAGAATAGGAATGGCTATTCCAACAACAACTATTTTTTGGAATGGGTATGAGCTCATTTTAGAGGTAAAATGGGAATATGTATTCCTATTCCCTATTCCATTTGACGAACCAAACTAAGAATAAAAATTGTATTCCAAAATTTCTATTCCTATTACAACAACCAAACGGGCCCTAAGTGATCTCCTGGAGGATCTATGTACTTCTCCAAGTCTTGATTCTAAACTTGAATTCAATATAGAATTTTTATTATTTCCAATGCCTCTTGACTATATCTTCAAATGTAATTCCAAACTCGTGTATAGGTCACATGCTTCCCTATCCTTCAAATTGAGGGCACTAAGTATATAATTCACCAAGTATAGTCTTCTGATTAAGGAATATACTTTCATAGGTGTTATCAAAACCTAATTTCTTATTATTACCCTAGTGTTAGATATTAGTGATAACTTAATAGGAATTTTAGATGTTCACTTCCCAAGGGTAGGAATTACTAATATATGTAGGATTATGAATTCCTTGCATTGGTGGAATAATAAGTACTACAAACTTGAATCATGTGATGTCTTCTCTTAAACGTCCAAAACTAATGGTGACACACCTTATGCAATTCATCTCATCCATGAGTTGCCTCTACATAATTGGAGATGAGAATATCAATATGAATAACCTTATATATGGTCGGTGCATATAAGAGTTCTCTTGTGTAATCATTAACATATGTTACATTATCTATGAATCTGGGGTCTTCAAGATCTTCCACCCATTGCTAGGATGTATTGTATGCTTTCTTGATATAAGGTTAGGGGTGGATGGATATCGACATTCTGATATCTTTGCTAACCATATAAAATTTGCTTCCCCTATTATTGCCCAAATTCTGACCTTTTCTTTCTATGTGATAACTAGCATATTTGTATCCTTTAAACCCTATTCATCAATGTAGTATAAAGTGTCTTGTCATCTACAAACTCCTTGGCCAGGCTAGTGCGTATTCCACAAAGATTGGTAGCAATGTTGTTTTGGCGGATAAAGCAAGCCTATATTTCTTTCTATATTTGGGCTAATTCAAACTTAGATCTCCAAGACAGTTGTCTATCAACTTCCTTGCTTTGTGTAAAAATGAGATCAAGTCTTATTTTTTGTTATAATATAAGAATATCTATTTTCTTTTATTGAGATGACATCACTGTTGCATATGTACCGTCAACGTTATTGGAGATGTGTAGGGAAGTGTCCATCGTACTACCTCCAATGACTCACATCTATACTTTCACTATATCCATGTTGTAAGTAAGAATGTAATTCACCACTTTGACAGAAGTGGATAGTTGTATCGTTCGTTGCTTTGTTTTAGATGGGCACGTACCTCTTAATCTATGCTAACCTATCCATATTGGTGGTGTTGTATATGACTAGTTCTTCAACTAAATACAATCGTTGCTACTTGTGACGCCTCCCTCTATTATGTATAAATTTACATGTTCGATAACCCAAAGAGACTATGATCGTTTTCTTTTGGTTGACTTTTCTGATCAGTATATATAGTTATTCAAGATGAACACCTTCAAGGGTCATGTATGATAATCAATCTTCATAAATACTGAGTAATTATACATCACACAACTTGTAAAGGTTAATAAACATAACCACAAAGTATGAACGATTCATTTGGCAATATCTTCCTTATATTTTAGTGCATGTCCTTTATTGGGGTAGGTGCTATATTCCTTACTATCATGTTGCCTTGACTTGGTATTGATTTTCCCCAAGAGACAAATTTCTAGTCACTCTTCTTTTCACACTCTTTTGGTATGTCAGACCTTTCTCAATTTTGCCAATCATTGACTCACCCACTTGTCATCTTGTTTGGTGTGTTTATTGCCAACTCTGTTATCTTGTCTCGGATGTCGTATATTGCCAAATGGTTATGAGTCCATCTTAAATGGATTTTTCCATACTGCTTTGTGATCTAGACTTCTCCCTCCTCTATTTGATATAGTCGGTCTTCGTATTATTTGTCTCCTTTGTATAGTGGGATTTCCCTATGACTTCATGGTGTATGATTCGCATAAATGTGCCGCTAACTTCATGCTTACTTGGTTTCTTCTATACGTGAGGCTGAAAGAATGAAGTCTGCTATATTCATCTCTTTATTACGTGTGTAGCAATAAAAGCTTAGTTCGATGCTTTTCAATTAACTCCCCACGTGTCATTCAGACGTGCCTTCTTAAATCCTCCATGTGATGTCCACATTTATTTGATTCATTTTTTTTCTTGCCATAAGGACAACCCAAGCAAGAAAAAAAAACTTTCATCGATTACTTGCGGTAGTTTCCAAAATGAAGATGATTATCTCTAGTGGTGTTGAATGTCTTCTAGTGAGATAAATCATCATTTTCGACTCCCAGAGAATTAATAACTTCCAAGTTGAATACATTCTAAACTAGTTTGTAGCTAAACTAGTTTGCAGCAGGTGAAGGTTACGATTGTCATCATCCTTTCTTAGAATACTCTATTGCTAGAGATACTTTAATCATTGTATTAACTCATATACCATGCTTCGACATATGAATTTTTCCCATCTCTTAGATTCATTTATGTTGTGTATATAAGACTCGATGATATATTCATCTCTAATTTTTAACATTGATACCTTCAAACTCTTCTATCTATCTTTTATAATTTCATTCTATTCATTTGCAGCCCCAACTCTAATGCCATGTTGAGTAACACGGATCATTTTCTGCAAATGTACTAACATGGGCATTGTAATTGGTGTGTTCCAAATGCAGATTCGAATCTCATATAAATATGAGAGGAGACATGTCTCATGAAGAGACATGTCTCTAAGGTTAAATCATCATTTAATTAATATATGAAAATAATAATTTGTATAATATGTATTATATATAATATATATTATACTATAATATTAATTTATATAACATGAATAAGTATGTATAGGAAATGATGATTTACCAATAAAAACAATGTATCTTAGATCAAATTAATCCAACTAAAGCTATAACTTTAACAAGTGGGATCTCGGGACGAGTTTCCGGCATGGGGGGGAAATGAGCCTCATTTTTGGGACAGCGGGAAGGGGAGGATCGGGTAGGGAGGGGTGTTGTATAGTATACATATAGAACATGGAATGCTTGTTATGAAATGATGTTTTAGAAGAATGTACCAAATTAAAATACTTGAACATAGCGAGATTGCAAAATGAACTAGAACCATTGAACATTAACGTAGTAACATATTACATACCGAATAGTAACATTGAAAAATCAAAATTCAAATAGAAATCCAAGTCCCCATTCCAGCGCTAACATGGTTGTGGAATGACAAAAGTGGAGGTACTTGGGTACATGAGTACCTGATACATGGACATCTTGGGGACGGGTACTTTGAGGTTTGGGAGGGGGTGCGAGTCCCTGTGTAACACTGGGTTTTAGTTTTTTGAAAAACTGCCAAAAGAGCTTCCGATTCAGGTTTGAGGCACTAAATGGTCTCATAGGGCTACAAAAATGGGAAGACAGGTAGAGCCAGTCCTAGGACTGTCATCCGCTCAAAGAGCTTTCTAGCACTTCAGAGTTTCAAATGACCCATCAAAGGGACACCTAGATCAAAAGTTATGCATCTCATAAGTTAGACAATTTTTTAGGGAACTACCCTGTTCGCAGGAATTTTTCCAAATCGTCCAATAATTTGTAAGATTGTTGGACAATGTTGGCACCCAACCTTGGCGCTAAACCAAAAACAGGTTGTTCAGGAACCATCTAGAAGGTGGGAAAGCAGTTTTAGGAGGAACAGGTTGTATTGTGGGAGAGGGTTTCCAGAGCTTGTGTAAGATTTATAGTGTTGTAGCCTCTGAGGAATGTACGGTGTTTGCTTGTTTGTAATCATATCGTAATAGAAATTTATTCCAACCAGATAATAGAGAAAGTGGTCTTTTGTTCCTTTTGATTGTGTCCTTTTGTGTCTCTGGTTTTCTTCCCTCATCATACAACCACCTAAGTTGTTCAATATAAAGATATTTTACAAAACTTAGTAAGGAAATTGCTAGTGTTGAAGCGTGCTTTTCTTTCAGGACTACTTAGATAAGATATATAAGATTGAAAGGTACTATCAGAACTCAGTTAAAATTTGATGTAATTAGTTTACTAATCCTCAAAGTCTCAACGAAGACTACAAATATTTGGTTTTAAAGAGAGCAGTTTAACAAAAATGTTATACAACCATAACTTTTATGTATTTTCTGAGCTTGTAGGATTTGGCTTGTTCAGGAAAATGATGCATTTATTGGGATCACATATGAGTATTTCATGCATAGCTTGTGAATTATTACTGCTTTTCTCTGTTCTGACTAGTTGCAGATATTGTAAATTAATGAACAGAAAGGAGCCAATGTTTCAATATGGAATCAATTTATTATGCTTTTTGTCACTGCTGTAGTCAGTTATGTTTGCATGGATATACAATAATTCTGTTCTTGTTTTATTTATGATGGCAACTTGATTTCTTTACTATAAACAGGTTATACATCAAGAACTTGGTTGTGTTTTTCATTACAATGACATGATGTTTACCATAAATATATTTGATGAGAAAGGAATGTCTTAGGAAAAGGCGGACATTATTGGTTTTTCTGAGTATTCCTTATGTGCCATGCATAGGTCATACAACCTTGGATTCAAGATAGACGATTAGAATATGCAAAACATAAACACATAGTATCATCTGTCCTGCATCATGTACATAAAAAAGGATTGGGAAGCCTCCTTCAAGAAGATGGACAACTTGATGTTAATGTTACTAAACGGTAAAGGTGACTCTTTATTTAGCTAGCTTTGTACAAATATGTGATATTTGCATGAATTAATATATTTGATTCCTTCCTGAAATACAGGATATTTGATAGCCTGGATTCTGATGGTGATAAACATTTGTCTGAAGCTGAACTACGTGGGCTAGTTATTGGTCTTGAATTACATCAACGAAGTGCTTCAGCTAAAGATGCTGTTGACAAAATACTGGCCGAGTTTGATACCTCAAGAGATGGTAAACTCGACCTTGAGGAGTTTGAAGAAGGACTGCGTTCATGGCTTAACATTGCACACTCCTCAGTTGATCTTTCAAATAACTACTCAAGAAAAATTTCTGATTTGGAAAGGGTATGAAATTCCTAATTTGTTCTAGTTACCAGGACATTATACTAAACTTTATGTGACCATTTGTGATTAAATTTGCAATGCTGCAGACAACCAGAGACGAACTTGATAACCTCCTCCCTGAAGACACTAAAGTTGATAATCCATATAAATTCTACCTGAAAGCTGCATCACTTATGCTGGGAGGTGCTGTTTTAGCAGGAATATTTGCAGATCCATTTGTAGATGCCGTTGACAATTTCTCTGATGCAACAAGTATTCCTTCATTCTTCATCTCTTTCATAGCAATGCCTTTGGCTACAAACTCCAGTGAGGGTGTTTCAGCACTTATTTTTGCAAGCCGCAAGAAAATGCAGACAGCTTCTTTGACTTATTCAGAGGTTATTACCTGATCTTTGGATGGTTGTATGTTTGTTTTGTAGAGGAGAAAAAACATGGTTCTTTAGTTTCTATTGGCAAACTGTATTTTTTGACCAAACATAGTAATGGAATAAAAGCAACAGGCTTCTGAAATAACTTCAAGTGAACAACCATAAGTCTTTACTTTTCTCCATAACAAACGATTCAAGTTACTATCTAAGACAACAGGCAAATATGGTGGAAACAGCAACTATAAATGAATCCAAATGTGTAGATGACAAACAAACGGTGTGGGGAAAAAATAATTAAAGAAGGGTTCTTACCGGGAATGATATGGGATACAAAAGCAATACCTTCAATAGGATAAAGTTATGATTCTATGAATAATCCAAAATCCAAATTATCATTAGAGTGCCTCAAAATATAAAGTTCTTTATTTTAACTTTTTCCCGCAATCCCCCATCAAGCTATAGGTCTAACAAAGCAATAGACCAATGATAAATCATAATAAAAAAAGCCACAAACTGCATATCACCTATTGCAAATCGCTGCATATTCACAATCAAGGATTATGTTGTTTCATACAATGGACAGTTAGTTTTGAATACAAGTACTTCCATAGATAAACTGAGCATATTGTAGTCATTCAATTGTTGAATACTAGTTAAGTCATGGTTGGCAGTTTCTAAGAACTATCCCATCCAATTATCCTCTTAACTGTTACTCTTTTTTTTTTTGAGTTTGACAACAAAACAAGCAATCCTGAAGACTCTAGGAAAATTTTAATTTTAAATCTGTTAGTGAATAGATTGTCCTTTGAAGAAATAAATACACATTAACCCCAAAAGCCCAAGTTGGAAGACTGAATATGCACTAACAGTTGGGCCACTTTGCTATTGAAAACCGTAAGCGCCCTCTAAATTTATTCATGTACAGCTCCCCATGCATGATTTACAATGAATTCATAGCAATACAAATACGGATGCTTTTCACTAGAAAACACAAAAGGTTTACAGACCTCTATCTGTAAACATGACATAGATGCAGAAAAACTAATCTGATTGGAAGGAAATAAATAGTAAATGACACAAAGTTCATTCACCCGAATGCTACATTACAAAGAGAATGAAAACCTGAGAAAGCGAAGAATCAAAGCTTCAAAGACATCTTGAAATTAAATGTATTCAGAAAACAGCGAAACTAAAATGCATTTAGAGAAAATTGAAAACTATACAAAGATCACAATCAGTGGGAAGAAAATTGCCCAAATCCAAGTTTTGGTGTGCAATCATCTCCCAAATCTCCCTTCTCTAAAATGTAAAAGATAACACAGATCTCATCACATGTTTGCATCAAAATCACTATCTAGAAGAAACAGAAATTCCCTCCCTTACATTTACACTCAAAATCAAATTTCCCCCCCCTTTTCCTAACATAGTTCAGAAAAATGACAAGAGCTATGCTCTTCCTACAGCCCCAAAGTCTGCTTTCCCTCCCTCGAAGAACTGGAAAAACTAGGAAAAAACTAGAACCACCTGAACCCCTGACTCTGCCTTTCTTTGGCCTCTTTAACACTTGGTCGTTTCCCAATAACTTGCTTTTCAGTTATGACAACTAACTCTTTGTATTCTTTGTTTTCCTTCTCAATATCTTGGGTGTAGTATTTCATATGATAACATTTAAGACTTCTTGTTAAAGACCAACATGTGTCGCTTTTAAAAACTCGGGAGTCAATTCTACAATCCAAGTCTTTATGAATATATATATCGGGTTTCTATTGTGGAAGTCCATCAAATAATTCAAATGCATTGTCCATGCCTCTATATTTCAATTTGACGCTTGGCCTCATGACTAAATCACATCATTTTGGGTCTTCCTTATGTCAAATGCGCTAATTGTGCGAAACTCGTGTTATGGAATGAATATGGTAATTGGCAGACATTATGTCAAACACTTCATGACAATCCTCTGTATTGGATATCAAGTCCGTCGATTAGATAGAGCATGGTTTCTATCAAGAAATACCATCACCTTCTATTTGGATGCTGCAGCTTTGAGTCTCCATGCGTGTGATCTATTCGAGCTTTAAACAATCTGAATGCATATGTAGACATCTCATTCAAACAATCCTCTGACCATACAAGAGTTTGCCAACCTCCATTCGGGTGAATGCTGAATACCTGCCCTTGATCTTTTACCAATTACTATGTGGCTTCATTCCAAACCTGTGGATACTCATAGGCAGTATGGCAGACAGTTATCATGATTCCTTTCAAGGTTAACGCATGATAGTTGGTGGATGTTTTCCATGGGTTTAATGCGCCTGCCGCCACTACTCTTCTCTGCAGTATGAATTAATTAGGAAAGATATCCCGTGAGGAGTATCATGTTTTTTCCTCCATCACGTTCTTGCTAATGAACACTCGATATTGAGAATCTGAAACTCGACCCGAGTATATGGGCTATGAGCACAGCATCTGCAACTTTTGACACATGTCAATGGGAGTTTGAAAACACAAAAGATCATGGACGGTTACCCAATAATGGGAAAATGTTCAACATCTCTTTCAACAGCATGTTGTCACCCCCTCACTGCCTGGTGTCGGTGACTGTCGTCATGGCGGTGTTGATGCATTAATGAATAAATATAAACCTGACAGTCTTCTTAAGGAACCCAACCCGAGTATATGTGTCCAAGTTGAGGCATTTGATTTAGTGATTGCACCGAATAGGCTCAAAAAATTAGTGAAAAACCACAAACTAATGGCGACATGACAGCTTTTGGTCTCCAATGGTGAAGACGACCTCGATTTGCCGGGGAAGACAATTTATAATTCCATTAATGTTATCTCAGACCAAGCATGAGTCAAGATAATTATATCCCAAACAAGAACATGCTCTCAGTTTTCTTTCGATTAGAATTGACTCAAGCAGCTTCCCATTTTGATCATGTTTCTGTAAGAATATACATCTGTTATAAGCATGAACTAACTTTTCATTCTCTTGATTTGATGATTATCACTCCCATACACCCACAGTGACTGCAATGTTTTAATGGAACTTTGTCCGTCATAAGAACTTCTGACACATACTGAATGTGTCATCCATGTAGCTTCAAAACCATTCATTAATTAGGATTCTCATTTATCCATACAATTTTCTAATTCATTCCTTAAATTCATGAATCATAAGCATTTAATTTTCAAATCTGCCTGTTTATCTTTCGATGAAAGATCTCTATAAATGGAGACTCCTCATTAAAGGGAGTCATGTTTTGACAATGTTCAAAGAGGGAAATGATAAACTTTTGGCGATGTAGATCCATGTGTGAATTTGATGCCTTTGATAACTCCACCTTCACGGGGCTGACTATGATATTCCATTAATTGAAGGGCTTTTTAACCCTTAAATTTGGATTTGAACTTTAAGGCTTTTGGAATAGATCCACTGGATTACCAGAAATACTGAGCCTAAATCTGTATACCTGAACTTTACACATCAAACTTGTGAACCCCATCTAGACCAATTAGCGCCTGTCAAGTTACTGAACTCAGCCTTCGAGCCTAACTTTCTGAATCACTGAATTTCTGAAATGAACTTGGACCATTACTTTTACATTTGAAACATTTGATCTTTTGGACTTGTGAACTCACAAACTGCATTTCTGAACTGGCCATGCATTCATTGAATTCGAACCACAACATAGTCTCAAACTTTGAACCTTTGATCTTTGAATCACTGGACTTCCGTGCTGAACCTACAAGATGAACCACATCAAACTGGTTCAAACCATGCTTCAAAGGAGTTCGAAACCATAAAGTGAAAATTTAAATACTGGGTCTATATTGGGTACCAACAAAATCCCTCACTTGAAGTTGAAACACATTGTCTATATTAACTCATGCTCATGTGCATGTATTAATATAAAGAACATCATTATCTGTAATCCATTATAATGCTCACAAAGGTCCTATAATGTCTATGAAGGCAGCTATATCAATGTTATCATATGAATATTTGAAATTTCTTTATATTTTATAAATTTCCTCTTTTAATAGCATAATGTTACTGTCCACTTAAAAAAAGGTCAAAAAGTACCCTTATATTGGAAACAATTCCACCAGCCTTGTCTTTTTATTGTGCAAGCATAAGAAAATAATTAATATTTGAAAACGTAATAACAAAAAGTACAGGGAAACATGGCTTTGTGAGTTCATGGTATTAGGCAGATTGTTTATGTAATACCACTTTGTGGTTTTGGGTAAGCTAGTTTTATAAATGCAATCACATGAGTAGTTGGGGCTGGATGCCATTTGTATTAAACTCTCTTGTAAATGCACATGTGAAACAAAATATGCAATATGTGGTTGTACTGTTATCCATTATGCTTGGACAAATTGATAACCTATTCGAGTAGCTTGATGTTTTCAAAGTATTTAAGGATACTGTAATTTCTCATTGCTGATTTTTATATATATAGTGTGTGTGTTTGGTGGCTAGGATTTTCCATGTTAGTTTTTCTAAAATATATCTTGTATCACCTTGATGATATAAATATCTTTCTTTTTGTGTGGTGGATTCTAAATACATGCATGTTTTTCTATCTTTGAATTATGTGGAATACTTATTGTGAATGCCTTTTCTTTCATCAACTCTTATTACTAAATGAGTAAGCAGCAAATGCCACTGTCCGCTCTTCATCTCTGAGGTCAAAAATTCTGTTGGACTTTAGTCTAGATAGACTTAACGTAGCAGACTTTTAACTCTCATATCTTCATTTAGCTTTAGATAATAAAATGTATGCCTATAATATCAAATTCTGTGCATTGAATTTCATTTTCTTTGCCACGATGGTCAAGTATTGTTTATGTTCCAGGGTTAAGCTAGGCCATATATCTCCAGTCAGTTTTGCATGCAACGCATATTGCTTTCATTTTTTTAGAAACATGCTTCTTATATCGAATAATAAGTCAATATTGGTGTCAGGAATACTGTCAATAAGTCATTGATGAAGAATGCAGCATTCATCATTGTTTAGGCATTAAAGCATGCTTTACACACTTCAGTATATAGAAAGAGAAGATTTTACTTGTATCCAACCTAAATATAATTGTATCTAATGTTGCAGATATATGGCGCAGTGACCATGAACAATACATTATGTTTGGGAATCTTCTTGGCCATTGTTTATATTCGTGGCTTGGAATGGGACTTTTCAGCTGAAGTGTTAGTTATATTGCTTGTTGTTTTATTGATGGGTCTTTTTGGCAGCTTCCGGACAACTTTCCCACTGTGGATGAGCTCTGTTGCCTTCATTATGTATCCTCTAACTTTAGCCATTGTCTATGTCCTAGATTATGTTCTAGGATGGTCATGAAGAGACAAGCATTCATAAACTTTGTGCATTATGTCATGGTGTAAAAAATTGAAATCCATGTACATATGGCTTTACCTCAAATTCCACTGTCACATTGTAGTTATTTTGCATTTTTTTATTTCCTTTATGAAAGTTAGTTCATGTTTCACAAACAGATATTGTCAGTTTGAACTGGTTTCATATGATTCTTCACTAAGGAGTTTACTTTTGGTCTCTCTTGTCGGCATCTGTAAATCATGTTTCTATATATTTCCTATCTTTCATTACTTTTGAACTTCATGATATGCTTTTATGTATTTGATTCGCATGTGATGAATAAAGAAAATTTATGAATCCGAAATTCAGGTACCATGGAACACAAATTATAGATACAGCAATTATCAGCAGAGTTCCGTGCATCAAGAGTTTGAACTTCGTATGGGACACAAATAAAAATAGCTGATACATGTTCATTATAGTAGCAGATATTGATCATTAAATTATGCTAATCTCTGTTGATATTGTCTTACAAGAATTTGACATTTTTGTAGATCTTACCGCATTGCCTTGTAGTATTTTACACAAAAAAGTTGTTGTGTGATATTGGTTTTCTATCACAAACTTCTGCTAATTTTTTCCATTGTAGAGATGATTCAGGAAAGATAAGTTTGCTTTATGGTGGCACATTTACAAGAGATTATGTAGCCAGAAATGAAGTAAGTTTATTGGCTCCATTATCTTCCAATTGTGCTAGAAGTAGCTTGTAAGTAGAAAGTTTTAAGTGATGACCTGTAATAACGTTTCGTGCCTATTCAAGGTTGCCGAGGGGTTCGATCTTATATATAATATAATGCAAGCATTGTGAAGAGATTTCTGGCTGTGAAATAAGTGTTTCTATAACTGAAAGTTTTTGGTTTGAATTCTGCTAAATCGATTCTTGGTGCATGGTTATATACTTGTTAGCCTGGCATTGAAAGGATTTTTGTTGGAGATAAAAATTCTCTAGACAAAATTTTAAATTTTTTACGCATTTGTTAGATAGAGATATATACTTGTTAGCCAGGCATTAAGAATATTTTATTGGAGATAAAAATTCTATTTAGACACAATTTTAAATTTTTTAAACATTTGTTAGATAGGGATAAGTCTGTCTATATATTTGTTCTGTTCAAAGGATATTTGGATTCCTACACAATATAAGGAAAATCTATTCAAAAACGGGAACAATAAGGCTGCCAAACTATTTATTCTCTGCTAACACCAAATCATGCTGGAAAACTGTCAAATTAGTGGCAACAGCGTCATTGCACAAATAAAATGTAGTCTCTTTCCTGTTAATGCATGGTTATTAGTATATTTTGAATGAGAACAGTGAACAGCATCCTCGCTGAAGTGCAACAGAAACGTAGTAATATATAATACAGCTTCCATTCTGCCAGTTTGAATGCAGCTGCTGCCAAGGGAAAGTATTTTGAGTTCTAAAGTTTAAAATTATATAATTTTTAAAATATATTTGTAATCATTATTTCTTTTTTTCTCTTAGCTATTGTCAATTTAGCTAGGGGTTAAAATGTTTTTCCAACTCCAAAAAATATCAAATAAATTCCAGCAGTCTTCTAAAAGCTTTCAGTGGTTATATGGAAGCTTCTAGTGGGATTAATATCATCAAGATGTTTTCTATGCCCTAGTTATTTTTTGGAAATTGATTCTTGCCCACAGAATTTTTGGGATAAATTCTTTTCTATTTGCAACCCATTTTCTCTGCAGCAGTTTGGCGGACTTTGTGCACCAGAATAAAGATTATCTTTCTTATTCAGGGTGTAAAAAATTGGGAGATTTGACGTTTTTGTTTCTGTGATTGGGTTGGAATTGATTATGTCTGTTGCAGCTAGAAAGTTTGTGGGTGTTAATGAGAATTCCAATCCATGTTTAAAAGAAAAGATGAGAAACACAGAAAATTATGGCCGGGAAGAAATGTTAGGGCAATGGCATCTGTTAGTTGTGGGAAGCTGAGAGAGGAGTCTAAATTGCTGGGATTGAAACCTAATGCTGGCACCGGTGTATGGAAGATTAAAAGATTTTCCTTTAAAACTTTAGCAAAGGCTGTCTATTTGAGATGTGTTTTAATACAAGGTTGCATACAGTTTGTGTTCCAACTGGTTTGAGTAAGTTTGCGAAGTTAGGTTCTACTTAATGATTGATGCTCTCATTCACACTAACTCACTGACTCCACTTCTTCCCTGCTCTGCTTTTTCCTCTACTGTGTTCTATTTCACTGCAATGGAAGTGCGGCTCGGACAGGCTTATTAACAAAAAGAGCTCTGCAGATGTTCTAGTCTCGTGAAACTCTAAAACACTATACGGGGGACTGGACAGTTAATATCAAGATGCCAACAGACATGTTCGGAAAAACATACTACGCACTGTGCAGGACGGATCCTGTCTATGAACAGATTGTGCCAGTTTTTTGCTAAATTTGATGGGGATTAGTGGTGGGTCAAAGTCCAATCCAGCTGTTTCTGGAAACCTAGATAAACCAAAACTAGGTAAGAGACTTGTCTCTCCTTGTTTGAGCACTGTGCTGAGGTATATAAGAACATAAAAAATGTACCAGTAGCGAGGGTTAGGCTATTTAGTTTAATGGAGTATCGACTTTAAACTGTTTGGTCTCTGTACATTTTTTTGTTTCTAGGATTTGCATTGACGGTAAATGTAAAAATTTTGTATTATGTGACTATTGAAAAGGAGGATTCAAAAGGTAGCATCAAAGTCTGAATCGCTATAATTGTGGGCTGACGGCATTGTCTGTTTCTGAGCCAAAATCTCCATAATTCATGTCGTGTTTTCTCCTTTCTTTGTTATCTTTTCGAGGATTTGCTCATACATATTTTGATGGTTTGGTCTGAGACCTCAGATAATGTTAAACAAGAGCTCTAAAAGCGCTAGTCCCTGGCTTGTGCTAGTGTTAGAAGGTAGATAAGAGAGTATTAAAATATTAGAAGAAAAATACGACCTCAAAATATTAGAAGAAAAACACGACCTCTTCTACTGTATCAGTATTTGGTCAAATCTTGATTATGGACATTCATTAAAAAGCTTTCATAATTTTCTATACACAAGTAAATAATTACTAATTTATTATTGGTTCAAAGAATTTCAATAGAATGATTTATAAGATTAAAAAGTAGTATATCATTTGTCCTTGTTCCAAATAATCAATCTTATATTTTGATTACAAACAAAGATTTGAAGAAAAACAACTAAAAATAAGTGCTGACATGTGTATCAATATCAATATAGGTCTATATTTATTGAAGTGCATATAATATTATAAAGCCAAATTCACATATTTATTAGCATCCTACTTTTTGTAAAAATTGGAACTTTAAAATGCCTCAAAGTCCTATGGAACACAATGGATACAAATTAGAAATATATTGGAAAGAGATTAGGAGACATCAAGCAAAGGTTCGCAAAGGTCTTGTCAAAAAATAATCCATAAATAAAGATTTATTTGTGTAACTATTGATATTATTATTGAATAAGAAAGTTCTTACAATTGTATTGCATAAAATTAATATATTTTTCGGTTGATCATGTATATATTTTTACCATTGTAAAGTGAAAATATGTTTAGTATCTATTTTTATTATTATAAGTTTTATAATAATTTCTTATATCTATTAATTAAAATTGAACATTCAATGTGTAATATGGTAGCAATTTGAGAAATTATTATATGTTATTAAATTGTAAATATAATCACAATAACAATCCAAACAAACAACAAATGTTTTCCAGCAAAATATTACACTCTAATATCGGCTCACACTAGCATCTCCATCTCCAAAGTTGTAATAATTCAATTCTCTCTTCATATATTATTGTAATAATTCAATTTTTCTCCACTTCAATGATAGAACCAAACAAGTGCCTTCTTTTTTTTATAGGAAACAAATGTGAAACATTGCACCCAGTGTGATTTTGGTAGCCTGCGCTTAGTCAAGTCGAGTTAATGAGAGTGGTACCCTTTTTTAACACTCCTTAAACATCTTGCCCAATTCATTGCCTCGTTTTGCCCAATTGATTTTCTCACCCTATATTTATCTTTGCTCTTTGTTTATGCCCTCAAATGTTGTTTTTATCCGTTTGATGTGAATTTAAAGATTTTGGGGGTGAAATGGGAGATAGAACATGGCTGAGTCGTAATGAAAGAGAAAGCGGGTTAGGGATTCTTTGTTTTTTTAGTGACTTTGTAGCTGATGTCGGAATCGAAGGAACTAATGCATATTCTAGAAAATTTCAGAAATTTTGATTTAAAAAATTAATTGTAGCAATGTCATTGGGAACATTAGTACTAACAAGTTACGAATGAATCTCTTTGATTTAAAAAACTCGTTGCACTCTAGTTTTTTGTTGACGAGCTATTGAGGCCATCAAGTTTTCTCTTTCTCTATCTACCCCCTCTGAAATTATGGGTTATTAGCGAAATTGGTGATGGTGGGTTTCATTGGTTTTGGTTTTAAATTCTTATATCTTAGGCAGGGGTCCCATGGGAGGGGCTTGGGCTCTATTTTTGTGGAGCGGGTGGCTCCATGGTAATTTTTTAGAGGGGGCTAGAGCTTTAACTTGAATCTTTTCCTACAAAATAGGAGTCTCAGATTTTTAGCCCTCTTAATTTGAGCGGGTGAAAATGGGGTGGGGTTGGATTTAGCCCCACCAACTTAGGGAAATTTTTTGCCATTTGTCAACAACATTTTTCCACCAAAATGATATAATACTACTAAACAAATTTATGAAGCAATATAATTTTTTATTTTCAAAATTCATGAAACAATCATCTTCTTTGAATTTTGGAGTTAATTTTAAAGCGATTCACATATAAATCCATACGACTGCTCCCTTTTTAAAATATGCCTAAAAAATCTTAGCGACACCCGCTCTACTTTAAAGGAAGCGGGTGCTACTGAGATTTTTTAGGCATATTTAAAAAGGGGAGCGGTCCTATGGATTTATATGTGAATCGTTTTAAAATTAGCTCCTAAATTCAAGGAAGATGATTGTGTCATGAATTTTGAAATTTAAAAAAAAAAAAATTTCTTCATAAATTTGTTTAGCGGGATTATTTCATTTTTGGTGGGAAAATGAAGAGTAGGACTGACAAATGGCAAAAAATTTCCCTAAGCTGGTAGGGCTAAATCCAACCCCACCCCATTTTCACCCACTCAAATTAAGAGGGCTAAAATTCTAGGACTCCTATTTTGTAGGAAAAGATTCCAGTTAAAGCTCTAGCCTCCTCTAAAAAATTACCATGGAGCCACCCGCTCCACAAAAATAGAGCCCAAGCCCCTCCCATGGACTCCTGCCTTAGTGTTTCATTCAACGACTTCATTAAGTACGAGGTGTTTGGGTAGTTGAACTGTAGCTGAAACAATGGCAAACTTAATACATATTTGTATTAGAACTTTGCATTTAATGACTTGCAGTCATGGCCAAGGAGGAGAACGAGAGGAGATTCTTGGGAACAAGTCCTCTCGAAGCCTCTTATCTGAGGAGATTCTCTATGACTTTGAAATCATCATGGTTTCAACTTGGACGAACATAGGTGACAGTTTCCACTGAACACTTGACATTTCATTTGGCTAAAGAAAATCATATACATGTTTTAATGAGTATTTCAACATCTAACTTAGCAAATTTGTATGAAGCACTATTGAGCTATAAGTGGAAATTTGTATGAAGCACTATTGAGCTATAAGTGGAGATTTGACATTTGAGGCATGATACCTATGCTTTGTATCAAAATTTCATTCCAATCAAAGATATGTCTAGTACTAAATGATAAGCAAAATAAAACAACTTTTTCTAACAAGACTTATACCAGAATTGTGAAAGTATTTTCCATAGAGCATATGTTATTTCCCTTTCTTATGAAGCGGATTGGACCAATAGGAACACCTTATTATTGTTAAACTTCAGTTTGCAAAGCTATTTTGGCATTTGAATTATATGTTTAGGGCTCGTTTGGTTTCAAGAATTGTCGAATGTGGCATTCATTAAGCTCTCTTTTGGTATTCGTGCATTCTTAAAATTATTTCTGAAATATCATTTGGACTTGTTTGGTTGACATGGAAGAGGAGTCCAAATAGGTATATTCTATATTTGGTTGCAATAATTTAAATAGGAAGTGGAATAAGTTTAGTTTTAGAATTATAATAATTAAATTATTATTTTTAATAAGTTTAGTTTTAGAATTATAATAATTAAATTATTATTTTTAGTTTGGTAATATTTTAAATAAATAGAGAGGAAAAATGTCGCGCATTCGAGGCTTCAACAATTGCAGGTTTGCAGAGAAGCATAAGGCAACCATTTTAGGCAGGCTACAAACATCTCAACACTCTTTGAAGGATTTTCAGAAGATCTTCGCCGGGAAAGCAATAGTTCAATCAGCTAAGCCATTTTTTGTTAACCCTAGGTTCCATCTGCAGTGTTCAAATCAATAAGGTAAAACCCTATTCCAACCTTATGTACAATGGATTCAGGAGGTGGATAAAGAGTGCACGAATCGCCAGGATCAACAACTTCAACCTAAGCAGTCTTTTGAGATTGGCTTTCGTCCTAGATTGCCCGAGTTGGATTCAGGAAGTAGATCCTTCGTAGCAAGGGAAACGTCAAATGCTCCACTAAAATCTTTGTGGGCAGGTAACGATTATTCTGATACAGCGGATTTTTGTCAGCATAGCTCTTCAGGTCCCAAGGCTTAAAATCTACGAGTCAAGGGTAAGCCTCAAAAGGGCTCTCAAAAGGGGAAAGATAAGATCGCTTTAGATCTCACTTCTCTAATAGGTTTAGGAGTGGATATCACTTCAGATCTCGGTGTGACCATGTTAATATCCATAACGTGGGAAAGGGGGAGAAAAGAACCTTCAACTATGGCAGGAATAGAGGCAACTTCACTTCAGATTTCAGAGCAAAAACTTGGAGGGTGAAAATCATTGGGAAAGCTTTAGGTCATGGTTTTTCACAGCAAGGAGGACAAATTCATCTGCCAGGTAATGTTATTCTTCCACATGTTGCTTCATTAAAACAGACAGCTTTAATAGGTAAGTTCTATAACCCTTCTTTGAATATTGCGGAGGTCCCAATGGAATGGCTTCAAGGATTTATTCATTGTAGACTCAAAGCACAAAATTTGCATTCTAGTTTTTGAGTCTAAACAGGATAGGGATGCAGTGAATAAATTCAAAGGTTGGTTCTTCAAAGGGTCAGGCCTGGTGACCATCCCATGGGTGCCAAACCTCAAAGCGGATCCTTCTCTTTTTCCTTTTAAACCACAGTGGGTCTCTTTCCCCTCCCTTCCTCTTGAATACAAAGATCTGGATATTGTAGAAAGGCTGGCTAATAATCTAGTCATTTTTGTCAAGCATGATCTTGTTCCATATGAGCACCTGAATCGTGAGGTGTGCGTTTGCCTCCTTGTGAGTGAGGTTAAGCAATTGCTAGCACAATTAAAGATAAATTCAAGTTTGGGCCTGTGGGTGCAGGTGATTGTTGTTGAGGGAGATAATACCATCCAGCAATAGGAAGACACTCTGGGACACTTTAGTTATCAGTGTCAAACCATGTCCCAAGAGGCAAACATTTTGGTGTGTATAGATTTGTCAACTTATCTGTCCAAATGTTCACTATTTACGAAGCATTTGGAGGTTTCAGAGAAAGTTTAGCATTCTAGATCAGAGGCCACTAGCGCACACGGTATTCTTCCTAAAGATGTTGATTTTCACCTTTGTGTTCAAGATATGATAAGAAGATTGTATTTTTTGTTTAGAAAGCATGGGGGATTAAGTGACCGGGGATGCACAGGTAGAAGGGATCTCCTATTATCTAATCAGCCATATGTGCCTCAGTAGTCACATGAATCTTGCAAGGATATGGATAATTTAACCCATTCTTTAAGGTACCACGATAGTCCTATTCAATTTTCAGATTCACAGTTTGGCCATAAGTGTGCAAAATTTTCAAAGGCAGAACTGGAACAGATGGCTAATGAACTATTAACAGACTTAGCAACTACCATTATTTGTGAGATAGCCAAGGAAGAGGGAGTTTGGAATTCATATCCACAGATTAATGTTGAGGACCTGATGTTGCTAGCGGATGTGAATGGTTTATTAGTGGGGCAGATAAGGTACAACAGTCTTGCGATAATGGAGGTCAGCATAATTCCCTGAAGGATCCTTCTCATAACATTGGTGTCCCTTAGTTTGATGAGCAGCAAGATACAAATCATTTGGTCCATGATCTACCCGATGTTGCAGATGATGAGGATTTCCATACAGATTTGGTTAGTATTGGAAATAAAAATGTGTTGCTTCAAGCCCCTCAGTTTGTTTTTCATGGTTTGACACACTTGGCAGAGGAAGATCGGGATTCGCAACATCTTGTCCATGAATTGCCTCACAAAGTAGATCATGAGGTTAACCCTTCGGCTTCAGATCAGATAGGGATAGAAAATGTGTTGGATCTCCATGATCCAAACTCTAGTAAGTATCAAAACTCTTTGTCTGTCCATCATGAACTAACATACAGGGTAGAGTATATAGTCAATCCCATGGAATTTGATCATAATCTGGATTTAGACAATGATGATAAGAAGGCAACATTTGATTATTCTAAGGACCTTTTGCTTGCAAAGACTCCCTCTGTGGCATCTAAAAGGATAAAGACCTCCAAACCAGTAGGTAGACACCCCAAAAGTTCTATAATTAAAGAACAAGTGCAAGGAAGCACTCAAACAACTCTTGATGAGAAGTTCTCATCGGTCAAAAGATTGACAAGAAGGATGTGGTGCCCTTCTTGTTAGCCATGAAGATAGTCTCATGGAATGTCAGTGGCATAAATGCCTCTGACAAGTGCCATAGGATCAAGCAACAACTTGATTCATCCAATGCTGATATTATTTTATTGCAAGAGACAAAATTATCTCAAGAAATGTTTGTCAAAATAGTCGACAAATGGAACTCATGGAAGGCTGTGCACATACAAGGGCAAGGTGCCTCTGGTGGTTTGGGGTTCTGTGGAATCCTAAAACGATTCAGGCACAATTATTGAGTCAGAATACTAATTGGCAATTCCTGAAGATTCTGCATTTTGATCTTTCTTTCAATCTCATCAATGTTTATGGCCCTTCACAATCTATTGACAAAAATAGGTTATGGGACACATTTACATAATTAACACAAAATCATCAAGACCTGAACTTTATTATAGGAGGAGATTATAATGCCATTCTCAAGGCAGCAGAGAAACGTGGTGGAATTTGCCCGTTAGTCAGAACTATTCAGGATTTTGCAACATTTGTGGAGCATAGGATAGGGTCATTTACTTGGACAAATAAGAGAATGGGGTTCCTTTAGATTATGGAGAGGCTTGACCAATTTTTGCTTTCTTTGCAATGGAAAAATCAGGTGTTAAGTGGTTCTAAGATTTTACCTTTTGCAGATTCGGATCACTTTCCTATTGAATTAAACATCTCACCTTCCTCATCTTCGATTACCCTCACTCACATGCCTTCCTTCAAATTTGAAAGAATGTGATTCTGACATCCACACTTCTTACCACTCCTTCGTTAGTGGTGGGTTTCTGCACCGATTGCTACAAGAACAAAAATGTTTTAGTTTTATTGTAAGCTAAAGCATGTTAAAACTCATATCAAGGTTTGGAATAAAACAATCTTCAAGAACATCTTTCAATGGAAGGATCGGGTCGAAACTAAACTGCAAGAGATAAATGAGCACATTATTCTACATGGGTTGGATAATGTAACCTTTCTTTCCCAAAAAGAGTTACAGATTGAATGGGAAGAATTATGTGAAAGAGAAGAAGTCTATTGGAGACAAAAGTCGTGTGAACTTTGGAGACAAAAGTCGTGTGAACTTTGGATCAAAGAAGGGGATAAAAACATGAAGTTCTTCCACGCTTCTGCAAAATTAAGACAAGCTACCAACACCATCTTCTCTATTGAAGAAGTTGATTCTGGTATTTTAATTTCAAATTTGGCTGGCATCTAGCACGAGGGCGTTAGATTCTTCAAAAAGTATCTTGATCCCCCTTTGAAGCCGCCCCCAGTCCAATCACAAACTGATGATCTTGATCTTCTTGATAATATCCCTAGGCTTATTTCTGATCAAGTTAACTTTTCACTCATGGCCCCTTTTAGTATGGATGAGATTAAACATGTGGTTTTTTCCCTTCTGCCTGATAAGGCCCCAAGTCTTGATGGTTTTATGGCCCTCTTCTATAAAAAATGTTGGGATGTTATTGCAAAGGACTTAGTGTCAACAGTGGAAGAGTCTAGAAAAGGAAAGGCTATGTTGAGAAATTTCAATACTACAAATATTGCTCTCATTCCTAAAGTCAAGAATCCTAGTACTTTTGCTGATTTTCACCCAATCTCACTATGTAATACAATTTACAAAATATTTACGAAGGCTATTTACTTGAGATTGTAGCGATTAGTTCCCAGCATCGTATATGTAGAGCAAGGTGGTTTTGTTCCGGGAAGAGAAATAATGGAAGGTGCATTGGTTGCGCATGAGGTTTTGCACTCTGCACATAGTAGAAAAACACCACTTTTTGTTATAAAACTGGATATGATGAAGGCCTACGACAAAGTGAATTGGGACTTTTTATTCAAACTTTTGGAAAAAATTGGCTTCTCAAAAAATTGGTGTAAATGGGTTAGGGCATGCATATTTGGTGCTTGGTTCTCAGTCATTTCAATGGTGCTTCTACTGGCTTCTTCCCCTCCTCTCAGGGGGTTAGACAAGGGGACCCATTGTCTCCAATTCTTTTTATTATCATGGCTAAGGCTCTCAGTCGCACTATCATGAAACAACATGGGGGTTGTGGAAAGTGGCCCAAATTGTTGGCACAAATATATCGGTTATGCACTCTTTATTTGCTGCTAACACACTATTTTTTAGTAAGGCTTCTCTCCTTGAAGCAAGGAAAATTAAAAGGACTTTGGATTCATACACTTCGGCTTCTGGGTAGCAGGTAAATGTTCAAAAATCTAAAATTTGTTTGTTGAATGTAAAGGATGTCGTTGCTACTCAAATTGTGAGCATCTTGGGCTTCACTGTTGACCATTTACCTAAAACATATTTGGGCATTCCTTTTTTTGTTGGGGTAAATAAGCCTTCTTACTAGTCTACAGTCATTGAAAGAATTAATAACAGAGTCTCGACATGGAAAGCTAGGTGGTTGTCCTTATCTGGAATAATCTTGTTGATCAAATCAATCTTAGCTACAATCCCCAATTATTATCTTGCTGTTCTGAAAGCTCTTGTTAAAGTGATTGATCAAATTGAAAAATTAATTAGAGATTTCTTATGGAAAGGTAACCTCTTAGAGGACAAAAAGATTCATCTTATTTCCTTAAAAGACATGTCTAATCCTAAGGCCTCAGGGGGTGTGGGCCTGCACGATTTGAGTAAAAGGAACAAGGCATTTGGAGGAAAATTAGTTTGGAAATTATATTCAAAACCAAACAACAAATGGTGTCTGATCATGCAGCAAAAATACTTAGATAATGAAGACCCTGAGCGTGTTTTCACAATCATTGATCTTCCCAAGGGGTCCACAATTTGGAACTTCATGATGTCTTCTCATGATGTAGTTGCAAAGTATATTACATGGGAAGTGCATAACAAATTCAAGGTTCTATTTTGGAAGGATTATTGGAATGGCAAACCTCCTTTAGCTCATATGCCTTCGTTTCAGGATATTATGAATATTGTTGAGATAGCTTGGGGGATAAATTGATTCATTATTTTAGTGTTGTGGATGTTTTCTCAGGGAAAGTCATTTGGAAGGATCCTTCTGACCTTCCTTTGGATGAGCAACATAGAGTTCACTCAATAGCTTCTTGCTAATTGTGAGGTTTTCTTCTCAAAGAAGGCAGAAATCCTTAGATGGGCCCTAGCTAAGAATGACTTGTACAGTATCAAAGATGGTTATGCTACTATGCAACATGTTGAGAATTTGAGGCCAACATCTAGAGCTTTTGCCATGTGTTGGAACAATGTTGTGCTACCCAAAGTTGGGTGTCTTGCATGGTTAGCATTAAGGAAGCGTATTCTTTTAAGTGATAGACTTTCTATGCTCCAAATTACACAACCTTTCAATTGTGCTCTTTGTGGTGAAGGAATTGAATCTGTTGATCACCTCTTATTGAATTGCTCATTTGCCACACAATTTTGGCAATTTGTTCTTTCAAAATTGAGCTTCTCAATGCCTCTTCCTAATACCTTATGGGCTCTTTTTCAATCCTAGCTAGTTTTTTTTTTCAGAATCCTTGTTTCATAGCATGTGGAAATGTACTTCTACGGTTGTTGCATGGGCTTTATGGTGGGAGCATTATAGATGCATTTTCAAACATGAATCTCTTCTTTGAGCCATGGTCTTGGTCATCTTGAGGCACATATTGTTGAGATGGTGAATTCTAACTTGATTAACAACAAATGCAACCATTATTTTTCTTCTTGGATGGAAAAATGTTGAAATCTTGGAAAGGGTTGAACACCCCAATGAATACAATTCTTAATCCTAATGGCCACCAAGTTGTCGATGGAGCTACTATTAAATGGATCCCTCCTGAATAGGTTTTTTGTAAAGTTAACTTTGATGGCTCTTTGCGTAGTAATGGTGGACAATCTAGATTGGGGTTTGCATTAGGGATCATGATGGGCAATTGTTGGCAGTTAAGACTTGCCCAGTTCCCCTTGGTACAAATAATGTTGTTGAGGTGCTAGCGCTAGTTGAGGGAATGACTTTGGCAAAACTTGGTGGTTTCACAAAAGTTCATATTGAGGGTAATTCTCTGGTTATTATTAATGCTTGCATTGCTTTAAAAAAACAATATTGGAGGATTGCATACATTATGCATCGTATTTGGTAGCTTCTTGACTCCTTTAGTGATTGTAGAATATCACATGTCTACCATGAAGGCAACAAACTTGTTGATTATCTTGCAAATTTAGGGTGTGATGGTGTTGGTATTTACTCCTTAAATTGGACTGCAAACTGGGTAATTTATATCCCACCATATGTGATTTGGCAAGTAGGGAAAAACATGGGTGATTTTGTATTCGGTTTATATGCCCATTATGTTGTTTTGTTGGTTGCTTGAATGTTTGCAAACATAAGATTTGATGGATGTGTTCCCAATTGAGAGCTTATGGTTTTTCTGGGAAATTCTTGTATGGCTCATCTTACATTTGGATGTGGCCTTGTCCAAGTTTTCTTTTATTATATCTGAATGATGATATAGGGTTTTCTTGCTAGTTCTTTCCCTATGGAGTTCTCAAACTAGCTTTTATATTAATAAATAATTATATAGTGGCCCGACCCACATGTTTACTTTTTAAAAAAATTAATAAACAAGATTTTGTATTTATAAAAATTGGTTTTTTTTTTAATTTCTAAAAAGCCAAATTATTTTTATTAGACTTTGTTTTTTAAATTGACTTTATAAGTGAAAGATATACCACAACCTTTGAAATTCAAAGGACATATTATATTGTATATAATAAATTTAATTCTAAATTAAATCAAATTTAATGAGATAAGATCAAACTTAAAATCGGTTTATTTTTAAATATATCAAAGAAAATAAAAAATACAAATAAGTCGAGATCATCAATATGATATTTAATGATCTTTCAACATAGTTTGAGTAATAAGATTAAACACAAGATTTATTTGTAAAGATGATTTATGAAAGTTTAGAAAAGATATCAGATCTGATATTAGTCTTTTTTGTCATTTAAAAAAATATACATATTACACGTTAAATAATGTTCACCTAGTTTATATCTTATGATGAATGGAAAAAATAGTCAAAAAATGCATTTTAGTGGCAAAGTCAAGAGGACCCGACAACCCATCAAATTGGGTTTATTAAAAAATGGAATAAGAATAAGTTATTCTTATGCCATCTTTTTTTAGGAATTCTGCTATGCTCATTTTGGGGTCAAATTAGGGTAGACAAATTCTAATTCCAATTTTATATTTTGCAAATAAACGTCAAATTGGCAAATGTGGGTATTTAGATTTTCCTATTCCCACCCAATTCCTGCAACCAAACGGAGCCTTATGGAAATTGTGAAGCCTCTCAATTATGTGTTTATGGAAATTGTGAAGCCTCTTAGGTTTCTAGTTTGAAGGTAGTCAATCATGGAAAACATATTGGAAGAGAAGTTTTGAAGTTGTAAGGGATTGGACATAGTACTGATATAAATTTTGATGTCAATGTAAGATATGTTTACTACAAACGTAATCATTATATGGAAAGTTTTGCTTGTCATTCACATATCTTTTGAATTTATTCTTTTTTATATTGTGTATGCTATTATAAATTTAATAAGTTCTTATATTTTTTTAATCAATAATAAGTACGCTTGTATTAATCTATAGAAAAGATTTTACTTTGAAAACATAGTTCTAAATTCTATAATATATAATATATACCACCCATATTCACATATCTACAACCCAATCCCTAACTCCTAGAACACAAATTGAGATGATTTAAACAAAATCTGAGCAAGAATTTTAGGACACCAACCCTACTTTTTTTCCCTTTGCAGAATCCAACTACTATTAAATTGCTTTAAAGATATGAAATTTTACTTTGTAAAATCAAATCTATGTTCTGCTCTAAACTTTGATAATTGATTGAAATTTGTCAAAGAGAGTTGTTTGAATAAATTAATTTTAAATTAGCTATTGTTGAAGTGAGTGATTTCACAATTAAATTTGAATTTGTTCTTGATCATAGCAACGTTTAAATTTTACCAAACTGCCACTAGGATTACCTTGTTATCCCCTCTACCAGAACTTAGGGACAACAACTCGACAAGAGCTCGTATTTTCTATAGCAAATTATATTAGACATTGATGCGTGTTTTTTATTGGACACAATAACCTTTTGATTTTAAATAAGAAAGATTATTTCATAAAATATAAATCTTTGGTTGTAGAAGTGGAAATGATTTTTTGGGTGAATTGGCATTTTTTTAGTTCGTCTTTTAAACAAGTTTTGGAATGACAAATAATATATTGGTTGTCACCTTCATTAAGTTGGACGACAAAGAATATATTGGGTTTCACCTTCATTAAGTTGGTTAGCACTTATAAGCATGGAGAATGTCATCAAAAATATTCTAGCACTATTATGATGTCAGTGCACGTATACTCCAAACTCAGTTTGTAATATTCCCTCCCCATGACAAACAAATCCATATAATAAGTAATATAAACATATTCATATGTTAAAGATTATTATTATAGATCATATGGATGAAGATAAAATCACCAACTATCATATATAGATATATGATAAATCAATATTATAAAATATCAATAATACAATTATTTTAATTTATTAAGACATAATAAAGTTAATCTTCGTATTCAATATGTTGATTATGTGTCAACTAAACAAATACACGATCTCTTAAATAAAATCAATACTAATGAATAAAATAAATGGTAATAAAATATTTATGTAATAATAATAAGGGCTAGGAAAGTATTAACACTCATGGAAAAAAAAAGATAAAGATTATCATAAACTCATTATATTCAAAAGGAAGATGGCACTATGGGCCACCAAAAATAATAGATTATAAGAGTAGAAGAAAGCAAATTACAAGCAAGGCAAATCCATCAAGTAACATGACGTGACGAGAGGATAAGAAAGGTAAGGGAAGACCATGTAAATTACATTAAAAAAAAAATACTATATATTTTCCAAGTCATCCCGAAATTGTAGGAGGTACCACCATGTAAGGTATAATTGGTAAATCTTTAATATTTTCATATATATATATATATATATATATATATATAATTGTTATCTATTTATTTGACTTATTTTATAGATATAGATATAGGAATAATCTTATTTTTATAGACTTATTTTCAAATATGTAATGTATATTGCTTAAAGCTAAGTTTTATATATATATATAATTGAGTGGTATTTTATTAAAATTCATAAATTGAATAGTTTAATATGTAATTATATTAATAAATTGATTGTAAATTGATTCACACTTAGTGATAGCTTGTTAATGGAAATTAAGAAGTATCACATAAAGGAAGGAATATAACTTTGTATATTTGTATCAGAGGTGGGTGAACTCCCACTTGGCAAATATGATGAAGTAAATGGCAAACTATTGATGTCAGTATCAGAGATAGGTATAGCTACCTATTTGGCTGACACAATAGAGATGGATATAAGGGTTGGTATCAAAGATGGGTGCAACACCCATTTGGCCAAATACATGGAATGGTTACATCCTCTATAATGTTGGTATGTGAGAACTATCTCCATCTGACCATCATGCTTGAGGAAGTTCAATGGAAGGAATATTCCAATGGTGTCAACATATGATATATGAACCTTAAAGGGTGCACTCTAGAAAAGATGGTTGAATAACTAAGGGTTAGGAAACTCGATCTAGAGATGTCTTTAAGGTTAGGTTAGGATAGAGGGTAGAATAGTAAAATATATTTTATTATTGTGTAAATTCTAATATTGGTTTTGTAGGTATTATTGTCCTTGCTAGTGGGGACATTACACGGTTATATTTCTCCAAGGTCCAAGAATATTTTAAATTACCTTACTAATGCAATTAAAAACAATAATTATATAGATCTTATCCACTTTTGTAAAAGTCATTTGAGAATATCAAGGTTGAACTTATACTAAGGGGAAATTTTTTGACCTTGAAATTCAATGAAATGGAGGGTCTATTATTGCTATATAAAGAATGTTTGAAAGAGGTGATGAAGCTAAATAAGTATCTCCAATTTTGGTTCTAAGTGTGAGAGTAAAAAGTCTCACTACAAAAGGTGTCTTCCTGTGGATAATAGATAGATATTGTTGATACATGTATTACTTTTTACTTGATTGGGACAAATATAAGAAAGCAATTAAGACTCATTACATTGGAGATGATTCACAACTACACCTTGATGAGTTGGTATAGCTCTTCTTAATGTTTTGATTCAAGGTAAAATATGTATTCGTAATGTATTATTTGTTCTAAAACTAATGATAAATCTTATCCTATAATATTGAATCATTGTAAAAACATCATTTTTGAATAGTGAGCTTGTAAGTTGTTTGATAGAAAGTGAAAATTTATGTATGGTATATATGAAGGAGAATTATTTCAGTCAAGGATAAACTCATCTAAAGTCTTATCATTAGATATTTCTTTGAGAAATTGGTTGTACAATGAAAGATGTGGCTAATTTACTTCAAATCATTAGAATAAATGTTCAAGCAAAATATAGTATATGGTCTTCCAACCATCACTAATAGGAAAACTTGACATAGATAAAATTTTGATTATAGAAAAGCTTAGAGAGATCCTAAGAAGTCTGAGATAGTTCTTTTTCAACTTAGTGGACAAATGAAGACAATTTCAAAAGGAAATTTTGATATTTAATGACATCCATTGATGATTCACTTTAGAAAGAAAGTCAAACACATTTGACATTTTCAAAGAGTTTGTACACCAAGTTGAGAGTGAATATGATAAAATAACTAAAATGCTGAGATCAAATACTGTGAAGCATACCTTAGACACGTTTGTCAACTATTGCAAATACAAGGGAAACACTTTTATGGAATGTTGCAAATACAAGAGAACCGAGAGAGAATACTAAGCTCCATATATTCCACAGCAAAATGTAGTAGTTGAAATAATGAACTTGACATTTCAATACAAGGTTAAATGAATGCTCAGGAAATGTAATCTTGGAGATGAATCATGGAAAGGAAGTTCATATAGTGGCTTCTTTTTCTTATCAATGTCTGATTAAAAGTTTGGAAAACATCTCTCCATAATAAGCTTGGTAAAGTAGAAACCATCAATTTTAATTTTAAAATATTTTCTAAGATTGTCTTATGATAATTGTTATTTTAATAGATAAATTTTAAGATTTTGACTTTCATAATGTAATGTGTGTGTGTGAGATTTAATTAATTTTATATATATATATATATATATATATATAAAATTCAAAATAATTTATATTTTATCATTGTAAACAAGACTATCTTGAACATTTGTTTCTATGGATTAAGATTTTGCATATACCACTAATTTAGTGTTGCTTTATAATTTGAAATTACTTTTGTGTATATATAAGATATCCATATGACTAATGAAAGAACAAGGATCTTCATTTATTTTCAATCTTGCTTGCTCATAAGTGAAACTTAAGGTATATATATATATATTTCATACACTTATTTCACAAAAAACACAAGTATGTATCAATAAAATTAACGTATATAATAACTCTATTTATTTTATATTTTGTATTTCAATTTCAAATCAATAAATAAAATACTTCCTTAAAATTTATTAGATTATTATTTGTTTTACATCTCTAAACAACATTGAGAAATTTAGAAGACATTTTATAAGAGGCTTTTTAAAGAATACTCTTATTGGCAAGTGACGCAAGGACGGATTGAAACAACTAGGGCCAAAGACACACCTAACTATTCAACCACCTTGTTGAGTAAACACAACAAAAGAAAACACATGGAGAAAAACACCAAGGTGAGAGAAAACTCAACACTCTTATTGATTTATCAAATTATTAGCAGACATGCCCAATTGTAAGGCCTTCTGGGTTACGACTAGATACAAAATACAACTTCAAAATCTATGATCCAACTTCAAATTTGCAATTCTAGAAACATCTACTCTAACTCTCTAAGTCCTTCAAGTTACTTTGCATCCCATACACACTCTCTAAGCAAATGCCTAATCTAAGCCTAAATGCCCTTATTTATATGTGCCAAAATGGCTTATAGAAGATTCTAGATCATTACATAACATAAAAGCCAACTTTAAATAGTTTGCACACATCCCAAGACAAGATCTGAATATTAAATTCATGATCAAAATTAAATACATCAATCGGCTTGAACTAAGAACCAATTATAGATAACTTGGTCATTGAAGGAACCGAGCATCAACAAAGTAACAGATTCACTTGGCAATGAACACAGATGACTAGGATAACACATCAACCCAGGATGCTAATACATCAGACAACCAAGGTAGAAAGAAATGATTCTCCCAAATCATGCAAGTGTCACAACCTGAGTTGATTCCAATTTAGATTGAGAAATCCATGTAGCATATTCAACTGGTCTATTCTTCCACTTCACCAAATACTCATAGTAATCTTTTCCTCTTGTGCTTTTACTAACTCTCTGATCCAAAATCCATTCAACCTCTTCAATCTACTTCTTAAGATAATTATTAGGTACAACTTCATCATCTAACTCATGATACTTATACAAATCACCAACACTGAATATAGGAGATGTATCCATGTTATTAGGTACTCAACTTCATTAGCATTACCACTATCAAATTTCCTCAGCGAGCATCATCAAAGTAACAGGTTCACTCGGTACTTGAAGGAACGATTGGCCAACACTAGATAACTCGGCTAACACTAGATAGCTCGGCAAACACTTGATAGCTTGGCCAACATTGAACAGATTGGTCAATACTAAATAATTACTGGCACTCGGGAATGACTGAGAATCAGCAATGATTGCAACTCAACATTATGAACGCAGATGAGCAGGATAACACATCAACCTAGGATGCTCCTGCATCAGACAACCATGGTAAAAAGAAATGATTCTCCCAAATCATGCATTTGTCACAACCTGAGTTGAATCCAACGCAGATTAAGAAATTTGTGTAGCATCTTCAACTAGTTTGTTCACCAAATACTCATAGTAATATTTTCCTCTTGTGCTTTTACTAACCCTCTGATACAAAATTTGTTCAACCTCTTCAATCTGCTTCTTAGGATAATCATTAGGTACAACAACTTCATCATCTGACTCATGATACTCATATAAATCAGCAACATTGAATATAAGAGATATATCTATTTCATTAGGTAACTCAACTTCATAAGTAACTTGAAGGACTTAGAGAGTCAGAGCAGATGTTTTTGGAATTACGAATTTGAAGCTAGATCATAGATTTTGAAGTTGTATTCTATATCTGGTCATAACCTAGAAGGCCTTGTAGTTGGGCATGTATGTTGATAATTTGATGAATCAATAAGAATGTTGAGTTCTCTCTCTCTCTCTTTGGTGTTCTCTGTGTATTTGTTTATGTTGCTTAGCAAGGTGGTTGGATAGTTAGGTGTGCTTTTGGCCCTAGATGTTTCAATCCCTCCTTGCATGAGGTGGTATTAGACCTTGAGATTCATTCTAAAGAATATTGGATCATGTAGAACCCTAAGTTGGATTTGGTTGTAGGGTGGCAGATCTAAGGATTTGTCCTATAACTTGTAGAGGGTTACGATCTTGCAGGAACTTGTTTATAAAGTTGGTTCAAGGTAGAGTAAATGATGACACTGCTATTATGGACATGTTGAGACAAATTGCAGCCAGATTAAATATTGTGGAGACAACCCAAAGGAGAGGAGCACATCTTGATGATGTGAGTGATGATGAAGCAATAGCACCAAACCCTAATCCAAAAACTAAGAAAGATCAAGATGAGGAAACATTGTTGAGATTATTATATAGGGCGCATTCAAAGCCTACTATAGAAGTTGTTCCTTATGATGAAAAATTGGACACCAATGTTGTGTTGGATTGGGTCTCTGATATGGAGAAGTTCTTTGAGTTTGAAGACACTCCTGATAATAGGAAGGTGAAAATTTTCGTCACTAGGTTGAAAGGTCATGCCTCACTGTGGCGAGAGCATTTACAAAATGATAGACAAAGGAGAGAAAAGGAAAAGATCAGAACTTAGCTGAAAATGATGAAAGGTGAAGAATAAGTTCCATCCTATTGATTAACAAGTAAGCTTGTTGAGAAAGATGCAAAAATTAAGACAAAAGGACATGACTTTGAAGGAGTATACTGAGGAATTCTATAGATTGTACATCAGGTCTGGACATGTAGATGATGATGTTGAGAAAGTTGCAAGGTATCTAAATGGATTGAGATTTGGAATTCAAGATTAAATAAGTTTTGTGAAACTGGAAAGTGTGCAAGAAGCATACAAATTGCCTTGAAAGTTGAGGAGATCTTGACAAAGAAGCATGAACAAAGACAAAGAGGTAGAGGTGGTATATTCCAAAGAGACAGAGGTAGATCTTATGGAGAAGGTGGCAGATCTAACAATACTATGCAAGATAATGAAAAACCTGATTAGAAAAATGATGACAAAGGAAAGACCAGATGGAAAGGTGGTGATTCTGACCGAGGAGGTACTAGTTCTTACTAAGGAAGAGGTAATTTTTATTCTAGAGGTGGTTTTCATGGTATTTGTTTTAGATGTGACAAAGAAGGGCATAGATCCTTTGGTGAGAATGAACAAGGTAACATAAATGTTATGATTTAAGGAGACCTTGAGGGTTCACCAAGTGGACTTAAGGATGGAAAAAATTTGATGGTGAGAAGAATTTTGTGTAATTAGGGAATTGATGAGTAACCTATCCTAAGGAGAAGTATTTTTTAGACCAGATGTAAGATGGCTGGAAAATATTGCGAAGTGATTATTTATAGTGGAAGTTCAACAAATTTGGCATCAGAGGAGTTGGTTACAAAGTTATAGTTACAGAGGCTGAAGCATCCTAAACCCTATCATGTCTCATAAATGAGGGATGAGCATAAGATATTAGTAAGTGAACAATGTGTTGTGAAGTTTAAGATTGGACATTATCTTGATGAAGCTCTATGTGATATTATTCCTATTGATTGTTGTCATATTTTGTTGGGTAGACCTTGGCAATATGATAGATATGTTGTGCACGATGGAAGATTGAATCAATATACTCTTTGGATGAATGAGAGAAAGCAAGTGTAGTTGCCTTTGATTGAAAGTCTAGATGAGGTTAATTGTACTACTATTCAAGTTTGTGTGGTTAATAAGAAACAAATTGAAAAGGAGATGAAAAAGAACCAAATTTTTTTTGCTATAATTCCCAGAGGGCAGGTTGTGATAGTAATGACTAAACAATAGAAGCTGGTAGAGACCGACTGACAGAAAACAATGTTAGTCGAGTACCAGTAGAAATTGGAAGATTGTTGAATGAGTATAAAGAAATTGTTTCCTAGGATATACCTGATGGTTTACTGTCAGTAAGAAGTATAAGTCATTATATGGCCCCAATTCCTGGAGCTAATTTGTCGAATAAAGGACCACATAGATTGACACCTACAAAGAATGAAGAAATTAGCAAACATCTGTATGATTTGTTGCAAAAAAGTTTGATCAAAGAAAGCTTGAGCATGTGATGTACCTGATGTATTAGCACCTAAGAAGAATGGATAATGTGTACTATTTCTAGAGTTATTAACAAGATCACAATGAAACATAAGTTTCATATACCGAGGATGGATGACATAATGAATTGTTTGAGTGGAGCAAAGTATTTTACCAAGATTGATTTGAAGAATGGTATCATCATATCAGAATCAGAGAAGGTGATGAATGAAAGACTGCTTTTGTCGTGACCCCTCCTAAAGGAGAATCTTACAATTATGACTAAATAATACTATATAGTAATAGCTCATTATATGATTAAAATATACTATTTTGAAAAATTATATATAAATATTTATAGTCCATTTTTTATTATTATAAGTTTATATTTTTCACAATAATATAAATTTATACTATTCATATTAATTATAAGTTTATAATAGTGATAACTATAAACAAAATACATCTTATATAAAATTCTATTATTAAATAACTAACCGATACCATTGCTATTATAAATATGTGGACAATTAATCCCTAAATCTAATAAACATTACTCATCTCTTCAAACATTAACCACTTATCTAAGCTCACAAATAACAAACTAAACTTGCCTCTCTTACCTATGTTCTTATGACATACTCGCCGATAGGGCACTATCAAGCGACACGTTAGGTCAAGGGACACAACCGGTCAAAGGTTTGACAACCAGTATTTGTATGAAATCACCATCAAGTTCACAGGGGCATATAAGTAGGATCGAGTTCCATTTTGGAGAGCAGACCTGGAATATCCCATCAGCAATAAAGGCATCGATAGGTATTACGTTGTATAATCCCAACACCATAGAGTAAGGCAGAAAAGCCACGGCATTGAATCCCATTCGTAAGTACCGGCGTGGAAAGTATAAGGCCTCAACATCACAAGTATGAGGAACAGTAGCATTGATTGGCAGCAAGGTGTGTACAAAGATCAACATCAAATTTCACAACGATATTAATATAAGGACGTGGAATAAGGTGAAAAGTATATCAGGTATAATGGATAGAAGCTGAGACATATGCAAAGACCCCGAACATACTCACAAAGACGTAATAAACTTTGCTAATATGTAAATCACAATGATTTTAGGGTATAATTGAAAGGGGTCTAGTTTCTAAAGGATCAAGGGTGTTAATAATAAGTTATAAGTTGATATATTCTAAGAAATTCTTAAATTCAAATATATTTTATTCTATATACAAAGTTATCATTTCACACACACATATATAATTCAAGAAATTAGAATCCCTCGAAGATAAAAACAAATTTCATATATTTTCAAGTATACGACGAGTATTTGAAGTTATTCATAGGACCTTAAATTGGAGACTAAGAGTTATTTAAAATACATTCAAAATGGGACATTACAAGTGGTATCAAAGCATCTTTCTTTCCACCCTGTGGAGAGTAGTTAATGCAAAAACACCAAAGAGATCAAGAGCATTAGAAAGGGAAGGAAGGAAAGATTCCACTAGCATGAGCAAACAAATAAGTGATGAATTGAAAGCTTTCATGGAAAAAAATCGAACTACTCAAGCACTCATGGAACAAATTGAAAGAAATGCTCGAGCTATAACTGAGAAAGTGGAACAAATCGAATTCTTCTAGAAGTTATCTGTAATATAAACAAAAATGGGAAAGATACAAATTCTCACCAATCTGATAATGATGATAATAATAATAATCAATTACATATGCCAGAACCAGAATGTAGACCCACAAGACCCCCCTTCCAACCTGGAGAAGAACAAGAAGATGAGGACATGATAAATGAAGCAAATAATATAAATGAAATTATAAATGAATACTCTAAAGTTGATCTTGAACTTAGGAGGGAAATACCCTTTAAAGATTATTCTGATGCTCAAATGAAGTCACTATCTAATATAAAGAGAAAGATACACCAAGAGAAGGGACTAAGAGAAGAGATAAATAAAATGATTCTTCCAAAATTTGAAGGATTAGAAAGAACTACAACACACTCATGGGTACAAATATTGGATACATATCTTTCCTTAAATCTTATGACAGAAAAAGGTGCTATCCAATTTGATGTCCTTCATTTAAGAGGAGTAGCACAAGATTGGTGGCAACATGGCCCTAACAACCAGAGACATAAACAAATTAAGAGTTATGATGAATTCACCCAAAAACTCATAAAGTGATTTGATCGAATAGACCCAGAATGGTACTTCAAAAGATTAACCCAACTTAGAAAAGAAGGATTAGTGATGGAATTTGCTAGGGAATTTGAAAAGTCATTAGCCATGGTACTTGAAATATCACAAAAGAGACTCATTTATTTATAGATGGGTTGAAGGAATCAATCAAGAGCGCAGTGGGAGCACATGAACCAAAAAATTTAGAAGATGCAATCCAAAAGGCATTAAAATTTGGTACACACCTAACAAAGGATAGGTCCAAGAACCATGCACCGAGCACACATTCCAAGAATTGTGAAAAAGAAAGAAATCACTCCCAAGGAATCCCAGAAAAATGAATTATGTTACCATGCAAGGAACCATGGGAACATGGCCATAAATGCAAAAGAGAGCTCAAAAGCTATCATGATGAACTAAAAAGAAAAAATTATGCTTTTATTGCAAGGAAAATTGGTAACTAGGACATATATGTGGAAAAAGAAGCCAAGTTCGAAGAATGGACGCTACACTTGATAAGGGAGAAAAGGAAAAGATGAACAAGAGATCTAAATATAATCCAGAGAGTAATGAAGATGCAAAGGACCGACAAGAACTAGATGAGTTGCAATTCTAGGTGGTGATTCAATGAAAAAGGGTAAAATTATATATATATATATATATATATATATATATATATATAATAAAAGGGATTATAATAATTAGTGAATCAAATTACCTCCTAAGTAGACCACCTTGATGGAATAATAGAATATTTTCATCAGGGCCAAGAGGGCCAAAGTTTCACTCTTCTGCTTAGATTGGTCAAGTTAAGAAACATTAACATCATGTCAAGCTAATTCAGCTAAGAATCTGCCAAGTAGACCACCTCATTGGATGACTGATGCCTTCCATTGAGGCCAAGGGGGCCAAAGTTTCACTCTTGGACTTGGTAAAATATTGGTTTAGAACTAATTTATCATGAGTGGTCTTTTCTTTGGAGATATTATATAGATGTGCATGCTAATGATTATTTGTTCTTGTAGGATCCATGATCAAAAAAGTGTATCAGGGAAGTATATTTTGTAAATCTTTCCCTTTACTCTACTCCATTGTGAGAAATAAATTATAAAGAATCAATAAAGAATATATTATCTATCTGCATTGTGTCTTTGTGTTTTCATTCATTAAAGATGTATATCTCATAGATCTTCTAGGCCTTTTGCATGCAAATATGTTTTGTGCCCATGAAGGAGTTTGTGTATGAATGATATTGCTTGAGGACAAGCAATTTTGAGAAGGGGAGACTATCATGACCCCTCCTAAAGGGGAATCCTACAATTATGATTGAATAAAATTATATAGTAATAGCTCATTATATAATTAAAATATACTATTTTGAAAAACTATATATATAAATATTTATAGTCCATTTATTATTGCTAATTATAAATTTATATTTTTCGTAATAATATAAATATATATTATTCATATTAATTATAAGTTTATAATAGTGATAACTATAAACAAAATACATCTTATATAAAATTCTATAATTAAATAACTAACCGATAGCATTGCTATTATAAATACGTGGACGATTAATCCCTAAATCTAATAAACATTACTCATCTCTTCAAATGTTAACCACTTATCTAAGATCACTAATAACAAACTAAACTTGCCTCTCTTACCTATGTCCTTATGACATACTTGCCAATAGGACACTATCAAGCGACACGTTAGGTCAAGGGACACAACTGGTCAAAGGTTCGGCAATCGATATTTTTATGAAATCACCATCGAGTTCACAAGGTCATATAAGTAGGACCAAGTTCCATTTTGGAGAGAAGACGTAGAATATCCCATCAACAATAAAGGTATCGATAGGTATTACATTGTATAATCCCAACACCATGGAGTAAGGCAGAAAAGCCATGACATCGAATCCCATTCACAAATACTGGCATGGAAAGTATAAGGCATCAACATCATGACAAGTACGAGGAACAGTGGCATCGATTGGCAACAAGGCGTGTACAAAGATTAGCATCAAATTTCACAATGATATTAATATAAAGACATGGAATAAGGTGAAAAGTATATCAAGTATTGTGGATAGAAGCTAATGTTGGAAATCTAGATGGAGTAACTGAGAGGGGGGGGGGGGAGGGGGTGAATCAGTTACTAAGAGGGGGGGTGAATCAGTTACCAAAAAAAAATTTCAAATCCCTTGGATGTTAACAATAAAACTAATTGTTGTTGTTATTCGATAAACTCACAAAAAAAATTTGTAACTTGGTAAAAGCAGCGACATTTACTTATAACTAATCTTTAGCATTCACAATGATTAAATTGCAAGCATAAAAGAAATAACATGAACACATGAGACACCAGGATTTAACGTGGAAACCCAATATGGGAAAAGCCACCAATGTAACTAGTTACTATTTTTCACTCTTCTCAAGTAAGCCCTGTTAAGAGCCAACTTGGTTAAAGGTTACAAAACACACTGTTAGGTGTGACCTTATTAGAGGATTTAATCACCCTGTTAGGAGTGGCCTTGCAAGAGGTCTTAAAACAATTCAATGGAACTATCACCTTGTTAGAGGATTTACAACTAGCTGTTAAACCAACTCTGTTAAGAGATTTTGGAATCATTGCTACAATGGTAAGAAAGTAACAATGGAATGACCTGAATGAGATGCAACTGAATTACTAATTACAAATCTTTGTTTTGCTTCATGCTAGATCCTTCCTAATCAAATGTGACTTTACTACTCCACAAGGATATCTGACCATCCTTCAAGTTTGCTCACACACTTTCCTTCTCAATCAATCAATACACTTGCATACTCGCACACACACTAGAATCTCAACTTGACCTTTTATTTATACCATTCAAATTATCAAGTCGGCCCAATTACAAATTACAATGACCAATGAGCATTACCACAGTCGGCTAAAAAAAAATACTTGAAATAGTTAAACTTCATATCAACAAAATCCTTTGATAGCCGACCCAGCTTGGTAAACACTAGTCCTGAGATGATTTCCTATGTTGACCAACAAATGCTTGGTTAACATTGCAAACTTGCAAAATCCTTTGGCAACCAAGTGAACTTGGTGGACGCTGACTCTGACCAACTTTCCTTCGTTAACCATGAGAACTCCGTTAATATTGCTTCCTACCATAATTTCCTTTGATGCCCGAGTGAGCTCGGTAGACACTATAGAGTAATCTTCGAGAATGCTCGATAGACAAGAAAAATTGTCTTGCTGACCAAGTGAGCTCGGTAAGCATTGATTGACAACTGATATGACATTTGTGTAACATCAAAGACAACACACAATTAGATAATTGTATCCAACAATCTCCCTTTTTGACATTGATGGCAGTATTTCCCTCTATGAAGGAATTACACAGCGTCTTCTCAAAAGAAATTTCAGAAAGATATGACAATAAACTCTCCGTCTTTGACAACACATGCCAAAGACAACACACACCAAATGAGTATCAATGTACCTTGAGTACTGATTCATATGCAATGTTCTCTTGACTATGCTACATCAACTGATAGATTTTCAACTTGGTTCCTCTTGATGCATCACTAAATCTTTATTTTAGTGAGCTTTAGATAGGGGAATGACCCCTAACCTCTTAGATACAAGAATGCATCCTTAGGTAATGGCTTAGTAAATATGTCTGCAATTTGTTCTTTTGTATGGACATATTCCAATCTAATTTCTTTATCTTGCACCAATTCTTTGACAAAATGATACTTTATAGCAATATTTTTGGTTTTGGAATGCATCACCAGATTCTTTGATATGCTAATTGCACTTGTATTATCACAAAACATGACAATTGGCTCTTTGATCTCAACTTTCATACCTTCCAACTATTTAAACCAAATGATATTAGAACAATTTATTAACTGATGCAACATATTCTACCTCTGTTGTAAATTAGGATGTGCAATTTTACTTTTTGCTTGTCCAAGATACTAACCTTTTACCAAGAAAGAATGCTCCACCACTTGTGTTTTTTCTGTCATCAATATTCCTTGCCCAATCAGCATTAGTAAATAATTTTAGATCCATATTTCTTCCAAGTTTATACCATAAGCCATAGTCTTCAGTACCTTTCAAATATCTCAAGATTCTTTTGATTGCCATCATATGATTTTTTTTGGGTTTTGCTGAGAATCTTGCCACTACACCAACTGCAAGAGCAATATCGGGCCTTGTATGAACTACATATTGTAATTTTTTAGTCATTGATCTATATAAAGTCTGATCTGCCTCTTTTGAATCATCATCTTTGGTAAGCTTTAGTTCAATACACATGGGGTTCCAACTAGTTTTGAATATTCCATACCAAACTTCTTGAGTATCTCCTTGATATACTTAGACTGAGTGATGTAGATACCATTCTTACTCTAATGTATCTAAAAGTCCAACAAAGAACTTAATCTCACCCAACATAGACATTTCAAACTCTTTGTTCATTTGCTCTAAAAATTCTTCGCATAAATCATCATTCCCTATAAATAAAGTATCATCCACAAATATTTATGCCAATACAATCTTGTTTTTTGGTCCTTCCTTGATGTATAAACTATTGTTATCATTAGTTCTCTGGAAACCAATCTGTATAATGTAGTTATGCAATCTTTCATACCATGCTCTAGGGGCTTGTTTCAAACCATACAATGCTTTGTGTAATTTGCAGACCATGTCCCTTTTGTCTGGATCAACAAAACCTTTTGGTTGTTCAATGTAAACTTCTTCATCAAAAATATCATTGAGAAATGCAAATTTAACATCCATCTGATATACCTTAAATCCTTTATGTGCTGCATATGCAAGTAAGGTCCTGACACCTTCCAATCTTGCAACAGGAACAAATGTTTCACCATAATCAATGCCTTCTTCTTGAGAGTAGCCTTTACATACCAATCTAGCTTTGTTCCTTGATACCTTACCATCTTCATTCAACTTATTCTTAAATACCCATTTTGTTCCAATCACATTTTTATCTTTAGGCCTAGGTACAAGAGTCCAAATCTTGTTCTTCTCTATTTGCTCTATTTCTTCATTCATAGCCTCAATCCAACTTTCATTTTTCAATGCATCTTTAACATTTCTAGGTTCAAAATCAGCAAGTAAACATGTACCTTTTAGCTTACTTCTTGTCATAGTACTTTTTGATTTATCTCCAATAATATGATCTGGTGCATGATGTCTCTTGACATACTTGGCCAATATAGGTTCCTTGCCTTTTGAATGAATTGCATTGTCATCCACTTGAACTTCAACTTTTGAAACTGGTTGCTCAGACTCGGTATTCGTTAGCTTGGTAGCTTTAGAATGTGACTCTGTTTGAACTACTTGCAACTTGGTGACTAAGGAAGACTCAGGACTAGAAGTCTCCTTATTAACAGATGTGTCTGGCAATGTATTAGGTTCAATGTAAACAAATCTCCTGTAATCTTTTGGTTCCTTTTTGCTTTCTTCTTCAATCCTTTCTGCAAACTCATCAATCCCCACATGTGCACTTTTTATGATTTTATGAGTAGACAAATTCAAGCATCTATATGCCTTACTCTTTCAAGAATAACCTAAGAATATACCTTCATCACCTTTTACATAAAATTTTTCTTTTCTAGATTCTTTCATGATATAACATTTACTTCCAAATACTTTCAGGTAAATTACATTGGGTTTATAGCCATACCATAACTCATAGGGAGTTTTATATGAGTCCTTCAACTATACTCGGTTTAAGGTATGAACTACAGTGCTGATAGCTTCCTTCCAGTATTTGATAGCAATGTTCTTTTCAATCATTAGAGTCCTTGCACAATCCATAATAGATCTGTTTCTTCTTTCAACTATTCCATTCTACTTGGGAGTTCCATGGGCTGATACCTGTCTTTTGATTCCTCTTTCAATGCAAAATTTATTGAATTCATTGGAGATGAATTCACCACCTCTTTTTGATCTTAAGAATTTCAATTTTTTCCCTATTTCTTTCTCTACTCTTGCCAAATGTCATTTGAATTTCTCAAATGCTTTTGACTTTCCTCTTAAATACATAACAGTCATCATTCTAAAGTAGTCATCAACAAAAAGAATAAATAATTTTTCTCTACTATAGCTTTCTATTCCAATAGGTCCACACAAATCAGTATGCACAATTTCCAAGATATCTTCAAATCAATAGTTTTTACTTTTAAAACTAGCCTTTCCCATTTTTCCAATCTGACAGTTCTTGCATAAACCAACATCTAGTTTCTTCAAACTAGGAATGCCTCTTACTTTTTTGAATTTTCTTATTTTCACCATGTTATCAAAATTCACATGACATAACCTTCTGTGCCATAACCAACTTTCTTCAACTTGAGCAATAAAGCATGAGCAATCACCAAGATCAAGATAAAACAGGTTACCTTTTGTTTGTTTGCCTAATCCAATCAGTTTTCCTTTGTCATTCAGTAGTCTTGCCTTGCCATGCATGAATTCCACCTTGAATCCAATGTTAATTAGTTGTGCCACACTCAGCAGATTATGTTTTAGTCATTCAACCCAATAGGCATTGTCACATACAAGTTCTTTGGTTAATGAGATTAAACCTTTCCCTTTTATGCAACAAGATTCATTGTTTCCAAATCTTACACTACCATCATCATAGTCTTCAAAGTATTCAAACTTTGTTTTGTGTCCAGTCATATGATGTGAACATCCACTATCTATGATCTATGTATCATTTTTGCTCATGTGAGAGATAAGTGCCATCTTATCTTCTTCATCATCAAATTCATCTTTCACAACAATGTAGACTATTTCATCTTCGCTATTATCAAAATTTTTAGCCATAAAACATGTCTTCTTACCTTTGTCCTTGAATGATTTGTGATTTTTGAAATCCTTTTTGCCATTGCACTTGTGGAGTTTTCTTCTCATCCTTGCTTTCTTTGTTTGGGCACCTGGCAGCAATATGACCAATTTCTTCACATGAAAAATAGATTAAGGGAACTTTACCTTTCTATTTTCCTCTACCTCTAGAATATTTTTTTACAAGAAAAGCTTCAACAACTTCAAGATCACTAATAGAACTTTTCTCTGATTCTTCTTCACTTTTTGATTGAATGTCCTTTACTTTCTTGTCTTTCTCCTTAAGCGAGTTTAGCCTCAAATGCAGATTCAGTATTCTTGGAAGTTAGAACATAATTGTCAAAGTTATCTAGCTCAAATGCTGTCAATCTTCCTACTAAGGTATCCAAAGTTATCTTATGATTTGTTTCACACCTTCTTTCTTGAATAGTAGATACTCTAATTGCATAGATAGGAAGCAATATACTGAGAACTTTACTTACAACAGTTTCCTCCTTGATATCTCCTCCAGAAGCTTTAATTTCTCTGACACTTGCTTTGATTTTTTTAACATATTTGGCAATATTTTCATCTTCTCTCATTCTCATCTGATCAAATTGTCCTCTAAGACTTTCTACTTTGGCTCTCCTCACATTGTCATCACCACCATAGATGTCCTTTAGCTTATTTCATATTTCAAAACTGGTTTTGTAGTCGTTGATATCATCAAATTGCTTATAGCTAAGAGCAGATGTGATATCTATCATCATGGTGTTATGATTTTTTTTCTCAGCAATGTCTCCACCAAATAATGTACCAGTAGGAGTTGTGTATTCTTCATCAAGGTATTTCAATCCTGAATCACCAATGGAAGCCAAATGAAGTCTCATGAGTCCCTACCATGTTGAAAAGTTATCTCTGTTAAGCTTTGAAATTTCTCTCTTGTAAGACATCTTGATCTTTAGCTTAGGTCTTTGAAACCTTTCCTACAAGCACCAAAAGCTCTGATAACAATTGTTGGAAATATAGATGGAGTAACTGGGGGGGGGGTGAATTAGTTACTACAAAAATATTTTAGATCCCTTGGATGTTAACAATAAAACTGATTACTATTGTTATTCGGTAAACTCACAGAAAATGTTGTAACTCGATAAAAGTAGTGAGATTTACTTATAACTAATCTTAAGCATTCACAGTGATTAAATTGCAAGCATGACAGAAATAACATGAACACATGAGACACCAGGATTTAATGTGAAAACCCAATATGGGAAAAACCACTAATATGACTAGTTACTGTTTTTCACTCTTCTGAAGTGAGCCCTGTTAAGAGCCAACCTGGTTAAAGGTTACAAAACACACTGTTAGGTGTGACCTTATTAGAGGATTTAATCACCCTATTAGGAGTGGCCTTGCAAGAAGTCTTAAAACAATTCAATGGAATTGTCACCTTGTTAGAGGATTTACAATTGGCTGTTAAACCAACTTTGTTAAGAGATTTTGGAATCACTGCTACAATGGTAAGCAAGTAACAATGAAATGACCTAAATGAGATGTTGAATTGCTGATTACAGATCTCTGTCCTGCTTCATGCTAGATCCTTCCTGGTCGAATGTTACTTTGTTGCTCCACAAGGATATTTGACCATCCTTCAAGTTCGCTCACACACTTTCCTTCTCAATCAATCAATACACTTGCATACTCGCACACACACTAGAATCTCAACTTGACCTTTTATTTATACCATTCAGATTATCAAGTTGGCCCAATTACAAATTACAATGACCAACAATCATTACCACAGTTGGCTAAAAAAACAATACTTGAAATAGTTAAACTTCATATCAACAAAATCCTTTGATAGCCGACCCAACTCGGTAAACACTAATCCTAAGATGATTTCCTGTGTTGACCAACAAATGCTTGGTTAACACTGCGAACTTGCAAAATCCATTGGCAACCGAGTGAACTTGGTGGACACTGATTCTGACCAACTTTCCTTCGTTAACCATGAGAACTTGGTTAACACTACTTCTTGCCATAATTTCTTTTGATGCTTGAGTGAGCTCAGTAGACATTGCAGAGTAATCTTCAGGAATGCTCAGTGAACAAGAAAAACTGTCTTGCTGACCAAGTGAGCTTAGTAAGCACTGACTGACAATTGATATGACATTTGTGTAACATCAAAGACAACACACAATTAGACAGTTGTATCCAACAGTTGAGACATATGCAAAGACCCCAAACATACTCACAGAGACATAATAAACTTTGCTAATACGTAAATCACAATGATTTTAGGGTATAATTGAAAGGGGTCTAGTTTATAAAGGAGATCAAGGGTGTTAATAATAAGTTATAAGTTGATATATTAGGAGAGATTCTTAAATTCAAATATATTTTATTCTAGATACAAAGTTATCATTTCATATATATATATATATATATATAATTCAAGAAATTGGAATTCCTCTAAGATAAAAACAAATTTCATATATTTCCAAGTATAGAATGGGTACTTGAAGTTATTCATAGGACCTTAAATTGGAAACTAAGAGCGATTTAAAGTACATTCAAAATGGGACATTACAACTTTCAAAACAAAAGAAGGTTTGTATGAATGGTTGGTAATGCCTTTTGGTTTGACTAATGTACCTAGTATTTTCATGAGGTTGATAAATGAATTTCTCAAGAGATTTTTGGGTAAGTTTGTAATTGTTTATTTGGATAATATTTTGATATTTAGTAAGACTAAGGAAGAATATCTTGAGCATGTTAGACAAGTATTACAGAGATTGAAAGATGAGAAGTTGGTGATTAACTTGAAAAAGTGTTTTTTTATGCAAGAGGAGATTGTGTATTTGGGATTTGTGATGAGAATGGATCCTAAGAAGGTTAAAGTAATTTTGGAATTGCCTAATTTGAGAATGTGGGTGAGGTAAGATCATTCCATGGTTTGGCTAGTTTCTACAAGAAGTTTATAAAGAATTTTAGTTTTGTTTGTAATGTTATGACTGAGACAATGAGAGAAGATAAAAATGATTTTAACTAGACACATGGAGTTGATAAGAGTTTTGAACTTTGAAAAAAAAGGTTGTTTAGTTACCTGTATGGGCTTGGCCTAATTTTCAATAAGGTATTTCAAGTTGGATATAATGCAAGTGGAAGTGCAATAGGAGTTGTATTGAGTCAAGGAGGTAAACATGTTGCTTTTTTTAGTGAGAAGTTGAATGATGCTAAAAGGATGTATTTTGTGTATGATCAAGAGTTTTATGCTATTATTCAAGCCTTGAAGAAGTGGAGACATTAGTTGATTCATAAGGAGTTTGCGTTGTATAATGATCATAAAGCTTTACAGTATTTAGGAACTCAACATAAGTTGAATCAGAGACATATGAAGTGGGTTGAGTACTTTTAGAGTTTCACATTTGTGATCAAGCATAAATGTGGAGTTACTAATCGAGTTGTTGATGCATTGAGCATAAGACATTCTTTGTTGACCAAGATGAAGGTTGAAGTTGTTGATTTTGATGAAATGGAGGAGTTGTATGATATTGACCTTGATTTTTCTGAGGCATGGAGAGAGTGCAAAGAACCAAATCTATCAGATCACATGAGTAAGTATGATGAGTATTTCATTCAAAGAAATTCAGTTATGTATACCAAGAAGTTCTATGGGAGTTGATTAAGGAAAATCATTGTGGTGGATTGGCTGGACATTTTGGAATTGATAAGACATTGAGTTTGTTGAATAATAAGTATTATTGGCCAGAAATGTATAAGGATATTTAGAAGTTTGTAAGGAGTTGTGGGATTTGTCAAGTTGCAAAAGGAGTAAGTTAGAATATTGGTTTGTATACACCTATTTTTGTTCTCGAGAAACCTTGAAGTGACATTAGTATGGATTTTGTTCTTGAATTACCTAAGATAGTAAAAGGATATGATTCCATATTTGTTGTTGTGGATGAATTTTCTAAAATGACACATTTCAAACCATCAAATGATGTGCATATTGCTGAGATTTTCTTCAAAGAGATTGTTAGATTACATGGATAACCAAAAAGTATTATTTTTAACAGAGACAGTAAGTTTGTTGGTTATTTTTGGAGGACTTTGTGGAAGAAGATGGGTACTGAGTTGAGATTTAGTTTTACATTCCATCCACAGATAGATAGATGGACAAAGGTTGTGAATAGAATCTTAGGTAATTTGTTGAGACGTTTAGTTGGAGATAAGTCGAGTAATTGGGATATGATGTTAGCATAAGCTGGGTTTGCATATAATAATTATGTGAATAGGAGTATAGGAAAAACACCTTTTTTGAGATTGTTATTAGAATGCAGCCTAGAGGAATATCAGATTTGAGGGATGTTGTTGGTGAAGAGAAGAGAACTATTAAAGGGGAAGAATTTGTTGGTTTTATAAAATCTTGGCATGAGGAAGTGAAGTTGAAGTTGGAACAAAGTAATTAGAAGTATAAGGAGAATACTGGTAAATCTAGGAGACATCATATTTTTGAAGTTGGTGATGAGGTGATGATTCATTTGAAGAGAGGCAAATTTCCTATTGGAACATATAGTAAGCTACAAATGAAGAAGTTTGGACCTTATAAGATCTTGAGAAAATTTGATAGTGGTAATGCTTATGAAGTTGAGTTTCCTAAGGACATGGATATATCTCCTGTATTCAATGTTGCTGATTTGTATGAGTATCATGAGTCATATGATGAAGTTGATGTATCTGATGATTATCCTAAGAAGCAAATTGAAGAGGTTGAATAGCTTTTGGATTAGAGGGTTAGTAAAAGCAGAAGAAGAGAAGATTACTATGAGTATTTAGTGAAGTGGAAAAAAAGACCAGTTGAAGATGCTACATGGATGTTTTAATATGAGTTGGATTTAGCTCAGGCTGTGACACTTGCATGATTCAGGAGAATCATTTCTTTCTACACTGGTTGTTTGATGTAGGAACATCCTGGGTTAACGTGTTATCCTGCTCATTTGTGTTCATTATTGAGTTGCAGTCATTGTCAAGTGAAATTGGTTCTTAATTTGAGCTGAGTGATGTATTTAATTTTGATGGTGAATTTAATGTTCGAATCTTGTCTTGGGATGTGTGCATATCGTTTTAAGGTCAGCCTTTCTATTATGTAATGATCTAGAATCTTCTATAAGTTGTTTTAGCAAGTATAAATAAGGGTATTTAGGTTTAGATTAGGCATTCACTTAGAGAGTGTGTATGGGATGCGAAGTAACTTGAAAGACTTAGAGAGTCAGAGCAGATGTTTCTAGATTTGTGAATTTAAAGCTAGATCATAGATTTTGGAGTTGTATTTTGTATTTGGTCATAACCCAAAATACCTTACAGATGCGCATGTATGCTAGTAATTTGATGAATCAATAAGAGTGTTGATTTATCTCTCTACTTGGTGTTTTTCTCTATGTGTTTTCTTTCATTCTATTTACTCAACAAGGTGGTTGGATAGTTAGGTGTACCTTTGGCCCTGGCTGTTTCAATCCCTCCCTGCATTAGCAAGACATTCAACCAATTTCGAAAGACATTATCAAAGATCATATCGCCAAGAGTAATATTTATTATATAGTCAGAGTCTTAGTGGAGAACTCCCAAAAAGAGTCTTGGAATTAGATTATCACTCAAATTTTATCAAAAAATGTGACAATACATCAAGATAGCTTTTATCTAGTTTATTTGGAAGTTTTAGCACATGTTCTTTAGGACATGAATTGAGGATCTAAAAGTTAAAAATGATGGCACTACTTTTGAATGTTTGTGTAACACTTCTCTTTAAACTTTTATGCATATTATTAGAAGGATTAAGTTAGTGGTGAAAGGGATAGTTAAGTAAAAATAGATTGAGCTCTTTGACAAGAGCTCGACAAGAGATTATCTGTCAACATAATTCTTACCTCGTAAAGACAGAATGACTCCAAAAATTAGGACAAAATGCCTCATTTGTGAAGTTAGATGATAAAAACCTATAATGGGATGTGTAGGAGGTTTATTCTTAAAATGCTTGAAATGACTAAGATTATATTTTAAGATATGCATGACCATTTCCAAGTACTTTGCAAGGATGCTAATAGACAACTAGTTATAAACATTATGTTGCAACATTTAATCAGAAAGGTTTTTGATTGGATTTTTGAAAGTATCTCATCCCGTCAATTATAAGAGCATGCACATACAAGATAGGAATTAAGATATAGGAAATCCCTATCTTTGCAACTCAAGTGATTAAATTTGCATATCTGAAGAACATTCAAATGTGATTATGAAATTTTTTGTTCAAATCCTAGCCAATAAAACATTTTTAAAATGGTGCTCTAATCAACTCTATAATAACATTTATCAAGGTCAAACTTATCCATCAAAGCATTTTGGCCTAATGGCTGGGCTAGTTTCCCAAGAATAAGCCAACATTTTATTATCACCTTGTTTGCAAAATATAACAATGCCATAGAGAATATGTTCGATTCCAATGTGTCAACTGCATAACAATGCCATAGAGAACATGTATGATCCAATGTGTTAACTACAATTAAGCCAACACTAAATGTCAAGAATATATATGTCTTTCATGAACCTTATTTTTTAAATATAAAAATACCATAACGATCACCTCTAATTCCAATGTGTTAACTACAATTAAGCCAACATCAAATTGTCAAGAAGATATGTCTTTCATGAACCTTGTTTGTTAAGTATAACAATGCCATGGAGAACATGTATGATTCCAATGTTTTTACTACAATTTTATAGGAGCTATTTGAAATAAGGTATTTGAAAGAGTGATTAGATGCCAACCAATCATTGCATTTTCAATCTTCCCCTCAAGAATGTATTTAATTAGGCTTTTATTGATGCTCGATTCATGAGGTTTCTTTTTAAAGGCTTATAAGGCTTCTAAGTATAAGATATAAATATGATCTTCAATGTGATTCTACATGGTTTGATAGAATTCAAATTGGTTTTTTGCTAGATTTTCATAGAAAAAAAACATGCTCAATTTACCATAGTTAGGAACAATCATGGAAGGATACAATCATGAACACAAAATCATAGAAGGATTTGTTGGATGTCAACCATAGAAGGATTTGTTGGACATCAACTTGAATATACTCGGGGGTTGGATGTTCAAGACCAAATATTGGGCATCGGTGAAGGTTTCATATGTTGAAATCAAGCTACTCAAGTTCGTTCTTAATCTGGGAAAGGTGACATGGGATTTATGTTAATCCTTACCAACCATTGATGAGATTTTATTTGTAATTCATATCTAATAATATTTTCATTATTCCTCGCATACTTGACAACAAAATGATGTTTTGTTACTACCAATGATGAAGGTAAAGTTATCCAAAATTTCATTTGATACGCAAAGAAAAAGGAGGAGTGTCAATATGTGTCACATAATCTCTAATGCCTTCATACATTCTGGAGCTAGACGACCTAAACATTACACACTAAGCTTCATTCCAACACTAAAAATGTTAAATAGTGAAAGTTGACTTATTCTTTTCAAGCTTAATTTTCTCCTAAAGAAAAAGAGGAAGCAGTGTGATTTTTGTATGAAAAAATATAAATCATCCAAGTTTTTGGCCCGCGTCATTATCTTCCATCTAAAAAATTACATGTAATTTCAAAAGAGTACAAGACTAACCGTTCGCCATTTCCAATTACATGCTAAGTAATCATAATATAATTTGCAAATATGCAGTTGTAATTAGATTAAGAAATCTGAAGTGATGTGATGCTTCAGATTTGGTTATGATACCCTTTCATCCACATATCAATATAGGATGTGAATCAAAGGAGAAGGGACACAAGCGATTCTATTTTTTCTGAGGTACATTGCATTCATAAAAAAATGTTATTTGAGACCTGATATATAGAAAGAGCGATGTAACTGATACAAATATATAAGATATGTGCTTCTATCAACAGAGAGAGTCATTTACAAGTAAGAGTGGTCATTTGTGTTTTTGAAAGGAGATTATTGCATTTCTATCTGATTTAGTCCGATAAAACTTATGTTTTTTCTTCTCTTTATCTTATTTGATATCTCAAAAGAAATTAAATTTCCTTTTAGACTTTTAAACTAGCAGTAGATTGCATATTTGATATAGATTTGGACATACTCACAAGGTTGTACCTAATAATCTGTACTGCAGATGACTCTATTGCCCAAGTAGAACAGGGCACTTATCTTTATAGAATTTTGAAGTTTTACGAATTTCATCTAAAGCATCTACATTATAAAATTCTTGGTGAAGTCATAATATAGTTTCAACATAATTCACCTACTTTCTTAGGAAGTACAAATTAAAAGTTTATTTAAATCTCTTGCCTCCTGAAAACTTTTTGTTGCACTTGTGATTTGATCATCTATTGCACTATCTTCAGAACCTAAGTGACAGATTCAAGAATAGGTGCACCCGCCTTGGCCCTGCAGAGCCATAAGCACAGAGGATTTGGATCGGATTGGTTAGTTCTGTTAAGTTGGCCTCAACCTCTTGAAATCTCAACATTGAGTTGGCAAGGCTCATAAGGTGCAGAACCATAAGCACAGAGGATTTGGATCAGATTTGGATCAGATTGGTTAGTTCTGTTAAGTTGGCCTCATCCTCTTGAAATCTCAACATTGAGTTGGCAAGGTTCCTCTTGAAATCTCAACATTGAGTTGGCAAGGTTCCTAAGGTGCAGAGCCATAAGCACAGAGGATTTGGATCAGATTTGGATCAGATTGGTTAGTTCTGTTAAGTTGGCCTCAGCCTCTTGGAAGTTAAGTTGGCCTCAGCCTCTTGGAATCTCAACATTGAGTTGGCCACGGCTCATGTGATTTTGGAAACCAACACAACTCACGTGTCCTGCCTCCACCTTATACTGTAGAATGTCCTTCAATCATTTCATGCCATTATTACTAAATCGTCCCAAAGGAAAGTGGAATTATAAAGATACATTTGCAAATCTTCCACCAAGTTGGCTTTATCAATCAACTTTATTCCCACATTGGCCATCTTATCATCTTATCAGCAATAGAGTTCCCTTTGCATAGTGTATGAGAAACTTTAATTCCCTTCAAAATTCAAAATTCCATTGATTACAATTTGGGAGTCTTCCTGTAGGAGAATTTTCTTGTTAATTTAAGATACAAATTGAGAATACACAAAATAGAGACGAGACAGGATATATCGTGGTTCACCACAACTGTGGCTATCTCTACACCAAGAGCAGAGCAAATATATTGTTCAGTCATTGCAGCTTGCAGCTTAAGATACACAGGGCTTTTCAAGAGAATATGAAAAAACAAATAAGAAGAATGTGAAATAAACAGACATGACAGTTGAACTTCCCATCCAACATTTCTTGCTACTTATCCAACATTTCTTGCATTTCTCTTAGCTACTTGGAGAGAAAAGATAGTGACCATACATTCATTCATTTCTCTTAGCTACTTGGAGAGCAAAGGTTGATTCTTAGCTACTTGGAGAGCAAAGATAGTGACCATACATTCAGCTACATTATTTTTCCCTTCCGAAAGAGATTTTGATCCAATTGTTAATATATTATTCTCTGAATCTAGGATGACACATCCCACTCCCCTCTTCCCCATATTGCCTTTAGATGCACCATCAACCCATCCAACACCAATCTTCCCCTGATTTCAACTCTTTCTTCGTCCTGATTGGAAGGATCAACCCTTGAGTGTACAATTAGTAACAACAATAATAGCAATGAGTTATGTTCTAGTAACAAAAACAATAGCAATATTAGTTTGAATCTTCTCATTGTTGTATAAGTTTAAGATTTGGTAACAACAATATTAGTTTGAATCTTTTCATTTTTAGGATCAATATTTAATTGTTCCTCATAAATTTAGATATTTATGAACCAATCCATAGTAAAATAGATTACAAGAAAATTGAACATAAATTTAGTTCAGAATGATGATGAAAATTTCATAAACTCACTTTGTGATATAAAATTGAAAAAATTACAATTCTTCCGTGAGAATTATAAAAACCTAAGTCCTAAATACCATTTTTAATAACACATTATTGTGCCTCTACATTCCATGAATGCCATTCTACCCAAATTTGCCCAAAACAATAAAATTCCCCTACCCTTTGTAATTTGATGGATCTCCATAAGTTGTTTCAAAGCAATTTTTTGTAGGAGAGGCGGGAATTACAACATCAACTGTGAAATTATAAATTGACTCAAGAAAAGTGAAATTATAAAATACACCGAAGACACCAGCAGATATGAATTTATTCGACTTAAAAAAAAAGGCTAGATAAGTGCTACTAGATAATATTTTAGCCAAATGCAAACATTCAAAAATAGTTTTAGTTTTTCTCAAAAATGAACATTAGAAAGCAGTAAATGGGAAAAGCTTTACATCAAGTAAATAAGTAAGAAGACATTGTGCATCTTGCACAGATAGCAGAGAATTTGGCGTACAATTCAAAATCATTCATAATCCCACAGCTCTTCCACTGATTTATAAGGTCCCTCTGGACACACAAACAATTCTGCACCATCCAACTCCCTTCTCTGCTCAAGATAATTCTCTCTATCAGAAACAATCTTATATGGTTTTAAAACAAAATAAGAAAATTATCAAGAAGCTTGAAAAAAAAATCTCAACTTTGTATAAATCAAACCTGATCTGGAATGGTACTTAGAACATTGAATTCCAATTCAGGAAGGTCCCATCCAAACACTTCAATGTTTTCTTTTATTCTTTCAGTGTTGGTGGACTTGGGAATGGTGCTTGTTCCTCTCTGAATAGCCCATTTTATTAGCACCTCCCCTGCTGCCTTCCCCGCTCTTTTAGCAACCTGAATATGACACAATTTCACTCTCTCAAATCTTTCATCATTCTAAGCCTTACAAACTTACTGATTTGATATATATACATATAAAAAAAAAGTATTCATCTACATACCATTTTAACTGCATCATCATTAATAAGGTCTCTTGTTTGGCTCCCCTGTGAACCCAGTGGTGAATATGCCTACAGGATCATTGTTTACCATCATAAAACATCAAGAGAAAATAGTAGAGATTTAAGACCCCAAAAAAACCCTAGAAAAGAAGATTCAGTATAAGTAAATTTTAATCTCTTACAGTAACATGTATGTTGTATTTCCTGCAAGCATTATAAATCTTATCATTTCTCCAGCCAGGGTGCATCTCCACCTTAGCCCAACAAAAGGAAAAAAAGTCAGAGAATATGCTATAAGATCATGAATAAAAGATAGGCAAGAGCCTACAATGCAAACAACATTATGGTAAATTGTGAAAAGGTTGGTCTTGGGTTCAAGTCTATTTGAACTAATAGACTATAATAATAATTAATAGGTTTCCACCCATTACCTATAAAAAAGATTATGACAAAATAATAAAAAATAATAATTAATCTCTAGACTTCGGCCCATTATCTATAAAAAAGATCATGAACAAAAGATTAAACATTTTGCTGTGCTTTTAACAAGCCTGTAAGAATTTTATCACTCTTGCCAAGAAGGATATTGTCCAAAAGAAAAAGTAATGATCACCTTGCAAGTTTTTATAAGAGATAATACCTGACATACAGAAGGCATAATTGTAGCATAAGTTAGTAGAGATTCAAGCTTTTTCACAGTAAAATTGCAGATCCCAATCTCACGAACTACCTTGTCTGCTACCAGCTTTTCCATTTCTTTCCATACCTTCTTCATGTCTACATCCAACACATCACCGGCTCTCGGAGGCCTGCTTGCTTCTTCTCTCAAGCGGAAGGGCCAATGGATCTACAAGATAAATGGATTACATGTTTATTAACTCATAAATTATTCCCCTTTCCATGGGCTTCTATAGAGTTGCATAGTCAGTTGAACTTTAAATCATGTTTCCTATTTACATTCTTAATTGGTGGAAACAAAACAAAATGAAAAAGTCGGAATACCAAATATCATTTTTAACAAATTTTATAACAGGTAGGAGATGGATCCTATGGGCAAGGCTACTGATACAATACTCAAATCCAATTGTACACCATGAAAGGTGTTGAATAAAGAATATAAATTGAATTCATACCATTGAAATTTTATTGCTGGGTATGACATGGATCAATGCTCAGACCCAATTGTATACCATGAGAGTTGTTGAATTATGAATACAATAAATATACTTATTGGTAGGGATGGACCCTATGGACAAGGTTACTGATACAATACTCAAATCTAATTGTACACCATGATAAATTTTGAATTAAGAACATAATTTAAATTCATACCATGAGATTTTATTACTGCTAGAAGATGGATCCTATGCAATACTGAAATGCAATTGTTTACCATGAAACGTATTGAATATAAAAACAATTTTAATTCATACTCTAAAATTTCACTACTGGTTGGAGATGATATTATGAACAAGGCTACCGAAGTAATACTCAAATCCAATTGTATACCATGAATGGTGTTGAATTGAGAACATAAAACTATATATGACTTCCAATAATTTCTAGCCCAATTTTAATCCTATTATTTTTCTCCTACTTAACCATGGCAGATTGTTTACCAGATATAGATCAAGATAGTCAAGTTGTAGCTCGTTGAGAGTTCTATTTAAAGCGGGTCTCACTCTTTCTGGGGACATTTCAGTGCACCTGCCAAAAACAGAGACAATTAAATTTCTGAGAGAGATATATAATGAGTATTAAACATGGTTTAAAATCATAATTACACCATCATGGGATATAGGGGATGGCGGAAAGGGGGATAAGTTCTGCGGATGGGAAGGAGGGGTCTTAATTTGGGGATGGTGGGGGTTGTATAGATTAGACGTATGGTATTTAAAATGTCAGTTATGAAAAGATGTATTGCAATATAAGATATAAAAATATAAAAGACTAAATACTTAAACATAAGTTTACAGGATATACATATGAAAAGATATATTGCAATATAAAAATATAAAAGACTTGAACACTACATTATATTAAATTTAAATTTAAATTGAACCATTGAACATAATTGCAATATAAGATATGAAGATATAAAGATGTAAAAGAGTAAATACTCTCAACATTACATTATATTATATATTGAATTGAAATATAGAACATAATCAACAAATAGTCCACAGATATCCCATATCCCCATTCTCATCCTTGGAGAGTGGTGGATCTGGTGGTGCCATTGAGATGGAGGGACTCAGGATGGGGGTGGAACCTGGTAGCGCCATTGGGGATGGAGTCCAAGTCCAAGACTCCCCTCCCCAGTCTCCGAGACATGGAGCAAAGGAGGGGGATCGCGTCTCCATATTACTATGTTTAAAACTAATTATAGCAAGCCATGGGAGGGCAAGGATTAAACCAACCAGAGTTTAGATGTAATAAAGAGATCCTTGCGCTCAATTCCTGCGTCCATGGCAGCCCTCAGTCCATATCCCACCTGCACAAACACCATGATTCTTGAATCAATACAAAGGCCTAAAACTTCATTTACAAGGCCAAAATTCATCACCCAATACATAAAAAGAATTTGCTAAATTAGTACTTCAACAAATGGGTAACGAGTACTGAAAGAGATATATATATAACCTCTTCTTGTACAGCATATTGTGGTGCAGTATCAACATGGCGGTAACCATCCTGCACAATGGCATTGAAAACTGCATCCCCTGCAGCTTCTCCTGCTTTCCAAGTTCCAAGCCCAATTGCAGGGATTTCATTACCACTTAGAAGCTTGAATGTATTATGAGAGGCCCATACCCATGGATAATCTTGCTCTGCTATTATCTCTGCTTGTGCCATGCTTAGATCCTTACTTTATCACTTCCACGCTGTTTCAAATGTCAATACAAGTTGTCTCTTTGTTGCTTCGGTTTCTTCTTCAATAGAGAGAGTAAGTGTGATTTATTTTGGTTCAGAGGAATTATATGAGATTTATGAGGTGTCTGTATACATTACACGTTTTGAGAAGTGTACATGAACATTTGTCAATACTGACACGTTCCTATGTAGCCTGTTGATCCATGGATTTTAGCTTTTGATATTAAAAACCATTTGCCATTTCATAATGTTTCTTCCAATGGTGTGTATATATATAAACAAGTATGATTTGTGAAATATCTGTCACAAGTAAGATAGGGTTTGTGATATTAGTGGAATTACTTAAAGCGCTCAAATTTAGAGGTCAAAATTAAGCATGTATCTCAAAAAAACGAAAAAAAATAAAATAGAAGATTACCAATGCTCATTTAGCTGCAATGTATTTGATCATGTTGAGCTGGTAAAAAGTTTTGTTGTGTATTAGACTTCCTAATAATAGTCCCGTATTGTTGATTCTAGGAGACAGACCATCTTGCTTAATATTTGGAAAAAGTAGATGTTCAGTCATATGTTTTCTAATCCTATATTCATTTTTTTTAGATTTGAAAATTTTGAACTATATGTAACACTATTTGGCCATTTGTTTATTTATATTTTCAGGAAAAATAAGACAACGAATCTCAAAAACCAGTTGGAAGAATAAGTACCAATTTTTGCAACTATAATGTAGAGATATCTATTGTGCAAGGCAACTTCAATGTTAATTTAAGTTCAGATTGTATTGGTTTACATTGTGCAAGGCAACTTCAATGTTAATTTAAGTTCAGATTGTATTGGTTCTTTCTATTGTGGCGCGGAAATTTTGACCTCAATGTCTTTGAGATGGTTAGCCTTGTTTGAGTTGTGAGCTTAATGACCTATTTATGTAATGATGCTTTTGACTAATTGATTTCTTCTAATTTGCAGCTCCTTTTTGGACTTCTAGTCTATGTTCTCTCTTTTTTTTAAACTATGTTCAATAAAAAAGTTTTATTTATTTATTAAGATATTATTATTATAAGTTCAGATTGTATTGGTTCTTTCTATTGTGGAAGGAAATTTTGACCTTAATGTCTTTGAGATGGTTAGCTTTGTTTGAGTTGTGAGCTTAATGACCTATTTATGTAATGATGCTTTTGACTAATTGATTTCTTCTAATTTGCAGCTCCTTTTTGGACTTCTATTCTATGTCCTCTCTTTTTTTTAAACTATGTTCAATAAAAAAGTTTTATTTATTTATTAAAATATTTTTATAAACTATCATGCTCATACTTTAAAAACTCTAAGTTAATTATATCCAAAGATATCAAATAGAAACGCAACATAAGTTTATATAAGAATTTTTTTTAATAAGAAAATGTATAGCAAATAAAGATTTTTTTTAAAGTTTTCGTCACCAAAATTAAACATGTTCTTGTTGACAAGGATGACATATTTTCTATTATAAGATAAATTGTGTTGTTTTTGTGATATGTTTGTAAGGGAACTCCATTTTTTGTTTTTTTTTAAAGAGGGGTAAACGCTTTGACGTGGAGCTATGAACCAGTGAGGCCACAAACGGGGGACCTCATCCCCATGAGATTTGAACCTTGATGGCAAAAATAACAACACAACAACTTAACCATCACAACATGCCACTATTAGCAATAGACTTTTTAAAAACCATCAAACTTCACCATAAGGGAACTCCATTGTTAAGCACAATTGATAAACATTTACATTTAATGTTGTAAAGTTTAGCCAAAATTTGCTTTCATATATCATAAAATTTAGGAGAATGTTACTAAAGTTAGTTTTTTTTTAAATTTACATATAAAGCATTTTTTACATTGTTAAATTTAGATAGAATTTATATGAGATTTGCTTGCAATGTTATAAAAAAATGAACTTTTTTTAATGACTTGCGACATGAGGCTTCCATTATCCATGAGAGTCATTTGCTTGCATTTAGAATGCTAAAATAAATAAACAAAAATCCCAATTAAAAATATCCTCTACAATAAGATTTATTTGCTAAGCAAGATCATCAACTAGCATAAAATTTTCTTCTCTATAATAAAATGTCCAAGTTTTCTTTTCCATTGACCATTTTTCTTGTATAATATAATTTTTAGAAATTAAAATTATTAAATTATTTACATTTAGCATTACTTGTTTATGGATAGTGTTTGAATGTACAATGACCCTAGTTAATTAAAATTGAAATTGCCTTGCACAATGGATATCTCTACATTGTAGTTGCAAAAATTGGTACTTGATTTCTTCTAACGGGTTTTTGAGATTTGTTGTCTTATTTCTCTAAAAACATAAATAAACAAACAATAATGTAATGTTAGAATATAACTCAAAAATTTCATTTTTTTTGATGAAAATACGATTAGAAAACATGACTAAACTTTTCCAAATAGTAAACGAAATGACCTATCTCATGAAGTCAATAATAACATTATTACGAAGTTCAATACACAACAAAACATTTTACCAACTCAACATATGATCAAATATTGGTGATCTTCTATTCCCCTTTTTTGGACAAGGAGCACTCCTAAGAAAAAATATGCTTCAAATTTTTTAGTATATTAACAATAAGAACATGCTTCAAAGTTTTTAGTATTGTAGGTGCACTTTCAGTGCACCATTTTAAAAACTTTTAAAGTTGCCACCCATAAAGAATTTCTTAAAATTGTTCTCAGTGTGTTTAACAAAATTTCTATGAAGGATTGAATTATTTCTAAGTCTAGATATGCAAATGTGAAAGCAAATAGAAGTCAAAATTCATTTTTCCACCATGGAGAAGCACTTTTCTAATTTTCCGCAATGGAGAAGTCAACTTGGGATTTTCCACCAAAGAAAAAATGAAGTGTAGTGGAAAACTCATTTTCCACTGCGACTTTCGCAGTCATTTTCTAATTTTCCGCAATGGAGAAGTCAACTTGGGATATTCCACCAAAGGAAAAATGAAGTGTAGTGAAAAACTCATTTTCCACTGTGCCTTTCGCAGTCATTTTCTAATTTTTCATGGAGAAGCACTTTTTTGAATTTTCCACAATGGAGAAGCCAACTTGGGATTTTCCACCAAAGGAAAAATGAAGTGTAGTAGAAAACTCATTTTCTGCTTCGCCTTTCGTAGTCATTTTCTAATTTTCCATTGGAGAAGCAAATATTTCATTTTTCAGCAAAAAGAAAAATGCATAGCGGAAAATTCATTTTCCACTACGACTTTCGCAGGCAAAGTCCAATTTTTCACATGAGGAGAGAAAAGGCAAATCTCAATCCAAGCTGAAGGTATATGGGGTCTAGCATCAAGATTACTCCAGAAAAATAATTTGTGAATCAATCTACATCAAAATTGTGCCCACTACATGAAAATGGAAACTTCATTTTCCACTGCGACTTTCGCAGTCAAAGTTGAATTTTCCACCAAAGGGAGAAGACAAAAGTCAGATTTCCGCTATAAGAATTCCAGAGAATTTCTCCCAAATTTTAGCAGAGAATTAACATTGTAAGCATTGAAGATAACATTGTTGCAGATTGAAGACATGGATTATACAGCATTGAAAGAACAATGGTTGGAAATTTTATTTTACTAATTCTGATTTTGTAGCAGTCATATAGAGCAGAATTCAGAAATTCATATCTTTTTACTCATTGATTATATTTTCGATCACTCCGGTCAGGATGAAGATAACTAAGTTTGGAAGAACATATCCAAAAATGAGCTCAATCCAACGGTGGAATAAAAAGATATGCCCCACGAAAAATGGCTCATTTTTACCTGGCAGAACTATCTATTTTGTTGTCCACTCAATGAAGGAAAGATTTTGATATTGATTTAACATTTTTAAATGTCAATTGTTAACATATAATTTAAATATGTTAATATCTATCATTATTAACTTTAAAAGTTAATAAGCATATCAGTTTTCAAAAGGAAAAATATGAGAAGTTGAAGAGACAAGACCAGTTACAGAATTGAAAAGTCACTGGAAGAAACCAAACGGTTGCTGGAGAATGTATTTATTGTAAAACTTTTTCCATTGAGAGGGGCTTCTTTTCTGCAAGAGTAGGTATTGCTAGAGTAGAGGGAAGACAGTAGTTTATTTTATGCATTTCATTTCATGCATTGATTTCTATAATAGATTTGGCCAGAGTTGCAGGCAAATAAAAATCAGAGCGTTGTATTTGTTGTGTTCAAAACAAAGAAGAGTTTTGCTTCAAATCAGAGAATTTGAGTATTATTTTCTGAATATATTCAATCAGAGTATTGTTGTGTTCAATTTTGGACATTATCTTGCATCTTGCGTCAAATAATGAATGTGTTGTAGATCAGAGTATTTGCACGTATTCCTATTGCATAAATCTGAATATTAAATCTTCATTTCTTCACTGCATTTACATAATCTGCATCCATATTGCATTACCGATATCAAGAAGTCATAGGAGTTGTGGATTCTTGGCATTGGCTAGATTTAGGAGTTAAAATCTGCCTGAGTTAGTTCTGTCTGGGACTGGCTTGGTTTTCCCTCTTCCGTTCTTAGTTTAAGAATGTACTCAATTAGTTTAAGAACAAACAAATTCATTGAATATCATTGATAAGGGAGTTGTACCTTTCAATTCAGAGGAAATCTATCAACCTCATGATAGATTATCCAACTGTTGGTATCAAATTGTTTCTCATAGGTTTGGGCATTTAAGAGTTACATTGGAAAGAACAATCTGTTTACCAACAGATTTTTGGCGACTCTGCTGGGGAAGCGGAAAAGAAGATTAGTGCTGAAGTTTTACTTCCTCAATTTTTATTATTATCTCTTCTTACAGGAGATTGGCGACTCTGTTATTAAACGACCATGCCCATTAAAGTTGTGAAAGGAAGAAGGCCAGATCCTTCTTTGATTGAACTTCATCAAACACATGATCTAGTATTGCGTGATTCATTTGATGCTTTTAGAGAAAGCATTACTCATGGGAGAAAAATGAATTTGAGCATTGAAGAAGATCATGCACCAGTCCTTTTATGGAGAAGTGTTTGTGCCAGGTATCACAAATTAAAGGAGCTAGAAATAAAATCAAAGTCATTGCACCACTGTAGAGAGAGGGTGTTGCAGCTAAGAAAAGAATTGAAGGTAGATAATGATGAGATTACAAAAGTTCTGCACCATCACATCCCCTATAATTTTTCGGTCCTGTGTGAACAAGAGGTTCAACCAAGAAAGAAAATCAGAAGAAAACCCACATTCAAAGAGATAGAAGCTGAAAGTGATTTCAATTTACAATTTCTTTGGACTGCATTTAAACAAAGCATTGCTGAAGTTGAAAAGAAGAGATTAAGTCTCTCCAAAGATCATCAATCCACTATGTTGTTACGGTGTGTATACAAGCAGTACTTTAATGTCCAAGACCAAAGAAAGGGGAGTTAAGTTTCAGCAAAAATGCTTGAAGAAAAACCAGTAAATCAAGAACCAATGTCAGTTAATTGTTCAGTTCCTGGAGAACAAGAAATACCCCAACTTCCAAAGGCACAAATTTCAATGGGCAAAGACACTCTTGATAGTGGCTGGGAAATGGTAAGTGAAATAGAAAATGAGGATTTTTCTATGGTTTCTTCTATTCCTGAGGTTACAAGTTTCAGATTTGATGAAAATGATGATCATCTTTTACATAAAGTTTCTTTTGAAAATCATCCTTTGGTTTGTAAGCAAGTGGAATATGAAACCTTTAAGTTTGAAGAAGATATTTGTAAAAGTGATTTTAAACCTACACAAGTTGATGATGATTCTATGTTGGAATCATTTTATTTCAAAGATAATACAACTCTGAGTTTTCTTGAAGAAATCTGTGTTAACAAAAAGGCTAGAGCATGTGTTGATAATCATTTTACCAAATCTAAAAATATGATTGAAGAAATGGTTGCAAGAACAAAGTTTTAGCAGAGATTCTCTTTGACTGACAAAGTGTTGCAACATAATGGGGAGGACAAAGAACCAGATTATATTTTTATTTGCCATGAAATAGAAGCTAATCGAGTCTTGGTGCCTGCCAAATGTAAGTCTTCTTCTACAACCGATTCAAGTATTGAAGTTTTGAATTTGGATAGGAAATTTTCAGACTTGATAGCTACTAGAAAGGATGAAGTTACTTCAATCCAGATTGATCCTATGTGTGATGAAGAATCATTTTATTTCAGCCTGGATTTGAAATCTAAAAGTTCTATTCAAATTGACTGTGATAAATGTGCATATGATGGAACATCATTTTCAGAACCATTTGAGTATCCTGAATTTTTCAATATTGTTTCGGATGTTGGAATCTCTATTAAAAATGATGTTGTAGAAAGAGATGAAGGTGAGTGTGTTCCTGTACCAAATTCAGAATCTTTATACCTTTCTTCCTCACAAAAAATGATTAAAGGTGCAAGAAGTAACGTGTAGGCAGGCACAGATGAATCAGAAATATATGATGAAGGATGGTTGGTTGGAAGGGATTTCTGGGCCACATATTTTCAGCGTACCTCTAGATTCAGTTTTGATTATGATGAAGTTGCCAAGGGGAAATGTTTTTGGTTTAACTTGCTGGAGCATAATTTTCTTTTCTAGAAAGGTTCATACTTCTCCCTTCCGGTTAATGGCCATGTGTAAGTTTCTTCCTGCTTGCTCTTTTTTTGATGAGGTCTCCTCACCTATATTTGTAAATAAGCTATTGTTTCCACAATTTTTGGTGTGCGTAGCTTAATGTTCCCTGCATTCTCAGTTTTGGTTTTGCCTTACTCCCCTCCGCCCGCCCGGCAAGCAATTCTTTGATGGTCTTCTTTGTGCTTAGACTCTGTAACCCAATGGATAGGCACTTGTCTTTTGCTAGATATTTTGGATTCTTTATGCACTTTGCAACACATAATCCCCATTCAGAGCCAGCTGTAGGTGCACTTTCAGTACACCATTTTAAAAACTTTTAAAGTTGCCACCCATAAAGAATTTCTTAAAATTGTTCTCAGTGTGTTTAACAAAATTTCTATGAAGGATTGAATTATTTTTTAGTCTAGATATGCAAATGTGGAAGCAAATAGAAGTCAAAATTCATTTTTCCACCATGGAGAAGCACTTTTCTAATTTTCCGCAATGGAGAAGTCAACTTGGGATTTTCCACCAAAGGAAAAAAGAGGTGTAGTGGAAAACTCATTTTCCACTGCGACTTTTGTAGTCATTTTCTAATTTTTCGCAATGGAGAAGTCAACTTGGGATTTTCCACCAAAGGAAAAATGAAGTGTAGTTGAAAACTCATTTTCCACTGCGCCTTTCACTGTCATTTTCTAATTTTCCATGGAGAAGTACTTTTTTGAATTTTCCACAATGGAGAAGCCAACTTGAGATTTTCCACCAAAGGAAAAATGAAGTGTAGTGGAAAACTCATTTTCTGCTTCGCCTTTCGTAGTCATTTTCTAATTTTCCATTGGAGAAGCAAATATTTCATTTTCCAGCAAAAAGAAAAATGCATAGCGAAAAATTCATTTTCCACTATGACTTTCGTAGGCAAAGTCCAATTTTCCACATGAGGAGAGAAAAGACAAATCTCAATCCAAGATGAAGGTGTATGGGGTCTAGCATCAAGATTACTCCAGAAAAATAATTTGTGAATCAATCTACATCAAATTTGTGCCGACTACATGAAAATGGAAAATTCATTTTCCACTGCGACTTTCGCAGTCAAAGTTGAATTTTCCACCAAAGGGAGAAGACAAAAGTCAGATTTCCGCTATAAGAATTCCAGAGAATTTCTCCCAAATTTTAGCAGAGAATTAACATTGTAAGCATTGAAGATAACATTGTTGCAGATTGAAGACATGGATTACAGAGCATTGAAAGAACAATGGCTAGAAATTTTATTTTATTAATTCTGATTTTGTAGCAGTCATATAGAACAGAATTCAAAAATTCATATCTTTTTACTCATTGATTATTTTTCCGATCGCTCCGATCAGGATGAAGATAACTAAGTTTGGAAGAACATATCCAAAAATGAGCTCAATCCAACGGTGGAATAAAAAGATATGCCCCACGAAAAATGGCTCATTTTTACCTGGTAGAACTATCTATTTTGCTATCCACTCAATGAAGGAAAGATTTTGATATTGATTTAGCATTTTTAAATGTCAATTGTTAACATATAATTTAAATATGTTAATATCTATCATTATTAACTTTAAAAGTTAATAAGCATATCAGTTTTCAAAAGGAAAAATATGAGAAGTTGAAGAGACAAGATCAGTTATAGAATTGAAAAGTCACTGGAAGAAATCAAACGGTTGCTGGAGAATGTATTTATTGTAAAACCTTTTCCATTGAGAGGGGCTTCTTTTCTACAAGAGTGGGTATTGCTAGAGTAGAGGGAAGACAGTAGTTTATTTTATGCATTTCATTTCATGCATTGATTTCTGTAATAGATTTGGCCAGAGTTGCAGGCAAATAAAAATCAGAGCGTTGTATTTGTTGTGTTCAAAACAAAGAAGAGTTTTGCTTCAAATAAGAGAATTTGAGTATTATTTTTTGAATATATTCAATCAGAGTATTGTTGTGTTCAGTTTTGGACATTATCTTGCATCTTGCGTCAAATAATGAATGTGTTGTAGATCAGAGTATTTGCACATATTCCTATTACATAAATATGAACATTAAATCTTCATTTCTTCACTGCATTTACATAATCTGCATCCATATTGCATTACCGATATCAAGAAGTCATAGGAGTTGTGGATTCTTGGCATTGGCTAGATTTAGGAGTTAAAATCTGCCTGAGTTAGTTCTGACTGGGACTGGCTTGGTTTTCCCTCTTCCGTTCTCAGGTTAAGAACGTACCCAATTAGTTTAGGAACAAACAAATTCATTGAATATCATTGATAAGGGAGCTATAGCTTTCAATTCAGAGGAAATCTATCAACCTCATGATAGATTATCCAACTGTTGGTATCAAATTGTTTCTCACAGGTTTGGGCATTTAAGAGTTACATTGGAAAGAATAATCTATTTACCAACAGATTTTTGGCGACTCTGTTGGGGAAGCGGAAAAGAAGATTAGTGCTGAAGTTTCACTTCCTCAATTTTTATTATTATCTCTTCTTGCAGGAGATTGGCAACTCTGTTATTAAAAGACCATGCCCATTAAAGTTGTGAAAGGAAGAAGCCCAGATCCTTCTTTGATTGAACTTCATCAAACACATGATCCAGTATTGCGTGATTCGTTTGATGCTTTTAGAGAAAGCATTACTCGTGGGAGAAAAATGAATTTGAGCATTGAAGAAGATCATGCACCAGTCCTTTTATGGAGAAGTGTTTGTGCCAGGTATCAAAAATTAAAGGAGCTAGAAATAAAATCAAAGTTATTGCACCACTGTAGAGAGAAGGTGTTGCAGCTAAGAAAAGAATTGAAGGTAGATAATGATGAGATTACAGAAGTTCCACACCATCACATCTCCTATAATTTTTCGGTCCTGAGCGAACAAGAGGTTCAACCAAGAAAGAAAACTAGAAGAAAACCCACATTCAAAGAGATAGAAGCTGAAAGTGATTTCAATTTACAATTTCTTTAGACTGCATTTAAACAAAGCATTGTTGAAGCTGAAAAAAAGATATTAAGTCTCTCCGAAGATCATCATTCCACTATGTTGTTAAGGTGTGTATACCAGCAGTACTTTAATGTCCAAGACCAAAGAAAGGGGAGTTATGTTTCAACAAAAGTGCTTGAAGAAAAATCAGTAAATCAAGAACCGATGTCAATTAATTGTTCAGTTCTTGGAGAACAAGAAATACCCCAACTTCCAAAGGCACAAATTTCAATGGGCAAAGACACTCTTGATAGCGGCTGGGAAATGGTAAGTGAAATAGAAAATGAGGATTTTCTATGGTTTCTTTTGTTCCTGAGGTTACAAGTTTCAGATTTGATGAAAATGATGATCATCTTTTACATAAAGTTTCTTTTGAAAATCATCCTTTGGTTTGTAAGCAAGTGGAATATGAAATCTTTAAGTTTGAAGAAGATATTTATAAAAGTGATTTTAAACCTACACAAGTTGATGATGATTCTATGTTGGAATCATTTTATTTCAAAGATAATACAACTCTGAGTTTTCTTGAAGAAATCTGTGTTGACAAAAAGGCTAGAGCATGTGTTGATAATCATTTTACCAAATCTGAAAATATGATTGAAGAAATGGTTGCAAGAACAAAGTTTGAGCAGAGATTCTCTTTGACTGATAAAGTCTTGCAACATCATGGGGAGGACAAAGAACCATATTATATTTTTATTTGCCATGAAATAGAAGCTAATCGAGTCTTGGTGCCTGCCAAATGTAAGTCTTCTTCTACAACCGATTCAAGTATTGAAGTTTTGAATTTGGATAGGGAATTTTCAGACTTGATAGCTACTAGAAAGGATGAAGTTACTTCAATCCAGATTGATCCTATGTGTGATGAAGAATCATTTTATTTCAGCCTGGATTTGAAATCTAAAAGTTCTATTCAAATCGACTGTGATAAATGTGCATATGATGGAACATCATTTTCAGAACCGTTTGAGTATCCTGAATTTTTTAATATTGTTTCGGATGTTGGAATCTCTATTAAAAATGATGTTGTAGAAAGAGATGAAGGTGAGTGTGTTCCTGTACCAGATTCAGAATCTTTATACCTTTCTTCCTCACAAAAAATGATTAATGGTGCAAGAAGTAACTTGTAGGTAGGCACAAATGAATCAGAAATATATGATGAAGGATGGTTGTTTGGAAGGGATTTCTGGGCCACATATTTTCAGCGTACCTCTGGATTCAGTTTTGATTATGATGAAGTTGCCAAGGGGAAATGTTTTTGGTTTAACTTGCTGGAGCATAATTTTCTTTTCCAGAAAGGTTCACACTTCTCCCTTCCGGTTAATGGCCATGTGTGAGTTTCTTCCTGCTTGCTCTTTTTTTTGGTGAGGTCTCCTCACCTATATTTGTAAATAAGCTTTTGTTTCCGTAATTTTTGGTGTGCGTAGCTTAATGTTCTCTGCATTCTCAGTTTTGGTTTTGCCTTACTCCCCTCTGCCCTCCCGGCAAGCAATTCTTTGATGGTCTTCTTTGTGCTTGGACTCTGTAACCCAATGGATAGGCACTTGTCTTTTGCTAGAGATTCTGGATTCTTTATGCACTTTGCAGCACATAATCCCCATTCAGAGCCAGCTGTAGGTGCACTTTCAGTACACCATTTTAAAAACTTTTAAATTTGCCACCCATAAAGAATTTCTTAAAATTGTTCTCAGTGTGTTTAACAAAATTTCTATTAAGGATTGAATTATTTCTGAGTCTAGATATGCAAATGTGGAAGCAAATAGAAGTCAAAATTCATTTTTCCACCATGGAGAAGCACTTTTCTAATTTTCCGCAATGGAGAAGTCAACTTGAGATTTTCCACCAAAGGAAAAATGAAGTGTAGTGGAAAACTCATTTTCCACTGCGACTTTCGCAGTCATTTTCTAATTTTTCGCAATGGAGAAGTCGAAATTCATTTTTCCACCATGGAGAAGCTCTTCTCTAATTTTCTACAATGGAGAAGTCAACTTGGGATTTTTCACCAAAGGAAAAATGAAGTGTAGTGGAAAACTCATTTTCCACTATGACTTCCGTAGTCAAAGTTCAATTTTCCACCAAGGGAGAAGACAAAAGTCAGATTTTCGCTATAAGAATTCCAGAGAATCTCTCCCAAAATTTAGCAAAGAATTAACATTGTAAGCATTGAAGATAACATTGTTGCAGATTGAAGACATGGATTATAGAGCATTGAAAGAACAATGGCTGGAAATTTTATTTTATTAATTCTGATTTTGCAGCAGTCATATAGAGCAGAATTCAGAAATTCATATCTTTTTACTCATTGATTTTTTTTCCGATCGCTCCAGTCAGGATGAAGATAACTAAGTTTGGAAGAACATATGAAAAAATGAGCTCAATCCAATGGTGGAATAAAAAGATATACCCCACGAAAAATGGCTTATTTTTACCTGGCAGAGCTATTTATTTTGTTGTGCACTCAATGAAAGAAAGATTTTGATATTGATTTAACATATTTAAATGTCAATTGTTAACATATAATTTAAATATGTTAATATCTATCATTATTAACTTTAAAAGTTAATAAGCTTATCAGTTTTCAAAAGGAAAAATATGAGAAGTCAAAGAGACAAGATCGGTTACAGAACTAAAAAGTCACTGGAAGAAACCAATGGTTGCTGGAGAATGTATTTATTGTAAAACCTTTTCCATTGAAGAGGTTCTTCTTTTCTGCAAGAGAGAGAGAGCTGGAGTAGGGGGAAGGAACTTAGTTTAATTTGTTTTGCATTTTCATTATGCATGTTAAGAGTTTGAGTTTTTGTAATAGATTGAGCATAAGTTGTGAGCAAATAAACTCTGAGTATTCTTATTTGTGATGTTCAAAACAACAGGGGTTTTATTCTAAATCAGAGCATTTAGTATTTCTCCTTTGATTATTATCAATCAGAGTATTGTTATTTTCAAATTTGGGCATCATCTTCCATCTTGTGTTGAATTATGAATGGGTTGTAGATCAGAGTATTCGCAGACATTCCTATTACAAGAATTGGGATTATTTAACACTCTCTTTCATTTCATTTTCCAATGCATTTGCATACATAGCATTCACATTACATTACCAATGTCGGGGAGTCATAGAAAATGTGAATTCCTTGGGTTGGCTAGGTGTAGAACTGAATTCTCTACCTGAGTTAGTTCTGTCTAGGGCTGGCTTGGTTTTCCTCTTTCGTTCTTGGGTTAAGAACGTACCCAATTAGTTTAGGAACAAACAAATTCACTGAATATCATTGATAATGGAGTTGTACCTTTCAATTCAGAAGAAATCTATCAACCTCATGATAGATTATCCAACTATTGGTATCAAATTGTTTCTCACAGGTTCGGGCATTTAAGAGTTACATTGGAAAGAACAATCTGTTTACCAACAAGTATATTGACAATAAGAACATGCTTTAAAGTTTTTCAAACTCGTTGGAATTAGAGTCTTGAGAACAAACATCATGCGATATTGTTGTTGGGATTCAACCATGCAGTTTTTTAATCTAAACTCATTGACTTATGTTTCATGAGTAGTGGTTCAAAAGAACACATCTCTCTTATTAGAATGACTAGAACACTTTGTATTCATTGTATCTAGGAGATGCTCACAAAGGTGACCTTCTCAAGAGGTCACACATCCCAATAAATGTATATGTATACATTTTCAATATTCATGTTTATACATACATGTTACTGTTTTTAATGCCTTAATTTAAGTTTAATTAACTATAGGGTAAAAGCACAAACTTATGTCACCTTTTATAAAGGAATAGTGATATCAGAATTTAAACTCTTCAACTTTAATGAAATAAAAGTAGCATTTGTGTTTAGAATTTGAAGATGATGTAAACTAATGAAATGTGTAAAATTAGATGAAGTTTATGTCTATGATTATTATTTTTAATTGAGGCAAAATTTTATTTATTTTTGAATTTTTAAAGTGTATTTTGTTAGAATTCTTTAGAATAACTGAGGGGGGGGGGGGGAGGGGGAGATGAATAAGTTATTCAAGGTCCAAATGCCCTAATAATACTTTTTCTACACTTTTAATAAATCCATACACTTTTCATCTATCCAAACTTAAATCTACCATATTAGTAAGTTACAGTAAATCAACATGCAGAGATAAAACATGCAAGATCAACACATGACACAATGATTTACGTGGAAACCCAATTTGGGAAAAACCATCAGTAACATGCTACTTGATTCTCACTCTTCTAAAGTGATGCCCTATTAAAAGCCTGCCCTATTAAAGGCTTACAACACACTGTTAAATGTGACCTTGTTAGAGGATTTCACCAAACTGTTAGGAATGGGCCTAGTTAAAGGACTTTAGAACATTCACTTGGAATGTCACCCTGTTAAAGGATTCATCTCATGGCTATCAAACCAACCTAAGTCCATAGGATTTAAACTAACTGTTACAATTGCTAGAAAGTAATGATAATGGCCTTTTGATCTGATATAACTTACAACATACTTTGCAGATTTTAGATCACACTTTCAGTTCAATCCTTATGCTTGGCTTCAATCACTTCAGCTCTGATTGCTTGTCTTCTTATCAAGCTTCGTCTCCTTGAGTCTTCTTACTCATCATGCCAATGCATCCATATCTGGGGTCTTCTTATTGAAACAGAGTAACTATGCTCTCTTTCCTCCTTAGCACCTACTTTAGCATTTTATGCTTTCATGCTTGACTGCCTCTCTCTCTTTTCTTCATGAACTTATGACTCCTTAAGTAGAAATTTGATTTTTCTTTTGCCACTCAATTCTCCTTCTCCAATTTTAGGGTTTCAAAATGGATTAGGTAGGATACAATGTATCTACCTCATATCTTGTTCTCATCTAGAAACTTTGTCAGTTGTATCCTTAAAAATGTTTTACATGGTGTTTTGTGCCACTAGCTCATCATTCTTATCTTCCATTTAATTGAAAAACTTCTAGATAACAACCTTGTCGGCTTAGATCTGGCGAATCTTCGATTTTCAAAATAATGCAGCAACTCGGCATTATTGTTTTTACTAGTGCTCGGCATCTCTGTGTTACTCGGCACTATTGCTTTTACTAGTGCTCGACATCTTTGTGTTACTCGGCACCTATATCTGCTCGGCACTTGTATCACTTGGCACTTGAAGTTTACTCGGCACTTGATATCACTCGGCACTTGAAGTTTACTCGGCACTTGATATCACTCGGCATCTAAAGTTTACTCGGCACTTGATATCACTCGGCATCTGAAGTTTACTCGGCACTTGATATTGATCTTGCTCGGCTTCAATTAGGAATCTGCTCGGCTTCAACTAGCTTGCTCGGCTCCCTCTCTCTAATGAACTTTAGTTAGGCTTTATAGATGTTTTAGCTAAAAACTTTACATCTTTGATATGTTTCAGTGTGCTCATTCTCTGTGTCTTATAGTATGTCATCAACACACTTTTTCATCAATGGCTTAGCTGATCTTTGTACTTCATTACAACATCATAACTTCAACCTTTCTCTTGGTGTACTAGTTACATCTTATTGATTGCCTCCTTGTCAATCACTAAAGCAATTGTCATTCTTGCAAGTAGCAAGTTTGACATCAATGACAAAACAATGATTGAGAACATTCTTTACCATTTCCATATATCATTCCAACAACTTTCCTCATGTTCTTTTCAATCATTTCCAACAATCTCCCTCTTTGGCATTGATGGCAAACCAAACTAATCAATTGATCAACTTAGTTACCACCAAGATTGTATACGTTATCTGCTACTTTTCTTTGCTGGCTTCATCTTTACTAGCTGATCTCATATTTCTCCCTCTTTCATTTATATTTCCCTCTTGCTTTGTATTGATCAGGTTTCACATTTCCCCCTCTTTGACATGAATTCCAAAGATGTAGCATCTTTATTATGTAAAATATGAGCTTCGGCTTCTTGTTATTTTCTCCCTCTGTCACCATGCTTGTGACTGATTTGGAGTTTCTGCTCCTGCTATTATCCTCTGCATCATTCTTTTGATATTTCAATTATTCATTACTAATGATGCAGGGCAGCTTCCTTGTTGTTTTAAATTGCTTGAGTTAGGGGTATTACCCCCAACTTGCCTCTAAGATATTCATAAGCATCCTTTGGAAATGGTTTGGTGAAGATATCTGCAGTTTGTTCTTTTTTGTGAATGTATTCCAACTTTACTTGTTTGTCTTCTACCAATTCTCTAACATAATGATACTTGATTGCGATGTGCTTGGTTTTTGCATGCATTACTGAATTTTTGGATATTATAGCACGTGTGTTATCACAATACAATATCACAGGTTTTGTTACCTCTTCTTTCATTCCTTCCAATAGATGTGTGAGCCACACAATGTTTGTACAATTGACTGCTGCTGCCACATATTCTGACTCTGCAGTAGACTGAGATGTGCATGTTTGTTTCTTGCTAGTCCAGGTAACTAGCCTTTTGCCTAGAAATAATGCACCTCAACTTGTGCTTTTTCTATCATCAATGTTGCCTCCCCAATCTGCATCTGTATATGCATTGAGCTCAAATTTTCCATTCTTTTTGTAGTATAGACCAAAGTTATCAGTTCATTTAAGATATCTCATTATTCTTTTTAGTGCTATGAGATAATTTTCTTTAGGATTAGCAGAGAATCTAGCCACTATTCCAACTACTAATGTTATGTCTAGTCTACTATGTACAACATATTGTAGTTTTCCAATCATGGATTTGTACATTGTTTGATTGACTTCAACTGATTCATCATTTTTGGACAGCTTATTTCCTGTTGCCATTGGTGTGCTGACCAGTTTGGACTCCTCTAATTCAAATGTTTTAAGAATCTCTTTGATGTACTTTGATTGTGTCACAAATATACCATGTTTGAGTTGATGTACTTGCAATACAACAAAGAATTTGATTTCTCCAAACATAGACATCTCAAATTCATGTTTCATTTTGTCAGCAAAGCCTTTGCAAAGCACTTCCTTTCCACCAAACACTATGTTATCCACAAAGATTTCAGATACAATAATGTCTTTACCTTCTTCTGCTTTGATATACATGTTGATGTTATCATTAGTTTTTTCAAATCCTATTTGTATTAGATACTTGTGAAGTCTCTCATACCATGCTCTAGGTGCTTGTTTCAAACCATAGAGTGCTTTATGTAGGTTACAAACCATATCCCTGTTGTTTTTATCATCAAATCCTTCTAGTTGTTCAATGTAGACTTCTTCTTCTAGTATGCCATTTAAAAAAGCAGATTTTACATCCATCTGATAGACTTTAAAATCTTTATATGCAGCATATGCAAGTAAAGTTCTTACTCCTTCCATTCTAGCAACAGGGGCAAATGTTTCCCCATAGTCTATTCCTTCTTCTTGAACATAACCCTTGCATACTAGTCTAGCTTTGTTTCTGGTAATCTCACCATTCTCATCTAGCTTGTTTCTGAATACCCACTTGGTGCCAATCACATTCTTGTCAACTGGTCTGGGAACCAAACTTTAGGTTTTGTTCTTCTTTATTTGATCAATCTCTTCTTCCATAACTTTGTACCAGTCATCATCTTGTAATGCACCATATACTGTCTTAGGTTCAGATTTGTTGATTAGACGTGATTCATGTCTTAGTCTGTTCCTTGTCATTGGTCTTGCATCTTTGTCACCAATTATCTGTTCAACAGGGTGATGTCTTTTTACATATTTGGATAATCTTGATTCTGTCCTTGTTTTCATGTTTGACATTTCTGATTCAAGGTCACTATGTATTGAGTTTTTAGGTTGTTCTACATCTCTTTCATATGAACTGACTTCAAAATCAGATTGTGCATTTTCTTCATTCTGCAACTTGAATTCTAAATGCAGCTCGGCATTCACTGGTTGTGAGTCGGCTGAAATTGAAACTTGTTGTTGAGTTTCAATTTGATTGACATCATCATCATTAGTCATTCCTTCATAAGAATACACAAAGGTTCTGTATTCATCCATTCTTTTTGGTTCTTTAGCTTGGACTTTTGTATGTTCATCAAAGTTTACATTTGCACTTTCCACAATTTTATTAGTGTTAGTATTCAAACACTTGTATGCCTTACTTCTAGTGGAATAACCAAGGAATATGCCTTCATCGCTTTTTGCATCAAATTTTCCATTTCTAGCATCTTTAAGGATAAAACATTTGCAACCAAATACTTTGAAATGTTTTACATTGGGTGAGTGACCATACCATAATTCAAAAGGTGTTGTATTTGTACCTTTCCTGACTTGTACTCGGTTCAATGTATGAACAACTACACTTACAGCTTCTCTCCAGTATTTTAGAGCAACAGTCTTTTTCATCATTAATGTTCTGGCACAATCAATCACAGATCTATTTCTTCTTTCAGCAATTCCATTCTATGGGGGAGTTCTAGGAGCTGACATTTGTCTTTTGATTCCTTTATCATTACAAAATATCTCAAATTCATTTGATGTGAATTCACCACCTCTGTCTGATCTTAGGCATTTCAAACTTTTTCATGTTTCCTTTTCAACTCTAGCCACATACCACTTAAACATTTGAAAAGCATCAGATTTTTGTTTTAAGAACATAACAGTCATCATCCTGGAATAGTCATCAACAAACAACATTATGTATTTATCTCCTCTATAGCTTTGTACTTCCATTGGACCACATAAGTCAGTATGAACTAGTTCAAGTACTTCTTTGGATGTATAGTTTTTGCTTTTGAAACTTGACTTTATCATCTTTCCTAGCTGACATTGTTTGCACATGATATTATCAAGCTTCTTCAATTTTGGTAAACCTCTGACTTTCTTCATTTTACTGATCTTGACCAGATTGTCAAAGTTGACATGACATAATCTTCTATGCCACAACCATTCATCATCAAATTTTGCAATAAAACAAGAAACATCATCCATATCAAGGTAAAACATATTACTCCTTGTTTGATCTCCTTTTCCTATTAGTTTACCATCAGTATCATAGATTTTTGCAGTTTTGTTTCCAAATTCTACTTTGCATCCTATATTGTCTAACTATGAGACACTCAGCAAATTGTAGTTTAATCTTTCAACATAGTATGCATTATCACATGAAATTTGTTCTGTGAGCTTAATGGAACCATTTTCTTTGATTTGACATGGAGCATCATTACCAAATCTAACACTATTTCCATCATACTAAGTAAAGTTAACAAACTTACTTTTGTCTCCTGTCATGTGATGTGAGCATCCACTGTCTATGATCCACCTGTCATTCTTGTTCATACATGTTACCAGTGCTGTGGGCTCTTCTTCATCAGATTGATCCTTCATGGCTACATAAACAACTTCATCATCATTGTCATCGGAATTTTCTTCAACAATATAACACTTCTTACCTTTTTCTTTGTAATCTCTCTTGTCATCATCTCTTCTGAATTTGTTTTTGTTCCTTCCTTGTAATCCTTTTTCTGTGTACACCTGGTAGCAATATGACCTACTTCATTGCAATTGAAACAAACGATAGGCAGCTTACCTTTGAATTTTCGTTTACCTCTGTGAAATCTTCTAGCAAGCAATGCTTCCAATTGTTCCACATCTTCCTCATCAGTGCTACTGTCACTGGATACATACTTCATTTTTCTTCCTTTCTTTGATTTCACCTGTTCAGCATCTTTTAGTGATAACTTGGCCTTAAAAGCAGATTCAGCATTCTCTGGTCTGTAGTTGTCAAAATTAGATAACTCAAATGTAGTGAGTCTACCTATTATACCTGCAAAACTTAGATTGTTTCCTGGTATACATCTTAGTTCTTGTATTGCTGATACTCTAATAGCATAGATAGGGAGCAAGGTTCTTAAGAACTTACTATTAACAGTATCTTCATCCAGTTGACCACTTAAGCATCTTATTGCACTTACCACTTCTTTTATTCTTGCGCCATACTGAGCAACATTCTCATTTTCCTCCATTTTCATATCATCAAACTTTCCTCTGAGACTTTCTCTTTTTGCTCTTTGTACATTCTGATCTCCTGCATAAATGTCTGATAGGGCTTTCCACATTTTGAATGCAGTGTCACATCCTTTGATATCATCAAATTCAACATAGTTGAGTGCAGAGGCAATCTCCAGCATTGTCTGATTGTGTTCCTACTTGTTTTTCATGTCTTCTACAATAAAAGTACCAGTTGGATCTACATGTTCAGTGACAATTGAATTTTGGGCATAATCTCCTATGGATCCAAGATGTAGCTTCATCAAACTTTGCCATGCAACAAAGTTGTCTTTGTTGAGCTTGGGAACTTCTCTCTTAGGCATTTTGATCTTTTCTGCTTATAGTTCCTTTAAACTGAATCAGCAGTTCAGCTCTGATGCCAATTGTTAGAATTCTTTAGAATAACTGAGAGGGGAGGGGGGCGGGGGGGTGAATAAGTTATTCAAGGTCCAAATGCCCTAATAATATTTTTTCTACACCTTTAATAAATCCATACACTTTTCATCCATCCAAACTTAAATCAACCATATTAGTAAGTTATAGTAAATCAACATGTAGAGATAAAACATGCAAGATCAACACATGGCACAATGATTTACGTGGAAATCCAATTTGGAAAAAACCACCAGTAACATGCTACTTGATTCTCACTCTTCTAAAGTAATGCCCTGTTAAAAGCCTGCCCTATTAAAAGCTTACAACATACTGTTAAATGTGACCTTGTTAGAGGATTTCACCAAACTGTTAGAAATGGGCCTGGTTAAAGAACTTTAGAACATTCACTTGGAATGTCACCCTGTTAAAGGATTTATCTCATGGCTATCAAACCAACCTAAGTCCATAGGATTTAAACTAACTGTTACAATTGCTAGAAAGTAACGATAATGGCATTTTGATCTGATATAACTTACAACATACTTTGCAGATTTCAGATCACACTTTCAGTTCAATCCTTATGCTTGGCTTCAATCACTCTAGCTCTGATTGCTTGTCTTCTTATCAAGCTTTGTCTCCTTGAGTCTTCTTACTCATCATGCCAATGCATCCATATTTGGGGTCTTCTTATTGAAACAGAGTAACTATGCTCTCTTTCCTCCTTAGCACCTCCTTCAACATTTTATGCTTTCATGCTTAACCGCCTCTCTCTCTCTCTCTCTCTCTCTCTCTCTCTCTCTCTCTCTCTCTCTCTCTCTCTTTCCTTCATGAACTTATGACTCCTTAAGTAGAAATCTAATTTTGCCTTTGCTGCTCAATTCTCCTTCTCCAATTTTAGGGTTTCAAAATGGATTAGGTAGGATACAATGTATCTACCTCATATCTTGTTCTCATCTAGAAACTTCGTCAGTTGTATCCTTAAAAATGTTTTACATAGTGTTCTGTGCCACCAGCTCATCATTCTTATCTTCCATTTAATTGACAAACTTCTAGATAACAACCTTGTCGGCTTAGATCTGGCGAATCTTCGATTTTCAAAATAATACAGCAACTCGGCATTATTTTTTTTACTGGTGCTCAGCATCTCTGTGTTACTCGACACTATTGGTTTTACTGGTGCTCGACATCTCTGTGTTACTTGGCACCTATATCTGCTCAGCACTTGTATCACTCAGCACTTGAAGTTTACTCGGCACTTGAAGTTTACTCGACATCTGAAGTTTACTCAGCACTTGATATCACTCGGCATCTGAAGTTTACTCGGCACTTGATATTGATCTTGCTCGACTTCAACTAGGAATCTGCTCGGCTTCAACTAGCTTGCTTGGCTCCCTCTCTCTAATGAACTTTAGTTAGGCTTTACAGATGTTTTAGCTAAAAACCTTACATCTTTTATATGTTTCAGTGTGCTCATTCTCTATGTCTTATAGTATGTCATCAACACACTTTTTCATCAATGGCTTAGCTGATCTTTGTACTTCATTACAACATCATAACTTCAACCTTTCTCTTGGTGTACTAGTTACATCTTATTGATTGCCTCCTCCTTATCAATCAATTGATAGTATTTGGATCACTAAAGTAATTGTCATTCCTGGAAGTAGCAAGTTTGACATCAATGACAAAACAATGATTGAGAACATTCTTTACCATTTCCATAGATCATTCCAACAACTTTCCTCATGATCTTTTCAATCATTTCCAACATATTTTTTAATTTTTACAAAATACCAAAAATATAGAGTTTTTTTCCTGTCAAACAAATATATGCAAATGTTCATATTTTGGTTTGATTTTGGAATATGTTAGAGTTGGCATGTATACCTAGTGCACCAAAAAAGAAAAATATAAATTGGGTTAATATTTTTGAAGTTTTAACTGGTCAAAATCGAAGTTATCAGAAATTGATAGTTTTTTTCTCCTGTCAAACTTTTTCCATCAAATCTACATATTTTTTTAAAAAAATTACATATTCTTGAAGAAGAATCTCTCCTCTAGTGCAGCATTAAAAAAATATTAATTTTTTAACATGATTTACTATTTTTTTCCTTATTTTTGAATAGACATCTTCCTCAATCTTAAAATACCTACTTGTAATATTTTCAAATTATAACATATTATTCATAATCAAAATTTTTTAAAAAATTATATGATCATAACCGTGACTCCGAGACCTACAAAATTATATTTTTAATTTTTTTAAAAACTTCAATTTAGTAGGTCAAATTGGCCTTCAAAGTGAGATGTTTACAGAAGTTCTGATTTTTGCTTGTTTGGCTGCCACATAGGATGCCACACAGATAGTTTCGGCTGTAACTATTTCGGCCAGAAGGATTTTGGCCGAAACCCCTATCGGTCGATTAAACCACTAGCGGTTAATGTCACTGTTTGATATAAAATAAAGTTTTTTTTTCTTTTTAAAAAAAATTTAAATATACAAAACAACGAAAATTGGAAGGCGATTGTTGAAAAACAATTAATTTTGAAGGAATTTTTAGCAACTATTCTACGGATTTAATCAATATTGCAAAGGATCGAATATTTTGAAGGTGCTTTTTTTCTCGTCTACTTATTTTTATTTTTATGTATTCTATATTGAACCATTAGCTGATATTTAGTGAAATCTAAATTTATTTATTTTTGTTTCTATAGATTGAAGTATTCAATGGGCAGTAAAAGGAAAAGATCAAGGAAATATGATAGAATAAGAGATGACAAAATGAAAGGCCATACAAAACATAATCAAAACCAACCTACTGAAATTCCTGAACAAGATGAGATTCATGAAGAAAATGAAAGTAATGAAGAGGAATAAATTGGCAGTTCCATTGATAGAGACAAATTAGAAAGCATAAAAAAATTGATGGATTTGGATGAAGAACTACTTTTTAACCAAATTTCATCTAAAGATATGATAAATGATAACACTATCAGAAAGCATTGTCAGAACATGTGGGATGAATATTTCAAGGATAAAAGTATATTTGGGCAGGCACAATTATTTGTCAAGTTATTTAGGAGAAAAGATATGAGACATGTTTTGGAGTTGTTGGGTGTTGATAACAGGAAAAGCCATGCGCATAATATTAATAAAACAATAGTTGAAAACTTGCAAAATGCTTATAACAAAATTGACAACACAACTCGAGGAGGTGATTTGAGTAATGCACGTAGAGCATTGATGACTACTATATCTAGTAGAAAATTGACACATAGAAAATAGGTACGTGCAATTTCTAATGTACTACATATATCTAGAAGAATTGTCTAGAGATACATCAAGAGGAAAAATATGCTAGATGATAACATTGAGAATAATTGGGTGAATATTTGTAGAGTTCCTTGAAAAGACATGATTTTTGAAGATGTAAAAAGACAAGTTATTGACTTTTGGACCAAAAATTCTCGTGTTTCTTCCAATAGGCGTGATACTATACAAATTAAAGATCAAGAAACAGGGGCCAAAATTGAACATCCAAAACATTTCATAGATATAACTCAAAGTGAATTATTTCAAACATTCAAATAAGAATTTTCAAATGTCAAAATATATCAAAGAATGTTTGAGAGTTTACATCCTTCCTTTGTACACATAAATAAGATGTGTGAAACTTGTTGTTGTAGAAGTCATGTTGAATTTGGTCTACACTTGCAATCATCTAAAAAAGTTATGGTAGTACTTGATCCTAATTTGGTCATCCCTAGCAGTGCAACACAATTTGTGAGGTCCATATTATGTGATAAATTAGAAGATTCAGATGAATTCAAAGTGCAATGCATCAAAAATCAGTGTGAAGATTATGGAGATTTATGCAAATTTTCTAAAATTATGCAAGTTGAGAATATTAATGAATCCACGCCAGTTTCATGGATGAGATATGAATATGACACATACCAAAATAAGAGAGGAGATGAATCCAAAAAAAAATTATTGGAGAGTGAATTGCATTATGATGAGTTCATGACCAAGTTTCGTCCATTGATATATCCACATATCCAACATTGTCATGGTGCACGATGGCAAGCTAAACAGTTTCGTGATTCCAAAAATTGTTTTCCACCTGGTTGTATACTTTTAGTTGTAGATTTTTTTGAGAATTATACATTTGCACCTCATACACAGCTTCAAGGCCAATATTATCATTCTGAACAAGTTGTAATATTTGTGCAAGTGACTTATAGAAATGCACAATTTGAGGTGGATCAGATAGAAAGATTGGATGAAAATGAACGCATCATCATCAAAGAGGTTCATTTCTATATTAGTGATGATAGAGTTCATGATAGAAGTTATGTGGCTCATTTTTTTGCAATGTTCTCTGAAGATCTCAGAAATCGTGGAATAAATGTTTCAAAGCACTAGATTTGGTCTAATGGATGTGCAGGTTAGTATACACGAAGTAACACATTTATTTAACTTTATTTTAACTTATATTTATTTGGACATGTCTATTTCTATTTGATATATGTACGCGGATAATTGTAGCTACTTATCATGTTTCATGTTCATAAGACAATTCAAATCTGCAAAACCATTGAATTGGTTAGCAATGCAACATGCTAGAACCAATATTAGTTTTTTATGGAATTTCTTTGAAAGTGGACACAGAAAAGGGGAGCATGATGGAGTAGGAGCATGTATAAAATGTGCACTTCAACAATATGAACTTGTAGTTAAATATATGCATTTTGTAAATGTGCATGTTTAATACTCTAGTAGCATATATTTTAAATTTTATATATACATGCATATTGTATGTACATACAGGGAATAGGATAGAGAGCGCAAATCAAATTGTTGAATGGTGCAAAGTTCATTTTGCTACTCAAGATACTGAATACAATAAGCGTTACTTTTGGGAGGTGAAAGGTGAACTAGGTTATATTTATTTTTAAAGTATTTTTCAAATCAAGTTGAGTTTTTAATAAAATATTTATTTTGAAATATGATAATTATTTTTTGTATTTGTAACAGATATAGATCGATCTAATCCTTACAATTGTCAAACAATTCCTGGTATTAGAAGTTTACATCAAGTGATGACTGCAAGAAACCATAAACCTCTAGTAATTAAAGTAAGAGAGAAAACATGTTTTTGTGATGACTGCATTAAGGACAATCTAATGAGTGCATGTGAAAATATTGTGAATGGATATGTTTCACATTGGGATTTGAAGGAGATAGTTAGAAAGCCTCCTTTTGAAGATGCTGACATTGACATTGACATTCATGATCCTATATATTCAACTGATTATGAGCGCAGTTCTGATTTAGTTATGGTGGGTTTGTGTGCATATATACATATATATAAATTAATATACATGTATATTCATTTTAAAATTAATTTATATTTATCTATTGTCATGCCCAAACTACATGGGCAAAACACTTTTTTTTTTTTTTTGAATAGATTTAATTGGAATAATTCGACCTTTGCCAATAATTTCTTTTACATGAAAATCCATAAAGCCTAATTACAACCTTAACATACAAGAATATGAATTATCCATTTTAAATCAATAATGCAAGGATTGTTTGATTCAAATAATCATGCAACCTGAATCTACATCCATGATCATAATTTTCATTTTCAACATGAAAGAAAACTTGAAATTTTACTAAATTGAACATCATCAATTCCATCGTATTTTTGAGATACATCCATCTAAATTTAAATCATGATTTAATCACATGATAACCAATTATACTTAACCACCAATTTTGTTGGCAAACCTGATTCAAAGGCTCAGCCAGGAAAGAACCAAGAAGAAAACTCGGCTTCATTGCCATTTACAAAAAAGTTTAAAATACAATTTACTATAGGATATCAATCCCAAATTTTAACAATATAATTGAATTTTATTCATGTCCCTCATAAAGGGATTCATTTCAAATTTTGCAACACATTTATACGAACCGAGGAGGAAACAAATATCTGATCGGGTGACAACCAAGCATAACCAAGAGACAATCAAACAAGCATAATCATACATGGTTTACACAATAGGATTCAAAATGAATCAAAACTAGGGAAAGGTGGATTCTTCCAACCAGGAGAAGTCAAGCACAACACCAATCAGATGCCCAATCAGGGCTATATACCAAGAACTTTCGTTCTTCCATTTCAACATACCATAATCATACCATAATCATACAAGGTTTGTGCTAACAGGTAGGGGCCCATAACACCCTACCCTTTCTCCCTCTTCTCATCTTGAGAATAGACTCTACACTGGTTGGAGTCCGACTAAACAAACCTTTCCCAAAATTGGTCACTTCTGCCCTCTCCAAGGGTGAGTAATACCAAAACACCCATACAAGAAACATCTCAAAATTTTAAACATAAACATGAAAAGAAATCATCCAAAAACAACCTGGTTTTCAAAGCTTCCCAACATACCCACAAACATGCAAACATTGAAACAACAACAAGGTAGCATAAGCATGAAACAAGAATAAAATCTGAACAAGGGAGATGAGAAATCCAACCTTCACAAAGAGGTAATGGAAATGAACAAGTTTGAGTAGAGTTTCCTTCTTCTTACTTCAATCTTCAAGAACTCCTCTCTAAATGTAGAGATTGGGTAACCACCTCCACTAGTCCAAGAAGGGCCTCTAAATAAGCCTCAAACTCAACCACCAAAGGGATCAATAACTTCTCCCACCCACCTACAAATCTAGAAGCTCCTAACTCAACCCATACTGTGGTTAAACACTAAGTGGAGGTGGGGTGATGAAACTCATGGTAGCTATAGTCAATTTTCGCACAAAAGCAAAAAGAGACTTTTTGAGTGGCCTAACAAGTCAATAAAAGGGGCTTAGGGGTTGGAAAAGACCCCCAACCCATACCCATACCCATACCCCTTGGGTATAAATATTCCATGATTTAAATCCTTAGGAAAAGGTTTGGAACCAAACAAAAACTAGGAAAATAAATAGGAACAACTAACAAATCTAACAATGCAGATTAAGCACTAATCCAGATTAAGGGTGACTAAACTTGATTAAGAACCCAATTAGCAAACTAACACTAACTTAAACCAAATTAGGTCCAAAGGTTACATAGCTAACCCTAACTAGCATGCTGAAGAGCATAAACAATTCATGAGTGTCAAGCGACACTAAAAGTACACAGTTACAAACATTATCATTTACTGATCACATGAAACTACATACATACATCTCACAATTAAAATACTTGAATTACGAACAACAGGGTTTCCCAAAATTAACATATAGAGATTAGTTTTGTTCCTCCGTTGGTTTCCTTAGCTAAAATATCTACACACTCATTGCACACATTAGTAGTCCCGAAAATCACATGTACATATGTATATATATACGTATCAAAAATTCACATAAATTGAAACATACATCAATCAGGATTTCTTTCATCCTACTTATATCTTTAATCATAAAGATTCCAAAATCAATGTGTTAATCCTACATTTTACTTAATTCATCTACATACATATACCTAAAACCTTAAATGACGAACATCAAATATCTAGAAGTATCATTACACAGCATGAAATAATAAAATATGTTCAAGCATTAGATAATATCTCGAGTCATGAGTATCCAAATAATAATAATGTATCACTATGCTACGATGGATCAGGGCGAACTCAGAACATAATGCTTCAATTACTTAACTATTTAATTCATTTCTACTCACATTTAATCATCAGTAATTACATAATCAATATGACATATAACTTATTCATTAATTCAGATTAAATACAAGAATAATCATTGTTAGGCATGCATATACCTAAACATCATAACATCACCAATAGTGAGTATTGAACTATCTAAATGCATAGAATCATAATCATTGAGGTAACAAAATCAATAACATCATCATTAAGTGAAACACCTTGTATTATTGTTAGTGCAAATTAATGTTTAAACAGTTGAGACAACATAGTCATTCTCTAATCTTTAAGTATTAAAGCATGGATGTATCTGTTGTTCTCAATTTTCATTAGGACATCTAAAAACCTCCAACATTACCCATATCCATTCAAATCTCCTACAACAAATTTGACAGAGAAATTCATATTTAATAAGTACATGTGAGGAGGGACCTTACATCTATATTTTTATATACATGTAGGAGATATTTTTGCAGTTCATGCCATACCAGATAATGCGAAAAATGTGGACTATTATCTTTTAAGATGCACAAAAGAAAAACACAAGTTGCTAGAAGGAACTACAGATGTTGATCAATAGTCATATCCAATTGGATTAGTTATTATTGAAGGAACATATTATCAACAAACAAGGGTAATTGATAGTGGTATTGAATTTATTGAATACAAGCCTGGAGGAAAGGTTTTACATTACAATAACCATGATATATCAACCAAATTACAATTTGAAGCAATACAAAGAAGAGGACGTTGTGGAAATCAAAAGTGGAAATTGCCTATTGAAGAACATGAAAAACTTCTAGAGATAATAAAAAGTAGAGAGGATCCTAACAATACATTGTTTGTCGAGCTGTAGTCTACCTATGTACTTATTGTGGAGCTCTAGTTGAGCTATGCCTGTATAGCTCTTATATTTTCATATTTAATATTGACAAGATATCTATTTTATAAATTTTTGTACATTGGATCATTTATCTTGGATATGCAAAATTAGACATTTTTATTTAAATTCAACATGGATATCTCATTTAAGACCACCTCTTAGGACCTCCCCTTATGAAAATCTCTTAGGACCTCCCCTTAAGACCACCTATTAGAACATCCTCTTAGTACCACCTTTTACCTGACCTCTCCTTAAGACAACCCCTTTAGTATTTGTATGTATTTATATGTACATTGTTTATGTTTTCTTACATGTGATTGTTAATGTTGTTGTGTATTTATGTACATATAATCTTTATATGTTCTTATATGATACATCCTTTATGTTTGTATATAATCATTATGTTCTTGCATGTATTAACTTTTATTAACTAAATATTGTAACATGCATTCTTTAGGTCATACTCTTTATATGTTCTTACATGTATATGTTATATGAACTATGTTACATATTACATACATTATATTTTGTTAATTAAATGTTGCTAATTATAGTTAATTAAGAATGTATGTCATTAAATATAGTTAATTATACTTAGATTAAGACATGTCATTAAATATAGTTAATTATATTATAAATAATTAATTATAGTTAGATTAAATATAGTTAATTAAGACATGCCATTAAATAGAGTTAATTAAGACATTACAAATAGTTAGATTAAATATATAGTTAATTAAGACATGTCATTAAATATAATTAATACATGAGACATTAAATATAGGTAATTAAGACATGTCATTAAATATAGTTAATTATACTTAGATTAAATATATAGAACTTAATTATACTTATATTAAGACATGTCATTAAGTATAGTTAATTAAACTTAAATTAGGGCATTAAAAATAGTAGCATGTATGTATAAAAATGAATATTGAAAACATATACATATACATTTATTAAATTTTAATAATTAAATGTTGTAGTTCATGCATTCTTTCTCTAGGTGGTCATAGTCTTTATATGTTCTTATGTACATGTATATGTTATATTCTTATGTACATGGACCATTAAAATTATATATTTAATTACACTTAGATTAAGGCATTAAGATGAATAACATATATAGAAACATGTTCATAACACATACATAAGTTACATAAAAGATTAAGACATTAAAAGATCAATAAGATACACATGTGTACATTAAAAGATCAATAACATACATGTACATATATCTGGAGAATATAATGTACCCATATCAAATGTATAAAAATAGATCATGTATCAAATATCTGGAAATAACATATATGAAACATCAAAATCTGCATATAAACATGTATAGATGGAAATAACATATAAAACATCATTTAGTGTCCATGATATAAACATGTATCTGGAAATAACATATAAAACATCAAAGTGTGACCCATATAAACATGTATCTGAAAATAACATATAAAACATCAAAGTGTCCATATAAAATGTATGTATCTGGAAATAACATATAAAACATCAAAGTGTACATATAAACATGTATCTGTACATAACATGTATGTGTAATAAAATAAAAGGCCACATATGATAATCAGCTACATCCCCCCTCCTGATCCTGCGCCTTGTCCCCAAAAGGGTCTATAAGTTGCATCTGAACCCTGTTTCAAATGATAACATGGGCCATTTAATTATGTGTACAGACAAATTATATCAAGATCTACATATATATAAATCAAATATATATATTTAAATTGTAACATACCTGGGACTCACGATGTGTAGGATCTATCAGTGTCTGCAGATCAGCAAAACGTAACATACTATCACTCAAACCCTATAACACATACACAAACACACACATATACATAAATTTAAACATATAGACATATTATTTACCATAATAAAAATAAATTTAAACATATAGAGATATTTACTATAGCATTATGTAATGCTCTGCTGATCTGACTGATATCTAAATCATGCAATGAAAAAATAGTATCAACGTCCAAGCCAACAGTGCGGCCCTGATCTAAAAGCATGGAGGTAAATAGACCAGGCTGTCTAGCACTGACATCCTGAGTAGGGGGGGTGTTGTAGGGTCCTGAGTAGCTGGGGCTGGTGTTGTAGCTTGGGCCTGTGTAGCAGCAGGAACAATAGAAGGTGCAGGAATGTCCTTCTACCTCTGTGAATCCTCTGGGATTGTTGTACGTGATAAAATATGACTAATCTGAGAGCTCATGTAATGAAGTGGAATCCCTATGAGTGTAGATAATGCTCGATATGCATCTAAAAGATCAGATGCTAAATATGATGCCAAATGATGCAATGCATCCACCTCTAAGACTGTAGAAATGTCTACTAGAGAAGGTATGTCTGCAACTCCATAATCATCATCAATAGGTGCGCTAGATGATGCAGTTGTGGGAGCGGTACCTCGAGACCATAGCATATATCTACCACACCAATCAGAAGAAATCTCGTGTAACTGTGTGGCGACTGTGGCGATGCTCAAAAAAATCTATGCCCTAATTGTGTCATCAGGAACACTCTCGCCTGGAATAGCCATCTATGAAGCTCTCGGCATAACCAAAAGGTTTGGACCCACCATTGCCCATTTTTTAATGGGTGCAGGAGTGTCCGCGTATCTAAATTTGTCAAAAAATCTCCCCTGACCCTGCCCAACATGCCCTAGATAATCTGTATAGTCAACATCGTAGTGTAAATGAAATTATGCAAACAATTGTTTGCAAAAATATAGAGGGAACTCATCCTTCTGTGGCCATCTATGATGAGTGGCCAGCCAATGAGGATACATCAATGGTGCGATGAGTGGATCAGTACACTTCATCGCAAAGTAGCCTCTAACTCTACAATGATCTATATAAGATGGAAACATGGATTTCACCATGCCAGTGGAAACCTCAGTGTCAATCTGTTTATACTTCACAGTGCCAGTGACACTGTGAGATAAAGAAGAATAAAATGTCTCAATGCTCATATCATCAAAAGGGTTGTATGATTCAATGGTCTGAATCATACAAAATAACTCCTCTCGCATTGTTGTGACCTTCTCCCTATTAGGGAGGGTGGTAGAAGAGGAAAGAGAGGTATCCAAAATTTGCATAGCATGAGATAATCTTGCAACTGTATCTCTAAATAATTGTTGTCTATCCTGAGTGGAGGAGGTCGATCTACGTGTTGTACCAAACTCAGAACTCTAACCCCCACCATGGACATTGGCATCCCCTGAGGATGCAGGAGCACGATCCCCAGAACCAGATGTCATAATGTATATATGAATATAAATACAAGGATATGAATGTGAAGCTACAAGAGTGATAAATATCTAGAGATTTGCACATGCATATATGTACAAATATAAACATACAAGTGTATTTAAATTAAAATAATTAAAAGTTAAATTTAATTTGAAACACACGTATATATAAATACACAACATTAAATGTATGGTGCTATTCAATCATGTAACATGTATGTATTTTTAAACAAATTATCTTAGAGACCATATCTAATGTACATTGTAATGTGCTCATGCAAATGTGAAAAATAAATATTTGTACATGTACATGTGTATATGTGATAAATAAAATAAAATTTCTTGATTAAATGATAACTAAGTGTACACATGTGTATATGCAATAAAAAAATAATAATTCTTGACTAAATTCTAGATTTTGATGTAAATGCTTTGATGATTATGGGGAGTGTAGATGAGAGTTAGGACATAGGGATAGAAAAATTTGTTACTAGATAAGTAAATGAGTTTCGTTAGCAAATGTTAGTTTACAATTTAGAACTCATGACTTAATTTAGTAGTTTGAATTAGAGTTAAGAATGTTAATAAAGTAAATGGGATATAGTTTTATTAAGGTTGATAGTAAGGTCAGTCTATTATGGGCTGGTAAACATATGAATAACTATTAGAACCTACAACAGACATAATGACCTAGTAGGAGTCACTAGGTCCCCTTAACATATATATGGATAAAAATACCTAGAAATGTATCATAAGAGGTCATTATGTGTCATTTGGTAATGTAAGAATCATCATTACCTAATAAGACCTATTATATCCTAATAATACATATTAGGACTTATTAGAACCTATAAAAAATAGTATGACCTATTACGACTCCTATATCCCCTTAAGACATGCATGTATGGATAACGTACCAAAAAATGTATCATAAGTGATTTTAATGTGTTGTTTGGTAATTTAAGACTCATTATTACCTAACAATGCCTATTATGTGCTAGTAAACATATGAATGCCTATTAGAACCTATAATAGACATAATGACCTAGTAGGAGTCCCTAGGTCCCCTTAACATATATACATGGATAAAAATACTTAGAAATGTATCATAAGAGGTTGTTATGTGTCATTTGGTAATGTAAGAATTATCATTACCCAATAAGACCTATAATATCCTAATAATACATATTAAGACTTATTAGAACCTATAAAAAATAGTATGACCTATTACAACTCCTATGTCCCCTTAAGACACACATGTATGGATAACGTACTGAAAAATGTATCATAAGTGATCTTAATGTGTTGTTTGGTAATGTAAGACTCATTATTACCTAAAAATACCTATTATGTACTAGTAAACATATGAATACCTATTAGAACCTACAACATACATAATGACCTAGTAGGAGTCCCTAGGTCCCGTTAACATATATATGGATAAAAATACCTAGAAATGTATCATAAGAGGTCATTATGTGTCATTTGGTAATGTAAGAATCATCATTACCTAATAAGACCTATTATATCCTAATAATACATATTAAGACTTATTAGAACCTATAAAAAATAGTACATATGACCTATTAGACACACATGTATGGATAACGTACCTAAAAACGTATCATAAGTGATCTTAATGTGTTGTTTGGTAATGTAAGACTCATTATTACATAACAATACCTATTATGTATTGTTTGGTAATGTAAGACTTATTATTACCTAACAATAACTAGTTGTTAAAATGAACATCATGAATATTTAAATGTGGTTCATTCGGTTAGTAAAGTGCCAATGTTATGGTTAGAATGTGGTATAGGTTATGATTGTAGTTAATATAGGGTTATGTTAGAAGGTGTATTTAATGTCAAAATTAATTTCACCATAAGAGATTATTGTTTCACCTAGATCCATCAGGTTATGTTAGAAACTAAACAATGTGCCCTAAAGTTTTGCTACATTTTTTACTAATGTTTTTCTACATTTTTACCTAATGTTTTTCTACATTTTTTAACTAATATTTTTGACATTTTTACCTAATGTTTTTCTATATTTTTACCTAATGTTTTTCTACACTTTTAATTAATGTTTTTCTACATTTTTACCTCATGTTTAACTACATTTTTGCTGACAAATTAATTTAAATACCATTCTAAAACAATCTAAAATTATTTAAAATAATTTAAATATATTAAAAATAAACAATTCTAAATATTTCACTCACAAAATAGGTAAAAAATAACTACTTTAAGTATGATTAACATTTACTAATCAAAAAACACGTTAAAAAAAAAATTAAAGGGGGAAAAAAAACCACTTACCCGTTATGGCCGAAACACCCCAACTGCTCTCCGAGAACCCAGGAACCGCAACAGAGAAAATGATAGCTGCAAGAGGTTTACGGCGATTTTATTATGTCATCAAGGTTTTGGCCGTAGCTGTTCTGGCTGAAATGGTTCTGGCTGAAATAGTCTATGCCATGTCGGCGCGGGAAACTGCCATGTATGTTCAGCCATAATAGTTCTGGCCAAAACTATTATGATTGAAACCGTTATGACCGAAATACGCTATGGTATCACAAAGGGTGACACAGGTTTGTGCTTCCACCTATTTTTCAAAATTTACAACACAAATAGTAAAAATTAGTTGTATACCAAATAAAACAGATTCAACTTTAATGCTATATCATGTTGAAAGAAAACTTCAACAAATTTTTTGTTACATTTAATAATATTGAAGAAAAACTTTTACTAAATTTTAAAATGTTGAAAGAGAATTCGTGTACTTTCACCTCTATAAATACAAAATCCAATATTTTGATAGGCTTTAAGGAAAATCTCATCCAACTATATAACATCACAAACAAACTTTAGTAAGATTGAATGATATAAAAGAGAAAATTTTGGCTAAGCATTGAAAGAAAAAAAATAGTCTATGTATCAAAAGTGAAGAAAATATTATCTTGATTTCATAGAATTGAGAACACATATAATTAATGCCTTAAGTTTGAACCCATACCACTAATTCCTTGAATCTACAAACCCTAGTGACTTGATCATACACTAACACTTGCAATAGAAAAATTTGAAGCCACACAACTAATGCCTCAAATCCACAAGACCTAGTGACCTAGTCAAACACCAATGCTTGGAATGTTGAACCAAAGCTCAAGCTAAACTATATTTACATATAAATATTCATTTGTAATAAATTAAAAATGCAAATCTCCAAGATTTAAAGGGGAAAGATAAAGTTTTTTTTGTTCATCAAAATTGCAAAATAGGTAACTAAGAAAAAAAAGGATACTTTTAAACAATTAAGGGAAATGATAATCGTTATTTGTTATAAAAAGTATTAATTTTTAAAATATTATTTATAATAGAAGTAGAAAAAAAATGGTCTTGTCTCTTGCATAACCATATCTCAAATATGTAAAAATAACATAGCAAAGCGACTATATACAACAAGGTCAAGCAAGGACCATTGATAGTGGACTAACAAAACATCTAGTGACCCACATCAAGAGTGGGTAGACAACTCACCCACAATAGAGGGAGGAGAGTGAGAGACTACAAAGTGATTATTCCTTCATTGGCAAACAACCATCCAAGCAATTCACACTAGCAATAGGAACATAGTGTTGACATTTATGAATGTCAACAACCATAGGCTAAGGCATAACAAGAGAAGCAAAAGTTAGAGAAAGGCTACATTGTTAGAGGGACCGAGTCAACAAGATGTGGAGTAGTAGGAGAACCATAGGAGGAGACATCATCATCTTGTAAATAGTCTTTAGAGGAAGTGTTAAAGTTTGAAACAATTAAATGATCATCATTTGTGTCCATTCACCAAGTAGCAACACCTTTTCAATGTGAGAGAATAAATTTTAGCTAGATGGCCAGTAGAGAAACACTACTAGCATCGAAAGGGAGGCCCTCAAAATATAGTGACTGGGTCTAAGGCTTGCCCTCAACCATGAGAGCTACATCCCCCAAAAGGGATGTAGAGATGTTAATGTCAACCAAAATGTATTCAAAGGTAGAGGGACTCACTACATGTGTAGTCTCATCTACCTTTAAGAAACAACCAATAGAATTGTTTATGGCCTCAAAGCAAAAAATCTCCCAAAAAATAAGGGGGAGATTGGGGAGACAACCCCACATCAAATGTGCACTAAGTGATTAAGTAAGAGAGTTAAAGGATATTGTCCAAGGTTTGGGAGAGTGTGATTCTCCCAAACCCATAGTTTTTCTAATATCAAATTACATGCTTTATTTGTAGTAAAAGAAGTAATAAAAAACCCTTTTCACAAGGAAAGAGATAAATGTTACTAGAGACAAATGATCTCCAAAAATTTATCACCCAATGATGCAGATCTAGAAGAGAGAGTTAGAGACCAGTAAATCTATATAGACCAACCTACATCATTGGTAAAAATATATATTATCCACAACATCTGAGCCACCACGATAGGGGAGGTCTTGGGATATGTAATGTCACAAGATTACATCTTTAGAGTAGTGGCAGTAGATTTTGTAAGTCGAGCATAGATCCATTGACCAATAATAGTAGCATTAGGATGGGAATTTATAACCCTCACAACCTCAACTAGAGAAACCCCCCCATCACCTAACTAAGAAAAGTCTCTTAGCTCTCAGCAAGTTGACAATCAAGGATACCCAACCCAATGAGGGGTGTAATTACAACTCCATCTAGCATAGTAGAGGGAACATCTAGTGAGGAAGATCCCACCATAGTTAGAACAATCATAGGGGAAGAAGTTTGTAGAGTGACAGTGGACAAGGGCCTAGACAAATTTGAAAATGCCATCTATCAGGAAACAAGAGAGAAACATTATGTTGAATGGGTTGAATAATGGAGAGGCGGGAAATTAGTTATTCCCACACAAATTCAAAACTTTTCCAAATTTAAATTAACACTTAACATACATCCACTACAACTTAAGATCTTTCAATTAAAGTGTAACAATACACCATCAAAAAGATAAACATAAAAGCATGCGTACACTAACATAATGAACACTAGATTTTATGTAGAAAATTGAAGTAGGAAATACCATAAAGAAGTTGATTTTCATGAAATGATAACAACACCAATTAAGGTGGTGTTGATTAGGTGATTTTTTTTTACAAGGCTAACTACTTAAACAAGGGATGATGCTAGTAGGATAACTTCTTGAGTAGCTACGTCCCAAAATATAATAAGGCTTGTTACCAACAGAATGAGAATGGAACCAAAATAGCATATAGTGTCAAGCTTGTGCAACTCTTGTTAGGAACTTTCTACACCCCCTCAAATAGTTATTGAGTAAGTTTGCACTTCCAATATAACCAACACTTGTATGTACACAAATATGCACTTGAAAACTTCCACAAATAACTCCAATGTCTTGAATAAAAAATGTCTTATTTATTTAAGATTACATTTTTATACCAGAATAACAAGATGTGTGATATCGCCAATACATCATTTTTACTGTTACATTTAATTACAAGAATCACACCTAAATCTAGGAAAATACATCACCAAATCATGTTATTACAAATAGGTCACACATAAGATATAACAAGTTTTATCACAACCATTGACACCACAAAAATGTCACAACTAGGTTTAAAAGATGGAAACCTATGATCATTAGATGAATTGATGGCCCCACCTATCACTCTAATGAAGTCAAAAACCAAGAATGATTGGGTCCAAAAACTAAGACAAAAAGTGTTGATTAGAACTGATCCCAACCATAAATTAACATATAATCAACCATCATAAGCCATTCAAGAAACCAACAAGTGTACTAGTAAGAAGAACCAAAAAGAATGAGGTATGTGCATGTTCAAATACACCAAGATATTAAAGATGTATTATGTCAGTCAATCCTACTTATTATAGAAACTCTATTAGGAAACTACATTGGGTGTATTGATACAAGAATCAAATACATGAAATGACCAACCACACAAAATATGTAAGATATTCACATTCTAATCAAGAATTATGTCAATCTCCAATAACATTAACACCCAACCAAGTGGCATACACCAAAAAATGTCCCATAACAACCAATACCAATAGAATGTTGGTGTAGATGTTTTGACATCAACAACAATTGATGTTGACACCAATATGCCAAGTCTAATAATCTTCCCCTTTGGCATGTTAAATCCCAATAACTTGATCATATTAATGTTCTGATTTTTTAGATTAGATAGATCTAAAATGCATGTAATTTCCATTATATGTGGCCTCATGATAAATACATCTCCCTAGAATAGATTGATGATTTTCTACTTTTATTTATATGCCTTGTATTTTACTATTGTAGTTAGTTAATAATTACCTATTAGTTAATGGACAAGGGTGTTGATTTGTAGAGGAATAGGTTGTTTCATGGAGGGCCAATTCGAAGGGGCTATGTCTTATGAAAAAGAAAGACCCTTGGTTAATATATAAAAAGGAGCAAGATTGTGGATAGAAGACACACAATACAATCTTCAGTCTAATCTTTTAGCAATCTGCTCCTTGACGATTTAGTACAAAAATAAAATATAATTTCTAGAATTTATTGCAGACTTCTAGAACAATAACATTTAGTCTAGAATTGTAGTAGATCAATTTATAGCAAGGTATTAATTCTCCATCAATATTATATCTTCAGAATTTGTAGAAAACCTTACATGGTATTGGAGCCAAGTTGTTGAACCTAGGCTCTACAAATTGATAATCAAATTTGAAAATATCTAAGCAACATCCTTCTACCTTCAATGTCCAACACAATCAGACCCAAAGATAGGTTTGATGGAAAAGAACACTTCATTGCATGGAAATCCAGAATTATTATGACTCTTGAAGACAATGATGTAATACAATTTGTTGATGAGGAAACCAAGCAACCTGATGTTGATCCTCATCAAACTATCTAGATTAAAGGAAATAGGAAAGCCATGAAAATTATATTAGATGGAGTTAAAAATGAAATAGTACATATGCTAATGAAACATCAAACAACATTTAATATGATGAGTGTATTATTGAATGTATATGAGGTCAACAATGCAACTAGAACCCTTGCACTAAAAAGACAACTAAATTATATAAAAATAAGGAAGGGAGAATCTATGAATTCATACTTCCTAAGGGTGGCTAGTCTAAGAGATGAACTTGCAAGTATAGGGACCATAATTGAAGACAACAAGTTGTCACTTATGGCTATAGATGGGTTACCGAATTCATGGGAAACATTATCACAAGGAGTAAGTGCTAGAGACAAACTCCTATACTTAAACAGACTTAAAGGAGACTACCTTCAAGAAGAATCTAGACAACTTAAGAAAGGACTGAAATAAAAAATTGGAGATGAAGAACTTCATGTTCTCAATATAAATTCCTACAAAGGAAAGAAGAAACACTTTAAGAAGAAGAAGGCCCCTCAAGGCAATAAAAAATTCAAGAGAGACATATCTAAAGTCAAATACTTCAAATGTGGGAAACTTGGACATTATAAGTCTGACTGCCCTAAGAATACGAAACAAAAAGTAAATTTCACAAAGGTAATGAAGACAAAAAGAAGATTATGATCCTGAAAATTATGTAATGTATTCAGCGATATCAAATGAAGTATCAAGAAAAGCATAGGTAATTGATAGTGGATCATCTCAACACATTGCAGAATACAAAGAAGTACTAGACTCAATATCAAAAGAAGTTAATGAAAAAGTTACCATAGGTGATAATTCCACTCATTTTGTCAAAGGAATTGGGAACTGCACCTTGAAACTAAAGTCAGGTATTTCTCTTCATCTCAAAAGAGTACTCTATATACCAAGAATCAAGAAGAATCTAATCTCTATTACAACACTTGAAGATGATGGACATAAGGTTGCATTAATGGATGGTAAAGTACTAGCCTGGTCTAAGAACTTTTCATTTAAGAAATCAAAGTTGATTGGTCAAAGAAAGGGATACTTGTATGAATTAAATATAGAACCTATTCAAGCTTTAATCCATGAAGCTATTGCTATAAAAAAAGTGTGGCATAAAAGGTTAGGGCACCTAAAATTCAAAGCCTTATTGACTATGGAGAAGATGGTTATTGGTTTGCCTAAATTAAATAAAGATCATTCAAGCATATGCAAAGGACGTGCACTAGGTAAGAACACCAAAAGTCCATTTCAAAATAGCACTAGAAAAACTAACAATATTTTAGAATTAGTCCACTCAAATTTATGCGGACCTATACATGTTCCTTCTCTCAGAGGATTTTTGTACTATGTACTCTTTATGAATGAATTCTCTAGGAAGACATGGATTTACTTCTTAAGATGTAAATAATCTGAAGAAATCCTTAAAATACTTAAAGAATTCAAATCCTTAACTGGAAATCTATCAAGACACAAAATTAAAACTCTTAGGACTAATAATGGAGGGGAATATACTTCATATTTCTTTAAGGGATTTTGTAAAGAAGTAGGGATTAAGAGGGAGTGTATTGTTCCTTACAATCCTCAGCAAAATGGGGTAGCAGAAAGAAAGAATAAGAAAATTGTGGAAGCTGCAAGGGCTATGCTACTTGACCAAAATTTAGGATCTTATCTTTGGGTAGAAGCCACATGTACTGATGTCTATATTTAAAATAGATGCCCTCACTCCCACCTCAAAGATAAAACTCCTGAGGAAGTCTTCTCTAATTTTAAACCAAATATTAGTCATCTTAGAATATTTGGGTGTCCAATTTTCATTCATATTCCTAAAGAGAGAAGAACTAAACTTGAACCTTCATGAAGAAGAGGTATTTTTGTTGGATACAGTGAAACATCCAAAGCATATAGAGTTTACATAACTGGTTAGAATAAAATTGAACTTAGTAAGGATGTGGTGTTTGAAGAAGATTTAGCATTCAAAAGAGCCCTAAGTTCTGAAGATCCTTCACATATACCTAGTTCTAAAGAAAATAATGAACTTGAGTTTCAGAGGAAGAACATTGAAGAAATTGAAGGTGAAATTCAAAATCTTAATCTTGAGGAAACTCAAAATTCTAAGAAAATACCACTTTGGGCCTTTAAGACTATAGAAGTAGCATGGGACTTCTCTACACTAGAAGGAACCTTCAAACAAAGTAAAAGACCAGAAAGATTATCTAGCTATGCTACAACCATGAGTGATTTATCTAAATCAGAACCAACCAATGTTTCAAATGCTATTAAACATACAGCTTGGAAGGTTGCTCTTACAAAACAATACCAATCCATTATTAAGAATGATGTTTGGGAAATTGTTCCAAGGCCTAAGGGAAAATTAGTTGTTTCTTCTAAATGGATATCTAAAATTAAACATGTTGCTGATAGTAGTATTAAAAAATATAAGGCCAGATTTGTAGCCTAAGGATTCTCTCAGAAGGAGGGAATTGATAATAAAAAAACATTTGCTCCAGTTGCCAAATATACCTTTGTAAGAGTAGTCCTATCTATTGTAACATCGAAGGGATGGAGAGTACATCAGATGGATGTGAAAATAACATTTCTCAATGGAAAGATTACTAAAGAGGTATATTTGGAAAAACTTGAAGGATTTGAAACTCATAACTGTAAAGTATTTGTTTGCAGGTTGAAGAGAGCTCTATATGGCCTTAAACAAGCTCCAAGGGCATGGTATGAAAGAATCGATAAGTATCTCACCAGTTTAGGATTATCCAAGAATGAAGATGATCCAAATCTCTATTATAAAAAGGGTAAAGATGATATGATAATTTTGATACTATATGCTGATGAGTTACTAATAAAAGGTGATGATCATCTTATAGATCAATGCAAGAAAGATCTAATCAAAGAATTTGATATGAAAGATTGAGAACTCCTTCATTACTTCCTAGGATTGGAAGTATGGTGGAACTCTGACAACATCATACTTAATCAAGGAAAGTATGCATTAGATATCTTGAATAGATTTGGAATGTGGAACTGCATACCTATGTCTTCTCCAATGGAGACTAATCTACACAAACTTAAGGAAGCAACAACATAATCACCCTCCATGGATTCTACTCTTTATAGACATATGATTGTGTAATGCCTACCCCTAGTTTGCTTTCCAGTTATTTTTTCGAACTCTTTTAGGCCAGCTTTTTGTTTAGGTTTGATGATTAGTGACATTTGATTTCCAGATTGTTGGATATTATTTCATACTCAGTTGATTATATGATGAGTTACTTTGGTACTATTTATTTCATGTATGCATGATTGTTCTTTGATGATGATGATAGTATACAGTGATTCCATTTATTTTATGATGATAGTTAGATGGATTATTCTATGGATACTTACCCCATACTTGCATGTGTATGGTGTACCTATATGTTTACTTTATGTATGATGGTTCTAATATGGTTGAGGGAGGGACATAGTCACCTTCTAGTCAGAAGCTACACGATGCACCACTTCCTACCATTACCTATTTAGTTTAGAATATATGTTTATGTACATGTGTGGATTTTATGAAGATTGTAGGTACCAGATATCAACTTCCCTGAATTACTAGGATGAGTGTACCCTATTGCAATATCACAATGGTAAGAGAGGGAGATAACTCTTGAGTCTGAATCCCATCCTTAAGCCAATTGTCCTAGAAATTAGGACAAGCACCTAAGTTGCTTACCCTTTTGAATTCGTCAAGTGATGTAAATTTGTAATTATAACCCTTGAGTTTGATCTAATTTTCTATGCTTTATTATGGGTTTTCATTTCAGTCTTGTGGGTCTGTGATTATTTTTTGTTATAATTAAATCAAATTAAAAGAATAATCAATGATTTATTTTAATGGAAATTTTATGAAGGAAATTCGATATTTAATTAATTGAGAAATTAATCAACTAAAAGAATTAAATTTAAAGATTCAGTTAAAGTTTGATTTTGGGTGTAATAATATTTATTTAATTTAATAATAATATATTTAGGAGCTCATTTTTAAATAAATACTAAATATTATTATTAATTAAGTTAATTTTTTTTTTTTTATCAAAAACATCTTGAATTAATTAAAGAGAGAAAGAAAATTATTTAATAAAGATATTTTAATTAAATAATGAAGGTAAAGGGCTTTTTGCGTGATTGCAAAATCAAAGCTCTAAATTGGAGAAAAACTCTCTATTAGAAATTTAGAGTTCATTTCTAGGGGAATGGGTTTTGGAGGAGCAATTTTGGAGAAGGGTTTAAAAAAAAAAGGAATTGTTTGTGTAGTTTGTGTGTTTGTCATCTTAGCATCAAATCTAGATAGGATCTTGTGGGTTTATTTATAAGTGGTTTTCCATTCTTCAAATTCATGTCTTCCTCGTGTTTGAATATATATGTTTTTAGAATTTTAAAATAGGATGAAACCCTTGTTGTAAATCTTAATTGTTCTTCGTTTTGAGTTTATCTGTATAAGAATCAATGATTTGAAACCCTCATTATAGAATTTTAGAGAATTGTATTTAATACGAATAAGGTTGGTAAAGAATTCAAAAATGTATATATATAATTTGTTGGTTTCTCATATTTCTCTTATTAAATTTATTTGAGGAAATCTTTCTTTTAAAAAATAATATATTATATAAATCAAATTGAAGAAGGGGGGGCGTGAGGTTGTTTGTTTTAATAAACAAAAATATATTAAAAAAATTAAATTAATTATGAGTGGGAGGTGGGCCACCACACCCCACCTCCCCTCCTCCTACCTTATTTCCCCCCTAACGGTGTTATTGTGTACTATTGGTGTGCAACAGATTAGCTATAGGTCAACAGACCTCTAAACATGTCAGTTTTTATTTTTAATTTTTTTAAAAATTATTTAATTAATGTTTTTATTAATAATTTTTTTAATGATTAATTTTTTAAAATAATTTATTTAATATAGTTTAATATTAATAATTAATGTATTTTAATTAAATTTAATTAATAGTAAATATTGTTTAATAAGTTTAAATTAAAATTTTATTATGTTATTATTTAATGATTGTGATTATTAATGATCTGGTAATTATTTTATTAAATAATCGATAATTATTATTAATTAAATCATTTTATAATACTTAATAGAGGCCTTATTATTTTAAAAGGTTAACGGTAATTGTGTGATTGGTTTTAAAAGGTGAAAATGGGTTCAATTATAGGGGAAATTTATAAACTTTATAAAGTTAAAAACTTAGAAATGAAAACTCGAACCTTACTGTTAAATCAAACTATGTGTTTTCAAAACCAAATAGATGCTATGAAGCTACAATGCTAATTGTATGTTTTCTTGTGTGTTGGGTTTGCGGTTGACTTAGTTCTTTGACCAAATTAGGATTTTTTACCAGAGGCTTGGGGGTTTGTTCTATGATATCATGATGATGATTGGTATATGATCTTTTATACCCAACCTTGGTGTTGTGTCACATGTTTCTATGATGAGTTTGATCTATTGATTTTTATTGCTTTCCAATGTTCTTGTGTGGAATGGAGGTGAATGGTGTGACTTTTCTAATATAACCTTTGATTTTTCAATTTGTTATCTTTGGATTTCTTTCCAATTGCTTGTATAGGACTGAGGTGATTATGAGTTATTGTTTTTAGGTGATGCCACGTGATGTTATGGTTTTGTATACATGTACTGGATTTTCAATGAGTCATATTAGGATGACTGTATTGGTGAAATCTGTGATTTTGATCAATGGTATTTTTAGTACTTTTCAGTTTCTTGTTTAACAACTAACATGTGGTTTATGGTCATTTGAGACTTTTTTCTTTTACTAAGCTTTGGGTAGGTTATCTATATGTGATATCGGTAAGTGGCCTGCAATGGAGGCCAGAGCCCTAAATAGGTTGCACGGGTAACCCATTGTAGGTTATTTTAATAAGTGATAACATTTCATTAAATGAGAGTAAAATGAATAATTAAGAGTCATTGGTTGCGACCTTTCTTTGTTAGTATGCCTTATAATACAAAAGGATACTAGTGCCACATAGAGTCACTAGGGGGTTGGATTTCAATCAAGCTACCAAGGTAACCTTAGAGTTGGCTCATGTGATGACACTTTCCCACTTACATAGTAGATTTCCTATGTCTCATTGTTTCCTTTGGGTTTAGATGTCACTCGTGTCTTAGCACTTGAGTTAGATTGCTTTCAGGTTTTCCTTGACCTAGATGTTACTTTTGACTTTTGGGATTGTTATATTGTTTGGGACTTGAGACTATCTCCTCAACACGATGGGAGTGGACCCTTTTTGGGTTACCATGAGGTCGGGTGGTAGTGCTTTTTACTTTTACCTTTGAGATCCAACAATTCGATGCCATGGCTGGAGTTCCTTCTTCTGTATTTCCTTTCATTTTATTCTTGTGTACTATGATGGATGGTTATACCTATTTTATGATGTATATTCTTTTAGCCTTTCATACCTTATGACCTATACAGTGGATGATTTTGCATTCTAACTATTGCCAAGTGGCATTTGAGATAATTGTATATTATTTAAATGGATTCATACTTGCAGTTATTCTTTAATGTGGATGTGTTATATATTGATTTTAATATTAATAAACTTAAATGTGATTCAACATCATGGGACCCTTAAGAATTTTTATGGTATGTGTTTATGTGTATGTTATTGCTTCTGCTATATTATATTTGTTGTTGTTATGTTATTATCTTTCAAAAAAAATGTCCATCAAACTTAGTGAAACTTTAGGTTAATTTCATTTAGGTTCCCTAGAGGGGCATTAAAAATTGGGTCTCTTATGTACTTGGTAAATACAAGACCTAATATTTTCTATGTTGTTAATGCCTTAAGTTAGTTTATGTGTGAGCCAAAGGAGATTCACTTGGTTGTAGTCAAACACATTATGAGATACTTACAAGGCACTCTTAACCTTGGGCTCAAGTATGAGAAATTTGACTTGGATTTACATGGACTCAAAGACTCAGATTGGAATAGAAGTGTTACTGATAGGAAAAACACTTCAAGATGTTGTTTTAGTTTAGGCTTAGCGATGATATCATGGATATGCAAAAAGCAGGCATCAGTAGCATAGAGTTCCATAGAAGTTGAATACATTGCAACTAAAATGGCTTCTCAGGAAGAAGTTTGGCTTAGAAAGTTACTTGTGGGATTATTTGGTCAACCCATGAATCCCATTATCATTCATTGTGATAATCAGAGTTGCATCAAGATTTTTGTGAATCCGGTTTTTCATGATAGACCCAAGCATATTGAAATTCCTTACCATTATGTAAGAGATATGGTAAACAGGAATACTATCAAGTTAATATACATTTTTACTATAGATCAGACAACAGATATTCTTACCAAACCTCTCTCTCGAGTGAAGATAGATCAATTTAGAAAAGGACTTGATATGGTTGAATTATAACTCATTTGTATTCTTTGGTTATTAATAAAATAACTTTGTGTTAAATTATTATTGTTAGGCTATTGATTGTTATAGGCTTCACCATTTGTATTTATTATCTAACAAGGTGACAATCTCTATGATAATGAATAGACATTATATGAGATGATGATCTCTAAGATAATGTTCTAAAATAGTAGGGAACTACTGGTAGATATGGATGAATTAAAGATCATATTGTGTTATAGACATATCTATTCCTATGAGTAAAAATTTGGATAAAGGAAGAAATTAATCATTCTCTGGATTTTATCTTGTGTACTGGCAGATCTTAATTTAGGATCATATTGTGATATAGGCTTGCTAGTGCCCATGAGTCACAATTTGGATGAAGGAAGAATTTAATCATTCTTTGGATTTTTTCCTATGTATTGCATCACATATAATATTGTTATCACAAGTATTAGTGATAATTCATATTACAGCTTTAGTAATATGACAAAGTATCATGTGTACCATGATACTATATGCTTCGAAGAATCAGATAGATATAGAGTTCAAATCTATGCTTAATAATGTTGCTAGATATGGCTCTCTCATTTATATTATCAAGTTAAGAGGGAGTGTTAAATCCTGATAACTTGATCATATTAATGTTCTGATTTTTCAGATTAGACAGGTCTAAAATGCATGCAATTTCCTTTATATATGGCCTCACAATAAATACATCTCTCTAGAATAGATCGGCAATTTAGTAGGCATATTTATATGCATTGTATTTGACTATTGTAGTTAATTAATAATTAACTATTATTTAATGAACAAGGGTGCTAATTTGTAGAGGAGTAGGTTGTTTATTGGAGGGCTAACTTGAAGGGGTTGTGTCTTATGAAAAGACAATACTCTTGGTTAATATATAAAAAGGAGCAAGATTGTGGATAGAAGACACAATACAATCTTAAGTTTTCTCTTCTAGCAATCTTCTCCTTGACGATTTAATATACAAATAAAATATAATATCCAAAATTTATTGCAAACTTCCAGAACAATAACATTCAGTCCAAAATTGTAGTAGGTTGATTTGTAGCAAGGTATTAATTCTCCATTAGTATTATATCTTTAGAATTTGTAGAAAACCTTACATAACATTGATGGAGAAATTCAAGAAACAAAAAGGAACAATAAAAAAAGTGATAACCATAGAACTCCCCTTGAGTAGATAAATCCTTTTTGTTTCTCAACACAATTTCTCCCCCATTTTTGCCATAATGGACAACAATTGAAACTAGCAAAAACTAAAAAACCAAAGAGCTAGAGACAATTTACAAAAAAATAACAGATTTAGTTGTAAATACTTCCTTATACTTCTCCTTTAGCACCAAAAAATATTTCTTCCAATTCATAATAGTTCCCCCAATTGAGCACTTAGGGCCCGTTTGGTAGCAGGAATACGAGTGGAATAGGTATATGTAAATTTTTAAAATTTTGAATTCTTTGTTTGGATGCACCAAATAGGAATTGCGAATAGGAATATAATAGGAATGTGTATTGCAATTTTTGCCCAAATATGAGCATTTGCAATTCCACCTAAATAGGTGAAATTGGAATATGTATTCCTATTCAAGTTTTATTTATTTTAGAAAACATAAATTTTTGGGTCCGTGAATTCCCCATCAAACTATGGCTGAACCAAACAGAGAATAGGAATATGTTTCCCTATTTTCTATTCCAAAATAACTATTCTAGAATAAAAATTCCTATTCCCATATTTTTATTCTCATAGCCAAATGGACCCTTAAATTGTTACACTCCACCAACTTGTTGAGAGATGCCATATATCTAGTTTGAGATGGGGAAATTTTGCATAAATCTCTTAGCCTCAATCAATAGATTGGCAACTTACTCCATCCTTACTTTAGTCATATCCATTGCAAGCCAAAATGTCTTGATCAAGTTTTCACTCTATTTTTGTAGAGGCAAAAACTCAATATGTAGCTCACCGACTCTTTTACTGTACACACCATTCAAATCCTTGATAATTCCATAGATTTTATCAATATCACTAAGATCATTCTTGATCTTCTCACATTGTCTCTAAAAATTGTAGATGATATTAATTTCCTCCAAACATATTTTGATCGCACTGATAGCAAGGGACAATACTTATAATGCAATGTTATACTTATTGTCCATTTCCTTCGCAACACATTGATAATAAATATCATATTGTAAATGACTATTTCTGAGTATATAAAACCAAATCACTAGACTACACTACACAAATATTAGATACCACCACATCATTGTCAATCAGATGATCAACAACTAATAACAATAGACATGTTATGTTGACTAGAGCACATTTTTCCCATAGACTAATAATCCTATCAAGCTCATCATTATCCAACAAAATTCTAACAAGATCAAGATCAAGTACATGTGAACCATTTGCTAAAGTTTTAAAAATATTTTCCCCTTATTCTTCACCTTTGGAAGTATGAGCTTCACTATCAACACCAATGTCACTCATAAACTAAAATCACCTTTTCTTCCTTTCATTTCTCACTTTTCCTTAACCTATTGGGTTCAGAGGGTGATATGTTAATATCCACTTCCCAAAATTTACCATGTTTCAAGTTGGAATTGACAATAGTTTTTACTATTGGTAAAGTGTTGATAGAGAAAGACTCGGAGTTGAGCATATCTTAAATTGATAGAAAATATGCCTTACAAGCATCATCTTTAGTATCCAATTCTTATATATACTTATTTATCTACCTTCTAATAGGATTTTGGTCTCCAAACTATAATTTTCTTTGTTAGACAAAGAATTCATGAAATAGAAAACCAAGTACATAACCAGTGAATTGAAATGAAAATTATAACCTTCTTCTTTTGATATTTGGATATTTAATAACAAATTTCTTAACAACATTCTACATGCATCTATTCTAACATCCTCATTTATCATCTTGCATGCCATGAACATAGTTGAAACTAAGATTCAAACTTTACATTTTCTAAATTACACATTATAAGAGATGTAAATAACATACCTTATAATGGGATCATCAATGGAGTAGATAGTGAAAATATGTGAATCTCCTTCAATTTTTATTAGGGTCTATATCTCTTCATAGATTACATATTTCTTTATTTGAACATCTCCTTCATCACACAAACCAATAATATATTTTATTATCTCTTTCATCACCACATACATTTTGTCTAGAAATAATGTCTCCTCATTGAATCTCTTTAGCATGAATAAGATGAATTCCATCTCATTGCACCATGGGAATACGCCTCAAACATCAAGCCCTGATCCCTTCACCTTTTTCATCTTGTCTTCTAGTAAATTGAATTCTAGGTCCTTAGTTTGTGCATGGTTAAATTCTTTTAGCTCAATGCTCTTCTTTCCCATCTTTCAACTACTAGCACAAATGATAGATTTAGGTCCTTTGCACTATAGCTTATATGATGATTTTCCTTTGCACAAAATTTTGTGTCATCATCTAATCGCAATAAATGCACTAGATTTTTCCACCAATAGAAAACTAATTTGTAACTGCCATCACCTTTGACATGGGAGATATAAATTTTGAATTGTCCACAAGATCCCTCTAAGCCAAAAAAAACCAACCTTGATTATCCATAGAGCTAGTGCCAAATCTTGGCACCATTAGACTATCTTCATTATCAATCTTCTTCTTTCATTCTTTCTTTTGTGTCTCAATAACTTCTTCAATCGAAGTGTCCTTTAAATTCTCAACCAGCATAACCTTTGATCTGCATACTTTAACATAGTGTCCAATTTGTCCACATTTTTTAAATTTACCATTATTCCTTCTTTGTTTACTTTCTCTTTTCCCTTTAAACTATGATATGAACATTCACAAATACAATCTAAACAATTCTTCTATTGAATTATTATCTACTGTAGAATTGCATTACATTTTACTTACTCTTGACTTCACTTTCTCAAGGTCTTTTCAAGTTTTTCATTATGTTCTAAGACCTTTTAGACATCTCCCTAAATTTTTCTTTAGTTTTCTTCAGTTCTTGCATGGGTGTCTCAAGCTCAGATCTAACTAACCAACCATTAACTAGATTACCCTTCACAAAACCATTTTTTTCAACAAATTTCTTAGATACTACATCTACATCTATGATCTCCATTAATTCTTAAAATTATTGATTGGGTTCATTATCATTTCTATAGGGTTCTTCAATATTCATAATTCTTCTTCAAGTTCAACAACCTTTTCTCCACATATCTTCAATTCATGATTTACTTCCTTCTGTCTAGCTTTGAATTTTTTGATCTAATCTTTGAGTTTAGAAATGAATTTGTTAGCTTCCCCTAGATTCTTTTTGATTTCCTCATTCTCCATTTCAACACTTTAAGTTTTTTTTATCATAACCTTCCAACTATCATTGAAGGGATGTGTCCCTTCCATTTGTTCAAACATCCAAGATCTCCCTCAAGTGATTATGCTCTATAATCAAGGGACCAAGATCTTGTACTAATTGTTTGACAAGATGAATAATTGAGAGGGGGGTGAATTAGTTATTCCCACACAAACTTAAAAAAATCAACTGTCAATTAGCACTTAACATACATTCACTACTACTTAAGATCTTTCAGTTAAATTACAACAATACACCATCAAAATGATAAGCATGAAAGAATAGGTACACCAAGACAATGAGCACACAATTTTATGTGGAAAACCCAACTAGGAAAAATCATGGAGAAGCTACTTCTCATAATATAATAATAGCATTGGTTATTGTGACACCAATTAGGTAATTTTGTATAATAAGGCTAACTACTTTAACAAGGGGTACTTTCAGTAGGCTAATTGTCTAAGTAGATACACCCTGAAATGCAGAAAGGTTCACTACCAATAGAATGGAAATGAAATTGAAATGGAATATAGTGTCAAGTCTCTACAAGTCCAATTAGGAATTGCCTCCACCTCCTCAATCATCTATCTAAGTAATTTTGCACTTCCATACTTCACAAATAAATCACACCTATCAAATACAAAAGGCCTTCTTTACTTATAATGGTATTGAAGATTGCATATATCTGTTAGAATAACAAGATGTGTGATACCACCAATGCATCATTTTAATTTTTACATTTAATTACTAGAAACTATACCTAATATGGAAAAAATATATCACCACATTGCATTATTAGAAATAGGACACATGTAAGATATAGAAAGTTTTATCAAAATCACCAATGCAACAAAAACACCACAACCAAGTCTAAAAGATGGAAACCCATGATCATTTGATGAAAAAATGGCCCTAGGTATAACATTGATGAACCTAAGAACCAAGAATAATTGTGGCCAAGCACCAAGACAAAGATTGTTGATCAACATTGATCCTCACCATGAAAGAACATTCGATAAACCATCACAAGACATCCATGAAACCAACAAGTGTATCAATAAGAAGAACAAAAATAACCAAGTGCACATAGTCAACTACACCAAGATATGAATGATATCTTTTCTTAGAATCAATCCTACTTACAATTAAAATTGTACCAAGAAACTACACCATGTATGTCCATAAAAGAAACAAGGTACACAAACTAAATAACCAAACAAATGATATAAGATATTTGAATTATGATCAAAACTTTTGTCAAATTATCGATAATATTGTAGTCACCCAATCAAGTGACATACACCAAAACATGTCAAATAATAGTCAATACCAACATATTATTGGTGTGGATATTTTGACATCAAAGACAATCAATGCCAGGACTAATATTTTTAAAACTTTATATATTCTACATGAAAATTTATAAATGTGTAATTTTTTTTACATCCATTGATATAAATAAATCACTAAAGTCATTATTAAAATCTATTACAAATAAATCAACTACAAAAATGTTGCTCCTAATATGTTGTGCTTCATGTCTCAATAAAGAAATAACCATCATCTTTTCATTTCAAAATGTAAATTGGAAAAATGATTGTCTACAATTCTTTTTTATAGGTTAATAATCAAAATGATGATGAAACATTTAAAAGAAAAGATATAATATTGAATTCCTTTTTTATTCAAATAAAAAAAGGGTTTTGAAGGGACCCAAGACCCTTCAAAAATAGATTTTGAATGGATTTGGAACCTAGGAATTAAGACATTGTCATACAAAAATAGTCATGAAAACACCAAACAACCAAAGGCAAAAAAGCCCACAAAATTTCCTAATGGAGCACCAACTAGCTCCCACAAACAAAGACTCGCATAAGATATTGAAAGAAGAACTTAACAAGGGAGATGGGGGTTTTTCTAACAAGCTCCCACAACTTGAGATAAATGTCGCACAAAATATCATTATGCATCTAAGAACAAAATAGACCAAAGAAACCTCCAAACCCATAACTCACATACATAACGCATTAAGATTTACCTTTATCTTTGTTCTTTTGGGATAGGAGGGCCATATCACATGAGGGAAAATACATCTTGGTTTTTTTCTTTATAACCATAATCCATCCTTATTTTACCTTGGTAGCCAAATCCTACCAAGCTAACAAATCCATCGCTAGATTCCCAACACCTTGAGAAGGAAAACTAGTAACATCCATGGGAATGTCATAAGTAAGGACTACGCCAATCTAAGAGATAGGGATAGAAAATAAAGTACAATCTCTAACAATAGACTTATCATAGCCATCAATATTCTAAGATATAATAGGTGTAGAAAAAAAAACACCAGCTATCCTAGAGGTGCCATAAACCAAGCTAACCAAAGAAGAAGTAGCTAAAAGAAAAGAACTATTCACAACCTCCCTAAGAGAATATGCCCCAACCAAAGCCAGTAGAGAAGAGGCCTGAACATTCCCACAATAGAATCTAGAACCACCAAATGAGCATAACAAGAACACAAAGGCTCTTGTAAAACCACCTAGAAGAGTCTCCTTTGGGAAACATATTTATTTTCAATTGTATAATGATGTGAAAAAGAGCATTCCACCATGAAGAAGTAGAATTCATTTCTCTAATCCACATTGAGATGCCAACATCTTTTATTAATCATTAATAAAAATTTAGAATTTATATTTAAAATAACAAAAATAATTATACTACATGGATCCTAGGGAATACATCTGAAATAAGAAAGTAACAAGGAAAGATTTTATAAGGTGTGGTACATCCTATGTGTAATAATGAATTTAGGAAAGAAAATTTTGTGGTGAATTTTTCCAACCCAAAATTGGATCCAACCATCAAATAATTGGAGATGCTTGATATCAAATGATGTTTTTGATAAAAATTAAAAATATTGAGAATAATGATCTTAAATTTAATAAAAGGAAGGTGTGTACAATGTGAAATCGCGTAGATTGAAATTTATGACATTACACAAGCAAGTACTATAATACATTTAAAGATGTTTCCTAAAGTGAGAGAGAATATTACAAGACTAAATCAATCTTACTATTGATTATAAGTAGGAGGTAATTTCCATAACAAGTCAAATTGTGATAGTGCTATCAAGAATCAATTATATTGTTTGTGATTCAAAGTCATTGACCCATGTTTCATGAGTAGAGGTTCACTAGAACCCATCTCTCATGAGAATGAATGTAACACTCAACACTCATTGCACCTAGGTGATCCTCACATAGTGTTACTTCCCATGAGGTCACCCACCCTAGTACTAATCTAGCTCAAGCACATTTAACCATAGAGTTTCCTCCAAGGTTAAGCCCACTTTGTGCTCAACCCCATTTACAAAACCTCCAACAAATGTTGTGTCTTATGAACCATATATTATAAATCCCCTTAAGATCATCAAATAATCAATAGGAGATATTAAGATTAAGGGGTTTTCTAATGAATGGCTATGGCACAAAAATTGTTGAAGGTTTTGGAAATTAGGTGCAAGAAATGTGAGCTTAACCTTGGGGGAAGGTTCATGGTTAAGCACACTCAAGTTAGAGTAGTACTAGGATGGGTGACCTCTCAAGAAGCCCTAACACTTCACATCTATGATCTTTCTTAGATGCATTGACTACTAAATATTCCATTCTTTATCATGAGAGATGGGATCATGTGAATCAATACTCATGAAACATGGATCAATGAGTTTGACTCAAAAATAACACAGTTGGATCCTAATAGTAATATCACGATCTTACTATTTATAGAGTAATAGAAAACTATTAGTTTGTAAGGGTGGGAAAGTGTACAAAAGATGTCTTACTATCACATATTGTAGCATGTTACTTGTGAGTTTTATAAATTATTGTATTTATGATGTATTTTTTTTGTGCATGCTAGATTTTCTTGGGTTGTTGTAGGCTACTTGGTAATGTAACCCTTCATTTTAAAGGAAAATTATTTGTAAGATTATGGACTCCAAACTAAGGAGTTGAAGCCTAAAGAAAAAAAGCATAACATTAATTATATTTAGAGGCATAAATTATAGACATAGCTATCCCTGGGAACCTCATACATCTCTGTACATAAAATAAACCAAATTGAATCTTGCTAACATATTGAACTCGTGTTGTCCCCTTTAATCAATAAGTAGGGGAAAGGACCTAGTAACCTTTAGAGGGTCCAATAACTATGACATTTTTGTCATGCTGACCTCCCAATTACTAATATGAAATGATCCCCAAAAATTGTAACACATAAATCAATAGTTTATAACATGTGTACTAATACTGAATCCTTTTTTAGCTTTTTGATTGGCAATTGGCCCATGTGTGCACAATTATTGGGACATTTTGTAATGACTATTGAGACATTTATCTACAAGTACTAGCATCTTTTAGTGAACAACTATTGGTGCAAGAACATATGAGGTATTAGGTGACACTATGAAATGGTCATTTTTTACCACTCCATGTTTGACGGTCTCCACAAAGAGATCCATGCATACTCAAAAGTTGAAGCCTTAGCTTTAAAAGTTGGCTCGCATTCAAAAACTTGACTGAAAAAAAAAAAAAATCAAAATCAGACATATAAATTAGGATATATAGGTGCACAAAATTAGAGTTTGTGGATAATAGGTCCTTTCCCTAATTTTCATTCACTTTCATAGTAAAAAATCATATTGTCACTTTTGCAATAATACTCCATAACTACCATGATGTCAACATGGAGTATTATGATTTATTATATTTTCTCTATGCAAAATCTTTTATTGCATCTCTACATGAAAAGTAAATGAGAATCATGAGTCTAAATGAATATCTATATGAATATTTATCTAAATTAATTCTGAGTCAATTATAACCCTTAGAAAACATTATTAATGTTCAAAGTGTGTTTTATATCATATTAAGATTTAATAATAATATAATACTATAATAGTTAACATTATAAATTAATTAAACATTACAACATCAATAATATTTTTATCAGTATTGTGTTTAATAACATCTTATAAGAAATATTATGAAATGGTGAGAGCTCTCATGGGTGGGAATCTAGCAATAGGAATCGACCCTAGTGTCGCAGGGAATCTGAATATTGGGAAATCGGTAGGTGACGTAGGGTATCTAATTGTAGGAAAATCGATAGGGTTTGACTGGTCCTCGGGGTCGAGTGTTGATGGTCTAGATAAAGGAGAAGAAAAATTGTTTCTTAGTTTATGTTCTAGAAGAGGTGGGGTTGTGGATATCTATTATTCTGACCCCTTGACTGAGTGCTTGACCCAAACTAGAGGCCCACTACAAGAGGGGAATATTTCAGTGGATGTGGGCAAGGATGTGATTCCATTGCATGTGGAGGATCAAAAGAAGGATGTGGTGGAGACAAGTCAATGCACATGGTCTTTATCATTTGGAAGAAAGCCAAGAGGAAAGTCATCCTTTCCTCCTGTTGCTTCTAAGTCCTACTGGGAAAAATGTGAGTTTCAAATTTTCATCCTGGATTCAATTGTTGATTATTCTATTTCAACTATGGAGTTTTCCCTACTTGGTAAATTTCTAGGGGCTCATCCAAAAGTTGATGGTCTTAGAAACATGGTTAAAAGGAAATGGGCTCTTCATAGGCAAGTGGATATTGTGCTAATGATAAAGGAATTATTTTCCTTTGTCTTTACATGTAAGGAATATTTAAATATGGTTCTATGTGGTGGTCCTTGGTTGTTTGGTAATAGTACTCTAACGATCAAAAAGTGGGAACCCAATATGGATCTGTCTGATGCCTTTTTCCTAACTACTCCGGTTTGGGTTAGATTACCAAGGCTCTAACTTGAATTTTGGCATAAAGAGATTTTAAAGGGGATAGTTGGTTCCTTTGGTGGGCTAATAGCTATTGATAATGGGACCAACTACAAGGTCAAAACTTCATTGTGCCAAGATGTATGTGAAAGTTTCTCATTTGAAAAATCTTCCCCTAAAAGTGGAATTAAGTTCAAAACTTGGAAAAAGGATGCAAGAAATGGTCTTTGAGGACCTCCCTAATGCCTATTTTGTGTATAAAAAGTAGGGCCACTGGGCTAAAAATTATCTGATGAAAATAAAAAACAAACCAAAGATGGTGAATGGGGAAAAAAAGAGGGAACCAAAACAAAAAAGAGTGTGGAAACCTAAAACCATTTCGAAAAAAATGGCTAAAATTAAAGTTGGTCAAGATTTTCAAAATAAGGAGAAGTTTTTGGAAGAAGAGGAGATATCCTAGAATTATGAAGTCTCTAGGAACAAGGAAAAAGAGGAATGTGAAGATCCTATGAACCAGACGATAATCTATCAAAACAAAGATCCTGAAATGGAAGGTTTTGTAGATGTAGAGGAGACAGAGGAAGGAGAAATCCTTGAGGAAAGAAGTGGTCAACTAGATGAGTTAGAAGTTTTAGGAGAGCCTCTATAGGAAGTCCCCTAGATCCTTTCAAGATGCTCAGGATAAGAGCTTTTGAATCTTGATGATGTTCAGCAGCCAAAATGCTCGGATTTGATTTCTGTCAAGATAGAATCTAAACAGAAATCGGGTCAAAGGAAGAAAATAGAGAAGAAATCTAACCCTAACTCAACTTCTTCAGAAGTGGAAACCCGAAGAGGTAAACTGGAAATTGCCTCTCTCAAATTGAAACCAAATGTTGGAACTCCAGAGAAACCTAGTAGGAAAACTACAAGGAAGACAAGAGAAAGTGAAATCTTACAAAATATTATTGATGAAAAATAGGAAACTATTCTAGATTTTACTCCCAAAAAGTCACTATGAAAGTGATCAGCTGGAATTAGAGGGATGAATGGTATTCACAAACTTGATATTGTTCATAAATTTGTAAGAGAACAGAAACCTGATATTTTAGTGCTTCAGGAAACTAAAATGGAAAAAGAAAAAATAGAAAAAGCTTAAATCTTTTAATAATTATTGTATTATGGCAAGTAGTTTTGAAGATGCTTCTAGAGGAACAATGATCTTGTGGAAATAGTCTTTATTCTCTAGTAATTTGATTGATGCTAAAAAACATTTATTGGTGGTTAAGCTAAAGAGTAATGCCTAGAATAACTATTGATATATAGTTAATGTGTATGCACCCAATAACAAGAACTCTAGAAAAAAGTTGTGGGAGTCTCTATCTAAGATAAAGAGTGTTGACTAAAAGGTAGATGGCTTTTCTTGGGGGATTTTAATGCTCCTCTTTATGAGCATGAAAGAATAGGTGGAAATGTTAGTCAACTAGAAGGGAGACTGGATCTTATGGATTTTATAAATAAGGAGGAATTAATGGACTTAGATCTTCATGGGCTTGAGTTTATCTGGAGTAACAAAAGAGTGGAAAATGAGAGCATCCAAGCTCAGTTGGATAGAGTTTTAATATCTCTATATTGGACTAAAGATTTAGTGTGTAAGCTGAAGGCTATCCAGAAGATAGCTTTTGACCATTTTCCTCTTCTATTTATGGTGGAGGCTAGTCAAACTAAGAAAAATTCCCCATTTAGATTTGAGAAAATGTGGATGCGAGTTGTGGAATGGTGGAACATAAACATTGAAGGAACATCCCTATACTAGATGGCTTCAAAACTTAGGCATGTTAAAAATAAAGTTAGAGAATGGAATAAAAGGCATTTTGGGAATATCTTTGACAACAAATCTTCTATTAAGGATGAACTTAAAATTATCCAAGACAGAATCCAACAAGAGGGATATTTGGTGTAGTTGGTGAAGGATGAAAATGAGAAACTGGTGGAGTATCATGACATAATATCTAAAGAAGAGACCTATTGGAGATAGCAGTCTAGATCCATTTGGCTCAAAGAATGGGATAGGAATACAAAAAAATTCATCTTTCCACTCTAAAACACAGAGCCAAAAATCGTATTACCAGTCTTACTAAAGGAAGACTTCAAATTAGTAATGATCAGGAAATTTCTGATGAAATGGTTTCCTTTTTTTAGTCTTTTTTTTCCTTGGACCCTTATATTGACCAATCTAAATAGGTCGAGTTACTAGATGTTATTCCTTCTTTGGTCTCTGAGAAGCAAAATAAAATGTTGTGTGCTATCCCTACTAGAGAGGAAATCTACAAAGTTGTTTTCTCGCTTGAAGGAGACAAATGCCCAGGGCCGAATGGTTTCCCTATGCTTTTTTTTTAGAAAGAGTGGAAACTGGTTGGAAAAGGTGTATGTGATGTTGTAAAAGATTTATTTGGAGCCAAAAGAATGTTGAAGGAAATTAACTCTACTTTCCTATGTCTAATTCCAAAGAAGATTGGAGTAGATTCTCTGGACTAGTTCAGACCTATTAGTCTCTACAACTCAATTTATAAAATCATCTCTAAAGTCCTCACTTTGAGATTGCTGAACATTCTTCCAGATTTGATTTCTGAGCAATAGAATTATTTTATTCCTAGTAGAAAAATTCTTAACTCCATTATTTATGTGCATGAAAATATCCATTCCTTATCTCTTTCTAACAATCACAGTTTTATAATGAAAGCTGATATTGTCAAAGCATATGATAGAGTTGACTGGTCCTTTCTCCAAAAGATCTTTATGTCTTTTGGCTTTAGTGTCAATGTGATTAGGCTTATTACTGAAAATGGTTTCTACTTCTTTGGTTGTTGTGCTAGTCAATGGGAGCTCTACTAAAAATTTTAGGCCCTCTAGGGGGCAGAGGTAGGGTGACCCCTTATCTCCAATTATTTTTACTATGATGGCTGACTATCTGGGGGGATATATTGGGAAGATGGTTTCTAAAGGGGGTTTGAAACCCTTGTCTCATCCACTTATCTGTTCTCACAAAAAATTTGTGGATGGTACCATTTTCCTTGGAAAAGCTAAGGTTAGAGAGGAAAGGAATCTTTAAAAGGCTCTTAACCTTTACTCCTCTGCAACTAGTCAATTGATTAATTGGAACAAGAGTTCTTTATTTTTAATTAACACTTCAGCTACTAGACAGGGTAAGATTTCTAACATTCTTGGGTGCTCTATAGGATCTTTTCTTTGTACCTATCTTGGATTATCCCCCAGAGATTTTTTGGGAGGATCTTATTAAGAAATTCAATAAGAAACTAGTTGGGTGGAATGGTAATTTATTGAGTCAAGCCAGTAAAGTTACTCTCCTCAAAGCATGTCTTTAAAGTATTCCTGCGTATGCTTTGAGCCTTTTTAAGATCCCAGAAAAATTTGTTGGTGCAATTGACAAAATTCAAAGGAACTTCCTCTAGTCTAGTATAGAGGAAAAGAAGAGAATGGCTTTAATTTCTTGGGATAAGATTTGTAAACCTAAACTGGAAGGGGGTTTGGCTATAAGATCTGCCAGAAGTATGATAAAGCTTTATTAGCTAAATAGGGTTGTAGAGTCTACCATGATAACAAGGAATGGAGCTCTATCTAGAAACAGAAGTACCTTTATGAGGTTCCTTCCTTTTATGGTTTTCTTTCCTACCCTATTGTTCCTTCTTCTTTTTCAATTTGGAATGCGGTATAGGGAGCTAAACATATTTTAAATAAATGTTGTAAATGCAAAGTAGGTAATGGGAGCAAGATCAAGTTTTGGGATGATGAATGGCTCCCAAATCATCCTCTAATTGAGGATTTTGATGATAGGACTTTTGTGGATAGATGAAAATAGGTTTATGGTGAATATGTGGAGAATTATTGGGCTCAAAGTAAATGGGTCAATATTGATGAAATTAATCAAGATTTTTTTAGTATCTAGTTGGCCCTGAATGTTGTTAGCCTCTACCCTCAAAAAGAAGATACTATGGTTTGGGGGATTGAACCAAGAGGATGCTTCAAGGGCTCTTCTGTGTTCAAATTGGAGGATAGAGGAAATAATCCTCTGTGGGTTAAAGCATGGATTAAAGGGCTTACTCCAAAAATCAATGTCTTCTTTTGGACTTTGCTTCAAAACAAAATCTTAACTTTGGATAACTTGCAAAAGAGAGGAGTCCACTTGGTGAACAAATGTCGTCTCTGTAAGAAGGAATTTGAAGATAGGAACCACCTTTTTTTAAATTTTTGTTTTAGCTAGAATGTTTGGAGCTATCTTCTCAAATACTAGAATTTAGATAGGGTTCAACATAATGATGTTGATCTATGTTTTCAAGGCTAGACTTGTCCTACCAAGAATGATGATATTGGTTTTCTTTAGAAGATTTCTCTACCCCATCTCTGGTGGGGAATCTAGAAGGAAAGGAATAATAGAATTTTAGAAATAAGGAGACTTCTGATTGGGTTTTAGGTCATAATATAATCAGAGCAATAAAAGAGAATTTTAAAGCTCAGAGGAAAATGTCTGATGAGAGTCTAATAAGTAATCCTATGAATGCTAAAGGTACTACAGCTAAACAAAAGGATAGAGATAGAATGTTAAGTGGAGATCTCCACCTATGGGCCAAATTAAAGGTAGTTTGGATGGCTTTGCTAAAGGGAACCCAGGAAAAGCTAGATGTGGAGGTGTTTTGTGAAACCATTACAGTATGGTTGTGGATGATATTGCTATCCCTATAGGGAAGTCTACTAGTCATAAAGTTGAGGCTATGGCTGTTCTTTTCACTATAAGGATGGTAGTGGAATTTGGTTTGCAGAATCTTTGGTTGGAAGGAGACTCTCTTCACATCATTAACATGTTAAACAACAAGAGTCTGATTACCTGGAGTATAGCTCGAGAATTATATTGGAAATAAATGACCTTATGAATAAATTTGATAATGTTTATATTTCTCATATTTTTTGGGAGGGCAACAAATTTGTTGACTGGATTGCTAATCAAGTGGTCTATAGGGAAACTAGGTTGAGTTGGCAAGATGACCTAAGCAAGGATGTCAAGCTGATGGAAACTGTTAATTATGATATGACACATGCTAATGAAGGAAAGATCACACAAGATTGAGGAATTTATTAAGGGAAGTGATGGGTTTTTGGTAGATTTTTTGAGTATCCCTAGGTGTTACTTTTGCATAATTATGGATTATACTTGGCATTCATGCAAGATTAAATGCTTCTTGAAAATCATTAAAAGTTTACTCTACTTTTTGGTGTTCGTTTTTCAATCTAGTTGCAGGTGCAGAGCCAAATACAAGATGGGAGGGCAACTAAGAAAGCAAGAGCTGAATAACTACAAAGAATGAAGGGTGAATTCAGATGTTTGGGAAATACTAAAAAAGGGAAAGTCGCAGCTTATATTAGGAAACTTTAAGGGTATAATCCACACATTACAGAGTCTTTCTTGAATAATTTGATTAAGGACAGGGTAATTTTGCATGGGGTTACTATGAGGTTGTCAGAGGAGTTCATTGCTAAGATTATGGCACTAGTACATTTGAGATCATTTTTTGACCATTATTGGTTAAAATTTTGACCCAATTTTTGACCAAATATCGACCAAGTTCAACCAACCCATTGGTCGATAATTTTCTGGTTGAAACCTTTGAAACATGTTGGCACAAGTTCTACCAAGCATTGGTCAAAATTTTGACCAATGCTTGGTCAAAAACTGCCAAGTATTGGTCAAAATTTCAACCAATTATTGGTCACAAATAGGCAAGTATTGGTAAAAATTTTGACCAATGCTTGGTAGAAAATTGCCAAGCATTGGTCAAAATTTTGACCAATGCTTGATAGAAAATTGCCAAGCATTGGTCAAAATTTTGGCCAATGCTTGGTCAAAAAATTTTTTAGGCCTACACTTGTTGAGGTCCACTTCAACAATGGCCCTTCTTGTGAAATTGTTGTCGAAAACCTTTCTAATGAGATAATGTTTTATGAGCTCTTCATCAGTGGGATGGAACGTGAATCCAGGAAGCAGTTGTGCATCACCCATATCATGACTGTAACTAATAGGGAAGAGAATCCAATAATAGAGACTCTTAACTTTAGTTACAGTCATGATATGGGTGATGCACAACTGCCTCCTGGATTCACGTTCCATCCCACTGATGAAGAGCTCATAACACATTATCTCATTAGAAAGGTTTTAGACAACAATTTCACAAGAAGGGCCCTTGCTAAAGTGGACCTCAACAAGTGTGAGCCTCAGGGAGGGTTCAATTCCCTCCTTTATTAATCACTATGTGTATAATCCCACACACTCATTTGATCTCGAATGATGATATGTACTAAATGTTGAGTGTCTATGTTGAATGCTCCAAAACCATCCATTTCATGCCTTCAACTGTACACAATGTCTTTCTAGTTTCTTTCTACTCGCACACCCATTTCATTTCATATGATCATCTAAAAATTGTGTCACTCTAAGCTCTCAACTATTTCCTCTTGATTGATCATCTCATAATTGTTGAATGAGAGCTTTGGGATAAGCTATAGGCATCCATCAAAGCATAAAGGATTTTGTTAGATGGTGTAGATGAAGTAGTAGCATTTGCCTTGGGAGACATGCTTGCAAAATGGAAGCATAGATAAGTCATGTGAACTGTTTGATAGGATGCCTGAACGTAATGTGGTCATCAAAAGCCATGGTTGCTGGATATGCACAAAATAGATATATTGAGAGAATATATTTGTTTAAGTTGCAACTACCCTAGTAGTCATGCATGCAAAATGTGGAATCATAGGTAAGGCGTTTGAACTATTTTATTGATTGCCTCCATGAAATGTCATCTAATGGCAAGCCAATATTTTAGGATATGCATATTGATTTGTTGAATATGTCCAGATGATGTAGTGGCATTCTTGTTTCTGCAACCAATGCCACATATGTATAAAACTGGGATTCCAACTCTTGTTGAGGTTGTAAATTATGTTGAACATAGTCTCAAGCCATAATAGTTTTCTATCTGCCAAAATTAGAAAGAGAATCATACAAACTTGTGTGAGCTCTTTGTATTTTCTTTGATATGATATTCAGGAAAAGGATGAGAAACAAAACTCTAAATAAATAGGCAAGCTCTCCATGTGCTCTACACCCCACAGGTAAATCTACTCTAATAAAAGAGGCAATCAAAAACCAGTTCACTTTGCATTTGTAACCTTGGGCAGGCTCTTAGCAACATGCTAACATTGAACCTTTGACATAAAGGAGAAATAGACAAGCTCATAACCCTCGGGAAGGCTTTCTTAGATAAGAAGTTTCTGAGCAGACAAAAATCCTCCATAATAATGCTACTATGATTTTCTTGTTTAAATCCAAAAAAAGTTGTATTATCTTGGGCAGAGGAGACTACTGTTATTTGTGGTTAAGGATCCTTTAGCTCAGTAGAATCACACACAAACTAGATGTGACATTGCAATAAGAAAACTGTAATAAGAGCTAGGAGCTTGCCTAGTGATTAGGGCTCAAGACTAGACACTGCATGAAGCATTTGTAGGCATTTGAGTTTCAAGTGTCACCAGCACAAAATCAAACTAAAAAGGAAACTTGGCGAATAAAACTAAATTAAAATAGTCCTCTTGAGTAAATATCAACATTGTATGAACAATACCATTATAGTGCACTATACTTGGTACAAGTATATTGTTGGTTGAGTCCCATGACATAATGCCAATTCCTAGGTATGTTAATATGCCTACTTATCTAGGTATATCATTTTCTTATGGATAAAGGAAAATCTACTGAAAAAATAAAAGACCACTTTTTTTACAAATTCACGTAGGTATAAACCCATTAATCTCTGAAGGTAATACTCTTACTACTGTTTCACCCCAATAAATCACTAATACATTAGGGGTCAATTTGCAACGGCAAACAAATGTAATGTGCTTTTGGCTTCTTCTTTTTCAATTATAGCCCGATGACATTGCAATTGCGAAGCTAACAGGATATAAGAAAAAAAACAAGCAGCTCCACAACAAATTTCTCTTAGACCAAAGTGATCACTTCACCGTCCTTAACAGAGCACTCTTGGGTGGACTCTCGAGGATTCTCGGCCAGGTATGAAAAATGTTTACAAAGCTTCTTTACCCCTCCTCCATTTTATGTCATCAACTTCAATTGACTATTTTTTTCCTCTCCATTTGGTAAGAACGTCAACGTTACAAATTTATATCCCTATACTTGCCCTTTTGCGGGTTAATGTTTATTTGTGTAAGTAGAATGTGTTTCTTGCACTTTTTTTCTCTCTCAAAGGTTAATCAGAACGTCAACTAGCCTAGTCATTTCTAAGGATGGGGAATGTCTAGGTCTGGATGTTGAGCAATGCTTTTGTATGATTTGTAGACCTTTCTAAGGATGAATATGGTCTAGGTTTGGATGTTTACTAATGCTTCCTATTTTTTAATTTTCAATGTCAATTTGGGAAGAAAACATTGCTCATTTGCATTGACATGAAAATTATTGATCTTGGACTATAATATAGGAGGGCATGTCAAATATCGATCTATCTTTATACGTAACAACTCATCTACCTTCCCGCCCAAGATCGATTCAATTGTAGGGTTGGTCATGAATCTGCATGCAGAGGAACTTTCTTTCATGATTCCTATCCCATCCACCTGGAAGTTTAGGTGTTCGCAGATTGATTTCGTAGCTGCAAAGGTGGGGCTCACCACTATCTTATTCTTCGCCACCAGACACAATGTCAGATGGATGGATGATTTAGGGAAAGTTTGAGGCGAGGCCATTTTTGGACTCCTATTCACATTCTGACCTGAGTTGTCTTTGGTTTTTCTGGTGAAGGGGAGCAATGGAGCTGCTAAAGAAGCAGACAGAGTGGAAAGCCTCCTAGGCCAACCCCCCATAGGTTTTGCTTAGTATGCTAGTTATGTGAGCATTAATGAAAGGAAGGCCCTATTTTATTGGTTCTTTGAAGCCGTGAGGGATCTATTAGAAAGGCCTCTTGTTCTTTTGTTGAATGAAGGTAAATTCAGTCTTATTAATTAATGTCTTTCATTTTCGTTCATTAGAACATCTTCAATTTATTTATTTTTTGAAAATCAAGGTTCTAATACTGACAATTAATTTGGGGCTTTTGTAACCCTTGCAGGGTCGGCTGCTCATCTCTTGGCTATGGTGCAGTGTTGGAATAAGGGCCATTTAAAGTGCAAAAGAATTTACCTTCCCTGGGTTTAAACCCATATTTGTGGAAAAAAGGTTATTATCATTTCTCAATCCATTTTATTTCTCAATGAACAGATTATTTCTATTTTTGTGATTGTTTCTATTCAAGGACTTATAAAAGGTGGTGTTTTTAAGTAAGGGTAAGAAAGACAATTGTAATAAGAAGCTTTGATGAAATGGAAATGCTAAATAATTAGATCTGGGAATTATGGTTTATTTAAAAGAAAAGGGTAAAAAATATATTATTGACCAATTTTGACTTGAAATTAGAAGAAAATAGTAAAAGAAACATCCAACCAATCAAGCCATAGTCCCAATAAAGACTCTCACTAGATCTTTTAAAATCCTAGAGTACTCCAAAGATATGTCATTTCAATCCCCAATATTGCATAGCCCCATCTCATAAGAGACTCATTTAGCTAGATAGTTGGCCACATTGTTCCATTCCTCCATTCCCTTGAGCCAGACCGAAAAGCTACACATCTCAAATTTTGATTAATCACCACAGCCAATTGCCAATTCATTCCCTCCACTTCCTTCTTATTTAGATGAAAGTTGGATTCTTTATTTTTCAAATTTTTAAATCAATTTATATATGGAGTATTCAGAAATTTAAATATTGAAATTTATCAAAATAGTTAGATCAACATTCAACTAAATATAGTTAAATCAAAGTAGTGAGCTATATTTTCCTTAAAGTTATAGCAGTTTAATTTGATAAAGTAGTAAAGATAAAAATTTAATGGTTATATTTGCCAATGAAATAGGCTTAAAATAATTTTAATGATTTCAAAATTAAAAATCTCATATATAAACATTAGCAAAATTAGAACTTTAAAATAAAAATACTTGGTTGAAATAAAGAAAAAAGTTGAAGTGATTACAATGGTATAAGAGTCTTTCATGAAATGAAAATTCTAACTAATCAGATCCAGGAATTAAGGTTTATTTAAACTTGCCAATTCACCTTGCCTTTATTTAAAATTCTAACTTGCCAATTCACCTTGCCTTTGTTCAGCTTCCCTCTCCTTGGGAACACTCCTAATTCACCCTTTATCCAACCAACTCTTGATTTATGTATTCAAGGATTCTCATGATCCTTATAATGCCTCAATAACCTTCAAACAACATAACTAAGGAGTTCCAACCCCTACCAAGCATCAGTTCTATCTCAATCTTCAAAACTGCCTTCAAGAGGCCTGCCCAATTACCCCTGTCCTGCAAGTAATATGTACTTTACTCTCAAACTTCCCAAAAAACCTAGTAACCTCTTCACCTTTTCAAATACCCTTTACTGATTTCTTGAAACCCTATTAATCTCAATCCTTCAACCCTTAACTGGTGTACGTTTCTATGGCTGACCCTACATGCTTCTAGGCCTAATTAGCCCTCCATTTACAAAGCAACCCTATCAAGGGTATATACTCTGACCCTATAAATTTCAATATTCCTTAGTTATGAAGAAAAAAAAAGGGTTTTTTCATCCTTTGGGCCATGGAACCCCTAGTTACAACCCAGAACACCATTATTCTCCAATTCAAGCTTTTAACTAGGGCTTTCTCATAAATAACCCTACACTCACTTTTGGGATGCAAACTTCAATCCTACATCTTGTACTTAACATATCTTGACATGTTCAAAAGGAAAAGAATATCCTTATTCAGCCCAAACACTCACTGCTATACCCATGGCCCATGTTCCATGCACCCTCCAACCTGTCAACTTGCAAATTTAGTCAACCACCTTGCTTATTCTTCAAAATCCTGCATTATTAGAACCAATTACATATTGTACAGGGGTTGGATCCATCCCATAGCCACAATAACCATAGAAAGTGGATGGATCCACCCAATTACATTTTTGTTTCAATACAAAATAGTGCACTATTTTAGGACAGTCACCTTAAAGAAAGCAAAAGCTTCTGTATTCGCTTCTGGGTGTGATTGTGTATGTTTTTTAACATCAACGTTTCAGATCATACTCTATGATCCATCATCAAGATGATAAAGAGAGCTAAGAAACAGAATGATATGTTGCAGACCAAGCAAAGCAATAAGAGGAGAGGGAGAGGTAGGTGGGAGTGACATGTAAATCAAGAAAAACTACCCACTGAAGAGAGAGAAAAAACTTGAATAATAAGTTGAAAACTAAAACTAAAGAATTAAAATAACACTAATTAAAAACTAATAAGAGAAGAAAGGGAAACTAGCAAAGAGGCACTTAAGGAAAAAACCAAATAAAATGATAAGAAGAATACACATTAGGCTATATAAATGTATAAACAGAAAGGAAAGACCAAGCAAAGAAGCAAATGGAAGGATAGGGAGAAGGAAGGACATAATGGAGAAAGACAAAAACAAAAAGAGAGGGACAAGGATTGAAAAAATTAAAATTAAAAAATTAAAATTAAAATTAAAAATTAAAAATTAAAATTAAAAATGACAATAAATTAATTAATTAAAGGGAAGGAGAGACAAAAAGAGTAGGAAAAAGACCAAAAAAGAGAAACCAAATATAAATATATATGTACCTTAAAAATAAAAGTCAAAGCCTGCAAAGGAAGCGATGGGGAAAAGGGGAAAAAAAAGAAGAAGAAGAAAAATTAAAAAATTAAAAAATTAAAAAATTAATTAAAAAAGGAATCAAAATAAGGATTAAAGAGGAAGAATAATAAAGAAGGATAAATAAATAACTAAAAAATAAAAGGATAGAAATGGAAGAAACCCGAAAAAAATAAAGGAGGAACAAAAGGAGAAAGAAAGAAAAGAAAGAGAAAAATGAGAATTGACACAAAAGATTTACAAAATATACAATAAAAGAACACAACGAACAAGAAAGCTAAAAACTAATAAAGACAAAACCTAGCCTATAAATCAACAGAACCGCCTGAGGGAAAGGAGGGGGTGGGGAAGAACAAGGCCAAGGAAGGAAAGGGGGGAGGGAAGAGAGAGAAGGAGATTGGAGGCCAGAGGGAAAGGGGAGGACGAGGGGGTAGGGGGGTGGCAAGAAAGACGCAAGCGCTATAGAGATGAGAGAAGGAAGAGAAAAGAGAAAGAAGGGGGAGTCAACGGGGGGAACGATGGGGTCTGTTGATGGAAGATAACAGAGGGTGCCACGCTTGGCTAAGGGCCCAACCATCATCACGATTGAGGTTGGAAGGGTGGTTGAAAATTTCAATCGCTTCCTTCATCTTCCTCTTAAAATAGCTATCCTCTTTAGCGAGGATCTGAGTGTTCTCCAAACAAATGTGATGTTTGGTGGAGGAAGAATGCTCGGCTAGGGCCGATTTGTACACTCTATCATGCTTGATGTCAGCACTATGCTCCCTAATTCTTGTGGAGAACAATCTACCCATTTCTCCAATGTACGGAGTCCCACAAGAACAAGAAACTTTGTAGACACCTGAATCAGCGAGAGCGTTTCGAGAGTCTTTGAGAGGGGGCACGTGATTCCTGATAGTTGAAAGGGGTTTGAAGGCACAACAAACTCCTTTTTTGAGAAGGATTTTTGAAATTTTATGCGAGATGCCCTCAATGAAAGGAAGGATGACGAAGGGGGTAATGTTGTGCTGGGAAGGGGGGGTTCTTGGGGTGGAGTGAAACAACTTGGCTAGCTTGAAAGCTTTGGAAATATTTTGGTTGGTGTATCCATTGAGCCTGAAGACTTTGCAAAGGTAGGAAAGCTCATCGTCAATGTTTTCCTTGTCACAAATGCGAAGGGCCCTGAGAGCCAGGGTTTTGAGCACTCCAACTTTTTGGCGAGGGTGGTGATGGGAAGAAGAATGGAGATACAAATCAGTGTGGGTGGCTTTACGAAACACTTGATGACTTAGCAAGCCGTCCGATTTCCTTGAGAGTAAAACATCGAGAAATGGCAGACGCCCATTCCTCTCCAGCTCCATGGTGAAGGAGATACAGGGTGACACCATGTTAAGATGTGCGTGAAATTCTTCTAATTTTTGGAGACCATGAGGCCAACAAATTTTGGTGTCATCAACATAGTGTTTCCACCACTTAGGCTTGAAGGGGAAGGAGTGTAAAGCCAAATCTTCGAAGTACTCCATGTAAAGATTGGAAATGATAGGAGAAAGCGGGGAACCCATAGCTACACCATCGACTTGTTCATAAATAATATCTTGGAAGGTGAAAAAGGTGGATCTTAAACATAACTCCACTAATGTGGACACCTCTTCATTGACCTTGTGTTTGACAACTTCGATGGAGTCTGAAATGGGGACCTTGGTGAAAAGGGAGACCACATCAAAACTGACCAAAATGTCGTCATTTTCTAGTTTGGCATCTTTGATGAAGTCAAAAAAATGGTTGGAGTCTTTGATAAAAGAGTCACGCTTACCCACTAAAGGGGAGATCTGCTTCGCAAGGAACGAAGCGAGAGGGTAAGTGGGTGAGCCAATCGTATCAACAATGGGCCTGAGAGGGACGTTGGCTTTGTGGATCTTTGGGACTCCGTATATGCGGGGAGTGACTTCTTTGGAAGGAATGAGAAGTCTCTTGGTGGAATCATCAAAAGAAGAACCATTGACCGCGGCTTTGACTTTTTTGAGGATTTGGGAACACGGGTTGCGGGCTAAGATTTTGTAGCTCGCCGAATCAGAGAGGAGAGTCAGCATCTTGGAGATGTAGTCTCCCTTGTTCAAAATGACCGTGGCGTTGCCTTTATCGGCTCTAGAAATAATTAGGTCATTGTTGCGCAAAAGGTTCTTGAAAGCAAGAAATTCAGGATTAGGGATGTTGTGCTTTGGAGGCTTGGCTCGTCTAAGAGCCACAGCGCAATCTTGTCTAACCTCCTCGCGAACTTCAGATGGGAGAGCACGAATGGAGTTTTCAATTTCAGCTAGGAAGTCCACACAAGGAATGAAGCGAGGAGAGGGTGAAAAATTAAGGCCACGCTTGAGGAAATTGAAGCACAGGGGATCAATAATGGCATGCGAGAGGTTAACCACCAGCTTTGAATCCCAATCATTAATGATGGAATGTGAGGACGAGGGAGCCGGTTGGAGAATGTCGGGGCAAGGCTGGGGTGGCTTACGATGAGAGGATAGGGTAGGCAAAAAAGAGGTTGAGAGGCTTGGAAGAGAGGACCACGATGGACTCCTCACGTTGTTGGGAGTAATACAGGACAGGGGAGGGGCTCGAGAAAGGTTGAACTGGCTGGGAGCAAGATCACAGTCACAAATGCGATGTGAAGCCAAAGCGGAAATGAGAGAGAAAGGAGTGGACGTACCTGGCAATCCCGACAAAGAGCCGTTGGTGACAAGACTGATCTGTTGAGTGGCTGCAGGAGAGCCATTGGAGTCGACTAGAAGCGTGTGAGAGCCCGCCTCAGCAACGGAGGGAATCCTGGCGAGCGAGTGGAGGACAGTGGAACACGAGCTAGAATCCACATGAAGGGCTGCTGAAGAAGCGAAAGGAGGGAGCGGGGAGGGAGAACCCGCTGGAGGAGAAGATGACCCAGGCACAGGTCGCGAAAGGAGGGAGCTCTGATGCATGGAAGAATGAGAGCTAGTTACGTGCGACGCGGGCAAAGGTGAGGAGTCAGGCTTGTGGCTGAGCAGCGGGGAGGTAATGAGGGAGCTGCCTGCGTTACGAGGGGAGGCAGCTACACGCGAGGAAGGGCAGGTTGAGCGGTCAACCAATGTGAGGGGGGAAGTGATAGGATATCCGAGAAGAGATGACGAGCCCAGATTGCGTCACTCTCTTTATCATCCTGATGATGGATCATAGAGTATGATCCGAAACGTTGATGTTAAAAAACATACACAATCACACCCAGAAGCGAATACAGAATTTTATGGATTATGGAAATCTGTTACAATTAAAAGAAAAAGCTGTTAAGAAATGATTGCAAAGGGTTCTAAGAAAATTCTTAGATGTTCTTAAATACTTCCAAAACATTAGAATATAAGAAACATAAGAAAGAACCTTATTTGATACCAAACTGAATCTTAAAAAACCAGTAAAATTGTCATTGTGACAGTGAATAGCAGAATTCCTTTATTTATTTCTTTTCTTGATACATTCGCTACTCCCTCAACTACTACTCTTGTGTCTTATAAAGACCTTACTTTTCTAGACTTTTTCCCATCTAATTGACTCATAAAACTGAACCAAAGACCCCTTGGTCGCCAACTGTCCCTCATAACTATCACATGACAATAACAAACACTTTTTTAACAACACTCATTATTTGTTTTGTTATCCTTCGTGACAAGGACTTATAAAACCTTGTTTTTCATTCCTAGGGACTTCTAAAAGACTTTTAAAACAACCTTCACACCCCTATAATCTCAACTAACCCATTCAAGCCTTATTTGGCTTATGTTGCCAACATTGGCAATTTACAAGATCTTGCACTTTTAGTGCATTTTACACCAGTTAGAGCCTTATTACATTATGTAAACAATATTATTCATTTCCATCAACCTATAACTCTTCCTAGGACACTCTAGGACTTCAAATGACTTCACAATGACCCCTTACATCACATTGCCTTTTCTTGGCAATACATTACAATTTGATAACTTAAAGAAATTCCTTACATTTTGATGGCTTCAATAGCCATAATCCATCATCAAATGACTTAACATGTCTTCATTAGGCATTGATTTCCCTTGGTACCTTCATGGTCTCATTCATGACTCCTGGTGTACCCTGTAGGTTCATGTGTCCCTTGGGTGCCCCTGCACCATTGTACCACTTCACTAGATGTGTTTCCTACATCAGCCTTGTTTTTATCTTTAACAATTACATCTCAAGCAGTAGTTGTTAATGTCTACTATGAATCATTATCCAGTTGAGCATCGGTGATGTTAACTCCCTGAGCCTGCTGAGAACTTTGTTCTAGGATTGGTGCATCAAAAATATTAACTACAGATGCCTGCTGAGAATTTTGATCCAAGTTTGTGGACGTTTGATTTAAATTTTCTATCATTTCTTTAGAGGGCAAGAAAAATTCCAGCTGTCCCTATCTAACTATTTCATTTCTTCAATTTTCCCTATGGATGACCATTTCATTTCTTCAATATGCCCAATGGATGTCCCTATCTAACTATATATCTTTTAATTTCATATAATAACTAATTTATGTGCCTTTTCATGACTATGTTTGACTCATATAATTGTGATCTCTCTAGCACTATGATGTCGTTTAATATGTCTTGCTAAAGCTTGTAAATTTTGTTCCTTTTGCAATGTCATGTAATATGTCTTTCCTTGTAGCTTATATATTTTGAAATTTTTGTTAGGCCTTGTAGCTTGTATAATTTGATTGTTGGAGAGCTTCTATAGCTAAGCAAGAAGGTCGTTGCACGAGTTATAGCCACACAATCAGGTATGAAAATTGTATATTTTTTAATCTAATGTATATTTTAACTAGACTTTTAGCTTATATGTTTTGAAATTGCTTTTAGTGGCTTAATATTGTAAGGTCTCTTGAAATAAGACCTTCAAGTGGTTGGTCAAAGTTTTACAAATAATCTTATCCACAAATTTGCCTAGAGCAATTGACCGAATGTTATAAAAGGTGATTGAGTTAAATGTCTTAGGAATAAAGTCAAAGAAAGTATTTTTAAAATATTAAAGTATTTAGCTAGGTCTAAGAAGATTTGTGTACTTTCGATAGTTTTTCTTAGTTTGTGAAAGTTGTAGACCGAAGTTTTCATAGCCCAATTTTTGCTTCCTGCAAAGAATGATCATGTCAGATAATATAAGTGAAGAACAAAATAGGGAGACAATAGCTAGATTGTGGTCTAACTTGAAAAGAAAAGGTGATGGAAAAAGTTATTGTCCTTGCAAAATTTGTAAGGGCTTAAACTGTAGAAGACTGTTAATCAAAATAGTTAAGAGACATTGTAGGGAGAATGGTTGCATTGAAGGGGGGCATAACTATCATCCATTGGTAAGTTGTTCGTTATATCATTTTAACAATTTAAATACATATGAAATCACTTGATGATGAGCTGATGATCATGGTTTATTTATGTTAATCAATTTTATATAGGTTGATCTCCCCAGGGAAGTACATGATATGAACCACAAAAATCCGAAGAATATGGTTTTTGAAGTGGAGGAACATGGAGGTGCAAATATCCAAGGTAAAGATAATGATCCCATGGAAGATAACGATCATGCGCCAGAAAACAAAATTGAAGATGATGGAATAAATACATTGATCCATGACACATTTAATCCAAGCATATCTAATCATGATGATGATGATAGTCTCGATGTACATCTACTTGAGAAGGCATACGAGCCCCTATACAAAGACTCCCAAACAACTCTTCTCTCTGTTGTATTGTTGTTGTTGAACTTGAAGGTTATGAATGGTTTATCCAACATAACAATGTCACGTATGTTAAGGTATGTCATATATGTCTTTATAGTTAACAAAGGGTGAATAATGTACCACTAATATTGTTTATATTATTAACTTATATTTTTTGTTGTAGATTGATAGACAAGTTTCTGTTACCACCATCAAATATTCTACCTCGCTCATATCGAGAATTATCTGCTGTTATGAAAGATATTGGAATGGAGTATGAAGCAATACATGCTTGTCCCAATGATCATATTATATATTATAAAGAACATGAATTTTCAACACAATGCCATGTATGTCATATGAGTAGATATCGAATAGATCGACTAACAAAAAAGGTGATTAAAAGGTTCTTCGTTATAGCCCCATTATTCCACAGATGCGATAATTATTCAGGTGTAGTAGCTTGGCCCAATTTATGGATTATCATGCATGCAATAGAAGTCGAGATGACGTCATTCAAATCCCTGCGGATGGTTTGGCATTTATGTACATAGAGAAAAAGTGGCAACACTTCAAAGAAGAACCTCGTAATCTCAAGCTTTCATTGGCAGCGAACGGTGTCAATCCATTTGGAGAGATGAGATCTATTTACTCCGTGTGGCCTATTTTTGTTATCAACAATAACATTCCTCTGTGGATGTCAATAAAAGGGAGCACATTATGTTGGTAATTATTGTTCCAGGCATCTTATCATTTGATAGTTATTAATTTACATGTACTTACAAATCTTGCAATAAAATGGTCACAATAATTATGTAATGTTACTTTTCATTCAAGTAGGTAAATATCAAGTAAAAGATATGAATGTATATATTGAGCCTCTTATCAACGAGTTGGTGGAGTTATGGAATAGTGTCACTATGTATGATGTGTCTAGACCAATAGGACAAAGACAATTTCAATTCCATGCAATACTTGCATGGACAATACATGATGCCCCAGGGCTAACGCATTTTTGTGGTATGTTATAGTGAATTCAAGTTGCGCACGATAATTCTAATTATAAAAATCAACATATTTAATAATCCAATTATATCATTATCTTGTAGGTCTTCAAACAAAGGGAAAATTTGCATGTCCAGTTTGTGGTCCAAAGATGAAATCTTGTCATTCAAAAAGTTTAGGAAAGAAGGTGTTTGATGATTATAGACACTTCCTCCATAGGAATCATAAGTATCGAAGTATGAAAAAAAATCTTTTCAATGGGAAAGAAGAGACTACATCAAAGCCATGAAGAATGACACCTCGCCTATTGAAGTTGGAATATAATAGAATTAATCGTCGAGGTAATGCCATTCCACCTAATGGTTTATGTTTGTAATTTATATATTTCTATTGTGAATTTTGTTTACTAATTATGTAATTGATGATCATGAAGGTCGTCAAGGTAGTACTAACAACCTTCCAAAGGGACTAAAAAGCTATCCCAGACAATTTAGTAGGTTGCCCTACTATGAGCACTTACAAATTGTGCATTTGTTTGATACTATGCATATTGGAAAGAATATAAAAGAGACATTGTAGAAAATATTGGATGGAAGGCGTGACAACGAAAAAATTGTCAAAATTTGTAATGACATTCATGAATCCAATCATGCATTGAAGAATTTCATTCACTCAAATAGCAATAGAGATCAGATTAATATAAGTGTCCTTCCTTGGTTATTAATGGAGCAGCAAAGTGATGCCATAAAAGAAGTCATACAAAAAATTTGATTTCCCACAAGATTTGCTGTGAACATAAACAATCTCATATCAAAAAAAAGTGAATTTGGGCCAAGGCTCAAAATGCATGATAGGCATACTTTCGTCAAGGTAAGTTATGTTCTTCTATATTTACAATATATTCATAAACTATGTGTACTATTCGTTATGTTATGTTAGAAAACAATGAAATGATTGGTTTATAATTACTGCAGTACGTGCTTACTCTATCTCTCCTAGAGCACTTCAACAATAACATCAAACAAGTGATATATGATCTTGGAAAATACATGAGGTAAGCAGTAATATCTGTTCAATTTGTTGTATATAGTTATTATATTTGCAATTTGTTTTTCTTGCTATGTAATCTATTGTATATTATTTTGTAAAGTCTCGTATCTATATTTTTTTGTGACTTGAATCTCTTAATGTAGGTGGTTGTCATCTAAAGAAATTCATAAAGAAGATATAAACTATTGGAAGAGAAGAATTCCTCACTTACTCTGTGAAATGCAAAAGTGTCTACCTCCAACTTTTTTCAATGCACAAGAACACTACCTCATACACCTAGTTGAGGAGATTGAATTGTGTGGACCTGTACACACTAGGTCAATGTGGATGGTTGAGACGCACTTGAAATCTTTGAAGGCTTTGGTTCGACAAAGAGAACATCCTGAGGGTTCTATGGTAGACAGATATATGGTATACCAAACTATGGTGTACATTACTGAATATCTTCCTAAGTTTGCATCAAATATCCATGTAGATCACATTTGGGATCTCGAGACTTTTAAAAAATTAGAAGGGGAGTACTTGATGGGGAAAGGTACATTAAGGAAAGTGAGAGTAAATAAATTATAAGATGTTATTGAAATAAATTATTTCTTAATCTTCAAAATAAATTGGTTGTAAGTTGTCTATTTTTTTTTTGTACAGGTGCTCGAGAGTGGGATGCACTACATTTGTATATTGCAAACAATCTTTGATTGGATGATGGTATGGATTGAACGATGTCAACATTTTGATCACACATTAACATGGGAAGGTGTATCTTCATTGGTTAAAGAAGCTCATCGTAATGGAGATTCTAATGTTATGCAAAGGGAAATAGATTTAGCATGTGGTTCAAGAGATTTCTAGGTACGTAGAAATTTATTAATCACCTGTATGTTTATCAACTCACAATACAATAATTTTGACATGTTTCACATATTATTGCAGGTTAAACACCACAAGGCTATGTTCTATAATGGTCAAAAATTTCACATCAAAGTGTTGGATGACACAAAGAAAACTTGTGATTCAGGAATAATTGCAGTCTTTCAAGTGACTAATATTTCATCTAGAAACAACTTACATCCTCGAGAGTCTGAAAATCGATACTATGGCATTTTGGATGATATACTTGAGTGTGAATTTAGTTCCTTCAAATTATTACTCTTCATTGTCAAATGGTACAGGCTATGACTTAATCCAAATGATCCTAAAAGAACTATTATTGAACATGATAATGGATTTACAATGGTTAATACAAGGTCATTTGAGCTAGTTGGGGATGAGCCCTATGTTCTTCCAAGCCAATGTGAGCAGGTATTTTACTCAGAGGTTCCACATAAATCGGGTTGGTCATTTTTTGTTAGACATGAACCGAGAGGAAGGCCAATAAAGTATAATGTGATGGAAGAAGAAGATACCGAAGAAGTAGAAGATGATGTAGATGGTGATCACGATCGACAGTTATTGGATGATGTTCCTGACACAAATTTGCATGAAGAAGAAGAAGATGATGATGACAATGATGCTGCTACTAACGATGATGATGAAGATGATGTTGATGTTGATGATGATGATGTTGATGATGATGACGATGATGACAATGACGACGATGACGATGACAATGATGATGGTGAGGATGATGATGATGATGACGATAATGATGATGATGAGGATGATGATGATGATGATGATGATGATGATGATGATGATGATGATGATGATGATGATGATGATGAAATTTAGAGGTATGCCATCAATCCTTAATCTATTTAATATTCATTTCTTGATAGAAATATATTTGTCTTTTATGGTTACATAGTTTATTCATTATCTATTTAAAAGCTACAAGTTTCAACTACAAATAGAATACTACTAATCTAAATTAACTATAGCATTTGTAAGTGTTTAGTTTAGAAAAGGGAATTCATTAAATATCTATAAAAGGGAGTTGTACCTAGAATAAAATTCATAGGGAAAACATAATATAAGTGCTTACCCAATTTTTTGGTTAATAATTCTACCTCTATAGGTGATGCAGAGACCCTAGGTGGACTTGCCATCATTCATAACAAGAGGGACTTCCATAGTGTTCTCACAACACCAACCAAGCATCTTCATAAGATCCCTCTCCTTGATCCAAGACAAATCCATAACCTATTAGAGTGAACACCAAATCCTTATGCCACCTTAGGTTCTACATCTTTGGAATAATCCCATGAATGTCCCTCAATCCATCCAATGGATTCATCCAAGCAATCTAATCAACAAACTATCAAATGCTCACAATGCCTCAATAGGCACCAAACTTGACTTCACCTTAACTAGGTGTTTCCTCTACCTCCACACACATCAAACAACTTCAAATAGCATTTCCCCAAGGTGACTAAGTCCTCAACTCATCAACTGATACAAAAACCCAGTTTTAGCCCTTCACTAGGCCTACTTCCCTAGTAGGCTTATAATGTGAGCCTGATTTAAGTGTTATAATGTGTAACTTTTAATGTTTTTAATTTTTATGTGATGCTTATGATGGATTTGATTATGATTATGATGTGATTATGCTCATGATAATTGAATTACATTTGCAAGAAACTGAACCCCTTTTAGGAGCATCCCATACAATCTCATGGATCGACAGGTATAAGTCAATACTCCTTATAGATAGTCTATTTAATACACTTATCAATAGTAAGATTGATGTCTTCTAAGATCTCTCTCATTTGTAGGTACCAACGAATAGGTATTTGTCAGAAGTGTCTTCCTCGAGTGAGGGAAATATAGGAATAGAAGATGAAAGTGAGACATGCAATTTATCTAGAATAGGGAGATTAACTAGAGGTCAAAGGACTAGAAGGAAATTCAATAAATGCATGAAATATTTCCTTTCTCAAGGGGGGTCATGTTCTTATGATGATGAGATGGAAGGCGACATCAAGGTGCCCTTGAGGTACCAACATCTACAGAAACATTGGGTACCCAAGGAACTTCCTCCAATAAACACTAATTTTTGTGTTAACGAGAGGATATATCACATAGCACCATCATCATTACATGGTTTGGGCCTTTTTTCTATGGAGAGCATAAAGGTTTCTTACAAAAAAGTTTTTGAATTGATGGATTATGTTGGACCATGTTACGATTACAAAAGTTGGATGCATATTGTTCAATATAAAAAAAAGTATAAATAGGTATGCCCTCTCGGCAAATTATATACAACAGCAAGACAATAATCAAAGTAAAAGTGTGGCTATATACATTGATGGAAGGCCAAAAGCAACATGGAATATTGTGGGTTTTATAAATAGTACATGACCTGGGTCAACTATAAAGAAACCCAATTGTATATTTGAGGCTCGTGAGGGAAATTGTGTATTCATCTGTACAATAAAATCAATACGTGCAGGGGAAGAGCTTCTTATTGATTACGATTTGAACTGCATAGATACAAATGAGGCTACTATCATGGGGGTCATACATACTATTAAACCAACTTCTAATCAATGACTCCAACATACCATTTAGTCAATTATACGTTTGGCAACCATAAAGCCTACTGCTCAGGAAATAAAAGATAGGGGATCTGAATTGTTGCACATCTCTGAAACCTTAAAAGAAAGTATTAATGAAAATTTTAATTATAACAAGAGTTCAATAATGGTTTTTATGTTATGTTCTTTTATGGCATTAATTAAAATATGGATGCGTTGTCTTTACAGAGTTTTTTGCATGATTTCGAGCTCCATTCCCATGATGAGGGTGTTGTAGGTGGTTCAGGTAGATCACATGTTCCATTCCCCACTTGTATTTTCCACTGAATATATATAGGAATGATCATAATCATTGACAATACATGCTCAAAAAATCCTTTTTTTTAATGCTCTAACAATCTTGTCCATGCTAGTCCACATGTTCTATATTTATGCATGCTCTAACAATTTTATTCTTTAGCTTCAAATCAATTGTATCCTATGATGATGTCGTCTCCATCCAGGACAACCACAAATCTCTTTTCGACTGCTAAGTCGACAACACACAGCTTACAGGCATCGACTATTGCACCATCTACTAGTACACAAATCCCTCTTTTTCTCTCTTTTGTTATATGTTTAACTGTTATGTGTCTACGATGTAAATTGTAATGACCCCCCTTTGGTAGTCACTCAATATTTAAAAAATTTCACAATTTTATGATTCCAAACCATAAGAACTCGACTCCATTCATAGCTTGGATATACAAGGTTATGTTATAGGTCAAACTTCAATTAGTTGTCTTTAGTTATGAAAGATTGTAATATTGAAGATCATCTTCTCATGTAGTATATTATCGCAATTATATTCTGATGTAGAGTCTAGCAGCCACTTCTTCTACTAGCCTTCAGAAGGCTTTCACAATCCAAATTTTGGATCTAGGACTTGGTATAAGTCCCCTTACCCACACCGGGTATACACAAATACTGAGCCCAAATGGGGCAATCCACTTCAAAAACTTCACTCACTAAAAAAAGAAATGGTGAAAACAACCAGGACCTTCAGTCCAACCACAATCCTTAGTTTGTTTGGAATCTACCAAATCCACAACAATCCTTTGCACTTCTAGGCCTATAATCCTTGTAGCCTTTCCAATTCGTTTTCTTGTATTTTCACCAACTATCCCTCTATGGCATAGGGAATTCTCCACTATTTTAGGCACCTCTTAAGACAGTTGCTAGAATCCCAAAATTTTCTAGGATGATCTTGCTCCAACACCCTCCAAACTGCTGCTTGGTACCTAGGCCTAGTTGATCAAGTTAGGCTAGGGCTTCAAGGAAGGATGGACTAGGTGGGTTCCCAAGACCCCAATAACTTATGGAAATCCTAAAAAAATTCAATGCATCTAACTTTAGCACTCACATAGATTAGAAGTGCCTCCAAACATGACTGTCACCACAATAACAGCAAAAACCAGTCAAGCACATGGTCTTGCTTGACCTAGGGTTGGCTTGGAAAAATACTTGCCCTGCTCACAACACCTCTAACTACTAGAATCATGTAGATAGGTATTTTAACTTCCATATCCCTCAGTTTCAAAGATTTCCACCAGTGGATTTGCAAGTTAGGGCTGCATTTGTACAAGGCCCTAGAAAATAAGGCTATTCAGACCTCTTAGGACAAAAATGCTAATAACTCACAAACCACAATTGCAAATTGAATCAAATCAAATCCAAAACCTTATAAACACACATCCACCACTAATTCACTTGTAGAGTAATCATGAAAGTACTATACGGAACCATACAACCCACTATAACAGCAATTTTACCAATAAATTAGAGGTTTTTATTCATTTTCTCTAAGCATCTGCTACAACCTGATCTCTCCCTCCAACTGAGACCTCAAATGACAGATTTTTAGGCCTATATGATCATTGGAACAACCAAATAGCCATTTCCAACCATGAAACAAACAAAAAACAACTTTTTGTAATTACTGATCAACATTTTAAAAGTTGTCAGCAACTTTTAGGCATTTTTTGCATTTTTTGCAAATCGGTAAGTCTAATGAGCTTAACAAGTGCATGGTCATTTCTATAGGCCTATATTGACTCAAACACCCTATTCTAAGGCCTTTTGGTCCCATTTGAGTCACTCGGTTTATAACCACACCAAAGTGCTAATGGGCCTTACATGTGCCTTTATTACAAAATATTACCAAACATGGGCCAACTTACTAAAGTATGGACCAAACCTTGTTAAAACTTCCTAAATTGCTTGAATCCACCCTTCCATGGAGTGGGTAGGTGTCCTGCCTCCTAGGTACTTGTTCCTCTGCCTCCTAGGTTAGGTGTCGTGCACCATATTCACGTGCTTGATCATGCAATGAGATGTGAATAAATATTGCTTTTATTGATGAAATAATTGTCTAATATAATGTCCTTGATTTCATAGAATGGTTAATGGGATAATAAATCTATAGTGATGTAGTTGATATTTCAGATGAGGCTTATAAACTTACATCAAGTATGATTTCATTTCTAATGTGTATGAATTACTCCATGATAAATGGAGTTGTCTTGCTTTGATCTTCCTTAGTAGTAATCAATGCTTTCATCATCTTCAATATGTACATATATATATATATATATATATATATATATATATATATATATATATATATATGTATGTATATGTATGTACATACATATTTATGTATGTACATACATATTTATGTATGTACATACATATTTATGTATGTACATATATATATATATGTATGTACATATATATATATGTATGTACATACATATATATATACACATATATATATATGTATGTACATACATATATATGTATGTACATATATGTATGTACATACATATATATATATATGTATGTACATACATATATATATATATATGTATGTACATACATATATACATATACATATGTATATATATATGTATGTACATATATATATATATATATGTATGTACATACATATATATATACACATATGTATATATGTATGTACATACATATATATATATGTACATACATACATATATATATATATATATATATATATGTATGTACATACATATATACATATACATATGTACATACATATATATACATATACATATGTACATACATATATATATATATATATATATATACATATGTACATACATATATATATATACATGTATATATATATGTATATATATGTATATATATATGTATATATATATATATATGTATATATATATATATGTATATATATATATGTATATATATATATATATGTATATATATATATAAGTATATATATATGTATCCATTACCAAAACTATGTTGTAATTATTGGCTCTGATCTATATCTAATTTGCTTCTACCCAATAGTCACCCTTCATAAGTTACTCGAGGATTCAACAATGTCTTGGAATCCACTCAAGGAACTAGAGTTCAACTCAAGGATCAATAAGAAGTCACTGACTTAAGGATATCAACCAAACACTCCTCTATAATAGGTTCACTACCTTGATTCATTTTGAACAACTTTCAATTCACTTTGTCCATGTTTCAACTTCCCTTTCATTGGGAACACTCCTAATTCACCCTTCATGAATCAACACTTAATCTATGTCTTCAAGGATTCTCCTGATCCTTCCGATGCCTTAATAACCTTCAAACAGCATAACTAAGGAGTTCCAACCCCTACCAAGCATCAACTCTATACCAATCTTCAAAACTGCCTTTTGTAGGACTGTCCTATTAGCCCTGTCTTGCAAGCAAATTGCATTTTTCTTCCAAATTTCTCAAACACCATGGTAACTTCTCCACCTCTTCAAATACCATTTAATGAGTTCTTAAACCCCTGCAAATATCAACCTTTCAACTTGTGACTGATGAACCCTTCTATGGCCGTCTCTACAATCAATTAGGCCTAATTAGCCCTTGCCTAACAAAGTAACTACCTTTTGTGCTTATTATCAACCTCCCAAACTGAACAAAGACTCCTTGGACACCAACTGCCCTTCATAATTGTCTTATGACAGCAATAAACAGTTTTTTTTTTTTTACAACTTTTTAACATCAATTATCATTTGTTCTTTTATACTTCGTGACAAAGACTTATGAAACTTATGAAACTTTTTGCAATAGGAGCTGCAGCATCATTTCTTGAATGTTCCTATGTTCCTACTATGGGAACGATTAAGGATGTCATATTGATCGTCAGCGATGATGAAGGCATTCCATTAAAAGTAGCCAAAGTTCCAAGTACTTTAAAGTTATTATAATTCTATAGTGATATAATAGTAATTTAGTTTTTGATCACTCTTCATCAACTAATGATCCCATGATTGTTTTGTAGGGAATGATTGTTTTTTGGAAAAAACTTGGTGATGAGTGTTTGCGAATATTCAAGCCCACCCTGCGTACCTGGTGGAACATCATATCCTAACTAAAACCCCAAACCACTATTTTTATTTCATATCATTAGTAGAATAGTTTTCCTTTCCATCCATTTCTTTGAAGATTTTATTTAGGTTGTCTATGTCTTCCCGATGCAATCTTAGACTTTCCAATTGTTTCCATTTCAACATACTCTTAGGGTTAGGCTCTGGATTGTAATGTTCTCCTTGGCATATTTTCCCCATCTTTCAAGGCATTTTTTTTCATCCTTCTGAATTCAATAGTTGTCTAACGATGGGTATCCTCCCCATGAATCATCCCAAAATAAAGCTTTACTTCCCTCCATTATGTTCCATGTGGTGTGGTCTAGTATTATTTTGCTAGAGTTAGATATAAAGATCCATATTTAGGATCCTTTGGGAAATTTTGTAATTCTTAAGGCTTCCTCCCTATTTAGGTTTGCAAGGTATATCTCTCTTAAGATTCTAACCCATTTAAAATGTGGTTCATGATGAATTTTCCAAAAATAATTTTCCCCTAAAGCTTGGTTTTGATGTAGTTGATTTTTGATACTAGTTCCCCCATATCCCACTAGTTAACAAATTCTGTTCCAAGCCATAAATACAAATTTCTTATCTGTATTTGCTCCTTGTAAAAAATAATTTCCTCATTTTCTTTACAATATCCATATAATTACCCATTAGTAGAAAGATGCATGACATCAAGTATATCAAGATTGTTGTTAGTTTAAATTTCTAGCGACCACATTGCATTTTACCAATCTGCTTTAGTATTCAGAATAAATTGATTATTCAATTATGTATGCAAAAAAATTTAAATTTAACTTTTTCCTTTGTATTTGAAAACATTGACTTAGTTTTACAAAGCTACAGTTAATATTTTACTTCCTTAATGTGTTCTACAGCCTACTTCGGGAACCGCTATTATAGGGAAGGGCATTGTCATCTACAAATACCCTTCTGATCCAACTATTGCATTGGACAACTTCTCAATCATATTTTCATTCTTATCAACTGTGTTTGGGGTTGTAGCTATATTTTATCCCTACAAAGGGAAAGATGTTCCTGTGTACGCTCTCTAGAGGACCACTTCTCTGGTGGTGTTTCTCGCTATTGTTGTGTAAGTAATCACAAACATATGTCTTGATAGCTTTTGAATTTAACCATGCTAGCATTTTTTATCATCAATGTTTGGAATCTTAAAAAGAAAATAGAAAAATGATAGGTGCATTTTCAATATACTAGTCAGCACATTTTTAATATTCTTTGTCGACAGTGTATAGTCAGTTTCTTTTCCCTATTTAGGTGTTTGAGGATGTAAATGTTGAATGGAAGAGAAAATTCAAGGATTGGATAACATTGTTATAATTTAACATGAGATGAGCCAGTGCAGCTTAATCAACTAGCTATTTGAAACAACTTATTACTTTAACTTTTTCAATTTTGGATATAAATAAAAGGGTGTCTGGATAGCTAAATGTGTTTGCTCATGCTAATATCATGTATCTTTATACCAAGGCCATCTCTTTTCTCGTGGAAGCCTTGATGATGTGGGCAACAATCACAGAGAATCTACATAGAACACAAAATGTACATCATGATCTCACAACAAAATGCCCAACTGCAAAGACTGGCTTATATGGTGGAGTTGCCTTCTTGGCTTTAGATGCTTCTTTGTTTTGGCTTATATGCCAAATGCTTGCCCTTAATGCAAGGGCAGATTATGAAGAAGATGAGGAGGACATCAAAGGTCAGTATGGGCAGGTATTGACAACTAAATATAACTAAGGAATTTTATTTTTTATTTTTTACTTTGTATCTGTCGCAATTGCAACGTCAACCACAAGCATTGTGATGGGGTTGCTGTAGCGGTGACGCCAACTATTGTCACAATTTCCAAGTTGTCCTTCGCAATTGTGACGTCAGCCACAAGCATTGCGATGAGGTTGTTGTAGTGGTGACGCCAACTACCATCTCAATTGCCAGGGTGTCCATCACAATTGTGATGTTAGCCACAAGCATTACGATGGGGTTGTTGTAGTTGTGATGCCAACTGCCATCGCAATTGGTCGGGTTTCCATCATAATTGCAACGTCATCCACAAGAATTATGATAGGGTTGATGTCACAATAAAGTGGTTGCATAGCGATGAATAGGTGTCATAATTGTGATAGTATAGGATAAACGTCGTAATTTGCGACTAAAAAACAATGACGTCTATTACTGTCACAGTGGCAACACATTGCTATCGTAATTGTGACACATAACCATCGCAAATTGATGCCAAATGTATTAGAAATTTTTTTGTAAGTTCCCAAGTGACAATAGCTATAGCATTAGCAGGGAAAGCTCTCACCAATGTAGGCCCCAAGCTAGCATATAATCCTCTAAAACCAAGTTCTCTATAAATCTGCCAAACATAGAATTGGGAAATAGTTTCATGTTCATTAATATGAGCACTTATTGCTTTTAAATTCATCTATTGGTTATCTAAGACTACTTAGTAGAATAGATCCTAAACAAAAAGATAGAAGCTAAGTCTCGTGGTATTTGAATATTTAAATTTTAATGTTTTAATTATAACATTCTATATACCCATTATAAAATAAGCATGCAAACGATTGGTGTTATTATCGTGAATGATAATTTTTTATGCATAACACAAGAAAACATGCAAATAAATGAATTAACCCAATTCAATAATCCAACCATCAATCCTAACAAATATCCTAATTGTTGTCATAAGAATCCAATAGCTTTGTAAAAGCCTAGTCAAAATCTTTATTAAAAATTAATTTAAAAATATTTTTTCTAGAGTAGAGTCCATGTAAAAATGAAATTTTATGTCCTACCATCCTGATTGTGTGTATAGGATTTTTGTTGGCATTAATATTTAGAGCTTTTTGAATATGGGTTTTTGCAACATCGAGAGGCAAAACAACTGACCAAAATTGCAAAGCAAATTACAAGTTTTTTTGCACACATTTGATCTGTAAAAATTGAGTTTAAATACTTAAATTGAAATTTCAACATTAAGGTTACATACCTCAATTCCTGCAAGCCCACCAGAGAAAACTCCAACTCCTGCTTCTATAAAAACTTTAGAAGAATAGTTGACAAATTGAGAAGACTGGGAATTCATTTGGGGATTCACCTTATCATGCATACTAATAAGTAAAAGCATATGATAATGATTCAATTAATAAGTACTGAAGAAAACTGCATTTCCAATAGACTCCCTAAAAAATGTAGTTAGGCCACCACGAAACAAACCTTGTACCTAGAAAATTATGCACCAATGAAACAATCAAAAAGTATCTTGTATAATGAAGGATACCACGTGAAGCATTTATATTGCATGTCTACAACTACATACCAAACAGTAACAACAATTTAACACCTTACCCTTTCATTTCTAAGAGTTTGCAGTGCACAGTCCAAAGGTCAAGCATATATCTGCTAATGCTTTTTTAGTTGCCTGTTGTCATTCTCTTAACTTGCAATCTACATTGAAAAACAACAAATAGTCAATGGTATGAAGTCTAGAGTTCAATTTATATACATACAATAGATACACAATCTAGTTCTTGTTACCTTTATCAACTCTGCTGGGCATAGTACAAAACTTATTAATGCTCCACCAAAAGCTGTAGAAGGAACAACAATCTGAAGTTTGGGCTTGCCACTGCCAGGATCTCCTCCCTTTCCAAAGAACCACCATGCCAAATATGATCACATCAGGACCGCAGACATAAACTATACACTACAAAGAGGAAAAAGTACATCAAACAGTCATCAATATGCCTATGAATATGTCTATGAAGATAAATCAATATGCCTACTTATCCAGGTATATCATTTTCTTATGGATAAAGGACAATCTATTTAAAAAGGAAAAAACCACTTTTTACAAATTCACATAGGTATAAACCCATTCATTATGGGAAAGTAGAAAGAAAATCTAAAGTACTAGTGATGCAAACAAAAGTATCTAGCATCCAATCAAGCAATTCACCTTGAACATCTGTCCAAGTTGCTCAACGCACTCCATAACAAGTTGTTGGTGTGCTAAAAATTTTCTACTCTTCAAAATTCTTACAATTGATGCATCAATTGCATAACATCTATCTTTATCCACATCCTCAATCACCTTTTTTTCCTCATCCATTGGTTAAGCATTGGCCCTACATCAAATATTTTGGTGCTTGATCATGAGATTGAGAAGCATGAAGACAAGAACAATGAGACCAAAAGGTTCTCAAGGTTAAGCATTCACCACTTACTGAATAAAGGAAGCACCTTATGGTCTAGCAACCCACGTGAAGTACCCAATTAAGAGGAGCCTACTAGAGAGTTGGTCAACACATTCTTTTTCATTGTTGAGATATTTTAGAAACCCAGAACCCCAATTAGCAAAAGAAAAACAAACAAATTCAAGACCGTTTAAGCTTTACCCAATAATAATATCCTAGGAGTCTAAGAACAACATTTGACTACAAGGGTGGTGACGAGAAGTGTGGGGCAGCATCCCTTCAGACCATATAAATTATTCTATAGTTCATGTTTTGAATGCCATAAAAATCTAGAATTAACATTAGAATCCATGGTTTGAATAATATAAAGTCTTAGAATCAATACAAAATCCATGGTTTGATTGCTATGAAAACTTAGGACCAGTACTAAATTTCATGCTTTGAATGCAATAATGACTTAGAGTAGTCATATAATGTTTTGTAACTCAACAGATTAAATGTGTTGCAGTAATTACCAGTTGTGATGTAGCAAGATGTGCATGAACCTACAATGTTCATTATACCAATGACAATCATCTCTTTATTGCCATCAATATTGTAGTTCTTGAATAGTGCAAAAGTGTTGCTAACTGTTATTCCTTCCTGTATGAGACTCATTTAAATCAGCCAGAGGTAATAAATTACCAGCCAATGAACATAATTCAAGGGATTAGCTCTTACAGTGAGTGTGATTATGTCAATTATCAGTCCTACCTTCACAAGGGTCTTTAAATATTTGGCCTCGAAAATAAAGAATTCAGCGGTCAATGGGTTCAAACCACTATTTAAGTGACCAACCTGTTTCAAGCCACCCACAAAAACATTAGCAAAAGAAACATGCATTTTAGGACCAAAAAATCATGTTTGGAACAGAAATTAGACATAATATCAAACAAATTGTTCCATACCCATCATGTTTCAAACTCGCTAAATAACTAGTATCTTTTGGGTAGTGATACTGAACATGTACAATCATAATAATAAGTGATTTGATAAGTGTTTCATTCTACCATACTTAGACGTGAGTGAATTGAACACATTGTGCAAAAATGAATACAAGACAGTATAGAATAATTGGTGATAGAAACTCATACAATCTCAACCCCGTGTTTATCAGCATGTGTAGCGAACACTAGCATGCTACTAAGAATTAAAGATGTTGGAGGAGCAGCTGTTGATATGCAGAAGAGCTTAGGATTTTCTTACTCTGTCAGATCAACCCACAAGAATGAAAAAATAGATCAACACCATATCAGACATTAGTCATTCCATGTTGTTTCTTCTTGTCATTATGAAGGCTAGGTATTATATGGATAGAAAAATGAAAGAGAATCATGAAGCTATGTTATAATACTGACAATTTGATGAGTGATGAGTAGAAAAGAGAGAAAACATATTCCAAGCACTATGGTCTTCCACCTCCACTGCACATCGATACAATTACAAGAAGAGAATAACAATAAGTTGGCAATATACTTTATTCAAGAACGAATTCTTTACTCCAGATGTATTCAAATCATGAGGTTGTTGATTCATTGCATATAAACATACCTTGTGAGTTTTTCCCCATACTGATCTCATGGAAGATGCTATGTCTATCATTGTAGTAAAATTTTGAAGACCAAGAATGCCTTTTAGCTATTGGAGAGAAACAACAGTGGTTGTTGCAGCCATGAAACCCATGATAGTTGCATGCAATAGAAAGTCTATAATGAATCCCAACTTGTAGTAGAATCATAAATGATGTGACACATACTATTAGTGACCAAAATCCAGCTGTTTGGCTCCACTAAAAAAGATTCTAGTGTTGTCTATGAACTTTAAATAGTTATATAAATCAATATGACTTTCTCATGCCATCCCAAATAAGCAAAATTACATAACTAAAAATAGAAATATGGGACTTGTTAAAACCATTGAATTACACGAGTTTTTAGTGCAAGCCTCCCACTCAATTATGTACAGTCAAATGTATCTTCTCTATAAAAGAAGAATCCTATGAAGGACAGACATTGAGAGGCTTACATAGTGACATTATTGCATTATTAGACATGTAAATCATCAACTTGAAAATGCCCATGCTTGCTTGAAAAATCCTAGCAAAGAATGTTGCAGTCAGGGCTAAGTGCAAAGCCAGTTGAGGATTTTGTGTTGGGGAGACCTCCTTGGCAATCAATGATCCTATAAGAAGTGACACAATCACCAATGATCTGTAAGATGGTTTATAGCCTCTTCCAAATCACCTAAGAAACTCTGAGATTAGAACAAATGCAAAAGGCAATCTATGTGATACCCTTCCAGAAATAATATATGACAGCCACTATATGGATTCTATTAGCAAAGAGTTATACCATTTGACATTGCCTCCATTGCTTTGCCCTTGGCTACTTGGGTAGATTCTCATTGCTCTTCAATTACTTCAACAGAAGGATTTCCCATCTGTCAGTAACTACATATGTTAATTAAGGAGTTGATGTTAACAGCATCGATCATGTAGAAGCTCCAAAAGTAATACTAACTCAAACTCAGAATGTACTATGACATACATATTTTAGTTTTCAATAGAAAATATTATCAATCGAAGCCTTACTTTCTGTGGGGGATCATTGTTTGGTTCAACAACTCCTTCATTGTCAAGTTCAATGTCTGATTCAACAATCTCATCATCACTGACGTTTTCTTCTAGCACTTTTGGTGTAGCGCTTGAAGTAACAAATTGTTCATCTAGATCTATATCATCATCACTTTCATCCTCAAAAGTACTTTTTTGGGGCACATTTTACAGAAATTCAGTTAAAAAAACTACAAACATTTTGGATTCTCATGAACGTTATAATTCAGATCAGTATAAAACTCCATAGAAACTGATAAAATTGATTCAACACAAGCTTACTTTGTTACAATTCCTACCTGACACTCCTTGGAATAACACTAGTGAGTTCTCAGGTGAGAATAAAGTTAAATATGGGAACCAATTTTTATTTAGAAAACCAACTAATACAGCGCAAAATGTACACAAAAGAAAACTTCAAAAGCACAAATACTAACAAAGATGTTTGGGACTCAACTTTGGAGTACAAACGTATGATATTAAGATATTTTATAAACTGTAATTCTAATATAAACCTGCCTGCTAAATCATAATATGCTTGTTTGCCTCAAAAACACACAACTGAATCCTAATAGTAAGATCACAATTTGACTTCTTGTGTAAAATATCTCCTACTTATCAAGCTTCAAATATCTTAATCTTTTTCTACTTTACTTCTTCCAGTAATGCTTGAGAATTCAATGGGACTTAAATGTTTCAATTTGAAACAAGTACAAATTTCCCAATATCTAAGTGTCCAAGTCATTTACTATAGTCTACACTAATGCAATGTCTTTGTTCCTCATATATTTTGCCTAAGAAATTAATTAAACTAACTAATTAAATATCAAATTGTCTTGATATTACTAATATTCTTTCATTCCATTACTGAGTTTCTTTCATTCCATCCATCCCATATGATGATTATCAGGAGAATTTTCTAATAGAATTTAGAGGTTTTCTTTCAATTTTTAATGTCTATCCTTCTATAAGGGACTTAGTAAATTTGGACAAGGTCCCTTCTAGGTTCAAGTATTTTCACAAAGAGGAACATGAGAAAAAATTGGTCATTGAGGGGGGATTCCAGATACTTCTACGTTGTGAAAATAGTATTAACTATTTAAGTTATTACAAGCTCAACACAGTAACCACAAGTACACTTAGCTAGTTTGCTAAAGTCTTGATTCCCAATTAATGGGTTGCATTAAATGCAAGCATGTCGCAATTGATCTTAATATTAGCGTTAGTAATGATGTGTTGTATTGAAATCATAGATTGGTGAAACCAATGGAAAGAGTTGTTTATTAACGAATTTTTAACTGAAATCATGTATCACTGAAACCCATGGTAAAAGCATTCAAGTTACTAGATGAAACTTATTCTGCGAGCCCATATATTTGAGTTGAAGAGTTTTTCCACACAATCTTTCTCCATCATCATATATTGACCATATCAACTTCATGCAAAATTTATACAACAGTGGTACTCGGTAAATAACATTCATTCCTTTGCTTTTTCTTCATCTTCTGCTTCATTCACATTGACTGTGAAAGTGTACTCTTGATCACACTCAAGCTATCAATCAAACATGAAATATAATGTATATGTCTTCTCTCCAAGCTTTGAAGGTGCAGTAAACCTAAGCTTGACTTTAGTCTTCCTTTGGAGCAATACCCTCTTAATGGCCAGTAGCTGATTTCTTTTTAAATCCCCAATTACTAGCCACCATACTTCTTCCTTTGGTTTGGGATACCTTGGTGCATCAACTGGACCCAACTCATTTCTACATTCAAGATCTCTTTCTAGAGTGACCTGCACTATTACATTCTCTCCAGCCCTCACATCATCACTATCAACTATGTCATATGCCATATTAATGTTTGGGAAGTGATTACAAAAATGAGCAATGTCTAACAACTGTGAATCTATCATTTGTAACAATTCACACCTTTCATCATCCTCCATCTCAACTAAATAAAAAATAGTTTCAATGTTTTTCCCTGGATTTTCATGGCACTTCTTAGCAAGTTCCTTGGTGAAATGTGGAAGCTGTAATAGGACAAAATCATGGTCCCAAAGACCTTGTGTAACCATTTGGCTCAATTCCATTTCTGCAATAGCTGGATTGAACCAACCATTGCCAGAAATAATATCCACCATAGCTTGAAGAAGCTGGTTAGCAGAAAGAAGCTCGCTGATCTAGTGTTAGGTTGCCAACTATGACATGCCTTGAAAAGTGAGCTTACAACAATGCATTTTCCTTTGCATGTGGATCGGTATATTTTGATTTGTCAATAGCAAACTTTTGATGATTTATCAATTTTCTTATTGTTTCTTCTTCACCTGGCTGTATGGGAAACTGTGAATACTCTGAGGCAGAAGCAAGAATTTCAAGAAGCTCTTTTAGCTTTGTCTTTGCAGACAAGGATGAGCTGACGAGCTCAATGGTGGTATAGCTAATATAGTAGTAATATCCTACCATCCCCAAGTTCAAAGGAGAAAGATACATATCATCTTCTATGGAAATACATTTTCTTGATTCCAAATTACTTAGCATACTCTCTATAAGCTCAAAAAGGTGGTTTGACAAATGCCTATGGCTGACACCTTAAAGATTATAGTAATTCAGATTTTGTGTGAGTCTTCGATAGAAGAATGTCCAAGTAAGATAGTCTACAACATCCTTCTTACTTTCAATAGTACCCACGACCAACTTTAGCATTGATATGATCATGGAGAAAGTGATATAGATGACTCTCCATCAGAAATAGCTCATATAAGATTTCTTTATAATATTCTTTATGAGGTGCATGGCATAAAATTACACACTTTCTAGCATTATCAAGTAGAGGTCTACTGGCATGCCCCATCATTTGGAGAAGATCAGTTATAGGATAGTCTATGTGAGCATTTTCCTGTGCATCATAATATTGTATACCCATGACAACAACCAAATGAGCTGACAAAGACAATCCCCAACTCATTGAACTGCTTGCAATGCACACCTGAATTGCCCCTGCACTGAACAACTGGGCTACAAGTTGTTGTTCTACCAAAGTGAACATTATGATGAAAATTTTTTTATTGGGTTGATGATAGCATTAAACAATCATAGTTCAAAGTAAATAAAAGAGAGAATCTAAAACTAGGAAAGAACTATAGATTTGAGTAGATTTTCCTCAGGCATTATGATTAAAAAGTTTTTGTTAATAACAGAATTGAACAATCATAGCTCAAAGTAAATAAATGAGAGAATCTGAAACCATGAAAGAATCCATATAGATTTGAGTTGATTTCTTTTGACCCCATCATAGTTAAGTTTTTCACCTCACATATAATTTATTTACAATAATTAGAAAATCAACCTCTAGCACTATGACCAATACCCTACGACCAAAATTTTGAAGGAACACTAACATGCAATTAGACTTCTTGATGTATAAATTAGGTCTTAAAAAAATAAATTTCCTTTGGGGAAAGTACTTATTTGGTTTTGAATACTAATATCGTGGATTTTGTTTCAAATCATATAGTGTCTTTTCAAGTGACATACCATGTGTTCCTTTTCTTTTCTAACAAAATTGGGTTTTTAGATCTTCATTTAGGAATGTACTTCATATCTATTTGGTGGATATTCCAACTATGATTGGAAACAAGCGCTGTCAACATTCTAATCATAATTATCTTTGCAAATAGAGCAAAGATTCCTCAATCTTCAATTTGTTTCTCTTTAGCTACTAATCTTGCTTTGTGCTTGTCAATTAAAATAGTATTTTTAAACTTGATCGTAATACTTTTTATAATCAATGGCTTTCTTTCCAATGTCTATCTCTCGACTCAACACATTTTTTCATTTTTCTTTCCTTCTTGCTTCATCATAAATACTTGGTTCACAAGTGCTTATGATGTTCTTCTTGCTAAGATTATGAAGTGGACAATGACTTTTAATCTAGATAATCAATTTCTTCTCTTCCTTCTATAGATTCAATGGGACTTTCAGAGTTTGGCTCAACTTTTTTGAGTAAGTGTGATGATATGTAGTGCACTATAAATTTTATCTTCAATGAAAGGATTAGCACCTCTAATTTTCAAATGGTGATCAACCAGAACTAGTAGATAATCTAACCTTAAAAATACATTTTATGCCAAATTCTAATCACAGTTAAAGACATTTAGCTATTGGAAAATGGCAAGATTATGTCTTATTTCAAATATGCAATAAAATGGGGAAGAAATGTGGAAGAACGTTAAGTTTTTATCCACCAAAACATGAGTAAAATTTTATAAACTAAATGTATTTTTAAAAATAATGTCAATTCCATTCAAAAGAAATATTTTACATGCAACTTACTTGCTGAAGATGTTTCAAGTTCAGCAACTCTTTAATCATAGGATCCACAATAGTTGGAAGCTTTGACCTATCTGTCAGCTATGGCTTGTCCTGCAGCAACCAAAAATTCATTAGTATATGCATCTCAACATTTAAAAAATACATCAAGCAATTCAGGTCAGTTCCAGTCTGTAAATTAACTGGCATTTATTTCTTCTTTAACATATTCAACAATCAAGTACAAGGTTTTTTAGTTTGGACTCTACCCTGCTGAGCATTCCCTTACAACCAAATTTACTTACTTTGGCATTGTAGTTTGCATCAAGGAGAACATTTGATGATTTCAAATCACAGTAAATGATAGATGGATCACAGTGCTCGTGCAAATGCTTCAACACTCTATAATATTTAGGGCATAATGACTTTAGATTCTGTTGCACTATCTTTATTTTTACAAAAGAAAAACACGGAGAATCTACTCTTGGCTCAAATCATTATCACTATTGGCTCAAACCATTTTCATTAAAACTAAATGAATAGGCATTAGAAAAGAGAGAAAACAATACCAAAAAAAAGGATGGTCTATTTAGAAGTTTTAACAGCCCATAACTACTTTAGGAGGCTTATTGAACCTATTTATAATTGAAAGTGAATAAAAATGGGATAAGGTTAGGAATTGAAAGAGAATAATAAATGAGTATAGAATCTCACTTGAAAACAAATATAACTAAAGATTTAATGTGATGAAGAAGACTGGAAAATAAAATGCCAATGAATAGAGCAGATCAGGATGTAATGATCGTGTGGACAAAAATACAATCAACCCATTACTCTTCCCATCAGAATAAATTCTGAACAAACCCTTGTAACTGTTTCTCACTATTTTTCTTAACACCACAATGAACAAGAAAACTCTTTGACAGGAATCTGTCTCAAGACAAAAAAAACCAAAGCTGTTATGTGTTTTCCAAAGCTGCATATATTTGTTATAAGTATTTGTTGTTGCATCAAAAATTTGAACTATTAATGTTAGATAGAAATGGTAGATTTATTCTGATCCATGGCATGAATCTCAAAAGAGGCATTGACTACTAAATCGACAATCTCAACAGTAATTTATTGACAAAAGATGCAGGGATGCAAGGTTTCACAGATGGCAATGAGGGTTTAAATTTGGAGATGGCAAAGGGATAGTGGGTAAACAATGGTGGAGCACTGGTAGAGGTGGTTCTGCTATATAATATAACATCTTTGTGATTTTTCATGAAGGTGGCATTCTTATTAGAAGTGGGTAAATCATGTTACAAATTCTGAGGGAAGTGCTTACCAATTTGTTACCAATCTAGCCTTTGACATTAATCGAAAGGACTCAAATGAGACCGAGCTCTGATACCACTTGTTACAAATGTTGTTGTCATTACACCAAAATATCGACCTATTAGTGCTCAATACAACTAGACTTATAAAATCTACAGGAAGTAGTTAAATTGGATTTTGAAAGGAACATTCACGAATTTTTCTAACAAATTTATCTAGAGTACACATTGGAACAGTAATTTCTTATATATATTCAAAAGTTATTTCAATTGAAATTTTTGGTTAGTGACTCAATGTAGTACATTTGAAGTAACATTCCATTAGAAAAGAAAAATGTTAGCCATGGACAACATGAAAAAAATTAGTAACATAGACACTTCAATACTATTGAAGCATTTAGAGTCGACATGAACAACCAAGTCTATATATTAAGATATTTGGACAAACGATATAAGAAAAGGGATCCCAGAATTATCAGTCATTAAACCAAAAAGAGATATCAGCATTATTGAATCATCAATTCAAAAGCAAAACAAGAAAAGTGACTTCAGTATTACAAAAAAGTTAAGCCATGTCATGAATCCCAAAGAAAAACATTGATAGAACAGGGCTAATGTAGACAATTAGAATTTTAATTTACATACCTAAAATTCTTCCTCTGCCTATTGTCTATCACCATTCAGCTTCTTCACAGCAGCACAAAATTCATCATGGAACTAGGCTTGATATACACAACCAAAGCCACCCTTTCCCAGAAGATTATAACTACTAAAATTATTTCTTGCCTCATGCAAAGCAAGGTAATCGATTGCAGATGCACATTCTCTCCGCTTTGTAATTTCGAAAGAGCTCAACCATTAATCAACGGCCCAAGTGATATTCCCTTACTGCCATCTGAAAAGACAAGTTGGTTCAAAGTTTTATTAGTAAACTACTTTTAATTCCATTTGGGACCAAAAAGGGACTACAATAAGAATGCCCAAAACTTCCTTTAATGGATGTATCTGCGGCCCTAAATACCATAAAGAGATTATGATGATGCTTATTTGAACTTCACAAATTGTAAGCTTAATGTCTATAGAAGAGGATCCCACAGGAAGTTTTTCAGCCATTAAGAAAAGAGAAGAAAACTTGAACCATCAATGTGTACTCATCTTTCATATGCTTGAACTTGAGATGGTGGATGAACTAGATATGAATTCCGCTAGTGCACCCAACTACAATATGCAAATAGCAAGATGGCTCCAATGAGGAATGGTGCAAAGATGATAGCCGCAAGGATTAGAACTATGAGATGGTGGCTTTCATGGCTTGCTAAATTTTTTTGTTCCATTTCTATTGCTGAAACATTGTTTTGGAATAATAAAAAACATAATATCTATCATATGGCACAAAATGTGTTACTAGATTCAGGTTTATGTAATATCTACACAACTTGAAATATTAAAAAAATAGATAAAATTAGAATGCCCTGACTCTTGGAGCACCCATACTTCAATTTCAGTAAATGAAAGCTCTTGATAGAGAATGAATATGTAAGTTCATTTACCCATTGTAGAAGAATGGTAAAGAGGGTGTGAACTGGGAGCATGCAATGGTGCATATGATAGGGATTGAGTCCTTTCCCTCTGAGGAAGATAATATTTTCTTGATGATCTCTTGCCATTAACATACTTGAATTGAAATTTTCCAATGACACAATTTCCCCAAAATAAAATAGCCATCAGAGCTGATTTTGCCATCATATCTGATTGAATAAACTAAGTGGCAATAAGATGCATTCAAACAAGTCCAAACACACCTTGAGAAGTAACAAATAGTTTCTTGTACTATAATACTCGCTTCATGCAATCTGTGCACCTTCAAGTACACAATCAAAGTTCTTCAAAGTTGTATCATAAGTTCAGTTCCTTCTAAGGGATTCCTTCTAAATTCTTATGCACGAAGATGTGTATGTGTGTAAAAAGATAAAGATATTGTTAAGAAGTGGGGGGTGTTGAGAAAGACTGGATGGATAATTAATGCCTTAATTTTCCCAATCCAAGCATTGTTATAGAAATTGATCTGTATGAAAAGTGGCAAATTTGGAGAGGACCCATTTTTGAAACTTCAAGAATTGATTCAGCTCACCATAAAATACCCAATATCTACCATTAAATTTTGGGTTTCCCAATTCAAGCACACTTATTGAAAGGCATTATATTATCGACACAGGGCTCTCAAATTTCCAAGTCACATTTTTTATAAAATTTGACTGAACTTTGTTAAACAAAATCAGATTACATACAGCTCACTAGTACATTTGAGGGATTTTGCGACCAAAATTTGCAACCATTTATTAAAATGTTTTAGATTGGTCACAATATGGAAGGAAAAATCTATTTATTTTTTAAATCCATGCCCGTGTTGGTCAAAATTTCGACCAACACTTAGTTGAACATGACAAAATGAAAAAGGGCATTGCTCCTGCCCATTTCATTGTTTTGTTAAATAAGGGTTTAACACCCACCCATTTCATTGTTCTATTAAGTTGGGAGGCGGTAGATTAGCGCAAAGGGTGGGAGGTATATTGCTCGTAGGGCATGTGCATGTCGATTTGGATGTGAATACGCTTGGGCAACGAGGTCAACAGAATCTTTCTCGTCTCTGCTGGTTTCAAAGATTCTATGGAGCATGAGCGAGGGAGATGCACAAGAAATTTAGGAGAAGAGGTAGAAATCAAGGAAGAGGCAAGGAATCAAGGTGCTTATCACGTTTTTTTGCCATTTTTTGCTCAATCTTAGCCATGGCACCCATTAGGTCATTTTGAACAAAGTTTTTCTCTGCAATCTCTTTAGCAATTTCTGCCACATGTATATCACACTTCATTGCCAATTGATTCTTTCCTATGTATGAGCACCCAATTTTCTTAATAAACCTGTTGCATAAAATTTACTAACTCTTCCAGGCTCATGTATGGTTTAGAAGAACAAAAATATCTCCTATATCATTTTGGACATTTATGGAGTCTTGGAGTCGTGACTACAATATCTACAAAATTCTTCATAAAACACATAAAGCCTTTTGTTTCCTAGATATTTCTATGAATGGGCACTAATTCTAGCTAAAAAGGAAAGGTTTGAAACCCATCGAGTCACTTTTTCAATCATCTGGGTTTCTAGCCTGAACAATTGAGACACCCACTGGGCTTTAATGTTTTGATAGTTGAAATATGGAACAAATGATAGTAGTTATATTTGAAGGTTATGTTTTTAGCATTTAATTATTAGATGGGTTAAACTATTCAAGTGAAGGGATGAGTTTCCCTATACAACTAAATCCAGAAACTCTTGTATCAAATCTTTTAGGTATGTTTTGCTTTAGCGCCACATAGGCCACATAGCATCAACTCAATGACTATGAAATATTATGAGTTAAATTTTTAAAATAGAAAATTTGGTACATGAAAAATGAAATGGCATTTCAAAAACCTAAACAATTGATGGCAAGGAGTCTATTCCATCCAACAATGAGCCTCCTTGGCATCAATGCTTTGATTTTTGGTGCATTGCATGAATGGAAATAGCTAGATTTGATGATTATGTTTGCAGTGTCATAAAAGCAAGTGCAAGTGGAGCAGTACCCTTGCCTAGTGAGTGAACCTCTAATGAATGAAATAATAATGTATAAAGTCATTTGTGGTTCACATCTCTAAAAAGAAACAAAATGTTTGATAGGTTCTTGAATCTTTATTAATGAAACAATTAAGTTATAACACAGGTATGATAGCTTCAATGACTACACTTATTGTTCTTGGTGTCCCCGTTAAAGGTTCATCACTAGATGAAATGGACTCCCTACTATCAATACTTCAGGTGTTTGAAATGCTAATTCATCTTTCATGTACCCAATTTTTTAATTTCATTATTTCTTTAAAAACTTCATATTCATTGAGTTGATGCTATGGAGCCTAAGTATTGCTAAAGAAAATCATAGCAAAGAGATTTAACTTTTGAAATTTGAGTTTTTGGATTTAACAATATACAAAAATTAATCTTTACAGTTGAATAGTGTACCCACCTAAGAATTGAATTTTGATTCCTTTTCCATGGGCCTCTTTAACATATTTCGCCATTCCATCAGGTGTTCAATGAGAAAATTCAATGGTTATCTGCAACACAACAAGAATTCAAATATCTTATCAAAATGTGTGGTACCAAATATTGTTGCATTCCATTCACTTAAGCATTTCTTAAAATTATTCTTCAGGAAATTGTGTGCAACTCAAATAGGCTTCACAAACCAACTTGATATGAGACACTAAATGATTTGAGAATTTTTGCAGCAGCTGTCATGACTGGAAGATTAGAATCTGAGCCCATTATAATACCCACTTCTGGGCTACTTGTAAGAAATAGACAAAAGGAAGAAATCTTAAGACAATAGACTATGTATGTATTGAAACAAATCATAGAATAAAAAATAAGACATAAAATAGTAATGTAGAAGAATAGAGATATTGGAACTACAAAATCAATTGGGACAGATGCCTAAAAATATTAAATAAATAATAAATAGTCAATTCGCAAAACTGCAAGCATATGTCATGATCAATGAGTTGATATTGTTGTACATCAAGGGTCTAATACACCAAGATGATGGAAATGAAATTAAACATATTCATATGTCAATTGGAATTGCTCCATTTTGTTGATCTGTGTGCTACTAATCCTATGTATTCAAGGTATGATACATTGAGATGTTAGAAGGGAACTCAAGCTTGATGGATTGTGAAGTCTGATTTGCGATCTCTGTGAGCTATTATCATCCAAAAAATAAACCCCCTTTCATTCATCTATCCATGAGCTATTTCTTGTGATTGTGATTGTGATTGAGCTTGTAACTCAATGACCTACTTTGGTTGCTAGTGTAGTTTTAGTCTTTTGCTTACATAGATTCACTCCTATATCACAATGTAATGTCCCCAAATCTTATTTGATATACTAACAGATTAGATATAACAGAGTAATTATTATTCTAAATAGAATAGGAAAAGGTGGATTATAGTTAATGAGGACTGTCATCAACATTTATTTTCCAAATATAATTTTCAAGCCTCTTGGAGCATGCAGGGGAAGAAGCTAACATAGCTTATGAAATTATGTTATGCTCTTATTCTACAAAACCAATTTTTGTTGAGGTTGGACACCAAACATATTACCTCACAACCATGTTCATGGTTGATAAGGCACTGTTAGAAAAGATTTCTCAACATAGTCATTTTGTTAGAAAAGAGTCAATGCACAAAAAAATTCATCAATGCACATAAAAATTCAAAAATCATTCCTAATGGATATAGAAAATTAATGAAATAAGGGGGATATGATCATATTGTGTGACTTATGAAGATAGATATTGGAACCCTTAACATGAACTAATATACTACTATAACCTTGTTAACATGTTTTTTTTTTACAGCAGATGATCTGTGATGCAGCCACATTATTCTTCAGCATTGAGATCCTGGTCATGTTTGGAGGCTTCATAGATCAAAATTTACAATTATTTTTTATTGATCTTTGAAGGATTCATAGATTAATTTACAATATTTTTAGTAATCTTCAAGGGCTTCAAAAAAAAATTCACTTTGTGTGATCTGTGAAGGCATCAAAGATAAAGTCATGATATTTTCAGTTATCTTTGAAGACTTCATAGATAGATATGTCAAGTTTTCCTAAGTTCAAAGATTTTAGAATTTATGTATTTCATAGAAGTATAAATCCCATGGTGTAATTATATTGTTAGTATCTATTTTCTCATAAACTAATTAGAGAGGAGTATATCATTGAATATATAGATTTTAGTGGCTTAAAATGAAATTCCATGTGGATGCATGGCCAGGATTGATATAATGCTTGGATATCCAAAACATCTCGAGGACAGGGGTATTGCAAAATGTAATGACACACAAAATGATTACCTAGAGATTCAATATTAATAAAGGAGTGAAAGTCTCAATCAACAAGAGTAACAAACCATGTCTAATAAGGATAAGATTGAAAACTAAGAAAAGATGACAACTAAAAGAATAAAATAATTTTCCAATCAACTAGAATGTTAAAAACTTTCAGCAAATCCAATCTAATTGGATAAAATGACTCACCTCTAGATTTTTGAAGCAATGCTAGAACAGAGCAATGCCGCCACCACCCATGACACCCATTCAAAATGCAATTCGAACCTGCCAAAACTATAAACCTTACAAAAAATCCAATGCAAATGGATATTGGGTCCACCCCTGAACCTCATTTGAAGCTTAATTTTACGAGGAAGAAAAGAAATTATACATACCCCAATTCTCTCCCATTATACCTACATAATCAAAATACAAATTAAAACAAAACATTAAGATCAAGATTCAAGGATATGGAAGTCAAATCACAAAAAAAGCATTTATAATAAAACCTGACACTATAATCTTCTCTAATTTGGATATGTATCTACCAAAGAATTCAGTCCACAACATAGCTTTTTTTCTTTATAAACTATTATCCAAACCAAAACTACTCTCATAAGGAAGATAGGGCTCAACCTTTTAGACCAATAATTACATGGAAATGTATGTGAAATTTCTGATCCTATAATCCACTTCAATTTCTTGATCATTTTTTTTTGTTCTCTCTCATAAGATTTGGCAGAAATTTGTTGGTTTTGTGTCTGGATGAACTAATTTTAGAAGTTTACATTACAATATTTGTGAAATTATCCTTCCAAAATTGATAAGGAATTCCATATACAGGAGAGATTCTTGGGTGAATCTATCCACTTATTTACAGTAGCTATCTTTATCTAAAGAAATTTGGCAACAAAGAAAACTTGAGGAAATATCACCCTTGTACAAATGGCTTTATGTCTTTAATATGTTGATTTGATTGTACAAAAAGCTAAGTTATCAATTTGGCACTCATAGTCCCTAGATCTGGGTCTGATATAAAGGTTATTTGAGATCCAGTTTAGTGTAGTAATGCCTATGGGTTAAACCCAGCAAACTCAAAATGAACCGAGTTGGCCCCTCTCTGGAAGAATGCCTTTATATATCATCTTAAAAAGAAAGGATGTTGTTTTGTTTGCCTAGAAAATCTTCTTTAACTCTCTACTCATGCTTTTGTATAGACTGTTTGTAAGGCATTCTTCCTTGGCCAGGCAGGAGCTGATAAAGCCCTACTGTATTCAGTTGTCTACTGTCAGAGAGTCTTCCCCAAATTAGGCCTTTTTCTACTATGTGTCATCTAATTATTTTCATTGTCATTTTTTTTTTTTTATATTTCAATATGTGCAGATGGAATATATATAGACATGATGCAACATAAAGTATTGCAAGCAAGATCTTGGTGGGCATCAGTATAGTAGGGTGTCAAATAGTGCCTGACAGGTTGTGATGTGTGCTGGAGAGTTAGAAAGTGCTTAAAACACTTTATGACCTCTTGAACTTCTCAATCGAACCAAGAGCAGCTTTTTCAAAATTGGACCATTGAAAATAGGTAAATACAATGGAAGTTTGTATGAACCAATTTTAATTATATTTAGGATTATGAAATAGACAACAAATGGTTGTGGGCGTCATTTCTTAACCTTTTTATTAGATAGCAATAGTAGAGTTTTGTATCTTCTACTCACCATCAGGCTTTTAACTATCCAAGGGCAAATAGGCAAGAGAAGCCATTCATAAGGCATTGAAAAAGATCATTCAAAAGCCTTGTAGCATGGAAGGAGTAGATTGTGAAGACTTCTAGCAATTCTATTGGCTTACCAAATGACATATGTTGTTACTATTAGACATACTTTTCTTTAGTGGATGAGAAGTAGAAATCCTTAGGACATATCCTAAAGTTGGATCTCATCCGCTAGATCCAATATGGATGAGAAAAAAGAGTCAGCTTCCCTTAGTAATGGCAATCCTCTCATCACTTTCCCATATACCCCTTGAGTTTTGTTTTCAAAGTGTTGCTTCTTAATAATTAGTAGGTAATTTTTCATGTTTTGATGGGAATTGTGCCATTTAACTAACAGTTCTGACATGGAGTAGTGCCTGCCAAACTGCATGTAGGCTTTTTATTTTCATCTTTTGAAGTTTTACCTATATGGGTGCATGTGTAGTTTTTAATGTACATGAGAGTCCCTCATAGAAGACCTCAAGGGGATCATTTTTAAGTTTTTTGAGTTAGTAACTCTGAACTTTTGATCCTCTTTCTTCTCCTTATTATGTGACCATCTTATTCCATCAGCTTGTGTGTTGGTGTAGGTCACAAAAGCCTCAGTCTTATCACCAAAGTAGTATTCTAAATCTCAGATGAGGATTTTTTTTATTATAATCTAGTATTATAAACTAGTATAGGAGTAGTTATGCATATAATTTCATACATCTGCACTATGATTTTATTTTTATGCATGGTTAGAACACTAGCTATAGTTTCTTAGTTTAGGAATTGAAGCATTATATAAACAAGTATGTACAATGTAAATAATATTGACAATTTTTTTGCAATAAAGCTTTATGCAATTGTTGCTTCACTCATGGTTTGAGAATGCTTATATCTATGTCATTTGATTTTTTTCCACATCTTGTTCAAACCATATAATGCAATCTCATCTATGAAGTGTATTAAAAGCTAAGGGTTTGGAGTGACTCGCATACAATTCATTTTTTGTCATTTCGTTATATAGTTTGAACAAGTGTGGAAAAAAATCAGATTTTTATTACGAATTTTTTGTTCACCAATCCATGTGAAACTAATTAGCAAGGTCACTTTCCTAATACTTTATGAACGGGATGCTATTCTCAAGGTCAATTTCCTAATACTCACTATAGTACTTGCTATTTAATTGAGATGGACACGGCTCATTAGTTTGTTTGTATTCTCTTTGGATTTTGTTAAAGAAGATAGTTGAACGCTATATGAACTAAAATTTTTGTGGTGTCAATAGGCTTGTGCATCTCTTGAGCCAAATTACCAGCCCAAGTGACATTTGTTGTTGTTCAAAAGCGGCACCATACTAGATTATTTGCAAACAACCATGCAGATAGGCATTCTATAGATAGACTTGGGAACATCTTGCCAAGTCTTCAGTACATAATAAAGCAGAATTTCATAAATTGTTTTTTTGATAGTTGATTTGTTTAAATATTGCTGATCAAAAATTACTTAGTACATCTCATCTTTTTTCTGCACAGAAGCTTGCAGTTCTGAAGAATCTGATAGCGAAGAATTTGAAGAAGATATTGTAGCAATATATTTGGTGTTCTTTTTTAAGTGAAAATGTGATTGGAAATTTTGTATTTTGTCATATTTCACTTGTAGAAAGGTCAAATTGTAAATAGAGGTGAAGTTGTATGGATTTAAGTTTCTTCTTCATTATTTATAATGCTCTCGATTCCTCCTTTGTAGCTGTAAAAATACTAGTTTATTTTCACCTTTCCAGATATCCTTTACCAGGTTCTTCAAGATTCTAAAATATCTTGGGTTGACCCCACTCCAGCATGTCCTAACTCCTACTTGGTTCAGAGACCTAACTCATTTTTATATGTGTCTTCCTCTTACTACTCCATCTACAGGTTGCAAACAAATCATCCTTCTTCCACCAACAAGTCATTCCATTCAAGAAAGACCATGTCTGATGATATCAACGCACAAAGAAATAGGGAGACAATTGCTAGACTATGGTCTAACTTAAAAAGAAAAGGTGATGGAAAATGTTATTGTCCTTGCAAAATGTGTAAGGGCTTAAAGACTCGAAGATATCTAATCACAAAAACTGAGCAACATTGTAGGCAACATGGTCACATTGAAGGGGGAAACGAGTATCCCCCATTGGTATGTATTTTAATAGTTTATAAATTACATAATACATGATTTGATGATGACATGATGGTCATGGTTAATATAAGGTCATCATTTTCATATAGGTCAACATCCCTGAGTTTCATGTTATGGACCATGACAATTTGGAGAATGTGGATTTCCAAACGAGGGAACATGGAGATGTGAATATTGAAGTAGAAGGTAATGATACCATGGAAGAAGACCAGGATGATGAAGATCATGATGATCAAAATGATCACGATGATCAAGATGATGATGATGATGATGATGATGATGCAGAGCTTGATGTACCTTTACTTGAGAAGGCACAATAGTCCCTATATGAAGGCTCCAAAACAACTCTTCTTCCCGCTGTATTGCTATTGGTGAACTTGAAGGTTATGAATGGTTTATCCAATGTAGCAATGACACGTATGTTAAGGTATACCATCATCTTTCATTATTTTACTTGTAGTTCCCTTACAATTAACATTGGGTTCATGTAGCAATTAATATTCTTTAAATTAAGAAATTATATTTTTGGTTGTAGGTTGATAGGTGAGTGTTTGTTACCACCATCAAACATTCTACCTCGCTCGTACCGAGAATTATCTGCCATTATGAAAGATATTGGAATGGAGTACCAAACAATACATGCATGTCCGAATGATCATATTATATATCATAAACAGCATGAATTTGCAACACAATGCCCTACTTGTCATATCAGTAGATATCAATCAGATTTATTAACAAAAAAGGTGCCTCGCAAGGTTCTTCAGCATATTCCCATTATTCCACGTTTGCAACTATTATTTAAGTGCAATAGCTTGGCACAATTTATGGATTACCATGCACGCAATAGAAGTCAAGATGACATTATGCAAATGCCTGTAGATGGTTCGACATTTAAGGAAATAGAGGAAAAATGGCCACACTTTAAAGAAGAACCTCGTAATCTCAAGCTTTCATTGGCAGCAGACGGTGTCAATCCTTATGGAGAGATGAGATCTACTTACTCGGTGTGGCCTATTTTTGTTATCAACAATAACATACCTCCTTGGTTGTCCATAAAGAGAGAGCACATAATGCTGACATTGATTGTTCTAGGTTTTTTTTTATTTAGTGGTCATCTAAATTAATTTATTATTACTAATCCATCAAATGGTCAAAATAATTATGTAATGTTTTTGCTCATTCAACTAGGTAAGTACCAAGTTAAAGATATCAACGTATATATTGAACCCCTTATTGACGAGTTGGTGGTGTTATGGAATGGAGTTACTATGTATGACATTTGTAGACCAATAGGACAAAGACAATTTCAATTTCATGCAATTCTTGTATGGACAATACATGATGCCCCTAGGCTAACACATTTTTGTGGTATGTTCTCTTCTTGACACCTCTTTTTTGGTATGTCAAAGTTAACACATTTAATCCAATTATACACGATCTTGTAGGTCTTCAGACAAAGGGTAAATTTGCATGTCCAGTTTGTGGTTCAAAGATGAAATCTTGTCATTCAAAAAGTTTAAGAAAGTAGGTGTTTGATGAGAATAGACACTTTTTGCACAAAAATCATAAGTACCAAATTACCGAAAAACATCTTTTCAAAAGTCTAGAAGAGACTACGTCAAAGCTAGAGAGAATGACACCTCGCCTATGGAAGTTGGCATACAATAAAATAAATTGTCGAGGTAATGTCATTCCATTTGATGGTTTTTGTTTCAAATTTATATTTCGATATTGTGTTTTATTTACTGATGATGTGATTGATGCTTGTGAAGGTCATCAAGACATCAATGACCAACTTCCAAAAGGACTAAAAATTTATCCTACACAACTTACTAAGTTTTCATACTACGAACAACTCCCAGTTGTGCATTTGTTTGATTCTATGCATATTGGAAAGAATGTAGCAGAGACATTATGGAAAATCTTGGATGGAAGGCGTGACAAAGATCAAATTGTCAAAACTTGTAGTGACATTGAAGAATCCAACCATGCAATGAAAAATGGCATTCGATCAAATAAAAATGGAGACCAAATTGATACAAGTGCCCTTAGTTGGTTATTGTCAGAGCAGCAGAGCAATGCTATAAAAGAAGTCATAAAAAAAATACGATTTCCCACAGGATTTGTTGCGAACATAAACAATGTCATATCAAATAAAAGTGAATTTGGGCCAGGGTTGAAAACACACAATTAGCATACATTTATTAAGGTAATTTATGTTATTTTGTATTCACTATATATTTATATATTTCATGTAGTTTCAATTGCATTCTTTTATAAAATATTGACAAGATCATTTTACAAATATTGTAGTACGTTCTACCTCTATCTCTCCCACACCACTTTGCCAACAATGTCAAACAGGTTATATATGATCTTGGAAAATAGATGAGGTGGTTGTCATCTAAAGAAATCAATAAAGAAGATATAAAATATTGGAAGAGAAAAAATCCTCTTCTGATGTGTGAAATGCAAAAGTGTCTACCTCCAAGTGTTTTCAATGCACAAGAACACTACCTCATACATCAAGTTGAGGAGATTGAATTGTGTGGACCTATACCAACCAGGTCAATGTGGATGGTTGAGAGGCACTTGAAATTTTTTAAAGGCTTGGTTCGATAGAGAGCACATCTCGAGAGTTCTATGATGGAGGGATATATGGTATACCAGATCATCGTGTACATTAGTGAATATCTTCCTAAGTTTGCAGCAAAGATCCACGTAGATCATATTTGGGATCCCAACTCAATTAACAAAATTTAAGGGGAGTCCTTGATGGGAAAAGGTAGATCGAGGAAAGTGAGAGGTAAATCTAAGATGTTATTGTGATTAATTAATTCTTATAAATCTTCAATATGAGTTATTTTTAATTGGTGTATTTTTTTGAAATAGGTGGTCGAGAGTGGGATGCAATACATTTGTATATTGCAAACAATCTTGATTGGATGACGGAATGGATTGAACGATGTCAAAAAAATGGTTTCTCATTAACATGGGAAGGTGTTGCTTCATTGGTTATAGAATCTCATCATAATGGAGATTCCAATGTTATGCCGATGGTAGTTGATCTAGTAAAGGGTTTAAGAGGTGGAAAGGTACGTAGAAATTTATTAATGATCATAACTTGACGTATGTTTTGTATCAACTCACGATGCAAATAATTTACACACACTTCAAAAATTGTAGTTCAAGCACCACAAAGCTATGTACTATCATGGCCACAGATTTCTCACAAAAAGGTTTGATGACACAAAGAAAACTTGTGATTCTGGGATAACTACAGTTTTCGAGGTCACCAATATATCATCTAGAAATGACATACATCCTCAACAATCTCAAAATCAATACTATGGAATCTTGGATGATATAATTGAGTGTGAATTTAACACCTTCAAAGTAGTTCTATTCGTCATCAAATGGTACAGGTTACGATTAAATCAAAATGATCCAGATAGAACGGTTATTCAACGTGATAATGGATTTACAATGATCAATACAAGGTCGTTTGAGCCAGTTGGAGATGAGCCCTATGTTCTTCCAAGCCAATGTGAGCAAGTGTTTTACTCAGAGGTTCCACATAAACAGGGTTGGTCATTTGTTGTTAGACATGATCCAAGAGGAAGGCCGATAAAGTATAATGTTATGGAAGAAGAAGATATTGAAGGTGATGAAGATCAAGATGATGATGATGATGATGATGGTGATGGTGATGGTGATGGTGATGGTGATGATGATGATGATGATGCTGATGATGATGCTGATGATGGCGATGGTGATGATGGCGATCATGATGGTGATGATGGTGATGATGATGGCGATGATGATGATGATGATGGCGATGATGATGATGATGATGAAGATGAAGAAGAAGATAATCAATGACTACAAACATCGTCACCCCTTCTATTGATGATCTTGCATTCCATATATAAGGTAGATTTGTTCATGTTTACGATGTTGCATATTGTTCATGTTGTCTTCTAAGTTATTTGTAGCATACATGTATCATGTAATTTTTAGCTAACTTAAGATAAATGATTAACATATGCAGGAAATTTGATTACATATTTATTGTGTTCATTTCTAATGATTACAACATATGTTATTTATAGTTACCAATGTTTATGTTGTGTCTGATTATGACCCTTTTTGCAAATAGTCAATTGACTACAGGTACATCGTCACCCCTTTTGTTGACGATCTTGCATTCCATATATAAGGGAAATTTGTTCATGTTTGCGATGTTTCCTATTGTTCATGTTGTCTTCTAAGTTATTTGTAGCAAACGTGTATCATGTAATTTTTAGCTAACTTAAAGTAAATGATTAACATATTCAAGAAATTTGATTACATATTTATTGTGTTCATTTCTAATGATTACAACATATGTTATTTATAATTACCAATGTTTATATTATGTCTGATTGTCACCCTTTTTGCAAATAATCAATTGACTACAGGAAATTTGACCCGTTTGGCATGGATTGTGCACAGTGACATGGATCAGTAGGTATAAGTCAATAAATAGACATAATTTTCTTATATTCTTCTTATTTATCATTGAGCATGTATGTTATAAATAGACATATTATATAATCATATAATGTATATATAGACAAAGAAGGTCCATATAGAAAAATAATTGTATAATCACTTTCAACTTACTACATTTTATATTTGTCACTTTCACTTTCCATTTGATGGATTGCAGGACCCATCAAATAGGTACTTGTTGGATCTATCTACATCGAATGAGGGAAACGAGGAACTGGTAGATGAAAGCTCTACATGTAGTACGGCTAAAATAGGGAGATCAACTAGAGGTCAAAAGAATAGAAAAAAATTTGATAAACGCATGCAATTTGTTCTTGCTAATGGGGGGTCATGTTCTTATGATGATGAGACCAAAGGCGACATCAAGGTGCCCTTTCGGTACTCACACATTGAGAAAGAATGGGTACCCAATGAGCTACCTCCAATTAACACAGATTTTTGTGTTAATGAGAGGATATATTGCATTGCTCCATCCTCATTACATGGTTTGGACCTATTTTCCATGGATGGGATAAAGGTAGGTTACAACAAAGTTGTCGAATTGTTCAAGTATGTCGGTCCATGTTACAATTACAATGATTGGATGCGGATTGTTCGGTATAAAAAAGTATGCGTAGGTATGGGGTATCAATTAATTACATACAACGGAAAGCAAATGATTAAAATTAAAGATTTGCTATGTACATTGATGGGTGTAGTGCCTGCCCCTAAGTCGTATTTTCAGTTATCTTGCCAAACTCTTTTAGGCCAATTTATGTTGGATGATTAGTATTATTATTTTAGAGATTATCAGATGTTGGTTTACACTCAGTTTATTATATGATGAGATTACTTGGTACTCTATATTTCATGCATGTATGATGATTATTCAATATTTTCAGTTATCGATGACGATTAGTTAGATGGTTTATTATCACAGGTGCTTTCTTATGGATACTTACCCCATACTGCATGTGTATGGTGTGCGTGTTTGTTTTATTTATGTATGGTGTTTCTAATGTGGTTAAGGAAGGGAGTCGTAGTCACCTGCTAGTCGGGATCTACACGATGCACCACTTCCTGCCATTGTCTGTTTAGCTTAGAATATTGTGTTTGTACATGCGTTGATTTCATGCAGGTTGCAGGTACCAGGTATCGACTTCCCTGAATTGCCAGGATGAGCGTACCCTATCGCATTGTCTCAATGGTAAGAGAGGGGAGATAAACTCTTAAGTCCAAATCCTAAACCCTTTAGCCAATTGTCCTAATTGATAATTAGGACAAGTATCTGAGTTAAGTACCCTCCGAATGCATCAAAGGATGTAATTTCGTGATTATAACCTTTTTGTTTTGATTTAGTATATGCTTTTCTTTGTAGGGTTTCGTATGTTGTTATATGAGTCCTTGATGTGTTTTCTATTAATTAAGTCTAATTAAAAAGATTAATTAATGATTTAATTTAATAGAGAATTATTATGATATCTTTAATATTTAATTAATTGAGAAATTAATTAAATAAAAGAACTAAATTTGAAGGTTAAAGTTCAAAGATAAATTTAGAACAGGATAATATTTATTTAATTTAATAATAATATATTTGGAGTTCATTTTTAAATAAATGCTAAATATTATTGTTATTTAAATTAATTAAATATGTTATCAATTAAGTTCTAAAATAAATTAAAAGTTGAAAGATATTAAATTATTAAGAATTCTAGATCGCATGATCTAAGCATAAGTTTAAATATGAGAATTAAAATTAAAAGATTAAATTATAGAAATTAATAACGTTATTTTAATTTCATAAAGTGCACATGAGATTTAAAGTAATAAATTAATTTAATATAGAAGTCAAGTGGAATATTAAATAAAGTTATTTAATAATTCAACTTAATGTGCATGAAAGTTGAATGCAAAATAAAAGAAAAGATAATAAAGGTTAATTTTGAGTTAACTCAGTTGAGCAAAGAGTCATCTTGGGTGAACGCACAATTAGTGCCCCAATTTGAGGAGAAAACTCTTTATCACAACTTTAGGGGTTCATTTTAGAGGGACCGCAGATATTGGACACGAATTGGGACCGTGAATTTTGGTGATAGGGAATTTGGGAAAGAATTTTGGAGACAGGATTTTTGGGGAAGAACTTTTGTAAGCAAATTTTAGAAGGAAAATTTTAGGAAAGATTTTTAGAGGAAAGATATTGAAGAAGAGCGAATTCTCTCACAAATCTTCTGGGTGTTGCAATTTTAGCATCAGAACCAGGTAGGTTCTTTGGTTTTGTTCACCCAGTTAGAATTATGTAATTTAGATAATTTTGTCTTCTTTGTGACTGTAGATTGATTTTCTATATTTCATTTCAAACGAATCTTTTAGTCTTGTAGTTTTGAAAATTCTATTATTCATGTCTTTTTCATCTGTAACCGAGAAGGTTGAAAGTATTATTATAGTATGCCTTAAATAGTTTTAAAAGTTGAATATTAAACAGGGAGGGTTGAAATAAAAATGAGCTTTTAAATTTGAAATTTAAAATGGTTAAACTTATTTCTCCTATTAGACTAATTTTGTAAATGTTATTAAAATATATTTATTTATTTATTTATTTATTTATTTTATGAGGAGGGGTTGTTTTAGATATACAAAATTATTTAAGAAGAAATAGTAATAAATATATTTTATGGGTTAAAGAAAATTCTTTCATAATTGAATTTTATAAAATAAATTTAATTATACAAAAAAAAAAAAACAAATTAAAAAAATTTAATTAAAAATAAATACCAAGGTGGGGCAGGGAGGGAATAACCCCGTACCCCCACCCCCTCTTGGTACGTAATTATAGGCAGCCGCTGCTGCCACAGGCACTGCGACAGCAGTGCTGCCACAGGCCTGTGTCAGCAGGCGACCGACCATTTATGGTTGCGACTGCTTAATGCAGCGCCAAAACATTAATTCAGTGCCCTTTTTTAAAAAATAATATATATTTGTTTTTATTAAAATATTATTTTTTAATTGATAATTGATGTTAATATGATTTATATTAATTAATAATTAAAGGAAACAATAATTATTAATTAAGTTTAATTTTAATTTTTGTTAAAAAGAATCAATTTAAATATAGTTAATTTATAAATATATTTATAGTTAAATTTGATACTTTTTCTTAATTTTGTGTATAATTGAACTTAAATTATAAACTTATTATTATTAGCTTGGTAATCTTAATTAAGTGTGTAAATAAATACAATTAAATTGTATGAGTATTAGTTTACTTAGTAATTGGAATCTAATTAAGTTTATTAAAAGGAATTTTAATTATAGTTTTAATTATTAATTATTAAATTAATTGATAATTAACAAATACTATATATTAAATAATTTTATTTATTAATTATTAATTATTAATTATTAAATAATTAATAATTAATAATTTAGTAAGGAAGCTAGATAATGGGACTAGTTGGAATTAATGATAAATACCATTTAATAATGATAATTATATTTATTCGATTATTAATGAAATTGAGAATATTTTTATTAATAATTCAATTATTATTATTATGATGATTTAATAAATGATTATTAATACTTTTAAGTCATGATGCGACTTCTTTTATTATAAGAACGAGACAGGGTTTAATTAAACGGGTTAACTGAGGAACTCATAGTAACATTGGAAAACTTAAACTTTATTGTTCTTCTCAACTTTATATTTTCAAATCAAACCTACTGAGTGACTTTGATGTTTTCTATGTGTTGTTTATGTTTAGGTTTTGTCCTAGCATTGACCAGTCCTAGGTTGTTACCAGAGGCTCGGGGATTATGTGAATGTGATGTTATGTTGTTTTGATCTCGATCTTTTAAACCCAACCCTAGCGATGTGTTGATATGCTCTATGACATGTTTGTGATTACTGTTTGTTATTGCTTTCCAGTTTCCTGGTGTGAAGCTGAAGTGTATGTATATAAGATACCTGACTTAACCATTTTTGAGTCATCGATCAGTTATATTGGATAACCATTTTTGAGTCATCGATCAGTTATATTTGATAATCATTTTTGAGTCTCGATCAATTATATTTGATAACCATTTTTGAGTCTCGATCAGTTATACTTGGATTGCTTTTCGGTCGCTTGAGAGGACTGAAGTGTTTGTTATGTTCTTGATGATGTCATGTTCTAACTTGACCATTTTGGAGTCTTCGATTAGTATTGTAATTTACTATTGAGATACTTTCTGGTTGCTCATTGGAGAACCATTGGATTTTTTGATTTATCATTGATGCCTTCAGTTGCTGATAGAGAACTGTCGTGATCATATGATTATTATTGGATACTTATCTGTTGCTCATGAAGAACTGATGTAATTTTGTGTCTTATCTTTTATGATGTTTTTCAGTTGCTTGTATAGGACTGAGGTGGTTTTATTATGATTCTTTGATTTATGATTTCATGAGCCTAGGGTAGGTTATCTATGTGTAGTGTCGGGAAGTGGCTTGCAATGGGGATCGGGGTCCTAAGAGGCTGCTTGGAGTAACCCATTGTAAGTTGTTTTAATAAGTGAAAACATTTACACTAAATGAGGGAAAATGAACCTAACAAGATAATTGTATGTTCTCTCCCATGCCTTGAGTGCTAGTACAGACTAGGATGGGGTAGAGAGAATGCTTGGTTACGACCTTGCATTCCATAGTATGCCTCGTCAGTACGAGAGGATACTAGTAGCCACAGGGATCAATAGGGACCCGAGATTCCTAAGGGATTGCTCGGGTAACTTCTACGTGACTTTTGTGATGACACTTTCTTGCTTGCATATTAGGTTTCCTACGTGTCTTGTGGTACCTCTGGGATTTAGATGTCGATCTTTTAAGGAACCCTTGAGTTAGCATACTTATAGGATTTCCTGGACTTAGAGAGTATTTATGATTATAGGTTTTGTTATCCTATTTGGGACTTGAGACTATCTCCTCAGTGCAGTGGGAGTGGACCATTTAGGTTCCACACGGTCAGGTGGTAGTGCTTTTTACTCTTACCATTGAGATCCGTTCCATGGTCACCGTGGTTGGAGTGTTCATGATTGGCATTTACCTTCACTATGTTCTTGGATTATTATGATTGATAGTTAGATTTTATGATAGATGTTTTATCATTATGGATGTATGGATGTATCATGTATAGTGAATAGTTTCATATATTTTTATTGTACTTTGTATCATGGATTCGTGGAGGTTGATGCATTTCTATTTTTACATATGTATATTCTTTTAAGCCTTTCATACCCTGTGACTTGTACAGTGGATGATTGAGCATTCCGAATTAATTTGCCAAGAGGCATTCGGATCAAATATATATTATGGACATGGGACTTTCTGATTATTCTTTCATATGTATGTGATAGTTGTTAGACTTAGAATTAATTAAAATTAAACGTGACTCAACGTCTTGGGATCTTTAAGAAATGTAACTTAGAATGTATGTTTGTCGATGATTACATGTCATTGCTTCCACTACTATGTGTTTGATGTGTATGTTATACATTCTTACTTTAAAAAAAAAAAAATTTAGCAAACTTAGTGAAACTTTAGGTTAATTCTTTTTGGATCCCTTGGCGGGGTGTCACATCTGGTATCAGAGCATGAGTTTCTACATTGGGAGCTCTGGGTATATTGGAATGCCACTAATGTGAACTAGTTGAACAGAATGAAAACTTTAAACTATCATGTGTATCTCTTTTAAACTGAAAACTTGAACTAGTCAAACTAAAACAAAACTCAAACTGTTAGTGGTATATTTTTCATACTTCAACACTTAGACTTCAAAACTGAAACCAAAATCATAGGAAAAACTGAAAACTGAAACTTATTCTGTTTTCAAAACATGTATCTTTTATCTATATATATCATCACTTGTATATTTTCCAATGAATTTGGGATGTTGATCCTTGTTTAGAATGTTTTAGGGAATCTATTTTAGTATTTGCTAAAGGATGAGAGTTGGATCAATGTGGTTTTTGATTTACTATTAAACCAGAATCATATTGTTCTAACTATGTTGTAGTGTTCTCGGTGGAGTCTTATCCTCCTATAGGGGGAAAGGGTCCAATGGGACCCGCACAGTGAGTCCTTAGCTTTTCTATTCTTGTAGGCTTCCAGGAGTAAGCCTAAGTCTAGGGGGGGTGGATGTAGTGCCTACCCCTAAGTCGTATTTTCAGTTATCTTGCCAAACTCTTTTAGGCCAATTTATGTTGGATGATTAGTATTATTATTTTAGAGATTATCAGATGTTGGTTTACACTCAGTTTATTATATGATGAGATTACTTGGTACTCTATATTTCATGCATGTTTGATGATTATTCAATATTTTCTGTTATCGATGACAATTAGTTAGATGGTTTATTATCACACGTGCTTTCTTATGGATACTTACCCCATACTGCATGTGTATGGTGTGCGTGTTTTTTTTATTTATGTATGGTGTTTCTGATGTGGTTAAGGAAGGGAGTCGTAGTCACCTGCTAGTCGGGATCTACACGATGCACCACTTCCTGCCATTGTCTGTTTAGCTTAGAATATTGTGTTTATACATGAGTCGATTTCATGCAGGTTGCAGGTACCAGGTATCGACTTTCCTGAATTGCCAGGATGAGCGTACCCTATCGCATTGTCTCAATGGTAAGAGAGGGGAGATAAACTCTTAAGTCCAAATCCTAAACCCTTTAGCCAATTGTCCTAATTGATAATTAGGACAAGTATCTGAGTTAAGTACCCTCCGAATGCATCAAAGGATGTAATTTCGTGATTATAACCTTTTTGTTTTGATTTAGTATATGCTTTTCTTTGTAGGGTTTCGTATGTTGTTATATGAGTCCTTGATGTGTTTTCTATTAATTAAGTCTAATTAAAAAGATTAATTAATGATTTAATTTAATAGAGAATTATTATGATATCTTTAATATTTAATTAATTGAGAAATTAATTAAATAAAAGAACTAAATTTGAAGGTTAAAGTTCAAAGATAAATTTAGAACAGGATAATATTTATTTAATTTAATAATAATATATTTGGAGTTCATTTTTAAATAAATGCTAAATATTATTGTTATTTAAATTAATTAAATATGTTATCAATTAAGTTCTAAAATAAATTAAAAGTTGAAAGATATTAAATTATTAAGAATTCTAGATCGCATGATCTAAGCATGAGTTTAAATATGAGAATTAAAATTAAAAGATTAAATTATAGAAATTAATAACGTTATTTTAATTTCATAAAGTGCACATGATATTTAAAGTAATAAATTAATTTAATATAGAAGTCAAGTGGAATATTAAATAAAGTTATTTAATAATTCAACTTAATGTGCATGAAAGTTGAATGCAAAATAAAAGAAAAGATAATAAAGGTTAATTTTGAGTTAACTCAGTTGAGCAAAGAGTCATCTTGGGTGAACGCACAATTAGTGCCCCAATTTGAGGAGAAAACTCTTTATCACAACTTTAGGGGTTCATTTTAGAGGGACTGCAGATATTGGACACGAATTGGGACCGTGAATTTTGGTGATAGGGAATTTGGGAAAGAATTTTGGAGACAGGATTTTTGGGGAAGAACTTTTGTAAGCAAATTTTAGAAGGAAAATTTTAGGAAAGATTTTTAGAGGAAAGATATTGAAGAAGAGAAAATTCTCTCACAAATCTTCTGGGTGTTGCAATTTTAGCATCAGAACCAGGTAGGTTCTTTGGTTTTGTTCACCCAGTTAGAATTATGTAATTTAGATAATTTTGTCTTCTTCGTGACTGTAGATTGATTTTCTATATTTCATTTCAAACGAATCTTTTAGTCTTGTAGTTTTGAAAATTCTATTATTCATGTCTTTTTCATCTGTAACCGGGAAGGTTGAAAGTATTATTATAGTACACCTTAAATAGTTTTAAAAGTTGAATATTAAACAGGGAGGGTTGAAATAAAAATGAGCTTTTAAATTTGAAATTTAAAATGGTTAAACTTATTTCTCCTATCAGACTAATTTTGTAAATGTTATAAAAAATATAAATATATATTTTTATTTATTTATTTATTTATTTATTTATTTTATGAGGAGGTCTTGTTTTAGATATACAAAATTATTTAAGAAGAAATAGTAATAAATATATTTTATGGGTTAAAGAAAATTCTTTCATAATTGAATTTTATAAAATAAATTTAATTATACAAAAAAAAAACAAATTAAAAAAATTTAATTAAAAAAAATACCAAGGTGGGGCGGGGAGGGAATAACCCCGTACCCCCACCCCCTCTTGGTACGTAATTATAGGCAGCCGCTGCTGCCACAGGCACTACGACAGTAGTGCTGTCGCAGGCCTGTGTCAGCAGGCGAACGACCATTTATGGTTGCGACTGCTTAATGCAGCGCCAAAACATTAATTCAGTGCCCTTTTTTTTAAAATAATATATATTTGTTTTTATTAAAACATTCTTTTTTAATTGATAATTGATGTTAATATGATTTATATTAATGTGAGGCCTCGCCCTGACCCATCGTAGCATAGTGATACATTACCCTTCTTTTTTTGTTATTCACGACTCAAGATGTCGAGACATTATCTGATGCTTAGAACATATCTTATTATTTCATGTTGTGTGATGTTATTTCCAGATATATTTGATGATTTTCATTTAATGTTCATGTATATGTATGTTGACGAAATCAGTAGATGGAGGATTGAGATTTGATTTACGATATTTCAAATGGTTAAGAATTATGAAGGATGAAGAAACTTTATTGATGTATGTTTTAAATTATAAAAATTTCTAATACGTATACATATATGTACATGTGATTTTATGGGACTACTGATGTGTGCAATGAGTGTGCAGATATTTAGCCGAGAAACCCTACGGAGGAACAAAACTGATCTCCATGTGCTAAAATTTGGAAACCCTGTTGTTCATAATTATGTTCTTTCAGTGTCGCTTGACACTCGTAAAATGTTATGTGCTTCGGTATGCTAGTTAGGGTTAATTGTTTAACCTTTGGTTTCAAGTTAGTGTCAATTTTCTATTAGATTCTTAATGAGGGTTAGTCATCCCTAATTCGATTTTGTGCTAGATTGCAAGTTAGAGTTGTTAGATAGACCTATTTTATCTCTAGATTTTATTTGACTCTAACCTTTTCCCTAAGGCTTTAAAACATGTTTTCTTTCTAACTAAAGGGTATAGGTATGGTTTAGGGGTCTTTTCCAACCCCTAAGCCCCTTTTTTTGACTTTTGAGGTCACACAAAGGTCCCCTTTTTGCCTTTGTCCGAAAATTGCAAGTGGTTGTCATGAGTTGTCTTACCCCACCTCCTTTTAGGGTTTAACCATGGTGTAGGTTGTGTTAGGAGTTTCTAGAGTGGCTAAGTGGGTGGAGATAGTTATTGCTCCTTTTGGGTGGTTGAGTTGGAGGCTTATTTAGAGGCCTTCCTTGATCTAGTGTTTTGGTTACCCAATCTCTACATTTAGAGAAGATTTCTTGAAGCTTGAAGAAAGGAGGGATACTCTACTCAAATTGGTTCCTTGCCATTACCTCTTTGTGAAGGTAGGAAACTCCCATCTCCCTTATTCAGTTTTTATGTTTTGTTTCATGTTCTTGTTACCTTGTTGTTGTTTTACTGTTGTATGGTTGTGGGTATGTTGGGAAGATTTGTAAACCTTGTTATTTTGGTTGTTTTCCTTTCTTGTTTATGTTTGCAATTTTGAGTTTCCTTGCATGGGTGTTTTGGTATTACTCACCCTAGGAGAGGGCAGAAGTGACCAATTTTGGGAGAGGTCTGTTTAGTTGGACTCCAATCTGTGTAGAGTCTCTTCTTAGGATGAGAAGAGGGATAAAGGGTAGGGTGTTATGGGCCCCTACTTGTCAGCACAAACCTGGTATGAGTATGGCAAGTTTAAATGGAAGAACGGAAGTCCTTGGTTATTGGCCCCGATTGGGCATCTGAATTGGTGTTGTGCTTGACTTCTCCAGTTGGAAGAATCCACCTCTCCCTAGTCTTGATTCACTGTGAATCTTATTGTGTAAACCATGTATGATTATGCATGCTTGATGTTCTTTTGGTTCTGCTTGGTTGTCACTCGATCAGTTATTGGTTTCCTCCATGGTTCTTGAAATGAGATTCAGAAGACATTACAAACTCCTTGATTTTGATCATAAAGAAAATTTGATAAAATTATTGAAAATTGGGATTGAGATCCTATTGTAAATTTTTTTTTAAAACCTTATTATATATGGCAACGAAGCCGGGTTTTCTTCCTGATTCTTTCCCGGCTGAGCCTTGAATCAGGTTGATAATAAAATAAGTGATTGAGTAAATTTACTTCTCTTAAAATTTTCGTATTCTATGTTGTCATATGAATGTGTATCAAAGATAAGATGCAACAATGATGTTCAATTATACAAGATTCAATTTGTGATGTGTGGTGATGCCTCTATTCATATGGACTGTAGAGAGAGATGTTGCTAATCCATGTAAATGTATGGTGTCTTTATCAAGTTTGAAATGATTTAGTTTATGTAAGATTGTGTTGAAAGTGAAATTGCAAGAACATGAAGGAAAGAATTACGTCAAGAGATCCAAGCTAAAATTGAAACATGATAGAGAAATAACTTTGTGTATTTTGATACTCCCTTCAAAAAGGAATGGAGCATTATCATTTTGATCTCTTATTTTCTCAATTGCCTTAAGACTAGTTTAGTCATTATGTTGTTCCAATTTTGATCCATCAGTTTTATTAGATAGTTAAATGAATATGTAGATGGTTATTTCATGAAATGTGGTTCCATTGAAATGCATGGCCATTTGAGGTTCATGGAAATAATGAATTAGAAATTCATAAGAGAATGTATACACCTATTGTTGTAATATAGTTGCAAAGAAATATACAATGAGTTTCAGAGAGAGAGAGAGAAGGCAAATTATCAAATAATCCGCCTACAGGATGCTGGAGTTTGTATGAGAGAATGTGATAATTCTTGATTTGTAACAGAGAATATTCTAAGAATCTTTTAGTGTTTAAAATTTTTTTTTTAAAAAAGCATATATATAAATGATATCTAATAAAATGCATAAATTATTAAACCTTAATAACTTAAATATCCTAAATTTCTATCATCTACCTAATAAACTTTTTGCATTAAATCCTTACCCAAGTCTCCTTGGGCGTCAGCTTTTGGGTTGTTGTTTTTAATTGTTTTTTTTGTTTTAGCAATGTCAAATCGACATGGGGGGGTGACGTCACCCTGCCCCATGTCCCATCCTTCTTGTCTTTTTTAACCTAGCGCTAGCCTCATGTTTGGAGGGAATTATGGCTCATGTTATTCCCCAAGCAAGCAATGTGTTTTTAATACAAAAAAAGCAAGCCACCCAACCTCTTTTCCTGAGTGCCCATTTTGACTCCCTTCCATGACAAGAAAGGAGGAGGGACATGACTGGCGTGGTACGGTGGGACAGCGCGCAGGGTCAGGTCTTGGGGAGTGGGTTTGGAGTGAGTGATGTGGGGAAATTAAGTTTAGGAGTAAGTTGTATAGGTGAAGGGTCTAGTTAATACTTTAGGTTAGATGTTATGTTATTTTTAATTTTAGTTTCGATTATTTTATTTGTTAATGGTATTAATTTATAGGTTTGTTTTAGTTAGTAGGTATTAGATTAGCTAGTTTGGTATTTAGTTAATTTAGTCATTTAATAAATTTTAATTAGATTTTATATTAATTTAAGTCTATTAAAATTGTTTTTTAGTTGATAATTTTCAGAATGTAATTAGTTAATTAGTTTAAATTTTTTTTAGTTATCTTATTTTAGCATGATAGTTTTAGTTAGTTTCTTTTTATATATTGTCATTTTTTTTATATCATTTTAAATTGTTATTTTTAAAATGATATTCTAATTTGTTAAAGTGTACTTAGTTTAATTTAATAAAGTTTTAAGTTAACATTGAAATTATTTTAAATCTTTTAATCATTAAGATAGTTAATAACTATGTTGTGTAATTTTGAGTTGGTTTTAGGTTATCCGTTTTAATATATTTAGTATAAACTTTAAACATTTAAGGTTTTAGCAAACTCATTATGAAACTATTATCAATCATTTCAAACCTAGGGCATGTTTAATTTTTAATTCAAAAAAAAAAAACATTGTGTGTGTGTTTTTGCCTTCAAGTTTTGGGCATGACATTTTGGTATCAGAGCGCCCATGTTTCAACACTAGGAACCTTAAACCATTATGCTTCCTAAACTTAACTCAAACTTTTAATTATGTAGATGCCGCCTGTTACTCACAATCGATGAGGCAGAGGTCATAAGACTGGGGGTGGTAGAGCGGGACAGGAAGGTGGACCACCACCACCTCCACCACCACCTCCACCTCCACAACCACCAAACCCAAATCAGGATATAATTGATGCACTCCAAACTTTGATCGGTGTAGTTCAGCAGAGAGTGGTACCTATAGTTCAGCCAGTCCAGCAGATTCCAGTAGTGGAAGCAGAGGGACCCGGAGGAAGCGGGCCTAGAGTCAGAGAGAGGACTAGGAGTCCCCCACCGAGACAGATAGAGGGTCAAGGTGATCATGAGGAAGAGTCCATACACCAGAGAGGACCCCCTTTTGATAGACCTCCTAGACATGTGGGGGATGACATCAGGGAATTGATTTGACTCAGACCACCATTGTTTACCGGTACCACTGAGGGTTCAGTAGCAGAGGCATGGTTGCAAAGCTTACAGCGGTGCTTTGGGTTACGCCCTTATGGGAGTAATCTAAAAGCATGACTTGCAGTTCATCAGTTGAGAGGGGATGCCTCCAACTAGTGGCATCAGGAGGAGATCATTGGTGGAGTGAGGATGGACACCCTCACATGGGAATCTTTCCTAGAAAGATTTCGAGAGAGATACTTGTCAGAGCATTTCCGGCAGAAGCAGATAGAGGAGTTCCATTCTCTTTATCAGAGAGGCCTTACAGTGGCTCAGTACGAGAGTAGGTTTCTCGAGCTCCTTCCCTATGTGGAATACATGAAGGACGAGAAACTACGGGTGCATCATTTTATCATGGGTCAAAATTTCTCCCTTCAGGGCCCAGTTAGGATGGCCTTCCCTACCACTTTCAGACAGGCAGTGGAGATAGCACTGGTTGCTGAGGATACTCGAGGGAGGCAGGAGTCACGGGATCGGCCTCAGAACCGAAACTCCTTCCAGCAGAAACCCCCTTGGAAAGGGAATCAAAATTATCCAGCAGGGTCCTCTAGGGGCCAACAGTCTCAGCAGCCAAAACCTCAGCAACACCAGCAGAAACCTTCTCATGGTTATCAGGGCTCTAATCCCAAGTAGTGGCAGTCACAGGGTCCTAGGCAGGAGTAGAAAGTACAGGTCCCACAATCTCAGTCAGTGAAGACTCAGTAGTCTTCTAGGGGAGGATTCAGCGGCTCTAGCAGATCAGGAGGCCCACAGCAGTCTAGGTCACAGGGTGCACGATCTTATACTTGCAGACCATGCTACACTTGTGGTGGCATGGGTCATATAGCTAGGGAGTGTCCGCAGGGACAGGTATCCAGTGGTCAGAGCAGGGCTTTTTCAGAGCCGACAGTTGGTGACATGGGTAGATCCCATAGATTTTTTGCAGCTGTTGACAACCACCACGCTGAGCATCAGGCCACAGTTATCGAGGCTACAGGTATTATACAGGGCCATATGGTTGTAGTTTTATTTGATTCCGGGGCTACTGACTCTTTTATATCTCCATTTGTGGTGGAGCGTTGTGGGCTAGTGGCAGTTAGACAGGATGTTAGTTGGGAGGTAGAGTTAGCCTCGGGAGCTAGAGTGTCAGTTAGTTCCATGGTGCAGAGTTGTCAGATGCAAATTGGAGACATGTCCACTAGGACTGACCTACGGATTACCCCTCTAGGTTCTTATGATGTTGTCCTTGGCATGGATTGGCTTTGTGCCCACAGCGCCAAGATGGATTGTCGACAGAAGAGGGTCCCTTGGCAAACTTAGTGAAACTTAGTGAAACTTTAAGTTAATTCTTTTTGGATCCCTTGGCGGGGTGTCACAATGGGAGACCAAAAGAAATAGGTAATATTGCAGGTTTTATAAATAGTACACAACCTTCTTCAACTAGTAAGCAACCCAATTGCATATTTGAGGTGTGTGAGGGGAATGAAGTTTTTGTTTGTGCAATAAAATCAATAAGTGCAGGGGAAGAACTGCTAATCAATTATCATTTAAATCGCATAGATACAAACAAAGTTACTATCATGAGGGTTGTAAGTACTCTTTACCATTTTGTTAATAAGTTTTTTTTTTGCTGTCTATTGCTTTCAGTTAGCTGAATTTTTTATGTTTAATCTTTGTGACAGGACAATATGGATCCGACAGATGATAGAGGTCACCAAGATGCTACGCCCACCCCTTCTTCAGCGAGGGTAAACCTTTTTGAAATTGTACAAATTAGATAGTTGAAAAATGTTATATTATTACATTATTTTATTTACGGTGTAAGTACTATTTACCATTTTGTTAATAAGTTTTTTTTTGTTGTCTATTGCTTTCAGTTAGCTGAATTTTTTATGTTTAATCTTTGTGACAGGACGATATGGATCCGACAGATGATAGAGGTCACCAGGATGCTACTCCCACCCCTTCTTTAGCGAGGGTAAACCTTTTTGAAATTGTACAAATTAGATAGTTGAAAAATGTTATATTATTACGTTATTTTATTTACGATTTTTTAGTTTTTATGATAGTTAAACTGATATTTCTCTCACAATTTGATGTTCAGGATAAGGGTAAAGCAACATCAGTAAGTTCCAAGCCACTAGCTACGCCTTCTAATGAGGATATTGCTGAAACTCTCGATTTCATATAAATGTTGAAGAAAAAATTTTAAAAAAATAATTTAGAAGCAATGAAAATTTTGGATGAGGCAAATATGGAATCTGAGGAGATGATGAAGAGGCTATCAAATTTGAGAGCACAAGCTCGCCATTATGAAGTAAGCTCCAATGAATATTTAGTTATAAGAAAAGTTTAATAAAGATTTGTATTTTATAATCTTTTATGTTGTGAAGTAAAATATGTAATATTGGCAAAAATACTTTATTGATGCAATTTTTTAAAGAGTTGTAAGAAACTTTAACTACTAAATTCTTGATAAATAGGAGATAATTTCCACAACAAGTCAAATTGTCAATATCACAATACTAAATTCTTGTTATACAGGAATTTTTGGCAACTGATCCACAACTTGGTCAAGGACAACGCGGTGAGGCCGGTAGTAGTAGAGCTCTGACTGCCACTAGTAAAATAATCTTTTAGTTGACAAGTTAGAAGGAATTTTTTATTTCAAACATTCAAAACTTCTTAACTCTTACTTTTATTATTTCAGAATGTCTTTTCTAACAATGTATTGTTCAAGTCATCCAGTGCACGAGACTCCTAAGAGGTCGACGGACGCCCGTACGAGATTGCCGACTACAATTTCGACAACAAGGGGACATCTAGCTAGTAAATCCTTATTTTTCTATATTTGGTTTTGTGTTAATTATGAGTTGATAATATGTACTTTAATCTTGGGTGCATCACATAGTGTATTGTTTTTTTTGTGGTAGGAGATGCACCGTCTGGTACTCTGCCAAATGCGGATCAGAGTGCATGTATTGGTGATAATTCACCGTCATTTCCTAGAGCTACCCGTATTTCTAGCATGGGAGCTATGCAGACATCGTTGTTGATTGATGATGATGAATCAATGCCTTTGAAATGTCCTAAGATTCCAGGTACTTTAAATAATATTTTTTTATATTGTAATAAGGATTTTCTTGCAAGACGTAAACATGATAGGAAGTGGTTTGGTAGGATCATCTAAATTATCAATGACCTTTTGTCTATACCAGTAATTCTCTAGTTTAGTAATTTGGTACATTGCAATTTCATGCTTTCAGTAGAAGATACTAACCAATTTTTGTATAGAGAACCAAAAATGGGAGTCTTCTTTCATATTCAATGTTCAGTTTTCAATGATTTCCCACATCATTGCTATTGCCTGTTAAAGTTTTAGAGTGCTCACTTTCAGCTTCACTATCTATTTTAGCAATATTTGTTTTCCATAATATCCCAGGTATGATCAGTGACAACATCAATTAAGAATGACAAAAAATGAAGGTCATGGCAAGTTATATGTATTATGCACTATATTTTTTTTTCAAGGTATATTGATTAATATGGTCACAGTACATTTTTTAGTTTCAGAACATTAGCAACAAAACCCTGGTAGAGTTTGACTGGTTTTAGACATTTTCAAAAAATTTCCAAACTTCTTTTTTGGTCAATTTTGGTCAAGTTGATCCTCCAACCCTAAAATAGAACACTAAAAAGATGAAATGTATCTCATTTTATGTATTTTTTATTCACTATAAAAATTATTCTTCGCATGATTCATTTTAATGGTTCTTACTATTAATTATCCCATGACATTTTTTGTAGGAAATGATACATTTTATAGAAGGCTTTATGACCTCACGCTGCAAAGATTCGGGCCCACCATACGTAAAAGGTGGAACATCATAACTGAACTAATTTTATCCCACTATTTTTTTTCATATCATTAATTGGTGTAACATTTTCCCTTTCATTCGGGTATTTTCTTATACTAGCTATATCTAACAATTTTGTGTTTTTTCTTAAAAGGTGGAACTACCAAGATCAAAAATTAAAAGATGAGCTCATCAAAGATATAGAGCATGGGTTTGGTAGTAATATTTTTTATCATAAGAAATTGTTACAAAAAGCTTCCAAACATCTTAAGGTTGTGAGGGACACATATAGAAAGAGCCTCGTCCTAAACCCAAAGTACGAGCGTCCTCCCTTTGTTTCAGTGAGGGACTGGAATGAGTTCATTTTGGATGCAAAGGAGAAAAGGGAACGTCCAAAAGAAAGTACACCAGCAAATCCAAAAGAAAGTACACCAGCAAATCCGAAAAGGTATGCAATAGTATTAACTACTAGTACATTAATGAGAAAATTTAGGGTTCAACTTCAGTATGAACAACTTCAACTAGCTCAATTTAATCTATCTATTGATGAAAGGTATGTAATTCATATGCTAACACAATTGCTTATAAATCTCAATCTCAATCTGGGCATAAATCCTACATAAGATATAACTGACACAACAGCTTATAAATCCTAAATTCATATGCTGACACAATTGCTTATAAATCTCAATCTCAATGCTGACACAACTATATATATCTCAATCTAGGTATAAATCCTACATAAGATATAAATAGTGTGCTTATAACTTCACATATAGCTATATTATGTCTTGAAAATATAGTAATTCTCAACTACATGTACCATAGTTGTATGTGTTAGCAGTATAGGTGATAAATGATATTCAGTAATTGTAATGACAAGTACAATTTTTTGGAAAAACTTTTCAAGAATTTTAATAATGGTCAGTCTCCTAAAAGGAATAAGCATCACGTTCAATGCCAGAAATACAAGTTAATGACAACAATCACATTCCTATCTTTGAGGACTGACAACAACCCTTGTAGATTTATATTTATTGGTATTGTGGAGAGATGATCTAGCCTACACTAGGTAAGACAAACTATTTGAGACTTCATTTGGATGACATGATGTATGTTACCTATAGACCATGGCTATGCATAGAGCCATAAGATGATGTCTTCTCATAGCTAGGATTCATGTTGGTATCTTAGCCACTGAATAGTCATTCTTCATTGAAGATAGAGAGATTTTTGCTAACCCATGTCTAGAGACAGTTCAACTATCAATACAGTATATCACAAGAGTACTGTAGTTACACCTGCTTCACCAAGGAGGTAAAGAAAGGTTGTTCTCCTAGATTGGACCCAATTAGATGTATGGAAGATGTTAGTTGCCTTACCATTTATAGGTGGGACTACTTTCTAGATGTAGTGAATGATGGTGTCACTCCCTAGTACATAGAGCATTTGGCCACACATTCATTTCCTCATATAACTGATCCACAGGTTTCACCCATAGGAGATGTATTAGCACAGACTCAAGATTCTCTATGACATGTGAGGGAGAGATTGAGGACTTATCAGAGGTAGGTGGGCAAGTTACAGGTGCAAGTTATAGTTAGAGATGCATGACTAGCTAGAAGAGGGGAACTGTGAGATAGTAGATCTATGGTCTAAGATCATAGAGCTAAAGAGATAGATAGAGTTAGAGTGATATGAGACCTGTCATCATACTTCTCGGGCTGCTCATGTCAATCATATATATGTGACACTGGATGTGAATTGTCAATGATATATAACTTCACATATAGCTATATTATGTCTTGAAAATATAGTAATGCTCAACTACATGTACCATAGTTGTATGTGTTAGTAGTATAGGTGATAAATGATATTCATTAATTGTAATATATAATGATATATAATAATTGTAATATAATATAGTAATCATACCTGAGACTTGTAGTTAGAGCGAGATGAGACCTGTCATCATACCTCTCGGGCTGCTCATTATTATGTAGTATATGAAAATGCAGTACCTCTAGCTCAACATGTCTCAAGGTTCTTTGATTATGCTTGAGCTTTTGATGGTGTAGTGTCTCCTGCATGTGCAGATGTTACTCCTCCTCCTCCTCCTAGTGATGAGGGGGAAGGCTATAGTTAGGTCCATGCTATCTTTTGTTCCTTTTTGTATCTTTATATTGATCATGAGATTCATTGTATATTTGATGTATCATTTTGAGACTTGAGATATTGATAGTGCTCTGATTAGCACTTAGTTTTGATCTTTTGATTGTATTACCCCTCTAACATGTCAATGATATATATATGAAACTGGATGTGAATTGTCCACTCTTAGAAAGCATTAGAATTATTGATTGCAGTTTGTCCAGTAAGATAATGGTGAGCTTCTATTTACCTAAATGTCTCTATTTGGAAACTGACACTCAACTTCTAGAACATTTTGCAAAAGTGAAATCGATCAGGAAAATCACCTGTTCTGATGATGAAGATTTTGCTAATGTCAAAGTTCTACAATGCTTTCCTTATTTGGAGGAGTTGTGTGTGCATTCTCCATTATTGGCCATGTCCTCTACAAGTGTAAGCATTTATGTTATTTTAATCTGCATGAAAGCATTTGTTTGCAAGCATTTAAAGTTATGAAATTTTTTTTGGAAAACTCTAACCCAAATTTCATTCTTATAAATAATGCTGATAATTTTTGCTATTTCTTTCCACTCTATGAAATTTACTATTTCTTAAACTCTTATACCTTATTTATAGGATCAAAATTATGTGGCATTATTAAAGCGAATGGTTTAAACATGATCACATACTAATTTTCTTAATTTCTACAGTAAAAGTGTTAAAGTTGAGTTTTTATTTTTTTCTATCCTTAATTCTTCTTTTACTATGTGACTTTTAAGAATAGTTGAAGCTTATCTACACAGTTTTCTATCCAAGTGTCAGCTTTGAAATCATTTGTTGTGGATGTAAACTATACAAAACATCCTCCAAACTATGATGTAACATTTCTGATCTTCTCAAACATTTTGAATGGTGCTCCACTACTAGAAGCAATCAAAATAAACATAGATTAAGACAAGTCTTAAGTCGTGAGTCTTCTACTGGAACAATGCCAGGTAGTTCCTGTTAGTTGCTAGTTATCTTAGCAAATCAGTGGGGATTTTGTTTCAATTAAAACCACCATTTATAAAATCAGTTCCATGCAGTGTGGAGGCTAAAGAAGCACTTGATGCACAAAGGTGATGTCTTTTAAATTGAAAACAAAAAAATACTTACTTTTCAGCTATGGGTAAAAAGGAATGCTACTAAAACAATCTGAAATCTAAAATTCGCCCTCAAGTTTATACCTGTTGCAACCTTGGGGATAAAAACACTTTGAGTGTGGAACGTAGGGATAAAAATTTAATCTATAAAATCTACTAGCTGTTTCAAATTTTAGCTTATTGTTTACTTTGTGTGGCAATGGATAATATAGACTGTCGAAATTGATGTGTAATTTTATGGAGAGGCATGTCAGAATATGGATAAATACTTAGCATGAACTCCATGGATAAATAGCATGATTACACATGTCAATTAAAGGTATGATGCTATAATCTCTTCCCTTTTTTCATATTTTTGGTGGAACATGCTACTTTATGCTAAAACCTTCATACCATATAATAATCCACTATTTAGTACTGATCTTTATATCTATATCATCTAACATATTTCAAAATTTTGATAGGTTGCAGGACACATCAAAGGCAACAAAGATGAGGCTGGAAAAGGTTGGGCAGCATAGACTTGGCTCTAGGGGATATTCAAAAATCAAAGCACGCGTTGTAAGTAGCAATAAATGAATTGCAAAGAAAAATGATTTATAAAATGCAAATAATTTTGTTAATTAATAACAAAATGCAGGGCGTTGATTTTAATATGGAGGCCACAGAAGAACACAAAAAAATTGCCTTCAAGTAAGGCTATGCAGCGGTGGTTGAATGCCTATGGCAAACTTCCATTGCCCCAACCAAACAGTCTCCTGCATCATGTGCACAAGTAAATATGCCAACATATATATTAGAAATTGAATAATTGAGCAACAATTTATTTGATAATAATGTGCATGACATTGTAATGCAGCCTGTTAATTGTGACACAGATCATACATAGCATCATGAAGCCCCTAATGTGCATTGTACTGTCAATGGAGGTGCTCATTTGTTATTTACTCCTAATTATATAATTATTAATACAATTTAACATCTTTAATTGAATTTGGTGTAACCTTTTTGTGTTGAGGATATAGAATCATGTCATGCTGAACGAGTGTTGGAGGATGTTCAGATTGATCAGTAGGTAGATCATGTCGCACATGCAAGTAAAGAAAATCTATGTTTTGTTCTTTTAAATTAATTTATTGATTTATAGTTCTTTTACTTAAATAAAAACTCGTAATTCACTAATATAAAATGGCATGAATTTAACTCATGGAGTACTTGTTATTGCAGCGGACCCCCCTTTGGTGCAATGGCCTCATGATGTTCTTGAACGGATGAGGAGGAGAAATGTGTTAGAACTAGTACAAGAGGGGGATGATGAGGACATCGATTTTCCTCTTAGAAATTTTATGAAAAAAAGAAACGGCAAGAGAGAAAAAAAGAAATGATTATTCATGAATGACTTACTCTTGAATATTGTTAATAAATATTGTGTTAATGAATATTATTCATTAATGTTGGGTGTTAATGAATTATTTAGGAATGACTTACTCTTGAATGTTGCGTGTTAATGAATTATTCATGAATGTTGTGTGTTTATGAATTTTATGTGTTAATGAATGTTATCATGTGATTATAATGATTGAATGTTATATTTCAAAAATAGATGAATTGAATGTTATTAAATGTTAATGGGGATGACGAGGACATTGATATTCCTCTTAGAAATTTTATGAAAAAAAGAAATGGCAAGAAAGCAAAAAAGATATGATTATTCATGAATGACTTACTCTTGAATATTGTTAATGAATATTATTCATTAATATTGGGTGTTTAATGAATATTGTGTTAATGAATTATTCATGAATGACTTACTTTGAATTATTCATGAATGTTGTGTGTTTATGAATTTTACGTGTTAATGAATGTTATCATGTGATTATAATGATTGAATGTTATATTTCAAAAATGGATGAATTGAATGTTATTAAATGTTAATAGGGAATTTAGAGTGATGTTGGGGGGGGGCAAATGAGCTTCCAACTTCACGTGGTTGGCCCTATTAAGTAGAGAATATTTAACTATTCTCGAAACCAAGTGAAGCTCAAACTTTAAAGATAAGCTTATAGTTAATAGTGACAACCAATTAGCAAGTCGAAATGAAGTTCTTCGTTATAGGTACCTTTTTAGTTTTTAAAGCACAATATCATGTTTTAATATTGTATTTTTTTTCTTAAGTTAAATTATTCTTTTACTATAACAACATAATTTATGACCATTTTAGTAACTATTCTAACACCGCGTTATGAAAAATCTTGTTTTGGCAAAGATGGCGATACGTGGTGCTATCTATTCCTTGGGAGATTGGATTGCATAGGTCTGTATCTCAACATCAACATGGAAAATGGTGTGAAATTGTACTTTCCTTAGTCGTGGTTGCATACCTACTACACTCTTTCGTTTGAAAAATGAATAGAAATACCATATCTAGTAGCTTCTCTATGTTGTATTCATTTATTGGTAATGATTCAATGTCATGCCATTTGATGGTAGCTTCTAGAGTTTCATTTAGTTGTAAGGTGTGTCTTATCTTTTCAAGTTTGTATAATCCATTTGGTAGTTTGGTATTAATTGATGATGTCTGGGATCTTCTACCTTCACTGTAGTCTTCATCATCATCCAACTTGTTGTTTGGTATTTTCCATGTTATCTTCTATTTCCATGGTCTTTAGCATGGTTGTGTATTTTATCTATCTAGTTCAAAGACTCTATGCGCCTAAGGTGGAAGCCATTTAGAACTAACAGTTGGAGAGATCGTGTTTCCCCCTATAAAACTAGAATATGTCACAAGTTTAAGGTCAAGAAGGAAGAAGTCATAACATTTTGAGTAGCAAAATATGCTTAAAATTACATATTTAGTTGATTCTTTGGTGAAGTTTCTTATTTCAATTCAATTGATTTTGGTTGTCAACCAAATTCCTAACTCTAATGTATATTGTATTTCAGTGCTACATTTTCATAGGGATCTAAGTAAAATGACAGTTGACTATTATTTATATTTGAGAATTTGTGTTGTGCCTTACTATGATCCTCTGATAATAGAGGACAAATCAATCTGAATTTGTTTCTCATGTCCCATGTTCGATGCTTCTTCTTGTGTAACTAACCACTTTTGATGTGGGTTATGAACTCTGATGCTAGTATGATATTACACTGCCATTTATTATAGAGTAGATATAATAAGTATCTCTAAATATACTGTAAGGGTCTCTAAACATGAGTAAAGCATTATTACATAACGTAGATTTGAACTCAAAATTCATGATGTTTTCCACTCTAGAGGAAGAGGGGAACTTAATATACTCATAACACACCCCATCAGAAGAGATCCATTGGATGGTTTTTGTTGGGGTTTGACTCTCCTAGTGTAGCGCTAAGCTAGGATTCTAGGTGCTAGGATATTTGCTCTTGTTGGTGGTTCTAGACCCGCTGAATGCTCTAGATAATTATCTGTCAAATTTTGGTTGAAGGAGCTATGCTTGGGCTGTCAAGTCTTATGCAAAGTTTTTCCTATTTTGTGGTGATAACATGGACTTTTATCAGTGCAAAAGTATGGTCTATAAATTCTTAGAGTCTCTAGTGCCTCTAAGATTTACACCATTGGGTGACTAATTCTTTGAAGTCCCTAATGTTTGGTGACATTGAGCTATACCTATGTGAGTTATGTTTTGGTTTTCCTTCCTCATCTTCATTTCACTTTTGTGAGTTGTTTTTCCTGAGGCCATTGGAAATTCCCTTTGCTAGTTCCTAAAATTGGATGGATCTAGTACAATTTTGGGCTATTCTATGTTTGTATTCTAGTTGAAATAGAGATCTCTCCACTCCAATCATGGTTGATGAGAGGCCCTAGGTGAAGCATTGAATATGAAGGTTTTCCATTTTTTTGTAGAGATTGCATCTCTATAGGATACATGCCTAATGATTGCCATTTTGTGTT